>CM074180.1:73246990-74527687 GCA_037179385.1 Holothuria scabra
CAAAGGGAACTTGGAGGCAGTTAAGGTTATACAACTTCCTCACATTGACAAGGAATGCTTCTTTCCCTTTGTTTTTCCACACTGTTGTGTTGACCTTAAAGTTAATAGGGATATGACTTCCCTGGGGGGATGCCAACTTTGTAAAGTTCTCATGCCATTTATGCAATCACGTTCTGATGATATGGGATTTGGAGGTAAATTGTCTGTGAAGCTTAAAGAAAAACAAATGACTATCCATTAATTTAAAGTGGGGGTATGATGTCATATGCTTGCTTCAAGTTCACTTTTGTTGAAAATGTGACAATTTTACCTGCTCATATCTTGAGAACTGCACATGGGTTTCAATGCAAACGCAAATTTCAACAAAGTACCAAAAATGAGAACCCCACTAACATATCATAAATTGATATGGCTTTAAACCCTTCTTTAAGTTTTACTGGGTTATTTACTGAACAACAATAGGGCTTTTAAATAATCTTTCCCTCTTTGAAGCTACAAACAGCTTCTAAGAACCTTCATTTTTTTAGCTTTTCTGAAGCTGTCTTTACCATTGTCTGGAGATGTTTCTAATTTGACAAATAAACTATCTTTTGATACTGTCAAACATCAAACATTGGACAAAATCCAAAACAAAAGCAGGAATTCTTGTAATATAATATTGTCCTATACTTGTGTTTTTGTTAACATCAGTGTAAAAGTAAAATTTTCCAGGCTTAACAAATACTGACGTAGTTATGTCTCATTGTTTAATACTAACCATGCTAACATGGTTTACAGAGCACAGTACACCCCCTCACCAAGGCCCATCCTTCATTCCAAGATGATGTCTTACGATCAGGGAAAAGGGTTTGGATTATAAAAAGAAACTGGCTAAAAAGGTCTAGGCCTATAAATTCCCTACTCTCAGATTTGGCAAAATCATTGCCATCAGTGCAAGTTTTTGCCCAAAAGGTAGTACAATTCAGACATGTAAAGTGCGCAAAATGCTTCATGATTTTCAGGTTGTTTGCATCATGCACCTGGCGCTGTTTTAATGCCAGACAAACACCTACTCTTTTTGTTTTCCTGGAAAAGTCAGGGAGCTCTACCTCAGGGTGCTCTACAGCTTTTGCACAAGAGTGCCAGTATATTTCGAGCCCTGCAACAATGACTTCATCAGACCTTTGTTGAGCAAGAATTTATTCCAAAATATGGATTTATTTTTCTGTCAATATAATAGGAATTTAGAGTTGACAAATTTCTTGAATGGCCAAGTAATCCCCAAGTACTTTTATCCTGTAAGACATGACCTTGAGCAACCCCCTGGCTCCCCATTTTTTTTTCCAATTCTTTCCTTTTTCAATTTCAAACTTGTCCATTTTCTGCTCTTTTTTAGCAGAACTGCCAAATCAAATCCCTCAGGGCATACCAATGTTGCAATTATCCTTGGAAGAAATGTAAAAACAAAAGATAACACTGGGGAAACAGTGAAATATACCGAACTTAACTAACTAATTGACTGTTAATTAAACTAGTTATTAATCATTTTCCTCAACCAAATACAAGTTTATACGTACATCTAGAGCATCTCGTCGTTTCATGGTCAGATTACCCAACTGATCCCACTGGTCACATATCTTTTGGCATCGCTCATTTATAGGATCAATGGCATGATACCTCAGATCACTGCAATAGAGGGAAAATGACAATTTGAATGCTATGATACCATTTAAAAGGATGATCACAGTTTGATTGACAATATTAACCTTTTTTGTTAAACAACCTTATGTTCTCTTCTGAACTGATTGTTTACCAGAAGAGAGAAACATTCAAGAGGTCTTTCAGCTTTAAATGCTGATTTGATGTTCATTACTGTTGAATGAAAATTTCTGAATATTTGTCATGTAAAAAACTCCACACAGATGCAAGACTAGACAGCCCCCACTACACTGTAACCAATCACACTGGACCTTCATCACAGAACATTTTTTGTTAGTTTTAAAGACCTGATACTCTCACCCCTAAGAGTTCCAAATTTCCTTAACCTGTTAACTTCAGCCCTCCTACAACTGTCTAAAATCCATCCTCATTCTGACACAATCCTTTTTGTTTCTGGGTAAGTATACTAGACCCCAATGTGTTATCAAAGCACTCTTACAACAATACATGCTGTGTAATATGAGCTTCAGTACTCTGCATTTTTTGAACTTACTGTCAATCAAAGAGCTGTGCCAATTGAATATTTCTGGGGACTACTACAAAAATTATAATTTAAGGTGAGAGGATTAGCCCTTTAAGTCAATGTATTAGTGTGATACAGGATTAAAGTGAAAAAATAATAAAACAAACTTTAGATTGCCACTTTAAAATGATATAATATTTTTGATATGCATCAACATAGCATACCTTACAAAAAAAATAGCCGTCATTATTACTGAACCAACCAGTTTCACCAATAGCAATAGCTTTATTGCTTCAAAACAGTACACATTAAAGTGATACAGAGGAAACATTTTCAATGTTTGGATCAGAAAATTACTCTTGAGCAATATATAACTGAATTTTTAACTATGAGAATTTTACTTTTATTAAGAAAGTCTACCATACTGCCTTACTGACATTAAGAAAAATTGCTTAGTAACGGTTACAGCCCAGAAAAGTGAAGGTCCACAAGACCAAAATGTATCAGGGTTTACAAGACAGAACGTTTGTCAGACCAAACATCAAAAGGGATTCACAAAACTGAGGGTTCACTAGAGCAAAAAAACAAAAGGGTCTTCGGGACCCAAAGAAGAAGAAAAGATTTGACAGACGGACATAAAAAACCCCTGACCTGTATTCATTTTCATGCTCTTGGGCCCTTTCTCATTTTCAGTCATTTTCAGTCTTCCAAACCTCTTCACCCTTTAAGTCTTGCAAACACTTTCAAATTTTGAGTCCCCTGGAACTTTGGTTTCAAGAACCTTGGTCTTGTAGGCGGCCCCAGTAAAACAACAACTCTCTCATTAGGCCAAAGACCCTGTTTGTATTTCCTGGTGACATCATATCAATGACTCTACCTGAAACAATTTGGCCATCTTCTCAGTGATCAACACAAGAGTATCTTACCATAATGACATTTATGGGAACAATGATTGGTTGACTTACTTGAGTTCCTGACCAATGGCAGCAATCTGCTCTACTCTGTCTTGATGTGCTGCCAAATCACTTTCAAATGCAATGTGTTTCCTGTGAAGAGCCTGAAGGCCAAAATGAAAGAATTTGCAAATTATTGCCAAACAGTTTCATCAAGAGAGTACACTACCATATTTTTATGTATTTTTCAATAATTCTGTACCAGAAGCTCAATTGAAAGACAGCAAATGATACCTCTTTCCTTTGATTCAAATTTATCCCTCACTTTAGCAGGACTTGAGGTTTAGATTTCCCAGGTGGGCTAAAAATTACACTCCTCATGAAAGCAAGGAATGTGATTGGAATACTGTTTTACCTGTAATAGATTTATATGAGCTCCCATTTTTCATCTAGGCAGGGAAGAAACAAAACTCCTTTAAAGATTTTGGGCAAGTGATGGTATGTGTTCAGACTCGCACACCTCAAAATTCAAGGCATGCTTAAACTTGCGAAGTTTCAAGTAAAAGGCGTGCTCCTCATCAAAAATGCACAGTATGTAGTTCCCACTCAAAGTGGCCTTTCAACCTAAACCAGAATTTTGACATGAACAGCTCTTTAAAAAAACAAAATTTAATCTATTAATTTAGTTAAGTAAGCTAACTTTACATAAGATTGAATTCCGGTTTAGGTTGAAAGGCCACTTTGAGTGGGAACTACATACTGTGCATTTTTGATGAGGAGCAAATGGGATTTTGACATGAACAGCCCTTTTAAAAAACAAAATTTTATCTGTTAATTTGGTTAAGTAAGCTAACTCAACATAAGAATGCAATTCAAAAGCCATAGGCATCATTCATATTCACAGTTGTCTGGCATTTTAAAACAACTACCCTTTAGCGTCTTTCACATCAAATGTCACCACCACCAAATGTCATGGTTTCCAACCATCAAATTTATTTTCAGGAAATACATGCAGGAAAGCTGACTCACCCTCAGTTCATTAAGTTTTTGTCCTTTAAAATTATTATCTTGAAGCGTCTCCTCCTTGCCATCAGCCCATCCTTCATGTATGTCACATTTATGTTTAAACTTCTGGGCCAAGTGGTCAAGCCTCTCCAATCTGATGGAAAAAAAAAACGAACCAGCCAATTACAAATGGACACTGAAAGTGGATGTGATATGGGAAAAATATTTCTTTATAGGCTAACACTTTGTAACACACTGTCATGGAGCAATGAAACCTCACAGAAACCTATACAGAACTGTTTTGAACCATTTCACAGGCAGTGTCAATAAGCCAGTTTGGTAATTCATTTTTGTGGCTATGCACATGCACACATCCTTCAAATCATCAAGATAAATGAACCAATCCTGCACCTATAACATGCAATCAAAAAATTTAGGTTTATATGAAAATTTGGTGAAATCATTCTTTCTTAATCCAGCCGTAATATGAGGAGGGATCGCAAGTTCGGCTTTGTGCAGTGAATTATGTCTAAATTTTTTGGTGCCAAATTTATCCACCACTTCCCCCACCCCTCCCCATTTTTGGATATAAAGGATGAGCACCACCCACTATCAAATACCAACTTGATGTCATTCCATAATGTCATGTAATGAACTTCCTTTCATTTTTAGGATTCATGCTCTTTCTGGGGCATCAATAGTGAGTTCAGCAATTCGTTGCCGCATGGAATTGTGGGGCATAGCATGGGATATACAAACCGAGCTTAGCACGTAGCCTACAGCATTCCCTTGTTTTTGTTCGTACGTGCATACAACAGTATCTAAGTGTCTAGCCAACTCGAATGAAAATAGGGGTCTCAGTGCTGCTTAACGGTAGATTAAAATGCAAATTTTTGCACCATAGAGACAATTTAGACACAATCCACAGCACAAGACCAAACTTGAGATCCCTCCTTATATTATGGATGGATTAAGAAAGAATGATTCCACAAAGTTTTCATATAAATTCAAATTTTGGAATACGTGTTGTAGGTGCAGGATTGGTGTGTTTGACCCAACAATCTGGACGATGTGTCAATGTGCAGGGCCACCAAAATGAATTAGGCACCGTGTCAAAAGTTGGCCGCAGTGCGGCCTTAAGGCCGCCGGCAAGGCGCCCGGAGCGGCCGGACGTTGCTATGATAAGCATCGGCACAATGGATGTGTGGCCGCAGCCACACTACACTAATGAGCAACAGTAGCGGACAATAGCTATTGTGCAAAATCTTTCAAGCTTGAGCTCATTTCCATTGCAGCGGCCGCCGTAGCGCCAAACATTATAGAAAAAATATTTGTTGCCCCTTCAGTTTTAACTCCGTTGGAATTAATAGTTTTGCCGGTCAGTACTTTTTACATGCACTTGCACAGAATTCGAAAGACGGCTTCACAACGTACAACATGCTCGGGCTGCAGCCAAGGAAAGGATAATTTTTTTTCTCCCGGGCTGTGCTCATACTACCTACGTATATATACATGCCGAGCAGCAAGTGTAAAGAAAAATTACGAATGCTGATACCATCATGCTCTTCCGAGATGCGAGACCATGTTGCTAAACCTCACCGCTCGATTAAGGTTAAAAAAAAATTATGAAGACAAAAACAACTTCACTAACACGTGAAAATTTGTTCAAACATATTTGACATAAATTATCGAACATCGAAGGTAAAATTCTGTACTCAGAAAGCCCGTGGGGTGGACAAACTTTTTTCTTCTAGCTTTATCGCTTCGGAAAAAAATTAACGCCACAGCACCTGACAGGGGGTCTTCACAGAGCCGCTACGAGGTTACTATATACTGTAAATGTACTGTTTTAGATCACAACAAGGAAAACTTCGCAGGTATTTGACCCAAGACTGTGCTTCCATTGCACTTATCAACTACTGCTTTCGGTACGTAACAGATATCTAGCATACAGCAGGGCTTATCGCAACAGAGAGTTGCCGCGATCCCAAGAGGGAAGACTCTGCGTCGTAACTTTTGAAAAGAAAGCCCCTTTTGACAAAAAACACTAAAAACATTCATTTCGCAAGTGTAAAAGACACTCAAATCAAAATCTAAAACCTACCCAAAAGATTTTTATCTCAGAGTTTTCCGAACGAGTCATTTTTCTCCAGTAGCATTGTCACTGCCTAACGTGCTTTTTGTATGTAAAGACTATTGGTCGAAACTTTTCAAACGAAAGCCCCTTTTGACAAAAAATAATAAAAACATTCCTTTCGCAAGTGTAAAAGACGCTCAAAAGAAAATCTGAAACATACCCAAAAGATTTTTATCTCCGAGTTTTCCGAACGGGTCATTTTTCTCCAGCAGCATTGTAACTGCCTAACGTGCTTTTTGTACGTATAGGACTACAGTAGAAACCTATACCTTTACCTGTATCTGTAGTTCAGAAAGACTAGTACCAACCAACGATACTGGTCAGTAACGGTGCCAGAATGTCAAAATTATGGGGGAAGGGGAGAGCACTAAGAGTTAAGGGTAGTGTTGCATGGGGGAAAAAATATCTGGGTGCTGCATGAAACTAAGCACAAAGCATGCACACCTGTGGGTGGGGGTCCAGGGACAAATCCCACAGAAACTCTGAGGAAGTTTACCCACCTCTGCCTGAATGAGTGGATGAAAAATTAAAGGTTCAGGGAGTGGTATATTATTTTTGGTTAACCTGACTTGATCTTGGAGAGGAGGCAGGGATAGTTCTGAGGGAACCCCCCCCCCCCCCGGGCTGCAGCGCTGCCATGATAATGGGCCCTGTTTCTGTTTTTTTTTTTTTTTTTTGGTGCAATGGTCATCATGTAACACAGCTGTGTGTAAGGGGATGTATGGTGCATTATTCCCCCCCCCCCCTACACACACACAAATGCACCTATTGTTTTCATGTAGTCGAAAATAAACTGAGACTATGCTTGGACAGCATCTTAGAGGACTGAATTATCATGACCATGAGATGGGATTATGTCAGGGTTACCAAGGTATGCTTTTCCCCAAGGTTCAATGTTCCTTAATCTAACTGGGAAAATCAGCACCTCTGGGAACAATGAACTCTTGAGAATACCGAACTTTGTAATTATTGCCAAATAACTTTCCAGACATTAAACTCTGGGGAACACAAGGTAGATTCATAGACATTCAAACCTCCGGACTGTTCAAACCGGAACAATTCCAAAACTAAGTTGATTGCTTTACTCCCGGGTACATTTTTTAACAACCCCAGGAATTTTACAACAATGAAAAGATGTCCTTGTTGTCATAGGTTCCAAGGCCAATTCATATTTAAATTTGAAGGGAAGGGGAAAGTATGAGACAGACAGTAACACAGTTTTTAGACCCCAGTGCATGACCAACAGTGAGTCCGTTTTGACTGGAGCTTGAGATTTGTTCATCAGCACATAACAGTAATATATATGGGAAGAAACTTTTTTATTAATCCATAAATTTTTTTTACAAGGAAAACATCATTCTGTCATAATTGTTTAGTCTTGATACAAACATGTGTGCAGGTGGTTCATGATGAAGAGAAAGGTGATGGAAGAAAGTCATAATCCCCTGACCCCCACCCAAATTAAATACATTGATTATAGTGTACATTATGACCTGCCGCTGCACTGAAACCTCCTTAAAGTTTGTGATCATCTCAACATCTGCAGCTTGAAGATGTCTTCATCATCACGTACGTAATGGTAATCAGGTACTGTATATGGAAAGAAACAAGCATTCTGCAACTATAGGTGACTGCCCTATATTCCGACACCCCTTCCATCACCCTTATGGTCCAACAATTTCTATATGCATCTACGACTTAGTTGTTGAAATATAGGGGTGTGGGAACAAAGCCTGTTTTGGAACGTAATGGATTTGTCAGAACATAGGGCCGGGTGTTGGAATTGAGGGGTGTCAGAAAGTAGGGCTGATGCATTGAACTATGGGAATGTGAGCATAAATGAAAGAAGGCAAATGCCAGATGAAAAGTGTGTGTACAACAAATCTGCCACAAGGTATCTTTAATTTCATGATGAAGCATATGCTATTTTAGAGATCTTCAGAATTGACCACAAATCCTTCACTGGTACCAGCTAAAAAATATTTCTGATTTTGGCTGGCCTATCCCTGCATTGCATTATTGCTTTGGGAAATCAACAAACAATGATTGCTCTGTACATGGGGCATAATTAATTCAGCACAAGGTCTAGGCTGCATACATGTTCCATATGTTTTTTTTTTTTTTTTGGGGGGGGGGGGTTTCACATGTAGAACTAGTTTTCATTTTGTCACACAGCAGACAATTATTCCAAAATAAAGGTGATGGGATATGCTGACTATTTCAGTTCTTTTGAAGTTTTGTGCTTGGCCTGGGTTAATTTAGAATTGACCTAGATTGCACAACCAGGACGCAGATCCCATCCTGGTCTTTCGGTAATTATGTTCGGTGGAGTTTTACGGCCCTTTTCCCAAGCAATTGGCTCAAGTCGATGTGGCCACCTGACACCCAGTCACAGATTTTTTTCCAGTTGTGGCTCACTGGATTGTTTTTCCCTACTTCATTGCTAACGCTGGGCACCAAGCACAGTGGCAGTAGGCCTGGTGTCATTTCTAAGTCTTCAGTTTGTTTGGCAGTTAAATAGGTTTATTGACATACCAACACTGATGTGTTATATTGTGTCACAAACATGCAACTCGTCCAGGGCTCATAACTCCCAACCTCTGACAGCCTGATGCTCGAACCATTTGACAATGCAGGAGCTTCTAGTGGTTTTTCTTTTCACAACTTAAGACTTTAATGCCTAGCTTCCAGTGCTCCATATTCCAAGGATTGGGAGGGGATAGCTTGGAAGAAGGCATTAATAACCTGCTTAGTCTAGGCTAAGCCTAGCCTAGGCCCTCGGCCTAAATGAAACCGTAAGTTAAGGAACATGCGGTCAAGCCTGTATAGGGTATGTCTAAGTTGGTTCTTAAACTCACAGGGTGCCGACGATCCATAAATTAATTTTGGAAACAGCAATACAGAAAACCTACAACGAGAAAAATAACGTTAGGCCTAGGCTGTAGCCTAAGCACTAACGTAACGTTAGACAGCCTATACAATGGCATCGTTAGTTAGAGATGAAGTTCGTAGGCAAACCGATGTGAAAGTCAGTTGCAAACTAAGGTGAAAATCAGTCGCAGTGGTGCATACTACTGCGGTCCGACTTGCGTATTTTATTATTGCAAGCCCAAGTAAAATTTCTCTGCGCAATTTTCACCTCAGTACGTTTGCAACGAACTTAGAGAAACTTGAATGATTATGTTTTCAAAGTAACGACAATCACATGAGCCCTGCCATTTTTAAGTAACGTACGAAAATGTGGAATCATGAGTCGTTCACTTGTAAGGAAGGGATAAGTATTCAAGTGTGCATATGTGCTGACTGTTGATATTGGCCTAGACGAGACACCGATCGACTCATGGGACCGTCGGTTTCATCCACGATCTTACGCACATGTATACATGTACGTATGTACTGGGGTATTTGGGGCCGTTTAGTTATGTTATAAATAAGCCCACGAACGATTGAAAAATTGTAACGAGAACGCAGGTGAAAACAATGCGATAATTTTGTAGTGATTTGTGTAGACTTTTTATTTCAAACCTGTGGATATTTACTTTTTTTTTATATACTTTTTGAGGGTTTTAACTCTCATTTCTATCAAGCAAATGGTTACTACAGTACACAATTTTTTATGATGTTACACGGCAGCCAACAGAGGCGGCGGCGGCCTCCCGGCCACATCTCTGTATTTGAAATCAACGATGCATATCGTGACCGCATATAACGGTACCCCAGCCGGCTGCACAAGCTAGCGAGGTGTTGCTAAGGTTTGTCTATTGTTGTGACTGCTTCCCAGCGGCTGCGGTGGCCTTGCCGGCGGCGGGGAGGCCAAGTTTTGACAAGGTGCCTTACCAAACTGGCCTATTGTCATGACTTTTCCATGACTATCTCAGGACCACCAAATAATGAATTTCCATGACTATCCTATCTTACGTAAATTGCCAGAAACTTTTGAGGTGAGGGAAACAAATTTTAATATTACAAGTGAGAATACACATTGTTATTAACTTGGAACAATGTCAATTCATAAAAGTTTTCATGACCTTTACAGGTTATACACGATTTCCCTGAATTTCAAGACTTTTCTAGATTTCAACACAATAGTCCAAATTTTAATGGATTTTCCAGGCTTTCCATAACCACTGGGATGTAGGTTTGGACAATCAAACTATCTTTTGATATCAGAGAGGGGGATTACTAAAATCATTTAACATCCCCCCCCAGCCCCAACGGACCAAAATTGCCTGCCCATTTTAGGTTTCTAATATCCTGAATTAACACACCCCTGCAGGCCATTCTCACCCCTCTGACCAAAATCCCTAGCTCTGCCACTGCCTACCTCCCCCCTTCCTCCCACCTTCCTTCCTTCCTTCCTTACCTTCTCATTTCTGAGAGAAGCCAATCTTCAAATCCCTTCTCTGCTGCCTCAAGGCCCTTCCATGCTCCATGGATGTCCTGCAAAAGATATAAATCACATTTTACAAAATACCACATCCATCAATCATCACCAATAAGATCACCAAAGCCTTCATAAATGCAAGATAACACGAACCTTGTTCACATTATGATAAAAATAAAATGACAAATAAAATATATGCCCTCAGGCAAAATTTTGACAAGCATCAGTTTCCAAAACAGTTTACTATCTCACTTGGAAAACTTTTCCGTGACTATTTTGGCATCACCACCTGTGAAAGACTAAGGGAGACTTTACAAACAAAACTCCAGTTAATTGACAATCTTACAAGTCAAAGGTTAGACTACTTTTCTAAAATCTATACTTTCTATTTACCTTGGATCATAAAGCTGATTTATACAGAGGTTCAAGCAGTGCAGTTTATGGGGTAGTAGAGTATTAAAACTGGTTTCCTCTCTGGACCTTGCTCCAAGAGGAACACCAAGACTGATTTTCAATGGGACAAATCAATAGTAGCTCAAACCAATGTAGAAGTCAATATCTGCAGAGCTGCCAACATCGAGGTCTTGAATTCAGGAAGATTTACCTCATAAACCAGGAAGATTTCAGGGATTTGTGTGTATTTCAATGGGAAGATTTTATATTTTGAATGTTTGGAGGTGAAATTTTCAGGAAGTCTTCTGCAGAATCAGGAAGACTTGGCAGTTCTGTATCTGTGACCAATTTTAAGTACCAAACTTGAAGCAATGCCCTCAGAATATTTTATTCACTACCAAAGATGCCAACTTTTAAATATGGTTTCCCATATTTTTCACATCAAAAGAAGAGTATTTTGGACACGAAGAACAAATTTTTTTCAAACCATTCATGTTAAAACAAAACAGGTTAAAAACTCTTAAAAATACAGGTTAGTCAACTACGCATTATGCTAGCCTAACATTAGGCCTAATGTTAGCTAAACTCATAGTTAGGCTACACAGCTCTGCCCACAAAATTTGGTGTATCTTGCCGAGGTTCCATTTCGGCTACGAAACAATGAAATACCATGTTTTGGCCTATTCAAGCTTGAGAGTTTGTATCCTCAGCTTGGACGGCATTATGAAACAAATATCAATGCCACAACTTATACAGATTATGCAGTTACAGTACAGTTTATTTCAGAGTCCATCACGCTATGTAACAGTATTAATTACACAGTTATACAGCTAGCTGTGTTAAGCCAGCACCAGCATTACACATTCACATATAGATGAATCTGATCAGTGCTTGTGTTTAGTAACTGCAGCCAGCCATTAGTGGGATCATCAGCTTGAAATCGACTTCATTTATTGTTTACATGAATTCCAAACCCTTATATTCAGTGCAATTGAGGGAATCAAGATATAATTTAGTCTACAACCATCCATAGTACAGGTAGGCAAGGAAATTGAAAGGTTAAAAGGTGATGGACCACTGTTATGGCCCACTAAAATTAGACCAACACTCGCTGTCCTAATTCGTCTATACCAGTGTCTCCAGTGCATGCTTGTAATGAAATGGAGTCAAAGTCAATATAGCTGTATCTAATTGGTGGTATGTGGGTGCTGGCTATAAAGAGACCAATAAAATTTAAGGTTACTGTGCACTGAATGCAGCATATCAGGGTCATGATATCATGACCTTTGCTGTAAGGTCTCCCACTCCAGTCACACTTTTATTTACATTGTTATTTTTAGAGATCCTGTTTCCATATATAACCAGGCAAATGGTATTTGTGTATTTTCTACCAAAATCTGTACAAAATATAGAAAATCATACTAGTTGGCATGTCTGCACTTCTGTGTTTTGCTAAGATGCTGCACAAATAGATGGAATACATACCGAAATAAGTTTGCCCTCTTCTGGCATGTAAGGAGGACGATTGTTAAGACGTAATTTGGTCTGAAGTGTGTTGAATGTCGTCTCAAGCTGTCCTTTCTCTTCAGCTTTAGGAGGTTTCTCTTGACGCCGGTAGCTACGGAACTCATCAAGCTTTTTCTAAAAGTATACGACAGTGAGAGAAGGAAAATGACGAGATTATTTGTTAAATAGTTGCAATTATTGCTCAAAGTGAAAGCTTCAAAATTTTAAGTTGTGGTTTCTTAATCAAAAAAAGCACAACGCATTATTTGGAGCGGTGGGGTGGAGATGGGGTGCTAACCTTTAAACAGTAGTGTCTGAAAAGAAAAGAAACCTTACCTGGAGTTCTTTTACAGTATTCTCAGGCACAGAACGGTCCTCCAACCATGGCTTCTTTCGGTTGATCCAGTCTAGGAGCTGAAATAATGAAAATATTCACAAAACAGATCAACAAAGAATTCAAACACTGGCACAACTTTAAAGAAAGAAAACTGAACATAATTATTGTCATTCTTTTTATACATATCTCCCTGCATCCTCCCTGCCTCCTCCATGCCATGCCCCATCGTAATTGTTCTACCACTTGTCTGGCTTCATACATATCACTTTAAAATCCTAAACAAAACGATGGGACAAGAAAAGTAACACAAGAAATGAGTAGATCACCTTCCCAATCCCCTATTCAATACTGCAGCAGCCCAACATGTTCTGAAACTTCTACACTGATATGGGGAGCTGGGTTTGTCCCATGCATATTTGTAAAAGGTTTAAGCCTCAAACATAGAAATGTATGAAATTCCTACAAAATAAAACACTTTTCTATATCACGTTCTCATAATCTGTTTGCAAGTTTTAATACTAAAGGCCATACAAATCTCATAAAACTGCTTCAGTCCTTAAGACTGGCAGGCAGGAAGGGAGAACCTCTCCAGGTGATTGATTAAAAGATTGCCAGGGACTTGCACAGCTGGTAAAAGGGGATTACAAAGTGTAAATAGGAGGTAAGGAGGGGCTATCCAGTTTACTGTGCCCAGAAACTTTTAACACTAACAAACCTTTACTATCATCTATTGCAATTTCTTGAACATTACATGTGCGGCTCGGTCACCTGCCCTTTGGTCTACCCCCCGGAAAATGAAACGATATTCCGAGTGTCACCTGATCAACGAAGACACCAAATGTGCCTTCCCTATCTCTGAAAACACAAACTCACGTGATTTGGTGTCTCGACCAAAGTAAACGAGCCGCACAAGTCATGAATGCTGAGATTTCCTTCCCGCAGAGAGATTACTTACCTTCTGCGAAAATCATTTGTAAACAATAATTACATCAAAATAAAATGCTTACATCACTAGCTAGCCTATCATACTCTTCCATCAATTGTTCGTTCTCACGGTTGACGTTGAGTACATTACCAATACGAGAGGCAGCTGTCTCTGCCTGTGAGTAAAGAGAAGGTAAAATGATTTGTAGATGAGGTACAGTCAAGATAAGTACAACTAAAAAAAAAAAATAGCTACAGAGTAGCGACTTATCTAAAGGCTAAGTAATAACTTTCTCATAAACCAGGTTTAAACCAATTTATATTGTGAGCTGCAACAAAATTTGTTTCCTTTCCATGGCAGCAGGGTTTTTATGTAAATAGGAGGTGAGAAGGGGCAATGATAAAATCGTTGGGCTGTTCTTTGAAATAATAAGGTCATGTGCATCTTCCTTATTGGCCATTTAAATCTGCACCATTATGGAAAATTATCTTCTCAACGGGTCATATAAGTTATTTATTATTACAAATGAACCTGCAACCTGTACCTAACAGCAATATTGGTATGATACCTTTAAAGGCAGAAAAACCTCAGTTACTATTTAACGAGGTTCATCTTTTTAGTATCAGATAGGTGGTAGGGTATGGCAGAGCTGGTCTCCACTTCTCCTTCTCCTCCCCCCTCACCTTTTAGAGTCTTGGATACTGCCAAACAGGCTTTAAACAATATTTTTCAAGATTTCTGGTTTGTTATGTACATGATGCCCACAAATTGCGTGCTTATTATGTTAGCTAACTTATCTATTATTATTATGCTAAACTGAGGTGAAGGCACTCTCTCTAAATTGGATTCAAGAAACCCATGTTATTATTGTAGTGGGCCCCACTACCACCTTGGAGTTACTGGTAGACTGACAATTTCTTTTGTTAAGCCTGTTATGGCATACAACTCCTGTACTACATTTCCTGTGCATACCGTAACTTAGTTCGTACAAATATCCATGCTCTACCTTTTATCAATAGCAGTAAGTGCAATCTGTGGCTGTCTGTAAAAAAGAATCCACTTCAGAAAAGCAAATACTACAGATACATGAACGATTTAAGGAGATTACTTGATAAAAGGGCCCTGTGGATAAATTTCTAGAAAACACTATAAAATAAGGTTTGGCCTTTTCCCACTGAGGTGATAAGCCTGGAGAATCAATCGCTGCTTCCAAATTGGTACCCAACCGATGACATTGTGTCCACTATCGTTAAACAGTAGCAAGGTGTCATTGTACACTATCATCATAAAGCTACTATGGAGCAAGGAATTGCATGTAGCAAATTGGCTTCACTGTATTGGATAAAGCGGCTTGTACTGTAGTTCTCTGATGCTTAATTTCAATGGTAAAAGCAGAAGCTATTTTTGATAGCAATCTGGCCCAAACTTTTTGACAGCATGTGGCATATTGTAACGCACAGCATTGACAGTTATTCAGCCTTGAAAGAGAAGGAGAGAACCGATAAAAATCAGTTTAGGCAGGAGTAAACAACAGGACAGAGCGTATCGTATGGCTCATTAGGCTACTGAATGCTTGTTTCAGTGTTGGCAAATATGCTTCAAAATAAAGCTAGTAACTGACTATAATATACAGATAATATATACAATATTGCATATTCAAGGTAAACTAAGCAGTTACTCAGTAAATTTCACATTTGAGGAGAACAAATATTGTAATGTGACTCTCTAGAGCTAACCATGAAAGAGGGCAGTCTACTACTCTAATTCAAGTTGGGGTGACTGCTGTTGCCCTTTAAGTACACCTATAGCAATTTTAATATTTATATTTTGAAGCAACTTCATGGCATCATATGCCACCAATAGCATAATAAGGATTAACGTGTACAAACATATTTCCAAGAAGCTCATACCTTTTGTGCTCCAGCCAATGCATGGTAATAAGATGATACATATGTCATAATAGACCTTTCATCAGGTTTGGGTGTATTCACAATTTCTGCAATGTAACAAAAAATAAAACCATTTCACTCATGATTCAAGAGGGCTTCCAGTAATGTTTGAAGTTTGTCAGATAAAAATTTACAGCTCTTATCCTTCTGCAATACATAGCTTTACCCTACCTCTAAACCTTCCCCCTCCTACCAACCCCTCCACCAGAACAACCCACCTGCAGTGCAGTCCCACCTCAACCTGGTCTGTGTAGTCATTAACCCCTCCTTCCTGATAAGTTTATCATGCTACACTGTTTTAATATGCCGGACTTCATTGTGCCCCAAAGTTGTAAGACAACATGCAGCTCATCATACTGGAAAGTTGGTTAACTTTATATAAACCATACCACACACTAATGTACACCTCTTACCTTGCACCTGTTCAACTAACTACGTCATTCATCCTACTAAAACACCTCAGACATTGCACAGCACAAAACTCTGTGTGATTCTTTCTGGCAAAATACCCCTTCAGCTTCCCTTTGCCTCTCAAAAAAGAAACACCCCCTCCTTTTCTAAATATTCACTCTACATTTCATTGTGTGGAACACATTTGTGACCCCCCCCCCATCAAAATCAGGGGCATGCTGCAAAATATGGAACTTTGTGACAAAAGTTCAGTCGAACTGAAAAATGAGGAAAGTTTTGATAACTTTGAAATTTTGTATCTCGCATACTATTGTCGTGTGGTGTTGTTTTTTTTTGACAGTTTGTACAGGACAAATTGGAAACTTGTCTAAAAATTTGGAAAGATACATTTGCTATGATTATTATTTTACATTTAATGCACAAAATTGTAACTTAAATGATAATTTCCTCAGAATTGTTCACATATGACTCAGGTATCATTTTGAAGCTCACCAAATGATCTCTAAAAATGTGGAAATAACTCCAATTATCACTGCAGCAACATCTTCCTGATTTTGATAGAATGGGTCACGTTTAATAACATAACTACACAGCAGAAAGTAAAATATATTCTAAATGATGTCAATGAGTCTTACCCTCTGCATCCAACATTTTTGGAACATCCAAGTATTTCTCAGCCACTTCAAATGCTGTATTCAAGTTTGTGATTGGATCATCCTAAATAAAAACAAGCAAAAAGTCTACATTAAGTTCAAAACTGAGACACTTATTTTCCTCACAAAAGGGAAATTAAACCTTAGAAACTTGTTTGTAGCTTCCAACTCAATACTACTGATCATTGATTTGGTCCAAAAGAAGCAACTTATTCTCGTAATTGGTCAAAGTACACTACCTTGAAACGATGCTGTTGCAGCACTAATGGCCACAATGCACTAAAAAGAGTCGTTGTACATATCAACTACAAATTAAGTTTCACAACTTTTTCTTACTCAAATTCCATGACTTTTCCATGACTTTCAAAAAATTTGACTGATATTTTCAGGAGCTTTTATAACAACCAAACCCCATATTTCTGTCCTTTTTTCAACAAAATAATGTATCTGAACATTGAAAAAATCGGAACAATAAGTCCTTGTCCCCAATTTCCCTGACTTTACCAGGACCTTTTGGGAAATTGCTCATTTTCCCTTACTTTCAAGGCTGGAAATTCAAATTCACTTCACCCTGACTATCCAGGGTCTCCCTGATCTGCATGAACCCTGATCTTTGTAATACAGCTGACATTTGCATTTGGGTGGTTCATTTTTTTGCTGTGGGTATGCTATTTAGCCATCATTTTTTCTTACAATAGTCTTTAGTTGTACACTTTTGCAGTTCAACCCATAACACCATGGATCATAGGCAGGTATGCAATGAACCTGCCACTGCCTACAAACCTTATGTACATGATATCACACCACAGAAAGTGCTCCCTTATACAGACAAATCAGATCAGTGTTGTGTTTAATGACTGCAGGCAGCCATTAACGGGGTCTATCAGCCTTAATTTGTCTTCATTTCCCATCTATACCTATTTCAAACCCTCATATTCAGTAAAATTGAGGGAATCAAGATAATGTACGACTATCTATTATACAGATAAGCAAAGAAACTGAAAGACCTAAGGTGATGGACCCCACTTATGTCCCACTAAACTCGGATTTGTCTGTAAAGAAAGTGGTCAATCACAAATTATACCAACAAATGTAAACAGTTGACTGCCATGACAGTTGTCTTCCAATCAGGAACATGCCTAAGTTTATTACATGCACAGAAAGAGGTCCACTGGCAAGGCCACCTTTCATTGTTTTTATCTAAAATGACATCAGCTCGATGTCAATACATAGGTTGTATGAAGTTAAAGTACTGTGTTCTCTCTCCTACTGATCAAAAGAGGTAAATTGTTCTCTCTCCTATGATCAAAAGAGGTAAATTGTTCTCTCTCCTACTGATCAAAAGAGGTAAATCTATCCTAACAAACTAAAATAACATCTTTTAAGGGCAACAGCAATCACCCCAAACTTATTTTAAAGCAACAGCTAAATCTCACAATTTTGTTATTCTTCTTCATATAATCTTTCCTAACATTTTAAGATTTCAATATTGCATATTCAAGGTAACCAAGCAGTTACTCCTAATATATTTCACATTTGGGGAGAAAAAAATACTGTCACATGACTCTTACCAGCTTATCATGAAAAAGGGCACTCTACCTCACTACTTAAACTTTGGGGCAACTGCATTTCCTTTTAAGCAATGGCTAAACCTTAGAATAGACCTATTTCCAAACAAGGGAAATAAAATATGAAGGAACAGGGTTCTAATGTACATCATCTTTTGGCCACAGAAAAACATCATTTACAAAATTCACACATTGAAAAAAAACCATCCCACAATCCTAAGTAACTGCTTATTTGGGAAGGGTCTATTCCCACCATATTACACAGTGTAAATAGTTGTTAGATTTGACAGCAGGAAACTAGTTACAATGTAATCTCCTATAATTCTCTCCAGTAGAAGAACCTGTTTATAAATCTACTATCAAGCTTTGCTGTCAAGCTAAACAATCCATCCTTCTCACCTCAATGGCAGTCATGAGATCTGAATACACAATCTCAAATGATCAAAACTTCCTCCATGAACTCAACACATTAACTAAAACAAACACAGCAGTATTCCTTCAAAACAATACAACAATTTCAGGACATGAGAAAAACTAACAAGATTTCAAATCTCTTTGAAGCTCATGGATTACATAGGAAAAGTTCAAAGATATGAATGAACCAGTATCTGAAGAAAGCTGATGAGGGTAGACAAAATTTCAGAAAACCAGCAACTTGCCAGCTGCAATAGTTCATACAACCAAGACAATTTAAAACACAACAGGGGGAAGGGCTAAAAATGAATATCAGAATAAGCGTCTGGAAAGGAGAAAAAAGTTGGGAAGCTAGAAAGTTTGCTCATTTTAAATTTTCTTTAACATGAACTCCATCACACCCAAAAACTTAAAGCAATGAAAACATCTGTAGGGCAATTGGCAGAAATATAACAGTTGCAAATCTAACCAAAAAAAAAGACTACAATACTGCACCTTGTACAAAATTGTGATAGTGGTCTTACTCTTATGGAGTCCTTACCAACCTCTGGGACAAAAAACACAACTCAGCAGTAGAGTCAATCAATGCCCTCCCCCCAGCTAGAGTTACCATACATTCAGATTAATCAGGATTATCTCATTTATTGAAGGAAAAGTTGGCATCTCTGCCAGGCAGGTAAATCGTCTCAAATTTCTAAAAAATGAATACAGGCCTGTTCTTACAGCAGGGGAGCAATGTGTTTTCATTTACAGTGTACTACAAAGAGTGATGGGATTCGGATAATCATGTTGTCGTTTGCATACACATGTTATAAAATGGCTAAACAGGCTAGCTGCTAACAGACAACAATTCAGTATGATAATACTAGACTGAATGAGACATTACCCAGTTTAGGTAAATCTATAAGGGTTACTGCTGAAAACTTTGAGTATCTTCTCCACTACATTTAACTGAAGAGGCCACATCAGACGGAGTGTGCATAGCCTACACATGCGTGACACAATATGTGTCGACCCATCGAGTAGTAATTTTGTGGTTATGGTCTATGCCGTAAACGTGATGCAACCCCATTTAACCTTAAAACATGCTTGAAATTGTCTCCAAAATCCTACTGGGCAATCAACATAAAAAAGTGAAACCCGCTTCAAATATCGTACCACTTGGTTTCCACGTGTGGACCACAATTTTAATTTTCAAACCCTCCACTCTTTGGTTACCTTATCCCAACCTCCTCTACACTTGTAACATTTCCTTCTTTGATGATTAAAATGATGAAAGAAGAACTACAAAAGAATCATGAAGGGCTTTTAACCATGGTCATCAAAATGATTTCATGACAACTAAAGAGTTTGGTCCATTGTTCAAAGGCGATTCTGATTCCAGGTTTCCAATTCTGGGCCAATTTTGTGTCAGGCCATTTGACAATATGGTGCCTCATACAAATGCTTTCTGTGCTTTTGTTTACAATTATGTGTATGATGAAAAGGAATATTTTTCAGGACTCAATTTCATATTCTTCCTAAAACTATAATTTAGTCGACTATGTATGATCAGTTACTTCTTAAATTGTGCAGCAAAACTGAGGAGTTGTCTCTTCACACTAGCAAAGCTTTTACTTTCATGTGCTTGACAGAAATCCGCTCCAGCTGATCCCACTAGAGGCTGATTTCAATTTCCCTACTTCCCTTCTGGGCCAATTCCCAGTCTGGCAGAAAACATACTAGGGAGTCCCAAATTCAAGTCCAAGTCTGGACTCGAGTGTTGCAGACTTGCAGTCTGGAACTATGGCAGGGCATCAGAATGATAATATTCTACATTGTAAATTGTTTTTTCCTGAGTTATCAAGCTTGTGGATCCTAATATACCACAGATAATACAGAAAACTGAGGGATACTTTCCTAGTGAAAATTAGTTTTGACATGACCTTGACTCATTACTATGCAACAGTAATCAGCAATTTGATATCAATCTTTAATTAAACAAGCCAACATTTTTCTTTGCTCCATAATTAAAAGTTGCACCAGATCTGAAAACTTATCTATTTAAATTTGCAATGCTCACCAACAAACCTATCAACTTAAAACCATCTTCAAATTAAAATACCAGAAGCTCTGGGAGATCATGAAACCAATCAAACTGTGTAAATTCAATTACGTTACTTTTTATTCTTTTTTGTTACCCAGAATGCATGCCTACTTGTATTAGGCCAATGTCAATTACCTATAAACAAGCAACCACTGTGAAAGCAGAATGCCAGATGCAACTTTTGGCACTGTAAGGGGAAATATAGCACTTGCAGTGCAGAAGATACCTTCAAAAGCATGGTCAAAGCATAAGTGACACTACAGGAATAACAGCCATCTAATTTTTGCAAGTTTTATTCAAAATAACCTCCATCTTTGGTCAGAAAAATCCACATATGTTTATTTTTGTATGAATGTCATGCATCTCAGGACTACAAACACAAAACTTAAACCGATTATTTCATGACCTCATATTGACAGGCAGCTTTTATTGGACAAGCCTTTATTGGACTGCACATGTCTGATAATAGCCATCTTTTACAATTTTGGTGGATTTTAAAGGCATTACTGTACTTCCCTTTATATTGATGCATATCTGCATGACTATTAAGAACCTGGAACTTCAGTCATGACAGCAATTAATCCGAACCTTAACTATCATGAAATTGATACGTTTTTGAATATCAATTTCCACAAAAGTTATTAGTATTTTAATTGTTTCGAATCTCATTTGCATCCCAAATATTAAAAGCCAACAGTCTACAGTAATACCATTATCTATAATGGATGGCAGTAAATATGCAAAAGTGACTCTAAAGTGCCATCAACGTATATCTGGAAATATCAGGCTCTCTCTCCTACAGTGCTCTTTAATACACCTATAACTTCCTGCCAATCCTTGAACACAGCTGTTTCAACATGAGTTTCCATCTGTATTTATTTGGTTGCAACATAATCGTATCAATACAATACAAGATACTGAGACTAACGACAATGCATCATCTCAGGTTGGGGAATTGATAGACAGAGTAAGCCAGTGAGCAAAGCACTGATGTGGTCTGTCTCTTGTATTAAAGCAACCCATACACCATGTAATAATCCTACTGACAGACTCAGTCCAACACTGACTCTTTCAAGTTCATTCCTGGCATTCCAGTGACATTCTTCGACTCCCCTAACATGAAACGCCTAGACTAGCGTCTCACTGGATTATTAAAGTAACCTACTGACCAAAACGAGGACTATTAATATTCGCCAACTATCAGCAACTACGTGCCAGCCAGTATTTTACGGCCTATAAACTCTATGCCAACGAAACACTTCCCGATAATCATCGCCTTTTACAGTCTGTTGAAGTATTTGTTTAACAGCCTCCTATTCAGGTCAGTTTACTTCACCTTTAACTCAGTTTAAAGCAGCTCAAAGAAAAGCTAGGAACTTTACTATGCTTGTACAAATCCTTCCTGCTTGACAGTTATGACATACTAAACAAGTCTGATATCTGAGTCTTTGCCTTGTTGTACATGGACCAGATCAAATTGTATGTGAGTAAACAGACCATGAAAACCAACATTACAGTTTACACTCACATGAATGCTTTAGTCTATAGACTGTCTAACCCTCATTTTAAAGGTTAACGATACCCCTCATCCTACTACATTAAAGCAGCTCATAGAAAAGCTAAAAAATTTACTACGCTTGTACAAATCCTTCCTATTTGACAGTTACAACACAATAAATGAGCTTGATATCTGACTTTACCTTGCTTTACATGAACCACATCAAACTGTAGAACAAGCAGATGGTGTACATCCACATCACTTTACATGTACACTTAGATGAATGCATTAGCCTTTGGACTATAAAATCCTCTTTTTAAAAGGCTGCCTTTACCCCCCCCCCCTTCCCAACCTATCCCCCTGTCATCCTATTGCATTTAAGAGCCAATTTTGAAGACATCATGGGGAAATCACTAAAGCAAGTCATTGGTGCTGGGTTCAATAAAATTGAAGGCTGGTTCATTTTACATCTACGTGAGTAATATCTGACATTTTACAGAGAACTCATCTCTATGGACCCTACCCTAGGCAGCCACGCATGGACTCCCAGACAATCCTAACTTGGATTAACCTAAAGAAAGTAAGCATACAACTTTAAGTCTCTTCACAGAACACCTACATGCCATGTCTTGGAAGCGAGATGAGATGCACATACAAAAATAGAAATAGATCATCGGTCAAACAGCTTCCCTGGTAAACACGTCATTTTATGAGACGTACAGTATGGTAAGTACACTGGATTGATCCAAACAGACGGTACTGACACCAGCCACTAACACCCAAGAATTCATAGTGACCTCTGGCCTTTGTGATTAGGGGGTTGATTGGAATACAATCGACACTGACTTTGCACACTTTAAAATTGCATTAATGCTTCACAGGGATGAGTGTGCTCTGAATACAGGATGCTGTAAGCAATACACACATTTATGAAATACATCTAAACCCATGCTAAGCACTTTAGCCAGTTTTACAATGGCACAGCTATCATGCAATATTTCTACTGAAAAAATGAAAAAACTATCGCTTCGTTTCAAAAGGGCCAATTCATTCTTTCTCTGTTAAATTTCAATCAACATTTGCCAGACAGCATAAGTTTTCCTTTCAAAGGGAAGACTTACAAAAATTATGTTCCTTCAATATCTGAAACTGAAACTAGTCTGGACTTTCTAAATACTGAAATTTACAAAATAAATTATAATTAAACCATACTACCAGGCAAAGTTATATGAACATAACTGGGGGGGGGGGGTTGGGAAAGGGTTAAAAAAAGATAATGAGTATTTTCTATGCATGAATGCCTTCACCACTTCTACCCTTAACAATGTTTTGCTAATTTTGCTTTGGAAATATCTGGGGGATATATTCCCAGTGATCCCTTAGATATACTGCTGAACACCACTGATCAATTAACCTGCTATGAATATCTGTCTCTAGGTAATACAGCCAATGATGTCAATTGTACTTATTTCTTGTATAAACAACAGATGTATGCAGTCCTGCTTCCTATGTCAATACCCTCCCTTTAAGTAAGCCTATGACAGCTTACGGTCCACCAAAAAACAGAAGTACACAGGTTCCCAGGATCAGTTGGTTTTGAGCCATGTCCTACAAGATCCTGCATCAAAATCTAATTTTCCCAATATAGTGTAGGGCCTCTCAGAACTTAAATGTAACTTTACCAGTTGACAATGAATGTGAGGATCATTATAAGGCTGCAGCAGACTGTTTTAGCCAAGAGGTAGACAGCCTTCCCAAAGGCCCAGTCTTCTCCCTTTACTACAAATGAGAAGAAATAGAACAATCTTTATAAAATGCCTGTGATTCCTCAAGCCACTAAAGCGGTAAAGTAGATTGCCCCTTCTTCCATGCTACTAGTCCCTTCCAAATTTTCAATTAACCAAGTATGTCCCAGGAAAGCAAGTGAATATTTAAATGCCACAAATTACCTTCTGGCAACTGAATTGTTTCGTCACAAAAATGAAGATGCTGGATGGCATTATACATCTTTCATCTTACAAACCAGGAGAGCACATGAATCTGTCAGGGAAGCTTATCCTAATTAATATTTTCCTCTGACAATTTCTTGACACTGGCTGTGTTAAAACACGAACCATCCATGTCCTGCAACATTCACTACAAATCCTACACACAGTAACAATGTTTCATTTAACACATGTATGATGAAAAGACTGGATAAGCCAGCCATAGGAAGGAAGCGCTGTTGTCTGTACCTCTTATATGTAACACATTTTAGATATATACTACATATCCATCATGGGAACCTAATGCTATGAAATGTAAACACCTTCAGATCTCTCTCTACAAAGCAATAAACCACCTAAAAGAATTGAGAGGAAATATTTAGCGGAGGTTAAATGCAAGGCATATTTTGAAACCATGCATCTAGACGAGGCCTAGTGTCACTGGCAGAGTACCAATTCACTAGGTACTGTCTTGTGTTACAGCAACTGATATCCCCCTATCAAACTTACATTAGAGGGTCAGTTTATTAAGTTCCACATTTCAGCTGCTGCTGATGCCAAAACTGGCATGGTGGGCCAAACTGGGGAATGGGGAAAAGGTCAAAGCTAGACCAACCTAAACCAACTGATTAGAAACTGAGCCGTTAAACCCCATTTAAGTAACAAATATACCTGAGGTAACATTCATCAAAATGTGAAATGAAAGCAACATGGATTTGTCAAAATAAGGTTTTGGCAATTTTTCAGTATGCCAAAAATGGGGAAATATGTCCTGCCCTTTAAACTTGTTATATTGTTGCATGTGTAATCGCCCCCAACTTTTGCTTATAAGTGTCTAACTTAAGGTGACAAGATATTGGCACATGACCATCATGTTTTTAACATGGACACATCACCAACATGGCTGTTTCTTGAATAACTATCAGCAACTCCCAGGAGATGTTGGACTGTAGACTTAATGCACTTGTGAATTGTAAGATACACCTTTGACCTAAGAGTGGAGAAACATGTTCCTGCACTGATGCTTTGTTTGTTTCCTGAGAGAGTCAAACATTTTTGTGCAATGATGCACCCCTCCATCAGCTAATCATAGATCAAACCATTCATAAGACTTAAAATTACAAACATTTTCTGTACAGTTTGATGCACAGATACAGCACCTAGTAGGTTTGCCTTGACTCAAAATGTGAAGAACTTTTACACAACCCCCTCCCCCAGGCCACAACCTAGACGGACATGAAGCATTGGACTCACCACTGTCCATGGGGTCAGAGGGTACCTTTCAGAAGTGCATTATGCACTGTTCAATTGGCATGCACACAAAGTAGACTTCTGTGTATATCCATGTATCAGTTGTTGGCATTTGTTGGTATAACTTGCAATGACAAAACATGATATCATAAATATATGGTCCATACTTACGTATATGATACACCTGTAATGCAATAATCATTCATTTTTCCATCGTACATAAAATCATCTTCTTAACTTGCATGTCCACCAAAAACTTAAAACATTGCAATTAAAAATATCCATAAAATTTTCTGTTTGTGCTGACTCACGTGGGCCACCATTCACTAAGGATCGTAAGTTGGGTTCCCAATGCTTGATCTGGACATCCACCTTAAGTCACCCCTTGGCAGGAATCTCTGCTTGCCTACAGCTGATATCAATGTGTTTTGTGTTTGAATAAGTAAAAAACTTCACATTTTTATGCCAAGTTTGTAAAATAAGAAAACTTTTACTGTTGCACTTTTGAGGTTTGCACTTTTACTGTTGCACTTAAGACTTATTTTCTGTAAATTCAAGTGAACTTCTTTGTTTTTGTGGGTGTAGATCAGTTTTTGTTTGTTTGTTTGTTTGTTTTTTTTGTTTTTTTTTCTCCCCTTTTTCAAGGTTAAATGTATATTGGATGTACACAATGTTGCTGATCACATTTCAATTCTCCATACCCCTGATACTGCACTCATATTTGAAACAGCAAAATCTTCCTCCAGAATATGAGCAATTGCGCACAACCATACATGATTCCATTTATCATGAAGTAAAGTATCACTACTGTACTGTCTGTATAAAACATTTCATGTAAAATGTGTAATTGTAGAGGCTTGCCATTTGAGTGGTTTCAGCATTTTGCATCATAAAAATTGGAAAAAAATTTGAGTAAGTTTTAACTTTATTCTGGGAAAATTCACTCTTTCCTGGAATAGTGTTTTAGCATGCTATTTTGTTTTTAGGTTGTAGATAAATTTTACTGATACTGATACAGTATGAAAATTGAACTACAGTTGCTCATTTGAATATTCACACTATCCACTGATATGAATATTCAATGTAAACAGTGAGACAATAGCTAGTTTTAAAAGACTTCATAAATGAAGCACCTTGAAACAAGCATAGCAGGAAATTTTAATTACAAAAAAACTCAATTGCATGATATTTCAACAATGTCTTAAGTTCGTTCTCAATTTAAAGGCAATCTGTTTAAGACACCTGACTTCATTGTTTCATGTGGGAGGTCCACCCTGTGGTTCTTAAGGCCTCCCCACCACCTGCCTGCCCACCCCACTAAAACACTTACTTTTTGCTACATTTTTACACAGACAAAATATGCAGTTATAAATCAGAACTTGAGCTAGTAAAGATCTCTTCCCTTACACATTTCAGTGCCAGGAAATGGCCTATGATCTTTCATTATTATAAATTACTGTTACTGTTGAGTGATTTAATACATGTGTCAAGTTTCAAGTTTCTCACAACAAATCTAACTGAAATGGTTTTCCTCTCATGTGTTTTACTACAGTTAGACTGTAACAAGTTCCAATTGGGATCCAATTGTGCACAGGTGAACTTCATGTTTTCTCTAACATTTAACATTATAAAGGTTGATGCACTTTTCCTTCAATCAAGGAAATTAAATTTGTGAAACATTTGTTTCATTTGCTTTCACTTTAGATCACTTCAACTGAAAAGGTCAAAATGGCATCAATCAAAATGGTTAAAGCATTTATTAAACCATAATGACTATGCTGCCTTACAAAATTTAACTACTTCATCTTTGCAATTTGTCTACACAGAGCTACTAGGTAACTCATTCTCAGGCTCTCTGGCCCCAAATGTTGCGACCCAGGTCATGCGGCAAGGCTAATTTTCTTTTAAAATATGTAATATTTAAGAGTGACTATACGGGTACCCCTGTATCAAGTACTGTACACAGGTTGATACTTGTACACTACAAATGTCCAAATTTGTATACAAGAGACCTTAAATTTTAAGGCATGCCGGTGAGATGGCACACCATCACTCACATGAAATCACTGTGAGTAGTGTGATTTTTTGCATACCTAGATAAAGGTTTGAACCTCATATGCTGTAAATCTACAGAAGTTTTATAAAAGAGCACACCTACAACACTCCCTAATTTTCTGGGGAGTGTAATTTGTAGCACAGATGGAAAATCTTAAACTGAAGGCCTGATAAAACAACCAGGTTTTGAGTCACTTATGGTAAAAATTTCACCAGCAAACTAGCAAAATCCTTTCTCACTCATGCCTCCCACTTTAGAAATACTGGCTTAAATGAAAAAGTAGCACTTTCTTGCACGGAATAATTCATTCAACCTGCAGTATTTTAATATCCAACCATGTACTTACGGACATACCTGTCCCCCATTACTGTACCAATGTCCTGACAAAAACCAGCAAAGACAAATATCAGCTTTTGATCCATGACCATCTGGTATTATTTTGGTACCCCCTGAATAAATTTTATACCCCTGAGGGTGTGTGTGTGTCAATTACCAGTGACTGAATTAGAGGGTGTCCTCTACCCAGCAGTTGCTAGCAAATTACCAGATTCACTGCAAAACTGCATTAGACCAAATCTACTGTGGGAATGAAACAGGGTTACAGTTCAAAACTAAGTAACCTCAAAGATTTAATGATCTCTATACGAGTAATAAGTCTCCATCTGCCATTACAAAAGCCAGTTCTGAGAAAAGAGACTGCAAATTTATTTGTCTATAAATGATACAAAATTTATAGGTACACTACCTCCCCACCCATGCCAACCACCTATAAAATACATATTTAGGTCTATAACTTCCAGTTTATATGACAACAGCCCTCCTCCCTAGTGAGTAATCTGCCCTTTGACCTCATCATTTTACTATCTTTCAGTTTATGAAGCCCAGTATGTTGCATGGAATGCTCTTTATCATTTTTACAATATGTCTGTTCCTAAGTTTATATGACAGGTAAGCTAACAAGCCAAATGTTTGACACCTCTTGCAAATATTATCCAAAATGATCTCTTGACCTCAGACAAACTTTGAAAGATGCTTCTACCAATATTGAGGTAGATGAGACTATTTACTCTTGAGAAGTAGACATTTTAAGGTTTAAAGTTTCAGCCCTTCCAAGTGTATTGATAGTGGAGTTGATATAGGGAGAGGCCAACTTAAAAATGAGGCCTCAGCTTTAAAATAACAAGAAGGCAGGGCCTATAGTAGCACTGATTGGTCAAGTGGTTAGGGCATTTGCAGTTAGGAGGTCTGAAGTTTAAATCCTGGCCAGGTCTTACTACAGACTTTTAAAGATGGAAGCTAATGTCATAGCACTTTGTGCTCAGCATAAGCAATGGAGTAAGAAAAACAAGCCAGTGAGCCACAACTAGAACCAGAAAGCCAAAAGGCTTAGTGATTCCTTGCTGCTGAAATGTAAAGCCTCTTTTCACATTGACATTGCTTTGCAATGTTTTTCAATTAACAAGGCTCCATAATGTGCCCACAAAGTACACATGCAAGGCATCCAATCTTCCTACATTGAGATCCCCCTTGTCCGTCGTGAACCCAAATGACATTTGACCTCCACCAAAAACTTCTGGGACCATGTATTCACTATGTGCCATCTACATGACAAGTTACAGGCCCCTACAAGTGACCTTTCTTGAAAGACTGTGCAGGAAAGCTTGTCAGGCTTTGAACATGCTGACTCCAAATGAACTTTGACCTTTGGGAAAATCAATAGGGATCATCTACTAAATATGACCAATCTACAAACTAAATATGAGCACAGTCACATGTACCGTTCTTGAGATACCATGTTTACGAAGTTTTGACCTTTTGACCTCTCATGACCCCAAATGACCTTTGACCTCCACCAAAAAAATAGGGATCATCTACTTAATATGGCCAACACACTCGCCAGATATGAGCACAGTCACATGTACCGTTCTTGAGATATCATGTTTACGAAGTTTTGACCTTTTGACCTCTCGTGACCCCAAATGACCTTTGTCCTCCACCAAAAACAATAGGGATCATCTACTCAATATGGCCAATGCACACAACAAATATAAGATTAGTCACACTTACTCTTCTTGAGAATCCGTGTTTACAAGCAATTTCTAAGGAATTTATCTATTGACCTCTCCTGACCCCAAATGACCTTTGACCTCCACGAAAATCGATAGGAATCATCTACTCAATATGACCAACCCACACACCAAATATGAGCATAGTCACATGTACCATTCTTGAGATATCGTGTTTACAAAGTTTTGACCTTTTGACCTCTCGTGACCCCAAATGACCTTTGATCTCCACCAAAATTGATAGGGATCATCTACTCAATATGGCCAAAACACACACAAAATATGAGATTAGTCACACTTACCCTTCTTGAGATACCGTGTTTACAAGCAATTTCTTAGGAATTTACCTATTGACCTCTCGTGACCCCAAATGACCTTTCACCTCACCGAAAACCAATAGGAATCATCTACTCAATATGACCAACCCACACATCAAATATGAGCACAGTCACATGTACCGTTCTTGAGTTATCATGTTTACGAAGTTTTGACCTTTTGACCTCTCGTGACCCCAAATGACCTTTGATCTCCACCAAAAACAATAGGGATTATCTACTCAATATGACCAACCCACACACCAAATATGAGCATAGTCACATGTACCGTTCTCGAGATATCGTGTTTACGAAGTTCTGACCTTTTGACCTCTGGTGACACCAAATGACCTTTGATCTACACCAAAAACAATAGGGATCATCTACTCAATATGGCCAATGCACACACCAAATATGAGATCAGTCACACTTACCCTTCTTGAGATACCATGTTTACAAGCAATTTCTAAGGAATTTACCTATTGACCTCTCGTGACCCCAAATGACCTTTGACCTCCACGAAAATCGATAGAGATCATTTACTCAATATGACCAACCCACACACCAAATATGAGCATAGTCACATGTACCGTTCTTGAGTTATCGTGTTTACAAAGTTTTGAACTTTTGACCTCTCGTGACCCCAAATGACCTTTGATGTCCACCAAAAACAATAGGCATCATCTACTCAATATGGCCAATGTTCACACCAAGTATGAGGTTAGTCACACTTACCCTTCATGAGATACCCTGTTTACAAGCAATTTCTAAGGAATTTACCTATTGACCTCTCGTGACCCCAAATGACCTTTGACCTCCACGAAAATCAATAGGGATCATCTACTCAATATGACCAATCCACACACCAAATATGATCATAGTCACATGTACCGTTCTTGAGATATCATGTTTACAAGGTTTTGACCTTTTGACCTCTCGTGACCCCAAATGACCTTTGATCTCCACCAATAGGGATCATCTACTCAATATGACCAACCTACACACCTAATACGAGGTTAGTCACACTTACCCTTCTTAAGATATCGTGTTTACAAGCCAAAGCGTCACATACACACACACACACACACACATACACACGACATCACCATCGCATAGATTCCTTGCCTGCCTGCGGCAAGGAATCAAAAAAGGCTATATGGCTGGCCAGACTTGAACCAATTAGCTTGAAATTGAACCGTAAAACTTAATTTAACTAACTACAGCAGCACTTGAGGCCATACTAAGTCACCTGAAGCACTATCCTGCATCTCCAACCAAAGCTATAGTTATATTATTTTAACCAGGATACGGATGATTATCAATTTTTGGCATGAAAACTGCCAAATATCTATCACACGGCCTAACTTCAGTGTCAGCAAAATTTGACAATCCTACTGATAATATGTAACAGGTAAACAGGTATTTTACTCCTGTGTGGCTAAATAAATTGCCTGTATAGGAAGGGTTTAACATTTTCATTTACAGTATCCTGCACAGGATGCCTTGCCAAGCTTTGGCATTTTCAACAATTCTGTGTAGAACACCTTGTGAGGGTTTAAGTATTGTTAAGAATCCTCTTCAGAACACCTTGCCAGGGTTTGGTTTCTTATGAATCCTGCTTTGGACATCTTGCCAGGGTTTAGCATTTTTATGAATCCTGCTTTAGACATCTTGCCAGAGTTTGGCATTTTTATAAATCCTGTGTGGGACATCTTGACATGTTTTAGCATTTCTACAAATCCTGTGCAAGACACCGTACCAGGGTGATCAATATTTACGAATCCTATGAAGGACACCTTGCCAGGGTTAAGAATTTTTTTGAATCCTGTGTAATACATTTTGACAGGGTTTAGCAATGTCATGAATCTACCAATAGCCACATAATCACATAATCAATTGGTCATGTCCCAACAAACTAGTGTTTGACTTTTGCTTTCAAGGAGGCTAAGTTTTTTTCATACTTCATGGCAATTCATCAAAATAGCTGACAACTCGAATTTGAGATGATAGGATGGTATCAGTAAAAGCCTAGCCTATAGACTTACTGTTAATACTGGTCTAACCTTGATCTGTACAGCTAATGTATGGACATGCTACTTCAAGGAGTTGAACCTACTTCTAACAGTGTACATAAGGGGAGGGAGTATGGAATGGTACCTGACTGCCAACACAAAATCTAACATAGTTGTGGCACTAACTGTTAAGTCATGAGTTTCCTTACTGGCTATGGAAACTCATCTGAACTTGAACTAATTGCTACATGCAGTGTTCTCCACTAGCCGTTTTGTCCGGGCGCGCCGCCCGGACAAAATCTGAAGAGCGTGCATCAGCACCCGGACAAAGAGTTGCCGCCCGGACAAAAATCTTGGCCACCCGGACTAAAACTACTGCATTCACTTTTTTTTTGTAACGTTCGAATTGTTCAATTCAAATTTAGCATCACATGTATTACCATTTTGCATAAAACCCACCTTAAGTGAGCAAAAGCTTTTCCACTTTTGACTCCCTCCCCTTGGACCCCTCCCCAGAACTGCAATTAGTATCATCTGGTAGATCAGAGAAAAGCACCCGGACAAAATTTGGACCTGTGGAGAACACTGTACATGCCTCATGAAACACTACAGTACTTCAAGTCATATCGAGGATCATTCTAAATTCATTGAACCAAAAATAATCATTCCAAATGAATTGACCCTGAGAAAGTTAACAGCAAAACCATGGCAACTTAGTCACACAAGGTACCTCCAGCAAGAATCTAAAAATACTTTCAAGTACAAGAGGAAAATATGTCTGAAAGGAAAGCCACAAGTCAAGAGCAATTAAGTATCTTTTTCATCTCTGCACATTCCTTTAGGGCAGCGGATCATGGCTGGAACTTTCCTTACTAAAGACACCGGTCCAGAAAACTAGGACAAAGTTCTTAAGTAGGTCACTGGGTTCAAACTTCCCAAGTGCAATCAATATATTCAGTCCTTTGAATCAAAACAAATCACCTAGATCTGATTCATTCTTATGTCATTCTGTGAAATCTGACACAACAGATGACCAAAAATGACCTCTTTAGGATCTTGCCAAAATGACAATACTAAGTCAGAAAGACTTTCACTGGCAACGAATGAAAAGTACTGTGCCAGCTATGAATAAAGATGGAACAAGCAAATTGTTTCTAAATTGAACCTGTTGGCTTCCAATTGTTATTTGAACCATGATCATAGCTACTAACATCCTTCCTGCATGAATCACACAGTGGAGGAAGTTGGTTGGAAATAATATATATCAAAAGTACTTTAGAGATAATACCGGGAGATAAGTGGCTGGGTCTGTGCTACCTATACCTTCTATTGTAATCAAAACTGCTTTTTTGAAAATTTCCTGACAACCAGTGGTATATGGTTTTTGGATAGTTTTAAGGAAGCTTGTTCATGAACTGCAAACAAAGACATCCACACACAAAAAGACTGATGTCTACATATGTCATCCATCTTTGACTTTATACTAAAAGGAACTTTTGCAACAGAATTAGCTAACCACGCTCTAAAATGAAAGGCACATTTCTGTTTTGGAATAACTCCATTGTTCCCATTCTGTAAAATCATTTAAAAAACAAACCTTGCGACTTGAAAACACAAAAGCTAGACTAAATCCTTGGAAAGAATCGGTAAGGAATTGAAAACTCGCAAATGTGTTGAATGTAGAGAAGGCAAAGAGAGAATGGACTGATCAAGACAGGAGGAGTCTCCCAAGATAAGACAAGAGCAATTTCTGCTTATGGAACTGAAGGCAATTCAGGAAATACATATTTAAATAGTAACTAAGGAGAAAACAAAGTAAAATTCCCATTCTGCAAACTATGATTGTAATGTGCAAACATCACTTAGCTCAGGGTCACAATTTCATAATGATGTCATTAACACCACCAGCTCTTAGGGATGTAACTTGACACAGCATGTGAGACAACACAGTTTACTCAGGATCACAGACTCATAGAGATATAATTACCTAAGGGTCATTATCTTATACAAATGTCAAAAGTTCAGGGTCATCAGTTTTCAACACCATCACAGGTACCATGACTCCTGTACAGACATGTCCAGCTTGGGGGAAGTGACCAAAACAAAAAGTAATATAAACAGCTCATTGGCCCAAAGCAATGTCAAAAGAAAAGAGTCACTCGCTCAAAGTCATGGGTCCAACTGGCCCACAAGAAAATCAATGTTTGGGACCCTGACTAAAGGTCAGTGATATCTTTCTCTGCATTTAACTCGATGGACTGATGATGGTTAGGGATGTTAAGTAAATGATATTACTAGCTTGGGTCAATGGCCCACAGTGACATACAACCCATAACTCTTGAACTGAGACTTAACCAGTTGGAAGAAGAGAGATGGATGAATGATAGGGTGTGTGACATCACTAGCTTCAGTCACTGGGAAATAGTGACGTCACTGGTTTAATCTATGGTTCATGATCAAATAGTAATCAGTCAAAGATGGCTGGCTGATGTACAGTGTGGGTGACATCACTAACTTCAGTCTCTGGAATATAATGACATCACTGGTTTAATCTATGGTTCATGATCAAAGATTAATCAGCCAAAGAAAACTGGCTGATGTACAGTGTGAGTGACATCACTAGCTTCAGTCACTGGGACATAGTGACATCACTACTTCATGGCTAATGGCTTATGATCAGAGATAAACTTGCTCAATTTGGTTAACAACATCACCAGTTAGTACATAAGAGTAGTCAGTGGGACTTTTTTGCCTCAGGGTCACTGGCATGTAAAGATTGTAGTTCTGAGTCAATGAACACCGAACTCAAGGCCATGCTTTCAATAAATGACATACCAACAGAGAAAAATGTCATCTACTTCACTTGACAACCCAGTATGCATTCTTGTAATTTAATCACATCAAATAACTTACCAGTTTTGTATCTGATAATTCTATAAACACATCTTAAAAGAGTCCTACTTCCAACTATCCAACAGTTTGCACCTTTTAAGCTGTAAGCTGATGCAGCAGAAAAGAACAAAGATCCTCTGGAAGTTCTCCATACATCAATTAACTATGACAGGTACAGACATATGGACATCAGTCTAATAATAGCAACAACCAAGACTTTTTTGCTGCCATCAACTTGAGAAGAAGAAACTGCCGACATGACATAAAAGCTTAAATGGTCCCTACAATTTGTTTTTACAGCTATGAAAATTGTTGCTTGGGAATTTCTTCAGAGATGAACAAGCTGCAATGTTGCAGTTTTTACACTGTATGATCTTGTGGCTAGAGCATTCAACTTGCAGTTGGGAGGTCCGGAGTTCCAGTCCTGGCCGGGTCATATTAGTCATGCTAAAAATGGAACTTGCTGTCAATGTGCCTGGTGCTCAGCATTAGCAATAGAGTAGGGAAATCAAGCTGGTGAGCCACGACTGGAAAAAAGGCAATTGCCCACTTGACTTGAACCACTTGGTTAGAAACTGAGACGTAAAACTCCATCTAACTGACTCACTTTGCACTGATTAATGATTTTATGTGAGTGGGTTTTTATGTCAAAATATTTTAATTGCTTTGATTTGAATTCGTTGGCAGTTAAAGCCTTAACTTCTCTTATCTTCTGGTTTGACCATGTGTTTGGTCTAGCAGTCGAGCATCCGCCGCTCAAGGAAGGTCCGGGTTGGATTCCCAGGTCAGGTCAATGGAGTAGGGAAAACAAAACAGTGAGCCACAACTGGAAAAAGGCAGTGGCTGGCTCGACTTGAACCAATAGGTTGGAAACTGGGCTATAAAACTCCATCTAACGAACTAACTTATCTAGTGGTTTAATCTAGCAGCATTCCAGGATTTTTTCCCAGCTGTGGGTTTCTGGATTACTTTCCCTACACAACTGTTAAAGAACAGCATCATGAACAGAAGCAAAAGGTCCCATTTTTAAGGTATATCGTATGACTTGGTCCGGGAGTTGGAACCTGGACCATGGGGGTGGGGGTGGGAAGGCAAAAGGTCACATTTTTAACCCATTTGGTATGACTTGGTCTGGAAATTGGAACCCAAACCTTCCAGTAGGGAGGCAGATGGTCTCTACCACTAATCCACACACCCAATTAGTACAGTTTGAAGGATCTTAAATCATGAAGGGGTGAATCTCCTCCACAACTTACATTCAGAAATCTACTCAAATGCTACAAATCAGAGTTTGACTAAAACTGTTCAGTTGTCACTAAGCTTGTTGGTTTTTTTCTACAGCTGTCTTCTATCATTCAACTTTTCAACTTTCTCAGTAGGCAACCAACATGGGTGTGGCTTTTTACGTTTGGAAGAAAAAGGGCGGTGGCCTTCCTTTCATCTATACTGACTTGATCTTAAACTACTATAAATATTGACAGTGCAAAGGTTGAACAAGATCAGGGAAAGGATCTTTAGAGGCAAGCGTGTCATTTTCATTCCAAGGACAATGCGTTCTTTACAAGTCCAATTTCTCAACAAGGAAAAGATGCAAAAATACAGTTGCTGGAAACCTTTTGATTCAATTCATTAGCTGAGAAGGAAAACATTCATGCAGTTATCAAACCTACCAACATCTTATGGTGGTGAAGGACTTAAATTTAAAAATATTTCTGCTAAAATTTGCAGGCAAATTCTTTCAGGAAAAGCCAAATGCAACAAAACCCAAACTGAAACTTCCAAAAAGGTAGGAAACCAAACTGGATGTGTATAAAACTAGGTTTGTCTTACCTGTTGACTCCATTTTTTTTTTTTCATGAAAATCAAATGAAGTTTAGTATTGACTGCAGGGATTAATATTACAAACAGGACAATGGAAAACAGCAGTCATACCCTGCTCTTTTTCATGGTATCCCTTCAAAAACCCTTCTATTTTCCATTGTGCCTCTAAAAATTATTCCAGAAACAGTTACATTGCTTTCAGTGCCCTTTCTGTGGATATCAATTTTGCAGTGCCCCTTTGGAAGCTTATCCAGGTCTAGCATTTGCAAAGTAAAATTTACACTTAAAGCCAAACTGTGTACTTCATTACTGCAAAATTTCAGATATGCTAAACCCAACATCTTAAGCATACTTATCCCTTCTGCTAAAAACTACCACATGTTTGGTCTAACGGTAAGAGCATCCGCCTCACATGCCAAAGGCCCAGGTTCGCTTCCCAGGTTGAGTCATACCAAAGACTCTAAAAAAGGAACCTACTGCCGAAGTGCCTGATGCTCCACATAAGCAACGGAGTAGGGAAAACAACTGCCACAACTGGAAAAAAGGCCTTGGCCGGCTTGACTTGAACCAATAGGTTGAAACTGGGCCATAAAACTCCATCTAACTAACGAACATTCCCTCTAAGTAAACTTTTAAATACCTAACAACCAATTTGTTGTTTTTGTTTTTTGTTTTTTGTTTTTTTTTTTTATTTTTTGAAAGGCCAAATTAGCAATTCCTTGCTGCAAAAGTCCTGGCAAAGTTTGATACTGCTCCAAGTCTAAGGACACCAATCACCACTCTTGTTCCTATAAATTCATGTAGGCATTATATTTTACAATTTCAACTCCACTACACTAATTCCTTCCTTGTCTACTCAATCTAGAGATTGTTCCAAACCCAAACAAGTTCTAATAAACATATAAAACACTTAATAACCTGCAAAGTCATCAATAACCATGAGTTTACAACATGGCAGGGCTATTTCCCCTTGAATCTCACATCATCACTAGTTTGGTAATGATGTAGTTATATACTAAAACACAACATCTTATAACAACTTCCCACTTCTGCAAAAGATTAATAGCACTGACTCTGCGTAATCTGACAGGGAACTTCACAACTAGGACAAATTTTAACAATGCTATTGAGCCAATACCATACTTACAGTTACACAACCAGACAACAGGCACGATTTAAATCTAGGTATCCAGGGTTCTACTTATGGTCATTATTGTTAAAACACTTTCATTCATTGGCCTAGATCACTTTCAATTTCTTTATTCATAATTCCACTCTTAAAACCTTTCACTCATTACATAAAAACTTTTGATAAATTTTAATAAATGACTGGCTACTTAACAGTTGCAAAATTGATAAAACTCTGTACCTTACAAGTACGGTTTTGATCAGCCTTAACCTTTCACTGAAAGCCATAAATTTGAATCATTCATTAAAACAATCTAGCAGCCTGAGGCAAATCTACACGATACATGCCAGGGACTACGGACTAAAACTACAACTTGTAGCAATGCACTAGAATTTTCAAGCTTACTGACATTATCTTCAAAACTCTGTTACTGTTCCTCTTTCATGAGCTCCTCGAAAATAAAAGCAAAACATTGCTCCATGAAAGCTACCCAACACTGAGAGCAATAAAACTCCAAAATGGAAATATGCAAAAAGTCCTATGAGCTACGTGTAATATAAGCTTTTCACATGTATACTGCAATATCTCTGGCCCAATAGAAATTTTGTATTTCAAAGGTCATCCACTTTTGTGATAGCACTCAGTACTACTGACTTTCTCCTTAAAAGGAAATCTTGCTCAACAAAATGAAAGCTGCCAAGTTTCCAACCAAATAAAGATTTTACTGACATTTCAGATTTTCTTTTAGAAATTTACCAAAGGCAGGAATCCTGTGTGGGATACATAAAATGAGGGCAAATTGAGATAAGTTGCAATATGATCTGGCATAGCCCTACCAGGTAAGGGTTTCACCACCAGGAATCTTTCTGCAATAGATGGATGACTGTTCAGTACTAGTTGTAAGTAGGTAAGTGGGAGCCTGAGAGGTTACTTTCATCTCCAATATAGCCACAATTTTCTGAAGTCAGTGAAAATGCAGGATGTTCACAGACCTATCCTAATCTTTCATCTGAAAGACATTCTTTTCCCCAAAGTTGATTAGAACCACTACTGACTAAATTTTCTCTAATCTACCCTTTCACTTACTTTATAAAAGCATAAAAAAGATTGCCCTTATGAAGAAAGAGTGTCAAGTAACAACTTCACTAATGCTAAGAATGACTAAAAGTTAGCAGGTGCCTCACTTACATCATGCCACAAGCTTTCAAGCATCTGATGATTCCAAACATGTTAATAAACTGTTTTCCAAGGATTTTGCCAGATGGGTGTAAGGGTTAGGGGAACAGCCAATACATTAATGGCAATGAGATTTAAAGGTTCGTTTCATAAAGCCCAAACTCCCTAGTAATGAAGATTCTCACTGATAAAAATTTTTTACTAACAACAGCAGGTTTGAAACTCTTTGTTCACATGTAACATATTTCCATTTCTGTTTACTTTATTCTACGTCAAGATCAAACTGTTTTCTCCTTTTTTAACCCTAATCAACATGTAACTTTTTGAAACAAGCAATTTGCCAATAAAATGTTGAAATTTGAAAAAAGAAAAAAGGGATGTGCAACAGTTTAAAGAGATGATTCCATTTTGTGAAATTTGTTTTTTCAGAAAAGAGCTGATAGAATGGCCAAGAAATTCCTATATAAGGTTTTATTATTTGCAAATCTGTTTGAAAGTTGTTTTAAGAAACGACTGATGTGCAGAGATTAAAGAATGCTGACAACCCACAGAAAGTTTTTACATGAAAAGGAGAAAATGACTGTACAAGGAAGGCTTTTTCTTGGCAGCAAAAAACAATAGTTTCTGTCAAACTTGAGTACCACCCACCATTCAATTTTGTTGTTTCCTTAGATATGAACATTAAATGATTTAAAGCATTAACTGAACTTCCTAATCTTTCACATAAAGCATTTTATCTCCAAATAATTTTCTTGGAATTAGTCCTGCATCGACAAAGTATATATCAATTTGAGCGATGAAACGGGGAGTTAGGACAGCTTCCAGCAATAGGTGGCATATGGCCATCACTTTCATCACCAGTGATTATTGCACAATTGACAGAAAAATAGTTACTGGTTAGGTAAGTAGAAGGGTAATAAGTTATAACCTTGTATGAGTTGCTCATCAAATTTTTAAAAAATGTATCAATGACAGTAAATCCAATTAGAGGCAAAACTCTGGAAGTTGTTGAATTGTGATGGCAAATTAAATAGTTTATTGGATGCCAAATCTAATGTGAGTATTAACAGAATAGTGTGTAATAACTATGTTTCTTCATGTAAGGAAATTACATAGCAAATATCCAAATGACTTGGGTTTTTCATAAAAGTTTGTTAAGACCAATGGTTAGAGAGTGTGAAATCAGTACACTTTGCACCAAAAAAAAAAAGAAAGGTATGATAATTTGTTTAAAGAAAGTTTTATTGTGAGGAAAAAAAGTGTTCCTTCCCCCATGTTGATGTGTGATGAGAGCTACTGAGTGGGTTTTCCCGCTTTTACATATGTTAAGAAGGCTGTCATTGTGATGATAATGGATGTGCTCGAAAATAGTGAGAAGTTAATAAGGAAAGCAGAGAGTCCAGGAAGAGGACTTTTATGGAAAGTGTTTGCCCAGGCCATGCAAAAGCAACCCAACTTACCTTCTTTAATGACTGGTAGTCGATCAACTCGGGCCGATGTCGATGGATGAGGGCACAGAATGCCAGGCCATCCTTCCAGCTGAGGGTTAGAAGGAGAAAGCAAACCGAGTTAAATATATTAAAGGGGAGGTGGGACATGTTGAAGAACAACTCAGCACTTAAAATTATTAGTATTAGAGCTACACTGTTCCTTGAAAAATATAAACCTTTTCCTCGTTTCAAGAATTTTGCTCCACTTATGGTCTGTTCAATTTGGTAAATGTAACAATAGGACACAGTGTTTTCAAGTACAAAACAATGTAGTGATCAGTTGCACAATCTTGAATAACCATTAAAAATATGGCTACAATTTTACAAAATCACAGACATTAACTGTACATACAACAGTCCATATGGTTAAGTTACTTAACTTTGACAAATAGAATGATACAGGAAAATATTCAATAAGGTTTTAATTCGAAGTTTTTTTGCTTCAAGGTATCTAGTCATATTTTCATCTTTTGTGCATAAAACAGCTTTCAGCTCATTCATTTTACTTTAACTATCGAAGATCATAAATTTACACATTTCCATAATTCTCTTAATGAGTGTTAGTGATTTTTTTCTATTATATTTTTCTATAAGGTTAACGAGTTCAATAGCAATCCATTCAACAGGCCTTCAGACCAATTAACATGCAGACAAAATCCATTCAATGTTAGTTGCACAACTTTCTGAAATGCACTCAATATTTTATCAAAAGTTGTGTTATTCAAACAGATTTGACAAGCAACACTGGTCGAACTTTCCGAGGTTAGAAAAAACTAAAGCACAAGAGCAACCTATCACAAATCACCTACTGCAAAAAAATAAATGTTGTGTCAGTAACATTTGTAATACCAAATTATCTCAATGTACCAAAGTTTTAACTCAAGCTGCTCTATGGGAAAATATGTGGGTTTTTTAAGTCCCTTTGAAGCAACTATTCCCCTACAATCAGCCATGTTTAAATCTCACTATGAAACAGAAAGCTAAATATAAATTTCAAATTATTACACTGTTATTACTCTACTGTCAAGCAAAGAGAAGGTATTTTGTGCTCCACACCCACACCCTGAAACTCTTACAAGAAAGAAACTGAACTATTTATTTCCTGGGTACTGACACTGTTGGGTAATTTCAAGCTATTCTACAACATAGTTTACTGCAATTTTTATATTAGCTTTAAATTCAAGATATAAATAATCTTCCCTTCTCCCTTCTTCTGTATCCTCCCCCTACTAATCCCCTCCCCCCTTCCCCTCTATTTTATTATTATTTTAACAGTCATACTGTGAAAATTAAAACTCTTCCTGACAACAATAAACCTTTCCCCTCAATTATCAAACAAGGGACATCACTGCATAAATTTGCTGGAACTGTAACACACATTTCAAAATATCTTTCCGTACAATCTCCCTCAGGGAATGACATATTTTGGAATTTTACTCATTTTTTATGACTGTTACATCATCTGACCTACCTTCAAAAGTTGTTTAAAAATTTGTAAGTATTCAATTTTGAATAAATCCTTACATTCAGCAGTACTTTAGCTACCTCGCTCTTACATTTACAAGAATTTTAACTGTCCATCAAAAGCATATATGCACTCTGTTCTAGGTAATCAAGGCTGCCCTTGAACCCTTGTCAAGCAATTGTTCCCTGCTTGAATAGCAACTATTAACCACACCTCCCAAATAAAATATTTGCTTGCTGCCTAGGGAGTCAATTGTGGTTTCCTATTAATTTTTAATTATTTAATCCCCACTGACTTTGAAATTCCTTAACATTACCAGGTTGTGTACTTCTATCAGGTGTATACTTTCTATTAAATTTGCAAAAGCCATTTTAAATGCCATTTTGCATTGTAACTGAAGAGATTTTTGTTTTCAGTTCAAAATCCTTTACTGAGCATATTCGTAGAATGAGAGTTATGATTGGACAACATAGTGTCACATAAATCAAATGAACATTCATAATTTAACTAAATTGAATTGACTGGTGCTGTGGCTGACTGGATAAAGGTTGGGCACATTTGAAGAAATGAGAAGCTCCCAGCTCCCCAACCAGGAGGTTGGGGTTCGAATTTTGACCGGGGGAAACTAAGCTGGGCTTTTCATCCAAGAGCAAATGCTGTTTTCCCGTCTGAACTGACTTTTCTGAAGATAGCAAATTTGATTTAATTGCCGAGTTGGTATCCAGTCGGCATAAAGTTTTATTTCATACACCACAGGCTTCTCCCACATTTGAGGCAGCTTAGCATCATAAACAACTGACCTTCAATTAGTTAGTTATTTGATGAGACTTAATGACTTACCAACACTAATGTGTTACATACAGTATCAGTCAGGAAACTGCCCTTCAAGCCTAACTAAAAAAAAACCCTGACAATTTTCTATTTGCAGAATTAAGTACATACCTTTTGTCCACATTACTTTATTTTCATTGACAGAGAGGCATCAACAATTAAGTTTCATGGGGCTTGAAGATGCTAAAACAAAACTGCTCACTATGCAAATTAATTTTTACATTAACAGTTTATATGATTCAATGGTCTACAGTGAAACTAAAACAACTATAGTTTGAAAAAATGATTTAGAACAGCATATTCTGGAGAAATGCTCAACCATAGAAGATAGCAATATGAAGATCAGATCCTTTGTGAAAGTTGAAATGATTTATGGGAACTACAGCTAATAACAAATTTGAAATTTGAATATGAACCATTTCACAGTTAGATCCTCATGAGTTTATATTCATAACCCTTGCTTGTCTATAAAATTACTTCTAAATATATACCCAGTGTTAGAAACTGATATAAAAATGTGACTCATGTTCAGATTTCTACGAGACACTAAAACATTGTGAACATGACAATGAAGGCTGTTATTGTTTTGATAAACTATTCATTTTCTACGGTGTAAAGCACACTGTTAATTTTGATAGGTTTAAAAGAAACTTCAGACATATCTTTCCCCTACAGCTCACAATGAAGCAATTAACCACACTTTTATGGTCTAAAACCTCACTAAATGCTACATTGATATGTGTATATCAGCTTTACATAAAAGATTTAATTTTACCACTGAATATTTAATGAAAGTTTTGCAATAAATATGAAGAATTAATAATCCTGCCTCAAACCTATTTATCTTCAGATTTCAATAGGATTATGGAAATTTTGAAGAAGCAAATTTTACACTGCAGATTGTTTTTTTTTATCAAATTACTCAATCAATATTTTGTTTAGTCATGTTCCTTGCAGTTCCGACACTGAACTGTTTACAGAAATGATATGGCACTAAAACCTGTGGCAAAGGAAACCTTTTCACAGTTACCCTGGATATTTTTTAAAGTGCCTGACAAAATCATTGGCACTGCTTCAGGCAATGCTCGCCCTGTGAACTCACTTCCTGCCAGACACCTGACATGGGGAATGTTAGTAAAAAAGAGTCTGCCAAGTTAAATGTGTATCTTTCCCTTTCAAAAGAAAATAAGATTTGACAAATCTGAGCCCTGATAAAGCATATACTGAGAGGGCCACATTGAGTTGATACCAATCATTCAGTACGTTCAAGGGTACTGTCCCATGACAATGCTTATTAAAACCATAAAAAGTCAAGTTTCATATGTAAATGTTACCTACTGTTAAAGTAACAATTTTTACTTCTTTTTTATAGCCTCTAACACTTTGTGCATAATTTGAAAAAATGTCTGGTCACAAATTTTGACAAACAGAATGGAATTGTTAATATCTCACTCAAGAAAAATTTATTTGCATGAAGGATGTGGGGATGGTCCAAGTTTTTTATGTGAAAAAGATCTTTACAGGTTTTGAAAACTTAATTGCACAAACCCAATGTGCCACTTTTATAATTTTTTGTTTAAAATACTATTATTTCCCTCAAAGTTTTTTCTCTTTAGTTTGACAGGTGGAAATGATTTATGGTCATGGGAAAGTAAAACCACAATGGACAGTCATAAGGTGCACTGCTGTGAAGAAACCAAAAACCACCTTCCTATGCTACAAAATTTGTTTTTGAGACATTCTTTGCTTCGAAGAATCAAGAATACCAGAAAAGAAGATTCACGACAGATAATATCTATAAATAAAAAGAAAAATCACAAGCTTTGTTTTCCTTCTTCCCCCTTGGCCACACACCCTCCACAAATAAACAATAGATGGCAATGTTATCGGTCATGCAGTTTCTTAACTTATTTTTGACACAAAAAATGCTTTGCAAAACAATTTTTAATTTCAAAATTGAAATAAAGCTATCTGACCAATGCCCATTGCATGATTTGGCAGTATTTTTTCTTGACAATGAACTTCTGTAGGAACTGATGTTTACAAAGCAACATAAAAAATTTTTGAATTATCCTTCCTGGGTGAATAAATTTAGATTGGGTAGGTTGAATTTAATTTAACATTGAGTAGATAAACTCTTGCAAATGCAAATTCAGAGGAAATCAAGAATGCCATGACTCAATCATAAAATTTATAATGTTAATGACACAATGAAGATATATCAAAGGGATATGACTATCTAAACCTTTCCATTAAAGAGAAAAGATTTGATTAATAAATGGAAAGAGTTTATCACAAAAGTAGGTATTTGTCATTAAATGTATACATTAAATGACACTTGCAGGCTATTTTGTGTAAGGACCTACTGATTCTAGACAAGTGTGTATTCCAAGATGGCGGAATAGGAGGCACCGTGTCATAACTTCTTAGAGCATGAAAACAATGTGTAATTACTGGGGAGCAATGGGTAAGTATGTCTGCTATGTGACTGGAAGTTTTTGTGACCTTTGACCCCATGATCTTGAACAAAGTGGAAGTTGAAACAGGTTACTGATTTTTATGTCTGCTACAAGAAGTTACATCCTACTGATGTTTTGACAATGTTTGTCACCTCATATGGAAGTCCTTGACACGAACGTTGCGATATGGGCTGGTCTTTCGTTGACACCATAACAACAAACCCTCCTTGGCTGTCATCTCTGATATTAGGGGTGAAAAATGAGATAAAACATGAGAAATTGCATCATTTAAACATCCAGGGGCTGTTTCAGCTTGAAACAGAAAATCAGCTTGTGGTACGTCAAAAAAAGAGAAACAGCATAGTTGTGTTAAAGTAATTATGCACAGAATTAAGATGCTATGCCAGGTTGCTATGCTTAGTAATTTTCAAAAGTATTGGGCAAAATGCACAGTCCAGCACAAACTACAAAAGCTCCCACAAAAATGAGGTAGGGGTATTCAGAAAGAAATGATGCCTTTCCATATCACAGATGCATTATAAGAGGCCACCAAAATAACCACGAGCAAAGTAAATGTCAAAGCAGAAAGGAGCATGCATGATGCAAAATAAATTATTTGCATAAATTAAAATAAAAAATGAGCATAAAAAGTATTGCTGACGATAACCACTATGCTGATTTTGTATTCCATGTTGAAGAGCAAGTCAAAAGACCGACTGACAGGCATGGCTGTGCAGTGTTCATCAATACCTCATATCAAAGTTTTTCACAGAGACATTCTTGTAGGGGGCTGTCTTCCTCTGACACCACAGTAGCAGACCCTCTTTGGCAGTCGTAGCTGGCGGCATCAAATTGAAAACGAACAAGAATGGTGGAAAAACAAAACAAAAGCAAAATGCATGCAGCGAGTTAGTAAATTAGTCCCCAATGAAAGGAATGCTGCATGGCTTAACACATATAGTGATGTTTTTTAAACTTTCATTATTGAAACTGCTAACATGCTACTAGAATATTCATGTACACCCAATTTGAGAACTCATTCTCATAAGATAAGGGATGAACAGCAATTGACTTGATCACAGGCAATACATTTAAGAAGCAAGGTAACAGTTACTTTGTGCATTCACAATAACCTAAGCGCAACACACTACACATAACAGAACATGATGTTTATTTATTTGGTGCAGCTTACTACTATTTACTTGTGAAACAAAGGCATTTTCACAGACAGTGCAATAAACAATTTCTTGCCAACATGTCTAGTAAGGGCTGAACATGCCTCGTGGAAAGTAATAAATCCCACTGTATGCTAACAATGACTCATCTACAGTTATGTAGAAGTAAATTTCTCTAACATGTAAATTCACGTCAAAAAAGTTATAAACCCTTGCGATTCAGCAAGAGCCACTTCAACATTCCACAATTTCACGTCACACCTACACAGTTTGTCTTCATGCTTCCCTTTAGGGATTAACACTACAGAAACAGAGTTAATGAAACCCAAAAGTATGTCTCAAAACTGCAGGCGTGGAGTCAAACGTCACCTGGTATGGAAATTGGTGACGTTGACATTCCGGTACGGAGCGGTCTTTCTCTGGCACCAAAGTAGAAGCCCTTCCTTGGAAGACTGGTCTGAAGACCCAAGAAAGACCAAAGGTAAGGAACTAACTGTTTCTAATTGTCGTTCAACAGCCATCCATTCATTCATTCATTTGGCATTTCAATACCCTTTCTTACATCCCCCCTCCCCCCTCCTTTTGTCACTTTGACAACACTCCTTTTCATGAAAATAATTTCAATATAAATGAAAATTAGGAGGGAAAGAGAGTAAGGTTTTGGCAAAAAAAATCTTTAACTATTCTTTTGTCTATACAACTGGCACTTAGGAATATCAGCGTTACATGAGCAGCAAGTGACCTTCAAGGAATGTTTTAGTGACCCAAAGAAAAATAGATTTGCATATTAAAAAGAAGTAGAAAATGTGTTGGCTAATTGGAGAAACACCAAAGAAGATAAAAGCAAAATTTGAAATATTGAGGCCAAAAAATTAAGGCAAATATTAATTATGAAAGAAAATTTGTATATTTAATTGAACAACACAAACATGACAAAACAACAGCATATTTAATCTTAGAAGAATTTAAATAAAACACAATGCTTTGTTGTAAGGTTTGGCATACACAATAGGATAATGACAAATATCATCTTGCCACAATATTGCTGCATTCCCACGAATCACCTCTAACTCCGATGTTCATAGGTCATAACCACATTTAAACTGGAGTTACTCGGACTCAAAAAATGCCAGTTCAGACAAACTGGGAGTAACTCCAACTATGAAAGTGAGGCTACCTGTGAGTGGAAACGCCATGTATCCCTTACAAAATTTTCATGAACTCTGCACTAGCTCTGCCCATCTGGACATTCACTAACTTGCTCTTAACCACAAACTCAATCTCAACTGGCACCTCAATTAGGGTTAACTAAAATTTGACTTTGACTTTGTGTTCAGACATAAAAATGACCTTTTACAACCCTCTCTTACTCAAGTCAACTCCTAAAGGCAAAGTTACTTGGAGTTAGCTGAAGATAGAGCCGATTCATGTGAACAGCATGTTCTGATGTATGTCATAGTTTAAACAAATAGCACAAAATTTTTCTATTGCTGTGATTTAAAAGTTCATTAAAATATACTTTGCCTATGTGTATCTGTTATCCACACCAAACCCACAAAAACCTTTTCTGACATTGACTTCCTGTCAAATCCAATTGACACATCCACAAAAATTTCCTTACAATTTTGATATGCCTTGCTAAAGCAAACCCTACCAATAGTCCTAACTTTTTTAGTGGAATTTCAAATGTGAGGCCAAGCACACATAAATAGACCAATTCATAATTCACCAAAACGTGCAGCAATATTGTACTTGTTTTTCTACTAGCTAGATAACATAACAGGTTTTGTATTCTTCATTTGATTTAAACAAATAAATAAAGCATATTTAACTGTCATTCAGGCTAAGATAGTTGAGAACAAATGTTCCTACATTCCTGAAATCACATGTGTTAATCAAATTTAATTTTCATTCATTTCATGGAGAATTTCTTTTCCTTAAAAAGTAATATTCAATCTGAAAAGAAGCCAGACATTAAAGAAGGGGGTCTATTTCACATGAAGTCTCCTATGTCAGTTCTAAACCCCTTCATATAACTGATTTTGACAAAAATGGATCTGAGCAGACACCCTCCCTCTAGCATTCTTGAAATCTCAAGGATAATGATATGTCGTTGATAATGTACCCCATCCCTTAACCCAAGTAAACCTGTCTGGAATTTCAAGAGGGTACTCAATAATTTGCAATGTAAACTTCATATGCAGGTAGGAAAACACCACAGTATTTTTAGCAAGCTGGAGTCGTTTTTGAAGTACATAAGGACACAATGAAGAAGAACCTCGCATTTGTTTTCTGTTAGGGGCACACAATATTGTAGCTGCTTCAAGAAGCAACTTCTGGCAATTTCCTACCCAAAAAGATTTGTTTCAGAAGAAATTATAGAATCTGGATATATACCTGCTCCAATTTTTCATTATTTTGTGTAGTAAAATGTCCCCCAAAAGGCAAAGCAATATAGATAATTTCAAAGTGACCCACTTCAAACTAAGTCCTCAAAATTAATGTTCTCTATGTTATACAGCAAAGTATACATACAGTGGATATTTAATGATCAAAACCATAATACTATATAACACACAAACTTCCCTCAAATTCCTGGTGGATGTATTAACCAGCAAACATAGTTACTCAGGGCTTGCTACATCTAAATTGCATATTTCTCTTGCACCACACACTACTCAGAGAAATTCTCGCACCAAGAGGAGATCTAATGGTTGATCGGGGCGAAGTTGGGGTCCAGTGCTAAAACTTCTCCACGTTGGATGAGTAATATGCAATTCCGATGTAGCAAGTGGTAAATACATGTCAGCAATGTGAATGCATCATTTTAATACTTATTACAGCACACACTGTCTTTCAAATAGCTTTTTCTGATTGCACTCCTGTGGACCTTACCTTCTACAGAAATATCCTGAATGGCAAAACGGAGGATAATTGTCCAAATCATACCCAGGGTCATTTTAAGATTACCATCCACAATTTCTGTAAAGTGAAGAAAAATCTAACATTTCAAAAATTGTTGTACGATGTATCAGAAATGGTAGACATGGCAAGACACTGACAATGTTTTATTTTCAAAAAAATGGGTTTACCTAGCTCCTTCTGGAAAGGGGGGGGGGCAAATCCCTCATTATCTCCTTACATAAACCAACTCTATTTAATGACCAATTCCTGGCCATGATATCATTCATGTAGATAGTGGGCATAGGAGCATTAGGCAATGTTAAAATGGACGCAATGCAACTGAATGCCACGGGAAACCCTGCTACAGAGCTTCTAGTGTTCTGTGTCCCTCTCAGGATTTAAAATACCATTTAATCATGACTACACTGATAAAACAGCAGACTAGAGCTGTCCAGGTGTAGTTGCAAACCCAGATGCCCAGATCTAACAGCAAACTGACATATTTGTTTTTACAAAGGTGGTAAGCTTGGCCAAGTTTTATTGTATCTTTACTGTACAGCAAAGCTGGTAATTGAGCTGCTACCAATCCCACTCCCCCCATACTGTGAGAAGAAAAGGAAATGACACATAAAATGACTTGCATCAGCATTTTGGACCATTTTGGCAGTGCTTCAGCAGGACTTCCACATTCTACAGGACTGGGGTCCTTTATACCCAACAGATGGCACTTTCTCTAACTTCTCCACTTGCTCCACTTGTAGCAGGAAAAGGAGCAACATCCCTCAAACCCTATATGCAAAAAAGTTTTTTCTCACATAAGTTTAACAAACCTGGTCCAACCATACAACATGAGGGCAAATGGGAGAAATTCATTTCTTCCCTGCTTCTGCTTTGTTGCAACATTAGTAACACATCAGTTTTTCAAGTTTGAGCTAGTTCATTACTTATCTTCCATTCTTTGGCCAGCCAAATACTTTTGAAATGAACCAATTACATCAACCATCCCCTAATGTTGGCCAATGCACTCAAATTTTTAAAAGTAACAAGTTTCCCCCATGCTGACAAAAGTTTGACCCAGAGACCTCCGTGACCACAGCTTTTACTGCGTATGAGGCCAATAACAATTAACCAAAATGGCAGACATAGAGGTCCAGAACAGAGTAACACGAATACTGAAAACAACATGTAGCAAAGGTTACGTATGTCTGCAAAGTGATTTTATATCAACCAGGGGGCTTGACTCCCCAAAACTCCCACATATGGGATCTAGCAACTCCGATACTTACCTCCAATTTACATTATGTAAACCTCCCTACCTGCAGCAAATAATCAGCATGATTGAATGCAGTTAGGGAAAGCCCCAAAGGTGCCCCATCACTCTAATCCTGCCATGAAAAGTTTTCAGATGCAGTTTTCTTTGGCCTTTCAAAATTGTGGATCATTTTGGTATTATTTGGATTTATACTGGAATATTACCTCAGCATGTATGATGGCTAACCAGATGACTTAAGACAAGGATAAGATCAAGACCAGGGGCCCGTTCCACAAAGAGTTACACACAATCTTAAGTACGATTTACTGTTGGCTTAAGTATGTCGAATCAAACTTAAGATTGTGTGAAAGTCTTTGTGGAATGGGCCCCTGAAGTACAAATGTGATGAGCAGCTTCTTCCTTTACTATCATGCTGATAACTTGCCAAAGTATTATAATAAGTAGAGTTACATAATATAAATGGTTGCCTTGATAGGTAAAAGGAGGGGTGATGCAGATATAACCATGTTCATTGAACCCTACACTGCCATACACTACCTTCTGCACCAATGGAAACCAACTTGACCCCCTTGCTTGCGATGAAATCCAAGGCTTTGTTCACATTTGCTATTTTGTGGAACCTCATTTTGCCTCGATCTGGTCTGCCTAGTTTTTCACCAGATATGACTTGTAGGAGGGTGATCAGCTTCAAGCCATTGCGGAAATCTTCCTCAATTGTTTCTATTTGTGCGTCAGCCTTTCGTAAGTGAGAGTTGCACCATGCTGTAAAGGTCTAGTGATGGAAAAAGAAAATGAAATAATGGGTACTTTCGAGGAAAGTGAAACAACAACCATCACAATGTACATGATTAACACAACAGAAACTAAACCATAAAATTATTGTTGTCCTAACAAAATACAGAACAAGTTTATGGAACACAAGTTTACTGTAAGAGATCGGTCAGTCACCTGGGTCTTTTAGTTACCCTAGAACCAATTTTCCAGGTGTGCTACAAATTACAATCCTCTGGAAATTAAGGAGTTTGGTAGATGTGCTGTTTTATATTAAACTTGAGTACTGTAAATTTATATGAACTCCCATCTTAATCAAGGTGTAAAAAAATCACATTCCTCACAGTGATTTGAGGAGTATGATGGTGTGCGATTGCACTCGCACTGTACCTCAAAATTTCAGGCCTGCAAATGGGTACTTTTTTATGCACAACACTGCTGTCGTGAAAATAACCCTGCACACTTAGCTACCTGCAGAAAACATGCAGCATACTAGCTTTCCACTCAAACATATTGTTACCATGGGAGAGTGACACCTCACCCACAGACACATTAAAACACCATGCACCTGCAAAAAAAAAATCATGCTAGGGTCAACACTAAGGGATTTAACACTAAGGTGTTGTTCACCTTGTTTTATCCTTTAGGATATTGTCATTTAATCAATGCCATCTGAACACAGAGCAGATGCCTCCACCCCACCCACCCTCCTTTTAAAATGGTCCTGATGCTATTGAAACTGAACACAGGCAATAAATACCAAATGCAGTTTTTTTTTAGATATTGCAGGTTAGAATCTGGCAGGAATAGATCATACTGTATCTATGCACAGAAGATATCCATAACAGACAGGCAACATGGAGAGAAGAAGAGGTTGCCCTCTGAGAGTGTAAAGGTTACATGTAGGTCAGGTTAGAGTTCTACCGCCCAGTTTGTAACCAATTGGTTTAAGTCTAGCTGGCCACCACATTTTTCCAGTTGTGGTTCACTGGCTTTGTTTTCCCTACTCCATTGCATACACTGAACACCAAGCACAAATGTTTGAGAGTAAAGGAGCCATGCCATTGCAAAAGGATCTTATGCCAGCTGGACTCTTGCAGGTAAGTTGGAGAAAAGGGAGGTAGCACGGAGCACAACAGACTTCCCAAACAGACTTGATTATTTATCACCTTGATTATTTATTACAATAATTTCATAAATTTCCCAAAGGGAAGGGAGGGGCAACAATGATTTGGAATCCCAACTGGCATGTGACATTCTTGACCACATCAGACCATCTGTGGCTGGTTGACATCCAAATTGGCAAGTTGCTGACTGACCTTACAATCTCAACATCCAATTTAACTGTAGAGTATGATGTTACTTAATCTAGGTCACGATGTAGAGGTCAGGGGATCAAACCTTTTATCCAAGTTTAAGGACTTTTTTCAGGCCAGATTGACTCTTTAACGCCACCATACACAAGTTATTAAGTGACATCTTAATCTGTCATTATGATGACCCAATAAAACAATTAAAAGGTAAACAGGCCTAAGGGCCAAGTGAGAGGTGTGTAACTTGAGATATTGGTTAAACTTGATAAGTTCAGATGAGAACAGGAAGAGGAACAACAAGATATTAAGACTTGAGGATGCAAAACCATAAGGAACCGATCAATTAAAGAAGTATCACACTGACATTGTATATCAACACCCATTAGGTGACTGACCAATTAACTGTTTGGGTTCAAATTTTAAAGGGCAAAAGCAGACACATCAGACTTATTTCAAAACAACGGTCAGATTCCAAAGATTTTGTCTTATTTCACTACCTAAGTATATATCTAGCATGACATTTCAATTTCATAACTTAAATATAGACCACTCAATGTAAACCAACACATAAATCTTCTAAATTCTCTTATTGATCTCTTAAATTTCAAATTTTAGTGAGATACCTTGACCCTCAAGAGCCAATCATAAAACAGTCTAGCCACTGATCCAAACTGGAGTGACTGCATTTCCCTTTTAAAGACATTGACCAGGCCTTGAATTTCGAGGTGTGCGGGTGTGATTTAACAGAATCGATCATGTACGCCTATTATTAATATGAGGAGTGCAATTTTTGACACACATAGGTAGAAACTGTAAACTCAGATAAATTTATTAAATTTTAATAAACAGCACACCAGGAAAACTCTTAAATGTAGTATGGTACCTGTTCAACTGTTACAGTAGTGCAGAGTTACAGCAGAAGGCAGTGAGGCTGTCATAGAGTTAATACCTGGACTGAGAGGAAGAACAGTAGGGAACTTTGCTCATTATTTGGTAGGGAGGGGGGGATCTTTTTTCAAGGTAGCCCTAGCTGAGTGGATAATACATAGGTTCTTGTGCACAAAATTTTACAGTTAAAAACATCTAATGCTCCTTTATGTGATACAGTCTGGAACAGAATTTTCCCTCCCCTGTATTCCAAACTGAACATTAATTGACTCCAGAAAGGGCCTCTTTGCCCTCTCATAGCATTACATGCCATCAATTCCTATGTCATACAACCGAACTAGTTTCCAATTAATCTTGCATTAAAGGGCAGAAGTAGTTTCCAATGAACCCTTGCATTAATTGTAAGCAACTTCCTGTCATTAAGAATGAATACCTCCCAACTATGTTGTCAAAATATAGAGTATTTACAATGTACACTGTACAGTATGTTCACAATGTAGCAAAGCCTTTACTAAATGCACAGCAAAATTCACGTGGCATCGTGTAATTATCTGCACACTGAAAACATACAAGAATACTGCACCATCTTCTGTGAATGATACTGCTTTAAGGTCAACAAACCCATACCTGCTGCGAGGTATTAGTAATGCAGTTTCCTGTAACTCAACACCATGTAGCTTGCCTTCAGCCCCGACACCCATGGTGAACTGAACACCCTTGACCTTACCGCTCTACCAATCATTCAGGACATGGAAGATCATGTGTTGCAGCTTCTCCAATGTAGAAACCAATGAACTGACCATTATATACCAGGAAAGTATCAACTCACAGACATTTTTTTTTTTCATAATGGTACACAGGACAATACATATTGAATTCCTTCAAAACCAAAAAATCGGAAGATACTGTCCTTCCTGGATAAACAATACCCCAAAAATATCACACTACACCACAAACCAGACATTCCTGTGTGCACTAAGAGGAACACATGTTACAATAGAAAATCTAATTTCACAAGTTAGAGATAACCTATTTATGGATCAAAGCTGGCAATGATGTGACAAGTGCTTGCTGGGTAAGGTGTATTTTCACTTTCCTAGATGCCAAAGCACTCTTTAAAGGCTCAGTTCTCTCACCTCAAACAGTGCAAATTCTCCTAACCTTCTTACTTAAGCCCCTCCCACAATTGTCTGAAATTCATCCTCATCCAAATACAATCTTCAAGATGAGTACAGACAAAATCAATTTATACAATCTCAGTACCTTTCATGCTGTGTAATATAAGCTTTGGTATCTCTGCATTGTTTGAATTTGCTGCCAATCACAGGGCTGAGCCAATTGAGGATTTTAGTAGCCCCATACCAAAATTGTAGTTTGGGATGAGAGGTCTGGCCCTTTAAAGAGCAAAAGCATTGCAACCGCTTCTTTTGAAACAATTAACAGCTAGATCACACGATTTCATATTTTTCTTCCACATATCTTTTCTGATATTTCTAGATTTTAGCATTGCATAAGGTATACCAATGTTTACCTAAATTTAATAATTTAGAGAGAAAAATATTTGTATAAAGTTCTCACAAGAGCCAGTCATAAAAAGACTTCACTAATCCAAATAGGGGTGGCTGCATTTCCCCTTTAAGTAATGTACACTGTATATGTGCACTTCTGAGATGTGAGAGTACAAAAGGTAGTTTACCAGATATTCTTTAGAGTGGTTTCAAGGCTAACTAGAGGTGTCTGCAACAAATTGAAGCCTGTGAAGATGTGCTTGGTAAATTGTCAATAGGCCAAATGATCCAAAGCAAAATGACAATGCAAACACTAACAAAAAAAAACACAATTCTAGTGAACAGACCAGACCTGCAAAAAAAACACAATTCTAGTGAACAGACCAGACCTGCAGTACATAGTTGAAAATGCTGTTAGCATCTGTGCTGGCTAGGTTTGGTTTCTACAAGATTTCCTAAAACTTCAAGGCCTGCCTCAATCCAGTGCTTATCAACATCATCCTCACTCCGGCCCCAAACATCTCCCTGCCCACTTTAAGGGGCTATGACATACTGTATCTTAAACCTGCTAAGGAGTGGCCCTGTAGTTCTTCTGTTTATGCAATCTGCACTTTGATTTACACTCACTCATTAAAACAGTTACTCCACTTGTGTTGAGTCCATGACTTAACAACAACTATTATTTGTGCTACCACACAGAACAGTCAGTTGTGTGTCAAAATGACATGAGCTGCAGTTGTGACAGTGTGCAGGTTACTATAGCTGTCTTGGGGATAACTGACGGACAATTATTGTTTGAACTGGAGGAAGGTCTCAGTTAGTTAGATGGAGTTCTATGGCCCAGTTTCCAACATATTGGTTCATGTCTAGCCGGCCACGACCTTTTTTCCAGTTGTGGCTCACTGGCTTGTTTTCCTGACTCCACTGCTTATGCAGATCACACACAATGGCAGTAGGTTTCATTTTTAGAGTCTTTGGTATCACTTAAACTGGAAACAGAACCTGTGCCTTCTGTGTGAGAGGCAGATGCTCTTACCCTTAGACCAAACACATGGTCTAAGAGTAAACTTAAAGGCAGTTATTCATCACTACAAACAGTTCCAATTTCCTGACCTTCTTTTTTTTTCTTGCCCCTCCCACAATTTGCTGAAGTTTATTGAATGTGAGCATACTATGGTGAGAAGATAATACCCTAAAGTGAACTTGGAACTTATCAGTGGCTACTAAAAAATGTAATCTATTGCCATTGCGAGTTCTGCTCAGCATAAGCAATGGAGTAAGGAAATGAGCCAATGAGCCACAACTAGAAAAAAGGCAATACAGGTGGCCCCAATTGGACCAATTGGTTAGAAACTGTGCCATAAAACCTCCTTTAACTCTCTGAGTAAACTAACTCCACACTTTGTAACACAATTCACTGCATGATGGCACTTTCATATTGTGTCTAGACAACATTTCTACCTACATTTCCCATCACCTTCCTGCCTTCCTTCACACCAGACAGTAAACCCAAATATCACCCATCACAAACATTTTAATAAGGTGCCAACCATTTCCCTGATGTTTCTTAAAACCAAAATTTTACTACAACACATAAATTTTAAGAGGACAAGCAAGTTCTGAACATGGAGCCCTCAAAACAAACTTGGCCAAAGGTCACTTTTGTTTACTGGAAAAGAATGTCTTCCCTTACGCTCATAAGCCACAATAACAAAGACAAACATCTTTTATCTTATTTCACAAAGTTTTGTAAATATGGGGTTGAGACTCCAACATTAATTGCCTCCTGTGCATTACCCATGGATGCAGTGAGCATATCCCAATTGAACTTCAGTCTTAAGGTCTGCTATGCAATTTACTTTCTTGAAGCCCAGACAAGCCATGTGAAAGGTCTGTTTAACAAACCCCATGGCAAATGTGCATGAACCACAGCCCCTAAATCATTTCAGAAGTCAGTGTACCATGGAGACAAGATCTGAATGACATGAAAACAGCCAATGAAGCTTGCAAAGTGATTTTGTGACGAATGGTAGACCATAGGCTTATTATACAGTACACATCAATAGATACTTATCAACCACACTTTCTAGGTTTGAACCAAGGCATGGGTGGAAAAAAGTTGGGAAGCTGCGAGGCTCCATTCTAGGAAATTTTGCCATCTGGAAGGAAATTTAGGCAACTGGAGGGAAATTTCCCATTTTGGCACATGAAAGCATGGGGGGAGTTGTGGGAAATTTAACTCTCTTCCAGGGAAATAATTTCACTCCTTTCCTGGGAAATAAACATTTTGTCCAGCCCTGAACCAAGGCTTTGCTTTAACACTTAATAAGTGTAATGATTTTACCCATGTATTAATAGGAGATATGTCCATCATTAGAAATGATTCCAATATCAGGGCAAAGAGGGGAGAGGGGTTTAAAGTTCACAGTGCAGAGAAACTGCTTGAGCCATTTTCCAGAACTTGGGACATCAGCTGAAAGCGTGTTTATGTTATGCGCCAAAAACAGTTAAATCAAGTGTACTGCTGTACAGGTAATGCTGTGCAGCATTACCTGTTTGTCTGGTTGAAGTATAAAAACTTTTTGAGTTAGTTAGTTTGTCAAATTAGGTTTTACAGATCAGCTTCTAACCAGAGTCTGCTGACGACTGTACCTTTTCCAGTCATAGATCACTGGCTTGTTTTCCAAACTTTGTTGTTTATGTCAGCACAAAGCAGAAAGTCAATGGGTTCCCATCTCAAAGTCTTCAGTATGGCCTGGACAGCAGTGGAACTGCAGACCTCTTATCTGTAAGTTGAGTACTCTAACAACACAACCATGCAGTCTGTCATCTTTTTGAATGAATCAACAAAATAAGTAGGCATTTTAAGTAGGCCTGTCAGTTTTCACTTAATTTAAATTTGATTTAATTTAATAAACATCTAAACCATCAAAAAAAACATTCGTTTTCTGTTTGAACGATGTCCCAATATAGTCACCTTTGATTTCTCTTAGAATCAACCATATACATGATATATATAAATACTGGCTTTGAGACAATAATTTTGGCATGCTACCCCACCCTCTGTAAGTTCACAAAACATCCAGGATGTGACACTGGTCATTGGGTAACTGCATACTTGATATGCAGTACAGAAAATGCACAGGGAACACTGTGGCTTTATTGCTACCATGGGCAGCTAACTGGTACAATGCAGACTCATTTACCAAGCAGACTGCATACTTGGCTGAGCTAACTCTAGCTCGTACAATGTTACAGATCAATATCATTCCATTAAAATAGTATCTTACGAGAACAGGTGTATTACTACCTTATGTTGGGCTTGCAACTGAATGTTTTAGGGATTAGCTTTAAGGAAGATTGAAAGCAGATTCAGTGTGGTAGATTTGATTTGTATGCCTAGGCTGGCCTTTGTAAATGTGTAGACCTATCACATGGTTTAAATGTGTGGGCTATGAAAGCACTGTTTAAATGGCCAATCACTCGTTTAAACATGACAGGCCTAATTTTAAGTCTGGAGTAAAGGAGAATACCTCCTTAAGTATCTTTTTCAAGATTAACAAAGCTAGAGTACCATTGTCTCTTCATTTGCTGGGTCACATTAGATGTTTCCTACTGTATACCAAGTCTTCTGTTTGGAAGCCAAAGGCAGGGCAACCAAAATGTCAGGGCAACCAAAATGTAAGATCTAATATTAATTAGTAACTGTGATGCCCTGCAAACATCATTGAAATTTAAGAAAATTATACACTGACAGACAATTATTGCTTTGTTTTGTATCCATCTCATAAAAACATGGATACTAGCTATCTAAAGTGATGTGAAGTAAAAACCACATGGTAAATTTCCAAAATAGTTACTGCCACTGTTTATGTGTATACCTGTGCCACTGTATTTTATCGCGCTACTGTGTGATTCAAAGTTCACTTTAACAGTTCAGAGTACAACAATACAGTAAATATGTGGGCAAAGTGCCAGCAAGCATTCCTGTTTCCTAATACTGAGTCAGGGCTCAAAACATCCTGTGTGACGGCACCCTGGGCCCCTCCTTCAATATTTGGGCTTCCAAAATTCACGAGTGAAATTCCTTTTGGGCTACTGGTATACACCCAGGAGTTGCATGTACATTTTTATTTACTATTTAATTAGGCAAATGCAAATTTAGCTCTAACAAAATCCTTCCTGGAGATCACTGTCATTTGAACCCATTTGGCAAACATTTACCTTGCACTAGCACTTTTCACATAGCCAAGGAAAGACTATGGTACAATATACCGTATATTCTGTAATAAATGCCCCCCCCCCCCTCAAAATTTTTAACAACTGCGTAGGCCAAGGCCTCCCGCACTACAAGCCCAAACCACAGATTAAGCTGGTCGGTTATGCATCATCAGTATTTAATGTAACAATCGGCCCGATGCCGATTACCGATTATTAGAAAGAGGGAAGACACGTGTTTGTCCCTAAAGTACGCGCCCCTTGCTTTGTGCATACAGTTCAAGTTGGAAAATATTGGGAATGGTTCCGTTTGTTTTGCGAATGGAATATCATTTTTGTAGGCCTACTATTTTCTTTTCAAATGTGGAGATATGAACCAATCGTTAATACAGTAAGATTGTTTTGAGTCGATGTCACATACCCTTTGATAATTTAGTTCTTAGGCAAACATCATGCTCTGTTTAGTTTTCATCCCCCAATCATGTCGGAACATTTGCAGTATTTAACTGTACTGGGTTGTAGTTGCGTTAATGTACTGTAGAATCCCGCTTTGATGAGGCCATGTAGAAATATGCAATCATAATAATCTTAGCGGTTCTGCGGCAGCAAAACAATTCCACCCGATTAACATATCCTATGGTTCCTTTCGGATAAAAATATCACCGTAATTTTTTAGCAGTTCTTGTCCAAAACTTACGTCTTGTTTGAAAATAATCTGCAATTGAAATGCACGCAAGTGAGATCCCCGAAAAATCCACGTACGCAGAGACTTGTGATGTCGTTTCTTGGTGAATTTAGCACAGGGCTCGCCCGGCTGCGCTAGTCGGTTATATCAGCATAGGAAATGGGATCGCTGTAACACATAAAAACTCAATAGAAAAATTCTTCTCGAGGCATAGTATTTTCACACACTAAATCACATAGGCGATGGCGCGAGTTGTGATTGGCTGGCTAGAATCATCGCATTTGAACCAATCAGGATGCATGGGGCAATTTAAATTTTGCAATGGATCGTATGCATACTGTATGATGTCACCGAGTAAAACATGCCTTGTTTGGCGGTAAAAACGGACACGCACGTAAGTCTACTGCATGCGTGGGCGAAGAAGTCGGCTGCACGAGACCAAGTACATCACTGTTTTCGTTCGCAATGATGTTAACATTTCATAAGTCCTACTGTAAACAACATTACGGAAGGAATGCGAGAAATCGCTTCATTTATGCAGGATAATAACCACAGAACTTCGAAAGATTCTAGGTGCTGCGTGTACAAAACGTGCACAGATATACATGGTACGCTTGGGGACTTGAAAATACTGCCAAACACTGCAGCTCGATACTCTGTACTGTGTTTTTGCACAGAACAAATTGTACAGCAACTTACGCGGCACTTTTTTCAAGACTGCAAGAAATACAGTTCCAGGTTATACTACATTGTTATGGGGAAAATAACCCACGATCGCGCCCATGGCAGCGGTATAATTTATACGTTTGTGCTTATCAATGCATTCCGTTTTGGCGGGAAGGATTGAGTACGGTATTCACAGGAATTTTAACGGAATTAAGAGTTTCAAGTTAGGTTTCAAGTATATTTGTGCCCCTTTTTCAGTTTACAAATAATCGGTGGTAATGATGGGTTGAATGGCAGAATTTTACCGATGCCGATTAATTAATTTTTTATTAAAATATACCCTCAAATAAACGCCCCCCTTTTCAAAAATGTAACGCCCCCGGGGGCATTTATTACAGAATATATGGTACTTGGACAGGGTTTACCCTGGAATTCTTTTAGTGAGGCAGCCTCATCTTGAATCCTGGTTATCTTGGGGTGTCTGACTACATATCCCCTTGATATAAAGGCCACCCATTTATCAAACTGTATTACATGGCAGGCCTTATCATACAAAAAATAGTTTAAATCCTTGCAAACCATCATTATCTGAGAAAAAAAATTATAAAAATATTATCCAACTGATTTACCTTCATATACCCTGCACATATAAGCAACATGGTTTATCATGGTTCATTTGCTATTTAATAACTGTATGGACTTAAAAAACTCATAAAGGGTTACAAGGAACAGCCTACTACAAGGAAAGGATTAACCTAGCTATCATAGATACTGTGGACTCACTTCTCAATTTGTACTGATTCAACTGGCCCGTGGTGAAGCGTAAAAATTTGCACTGGCAAATGGACAAACCAGCTCACTCATTTCCCATTTTTTCATTGTCCCATTTTATCACTCTGGAGATGTGGCCAATAAATGACTCAACGATCTAGTGACTGATGAAATCTTGAACAAACTTCTCTTTCCCCCAGGGGCAGTCAGTTTAGCAAGTATCAAATTGAGAATTACAGATGCAGCAATCGCGAACAAAGAGATCAGTCCAGCTTGTGCCGAACAAACGATCTACCCTTAGGCAGGGTTCTAAGAAAGAACCACAAGAAAATTTAATATTTCTAACTGCTCTTTATGAAGAATAAACAGTTTTCTGGAAAGCTAATATCAATATTACCATATTTAAGGTTCATTTTAGGGGTGAACCAGTGCTCCAGGGAACTGACGCTGGTACCACTCACACAATTATAGCCTTGCTCATCGAGGCCTAAGGTAATGTGAGATTTGACAATGCTAGAGTAGGCGTCCAGTAACTGTCACAATGCCGCTAACTATACAAAGCAATATTCCTAATAACAATACAATCAACCCTTATGTTACAAACAAAGAAAGCTGTCTTTTGCACCTCCCTACAAGTTGCAAATCCAGGGATGTCAGCAATGCAGGGGTAACAGCATTTACACTGTGGAGGAACTTGAACGACATTTAATTTTGGTATAATTTCATACTACAGTAATGTGCAGTGGTAGAGTGATAATTAAGCTTTAGATGGCTGGCCAATGGGAATGTCAAAAATGTTCAAGGTGGCACCTTGTTCTCCATTCAGGTGGCTCTCATAAGATCCAAACAAAGGAACTCACTACAGCACCTAATCTTGAGAAATTGATCCTGTGGAGAACATCACATTTAGTGTTTCAAATGTTAAATTCATCAAATTATTTTTACTGCTTTACTTAAGTACAACAATTTTGTCCAAGTGATCAAAATCAAAACTCCCTGCAGAATCCCCAAAACTGCAGGTCACTCATCTCCGCTCAGGGCGATGTAGATTCCCCCAACCATCCTGGTGGGTGTATTTTAAGGAGAAATGCAGTAATTTTAACTTGAAGCAGTGTCTACAACAGGGCTGGAAAAAATATAAATTTCCCTGCAATGAAATTCCCAAATTGCTGGTTTTTTCCAGCCATGGTCTACAATAGACTGTCTTGTTTCATGATCAGCTCTTTGGGGTCATGAGACAATATTTTTCTCTTCAATTAGTTTTTCTTCAAATGTGACATTTACTAGAAGTACTGTAACAAGTCAATATACTTATTTACTCTACCTCTTGCTACACCTAAACAACTGGTGCACCACATGCTATCTAGAGTCCCACACCCTCATGTCACCTTGATCAACCCCATCAACAAGCGAGTAATTTGTCCTACACAACACTTTTCAGGGGTATGCCTTTAAAGCGCTGATTGAATTGGTTCATGAAATCCAACAAATGTTTCCAAACCTGTTAAGTTTTCTTCACACACCAATGACAAATGGTCAGGGTTGTCACCACGCCGGTCGGCGCCGGTCTGGACTAACCGGCACTAGACATTGCCGACCGGTACAACACGTAAAATGCAAGACTTCCGACCGGCACAAAAATGATCTTCTACTTGAAAAATGCAGTCTGTGAAATCGTTATTTGGCATGGATTTGTGACAATTTTGAACACACTCAATACCCATGTGATGTCAGCTGAATATCATTTTGAGAAATTCAGAGACGGCAAGATAAACAGAAGTATTAAAAAAGTTACCATAAGAGTGATAGCCCGACTTACGAATTCAGCTCTGAAAAGTGAAAGTACGTAGTAACGGTAGTATGACCTTTGGCATATATATACACACAGTATTTTGCCTGCCTGTACCGTAAGGCTTCATCGATACTACTGCATACTGGTAGATAGCGCTGTACTTCATGGTATACAACGATCGTCTCTTAAAAGCTGCGCAACATGCATTTTTTTCTGAAATCAGTTCACACAATTTTTTCAAAACATTGAAGAGTAGATCCCTCACGCAGGCATGTACCGCTGTCACTCATAAGCTTGTAGGCGGAGCCTCACACGATCAACTGAAGACAATCTTCTTCCCAAACTCCGTACATACAGCGTTGGCTTCTCACCGCTTTATTTACACAGTAATGCATGTGCTTGAAACAGCATGCTAGCGCTAATTTTGTGCATGTAATAATACAGTTATATGCAAGATACTACAGTATGCATGGCGGGAACCACATTCTGAATGATGAACGTAAAAAGAAACGGTGGAATGAAACTTTTCGTAACACACTTTCACGAATCTCTCTTTTGCTACAGCACACCGTGTGGTACATAGCATGCCATTTTAAAGACTTCCGATTTTGGGGAGAAAAATGTGAACAAACTATTTTGGGGCGTTTAGAATTGATATTACAAAATTCGGCGAACGTTGAAAGTAATTTGGACGGAGAAAGCCATGCACACATGATGACAGGTATACATTATATACAACCCTAAATCTTTATTGCACATAATGCAGTAGTGTACAGTTTTAGTATCGCAAGGAGGCTATTACCCTACTATTCTTTGTAGTATAAATGATGTACTGATTTATCCCATCAGCGGCAACTCCGTTAGTCCTGGTCCGATCAGATTACGATAAACATAACATTACGATGATATGACTGAATGACTGAGAGGGTTTGCAAAACTTGCCGTACTACGACTAGCGCTAGCGGTAAGCGTTTATGAGTGGTTCGGGCGGGAATTTCTTACTTTCCCTTTCTACACTGCAAATGATTAAATTATTGAAAAAAAATGAAAGTTTCATTATAGCTGAAAAATTAATGGGTCAAAAATGAGGTGGATTCCATGGGGGGTAGGGTGAGGTACAAATATTGGGCCAGATGTTTAGCCGGCACTCAAATTGGGCTGGTGACAACCCTGCAAATGGTCAAACTTAAACAATCCCCATATCCTACATACAAACAACTGTTCTATGAGAGAGTTCTCAAGGACTCAATTCTATTTTCAAAAACTCATGGCAAGACACTTTTCAAATCATAGTATACGCAAAACTATTACAAGTCAGGACAACACAAAATTCCAAATTTTAACTTTTTCTGTAACCATTGCATATGAAACTTGACTTGTTATGCTAGTTATAGCATTGTCACCTGCTATTGCTTTAAACACTTTCAGTAAGTTATCAATTTGAACTCAAAGAGCCCCTTTAAAAAAGCTCTTTCAATTTCCAGTACATCTATCTTACATTTTTTGTCATTGCAATTTACACTACATTACGCACTGATGTTGTGAACATCAACATACAGTACATTGATATTTACAAGATTTTAAATTTATCCTAATCCTGTAAGATTTAAACTTCAGAAGAGAAACTAAACCATTTCATGACAGACCCCTGAAGTGAAGGACATTTAATTCCTATCTAATACCTAAGCAACCATTTATACCTTAACTAATAATTACAAAAGAATTTTATGGGACAATGCTTCAATGTCTAACTAAATGCCAGCAGTTGAGTACGAAACAATTCAAACTTAGGAAGGACTGTTAGGCACTGAATAACCTAATTCTAATCATGAACTACACGCAAATGAATATTGAGAATAAGACCAAACTGTCCTGTCAGAATTTGACTACTTTCCCACTTCCTCACAAATTGTAGAAGGTGCACCCTTATTAAATAAGAAATACCAAATTGAACAGGAATGCTGAAAAGGCATTGAAACAGGTCACAATCCTCAAATCAATTTACATCTTAGGTGAATGGCGATATTTCATGGCAAGGGGCAAAATTTCTTGATGTAATCTTCCAGGTAGAAAAAGTTGGGAAGCTAGGAGGCTCCTTAACAGGAAATTTGGGCATAGGGGAGGATATGTTGGCAATTGTATGGGGGGGGAGTTCCCTCTCCTGTTTTTCTGTACAAGAAAATATGAGGAGAAATGTGAGCAATATAACTTCCTTCCTTGGAAGTCATTTTACTCTGAACAGAAAAAGAAACATGTTTTCCAGCCTTGTGTCAGGGTTTCCATTAGGTTTTTCCTCCCAGGGATCCTGAACCCCTGTATACTTTTTTTACGGGGTCCCCAGTTCAAAAGTGGGGGTCCTTGACCTTCAGCCTAAAAGTAAGTTCACACAAGCAAGATCAAATATCTGGAGCAATAATACAAATCGCAAGTTTTAAAAAGTGTCACAACGTTACTGGTCTGGATTGCCCAGAGAATCAGTTATGCAGCCTTTTTGACCACCTTGACAAAGTCACTGGCCTTGGGTGTGTAAAATAGCCCAAGGAAGGGTGCTAATATAGTCTTACCACAATTAGGCATTCCCTACACTCACACGCACTGCTAACTGTACTGTTTGTCCTGCATCATTCTCTCACACATTTTACCGTAAAACTCCAACTAACTAACTCACACATTTTACCCAAGGCACAGGATTATCGTGCATCATGTGAGGGCTCTTTCAACAATGTGCTCTACGTAAAATAGCAGACCAACATGTTCCACTTCTGTTTAGTAACCCTCGCCTTTCTAACCTAGTGAACAGCACAAATAAGGGACTATTTTCCGTAGGGTTCAAAGGGGGATATCCTATATTCCGACACCTCTATGATTCGATGTCCCTATGTTCCGACAATAACGTACTTTGGTACCAAAAAAGTATACTTTGGCGCTGTTTTGTCGGAACATAGAGATGTAACCAGTTTAAAGTAACCTTATTTATGGATCTGTATCAATGCTAGTGACATGCACTACTATAAAGTTACTAACAGTAATCTATGCTCCTCACTCACTTTATCTTATATGTAGAATTACTTTTCTAAAGTATGGGTACACACACTATGACTTGACAGGCACTACTAAAGCCTGAATGTACACAAAACCCATTGTAATACTTGATTGTCAAGTTCCTGATAATTCTGGCTGGTCATAGCCTTGACTGCAAGAGAAGGAAATCATTCACTCCCTGAAAGGCTGCACTTTTAGTCAGGGTCAACCAACCTGAACAGCATCAATTGTATTAACAGAAGGGATTACAATGTACAGTAATACTGACGCACTTGCAACTGTCATAGCCTCTAACAGTATCCAGCAGTTCACTAACATAGCTAGTACTATAGGGGTGGACAATTTAACAAGCTGACATTGCCTCAGTATTACACATTTGAATGGAGAAAGAAGATTCTTTTGTAATAAGTTAGCCTTTTGACTACTGTCTAAGAACTCAGCATGCCAGTGGTTATTACTGTAGAGTTGACTGTCCCTCCATGTGGAAATAGTGTGTAGAAGGTGTGGCAATTCCTATGCCAGAATCCAACGAGAGAGTTCAAAAGGCCAACCCCCCACACATTATTACAGTAATTTGTTTGATTAATCTTTGTTTGTTTGATTTCTTTTCCTTTTTTATGGGGGGCAGGGGAGAAAAGGGGATTAGCTTTTCTTTCCTTCACTGTGAACTTGTATTGTGCCCAGGGTTTTTTGTTTTTTATTATTATTTTCTTTTGGTTTTTCATTATTATTATTTTATTATTTTTGGGGGGGGGGGGGAGGGAAGGAACACCTGGGGCTAAAATCTAGCAAGGGTCCTTTCATCTAAGTGGGTAAAAATTGTTTTGGACAACCAATTTGAGGTTGTCCTATGGACATGTCTTGCAGATTTTGTGTGTAATTGACTTGCTTATCTACATTTGCAAGAAAGAAAGTTACAAAATGGTCTTTAGGAGTGGTATTGAGACAACAGGTACGGTCTATCTTTCATCACTTAAACAGATAGAAGTGAAAAACTACAAAATTTAAGTCTAATGTTCATTTTCTACAGCAGAGATATCAAATACAACAACTGTGTGTATACATGTATCATTTTCACTTTCATGTGGACAACCAAATTTCTTTGGGGACAACTTTAATTTGGCTTATCCAATGGACATACTGAAAAATTTCCTCTTAAAAATCAAGCCTGGAGAAGGAATCGTAAGGACTGTGGTTTGGGTGTTTTTTTTTTTTGTGTGTGTTCTTTGTGTGCTTGTATAGTTCTAAGCTAAGTTTTTTGTTATTTTTTTAGGTGGGTTCTCTTTCGAGGAGGGGGTTTTCTTTTGGGGGGCTCTTTTTTGAGGAGGGAGGGGGAAACAACTCCCTCTTTTTTCACCATTGCTATGTGCCTGCTCTCTCTCTACCACTGGGTAACAACTAAATATGTTTATTTGTCACCCAGATCCTGAGGTGATCAACTGCATGGTCAAGTGGTCAGAGCATCCAACTTGCAGTCAGGTCTGGAGTTCAAGTCCTGGCCGGGTCACACCAAAGACTTTAAAAAGGGAACTGCCATTGTGCTTGGTGCTTGACAGAAGCAATGCAATATGGGAAAACAAGCCACAGTGAGCCACAACAGGAAAACAGGCTGTTGGCAGCTCGACTTGAAACAATTGGTTAGAAACTGGGATGTAACACTACATCCAACTAACCAATCCAGATCCTATCGTAACCTTGATAGCATTCATAATTGTACTGCAGGATGTACAATTTTTGTATACATGTATGTGACTTGGATATAAAAACACATGTATTGTACCCTGTGTCTTTGATTGTAGTGTTTTGTCAAGAGATACCTGCAACTGGCACTTGATGAAGATAAAGTAAACATCTTCATGAATATGAATGTGATCCTTGAAAAACATCTTTTTAATTCATTCTGATGTTATAACAAAGCAGTCTGAAAACCACATACACTGAAGGGATCCTTGCTAATTGTTGGAATCATGTACAACAATAAGGGCCAGGATATACTGTAAAGTTCTGCAATCTTGCAATCTGATACTATCATCATTATTTAAACTGGTATTTATTATTAACCATAAAAGAAATTTGGCATAGGCCTTAGACATTAATTCCTTCTTAGAAAATCCTTAAAGGAGAGACACAAAAGAGTTGCTAAAGAATACAACAAACTGCAACTCCCTGGTAGACTCGTTGGAAAAGACAGAACTTTCAGGACTGGAAATATTCAATCAGCAGAATTTAAATGATCAGCTCAAAAACTGTCTTAAGCGAAGGGTCACCTACTGTATTGTGCTGATTTAGATAGAACTACTTGCAATTAAAAAATTCTGCAGTCACAGCACATACTGTACTGTAATATTTCACCATGAAGAGTCAGCATTCTATGAATGAAGTCAAACACTTTCCTCTAAAGGTAGTGTGATATGTCAGCAAAATGACTGATTCCAATTGACAGTTAGGGAGTGAACTTTTCTTACGAAAAGTCTGTTTGAATTATTGCAATATCTTTTACAGTTCTCATGATATACCTTTTCAAAGTTTGAATGTTTCTAAAGCAACTTGTTGCTTTGCAAAAATAACAATGGGGAGTGTCCCATTGGGCTGACATATCTTTTGCTAACCCTATATTAATTATCGTGTAATTACTCATCAGATAGTTTATGGTTTTGTAATTAATACTGCTCATCTTCAAGGACACAATTTAAACTTCCAAAATAAAACCCTCAGGACAACCAAATGTTACAACTGTCCTTGAAATGAAGATTGTAAAAACAAAAGGTTTGGTTAGATTGAGTTTTACAGCACAGCTTTCAACCAACTGCTTCTTTGTTTACAAAAACAAAAGGTAACCTTAGCCATATATGGCATGTCCCTCTCGTGCTATCACAAGAGTTACATGCAGAGCTCATATTTATTCATATCTAGTGCAAATCAGAAATTGCCCTGTAAAATAGTCCATTTTTGGTAGATTTTAATGGGAATTGTAGTTATTTATTTGATCTTCTATGCATTTTACATAAAATACCCCCCTTTTGTCATTTTCATATCACACGACCTTTAAATGATTATTTTAACTTGCTGAGATCAATCAAACAGGATGCTTCTTGCACCAACTGTTAAAATAAAATCACTTAGTACCCTGGAGAACTTACTGAACATTTAGTTTAAGGTTCAAGTTTACAGTTTTGAACTTTAATTTACATCCTCTTAAATTTATACTGCATTCTATGCAATGCACACTGTAGGCTTCTTGCTCTGCACTGACAACAGCCAAGCCAGTGTACTGTTTAAATACTGTACAGAACATACACTGTTCATACACTGAACAGTTTTAATATAGCACTGTGCTGTCAATAGCAAAAACTTTTTTCATTCTTGGACTTGTATTCATGCAGTGAAAGATAAAACCCATTTTGAAGTACACACTGAAGATTGCTACAGTGTGCTAGACACAGCCAGTGAACTAAACTGAGATACTTTTAATACAGTAGACAGGCTCAAGAGATCACTATGAATAAGATTTTCTGCTACAAAAACTTGTAAACTTTGCACTTTCACTTTTTGTTTTCCACAGATATGGAGAATGCATAATCACAGATATTTAAATCACAAAAATTTGCAAAAATGGGTCATCTCTATTTGGTCCAAACCGTAAAGTGAACATCCAAGACAAAGCCACAATGACACAATGGCCTTGACTTTACATTGCTTGAGGCAGTTTTGCACCTCACACCATGCAGGAGTTCACAATATTTGAGAACACAACTGAATTTACTAGACACAAGTCATTTGTTTTGGTCTCACATTCCCTGCAACACATGGTTTTACCCTGTTTACAATATGGCAAAAACCCAGGATAACCCCATGTCAGGCTTTGACAATTTTTTTTTGTACTTGTCGGGCGTGCTAGCTGTATTCTCAATCTACTTGCCTGCATAAATAACACTTGTCCAATTCAAATCAATGGAATACATATCATTTTTAAAGTCTAAAAGTACAAATGCCATTTTGCACAACTCAAAAATTTAAGGCTGGAGGTACTTGCCCAGCGGGCAGCAACATCGAGCACGGTAGTTGCCAGAGCGATTTTTTACTTGTCCCCGGCTGTCAGGCGGGGGATTTGTCGAGCTTGTGTTCTCACATACCCCAAGTTGGGTTAATTGGATAGTGCTACCATAGACTTTATAAGCTCAAACATTTCACACATCAATTACTGTAAAATGTTAGAAAATATGAGAAATTTGCTCCAGAAACACTTGTGACCTTGCTTAAAACAAACACTGTGTTTAAAATGACAGAACCCTTTGATTTGAGAGGGATCAAAACTTAAATTTTGTGTGGCAAAATGCAGTGTGATACCAAAAAATTTATTTTCTGGCTTTTAAAATGGGACCAAATATTGTGCAAAATATTAATGCTGAAACCACTTCTACATATTAATTTACAGTAATTTACCCTACAGAGGCCAGTACAATGCCATGCATCCTGGTCACTAACAGTATTGCTTGATTGAAGATTAAAAGCCTTGAAAGCATGGCAGCTATGCATCATCACATGAGATTGACATTTCAAAATGGTCCCTGGGGTTTTGCTTTTACCCTGGAAGAGGTCATCATTCACCAATAGCCTGGTATACAGTGCCATAATGATGCATACAGGTTAGATGGCTATGTATGACAATTTTTAGGTTTGTCCATAAGTAGCCTCCAGTAGATTTATTTAAAGTTTGTGTGGTCATTTAAAATATTGATGTGTGTTAGGTGGAATGTTTTATAGGAGGTCAAGCTATTAGTGGCACTTTTAGTTTGCAGGAAGGATAGCTGCAGCAATAAAGTTGGGTTAAATATTATCCTCTAGAGTAAGCAAGAACTTCAGGTTTGAGGGTTTTAAATATAGTTGCAGCTTGTGATACTAGGTTTTACACACATGGAAAGCAGGGAAAATGGCATTACCCCCCTTCCGAAACCAAGGAGTTGCTAGCAACTCTCTGGCCTTTAAGCATTGCCCTAAAGTTCTACACAATTAAACTTCTCTTTAACATAAATTTAAATAATATTGTACACTTTCTCAGTTTCAGTCGTAAATGACTCACATACCCCCCCCACACCCCCCACCCCCACTCAAGGTAACATTAATACCTTGCACATGAGTTACTTGGGTTAACTTGGAGTCAGTGTTTAGAATAATAGTTATACAAATGCAAAATTGTGTAGCACAATTTGTACAAAATATGTGGGTATTTTAATAATGAATTTGTGATAGAAGAGTCAAGAAACAGCAAAATTGCAATGCAAATTCCGACCACTAAATAAGTCCCTGACAGCTACATTCTGCAGTAAATGGACTGTCCACTAGTAGTCATAGGGGAGGTAAGTACTCAGTAAGAGTGACATAGATTGTTAATTTCCCCATTATATTCATACTGCCTCATGTTTAAAGGCATTTATCGTTGCTCTCAAGATACCAAATTATTGATTTTATATTTAAACTGAAACTGAAGTAAAACTCAATTTCAAAATGTCACACTCTCACTGCCAGTGTGTTACAAATTAACTCTTATGCAATCTTTTCTAAAAAATTTAATTAACTCCATGTCAAACTTTCTTTTACACTCAGCATTGCCTTCTCTGATATCAGAATAATTCAGAAGCTGATCAAACTTCAAAATATGGGGTTTAAAAAGATTGGAGTGGTGAAGGGGGGGGGGGTAAATTTTGGGGTGCTGAAGCAATCAAACACTACAACCACTTGCTTCAAATCACTATGAGGAGTACAATTATTTGCACACCTAGATAAAGAATTGGAAAGTTAGAGCAAAATAAGACAGCAAACCAACCACACTCCCAAATTTTTGAAGGAAAGTACTTTGTAGCGCCCCAAAAAAACTTAAAACCTATAGGCCTGACAGTATAGAGTTTTAATAAACCTGGGGTGCCAATTATCCTATTGTACAGTTAGTTGTTGCTTCAAAATAAGTTTGGGGGGACTGCTCTTGACCTTTAAGCAACAAACACCCACACTTTGAAGAGGCATATATTGAGAATCACAAAAGATACCAAAATAATTCCAATAGATTTTGCATTAGGAAAGTTTGCTCCTTTTGCCAAATAAGGTCAGGGCTTTTCACTGATGACTGTCACACTACCCTTAGTGATTGGTTACTCAAATCAATATCACCATTATCAATGATTAAGACAGAAAGAAAAGGTTGCCACAAAAAAAAGATTATAAAATAATGATGAAAACCTTTTACAACATACTGCCTAGTTTCCATGAACATACTATACAATAAATTCTTCACTTTCTGAACCTTTTGTGTATTTAGCTGAGGAAGGATTTTGCACTTTAAATGGAAGCCTAGACTCACTTCCTAGTATCTAAGACAAACCTTCATTAATGCACATAGACTTGCCTAATATCAACAATACTTCACCCAATAAATATACATGCAAAAGCAAAACTAACAAAAGTAATGTTTTGACTCACTCAAATATCACATTCATAAACATAGTGTCATGGAAGTCTACTTTAAAGGCCTAATCCTCCCACAGTTCAAATTTTTCCTTACCTAATAACCAGAGCCCCTTCTGCAGCTGTCTTAAAGGTAAAGAGCAGTAACCCCAAACTTATTTTGAAGAAAAAGCTAAATAGCACAATTTTCATCTTACAGCATCTCTCTTCAAAACATCTCTCATTACAATTTATGATTGACTACTGCATATTCAAGGTACACCAAGCAGTTATTTCTAGTAAATTTCACATTCGAATGGAAAAAAATCACATGACTCCCAACAGCCAATCAAGAAACTCGACAGTCTACTACACTACTTCAGTTTGGGGTGACTGCTCTTGCCCTTTAAACTCATCCCCAACCAAACACAATCTCAGTCTATTGCTTCAGGATGAGTGTATACAAGAGCCCAAACTGTGTAATCAAAACACTCTCATTCTCAATACAGAATCCTCATGCTGTGTATGAGCTACAGTACTCTGCACTTTTAAACTTGCTGCCAATCAAAGAGCTATGCCAACTGATAATTTCTGTAGTTTGGGGTGACAGTTAGGCCTACCTGCATCCTACTCTGTCACTGTTAACTCAACTAAATAAGCTAAAGTGAATACCTTGTGGTGAACTCTTTTCTCTAATGCCGGCTACTTTTCATACACCAGATATAAACTAATGCCCTTACTACTGTACAGTGTACAGCAGCCTACACCATACCACAATTCCTGCACTGTTGTACAGTATAGCCTACATCATGCACAGAATATGATTCAGCCAGGGTGATCAATATTAACTGCAGTAGAAACTCCACTTTGATATTTTTCACAAACAATCAATGATACATATATTACCACTAAGCAGAAACTAATGAACATGGATAGATTTCCTGCAATGCAAGTTAAGTTTACTTTAAGGGAAGGCTTACATATATATGCAAATTTAGGGATGACATAAGATTACATGGACAGTGATATCTGCATACTACAGTAGTTGTCCTTGGACAGGTAACACTACATTTCACAAGAGTGTGTAGGCCATTCCGCTAAGCACAGTTCTACATACTGTATTACATACTGCATATTGTAAATCACAGAAGCACAGCTCAGTGACATAATTGTTCATTTTTGAACTTTGTTCAGAAACCTGACTCCTGAATTGGTGAGTCAGAACTTTGCTTTGTCAATTGAAGGCTGCTGAACTTCCTGCATAATAGGCACCCTTCAAAGAAACTCTTTCCAAATTTTAAGAGACTGACCATTTTTCATTTCCAAAAGAACACAATCAAATTTGTTATGTACGTCCATCCGACCATGGGGAAGGGGTCTAAAACAAGTTTATTTTTAAAAATAACTTTTCAGTATATGGAGTTTCTGTAGAGAAAACTGAACATTTTTGTAAGGATGAGCTGATACTGACTTTGAAGGAGGATTATTTAACTACAATAAACTGCTGTCATATCCAGGCCTTGAGTTTTAGACTCGGTGTAAATCACACTCCTTCAGAAAATCATGGAAGCACTTCTTTCCTTACTTCCATGAGAAAATTTAGGAGTGTGATAAGTATGCTGTTTTATTAAAGTCAATGGATTTACATGGAATTAAAATCTAGGTGTGCAAAAAATCACAATCCTGGCAGTGATTTAAGGTGAATAATGGTGAGCAATTGCACTCATGCACCTCAAAATTCACTAAGGCCTGCACATCATCACTTTAGATATACCATTCTCAAGTAAGGTAGTCCACTAAGGTAGGGAACAGAACCTGTTCTTACCAAGTTCATTGCCCATAACAGCTAATGAATCATTTCTAGGAATTTCTAAAATACAAGCTTTTTGCCAAAAGGAATGTTACTGCAAGTACTCCAACCTGCTCTTCATACAGTAATATACAGCTTCTATTTTTCTCTTTAGTTATAAATGCCTTATTGGCCTGTATCTGAAATTTGCTTTTTGTGAGTCTATTGGACTTTTACACTGTAGTAAAGTCTAAACAGTCTATCCTTTTTTACAGCCCATTATGTTGACAAGTACTTAGTAAATGTTTGCAAAATTCATGTCTTACCAAAGTGCTGACAAAATTTTGTACTATAGATAAGCTACATCACAATACATGTAGAACAGTCTCCACTGTACACATTAAACTGTACAGTAATGTAGCTGTAATGCCCTCCATCCCATTTTAAAAATCCTATTTGTGCTACTTGTTAAAAGCCCAGGGTTTAGCATGAAGATTTCCAGAAACATGCTGTAAAGTTAGCATTTCACTGGCCATGAAACAAGGACTGTTATTAGTGGAGTAATCTCAATTGGATTCAAGATATTACCAGACAGCATTTCCTGATTCCATCTTGACTCTTTCCATACCTTTAAAGAACAATTATGCTGTTTGATTCCTCTTGTTTTCTTCACACTTTCCTCATTTTTTTCTTTTAAATTTTTCTCGATGGATGTTTCTGTATTGTATGCCCACTAACACTGTCTTTTTGTACTACAAGCATAGTACTCAAACATACAGAGTACAGTGTGCATCCAGGCATGCTGATAACAAATTGTGTTAAATCCAGAAATAACCACTAGTATGCACACTGATGTGCATTACAAAATCTAATACAAATTACCAGACTGAATTCTGCATAGCAATAGAAAAAGGCATCATGGCTAGCTAAAGAACCATGTGTCTGTGAATAACTGTGGCCATTGGGTGTAACTGCAAACTATAGAACAAGGTCATTATCCTCATGTAAAGTGCAGCCAGTCTTTCAGGCACTAAATAGTTCATAAATTTATTACAAGGTTACATATAAACTGATCTTAATTTTAGAGGAATTTGGGTCATTCCATGCCAAATCACCCAATTTGCAAACAAGTTTAACATGGACCCTCTCAGATTTTGCTGAAAATTCATCTGAATGTTTTATGTCCCAAATGAACACACAGAAAATTTTAGCTCAATATTCCAAGCCGTTTGGAAATTACGGGCCCTTGAAATTGTCAAGGGTCCCCCTTATTTTGGCGTGAAGTGTCGCCGGTGTGATTTGTGGCGTTTTCAGACTCCCATAACTTTTTATTGGAAGGAGGTAGAAAGCTGAAAATCAGTACTCTGGGTGACTTTTGCCCATATTTTCAGAATCTGTAAACAGAAACAGTGAATCTGCTTTTATTTTTAAGTTATAGGTACCTCAAATCACTAATTTATTTTGGCGGACATAATTTTTTTCATTTTTGAGAGGGCCCAGTACCCACACCATGGGTCAGAGGACATTGAAATTGCATGTATGTATTATCTGGGTACAGGTCAACATGGCAAATGAAGCAAAGACTGATAAACCAATCAACAAGGACATAACCTGGGTTCAAAGTGGGTCCCACAGACAAATCTGCTGTAACGGGGCCCCTCTTTGGCTGAATGGTTGACCATGTGGGCCACTTCCCAGGGTATTGAAACTTACATCATAGAAAGAGTGGTATTTGAACTAGAATTGAGCCAAGTTTTGACTTTGTGTCTTAACTCCTTCCTGGTTAGCTAAAAGGGTTAATATTACTCATTTTTTAAGAATTTCAGGGTCTTTTGTCACACTCATTGCATACTCTTCATAACACATACACTGCTGAAGTCAATAGAGTGAAATATATTGGTTGTTTCCTAAAACTGTTATATACTTTTTAACATTAATAAGATAACACTACCTTCATAATGGTCTGAACTTGCAAGAAACATGAAAATGATGTTTGTCCTACAAGTACAGTTGTACAGTAACAGGCAAGACAGTAGGAGGTGATCCCACTGGATTGTTTGAAGATTCACTAGATGGAAGGTTCCTTAAGAGGAAAATCTATGTATATGAGTAAGATGAAGGTTTAGGGTGAAATAAAATCAGGGTTAGGAGTTGAGGTAAGGTTTACCCTCGGGCACATACAGACAAGGGCAGAATTAGGATTTTGGGAAAGAACCATCAGTCCCCTGGCATGAAGTATGTTTTCGTTCCATAACAATTGTAGTGTAGTGTGATTTCCCTTCCTGGGTGACAAAATACCCACCCAGATCACCAAGGGAAGAATTAAAAATACTATATACCAGCTTTTTGGTGCAACTTTAACATCATGGATAGACTTCTCTATCATGGTATTCCAACAATGAGAGAGTTAGATTGCTTATGACTTGTACTTACTTCAAGGGTGCTCAATGTTTACCTCTTGTAATTAGCAAGACCAGTAGGATAAAGAAGCATCTTGTTATCAGTAAAAGAGGCAGAAGAATGGCAAGTAAACAAAGGTCCTTATGCTAAGCTTGCTATGAGTCATTTCCTGTCTAGGACAGAAATTTCAGCAAAAGAAGCACCAGATTGATGAGACTATCTCTTAAGAGAGAAGATGCTAGCTTGTACAACTCCATGTAAGACGGCCTTTTATAATTATAACAAGTGCTGAGAAATGAAAAAATTTATAAATGGAAGGAGTAGTTTTAGGGGGGAATTCCTACAGTATTGGCAGAGAACTAAATGAAGTTTGCCATAAGACAACATACAGCAGAAGTGCTGGACTGCTTGCTATATCTGCATTGCCAGAAGAGGACAAAAAGTTGCTGGAATGGAGAAGTGATGTGTCTCTACCTGAGGACAGCACAGTATGCCACCACCAGTTACTAAACCACAAGCAAACAATGAACAGGATCAGTACCAACCTGGCAAGTACGTAGCTGCTATGTATGATAAGAACTGGTACATTGGAAATATTGTAGAACGTTCCGATGAATATATGGATTAGGTTTATGAGATGCTCATCAAGTACAACTCTGCTGTGGCCACAAGACAAGGGAAATGAGTGTTGGGTTCCTTTCCAAGACATTATTTGCACTGTCAGTGCTCCAGAACTGCAGGGACATGGTGGTCGGATGTATAAACTATCATCAACAGACTATGAACGCATTAATGCTCTTTTACCTTCCTTTCGTACATAGATGAAGCCATTTAAATACTTTAAAAACCACAACATCATGGCATTAATGGTATTGAGAGTGTTTGCCAGTCCTTTCAACATTGAAATAGGCAACTTTATAGACATATGTTTACTTTATAGCATAGTGCACTGTTGGTTTTTACCATAATGAGGTATTGTACTATGCACATTTTGACCTTGAAATTCTTAAAAATGAGCAATATTAACCCTTTTAGATAACCATGAAAGAGTTGAGACACAAAGTCAAAACTTGGCTCAATTCTAGGTCAGATACCACTCTTCCTATGATGTAAGTTTCAATACCCTGGAAAGTGGCCCACATGGTCAACCATTCAGCCAAAGAGGGGCCCCGTTACAGCAGATTTGTCTGTGGGGCCCACTTTGAACTCAGGTTATGTCTTTGTTAAAGGGGTTATTAGTCTGTGCTTCATATGCCATATAGAACTGTACCCAGACACTACATACATGCAATTTCAATGTCCTCTGACCCATGGTGTGGGTACTGGGCCCTCTCAAAAATGAAAAAAATTTTGTCCGCCAAAATAAATTAGTGATTTGAGGTACCTATAACTTTAAAATAAAAGCAGATACACTGTTTCTGTTTACAGATTCTGAAAATATGGGCAAAAGTCACCCAGAGTACTGATTTTCAGCTTTCTACCTCATTCCAATAAAAAGTTATGGCTGTCTGAAAATGCAACAAATCACACCGGCGACACTTCACGCCAAAATAAGGGGGACCCTTGACAGTTTCAAGGGGCCGTAATTTCCAAACGGCTTGGAATATTGAGCTAAAATTTTCTGTGTGTTCATTTGGGACATTAAGGAACATTCAGATGAATTTTCAGCAAAATCTGAGAGGGTCCATATCGGAGCCCTGGGTGATTTGGCACGGAATGACCCATTTGTTGTAACAAGCACAACAATAAAGCGAATTGCAAATGAACAGTGCTATCTGATTTATTTCAATGATTGGTATTTGAAAATTTTTAAAACATTACTTTGCTGATGAAGTTAAAAATTTTGGAATACTTCAACTAAAAATATGGCAAGTACAAAAACATAGCTGGCTGTGAAATTTATGGTTCACTGCACTGGCATAGGTAGCCTATTCCCCCCCCCCCCCAAAAAAAATGACATTGTAGAAAGTAAGATGAGGTTTACAGCCTGGCTTCTGACCAATTGGCGTAAGCTGAGCTGGCCAAAGCCTTTTTCCCAGTTGTGGCTCACTGACTCGTTTTCCCTTCTCTTCTGCTTATGCTTAGCACCAAGCACAACTGTAGTATTGTTGTAGACAAATCATAAGGCCTTAAATTTTACATTTTTCAGGTGTGCCACAATCACTTTAACTGTGAAAATTATGGGCAGGGTAGGTGAGCTGTTTCATTAATCTTTCATGCATTTATCTGAGTTCTAAATTTTTTTTTAGGTGTGCAAAAAATTACACTCCTAACAGTGATTTGAGTGTAAGTTGGTGTGCAATCACACTTGCACATCTCAAAATTCAAGGCCTGAATCAAGCCATACAGCTTGGCAAATGAGCTAGGCCTATATCAGTAACATGGAAATTTGCTTAAATGGAAAAAAATGTATACAGATTGTCAAGGTTTTATCTCCCTCATTTTTGCTGTGAGGAAAATCATACCCCATGTTATACCCCCATGTTATACCCATGTTATACCCCATGTTATACCCCATGTTATACCCCATGTTATATACTGTAAAGAGTAAAATTTTGCTTCTTGTAAAGAATTATGAATTGCAAGACTGATGACCTCTAAGCTTCACCTACAAATTTCACCATACCTGCATGCCAAAATGGCCATTAAATATTCAAGCACATGATAACATGCCAACTGCATGGTGTGGTGTTGACACAAGCCCCATAAATAACACCCAACCTAGCTAGTTTGTTCTGTTCAGGATAACCTCCACAATAACCTGTCGTAAACACCTATTCATAATTAAAACATTGAAACTCTACTTTCAAAAGAAAAAAAATTCACACAACTTGGGAAGAGCTTGTAACCACAGACATAAAATTTTGCAAGGGAATTCTGAATGATACATTGAGTTCTGCATAGTTTATGTCTTCATATTAATGACAAATCCCTGTGAAGGCAAGACATGAAAATATTTCATGTCTAGGAACCATAAGGGCCAAGGGTCATGAGAGTTTTCACATGGCAAGCTCCTTTAGTTTAAACATTCCATACCCCTAATGCAAACATGGTTAAGAACTATTGGTCTCACCCCACTATGTGAACATTGGAACTCTGTTGTCTGCCATGATTCACACTAACAAGGATTTATTGATAATAGCAGGTGCAACTGTATCACCATTTGTTCACCATTTTTTTTTTTTCTTCTTCTTTTTCTTTTTTTTTTCTTTTTCTTTTTTTTTCTGTAACAATTTTAAAGGGGTCCAACTAGGATAGGGAGTAACAGCCTTCACCTATACACTGCTCTTCACAACACAGTATAGGAAACACTGAACAATGTTTCTAAAGGAATGTAGGCCTGGTCAAGTCTAAACCCAACAAATTGACACAAGTAATGGTTTTAAGGGACAATGAAATAAATAGGATTACCTCTGTTGAAAAAGTATACTCTGAATAAGACCCTCTTTGCAGGGTTGGACTATGGACTTTGGGTATTACAGTACAATAAATGGGCTGATTACATAACATACTATTAGGCCAAATGGACAGGGTGGTGAAATCAACAAGGGAAGCTGTAATTCAGAGTACTTGATAGGCTCATGGTAATTAGTTTTAAACCAAGGTAGCACATCCTTACAAACTTCCAAGCAAACATGCATGGCAAATACAGTAAGTCAGTGCTACGTAATAGTATGGAAAGGAATGCTACCATCTAATGCATGCGAACACATGAATTGTAAGTCGCTTTTATTTTGACATCGTAAGATCATTACCTCGCTCCATCAGCCTCTTGCTTTTAAAAAACCATACATGTTTGGGCTCAGAAGTGATCAGAGACCACACAATCAATTTTGAAGTGTGGGGGCTAACCATCCAAGTGGCTCAATATGTTAATTAAAATAAATGCATTTCAGAGCAGTCCAAAATACAGTTAAAGGTGGCCCACAATCCCACAGCAGAAAAAAGGCCAGGGCTGAGGCCCCCCCCAGCCCTACAGTCTCCACAGTCCTTGGTTATACCAAAGATTACAAAAAATGGAACCTACTGCCACTGTGGGTCATGCTCCACTTAAGCAACGGAGTGGGTAAAACAATCCAGCATCCCAAAAGTGGAAAATCTGCTATGAGTACTGCATGATTAAACCAGAAGGATTTGTTGAGGCAAAAAAACCCTATCTACAGTACCTACTGTACCTTACTCCACACAGGATAATCACTTATCCAATTTGGATCAAAAACTGAGATAAGCAAACAACATTTGAGTTGAAGGCTTAATCTGACTGGTACAGAGGTTAATCTCCTAGAACCATGATATCAGATGGGCTCAAAAGATGTTTACAGTGAGTACATATCAGGCCTGGCCTGGTACATATAGTATGTACTGTACACCAAGGGATGCCTTTGATTTTCTATCAAGCATGCGAGGAAAACTTGGGAAGCTGGGATTCTTTGTTGGAAAATATGGGAAATATTTTGGGAGTTTATAGTTATAGTACATGCCTTTACTAGTTTCTTGTGCACGAAAAGCAAAAAATTGCAAGCAATCTGACTGTTTGTGACTTAACTGTAACCTCTCTATACATGCCCCTTCTCACTTAACCCACACCACTGTTCCATGCATGAAAAAAGGTCTGTCAGGATAGTGTACAATGCCAAGTCCCACCCAGGGTTGGAATTTCTTGCACATAGGCCTACTGCATTACCATACATGGACGAAGCCATAAGTTCAAATTTGTATGCATGGTATACAGAATATATGGCAAATTTACAATCAGCAAATACACAATGTCATATACTGTAAGCTATTGTACTAGCATTGTGTACACTTTACCAGTCAAGTGTTTTGATGAAACTATGTAAGGAATGGCAGATCACACAGATGAAAGCACTTCACACCAACAACACAAAATGCTGTACTTAGTACTACTCTATGTAGCAGACATAGCAGGCTGGCCCTGTTGACACACTACTGCTGCCATGACTGATCATTTTCACAGCTCAACTTATGGGTCCCTATGTCACCTTGTTTTTCAAAGGAACATACCCTCAATGTGAGCTACTGTATGTTTACTCATCCACTTACGAAATAACGGGTTACATATATTTGACCATAAATGGCAAAAAACACAGTATTTTTTAATATCATGTCAACATACCAGCTAAACTACCTCTTAAAAGTAAGTGTTTTAACTTCATACATGTCTGTATCAGTCTGGACAAAATAGATGTCTCCAGAGTAACACAACAACAGTGTTGAATCATACCTTTTAAATTGCTATGAAGCAATTTTCTTGCATTCTCATTCAACACTTCTGATAATGTAAAGATAATGTAATCAGTTCTTCCTGCATTAAATTTTTAAACAAACATGAAAATATTTTTGCTCACTCACCAAGGTACACTTCGAACACATGGTATCATAACACTACACTTCAAGTACCTGTAACCACCATACCTACAATCTTGGACAAAACTGTTGGAACACCTCACATCTTTATGTTGTTTATGGTGCCAAGTGCTATTTGCCTGACCTCTATTCCCCTTTAAAATGTTGTGTCCTAGAGGAAATAGCGATTAACGATCCCCCCATCCCGCAGTACAATGTTGGTTCCCAAAGAAAATGGTGCGTCCCGAATTAGCCTCATCATCTCCAACATTGCACGGGGGAGCAGGGGTGTTCCATCTAGTTTTGTCCAAGATTGTAGCTACCCTAGCCTAAACCTACTGTACGTCCTACCAAAATCAGGCCTAGAGTTTAAGACTTTCCAGGTGGGCTTCATATTGCACTGCTCAGGAAATAAGGACTGCAGTAGGTGTGCTGTTTTATGAAACTGCTTGACAAGCTCCCATCTTTGTGTAGGTATGCAAAAATTCAACCTCCTCACAGTGATTTGCATCCATGGGTGGAAACAGTTGGGAAGTTGGGAGGCTCCCCCTATGGAAATTTGACCACCTGGAAGGAAATTTAGGCACTTGGGAGGAAATTTTCCAATTCTGCGCATGGCAATACAGGGGGAATTATGAGAATTTTAACTCCATTCCAGGAAAATAACTGGAAATAAACATTTTCCCAACGCTGGTGATTTGAGGAAAGTGATGGTGTTGATTGTACTTTCATGCCTCAAAATTCAAGCCCTGTGATCCAGGGTTGTCACCAGCCCAATTTGAGCGCCGGCTAAACATCTGACTCAATATTTGTACCTCACCCTAACCCCATGGAATCCACCTCATTTTTGACCCATTGAATTTTTCAGCTACTGTATAGGCTAATGTCAACTTCATTATTTTTCAGTATAAAAGATCTTTTTTGTGCCGGTCGGAAGCCTTGCCTTTTAGGTGTTGTACCAGTCGGCAATGTCCAGTGCCGGTTAGTCCCGACCGGCGCCAACCGGCGCCGACCAGCATGGTGACAACCCTGCTGTGATCATTGTTATGGTATTTAACATGAAAAAGACAAGAAATTGCTCTCTGATGAGTGGGTATATGAGACTGAAGGAACTCACCCTGATGCTTCTTAGGCCCTCTTCTTTCAATTTCTTACCCTTTTTTAGGAGAGTGAGGGATGGGGTAGTGGGAATGGATCATGAGAGTGTATAATTTAAGGGTGTTTTTTGGTCACACCATAACATAAAAACTTTTATTTCTTTCAAATAATTCCATTTCAATATCCCTACATATTCATTCAGAATGCATTCTACCATTCTAAAAAAAAAAAAAAAAACTGTCCAATGCTTTATTTGTTCACACAAAGGGCCAAGTCTGAAACAAATAATACTTAAGAAAAAAACATGAACAGCCACACATAATAATAATAATAATAATAATATACAGTTCTTATAAAGCGCAAAACACATATCATAACCCTATGAAATATCTGCATCTCAAACATGCAGTTACTGTACCCCATGCTTATTTTGAGTTTACAGATCATATGATGAGATTTTACAGTTCAGTTTCTAACCAACAGGTTATTTTAAAACAACAATTTTCACATTTCTCTTCCGGTATCCAAGTATCGGGTTTGTTTTCCTCTCCTCCTCTCTTGGGTGGAAAATAGAAATTCTGGTTAGGGTTCAGTTCTTCAAAAATTCTGAAATTGTCTTTTATCTTTTGATTTAAATTCTAGAAGAAGGGATGTTAAATGTCCTCTTAATTAGCTTATAAAGTCAACTGACTGGCATGAAGTGCGATGTATGTATACCATGGTAAAACTGCATGACGATTCACCATTTAGTCTAAGACATAATCCTGTAGTTACTGCCTTTGTACAATAATTAACAAAAATGTTCAACTCTTTGAAGCACTCTGACAGCCAGACACTACAGAGAGACAGTAACCAGCTGTATCCCTCCTACATAGCTCCGAAAGTCAATGATGAGGAAACCATCTCTGACAGACAAGGACTAGCATGGAGTCAATAGCAGCTATCCCCCCTCATCAATCTATATTAATAAACACAGCTGTCACCATGAATGGATTCTGGAATCTCTCCCTCAATATATACAGTTCAATTACTATGCTACGCTTCCTAATTTCCTGCCTCACCTCCCAACACGGAGAAGAATACAAATCTGCTAGAGCAGTCTGTCAAGGAGATTCGTGGAGTATGTAGTCCTTACGTCAAACGAGGGTGACAATGATTTGAACTGGTTACTGATCAATGGAGGTAGGAACATTGAGAAATGTTGCCTGGATCATCAGCAACTACTATGGTATGCCTATTTTGTATGTACAGGGTAATACTCATTGGAACAACTGTTTAGTATGCCATTTCTACTAGTATTGATGGTAGGCCTACTAACCATTGTTTCCACATCACTGCATAGACCTTGAAAAAGTGAAGAAACTGGACAGATCCTACCTGGGAAATTCAGACAATATGAACTTTCCTTGCACACAAAAATTTCAAATATTGTGGAAAATTTCACTCCATTCTTTGGAAACAACCATTTTTTTTCCAGTTTTGCCCATGAGAGATGTCAATGCTGCCTTGGCTATGTTTGTACTCATGCAAGCTAGCTGTCACTAAAATAATCCCAATACTGAAGGGTCCATATTTACATCAATGAAATGTTGAAATAACTGGTAAACTGCTGGCAATATCCCTCTATTTCCTCATCAGACCACACGTAAAACATTTTGTTTTGTTTTACTACATGTATTCATGAATTACCCTGATCATATCATCCAATTTGAATTTTCAAAGTTACCCTCAAAATTTTCAGGTGTCATGAAATGTACGAATGACCTTTAGTGCTGTGACTGCTCAACTACAGTACTAATGGGCCATGATTATCGAAGAAACATTGCCCCATGCTGTTAAACTAGACTTGAATACATGACAATCTCAGCTTTCAATTAAAGGTACAGGTATACATGTATGATAAATAAGTATACAATTACAATTCATAAACATGGTGTATTGAATCATGTAACCTATCCTATATGTAATGCATACCATACATATATTGATACAGCATAACACTCCCATCTCAACTACAGTATGCAACTTAATTGTGCATTGTGAAGTTTCAAATCCCACAGAGGAAATTTATAATTTAAAATTTATTTTCAAATGTTCATCATTGCATTGCACAGGGCTGAAATTAAGATTCGAGCAGAGCCAAGCCATTTTTCCATCAGTTTTAAGGACATGCCATGTGAACTGAAAGGGCACCAAGGCCAAACAAGTGATTTTGTACTGACCATCATGTTATACCACAGGTTGGGTACAGAGGACAAGTTGTATGGCCCTGATTGTCATTGAATTTTATCTAGGGCAACAACGCCATTGCCACAATAACAAAGGCCATGGCCTTCTTGGCCTTTGATTAATTCCAGCTCTGTTTACACCATGTACCCACTCTCATTATCAACCAAGCTGGATTGTAAGTCATGTTGTCACCTGCTTTTCCTGTTTTAGTTTTAGCCTTGCTTTGAAATTCTTGAGCCCTGATACAGAACACACAACATCAATACCTAAACAGAACTCTACCAACAATGCAACCACAAATCCTGCATCTATTCTAAAGAACTGCTAAGAGAAATCCCTGGTTACAGTCCACGAGACCGAATGTCCACAAGACTGAAAATGTAATAAGATCCACCAGACCAAAGGCTCAGGAGACCAAAAAATCAAAATGGTTTCATGAGTGGAAGAAAGAAAAGGAAATAGTGTCCATGGAGCCAGAAATAAGGAAAGGGTTGCGAGACGGACTCAGAGATGCCAACATTTACATCCAGAAATCAGGGAGGTTTCACACAGGAATCAGGGAGATTTTTTAGAATTTCATGCAACTCAATGGGGGGAAAACTTGCTTGAATCAGGGAGATTGTCATATTTGCTAGTCAGAATGGACAAAAATCCTTGAATTTTCAGGGAGTCTCCATGAGAATCAGGGAGAGTTGGCATTTCTGCAGACTTTAAAAACCTTCTGACCTGCATTCATATTGGTCTCCTGGGCCTACTCCTGGGTCTTACAGTATGGACCTTTTCAGTATTGCAAACTTTTTCACCCTTTTGGTCATGCAAACCCTCTCACATTTTCAGTTTTCTGAACCTGACTTACTGTCCATCTGGCTGATGCTCTCTCATTAAATTTTTGGTCTCAGAGACCTGGTCTAATGGGATGCCCTCATATTCCCCTTTAATAGTAGTCCCAGACATATTATGACACAACAGCTAAATGTCACAGATTTCTCTTTCTTTCTCTTCCAAGAAATTCTTTCACAATATTTCTGGTATTTAATAAATGCATATTAACTGTAAGGTCAACACAAATCCTAATTACCTAGTTTGGTGGAAATTTGTAATGGCTTTGTTGATTGCTATTGTAATATATATGATAACAAGTATAGGTCAAAAATGAGGTTCCATTTTATGTGTCATGATGTCATCCAAAAAGCTAAGGATTCCTAGATGGAAATGATGTCAATGATCACAACACACACTCCTTTTCCTAGTCAAAAAAAATCAAGCTTGTTATGCCCAAGTCTATCAATTGTAAGGTGCATGTTCTGACCTGCTGGCAAGGTTGGTCAATGTCTGTTAGCTATATGATCAATACAGTTTTGTGCATGGACAGACCCTCCATCAGGCTATTTTCATTTTTTTACACACTGACAAAAATTTCCTATGGAATATGACACACCAATTGTTTTAAATATTTAGTTGTTTTGAAGCTATTCTTGGAAAACACTGACACATACCTGCATCATAACTCCAACTCCAAGCCTTGAATTTTAAGGCTTGCAAGTGGGAGCGTACACTATCACTCACCTCAAATCACTGGGGGAGCACCAAGATGAAAATTTGCTGGAGCTCATATAAATCTTAAAACAAAAAATCTACTCCACCAACAGGAGTGTGATCACATAGAACACCTGCAGAATCTGAAGCTCAATGTCTGATAACTCAGATGAAGATGATGCACATTTGACTCAACACCATTGTCATCAGCAGAGGAAAGGATTTTCCCCCTTTCCAAAGGTATTCAAAAGAGGGTGGGTTAAATGTCCCCCCCCCCCCTTTCATTTCCAAAAACTAAAATATTGTCAATATCTTGGTTTCTTTTTTTAAAAATACCACACTTTTTCAGCAGTTTGAACTAACACAAATAAATGGCCTTTAAAACCCTTCAAATTGCACCTTACAGGGGCCTTAAAGCAATCTTTTGTCCCCCTACACTCACTTGTACCTTGAGCCTAGGACAGCATCAATTTTGACTTGGTGTTAAGTGGTTATTAATCCCCCTTTTTGTGTTTCTGGCCGAATACCTGATGGAGGTTAGAGAGTGGCTCTTACAATTGAAAAGGGCATTGTTGACAGCCTTGTAATGCGAGGTGTTGATACCCGGTCTATTAGGCATGAAAGGGACACTGCCTTATCAGGTATGATCCATGCATCTATGAAATACTGGGTTACCCCAGCTGTATTTTAAGCAAGGAGAAGCCAGGATACTGATCCCCAAAACTCACAACTATTAGGCCTAATAGTTACAAGTCAATGTAGGCCTTTGCAAATATTTAATGATTTATCTACTCCATGCATCCTGTGCCTGTTGGGTGAATATTCTGATATTAAGATGGGGAATGGGTATTTTGCAGAAAGAAAAATGTACCATGGTTTATGCATGGTGAATCTGTAGTTTTCCATATACAGTATTAACCATGGTTTACCATGGTACATTTTTTTTTGGGGGGGGGGGGAGAGCAATTAAGTTCATGCTCTATCTACAACCTTTGGAGTAAATTCTAAGTGGCAATAAATGATTGACAAATGGAACAGAAAATGTGGAAAAGATTACTCAATGTTGACAATTGTTAATTAGCTTAATTCTGTGACCAATACTCTGGAGACAAGCAGCTCTGGTGAATTCTGTTCTGAGGTACAGAGTTAAACCTTAGGGAGCAAGATAAAAGTGTTGCATCCAGACATCACAGTGCTAGAGGGTGTTACAGAGTGATTTTAGTCTTTACCTTGATGTAAGATTTGTTTCTAATTAAGTAGCATTACTCAAACTTTTGGGCTCCATGTTTGTCAGATGATTTGTTCACCTTCCTCGTCCTGTCTGGCATTCGTAAAAAATCTAAAAAGTTTAATCCACCATCACATTGCTTGCCAAATCTCAATTCTATAGGAATGCTTGGTTCAATTGACTTTTGTTTGTAAGTGTAACTATATATTCTGGAGGCAGAGAACCTCTCCCACAAGCATTACCACCAGCAACAGCCAGATTTATTGCCAAAACCCCTTCCTTCCATGTGCAGGGCTATATCAAGCAGACTACTGAAGGGCCAAATTCAAAACCTAAGGAACACACTAGGCCAGAACAGTTTGCATTTGGCATGCATGCAAGGCAAACTTTCCAGTTCAGGAGGCTTAGCAGACCTCCTTGTGCTATTTGCTGATGGGTTACATTAGTTTTGCTTTCTAAAAGGCAAAAATGATGCTTTCTTGCCCTTATATTTTCAGCAGAATACATCATTTTAGGGAAGTGAAAAATACTGGCATGGAAAGCAGCTGGGACACCGTAAAATGGGAGTTGGGGGCTGTAACCTCAACCTCCTCACACTCCTTCTGCCATACTCATTTTGGGCCACCTTAACAATTGCTATTATATTGCTGTACATATTGGGCCACTTTGGTGATTGCCTCCCCCACCCAGCTTCAAAATCAGACCCCTGGAATGAGATGCATCTAGTAAATAGACCACATGAAGATTTCATCAACTGTTTCATGCATAAATGATGTGTTTAAAGGGCAAGAGCAGTCATCCCAAAATGAAGTAGGGCAGTAGACTGTCCAGTTTCATGATTGGCTGTTGGGAGTCACGTGACAACAGTTTTTCCATTCAAATGTGAAATTTGCTAGATATAACTGCTTGGTTTACCTTGAATATGCAATAGTTGAATCATAAATAGGACGTAAATCGTAGTATTTAGCTTTCTCTTCAAAATAAGTTTGGGGGGACTGCTCTTTACCTTTAAAGGCCCAGTTCTCTCACCCCAAACAGTACCAATTCTCCTTACCTTCTTACTGAAGCCACTCCCACAATTGTCTGAAATTCATCCTCATCCAGAAACAATCTCAGTTTATTGCTTCAGGGTGAGTAAAGAAAAACTCAATTTATATAATCCAAACACTCTCAGTACCGTTCATGCCATATAATATAAGCTTTGGCAACTCTGCATTGTTTGAATTAGCTGTCAATCAAAGAGCTGAGCCAATTGAGAATTTAGGTACCCGGGTACCAAAATTGTAGTTTGGGGTGAGAGGTTTGGCCCTTTAAGTAGGGTTGTTGCACTAAAAATACGACTACGCAAAAAATTTCAAACATCAAGAATTTGACTGATTCACATTGTTAAGTACCCTTTTCTAAGCAACCATACCAAATTTAACCAAAATCCAACCAGTAATTTTCAAAATAAAGCCGAGTTTATGTCTCCATAATCCTTACGATTTATCCAAAATGCGGTATGCTTCAGTGTTACAGATTGCAGATTTTTCGGAACCCATAGTATTCATGTTACCAATGTTTTATGCCCAAAAATGGTAAAGAAATATTATATTTGGCAATCCCTTCCCTCCATTATAATGTAGAGTTCCTTTTCTTCTTTCTAATGAGATATGGGTTGTAGGGGTCCAAGGTTCAGCCCCAATGCAAGTTGCAAGATCATGTCAAAGAAGGCTATGTGTGGCATTTTACGTGTGACCAAAACACACTTTTGACTGTCACCGTTGCAACGATGCTTCGAAGGGATTGTTAGAAACTGTAACATATTTTTTCTTCTTTTTGTTTTAAAGCTTATTTGGGTGAAATATTATAGTAGAAATATGTCTTACTGTAGGTGTACAAGTTTTACAGTGCAGGCAAAATTTAGATAATTTTGTAAATTCAGTTTATAAACACACGTTTTTAGCAACTGCGTGTTTGGGTGTGAGTAGTTCCGCGGGAATTTTGGAGAAAAATTCTGTGCACGTGCGACAACCCTACTTTAAGTATTTGTTGCTACATCTGCTAAATATTGCTATGCTGACACCTATTAGTATTATCTAAGCCTACCAAAGCCTCAGGCTTGTGACTTTTCCCTGGCAACCTTCACACAAGTTCATTCAATGTTCATATAACTGTTCACATGAGAACCGGAATACCTATGGCTAGGCTGATACAAGAGAATCACTGGGGGAGCACCAAGATGAAAATTTGCTGGAGCTCATATAAATCTTAAAACAAAAAATCTACTCCACCAACAGGAGTGTGATCACATAGAACACCTGCAGAATCTGAAGCTCAATGTCTGATAACTCAGATGAAGATGATGCACATTTGACTCAACACCACTGTCATCAGCAGAGGAAAGGATTTTCCCCCTTTCCAAAGGTATTCAAAAGAGGGTGGGTTAAATGTCCCCCCCCCCTTTCATTTCCAAAAACTAAAATATTGTCAATATCTTGGTTTCTTTTTTTAAAAATACCACACTTTTTCAGCAGTTTGAACTAACACAAATAAATGGCCTTTAAAACCCTTCAAATTGCACCTTACAGGGGCCTTAAAGCAATCTTTTGTCCCCCTACACTCACTTGTACCTTGAGCCTAGGACAGCATCAATTTTGACTTGGTGTTAAGTGGTTATTAATCCCCCTTTTTGTGTTTCTGGCCGAATACCTGATGGAGGTTAGAGAGTGGCTCTTACAATTGAAAAGGGCATTGTTGACAGCCTTGTAATGCGAGGTGTTGATACCCGGTCTATTAGGCATGAAAGGGACACTGCCTTATCAGGTATGATCCATGCATCTATGAAATACTGGGTTACCCCAGCTGTATTTTAAGCAAGGAGAAGCCAGGATACTGATCCCCAAAACTCACAACTATTAGGCCTAATAGTTACAAGTCAATGTAGGCCTTTGCAAATATTTAATGATTTATCTACTCCATGCATCCTGTGCCTGTTGGGTGAATATTCTGATATTAAGATGGGGAATGGGTATTTTGCAGAAAGAAAAATGTACCATGGTTTATGCATGGTGAATCTGTAGTTTTCCATGTACAGTATTAACCATGGTTTACCATGGTACATTTTTTTTGGGGGGGGGAGAGCAATTAAGTTCATGCTCTATCTACAACCTTTGGAGTAAATTCTAAGTGGCAATAAATGATTGACAAATGGAACAGAAAATGTGGAAAAGATTACTCAATGTTGACAATTGTTAATTAGCTTAATTCTGTGACCAATACTCTGGAGACAAGCAGCTCTGGTGAATTCTGTTCTGAGGTACAGAGTTAAACCTTAGGGAGCAAGATAAAAGTGTTGCATCCAGACATCACAGTGCTAGAGGGTGTTACAGAGTGATTTTAGTCTTTACCTTGATGTAAGATTTGTTTCTAATTAAGTAGCATTACTCAAACTTTTGGGCTCCATGTTTGTCAGATGATTTGTTCACCTTCCTCGTCCTGTCTGGCATTCGTAAAAAATCTAAAAAGTTTAATCCACCATCACATTGCTTGCCAAATCTCAATTCTATAGGAATGCTTGGTTCAATTGACTTTTGTTTGTAAGTGTAACTATATATTCTGGAGGCAGAGAACCTCTCCCACAAGCATTACCACCAGCAACAGCCAGATTTATTGCCAAAACCCCTTCTTTCCATGTGCAGGGCTATATCAAGCAGACTACTGAAGGGCCAAATTCAAAACCTAAGGAACACACTAGGCCAGAACAGTTTGCATTTGGCATGCATGCAAGGCAAACTTTCCAGTTCAGGAGGCTTAGCAGACCTCCTTGTGCTATTTGCTGATGGGTTACATTAGTTTTGCTTTCTAAAAGGCAAAAATGATGCTTTCTTGCCCTTATATTTTCAGCAGAATACATCATTTTAGGGAAGTGAAAAATACTGGCATGGAAAGCAGCTGGGACACCGTAAAATGGGAGTTGGGGGCTGTAACCTCAACCTCCTCACACTCCTTCTGCCATACTCATTTTGGGCCACCTTAACAATTGCTATTATATTGCTGTACATATTGGGCCACTTTGGTGATTGCCTCCCCCCCACCCAGCTTCAAAATCAGACCCCTGGAATGAGATGCATCTAGTAAATAGACCACATGAAGATTTCATCAACTGTTTCATGCATAAATGATGTGTTTAAAGGGCAAGAGCAGTCATCCCAAAATGAAGTAGGGCAGTAGACTGTCCAGTTTCATGATTGGCTGTTGGGAGTCACGTGACAACAGTTTTTCCATTCAAATGTGAAATTTGCTAGATATAACTGCTTGGTTTACCTTGAATATGCAATAGTTGAATCATAAATAGGACGTAAATCGTAGTATTTAGCTTTCTCTTCAAAATAAGTTTGGGGGGACTGCTCTTTACCTTTAAAGGCCCAGTTCTCTCACCCCAAACAGTACCAATTCTCCTTACCTTCTTACTGAAGCCACTCCCACAATTGTCTGAAATTCATCCTCATCCAGAAACAATCTCAGTTTATTGCTTCAGGGTGAGTATAGAAAAACTCAATTTATATAATCCAAACACTCTCAGTACCGTTCATGCCATATAATATAAGCTTTGGCAACTCTGCATTGTTTGAATTAGCTGTCAATCAAAGAGCTGAGCCAATTGAGAATTTAGGTACCCAGGTACCAAAATTGTAGTTTGGGGTGAGAGGTTTGGCCCTTTAAGTAGGGTTGTTGCACTAAAAATACGACTACGCAAAAAATTTCAAACATCAAGAATTTGACTGATTCACACTGTTAAGTACCCTTTTCTAAGCAACCATACCAAATTTAACCAAAATCCAACCAGTCATTTTCGAAATAAAGCCGAGTTTATGTCTCCATAATCCTTACGATTTATCCAAAATGTGGTATGCTTCAGTGTTACAGATTGCAGATTTTTCGGAACCCATAGTATTCATGTTACCAATGTTTTATGCCCAAAAATGGTAAAGAAATATTATATTTGGCAATCCCTTCCCTCCATTATAATGTAGAGTTCCTTTTCTTCTTTCTAATGAGATATGGGTTGTAGGGGTCCAAGGTTCAGCCCCAATGCAAGTTGCAAGATCATGTCAAAGAAGGCTATGTGTGGCATTTTACGTGTGACCAAAACACACTTTTGACTGTCACCGTTGCAACGATGCTTCAAGGGATTGTTAGAAACTGTAACATATTTTTTCTTCTTTTTGTTTTAAAGCTTATTTGGGTGAAATATTATAGTAGAAATATGTCTTACTGTAGGTGTACAAGTTTTACAGTGCAGGCAAAATTTAGATAATTTTGTAAATTCAGTTTATAAACACACGTTTTTAGCAACTGCGTGTTTGGGTGTGAGTAGTTCCGCGGAATTTTGGAGAAAAATTCTGTGCACGTGCGACAACCCTACTTTAAGTATTTGTTGCTACATCTGCTAAATATTGCTATGCTGACACCTATTAGTATTATCTAAGCCTACCAAAGCCTCAGGCTTGTGACTTTTCCCTGGCAACCTTCACACAAGTTCATTCAATGTTCATATAACTGTTCACATGAGAACCGGAATACCTATGGCTAGGCTGATACAAGAGAATCACTGGGGAGCACCAAGATGAAAATTTGCTGGAGCTCATATAAATCTTAAAACAAAAATCTACTCCACCAACAGGAGTGTGATCACATAGAACACCTGCAGAATCTGAAGCTCAATGTCTGATAACTCAGATGAAGATGATGCACATTTGACTCAACACCACTGTCATCAGCAGAGGAAAGGATTTTCCCCCTTTCCAAAGGTATTCAAAAGAGGGTGGGTTAAATGTCCCCCCCTTTCATTTCCAAAAACTAAAATATTGTCAATATCTTGGTTTCTTTTTTTAAAAATACCACACTTTTTCAGCAGTTTGAACTAACACAAATAAATGGCCTTTAAAACCCTTCAAATTGCACCTTACAGGGGCCTTAAAGCAATCTTTTGTCCCCCTACACTCACTTGTACCTTGAGCCTAGGACAGCATCAATTTTGACTTGGTGTTAAGTGGTTATTAATCCCCCTTTTTGTGTTTCTGGCCGAATACCTGATGGAGGTTAGAGAGTGGCTCTTACAATTGAAAAGGGCATTGTTGACAGCCTTGTAATGCGAGGTGTTGATACCCGGTCTATTAGGCATGAAAGGGACACTGCCTTATCAGGTATGATCCATGCATCTATGAAATACTGGGTTACCCCAGCTGTATTTTAAGCAAGGAGAAGCCAGGATACTGATCCCCAAAACTCACAACTATTAGGCCTAATAGTTACAAGTCAATGTAGGCCTTTGCAAATATTTAATGATTTATCTACTCCATGCATCCTGTGCCTGTTGGGTGAATATTCTGATATTAAGATGGGGAATGGGTATTTTGCAGAAAGAAAAATGTACCATGGTTTATGCATGGTGAATCTGTAGTTTTCCATGTACAGTATTAACCATGGTTTACCATGGTACATTTTTTGGGGGGGGGGGGAGAGCAATTAAGTTCATGCTCTATCTACAACCTTTGGAGTAAATTCTAAGTGGCAATAAATGATTGACAAATGGAACAGAAAATGTGGAAAAGATTACTCAATGTTGACAATTGTTAATTAGCTTAATTCTGTGACCAATACTCTGGAGACAAGCAGCTCTGGTGAATTCTGTTCTGAGGTACAGAGTTAAACCTTAGGGAGCAAGATAAAAGTGTTGCATCCAGACATCACAGTGCTAGAGGGTGTTACAGAGTGATTTTAGTCTTTACCTTGATGTAAGATTTGTTTCTAATTAAGTAGCATTACTCAAACTTTTGGGCTCCATGTTTGTCAGATGATTTGTTCACCTTCCTCGTCCTGTCTGGCATTCGTAAAAAATCTAAAAGTTTAATCCACCATCACATTGCTTGCCAAATCTCAATTCTATAGGAATGCTTGGTTCAATTGACTTTTGTTTGTAAGTGTAACTATATATTCTGGAGGCAGAGAACCTCTCCCACAAGCATTACCACCAGCAACAGCCAGATTTATTGCCAAAACCCCTTCTTTCCATGTGCAGGGCTATATCAAGCAGACTACTGAAGGGCCAAATTCAAAACCTAAGGAACACACTAGGCCAGAACAGTTTGCATTTGGCATGCATGCAAGGCAAACTTTCCAGTTCAGGAGGCTTAGCAGACCTCCTTGTGCTATTTGCTGATGGGTTACATTAGTTTTGCTTTCTAAAAGGCAAAAATGATGCTTTCTTGCCCTTATATTTTCAGCAGAATACATCATTTTAGGGAAGTGAAAAATACTGGCATGGAAAGCAGCTGGGACACCGTAAAATGGGAGTTGGGGGCTGTAACCTCAACCTCCTCACACTCCTTCTGCCATACTCATTTTGGGCCACCTTAACAATTGCTATTATATTGCTGTACATATTGGGCCACTTTGGTGATTGCCTCCCCCCCACCCAGCTTCAAAATCAGACCCCTGGAATGAGATGCATCTAGTAAATAGACCACATGAAGATTTCATCAACTGTTTCATGCATAAATGATGTGTTTAAAGGGCAAGAGCAGTCATCCCAAAATGAAGTAGGGCAGTAGACTGTCCAGTTTCATGATTGGCTGTTGGGAGTCACGTGACAACAGTTTTTCCATTCAAATGTGAAATTTGCTAGATATAACTGCTTGGTTTACCTTGAATATGCAATAGTTGAATCATAAATAGGACGTAAATCGTAGTATTTAGCTTTCTCTTCAAAATAAGTTTGGGGGGACTGCTCTTTACCTTTAAAGGCCCAGTTCTCTCACCCCAAACAGTACCAATTCTCCTTACCTTCTTACTGAAGCCACTCCCACAATTGTCTGAAATTCATCCTCATCCAGAAACAATCTCAGTTTATTGCTTCAGGGTGAGTATAGAAAAACTCAATTTATATAATCCAAACACTCTCAGTACCGTTCATGCCATATAATATAAGCTTTGGCAACTCTGCATTGTTTGAATTAGCTGTCAATCAAAGAGCTGAGCCAATTGAGAATTTAGGTACCCAGGTACCAAAATTGTAGTTTGGGGTGAGAGGTTTGGCCCTTTAAGTAGGGTTGTTGCACTAAAAATACGACTACGCAAAAAATTTCAAACATCAAGAATTTGACTGATTCACACTGTTAAGTACCCTTTTCTAAGCAACCATACCAAATTTAACCAAAATCCAACCAGTCATTTTCGAAATAAAGCCGAGTTTATGTCTCCATAATCCTTACGATTTATCCAAAATGTGGTATGCTTCAGTGTTACAGATTGCAGATTTTTCGGAACCCATAGTATTCATGTTACCAATGTTTTATGCCCAAAAATGGTAAAGAAATATTATATTTGGCAATCCCTTCCCTCCATTATAATGTAGAGTTCCTTTTCTTCTTTCTAATGAGATATGGGTTGTAGGGGTCCAAGGTTCAGCCCCAATGCAAGTTGCAAGATCATGTCAAAGAAGGCTATGTGTGGCATTTTACGTGTGACCAAAACACACTTTTGACTGTCACCGTTGCAACGATGCTTCGAAGGGATTGTTAGAAACTGTAACATATTTTTTCTTCTTTTTGTTTTAAAGCTTATTTGGGTGAAATATTATAGTAGAAATATGTCTTACTGTAGGTGTACAAGTTTTACAGTGCAGGCAAAATTTAGATAATTTTGTAAATTCAGTTTATAAACACACGTTTTTAGCAACTGCGTGTTTGGGTGTGAGTAGTTCCGCGGGAATTTTGGAGAAAAATTCTGTGCACGTGCGACAACCCTACTTTAAGTATTTGTTGCTACATCTGCTAAATATTGCTATGCTGACACCTATTAGTATTATCTAAGCCTACCAAAGCCTCAGGCTTGTGACTTTTCCCTGGCAACCTTCACACAAGTTCATTCAATGTTCATATAACTGTTCACATGAGAACCGGAATACCTATGGCTAGGCTGATACAAGAGAATCACTGGGGGAGCACCAAGATGAAAATTTGCTGGAGCTCATATAAATCTTAAAACAAAAAATCTACTCCACCAACAGGAGTGTGATCACATAGAACACCTGCAGAATCTGAAGCTCAATGTCTGATAACTCAGATGAAGATGATGCACATTTGACTCAACACCACTGTCATCAGCAGAGGAAAGGATTTTCCCCCTTTCCAAAGGTATTCAAAAGAGGGTGGGTTAAATGTCCCCCCCCCCTTTCATTTCCAAAAACTAAAATATTGTCAATATCTTGGTTTCTTTTTTTAAAAATACCACACTTTTTCAGCAGTTTGAACTAACACAAATAAATGGCCTTTAAAACCCTTCAAATTGCACCTTACAGGGGCCTTAAAGCAATCTTTTGTCCCCCTACACTCACTTGTACCTTGAGCCTAGGACAGCATCAATTTTGACTTGGTGTTAAGTGGTTATTAATCCCCCTTTTTGTGTTTCTGGCCGAATACCTGATGGAGGTTAGAGAGTGGCTCTTACAATTGAAAAGGGCATTGTTGACAGCCTTGTAATGCGAGGTGTTGATACCCGGTCTATTAGGCATGAAAGGGACACTGCCTTATCAGGTATGATCCATGCATCTATGAAATACTGGGTTACCCCAGCTGTATTTTAAGCAAGGAGAAGCCAGGATACTGATCCCCAAAACTCACAACTATTAGGCCTAATAGTTACAAGTCAATGTAGGCCTTTGCAAATATTTAATGATTTATCTACTCCATGCATCCTGTGCCTGTTGGGTGAATATTCTGATATTAAGATGGGGAATGGGTATTTTGCAGAAAGAAAAATGTACCATGGTTTATGCATGGTGAATCTGTAGTTTTCCATGTACAGTATTAACCATGGTTTACCATGGTACATTTTTTTTTGGGGGGGGGGGGGGAGAGCAATTAAGTTCATGCTCTATCTACAACCTTTGGAGTAAATTCTAAGTGGCAATAAATGATTGACAAATGGAACAGAAAATGTGGAAAAGATTACTCAATGTTGACAATTGTTAATTAGCTTAATTCTGTGACCAATACTCTGGAGACAAGCAGCTCTGGTGAATTCTGTTCTGAGGTACAGAGTTAAACCTTAGGGAGCAAGATAAAAGTGTTGCATCCAGACATCACAGTGCTAGAGGGTGTTACAGAGTGATTTTAGTCTTTACCTTGATGTAAGATTTGTTTCTAATTAAGTAGCATTACTCAAACTTTTGGGCTCCATGTTTGTCAGATGATTTGTTCACCTTCCTCGTCCTGTCTGGCATTCGTAAAAAATCTAAAAAGTTTAATCCACCATCACATTGCTTGCCAAATCTCAATTCTATAGGAATGCTTGGTTCAATTGACTTTTGTTTGTAAGTGTAACTATATATTCTGGAGGCAGAGAACCTCTCCCACAAGCATTACCACCAGCAACAGCCAGATTTATTGCCAAAACCCCTTCCTTCCATGTGCAGGGCTATATCAAGCAGACTACTGAAGGGCCAAATTCAAAACCTAAGGAACACACTAGGCCAGAACAGTTTGCATTTGGCATGCATGCAAGGCAAACTTTCCAGTTCAGGAGGCTTAGCAGACCTCCTTGTGCTATTTGCTGATGGGTTACATTAGTTTTGCTTTCTAAAAGGCAAAAATGATGCTTTCTTGCCCTTATATTTTCAGCAGAATACATCATTTTAGGGAAGTGAAAAATACTGGCATGGAAAGCAGCTGGGACACCGTAAAATGGGAGTTGGGGGCTGTAACCTCAACCTCCTCACACTCCTTCTGCCATACTCATTTTGGGCCACCTTAACAATTGCTATTATATTGCTGTACATATTGGGCCACTTTGGTGATTGCCTCCCCCACCCAGCTTCAAAATCAGACCCCTGGAATGAGATGCATCTAGTAAATAGACCACATGAAGATTTCATCAACTGTTTCATGCATAAATGATGTGTTTAAAGGGCAAGAGCAGTCATCCCAAAATGAAGTAGGGCAGTAGACTGTCCAGTTTCATGATTGGCTGTTGGGAGTCACGTGACAACAGTTTTTCCATTCAAATGTGAAATTTGCTAGATATAACTGCTTGGTTTACCTTGAATATGCAATAGTTGAATCATAAATAGGACGTAAATCGTAGTATTTAGCTTTCTCTTCAAAATAAGTTTGGGGGACTGCTCTTTACCTTTAAAGGCCCAGTGCTCTCACCCCAAACAGTACCAATTCTCCTTACCTTCTTACTGAAGCCACTCCCACAATTTTCTGAAATACATCCTCATCCATACACAATCTCAGTTTATTGCTTCAGGGTGAGTATAGAAAAACTCAATTTATATAATCCAAACACTCTCAGTACCGTTCATGCCATATAGTATAAGCTTTGGCAACTCTGCATTGTTTGAATTAGCTGTCAATCAAAGAGCTGAGCCAATTGAGAATTTAGGTACCCAGGTACCAAAATTGTAGTTTGGGGTGAGAGGTTTGGCCCTTTAAGTAGGGTTGTTGCACTAAAAATACGACTACGCAAAAAATTTCAAACATCAAGAATTTGACTGATTCACACTGTTAAGTACCCTTTTCTAAGCAACCATACCAAATTTAACCAAAATCCAACCAGTCATTTTCAAAATAAAGCCGAGTTTATGTCTCCATAATCCTTACGATTTATCCAAAATGTGGTATGCTTCAGTGCTACAGATTGCAGATTTTTCGGAACCCATAGTATTCATGTTACCAATGTTTTATGCCCAAAATGGTAAAGAAATATTATATTTGGCAATCCCTTCCCTCCATTATAATGTAGAGTTCCTTTTCTTCTTTCTAATGAGATATGGGTTCTAGGGGTCCAAGGTTCAGCCCCAATGCAAGTTGCAAGATCATGTCAAAGAAGGCTATGTGTGGCATTTTACGTGTGACCAAAACACACTTTTGACTGTCACCGTTGCAACGATGCTTCGAAGGGATTGTTAGAAACTGTAACATATTTTTTCTTCTTTTTGTTTTAAAGCTTATTTGGGTGAAATATTATAGTAGAAATATGTCTTACTGTAGGTGTACAAGTTTTACAGTGCAGGCAAAATTTAGATAATTTTGTAAATTCAGTTTATAAACACACGTTTTTAGCAACTGCGTGTTTGGGTGTGAGTAGTTCCGCGGGAATTTTGGAGAAAAATTCTGTGCACGTGCGACAACCCTACTTTAAGTATTTGTTGCTACATCTGCTAAATATTGCTATGCTGACACCTATTAGTATTATCTAAGCCTACCAAAGCCTCAGGCTTGTGACTTTTCCCTGGCAACCTTCACACAAGTTCATTCAATGTTCATATAACTGTTCACATGAGAACCGGAATACCTATGGCTAGGCTGATACAAGAGATAGTAAGGTTAGGCCTAACCCAGGCCCAAAACAAGTCAGAAGTAAGAGCTCAGTAGCCTATTGCCTATTGGATGCTCACATTCACACTGTCACAGCAGGAAAATAGCATGCATAGAATTGTTATCTTGGTCTATAAAAACAAAACACATGAATCTTCATGGCAAGGGGCGAACGTCTCGACACTGACATTAATACATTCTTCCATATTGCATCTAGTCTAACGTGTAGGAAATGTAATAATCTCCATGAACATTTTGTAAACAAGAATAGGCCAACTATCCTAACAGTAACATATTAGCATTGTGCCAGTCCTGTGTGTCGGGCACAAGGCATGCAATCATGATACCATACAACGTTAGTAGAGGCGGATACCAGTTAGGCGATTCAATACAACGTTGCCGCACTTACCTTCTTCTGCTGCCTCTCCCAGGCGGGATCGAGAACTTGATCACGATCCCATTCCTCCTCCTGGGCCATATAGTCATCACCATCCAACGCCATCTTGGATAAGAATTAAAATCTTTGGAAACAGAGAATGACCAAAGTTTAATATACTTTCACTGGGAAGATTCCCGGCTCCGTAGACTTGTTAAGTTCGGGTCGACCTACTAAGTGGCCTTCCTGTTACATGTTGAGTGTGACATCATGTAGAGTAGGGAGAATTTAATTGTTATCAACGGGGGCGTTTCTGTATAAAGTAAACGAAATATGCGCAATCAATGAAGTTGAGTAAGTTGAGTGGTAAACCGCTATTTACTAAAGGAAGTTGCAGGAAATATGCCTGACAGGAAAAAGGGCGGAGCTTCCCATCGAATGCGCAATTAAAATGAGGTTGGGCTTTTCAATTTCGATCCCTGAAATCGAACATGAAATCGCAGGCTTTTAGGCTAATTGTCAAGTACGGCGTATTGTGTTCAATAATATTCCTTACATAATTTTCTCCCGACTGCACATAGGAAACAAGTGCTCTAGAATTCACGCTTCATGTGAAATGTAGTATTATTGTATTTCTGACGGAATCTTACAAAACCTTTCTTGGAATAATAAAATTCATACATGACCTTTTCCCGTTTTAGGGTTTCTGACGGACTTTCTACAAGTTCCACTGTGCAAAACAATTCCTGTTCAAAATATTTCATTTTTCAAAACAGCAACCTTTTAGAGCAATATTTTCAACCTATTGATTCAATGCAATTAAACATTATCGGCTCCAGAGACAAAGTAAACTTATGCCTTTTTGCACCTGCCAGATTATCATAAAAAATAGTCAATACATCAACTTGAGTAGATGTAATTCAGCACTGTCCTTGTATAATCCTTGAGTCCCGTTATTGTGATGAAATTTGCATGACAGGTCACTTAATTATTATGGCCTTCCTTACTGCTGGTACTATCTCTTCTGCTGAATACTCTCTCGGTGCCCTACTTACATATATTTTTTTTTCACTTAGTTATTAAACAATTAATTAAAATCAGTAGTAAGGTTTTTTTTTTTTTCTTTTTCTTTTTTTTTTTTTTATAAATTTCATGTCTGCCTTCTAAATTTCTTTTCTATATGTTATTTCATTTTTATTGGAAGACGGGTGAAAACTAGGAAGATGATCTGTGCAACCAACTCAACTCTCTTGTTTGAAAGACAGTGAAGCACATCACCTTACATCTTGCTTCACTGCGGATCGAACAGTAACTCTCTGATTTTTACCCCCTGCAAAACTTGTAACTCTCTAACAATGTGGGGAGTTGCTGCTAGGGTCGTGCCCAGTACTATAAAATGACAGTGACACTTTCACAAAAATCCGCATGGATCCAGCCTTTGCAATTATGATTGCATCACGGAGTTGCTATTTGACAAACAAAAACTGCCTGATTGAACTATCCTTGCTCATCGGCAGCACTAAATGCATACATTTTTGTCGCATTTGTCATTTGGATCTATTGTTCAGTCACTTTTTACGTCACGGGGTATCAAAACTACCAAGTATTAAACCCCAATACTCACAACACAGAAACGTAAACCCAGCTTTGTCCAGAGACCACCTGTGCCCACGACTTGGCAATTCTCCCAACTTGAAGGTTGTAGACCCAGTGCCTTATTTGGCATGCAGGCACTGTTCCACCATGTTGGGCCAAGCATTTCGTGCGGTCATGTGTGGAATGTTGTCGATGGCGCCCGTTTCAAACTGCGGAAAAGTCATATAGTGGCGCTATTCGAAATCGATGAGGCTGAGGCCTGTCATTCTTTTTGAATCTCAATAACTGGAAAACGTTCTCTCAAAGTAGTAGAGTTGTCTTATTGGTTTTTTTTTCAGTTTGCCCTTATCCAATGTGACATTTCACAACTTACTCCAGATAACTGGTGGTCGTGCACTTCGCAAAAAATACAAATACCAAGTTAAAATAGGCCTACAGTCAATTTGAATTAGTGTACAAATTGTACTGAAACTTTCTTATTTCATGAAATCCTCTTAAGAATCATGTGACAATGCTCTTCGTACCCAATAACTCAATTGTGAAAATTACAGGGAGTCAGCACATGACTTACCCAAAATATTATGAAAGATAGGCCTAGGCCTACTTGGGAAGTCATATGAAAAAAGTTAGAGATAACTGGATGTTTTAATTTTTTTAACAGATTTTTGCATGTTTTTGAATGCGACTACGGTTATAACCAGGCGCGGATCCAAGGGGAGGGGGGGGGGGCTTTTACGGCCTCAGTCCTCACTTTTTTCGCCAGATCAACATAAGGCATACGGGAAATTAGCAGTGAAACTCCCTCACTTCCCTGCTTTTTCTTAAGTCAACCCCCTTTTTGGAATGTCTGGATCCGGGCCTGACAACATTGTATACTAAAGAAAAGGTAGCTGAATGCGTCTAAATAAACGCATTCTATTTTTATTTATATAGGCCTTATATAGGCCTAAGTTATTTACAATCTTGAATTTTGTAGTTTTGTCTGTTATGTATTTCTCATATGACTGTCTTCTATACAGTTGTTGCTTTATTTTCATTTAGTTCATTTTGCATTGTTGTACTTAAATTGCGTTTCATCATGAGACAGTTCTGTAGTCAATGTAACACCGGCAATTTCCAACTCGTGTCTCTGGATACTTTCAAATGGGTGAAAATCAACTCACCGGTCGCTGGTCGATTCCTTCAAATTCTGTAATCACGAGTCCTAGTCCGGACACGACTACAGCCCAGGTAAGAGGATACGTAAATAAATAGAATGTAAACTTAACTAAACCTGATCGTTAATAACAAAATTCATAAAAGCATGGAAGAGCTCTTCTCCCAGGTTGAAAGAAACGTTCATTTTGTGTAAATTACTGTTGAATAAAAACTGCGGAATATTTGTCGGTAAAAATCCACACAGATGCAAGACTAGACAGCTTTTACTAAACTGACACCCTCATGGCGGTGATCATTGATCATTTTGGTTCTATCTTTTTAGCCAATGTACAAATGTGATGCAGAATTTCAGTTATAAACAACATTGTAGAAGCAAACGCTGAATGCCGCTTCAAGAAAAATTATGGTGTGGCACTTCTGGAAGACAAAATTCATGACATTCATAATTCTCAAGGTTTAGACGATTAATTCGACCCTTGCTTTTTTGTCAGGCATATCTTTTTTTTAAATCTTAAGCGTCTGTCCGGAAATCCTGCAAATAAAATAGCACTTTTTAAGTAAAAACTTCCGTATCCCATGCGTGTAAAGCACAAGAGGTAATACTCTTGAAAAATTAATCGGAAACTAGAGATACATCTTTAACCCCGAAGACCCCTTTTTTAAAAACAGTTATTACATGAACCAAACCAAATATCAAGAAAATGATAACAAGCATGCAAACATGATATACAAGAACGGAAGTAAAAAAATCTCGTCAGTATATTTTGTTTTTCTTTTCGAACAAAATTCTCGACGCTTTCATTGTCTGTAGATCCTAAAAGGGTTAAAATTGCTGGAATTTTTGGGCTATGTATGTTTATAATATACTCATCAGGGCCGTCACCAGGGGGGTGCGGAGGGTGAGAACGCACCCCCCTCCAGACCTGCCCGCCAAAAAAAAAAATTGGGTCAAAAAAAAATTGGCGGAGGTGCGTCGCCGCCGGGTGTGGAGATTTTTTTAAAATGCGGTCGGAATTGTGCATGGAACGACCAAACGGCAATCTTTCCTACGTTTTCAATACTTCTAGACTATCACGTGGCGAAGTTTCAGCTCGTCTTCGATCTCACAAGTAACTTCGAGAGATCTATCGCTATTCGCGTCTGTAAATCCAGGGCTGTATTTCCATCAGTCGAGTGTAGAAAAGCTCAATGTTTATAAACAAAACACTCTCAGTATAGTTCATCCTGTGTAGTAAAAGCTTTAATATTCTGCATTGTTTGAATTAGCTGTCAATCAAGGAGCTAAGCCAATGGAGAATTTCAGTACACCCTACCAAAATTGTGGTTTGAGGTGAGAGGATTGGCCGTTTAAGGGTAAGGGTGCCTTCGAATAGTTCTTCCCATCCATCCCTAACAAGTAGGCCTATGTCGTGCCTCACTCCTTCCCATGACAAGTGCCACTGTAGAACGATTTCTTCAAGAAGTTCTCTTTTTACTAGTTGGCACTGGCGTCCGGGCGGGTTCGTAAAATGTCCACAAGGTCCGCATTTCATGTGTTTCCCGCATGATCCACAGTGGCGTCACCAGACTTTTCATTCTGGGGGAGCACTGGGGTGGCACAACAATATTGCAGGGGGCACTGCTAAACTCTACACATGACGTCGTAGGCGCGACCGAGCGCGAAGCGCGAGGCTCAGCGGGTGGGGTCCAGGGGCAAAGCCCCGGTGGGGGTCCGGGGGGCGAAGCCCCCGGAAGCTCCAGGGTTTTAGCGTGTTTGTGAGGTATTATTTAAAGTCGCTATTTAAGTGTTCTTCTACTGACTTAACACTGGTCTCAAAAATACCTAAAGGGTAACTTCCAGTAAGACTTTTGGTAAAAAAGTGATTCCACTACCAAGAGCAGATCCGGCTGACATTTTGAAAAAGGGCGAGATGAGCTATTGAAAAAAGAATTTGATGGGCAGTTCAATGTGTGTCTCGGTTGGGGTCCAGCGCCCCCGGAAGCTCCTGGGTTTTAAGAGAGAAAGAGAAAGCAGTTAGATGTGATCCTCTTAAGGAAAAAATGTACGTCTATATAATCCTGCTTGAACGGTTACCTGGGCTATGCGCCACCTTAAGTTAGCGAAGTTGGAAGTGTGCAGATATTTTTGAAAAACAGGATTGGGAGCTATTAGTACACGCCTGCCTCGTTACCTATGAGCACTAGTCGAAAAGAGAAGGCGAAGTTCGCCGGTGTTCATCCACACTCACTCTGGCATTGGATCTTCGAAGAGTTAAATGATTAGGGCCTGGACTTCAGGGCATCTTATGGGGCTTTGGCCCTCCTTTGCCCTTCAACCTGTTATGTTATGTTGTTATGTTATACTTAATACAGTTTCAATTGTGTTAGGGGTCAAATTTATTTGTGAACTAATCATTCATATGTGTTTTCAAGGAGAATATAATGATTACAGTTATTAATCACCCTCCCAGAAACAGTTGATCCTACTCCTGAATTTCTTGGTATGCACCAGATTGTGCCATTTTAAGTTGAAAAATTGCAAAGCTCCCAACCATATGGGAAAGGGGGACCCCTCCCATGCCCACCCCCTTCTGCTACTTCGTGGCCTCGTCCACAACAATTTCCTCACCCACATGCTCGAGTTTCAAAACGCACCCCCCCCCCCCCCCTTGAAAAAAGCTGGTGACGGCCCTGCTCATATTGTGTTTCTGCAACAAAATTGTTTGTGCAACAAAATTGAAGTAAGCTGAATCTTAAAAATGTCCTCCTTTTCGTTACACAAGTAACTTTCATTATATTTCTCCATGAAAAAATTTGGAGATTGAAGGTAAACCATGCATGGAAATGTTCGGTATTCATAAATAAACAACGAGAATATTGTTATGTTAGTTGGCGTTTGTTCTAGTGCACATATTGGTTTTAAAAGTAGTTTCAGTGTGGCTTTGTCAGAGACAAAATTGATTGACTATAAAAATATTCAGACAAAATTTATATTTCAGGGCGTGAAAACTTTATTTCAATAGCATGTGGTGTTCAGGGGCCCGTTCCACAAAGAGTTACGCACGATCTTAAGTATGATTTACTGTTGGCTTAAGTATGGTGAATCAAACTTAAGATTGTGCGTAACTCTTTGTGGAACGGCCTCCAGAAGACACTAATTTCCAAAGAAGGTGTAATACAATTTTTTCTTGAGATGTACTGCATTATGGGAAACATGTTATCGAGAGACGTTAACTTAGTGACATTGAATTCAATTTATTTATAACTTTGATGCCTCTAGATGGAATATTTAGTAAAACTTTTTGCTACACCCTACTGCATGGTGTAGGATAGTGCTACAATCCTCGACAAAACAAGCTACACAAGCAGTGAATGGGTCTCCATGCCCCACTCCCCCATTCAACGTTGTAGCAGTCCGAAACGACCATTAACTTCAACATTGATGAGGGTGGCTGGAGAGGGGTGTGCCCCATGTATTTTTGTCGAGAATTGTAGATACACAGTGAATTACTGATACGGAAACATTCTAAACAGGATTTTCAATTATATAGAAAATCTAACGCAATCCCGGCTCCACATTACCTAACTTTTGTGGCTTTGTTGAAAAGATTTGTGTAACAGAAATAATCAATTTTTCTAGTGAGATATCTTGAGTTAGGAAAATTACATTTAGTCAGGGTTTGGGATAGCATTATCTGGTATAGTTTCGTCTTTCTTACGAGCCCCAGCGAAAAGCTACCGGAATATGTCTTTAACTTGTTTGACGATATGTAAGGCGGAACCACAAACATGGGCGTCCGCAGGTATGGGCAAGGGGGCACTTGCCCCCCCCCCCGGAAAATAAAAAATTTGAAGAAAAAAAACGTATAAAAATCAAAGCAAAAACCCGAACAAAACGTGTTTTCCAAGTTTCTTTGCGAAAAATAGGCTTTAGAAATGCCATTTCCGGCGATCTGGGAGGCATTTTGGGCTGAAATTTTCGCATGCTTTGTGTCAGTTCATGGTGACTTGGAGGTTTTGCCCCTCCCTATAAATTTTGCCCCCCCCCCCTGACTTTTTTCTGCGGACGCCCATGACCACAAAGAAAATGTTTTTAGCAAAGAGATGAGCTTTTAAAATATTGTTCATGGTACTACATAGAGTCGAACTGTTTGTTTCATGGCTTTGCAACGAGTATATTATATCCTGTATAGGCCCAATTACCGGAGTTGGTTTTACACTCGGAGTCTCAAGTTGGTCTGATGTGACATCGAACATGCACCCGATTATTCACATAACCATTGTTAGACTTCAGGTACCATACACCATAGTTGGAATTAACAAAAAATATGGTTACGGTATTCTAAAGTACTTGTCACGCAATTGACTTCTACCCATGTCACGTACAATGAATTATCCAACTATAATTACGATTACCGTGTAGTAGAACGACGAATAAAAACAGAGCTTTAAAAAGTAACGTCATCTAGTCTAATTTTTCCGGCGTTGAGTCTCAAAGATTTTTCGTGATTTAGTCAAGAATTCAACAGAAATCTGTCACCGAATCAATATTGAACCAAAAATAATGAAATATACTATAATAGTGTAATGTTTACTGAAAAATTGCATGCGTCTTAAGAGTAGATTTTTTCCGTTGCCGCGGCGTTTGTCGTTGGCGTTGCCGTACAAGTGTGAACGTAGATTAAGAGTCCATTTTCTGCTGCCAGTTATGACGGCAAAAAAGTTTGAAAATTTTATAACCTAGCTCAGCCCCATCCCAGTGGAAAGACTGAGTTTGAAAGCAAACAATGCAAAGAGAGAACACCTTGTAAAGTAACGTGAACGTATTGAGCACGACAGTGGCGTAGCTAGGATTTTTTCCAGGGGGGGCAAAGGTATGAAATTTCCCCAAAACTTTTCCCGGTCAATGTGTATGTATTTCATATAAAATATGCAAACTTGCAAGTATAACAACATTACCATACCATTTTGTAATATTACCTGCATTTTAATCATAAAGTATAACAGAGAGCAATCGGAAATAACAAAGTATATTATTTTGGTACACAGTATCTGGTTTATTTGTATGTACTAAAGCAGTGGCGTACGCAGGATTTCTCTGAAGGGGGAGGGGCATGCAGTATGGTCTAAGTAGAGGGGTGTCCGGAAATTTTTTGACGTTTTCAAGGAGCCTACATGCAAAATGGTGCAAGATTTTCGACTTTGACGGGAACAGTGTTTAAAGTTGAATCGTGGTGGTTCATGAGGATAAAACTGAAACTTTTGTATCTTTACATGCACTCTTATGCCATTTATGCTACCTTACGAAGTAAAATCTTGTCATTAAATTTGCACACTTTTAGAAGTCCAAATAAAAGAGCACTGGTGGTTATTTGTGGTTTTCCTTGGCCACAAAATGTTATTTTGCCATAATGAATATCTACGCGGAGCGCCACAATTGGTTGGCGCGGAGCGTAGAAAAAATTTGGGAAAATTAGACCCCTTAGATGGCCGGAAATAGCATTTTCCAGGCAAATACGAAGAATCTAGCCAGTCGCTTTCTTCTTTTGTCGTTTGAAATAAAATGCTCACTTCAAAATATGTTCGCAAACTGCAAAGTGATCAGAGAGTTAAGAGCTAATTTTACCCCAAATATGTAATTTTGCCCAAAAGACCGAGCGAAGCGCCACCATTGGTTGGCGCGGAGCGAAAAGAAAATTTCGAAAAATCAGACCCATCAGATGGTCAAAATAGCGTATTTATGCTTGTAAAGAGAATCTAAACATGTATTCTTTTTTATCGATGCTACCAGTGGGAAACAGAGTCTACCTTTTTAAGTAAAAATTGGAATTTGACAGAATTTGCCTAGGTCTATTTGTAGGAATAAAAAAATTAGCATCACTGAAAGACCTTGCAGGGACAATCTTTCCCTTTGAAAAATTTTGAAAAATTGGGTGTCCTTATAAACAATCTGGTGCCACATATGCTATCTTTTGAAGTAAAATCTGTGTTAATAAAGTTAGACTACGTATTTTTAAGAATAAAGAAAAATGGCATCTGTGAGGGGGGCATGGCCCAATGGTCTCCCCTTCGCACGCCACTAAGTAGGCCTAATAGTGGCTCGATCACACAGAATATCCTATGAGAAAAGCAGTCTGTTATGTGTAGAAGGCTACAAGGTACTCATTTTCCATTTATTGTTAAACTCAAAGTGAGCAGAAAGCTGTTTTCCCGAACTAGCTTGTAAGTCTCCAAGGATTAGGCTAAGTAACAAAATCTAAGTGTGCCAACGGATTCCGTTAATTCTAATTTCTAGATAAACTTTAAGTTTATCGTTGGCCATGGATTGTTTCAGCCCGATCCATCGTTATGTACACACAGTAAAATCGTACAGCTACTGCTAGCTTGTAGAAGAACATAACAACCTCGGGGGTCTACGGTAGTGACTTGTCAGTTTTCACATCCTTTTACTGATTAATTCCCAAAGTATCACCTGAATAACAGCTTCCTGTGCACTGAAATGCACTGATCATAACCCCAGTGCGTATACAAGCACAAGAGAACATGCAATGTGCTCCGCGAAGAGGACATTTCTGTGGAACGCGAAATGGGCCGGTTCATGCGACACTGACGAAATCTGAGTTAATTTGTTGCATGAAAATACGAATTATGTATGCAAAATGTCTCACAATTTTTCACATTTTGAGAAATTATTGTGAAATTTTTGTAATAATAAGAAGATTCATCAAATTTCCCCATTTTCATCAAATTTCCCCAAAAATTTTTCCAGGGGGGGCAACTTGCCCCCCTGCCCCCCCCCCAGTAGCTACGCCACTGGAGCACGAATTTTCCTGGCCTGCAACAATTTAACCAGATAAAATTTTCTGATTCATGTTTATTTTCGTTAGTTTTGGAACACGAGATCTCAAAATAAAGAATGTCTGGATGCGTTTAGCAAGGCCTGACAAGTGCCATTTCCTGCAATCTGAGGGGCTTTTTGGCAAAAATGTTCTTGGTACGCTATGCGCCAACTGATGGTGGGGCTCCGCTTAGATGATAAAACGTGAATTACCCCCCCCCCCAAAAAAAAAAATAAATAAATAAATAACTAATGTCCCTAGAAACGCGCCTGAATTATGGCCGATTATACAGTTAGACCATCACTTGCTGTCCGGATTCGTCTATACTAATTGTGCATGCAGACAGCCATTATTTCATGGTATGAAAGTGGTCACAAATAATTTAAGTCAGTCAGGCGCTTCATCCAGAAGGCTCAAATGACTGTCTCTTAAATTTTAGGGGAAGCTGACAGGAAAGTCAGGAGGAACCCCATATGTAACATAAAGTCATGACTTCCCTTTAATTTGTTCAACATTTATTTTGAACTTTTTTCTGGTCTCCTGTTGCAACTCTATGTATCCTCAGTCCTCTTACATTACACTTTTGATCACATGCAAATTCTCCCTAAAGATGCTTTGCAACTTGTTTGTTATAGGAGAGTGTCAAATATATTTATTTGTGACCAAAAAAACAACATGGGCCAAAATGATATCCCACATTTTTGTATTAGTATTTGCTTTAAGGTCTATCACATAGACCCTATTCGAAGTACTATATGGTCCAGTGGTTTGAGCATCAGACTAGCAGTCCGGAGGTTGTGAGTTCAAGTCCTGGCCGGGTCATACCAAAGACTTTAAAAACGGAACCTACTGTCATTGTGCTCGGTGCTCAGCATAAGCAATGGAGAAGGAAAAACAAGCCAGTGAGGCACAACTGTAAAAAACGCTGTGGCCGGCTCGACCTGAACCAATTGGTTGAAAACTAACCTTTCCCAAGTAACATTTTACAAAGGATTGTGGGATAGGTTTTTGGTACACACAATTTTGGCATTTTATTGCAACAAAAATAATCTAAACTGACATTCCGTCCTACAGTCGTTGTAATTGCTATTTGGAAAATGGTCTGTGGAAATAATACTTGAGTCACTGACTTCAGTCATTTATTAAAGCAAAGTAAGAGATAATTTCACCACACAGAAGACTTAGAAAGCAATTCTAGAAGACAGAACTGTTCATCAATGTTTTGGGTCTTTATTTGTAATACCTTAAAAAGGATAGACAGTAACAGTTGCAGCAAAGACCATATTTGAAATCATTTCTTTTCTGTATCTCACACCACATTTTCATGTTACTTGTTGAATTAATGGAAGTACTATGAACAAGTACATACCATTCATAAATGCCTCTTTTGATTTCCTGCATTCTGATTGGCCAAAACCATTTGAGACTGGTCTCAAATTGCATTTAAGACCATTTTCTTGACATAGGAGAATTAGAACGCTGTGCTTTACTCGCACATGGTTTGAACACAAAAAACATTTCCTTTGTGTTTATCAGAGCGTTCTTTATACTAATGAAAACAAACCCCACACCATGAAAGCAAATGCGTCTCTCACAACTCCTGACAACTCTGATGACATCATCACAGATCCTGAGATGCAACGGACCTCAGCTATGGCCTCTGTCCCCTAAGCCTCTGTGATGATGTCGGTCTTAATTTACATTTGAGACCGGGGCACCCTCACATTTATCCCCTTTATATTAAGCTACACACACAAAGAGACATACATACACAATCCAGAAATTGTACAGGTTTCCTTCCTTAACTTAATTACAGAGAACTTTGTAAAAGAAACAAAGTGCAAGGATTATTTTATTGTTTCATTCCAAATCATATATATTGCACAAAATTGGCTATTTTATCCACAAGGACAAGAAATTATAAAAGTATCAAAATCAAATAATAAAATTAAAGCCATCAACATGCTATTGCACTAATTGAAGAATAAACTGAAAACTCCTTTTGCAACCTGCAAAAAAATGGTTTCAGCTGTTTAAATCATCCTAAACCATCTTTCAACACTTCAAGAGAGAATTGATACATAATCAAGGAAGTCATATTGCTGAAAAGATTGCGTGGTTGTAATAGGGTATACCTTATGATTGCATTTTCGCTTACAGTAATTCAACAAAACTTCCTGCTGAAGATATTTCCTCAAAACTGCTTCAGCTCTTTCATTTTGGCACAAAATTTGCAAATTTGCAACTTTGGAAGAAATTGTATACTATTCTTCAATATTAAAAATATTCCTTCAATAAATGCTGCATCAGTGTCAAGAATTTTCCTCACTTCACAGATTCTACAAGGTTGCAGAATCCATGCTGTTTTGTTTGTGAAACTGGGAAACAGCAATTTGCTGAAAATAACTGCATTCTTTAAATATTGCCTTTCTTCCATGAAAGTTCCTGGATAAATATGCAACTGCGGATTATTCACTAGTACCAACACTGCTTACCATCCAAAATTTCAAATTAAAATTCAACATGAATATTCTTCTGGTATGGTGTAATTTGCCTGTCTAAGCTTTGCATAAATTTCATCTTTGTATTTTTATTTCATCAGTTTGCTGAAAAAGGAGGAGATGAGCTGAGAAAACGAGAAAGTCTGCAAAGCAGAATTTTGACTTTTTAAAAGCTGAAAGTTCTTGACGCTTTAACTTAGCTCTTCAAAGGAAAGTAGTTCAATTGAGTGGAAGTTTTCATGTTTACAGACAAATGACATCACTGCTGCTTGACAACAGAGTTAATGAGATGCGCTTACATTTTTGTCACAATGAAAATGAAATGTAGATTCAAATTCATCTCCACCCTGCGAACAATTGTGAGATCGCTGCATGCACAAAACCTAACATTGTTCCTGCACATGCTCTATGCCGACAAGTACCAACCGGCCATGTTATCATGAATGACTCTATTCTCATTAAAGTTGACACACACCATCAGTTGGCATGTTGCAGTTTCAACATATAATTCCCTTTAATGCTTTTTCAGATTACACAACATGCAAATTTCAATTTTTGATAAAACAACAAATTATAACCAGGTAGTAGCAAAAAGTGTCATTGTATCTTGTTATGATCTGGATACATTGCTATTTGTTGTGATGAGAGGGCACCACCATTTGTGAGAAATGATGATTTGTAGCAAGTATATAATGATGTCACAGAGTAGCAGCAAATGTCATCATATGGTGTTACCCTGCCATTTCCAATAGTTAGTTAGTTAGAGTTTTACGGCCCCGAGTCCAAACTATTGGTTCAAGTCGAGCCGGCCACAGACTTTTTTCCAGTAGTGGTCATTTGCAATAAACAGCTATATCACCAGAACAGAACAAGATACAATGAAGCTTTTACTGTTTTATAAAACCTACCAATTAAAAAAGTAATCAGAGTTTGGCAGCAAATCTTCAACCTTTGTTCCTGCACTTTGTTTTTCCTTTACTTAATTTATTCTGTACCACAACCAACAGATATTGAAGAGACTTTGATTGTGTTAATTACTGTTGAATAGGAATGTTGTTATTTTGTTTTGGTAAACAAAATTCCCAACAGATGCAAGACTGAACACTCATGCAGACTGTGACCAATCACGTTACACCATGACGAAAGACGTTTTTTCTTAGTTTCATATCCATGTATAATTGTTTTGAAGATTTTAAGTTGTGGGAAACTGGTAAAAAAAACTCTGAGTTCCCCTTTAAGAATGACAAATTTATTTTCCCTTTCATGTTGATAAGCAGATAACTGCAAAAATACCCTGTAATCAAAGAGGTTATTATAACTAACTAAATGAACAAAAGGAGCTTTCATAAAATTACCCTTTGAAACTTTTATGGCTTTTGTAGAGCCACAGTAATACTGAGAGGAACAATAGCATAAAAACAAAAACATTGACCTGAAAAACTGGCATATTTATTTGCTGTGTGGGCAGGACAAGTGAATGGCAGAAGGAGTGGCATCTATGAGGAGAAAGGGGCAACCACTCCCTCCCCCAATATTTCCAAGAAGACGTGAAAAGAGAAGGAAAAGAGAAGAAGAAGGGAAAAAGAGAACTCAAATCATACTTTGCACCCTCAATCAAAATAACCTGGTGCTGACCCTGCACAGCAGTGTCACTTGATAGAAAGTATTTGTTTAGAATAAAAATAGTTAGAGAATGTTTTCCTTAACAAAACATTTTTTAAAAAAATTCAACCTATGGAGAAATTATTTCAGTCATTCTATTTTTTTTACAAGATTTCGGCCAAGTCTAATCAAATGGGAAAGAGTTGTCTTGCAGGGTTCTAGCAGATTTTGCATTTATTCAATAATCAAACATCCTTAAAAAAAGTGTAATCATCTATTAATTTGGATAGGCTGCACTGAGCTTTTTGAAAGAGCTGTAGATATCTATTAAAAAGACTTGGTTAGGTTTCCTATTTCTCCTTAAGAATCAAGATTTCTTGTTGTGATTCAGTTACCAACTCTATTTTCCTTAGAATCATGACTCCTAGATAACTTCCAGTATTATCAACATTGTGCACAAAAACAATTTTTAGAGTTAACATTTGTTTCATTATAAAGCTTTGAATTAAGCCTGATAACACAGCTGACCCTTTTTCTTTTTTGCATCCCATCAAAAGATTTCCATTTGTAAGTTACAGCAATTCTCTGACTTTGTCACAAGGCAATTGAGCTGTTGAGAAGTTGCAATAAAGGTCTGCTATTTTTATGACTAGGAGGGTAGCAGTTTCCAAACTCCAAAAAGTTTGAAGTCGCCAAGCCTAATGTGTAACATAGGCAATGGAGGTATAGGCCCCTTAAATCTTACTTTGACTTCATACTTAAATAAACTTGAAAAAATAAAATGTATTTCAGCAAAATTTATTTGTAGGGGATTAGTGTAAGTACACAATGCTCCAGTACTATCCAACAGGATCTGCTCTAAACTCATTGGAAAAATTTAAAGCATCTAAGCAGAAAAAAAGATAAGTCATGACAGCCATTGCTGCTTTTTTTTTTAAATTTCATAGAAGAATGCAATCAAAATGACTCTACTGTTTCTGATCACTGGAAAATTTGGAGCTTTAGATTTCATGACGCAGACCTGACGTACAACAAGGTGATCTTATTTGCGTCTATACGGTTTCAAACGCAACATGAAATAACACTAAACCAAGTTGTGAAATGACAGGGACAATGTAGGAGGTGATTTTATTAAGGTGTAGCTGATGTCCAACCTTATATGCAATTCAAAGCACACTATTTCCTGAGTAGCTTCAAGGATGATTGATCGCACAAATACACATTCCAATGAGCTTGACTTAATCCAATATTCCTTCTGTGTGCCTGCTATGATGGGTACCAAATTTGAAAACTAGCTAAGGAGCTTTTGCCTTCATGCATTTCCAGTGATCTCCTGTCCAAAAAGTTCTGACATGCACTGAGCCAAAAAATGGTGGCACTTTTCTTAGATAGTATACGCCCTACCATAGGCATGTGGCAATATGCACCCTTTTCGAAATTATTAGCCCTAAATATCACCCAAAACATTCAACCATGAGAGCATTACAGCAAAGCAGAAAAAATGTCTATGGAGCAGCAAAATGTTTTAACAGTTATTGTTTGATATATAATTGACAGTCTTTCATTTATTAAATTTGGAACATTAAATGATGCTACAATTCAGTTCTTTTCTGTTTTCTTGACTTTTCAGCAATCTGCACTGATTATCCCACTTTTTCTAGTAAGATTTTTCTGAGATGGACATCTAGCTAAGTTGCTGTTCTGTCTTGAAGAAATCAACAATGGATACAAGCTTCAACAAGAATCTTTGTCATAGTTCCGAAACATTGTTTCTTGTCAATACCAAGGTTACAGATATCAAGGTTACCTGGTGTTGTGACTGAGTGGATAAAGGCTGTTTCATTTGGAGCAATGAAGCCTAGCATCTAGCAGGTTGCAGGTTCAATTTCATCCTGGATTAAATGAGGTGGTTTTCATCAAAGAGCAATCTGCAGTTTCCCCATCATTACACTGGCCTTTCAAAAATATCAAATATGATCTAAATAGTTGGGTTGGTTGCCACCTGACGTGAAGTTGGAATGCATGAGACACCGACTTCTTGCACTTTCATGGTCGCTTAGCAACGAGGCCCTTCTATTTACATCACGTCTCCATGTTGGCTTTTTCAAAATGAGTTATTCTCTTTTGCAAGTCCTGTAGAAAACACATAAGCTAAGGAAAGAGGATTTGTACTAATATGCTAAAAACTCTGATAAATATGTTTACAACCCACTCAATGGAGAGTTGTACCTGGGCTTTTTGGTCCACAATCCAGGGCTTAAAATAACCGACGTCTCCGACGCTCACGGCTGTCGGCCCTTTCTGATGGGCATGATGCCGCTCAGTAAATGTCCATTGCACAAACATAGACTGACAGCCATTTTGCTCATGTTGGCCATGCCTTTTTCAAACTTATTTTGAGCCCTGGAGATCCTATGAGGGCTTTACAGCCTCACTTTATGAAATAATTAAATGCATCTCCAATCCTTTTTTAACTATATGTGGGCTTGTATATATTACTTGTGTATAATTAGTGATGTGTTTATTGTGTGTTGGAATTTTGGTGTGAGCTCCCACCTTCGCCCTTTTCATGATGATGTAACTTTCATTTTGTAATGTTGAAAAGCCTAAGTTTTTAAAGGCAAAAAAGAAAAAAGGGGGGAGGGAATATATTTACACTTTAAATTTAAATGCAAGTTTGGGCAGTAGAAAAACTTTCTGTATCTTTATCTCTCAGCAGGAGGTGACCTCTGTTCCAAAGAATGTCATGATGCTTGATGCTAATTCTGTTACATTTTAGCAAACTCCTACCAAACTATGCCTTATCTAGTAAAATACCAGATTTTTCCCCATATTTATTGCTTACTCTTCTGTTACACTCACAGATCATTTCATATGCAAAGTAAACTGAAAGTAAAAGACTTCGTATTGTTCCCCGACCGGGGGCCTTAAAGGGTCATGTGGAATTGCTAACAATCACTAAGTAACCAATAAAATAAACTCAAGGCACAAGTATATGCCAAACAATTTAGCGCCTACTGGCAATTATGTTGCATTTCCATCTACAGTACAATATGCAAGGGGAAGCATTCATTGTGTACATAGGAATGTATTAAGCAGCCTGTAAGAATCACTCTTGTTATTTAAATGTAAGTGCACCTGTTAATTTGCATAGCTATTGTGAACATTGGTCAAGCACAGTGAAGTAGATTTGATGGAGTCTGCACTCTGGCTGAGACGCACCAAACATGGTCTCTCTCTTACTTCTTTTTACTTCTCCTGTGTCTTCTTTAAGTTTTGCTGGCTCATGCCTTTTACACAGCCCTTCCTTCCCTTTTCTTCAAAAAGATGTGTGGGTTGAAATTTTGACAATCTTCACTTTCAAATCAAAATTTCAATCAATATTTCTAAATCAAAGGATATCAGCCATAACAAAGTTTTCCTCCTTTACAGCTTCTTTCAAGTTGGTTTGCAGTAGTTGGAGCTCTGACAAAAATCCCTCATCCGTTTCTGAAGAGAGGGCAGCATCCAACTATGAATGAATGTAAGAGAAATCAGTAAAAAGGGGAGCAATACACAAGGGAATGTGATTACAATAATGTGAACTTGCATACATCTAAAGCCAAGGGGTGAAAGAGTGGAATGCATTTGTTGACCACTTCTTCCATATTACAAGCAACACGAGTATTATATCATCTTGGAAAACGAGTCAACTGTCCTCATCTCAGTGTTTTTCAAACCAATTTCAGATATTCAAGAATATCAAATTGCAACCCCAGTTAATATACCCCCTAGAAGAAATTGCCCCTCAAAAAATGGTTAGCAATGTGTTCATTGCATGCCTGGTTTAGTTTGTCTGTCATTCTCTAATAATACCAAATTTCTGGATAAAAGGTATTTATTTTTTTTAGAAAGAAACAAATCGTCTAATATCTTTAAACTGGTTTACAACCTTTTGATAAGTGCTTCATGACCTCAGTAGGCATTGCAACCCCAATGATGAGAAACCATGATCTTGACAAATTTTATTGCAGGTCACCATAAGGGTGACAGCAATATTAGATCCTCTACTATCTTTGTGAGTTTTATTTAATCTTCTCCGTCTCTAGCTACTATCAATCCAAAAGTTGCCAACCTGTGTAAATATGTGATTTGTACTGCAGCACTATGAAAATCAAATTTATACTTATTATTTTGCAATTTCACACCCACAGAGAGCCTTGATCAGACTTCACGTTCATATATTAACAGAGGTTGGGTTCATTCTGACCAGAGACAGAAAAGTTGTTTAAAAGGCACAAAGATGGGATCCTAATCCAATCAAATACCCCTGAAGCATGGTCCATGATGAACAGGCTTCATTTTATAGTTTCTTTATCATTTATTGTCTGCAGTATATTCAAAATTTCTGTACATATGGTTTTGTGACCAGATAACAATAATACTGAGACTTATAACAAAATTCAGACCTTCCTTAAATGAGCTCATCAAGTTGATATCTATAATGAAAGTGATAAGGGTACTACTACCACATGAAAGGGCTTATAATTAGCATGATTAGTCAAGTTTCATATCCAATGGTTACAGAAAAGGTTTGAATTTTGAATTTTGTGGTGTCCTGACTTAAGACTGTTTTGTACATAATTTAATAAAGTGTCTGGTAATAAGTTTTTTGAAAATCAAATTGAGCCTTTATTAGAAACTTCCCACTAGCAAAACAGTTATTTGTATGTAGGATATGCGGATTGTCTAAGTTTGACCATTTTTCATTGGAATGTGAAGAAAACTCAACTGCTTTGGAAAAATTTGTTGACTTTCAAGAACCAACTCAACAAGCAGCTTTATTTGAAACTAATACAACACAAATAATTGACCACAAACACAGAAGGAAATAATGAGACAAAAACAGACTTGAAATTCAATCAAAACTCAATGAGTGGATAAATACTTTAACCATGAATCTAAAATAAAAAGTAATAAGTATTAGGGAAAACAAATTACTAATGTACTTTATTTACACTAAGTTCATCAGCCAACTGTTGTGGGTGGATTTTAATCAAATATATATCTGATAGGAGGAACTAGATGGAAAACAGACTTTAAACAGGAAGTAATTGGGACAAATTCTTTAATGAGTAATCAGATAATTGAAAGCTGCAGAATTATTAGTCACATAAACATGTTTGGTTATTCATGCCAACAGGGCAAATCGAATGATGCTACATTTTTAGGAACAACGGAGGATTCATTGACATTTTATTTACTATGCTTCCTCTTGATACTCTTTTGTGTCCTATGCTGGGATAGAGTGGGGTAGACGACAGATGGATGGTCAGACAGACGGATGGACAGGCAGACAGACGGATAGACAGGCAGACAGATGGACAAATGAATGGGGTGGTCAGACCGACAGACAAAGAGACAGAGGGGTAGACATAGATGTCAACACAACAGTGTTCTCCACTGGATGTTTTCTTAGGGTGCTGCACTCGGATAAAATGCAAAAGCATTTAAGAGTAGCACCTAGAAAAAACCACGCCACCTGGACAAAAAGTGTGCCACCCAGACACAAATTATCCATTTGAAAATTTTCAAGGGAAGAAACAAAATAGTCTCAGTGAACATGAGTACTGATTATCAGAGATGTTTCTAGAATCGAAGAGAAAACTTTCATTGCATTCATCATTGATTGTAGGTAACATTTTTCACAGAGAGATGTCCTCCATCTTTAGACCACTTGCCAAGACTGATCACTATAAACCTTCAATGTTTGGAGCACCAAGACAAGAATCCAATAAGGAAGAACACTGAAGAGGTTTTGCAAATGGAAAGAACCAACCATCACACCACATAAGGGGGACGGGGAAGGGGGGGGGACAAACCAAACCACTGATCCACGACCCATCAGTCCATGGACCCTTCCAACATCAAGCCACCCACTCTTCCATAGACTTACAAGCCCACTGAACAACTAAATACTTTATACAAAACTTTGATTAATTTACCTGATTTTGTGGATCACAAGATTCAATTCCATGTAATACTTCCTCAACCTTGTCTGAAACCTCTTTGGATAAATTGAAGTTAAGTTTTTTGCACAGATGGTTTAGCAGCAAACATGATGTTTGTAACTCGGACTGCAGGATGACTGCTGCTGCACAGTTGTGTTTTACTATTGCATTTTCCCTGTCTTCATATAAAGTTTCAAAATGGCTGGTCAACTTCTCTCGAAGCTGCTCTTCTGTAATTTGAAAGAGACCATATCAAAATCATAGCAGACTACTCCACTGTGGATAAGTCAAGATATTTCCACCAGCTTCACTAATTTAAGTTTGGTCAGGGTGACAAAATATTTTGAGTCCTACCCAGAGCCCACCATGGGTATGATGTCAAACTGCACTTAGGTGGGATGAGGAGGTCATATGTGGCGAACAGTTAATCCCAGACTATCGCCTACAAAATGCACACATAAGACCATTCTCACTGTACTCATCCCACAACGCCGGGTTGTCGGCACCACAAAACAGAGCAAGCCCTTCAATGGTCATCCACTTGTGGGCTTGGGATTGTAGAATATACCCACAGTATTTCCCATCTACTGTAAGAGGCAACAAAAGGAAAGGACTTGCACCATGTTTGGACAGTATTTGATACCAAACTTGAACTTGTATCATGTTCAAAATTACATCTTATCTTTACCATTTTATCTAGTTGACCCTACTGTATATAACACATTCGTGTTAGTGTCATTAAACCTCATTGAACTCACTAAATCACCCTACCAGAGCATGTCTGTGTGGGGGAGCATGAGGACATATTTAACCCAACCAGTTTACCTTTGAGAGGTAGTGGTAGAGGTATTAAAGTCTAACAACTATATCAGGGAATAAGAGTAAAGAACACCTCCAAATCTACAAAGATCACTTAACAAGAGGTCTGGACTGTATCTCTCAATTTTACAGTTGGCAAAGACTGTTAAAACCATTTAAATCCTTTGAAATGAAAATGTGCACCAACATGTCTCGTTCCTTTTTAAACATCAGGGGCAAGGCTCCCTTTTCCTGCTTGTCCGGTTGTCTGAAACAATGAAAACTCCATATGGACAACCCAGAGTAAAAAGTTGGTTGTTGGATAGACAACCATTTCTTTGGTGGTGAGAATAAGAATTAAAGGGCATCTATCTGATTCAAGACTTCTACCTACTGATTGACTCTTTCAACTTTTATCACCAAACTTCATTACTAATAAAGCTTGTCTCTCAAACATCGTATGTATTTAATCTGTAAGACATATAACACATGAACACACACTTAATTGAATTCCAGCAACAAAATATCACAATAGGTACATTCAAAGCGCAATTTCTGTAGTTGTGCAAAAAAAGTTTTGGACAATTTAATGTCCTTATGGACAACTAAAAATAGTGAAGTGGTTGCCTAGAGGACAACCATGAAATTTCCTAAAAATCAAGGCTTGAGGGGGATATTGCATTATTACTGCATTGAAGCTCCATTTCTTAAAAAGACACATATGACATCCCCCACCCCCTTCCCTCACTGCTGTGTCAGCATAGTCATTTAATCTCACCCCATCTGCTTCTTTCTTCATCTTCTGCCTCCTTTAATTTCTCACTATCTCTATGCATCTGTTGGAGTCTTGCAACAGTATCCTGATTTTTCTGAGTCAAATCTTCCAGTTGCTCTTGCAGCTGTTTCCCCTCTCCTGTCAACTTCTTAATTTCTTCAGATAAACTTTTGGCTTCTGTAAATTGCTTTCCTGCAATTGAACAGTAGAAGTGAGGAGAGTGAATCAGGCCTTACGAGTTTTAAATTTTCCAGGCATTCTACAAATCACACTTCTTGGAAAATAATGATACTGCTTTTTTTTTTTCAAACTTGAACAGTGGAATTACTGGTAACAGGATTTGTTAACAGATCAAAGCTGGATATAGACCTGTAGTCAATGGAGGAGAATGGGGAAGAGCACCAGGTAAGCCAAATTTGCATGAAAAAAGAAATACTCCTGTCCCCTCTTGAAAGTTTAAAATTTTCCCTTAACTTATTAAAATTTTACACATTTAACTCCTGAAACTTTTGCCTCTCTACCAGCCATTTTGTCACCCACCCCTGCTCATCAGTACCTCCACAGCCTGACAATAATGCACTACCTCAACTTTTCTGAACATGAAGTATATGGTTTCCAAGAATCCAAGATCTTGGTATGATTCACACATGGCTACAGTATGTAAAATGACAGCAGCTATGCCACCAATTTGTTTCAAGTTTTCCAACTCTACAATGGTGCATTTATACCAGATCATCAAGAGTTGTAAACCCCACGCAACCCTACCCCCCCCCCCCCCCCCTTCAAAAGCAGTTACCAGCAGTAGCCTCAAAGATTGCCACTGCATATTGCTTCTGGACCTTTCAATTAGATTAATCTAAAATAAATATTTCCTTTTTTGTTAAACACTGAACATCTTCACCTATAAACTTTATGTTCAGGACCATGGATTTTTCATAAGCAATGAACAAAACTACAGTAAGCAACCAAAACAACCATTCATTTGAAATATAAATGATATCTAAATCATTACGAGGTCATATGACTGAACAGAATAATAGCAGAAATTTCCCTTAGGAATTAGAAAGTGTGACATTCGTAGGTGTATGAGGCTAATTTTCTATGAGGGGGCAAGAGAAATTTTTGCCCGAATAATGTCACCATTTATCATGTTTTGCCCATGTTTTGCCCAAATGGACCAACTTTTTTTGCCCGAATTGGGAGGGTGACTGCCACCCCCCCTGCACCTCCACTGCATTCCCCTATGGTGACCTATATTTGTCCATTGGGATAATATGGTGTATCAAAATATCTACAGTATACCCAGTAGGCCTACTGTACAATACAGGTGGCCACTCCTGTAGCTCTTCTATGAGGTAGTTCCCAAAATCTGGAAAGTAACCATCTCAAAAGGAGAACACCTTGCCATCATGTACATGAATTAGCAGTTTAGCATCCAAACCCCAGTGGGCTAATCTATTTCAAACAGACTTGTAAACATTGGCTCTTTAATAATTTAAATTCAGGCAAAAAAGCAATATCTTCCATTATTTACATTCACAGACTAGCAATAATCATAACAATTTTTTCTTCAGTGTTGCTGCAAAAGTATTCCAACTCAATATTTTGAAAGAACAAAATGATTTAGTTTAGTGATTTCCTCCAAAAAATTTTTTATTTAAGAAACCCCTTTACTCACTTTGCCACAGTACCAATTCAGAGTGAACATCAGATAGGACAATGTTCACTACATAAGGAAAAGTTCACAGAATGAAGCCAGTACACTTGCTCTAACCATCATCCTCAATGAAGCCCTTAACATACTCATGAGCAAACTGTCATCCTCGTTCCATCAAATGATTGTACAACTGACTTTTTCGCCTCCCCTCCAACCCAAAGTAGAATACTAGTCAAGCATATCTTCAAGTTAGTGAACCTTTGGCCCAGAGTATATTCTCCCTTCCACTCCATCCAACTCTCCCCTCCCAATTGAATGTACAATATATGAACAAGATATCAAGGATAGGGAATGGTTGGCTCTACCTGTGTTTCCAAAAAGGGGGTAAAGGGGATTGCCCCCTTTTCCACAAGAAGGCGGCCACATCCCCCCCTTTTCATTTCCATAAAAATTAAAAATCTGTCAGTACCTTAGTTTCTTCTTTAATTTCAATTTGGACTTGGGGTTTGGCAGTAATAAGTCCCCCACCCCTTTCTTGAGTTTATGGCAGAATCCCTGTCTATAGCTATCTATAACTGTACAGCTAAAAGCGTAATGCACCTTTAAATTCAGCTCCCTATGTAGATGTACATACACACCTACTGTATAATCAGAGACGTTGCTTAAGGGAAGTAGCTGATACATTTAAGTCTCTGTTTCCTGTTAACTTTCATTATTCATTGAACATATAATTGATAGATAATTAAACATGAGGTCCTACAAAAATCAACTGGAACTGTGGTACATACTTCACGTGGCAAAAATTAACATCTATAGGACAAGACACGATACTTAGATCAAACTGTTTATAGGGGTAATTTAATTACTGATGCCAGAGGAACACTGAGTGGAGCAATCTCATAGAGTCAGAAGAGCAAATTTTGGGGACCAAAATAGTATGATAGATCACAAGGCTCTCAAGTTTAAAAGGCCAATGCAATTAGCTCATTTAATATCCAGGTATGCTAGATTATGCCTGGCCCTTCAAATCACCCCCTCCCCTGTAAGCTACTGTAGGGGTTGTAGGATCTGTCTATGATATTCTCTGCCTGTCATAAGAGGTGGCTATAAATCAGAAGGACTTGAGTCTATTTACATCATATTTGAAGCCAAACTTGAACCTGAACCTTAAAAATGTATTTGAACTTTTGAACTTTTTTAAATCTGACACTATATAACCCATTCATGTCTATGTGCCATCAAGCCTTCCCTAACTGGCTCCTTCAAAACAATTTACATTTCAGGAGGATTCATATTTTAGGAGATACTGTTTTCTGTTTAAGAGGTACAGATAAGCTCAAAGCCACTTACCAGTGACATACAGTTGTTAATATGCACCTAGATATTTTACTGCTATTACTCACTTATTAAAAAGCTTGCATTATACATGTACATAAAACATCTTTACTTCTTCAGTTCTATGTAGGCTATGATTACATTTTACTATCTGAATAATATCAATCAACAAGCCTGCTTGTAATCTCATCATTGCACATTTGCAGTTTATTTTTGTCAAGTTGAGAAAGCATCTAATATATCTTTAATGCATTTATGAATAAAGTATCTACCCACAATGATTATCTGATTTTTTTCAGCAGTACCCAATATTTGTCCAGTTACAACTTATTTTAATAAAGATTTTTACGATTGTCTACCTTTTTATCATGTTTGCACAATGGGATTAATTCATTCATTCAACTAGGACCACTTCTGTACTTGAGAGCTGATCTTGTGAGACTAATCAGACTAGGATCAGATCCTTTCCTCAAGATCAATTCTGCTTTTTCACTTGATCCTCTCAGTGAATCAAGGCCTTAATCAAACAATCAATTGATGGGAAGATACAGTATATTATGCACTATCTTATACATTGTCCACTCTACCACTCCAATTTTGTGTTTGTTTGTGCTCTACAGGGAAAAAAGGTATCTTCATCTCAGGTCACCTGGACCTTTAAAGCTTTCCTACACAATGTTTGATCCCAGTCTTCTGACCTTACCCCATAGGTAATTAAAAAATTCTTGATCTGAGTCCTGTGTGCAAGAGCTTTTAAAAAACAATGTTGACCTTTACTGGGGGTCAGATTGGCATCTCATCCCCTACTTGAGATAAAGTGTTAATGCACTCAAGTACGTGGTAAATATAATGAAAGCCTGTCAATTGTTGGCACTTTATGTGCACAAGTGTCAGTTTAGGGGCTGCTAACCTGAAAAATGCACATGTTAAAATCATATTACTTACTATTCAAGCTAACTACCTCATATTCAATGGTACCAAAGCATGCATGCTTCAGAGGCATTCATGTTTACAAACATTATGCTGTTAAAGCTTCTTGACAGTTCATGAGGTACACTAAAAATTTTGTCACTAAAATTTACATTCTAAATTTAATACATTCTGTGTGCAATGGAAAGATCACTGCACATGCAAAACCTAAATTTCACACACATGGTCCTGCACATGTTCTATGCCAAGCAGTGAAGACCAGTGACGTAACCATGAATGGTCGTCTAATTGTACATAATCAGAGGACTTAGACAGATCACAGAAAAAATAAAAATGTCAAGGTGTATAAAGATAAGAAGAGAGGAAAAAAATAATTAATATGAAACTGTTTTGAAATTACTACATTGCGAAAGAATAACAGCTATAGTTCAACAAACATTCAAAAATTAAAGGGGCATATTAAATTGGTAGGTGAAATGAATCAACTTTTTAAAAACCTGTGAAGTTTTCTTCATATACTCATTAAGAATGTTAAAATATAGCCAATCCCTAAATTCTGCATACAATTAAATGTTTCATGAGTGAGTGGGTAACAATTCAATTAAGTATTAAAACATTTGTGACCAGACATTTTCCAATTAATCATAAACATTTCAAGTTAAATCATGGTCTTACAGAACTCTTTCTCTGTGGGTGTGAGGTGACTTTTTGCCAGGCTTCAGATCTGCAACCATGACATAATCTCTGTCCAACTAAGGCATCTCCTGGCTCGTACAGCCATGAGCTAAATAACCGAAACTATCAAACTTTTTGTGTAATTACTGGATGTGAAACTTCACTGCTTATGCTACTGGTGAGCATTATCATAGAGAAGTATCATGATCAAAATTGTTGAGTTGATTTTCACTCGAACTGAGGTTGCAATTCACAGGCTACAGGCTTTTCCAACAGTCATGGTTGTGTAGTATCTTAAAGCAATTGCCCTTCATGGCCTGATTATTACCCTAGTCCTCTTCAACACCCTTGTTCAGTGATAATATCAAATCACTGTGCTCCTTTTACTTTGAGAAGCAGCTTGTGCCTATATATAAATTTGCAAATTCTGAATAAAAAGCAGAAAGGAAATTTGCTTGACAACTGACCTTCCACAGCTAATTTCTTGGACTGCTCTAACTCTGCTATATGACCTTCTAGGTCACTCACTTGCTTTTTCAGAGTAGCTACTTTCTTTTGTCCGTGAACCAAATCTGTTCTTGTTACTTTCATTTCCTCTTCGTGGTCTTTCACATGTTTTCTTGCTCTAAAATTAAAAAAAAAAGTCTGGAATGAAAATCCTGGAATCAAAACTACTGAACAGTCAGCACTTAACACTTTAAAAAGAGTACTGAAAGTTTGCAGTTCCTAAAATATATATCCTTATTAAGTTTGAAAATGATGCTCGTGTATCCAGTTATCATTTTCAAAGCTCATTTCATTGTTAAATACTGAAATTTTTTTCACTTATGTAATTTCAAAAACTTGATTGCACAATTGTTTTTTATGTCCCTGTTGTAAAACTCACATAACCAGCTTTTGTTTCCTTTTGAAAGTAAAATAATTATATAACCTTGCAAGATGCATTTTTATGTAGCAGTTTATGTATAGAGGGAGGGCTTGTATAGACCTGGTACATATGATGTCAAAGAGCAAAAAGTACACCCTTCTATGAGGGCACAACAAACCAATACCACTTAATGCAGACAACTGATTTGTCAATCAGTATGGTACATGCTTAGTCCGCTACACGTGCAGGCAAATTTTAATGCTTGCAGTCGTGTGTTCCATTGTTTTGCCGCCACGGATAATGTCAGAGTGTCCTTAACAAATAAGATCTATAGTCAAGTGACAAGTCCATGGTTCTAGCAGGAGGATTCTGAGAAATAACTGTGCTTTGTAAATGTAGTGTTCAAAAGCCAGAGTGAGACATTATTGTCCCTCACCAGCTTATACCTACACGACTGACTGGAGAGAGGTGTTTTTCAAACAGTTTAACTGGAAATATTTGTAAACATTTAGTAAATTGAGGAATGTCTTGTAATGCATAAAATGACTAGATCAAAATCTAGGTTGTTTTATTTTGCAACAATACATGTCAGCTTTCTCCACTAGCCATTTCCTCTAGCCACAACACTTGGAAAAACTGTGAAGAGCCTGCGTCAGCACCCAGTCTAAATGTTACCACTCTCACAAAACCTTCGTCCCCCAGACAGAAAATATGACCTTCACTTCTTTTGGGAATATTTAAATCTTCCAATTCAAATTTAGCACCATTTGTCCCATTAGCACCAATGTAGCACCATTTTGCATCTAGTTCACTTTATATGAGCAAAAAGTTCTTGAAAGGGTAAGAGGACCCCTCTCATTCCAACCCTCCTCGGAAGCGCAATCAGGGTCATCTGCCAATTAAGATTCAAGCACCTTGACAAAATTTAGGAGTGTGGTGAACACTGCATATATTAAAAATTTTCAGACATAATCTGTGGAATTTCCATAAAAATTAACACCAACCAGCAGTATGGTACTCTGCTCTTCATGTTGTTCCTCATGTGCCAGTTGCCAACCATAGCAAACCACTGCTGTCCAGCAAGGCTAGAGTCCTGGTCACATCGCCCTATATTACCAGTAAGGCACTGATCACATTTTAGCATATTAGGTACAGCAGTTTACAACGAATCAAAGAAAAACAAAGGCAGTAATTTGATAGCACAAGAAGGGTGAGTATACAAGACCTCCATGTGTAATGAAATCACTCTCAGTACAATACATGCCCTGTACAATGGGCTTTGGTACTCAACATTTCTTGAACTTGATGTTAATCGAAAACTTGGTCCAACTGAGAATTTCTGAGGACTACTACAAAAGTTGTACTTTGGGGTGAGAGGGTTAGGCTTTTAAGTCGGGCTGGCAATAATGTGAATTAAGCTTCAATATTTTACATCTCAGCTGGAAAGTGTCATGTGAAGATGGGAGTTTTAACATATTTTGAAACATCATTTCTTAAGCTATGTCATGTATGTTTTTTGAAAGTTTAAGTTTTTGGTAAACTTTGTTTCCTATCTGCATACATGGCTAAGAACAATTAGGAATTTGGGAAGCTCCTTTCCATATATTTTTGATATTTGAAGGGAAATACCTATATGCTCAACTCTGGTGAAACTTGGCTTGTTGGTGTACACAACACTTTTCACTAGAAAATAAAACATGTACATGTACGGACATACACAATAACTCATTAAATGAAGTTGGTCAGTGTATAAATAGAATCTGAAGAGTGTATTAATGAATAGTTAACAGCAAAAGGTTACTTAATTTGACTCAATGAAAGTAAAACTTGGGGTGCAAGTTTTACTTTGAAGTACTACAGGAGAGTGAAAGTTTCCAAGCTTTCAATTATTTCACCTTCCAAAGAACACAGCTATTCACAATTACTTACTGTATATCGTTTTTTTACACATATGTACACAAACTATTATGTGAGTATAAATAAGACTTTGACACAGTTAAGCCTGACTGGAATATTTTCTTTGTTAGAAACGAACTGCAAATCCTCAGACACTGATTTGGCTCCCAAATATTGTACTGCTGATTGCTGGTTTTCTCAAAACAAGGTTTTCAGACTGGTGACACCAGATGACCTTAATCCTCCAGTAAAAATAGTGAGGACCATCTTCTGACCATAAAGCATTCACATACCAAATATGGAACATAGTCGTGTTTCTTACCTTGAGATACTATGTTAACAAGGATTTCAGACTTTTAACCCTGGTGATCCAAGATGACCTTTGACATCCACCAAAAACAATAGGTTTTTTTCCTTTCAATGTAGAGCCTTTATGCACCATGTTTGCAAACTGTTAGACATTCCTATCTTGAGATATTCTGTCAACTATCAAAGTATCACAAACAAACATGCACATACACACACACAAACCCATACTTTATGCCTTACAAGGTACACAGAATTAACTGTTCCCCGTAAGGAAATGGTCGAAATTCCCCTTTAACCTTTTAAGCCATGCAGCACGTGAATGCAGCAAACGAGGGCGGGCTCTGGCATATCACGTGACAGAGCTCATTGCAGTGTCCGAATTTTCTGGTAGTTACGCCAGTTACGAGCTCCGCATGAGCGAGGAAGACGTGCAAGGCTTGAGCTCCCGTGAGCTGCTTGTACCCAGCAAGTTATCGTTTGTAGGTTCACACACACACGCAACCATGAATGCATTGGTTTCTCTTTCATCAAAACCAAAAAGTAAATAAAAGACAGATTATGCAATAGAATGAGCTGACAGCTTCCATCCCTTGGTCCTACCAATTAGTTCCATCATTTAGAAGCCAGTAAATAGGCACTAGGACGGCTATAAAATGCTTCATGTACAGTACCAAAAAAGGAATTAAAAAGCAAAGATTTTAAGCCCTCCTCTCACTTCTTTGCTAGGAACCTAAACATAGGTTCATTGAACATAGGATATGACAGAAAATGACAGACAGTCAAGTAGAATTTTTGAAGAAAGGCCTACCACAAAAGCAAGAAAAGACAAAATTGCTATGGTGATTCAGCAATTTCTTTCTAAGCATGAACACCATCTTGTGGAGACTTGTGGAGACTTTGTGTGCCAATATTTTTGCCTTTTTAAACAAATATTTGAAAATATGGAGGCTGTATTCAAGAGAATTTTGGATTCTGGGTTTCATATATAGGGAAATGTGAAAAGTTAGGAAATTTTTGAAGAATCTGTATTTCTTGTTAGCAACTTCTGAAATTGCACGTTCATTGTTGCTACACAATGTTATCTAGGGCCTACAAATTGAGGCTCTAAGATGACATTTTAAAAGTCAAGAGCTTATATTGGAGCAAATTTGAAATTTTATGAGAGAAAATTCATGAAAACAGTACTGTAGTTGCAAATAAACTGGTGACTTCATCATTTCCAGAGTTCGGAAAAGTTTACCAAATGAATTTATGAGGGAACAATCTGCACTAGGAACAGCAAATTGTGGCATGTGAGCTTCCACACATAAAATTTTGCATTTTTAGAAGTAAATAACTGCAAAAATTGAGCTTTTTGGAGAGACTTCAAAATTTTATGCAAGAAAAGTTGGACAAACCACACCGTCGCAAATGGTAAATTCCAAATTTTTCACTTCTCAGAGCCAAAGAGGGCAATCACCCCCCTGTCCCCCCCCCCCCAAGCTACGTCACTGAAACCAAGCTACCAGATGAGGCAATTGGCATGACCCCAACATTGATTATTCAAAGTAAAGGCATTCTCCAGTTTCTAATTTGCTGATCTGCAGTTGTTTGCTTCATTAAACATAGCCCTGGCTTAATTTTGTGGGTGGAGAAATATGTAGTCTGTTCAGAGATTTTTAAAGACATGACTGGGAAAAAAGTACAATGCTCAGAAGGGAGTGAAGAAATTTTCCACAATTTCTTCCAAACTTGATGTACTAACTAAGTTATTCTGTAAGTCTACTTTGCTCTGCTCTTATCTAATTAATTCAACTCTACCCTACTCTCTTAACAATTTGACAAATACTACAACCTCAAACTAGGAAGAGGAACAGCAATTGAAACATACAGAAAGACATTAAAACCAACACTAACGCCATCACAGAGCTCTTCACTTCCAAACAGCATCAACAGCAGTCAAATTTAAAGCATATAACAACACTTACCAAAACTGGGCAAATTTTCAAAGGTGGCAGTATTTCAAAACAGATCTCACAGTTCCTTCAGCTAATGACATTTTACTATACTTACTGATTAAAAACTAAGCAATTCTTTTGAAAATAAGTGATAAGAACAATATTTAATCATTTTCCCATCTTAATATTGAGTTATATTTTTTTTTTGGCTTTATTTCAAAAGCATTATTATATTTTAAAATAGTGTAAAACAAATTCCTCTTTTTTCAAATTTAGTCATGTGATACACCAAAATCTTCATGAGTGGTCAATAGCTTCCTTGTCAAGATCTTTAAAGAGATTAAAAAATGCCTACCAGTTAATTTGCAACATGGTGGCAAAGATGTCCACTCTTTAAATAAGAATCAGAGATACTGAAATGTCATACTTTTATAGAAATAAAAAGGGGGGATTTTACCATCCTTCTTCCAGAAAGGTGAGACAACCCCCACCCCCACTCCATCCCCCACCCAACCCCCAACCCCACCCCCACCCCCTTTACCACATGAGGAAAACCTTGCCTTCTGCTTTGTTTCTACTTGTTCCAGTAAGGCTGGAAAAAACAGGTAAAAATTTTCATTTTGTATTGGTTTGACTTTTTCACCTGTTAAGTAACCATAACCTGGCATTTTGAGATTTTTTTATTTTGCAATCACTGCATAAAGCATGAACACTATCAACACTACCAACAGATCTATGAATATGTCCATAGCAACTATATGGTTGTTATGTTTATATTCAAAGATACATTTTAATATTTTAAAAGAGGCAGAGGGGTGGAGTAAATATTTGTAATACATAAAAAATTCTACCCAGATTTGCACAGGCCTTTTCTCTTTTTAGCAGGAAACCTTCATAAGCTGAACAAAAATGAGTCAGGAAAGTGACATTTATAGCTAAATCTGGAACATTTCCCCAATATTAATTGAAGGTAGGTACATGGAACAATGTGCTAGGTTTATGGGTGAACACAACTTTTTATGTATGTTAACATCCTAAAAGCTTGTTCAGAGCAGACATTACAAATGGTCTTTCTTATTGCATTGCAATAGCGAGAATGCAAGACTATACATAACACTCAAAGCATGATAAAACAACACAAGCAATTAATAAAGAAACAAACAAATAAATTTCAGCACTTACAGGACAGTTGTTTTAGCCCACTAATAATGTGGTCCCACATACCCAGACACTTGAGGTTACACAATGTTTTCTAAGGCTTGATTAAGGTCAAAACATGGGTTCAGTTGGGGCTCTGGTTTTTTAATTTTGATCCACGTCCTCACATCAAAGGTTTCTGCAGTCTTTAACACTTTGTATGGGGTAATCAATCAAAATAGCAGGTGTTCACAGTACTGATGACCGATACATTCGAATCAAGGGGGCACACCACTACAAGACGCAAGCATTAATGCACTTCATATTTATGCTCTAACATTATAAAGTAATTGGTACGTTAAATATTTGACCTTGTTACTATGGTAGGAAAACCCAATCACCCTAACTGGGGCTTTGTGCAAATACAGGCCAGGAAACAATGTATAAACCAGCAATTTTGCTTCTAATGTAAACATGGAGTTACCATGCAGGTCACAGTGTACATGCATTAGACCAAGTCATGCACAAGTAGAAAAAGCATATGAATTTAACAAAACTTCATAGCACTTAGATAACTCAAGTTTAATCAGATTTATTTTCTTTCACAGGCCAGTTCAGATTGGAAAACCATAGATTGCTCTTGAATGAAAAGTCTTCTTAACCCTTTTACAACAGAAGGGTTTCCATCACACCATACTGAGCTATACATGATAAAACATAAACACAGTATCTCCAATACTAACCACTTACTCCAATACTCGTGCCTGGGAAAATGTTTACTGACAAATACAGGGAAATACAGACTGTGCAATTCAAGGCAATTTGACACAATTTTAGTGACATTTTTTATTGTATTACTCTGCTCTGTGAAATGCTGTTTTTGAGTAGCTATAATAGCAGGAAACACATACCTATTATCCAAGGCTCTCTAGCTCAAAATTTAAATGGTCATCGTATGGAAATTTGTAAGTGCAATGAAAGCCCAGATTGTGAGCTTCGATCAGAGGGGTTGGCATATTCTGGTTGAAAACTTCTACTGGGAGCTAGGGGCCACAGAAGTAGCCCCATTTAGTGTTTAAGTCAATAGAACTTGTAATTAGTGGCCAACTACCCTACAGACCAATCCGATCAGTGATTGTTTTTAGTGACTGTAGGCTGCCATTAGTGGGGTCCATCAGCCTAAAACCGTCTTTATTTATTGTTTACATGAATTTCAAACCCTCATATTTAGAAAAATTGGAAAATTTAAGATACAAATTAGTGTACAATCGTCCATGATAGAGGTAAGCCAGGAAATTGAAGATTTAAAGGTGACAGACCCCAGTTATGGCTGACTGAAATTAGACCATCACTTGAGTGTCCGGATTCATGTATAGCCAAAGAGGGTGCACATATGTAAAAGTATCTCCTCTTCAAGCCTATTCCGTGTCCATGACTTCACACCATGGGCTTAAAAGAAGCTACTCCAGGGCACAGCCGTGCTATGGTTTTGGGGTAAAACCATACGTATATAGCAATGGTAAGTTATGGTTTTGAAGAAAAACCATGCATGGCAAAGGGGTTAAGTTTGAACCTGTCTTGATAAAAACATACAATCACACCATTGCTAAGGTTCACCCCCTCTAATGTCACGGCCTTTATCCACTCAGTCTCAGCAATTGTACCCAGTGCTGGAAAAAGTTTCTAAGAAAAAGAGTGAAACTATTTGGAATGGAGTAAAATTTCTTACAATTCTCCCTATATTGTTATGGAAGGCATTCCCGTAAACTGCATAAATTTCCCAACTAATGGCGAAATTTCCTGGGAAGGCCACTACCAGCTTCCTAATTTTTTCCACCCATGATTTTACCCTATGGCTTAAAGACTGCATTACCTTGTTTATTTACTTTAAAAAAGACAAAATCAGGCCTCTTATTCAACTTATTAAGTTCCAAGAACTGTGGGTAATATGACAAATATTGACAAGAGCCAAACAGTTTTGTTTGTTTGCAGTTAGTGTACTGAGCTTTATGAACCCTGTTTACATGTTAGATAACCTTTGTCAATAAACTTTTAGTGCAATGCCTGATTCTACTCATATTCAGTGGAAATATTTTCAGCAAGTTTAGTTTTGATATCGGGTTTTAAGATTCAACTTATAACCTTTTGTTTTAATCTAGCAGCACCTTCAGCCTTTTTTCCAGTTGTGAGGCACTGGATTGGGGAATATTTTCAGAAACTTATGTAGGTCAAAATGGTGTTTACATGGAAAAAGAATAGTTGTGGTATCTGTTATCTTTAAGTTCTCAGGTAATACAGCACTCCTTACATTTCCCAGAAATTTGCAAGTTGAACTCATGCCAGGTGGTACTTTAGGATATCATTGACTGAAAATGATCTAAGCAAGGCACTACAAACTATGAGTATGCAAGAATATAGGTGAAATCAGGTTGTTGGCTAGGGCCATTAGGTTCAATTAAACCTGGATTTTATTCCTTCATATCCACTTCTTGCACCACAAACTCAGAGCAGACAAACACTTTATTTGACAAACAGAGGCACACCTAAGTTTTCTGCTGGAGTCTTGTCTTTTAGAGAGATATGTTATTCACAAGCTGCACCATTGCCCTGAAATAACTTGCCATTAATATTCGTTAATACTGAAGAAGTATACAATGCAATGGTATTCAAAGAAAGGTGCAGTAAATGCAACTTGAATAAGCGTAATAGACTGCACTGTTTTTTGGACTGATTTGCTCTTGAGAGTCATGTGACAATAGTTTTTCTCCTCAAATGTGAAAGTCACCAGGAGAAACTGATCGGTTTATCTTGAATATCTATGCATCACGGTATTCATGGTATTCAAAGAAAGGTGCAGTTAATGCAACTTGAATAAGCGTAATAGACTGCACTGTTTTTTGCACTGATTGGCTCTTGATAGTCATGTGACAATAGTTTTTCTCCTCAAATGTGAAAGTCACCAGGAGAAACTGATCGGTTTATCTTGAATATGCATCACCAAATTCTTAAAATAGCATGAAAGATACACAAAAAGACAAATAAAAAAGAAAATTGTGAGATTTAGCTGCCTCTTCAAAATAAGTTTAGGGAGGCTGCTCTCTATGTGTGAGGATGTTGTTGTTTTTTCATCCATAAATGAAAACATTCACCCACAAAATTTTAACAAACAAAAACTTCATGATAACTTTCCTACAGGATAGCATGATTACAAACAACTCCCACTCCCTGTAATTCCAATCCAGTCTAGTTACACTCATTGGGAGTATTACCAATCATGATAATGGCCAATCAGGCATTAACTTCCCCTGCAAGAAGATCCAATAATGTTCAAGATGGGAATTTCCAGAGTTATCATTTCCTCAAGTGAAAATCTCTGGTGTAGGAGCTGTCCAGATAATAGCTATCCAGGAAGAATTTGTCAGGGAATAATATGCACAATGAAGAAAACAAGCTCATTCATGAAATTGACAAAGTATTTTTCTAATTATGAAAGCTTAGCAAAACTCACTGTGTTAGAGCTGGTGTAGGATGGAATGAGGGTGGACTTTGAATAGACCATGTGACCTCCACGGGGAGTTGTCTATGAGATTCTTCTTCGGCTTCCAAAAGTTGTTTTATCTCCTCCCTCAACTTCTCATGTCTGAAATGTTCAGAAAGTCACACGAAAAACCTCAGTTAGCAACCTCATGATTAATTAGACCGGAATAGCAATTAACAGGCCTTCGAGTTTTTAGATTTTCCAAGTGTGCTACTAATCACACACCTCAGGAAATTAAGGAGTGTGACTGCATGGTGGGTGTGCTACTTTTTAACACTTGAATAGATTTATAGTCTAACAATCTTCATCTAGGTGTCCAAAATATCACACTCCAGACATTGACTTGAGGCATGTGACTTTCCTGACTTTTCCTTTTACCTTCAAGGACTTTGACTGATATTTGTGAGACCATGAATAGCAGTTAGATCTCATATTGGTCAACATTTTTCCACAAAATAATGTATGTGAACATTCAGGAAATTGGAACAGTAAAGTGCACTTTCTAAATTTCCCTGAAATTTCCAGGACATTTTGAACAATTGCTCATATTCCCTGACTTTAAAGGCTTGGAAATTCAAATTTCAGGGTTTCCTGACTTTAAAAGATTTCCAGGACCTATACAAACCCTGTAAATGCAAACAGTTTGAAATTCAAAGAAAAATACAAATATAGCATTTGTTTAAAGAAAAATTTACATTTTTAAATCTTATATCTTATACCAGTGTTTACACATACTGAATGATAGACAATGCTACATTTGGTAGTTTTCAATTCAAGGATAAAAGTTCTGAAAGAAACTCAGCTAACTCAAATAATTTGTTGAACAAAAAATTCAAATGATGTAACATTTGCAGCTCTTGCAATGTATTCAATTTTGAGTGCAAAAAGAAATCAAAGGAGTTTAATGGTAAGAATTACTGGTTTAAAAGGAAAGATTGCATTTAAAATGCACTAAGACACCATACAAAGAATAAAGATTAAACTAAATCAATCAGTCTCAAAAATAAACAACCGACTGCATGTTCAAGTGGTCTAGTTCGAGTCCTGGCCGTGTCATTACAAAGACTTTAAAAACGGAACCTACTGTCATTGTGCTTTTGCCCAGCATAAGCAATGGAGGAGGCAAAACAAGCCAGTGATCACAAATCAAGAATGACTTCCATTGCAAAAAAAAAAAAAACCATTCTGTATCCAGCCTAAAAATTATGCACAAAGACCTCACCCCAAACAGTTCCAATTCCAGACATAATGTCCGTTTATTGCTCCAGAGCAAGTATACATGACCCCAATGTGTAATCAAAACACTCTCACTACAGTACATGCCATGTGAGATACAGTACCATGCATTTTTTGAACTTGTCAATCAAAAAGTTAAACCTATTGAAGAATTGATGTAGACCACTACAAAAAGAATAGTTTGAGGAGAAATGGCTGCATTTAAAGAGAAAAGACACAAAAAAGGAAAAAAAATACAACCGTTCTTTTTGTTCTGTATGTTGCTGTAACTGTTGATTTCGTTTCTCCTCCAAGGTGACGACCTCTCTCTTCATTTCCTGTATTTTAGCATCTCTGGCAAGATTACTCTGCCTCTCGAGGTCAAGAGCATTGACCTCTGACCTGTACTCTCCTGTAGCAGCTGTAATATTCTCCTCTTCTTTTGTGATAGCTTCAGACAGCTCTACTTCTGTTTGACGGAGTTTAAGTAACTTTTCTTCCTGTTCCTTGATTTCTCTCTGAAGCAAAATAACAAGATAACAGTATGAAATGAACTCCTGGATAATGATTACATTTTCCAGAGGTGATCACCCAGAAAGGTGTCTTAAAACTACTCTCCCCCTCCCCCCCCCCCCTTCTTCAATCTTAATGCCCATTGCAAAAAGAGTTAAGATCAACAAGTTTTATATATCAGAAGTAGAGGGCTACATGCAAATCAGATTCAGCTGGACTTAACCCCTTGTTCATAAGTGCCTCTGGCAAAGAGAATGTGTTACTGGTTCTAAATGCAAATGGATAAACAAGGAACAATTAAGTGGTCAAAATTTGCATAGTAATTTTGCTGTTTCTGGGCTTTCTTCATTTTATATTAAATTAAATTCTTTGATAAACATGGGCGGCAGCTGAATTGAAAAGCAATCAGGAGGTTCAGAGTTTGAGCTTCAACTGAGTCAGAACAAACATATATTTTTACCATTCAAGAGCAGTCAACAGTTTTCCCATCTTTATCTGCTTATCTGGTCTTGCAAAAGAAGTTTGATTTAAATTATTACAGTGGTAAGATACTCAACACAATTTTGTAAGTTAAACATCAAAGGTTTTCTATACATTTGCAGTCACTTGGCATCATAACTGCCTGTCACAGTTGGTTGGTGTTTATTCAAAGGATGATCGCATAAGAAATTGCACCAGCAATTCTCACACCTTCAACTAAGGGAGCATAGCTTTTTCTAGTCCCCAACAGCTGGCAGATAACTACTCTCCCCAATGTGATCCTACTGAATATTCTGAACAATGAGCAAGTTAATGAGGCAGCCATGGGGAGAGACTCATCAACTTGCCCAGTGGACTGCTTGTAGTCACTAGGCTTTTCAGAATATTCAGTAAGAGCACAATGGGCACTAAATTAGTTATCTGTTGACTGCCAGGGACTAGAAAAAACTGTGCTCCTTAAGTTCCTGACCTTCTACTATGTCCCTGGTGAAGGTGACTCAATAGTTGAGTGTACTGCCTGGCATATTGGAGATCTCTGAATCTAATCCAGGTGGAACCACTTGGAAGTTCCCTGGAAGCCAAATTTTGCTTGCTCAACACGGCTGTTCATAGTGATGTGAGTTGGTTCTTATTAGTGAACTATAATTTGGGAATCTGATTGTATGTTTCAGTAAGTTGTCCCCCTGAGGAAGTTGTCTATTCAGGTAGATGTCCACTTGGTTCAGCTGAACAGCAGTGGGGCACAGCAAGGTACCCTTCACCCCTCACAGCCTTTGGGAAAGTAGCTAAAGACTTGGATACACTCGTGTGACGATAAGTTTTAGACACTTGTGGGAGGGGTTGAAGTAAGTACATAAGGAGAAATGGAACTGTTTGGGGCGAGAAGACTTGACCCTTAAACTCAAACTTAATTAGCCACCCAAACTATCAGCATTCACAATGAATGAAAAACACTCCAGGTTTTATCACTAAGACTAAATAATACACACCTGAATAGTTTCTCTTTTTAGTTCCAGTTCTGATTTCTCTTTCTCCAAATCTTGTGTCTTCTCTGCTATTTTCTGCTCTAGTTCTGACTCTGTGACTTTAAATTTTTCTAAGTCATCCTTAAAGTGACTGTTAAATGAAACATAAAATTCAATTTATACCTTCAGAAGTGAGTGAGAAGTGGCTTTACAGTTGTGATTGCAACTGAATTCAGCAGAAGAGTAATTAAAAGCACAAAGCCGATGACTGAGTGAAACCTTAAAAAGTTTAGAAAATCTTGGGCAGCATGAAATTAGGACAATTGTCAATAACCAAAACAGCAAACTCTACTGTTGAACTGTGGCAAATGTGAGAGAAACAGCTGCAGCTTGGTATGTGCAGTGTGTGTGACAAGCCTTCAATATGTCTTCAATACCAAACCACTTAGGCCATAGTTATATGGTAGTTATGGCTAAGTCCCTTTCCTTTGCCCACATGCCCATGCTGGCCAGTTTGATTAAATGACTCTCCCCTTAATGACAAGGTGGCCACACTTTCGACATGTCATCCTGAAGGCCTTGCATCCAGGGTAAGCCTTCCCTTGCATCTAAGGTAAGCCTTATTTTTGTAGACATCTGAATAAAATGACATTTCCTTCCTTTTTTTTTTGGAGGGGGGGGGGAGGTGCCATTTTAATGCACATCTCAGGTATGATTAACCTAAACACTGCTACTTAAAACCTAAGTCATACACTCTAATATACACATAGTGTCTGTACTGTACCTTTCCTCTTTTTCCAACTCTAATTTTTTCCTGTTTAGGTCCTCTCTGTCTTTGGCTTCAGTCTCTGAAAGACGATCTTTAAATTTCTGAGCAAGTTCCCCTTCCTTTTGATAAAGTCTCTTAGTTTCTGTGATCATCTTTTCAGAAGTTATCTTTTCCTGCCTCTGAAGTTCTAATGCTGATTTCAAGAGTTCCTCCATAATAAAGTGAGTATTAAGAGACATGTCTGGCAGAATGTTTAGTTCTGACTCTAGGGCAGCACATTGTATTGCTAAACTCTCCGCTAAAATTAAAACAAAGTACAGTATATTACTACTATTTATTACAAAAATTTACATATAACGTGTTTTTTTCTTCAGACGAAAGGTTATCATTGTTTAAAGCCAAGTGCCACATTGCCACAACAAAGCTTGTATTTCATGAAAAATGCAGTTCTTACAACTTCACTTGGGTTGTTTTAACTAAATTTTTGGATCCTCATATCTCTGGCAAGCCATTTCAGTGGAGACTGTAGACTGCAAATGGCTTATACTGAAGTCCACCAGTGGCAGCCCCTGTGGGCTGAGGTTGTAGAATATGTCCACAGTATTTCCTGCCTGACTAAAGGGAAGGACTCTGCACTGTATTTGACTGTTTTTGAAACTGAACTTGAACAGTATTTGAGGTGGTTTTTAAACTTTGCGGTTTTTTTTCAGTGATACTATCTGACACATTCCCAACAGATGGAAAATACCACTGGCCTATTCTACAACCCCTCATCACTGTGAAATCTTTTTTTTACTCTTCTCAAATTTTCTCCATCCCTCTTAAGTTAACCCTTTTGCTACTGAAAGGGGCAGCCCACCATACTGAGCTATATATTACATTACCTATACAGGATACATATGTACAGGTTCCACAGATACTAGTTTTTGTACAGTGGTTGCCATATTTGTGTCCTCTATACCCCAAGAGGGTGTAAATATGTAAAACACATCCCCTCTTCAAGATCATTCTATGTCCAAAAGATGAGTATACACCAAAGGCTTAAAAGGAGTTATGTAGGATGTAGCAATGTAATAGGGTTAAAAAATTTCACACAGATGCAAGACTAGGCAGTCTCCACTGCATTGGGACATTAGATTGTAATCACAGATCATTTTTGTGTTAGTTTTAAATAAATGTACAAATGTAGTGCAATACTGAAGTAAGTTGTGAAAACAGTTGTAAAAGCAAACTCTGTTTGCCCCTTTCAGTAAAAAACACATTCTTACAAAGTCACCACAATTTGAAACAAGTCCACAATTTTAATGTTTCATATAAGAAGTCCCTTAAAATTAACTTTCAGGGGGTACCTTAACCTTACCCCTCAAAAGAGTTCCCCTCCCCAAAAGAGCTACAGTCCATCTTATGATTGGACACTATATTTATATTTTTATGAGCCAACTTCTCAGCCATTAGACCTTTACCTCATAGGTTTGCCATTCAAACCCTCAGTGTAGACTGGCAAATCACAAACTGAAATAAAGCAATGGGTCATACTAACAAGAAATATCGATTTTTCATACCTCTTTCATAATCTTCTGCAGCTATTGCCTTCATCTGTTCTTCCTGAGATTCTTGAAGTTGTCTGTGTTTCCTGGTGATGGAGAAAATGCTCTGAACCCTTCCAGCAGTTATCTTTATCACTTCAGATTTCAAAAGTTCTGTCTTTTCCCTGTGGATAAAATATTTCTAAATTAGTCAGACCATCCTCAACTGTACTCTATATGCAAAGCTACAATGTGAACTATTGCAGTCATTTTAGCACAACAAATATTGTAAAAGTTTGCATAACCCCAAGTAAAATGGAATAGCCCAAGGTAAGTTTATGCATTGTGCTGCATAACATACCATCACCTGACTGTTTTGGACCAACAAAAATTGAGGACTATTACCAAGAATGAATCAATAAACTTTATTTAACTGTTTAAAATTGATAAAGGATTGGAAGAGGTTGGAGAGTGCAAAACAAGTTTCATCGAGAAGTTTATACTGTACTTTTTTCTATTTTTTTCATTGAAAAAATTCTACCTTTTTCTTTTTCTCCAGTGCAACAGTTGAGGCCTAACACCTTATTTTAAGTTTAAAGTCTTATAAAAAAACACTCCCAATTTGAAATCACAGTACCCATGGTATCTACTGCAAACAAAAGCTGGCCATTAACTGTGTAGCAAAAAACCAAACAAAGTTTCACAACATCAATGACAAAATTTTTTATCTCTCTCATTTTTTAACCAGACAATACTAACACAGGAGTTCTGCTCGCCAGAGGAACCACATCAACACAACACACCCACACGTAATGTGACTAATCTCTAAAGTTCTTAACCTTCAAACTTAAATTGTATAATGGTTCATCAATCATGAAGGAGAGAAAATTATGTAGGATAAATAACCTCAAAACTCATTAGACCAATGCAGGTCTAACTCCCAGTTTCAGTTTACCCTAAAGTACATGAAATATACCCCAAATTTAATTTAAATTTCTACACATGTCCATTATGGCTTTAGGTAAGAAAAGACTTCACAACATCAACCATCATCATAACCACACATACCTGATTGCATTTATTCTAGCTGAATGGCCTTGCTGAAGAATTTGAAATTTCTCCTCTGATGAATATTCAAGACTATGTTGCAAATCATTGGTCCCATCAAGCCATTGTTCTTCCTCCTCCTCCTTTTCACATGATTTCTGCAAGTCATCATCATCAAACTCAGAGTCTTTGACTTTCACTTCTTCTGCGTCTTTTGAAAAATAGATTCCAGAGGAGGAATTATTATCTTCCAATGATTCAAGGTGCAAACTTTTCTTGATTCTATCCACCAAGGCATTTCCCTGACCAACAATTGATGAGGTCAGTTTCTCTGCTGTGATCCCTTGTCCTTTTTGTCCATCCAATGACACCTTTGAAGGATGGTGACCCTTTTGATCTTCATTGCTATCTGGTTGAATGCCTGCCCCAGAAGGATCTTGCTGGGTGGACGTATTTTGTCCCATGTTAGACGATGCTTGGATAAAGTCAAACTGTGATGATATTGGTTCTGTGACTGTGTGTGGGTCAGGTTTGCTTGAAAAGATGGCACTTTCTAAAAATCAACAAAAAAATTAACAAAGAAAATGATTTTTGTATGGTTATGTTGATGGGAGTACAGAAGAAAAAAGAGATATAGAAAAAAACACACAAACTGTTAAGAAAATGAACAAGAAGTAAAAGGGTCATTCCACGGGGTTGGGTCATAACCAATACATATTCGTATAACCTGTAAGAAATACTCGTTAAATCTTAAGTGAATACATGATCAATTTAAGTTTGGTATGGGATGAAATGCATTAAATGTTTGTTTTTTTATATTTAATACAACTGACATATCCCCATGATTTTTTGAGATTTTCCCAATTTTTTGGTGGTGTCACATGAAAAATTGTTGAAAAATTTGTGACATGGAATGTTGCAGAATTTAGGCCCTTCCCATTCCCTTTACAGATGTAATTTTACCTTGCCTAATCCAGGCATTTGCAAAACACAGGTGATAAAACAATTTGTTATTACCAGACAATTGCAATGGAACCAACTTTCTTCTCAGTGTTTGAATGAAATTAGTCATACCTATGCAACGCACGGTGTCATTTTGTTGCATAGGTATATTTGCTTCACATGATTTGCCACTGAAATTCCCTTACCACCACACTCACTCCAACAGCAAAAGGTCAACAAGTTACCTTGGTAAACAAAGAATCTAAGTTGTAGAATCAAGGTATATACTTTTAAAAAGCCTATACAGATGAAATTTACTTGTGGTGTCAATTGTTGCGTAGGTATAATAAAACCCAAGATTAGGATGCATTTCCTTCTTGCTTCAAACAAAAAATATTAACATGTGAAAGTCAATTCACTCAATTGCAACAGTCATATCCATGCAGATTTGGTAATAATTAGAAACGCACAGATCGTGAAAGTTGTGAGTATGTTCATGGTGTCAACATGTTACATAGGTAGACTTGTTGCGTAGGTGCTATGTAGTTGTCTTCCCACAAAAATTGATTTGGTATACCATTTCTCTTTTTTTTCATGGAATACATAAAACATGAGCTATAGAATCATGCTTATGTTGATGACATGTTGCCAAGTTAGATTATGGTTATTGTAGGTCAACCTGTTTGTACTGGAGGTCTGTAAGACACGGTGTCTTCGTTGCATAGGTAATATTACCACAGTGAAACATATGAGAAAAAATGAAATCAATATTATGTAATGTATATTAGTTGTATGAAGAAATTCATGGTTTCTTCCTCTTAGAATGATTCTTTAAGAAAAAAACAATGATTTGCACTGCATCTACCAAATTTAAAATTTGACATGAATGTCACACTGACTTTGATACCCCAACCCCATGGAATGACCCAAAAGGGTTCTACCTACAGTAAGGATGAGAATTCTCTATCCCACATAGTACAACCAGAGTGACCACCCTTTTACAAACCTGTGAGCCATTAATTCATCCCATGTTTAATGTTGAAAAAATACTGTACTACCATTCATGAATCATTGAAAAGAAAACAGAAGAAATCACATTCACCTAAATTTAGTCCTTGTAATTTTTCAGTGGCGTAACTAGACTTTTCAATTGGAAGACTGAGGCAGAGCAAAGTGTTGATTTAGTTGGTGGGACAAGCAGAGTAACATGATCTAAGCCAAGTGCCACCATCACTCTGAGAAAAGTAACACACTTTGCCCAATATTTGTTTTACCTTGAAATTTCATATACCAGGCAAGCTGAGGGTATTAGGCATTTGACTGGTAGGCGACCAAACCATCCTAGTTAATGCCACTGCATATGAATTTTAAATATCATACTGTAAAGGTATATTTATATCTTCATTTCAAATGATGTTCAGAGGAAATCATCACCTTCATCTGACAGCCTTCCCTTTGGCGGTTTCTTGTCATCCCAATGCCGCTTTATCCTCATTCCACTAAAGAGAGACATTCTGTGAATAAAAATGTATGAATACATGTAATAGAAAAAGTGATTATGCTTCCAAACACAAAATGACTTAGTACTGTAGGTTTATTTTGGTACAACTGCTGTGGGCCAATAGCATTTAGGGCCACTCTAGAACATTGCCCAGCATCTGGATGCAACATGTGACACTACTCAGTGAGTGGGACTAAGGTAAAAAAGTAAATAAACTCCACTCTTCATCTTCAAATTTTCACATAATATGTGATTGTGAAAAACACTTAGGTATATGCAAAGATTAGTTTTATTTTGCCAAGCTTTTGCTTTGCACTAGGCAATCATTTTTTAGTATAAGGCCAACTATATTTTTAAAATTTTAAGTCAGAAAAATGGAACATTTTGCTTTTCATTGGTTTAAAAGATCAGAAAATGGAAAAGGGCTCTAATTGGGTTTCCGTACCCAGTCATAGGGTTAGGGTTACATATAGTGTTTGCACGGGTACTAAAAATTAGGACCCGGGTTCCCGATCGCCACACCCGTCGGGTACCCGGGTTACCCGGTGTTACATACGGTGACTAAAAGATACGAGCATTTTGTAAGGCATACTCCATAAGACATGCATGGTAACATTAACATCTGTGTTGGATAGGTATAGCGATCACAGTTCCCAAGTTCAAAAACATTTGATTTGTTAGAAGGTTTAATCGTCTCGTTTTGTTTTAGATCAAAATGACAAGTAAAAAAAAAAAAAAACGTAACAGAAAACAGTCAAATAAGAAAATTATACTTCCCAAGGCCTATATCAATTTGATATTGAATTTTGGGACGCTTTCCTACTCGAAAAGCCAGCATAGTAAGAGCTCGTAGCTTCTCCTTTTAAACCACTGATTTAAAAATATCAACTTATCAGAGCCCTGTATTATGGTATTCTCTTGCACGTCAAAAATTACTGATTGTAAACAAACGACGTCATGTTGTGAACTTCCCTCATACTACTTTGCAATGTGCGTTGGAATTATCGCTAATGGGGTATGTACGTTCTTACGTAGCTAGGCCTCGTGTCGACATCCAGGCAGGGTAACATAACTTTCACACATAAACTTCGTAGTCTGCTCGAGCGCCATTTTGGGGCACAATAACGTAATATATACTGGCCTATTTAAAAAAAAAATTGTGAATGTTTACGGTGTTATTACATTGATGTCGTTTTACTTTGCAGATAGCGGCAAAGTGTTGATTTGCGTAAAACTGACACCTTTAACCATTAAGAAATATTTGAGGATTATACTCGCGGTGGCATACCGTACTGATAATAAGATCGTATAAATATACATGCAAGGCTCAGTTTACCTAGCATGCTGAACGTTACGGGCACTGTCTTTGCGAGCTGGGCAGGGGTGATACAGTATGTCTTGCTATATCTGCGTGAAACAGTACGATGTGATTTTGAATCGGCCGTCAGATAGCTTGCTTACGAGTAAGTTTATAAGCGATATACATGTGATGTGTGAGAAGTAACCCACTACGTGACGATAGCGCGATCGGGCCGCACGCTGATAAAAATTTCCACTTCAGAAACGAAGTACGGACAACTATCAAACTTACACATAATTTCTAGGGGCTCTCTTCATTCTCAGTCTCGGAGAATGTTTACCCAAATTGGCAAAATATTTTAGTCCATTACCCTGGGCAATGGCGTAAATGGGATGATCCTTTTCCATGCATTTTTTTTTTAAGATTCGGGGAGTAGATTTGCAACCGGGTAATACGATGGCGGGCGGGTACCCGGGTACCCCGTGCAAACACTAGTTACATACGCATACGCACTGTACTTAGTTACTCCTGTATGCCATTGCCTTAACCTTTCCAGCTTACTAGTAGTAACTTACTGTAGACTTTGCCTACAGACTAAATAACAGTAACACTAACAGTAACAGTACTGTAGTTACTCACCAAGTGTCATTTCGCACAACGCATGCCACACATAATAGGCCTATAAGGCTAATTACACTAACTTAATCAAAACGGTGACTTTATCCACGGTGGTCTCGTAGCGCAATTAGTGATGCCAGATAAAAACTAAACTTAACACTACACTAACCTTATTAGCTCAATCTTCTCCCTAAACGACAAGGGTGCTGAAAAAGATAACGACGATCAAAGTCCGTTTATAAATTACTTGCCTTCCAAACTCAACTTGGCCTCAGCATATCTTTTGTACAGGTACCACCATATCTCGCGGCGCGGACAATGTTTTCTCAGTTTTCCCAGTTCAGTGGTTTGTTGGGACGAGGAAATATACAGTACAGCCTGCTACGTAGATATACATCACCATTGACATTCTAAATAAAATTGGACGTCTGGATGGATCATGGATTGGGATCTGGATACTGTGCAACACTCCAAGTGGGCAAAGGGTGGTGTGCTTTCAACGAGGCTCCCGTCTAAGGGACATCAAGACAGAGATCTTGAATAAAAGGGAGCAGCCCTCAGACAGAGATCTTGAATAATTTGTGGTACTGAAGGTCAGAAGAAGGTTCTAGTCTCTGACTGTGCGACGGAAAAAAAAGCTGTACCGTAGCAGTCCTTGTTGGTTTGGATGTTTGGTACTTATAGCTATTTGAGTTGAGATACATAGAACAGTCGGTGATTTTTAAACTAGGGTCCCCGGACCTCTAGACGGCCGTAAAGCTTTTTAGGGTGCCCGTAAATGTGAAAGGGGTCTGTGGGGTCCGTGGAAAAATAGGTGTCCGTGAAAACTAAAGATCTGTGAAAAATTCAAACGAAAAATCGTAGGTGTATCAAATTACAAACCATACAGCAACCTGTACTCCTACACTAGTAAGCGTTGTTACCGTTGTGGTCAGTGGCGTGAGGCCAATTTTTTTCCAGGGAGGCCAAATTTTTTTCCAGGGGGACAAGCACCCACATTTTGCTATTTTTACCAAAGTGTGAGCATTAGTGTGCAAGGGGCGAAATTTGGACTCTTCTATGGAGCTTGAATTTGCAGAAAATGGTTTAGATCGTTCTGGGTTTCCCGTAAGGAAATTTGCCGAAATTTTGGGGGATCTGCGTTTCCTATTGGCATACATATCTGAGATAACATGTCGACTGAAGTTCTTTGTTGTTACATAATATCTAAGTAGTATGGATTGTGGCTTCCCGGCAGGGGCGTAGCCAGGATTTTTTGTGGGGGGAGGGGGGGCAAAGTCGACTCATCGTCCCCAGTCTTGACCGACAGGACTATCTAAGCGGAGCGCCACCATCAGTTGGCGCGGGGCGTACAAGAAAATTTTTGGTTTTAGAAACCCCTCAGATGGCAGGAAACGGCACTTCCAGAATGTTTTATGCTGCATGTTCCCAGCCTGAAAATATGGATCTCATTTCTGAAATTCTCAATTAATGCAAAAAAAAAAATCGGTCTATGAAAAATGTTAATACATGTTTCTAAGCGGAGCTCTACCATCGATTGGCGCGGAGCGTACCAGGAAATTTTTGGCTTTACAAACCCCTCAGATGGCCGGAAACGGCACTTCCCTAGTGTTCTAAGCAAGAATATGTTCAGCCCGACTTCGAATTTTTCTCCGCTTCTTAAATGGAGCACTTGTCAAATATTGAGGGGCTGAACATATCTTTAGCCCCCACTTTTCCATTTTTCATCGCCGCCACTGGGGTGCGGCATTTTCTTGAGGGAGCGAAGCGCCCAAGTGAGGAACCGAGCGACCGAACGGGGAGAGGGCGTGGTTCTCCCCCTCCTACCCCAAGGAGATTTTGCAATTTTACATCAAAATTGAGCTATGTGGTGAACACCTAAGCTGGAATTTTTGGGCATTTTCAATCTTGTATCAATGTTTTCCTTATTCCCTGGAAAGTTAGTATGTGGATGTAAGAGGGTTACTGTACGAGTCAATGGGGCCCTAGAGAATTGTGTTGCACTGAAACAAAACAGCTACTCATAAGGCTTGCATTCGCTAAACCGGCGGAATTTACATTTTGCCCTGAAAAACACCAAAACTCCATTTAAATAAAAAAAATAAAAAAATTTAGGTCTGGGCGGCAGTAAGTGCGAACCCTTTGGCTACCGGCCTGTCTCCCTGGGTGTTAGCTTCCCCTTTTGGAATTTTTTGCTGTCTCGAAAAGCTTAGATGCAATATGGTGCTATATTTTGTTCTTTTTATACCAGATTCCAGTGTTCTCCACGGGGGGTTTTAGAGGGGCGACACGCCCTCCTAGTGAAATTGGCCGCCCCTCCAAAATAGTTGCCGCTCTCCCAAAAATGCAGCTTCCATTTTTAGTTCATTGCTTCATTACACATATACAAGTCATAACTGGAAAAATGTGTCTTCCCTCCAGGCTTGGCGCCAGGATTTGCCCGACGAAGGGCCACTTTCCGAACGGGGGGGGGGGGGTAGGGTGGGTAGCGACCCCAAGCCCCTCAGCCAGGATGCCATCCTTGTGTTGATGAGGGAGATTTGAAGAAAACCTGTGCACTATACCTGCCATTGCGAGTCATATACGACATTAAATTTGTATATGCTGGAGGAAGGTATTTCCGCACTGATTTAACGTGGAAAAGCGGGCGAAAATTTTTGGGGTTAGCCTACACTAAAAAGAATCTGTATTTATTTAAAGCTTATATAGGTCAATTGTCCCGGCATTTGGGCCCTATCGGGCACAACTTATATTGTACTTCCTTCTTCGAGTCCGTACCCACGACTGATACAAGAGATTATTAACTAAGTTTAGCGAAATGAGATGAAATTCCCTACATGTACATTAATCCATTTATTCTATTATTAATTTACTTAGAAAAGATGGGAAGGGTTTGTACTTTATTAGCTCTAGGTAACGGAACTGAGGAAGAGTGTGCAAAGCGTACCGAAAATTTTGGGTTTTATTGCAGAAATAACTCTTTTGAAAGCCAAAATAACTAAACCGACCATGGGAAGGCGACAGATTATTCCCGACATGGAGCGGGCCATGCCAGCGACCACAAGTTCCGACAGCCCCTTTGTCGAGGGGGTGATGAGAAGGGAATATGAAGCAGCCTAACTATCCCATGTCATTCCAGCCTGGGGCACATTTTGCACAATATCACTTAATATTTTAAAAGCCGAGTTGCTCACTGATAGTGCTCTTTTGAGTCTGAATCGTGAAATTGCAAAGTGCGTGAAGCGCGCGAAATTTTTTGGTAGGCTTACAAAAATAACATAGCCTATGTAATCATTAAGAACAAAAAGAAAAAAATAGAAATTATAGGGGTTGTAGACCGTATCGGGGATAACATACATTATGTCGAAACCACCTGGAATACCCGATAAAATAACCAAACTATGCTCCGTGAGTCGCTCTCCAACTGACCTATCGCATGACACACTAGAGTACAGCAACTAGGCTTTGTGATATGGGATGAAATTTACGACCTCTTCATAACCTGTGTACTGTGCCTCCCCGTTACTTGGTAAGGTTGATAGGACTTACACTCCCTAGATATGTGGAATGGAAGTACTGGAAAAAGATTGTCCCTTGAGAGCAAAAACCAGGGGAAGCACTCTGCCCCCCCCCTTGCCCCTCCCCCTCCCCGCTGGCTACGCTAGTGCTTCCCAGACATTCAAAAAGCTTCCGAAACGTTGTTGCCTAATTTTCAGACAAAATATTTCAAAAGTAAAAGCCTATATTGAAGAAAATTTAGGGAAACGGCACTGTAGCGGCTCGGAAAAGATTACCACTAGGTTTAATTTATGGGCGACCACTTAACTGCATTACTGGATTGCAATTTTAGGACGCGGGAAGCGCGCGGAAAATCTTGCCTTTTTAAATCTAATAATTACAAATATGGAGCACTAATTATTAGAAAGAACTAGGTATTTCATGAATTATGATTGGAAAGCTGGGAAAACCGCACTGTAGTTGACTGGTGTCTCAAATTGCAAATTTCCAATTTTTTCACTTCTTCAAGCCACTGTTTGTGGCTTGAATAAATTTTCCCAGTCATAGCAGCAGGTAAAGTCTTCTTCAATGATTCACCACAAGCAATTTGTTAGTAGCGTAGCCAAGATTGTGTTATAGGGGTTGGGGGCACGACAGTGAACCGCTATTTTAGGTGTTTTTGGCATTGCATGCAATGTTGGGTCAGGGGGTTCAACCTCTAGGCCTACCCCGTGGCGACGTCACTGCCAGTTTAATACGTTATCATTTTCATGATCTGACGGCCTCATAGCTCTTGGAAAAGCCCAATAAGTCATGTACAATTGAATATTCACACATGCAGGCTCCAATCACACTGCACAAACGATCTCCTTTCAACGAAAGGTACGTTCAATAATAGGAAGGCAATTTGAGTGCTTTTGAAGTATCTTCAAAGGATTTTGACATAATTCACAAGCTTGATAGCGTAACGGATTACTAATAGATTAAGTTAATCTGTTTGCCTTTTTTCTCAAAGCAATATTTTATTGGGCATATTGGGCCGCTTCGATGATTAGCCCCCGCACTTCAAAATTGGCTCCGCGGCCTTTGTTCTCATTTCTGCTGCTAATTCGGTTCCGGTAATTGTATATTGAACTGATGTGAATAAATTACTGGTTTTTCCAGGTCGGTGCATTGCTTAATGCTTGCCAATTTTTTCATTTTTTTGTTTCGTTCGGTGATTCTTTAAAATAATATGTCAGACCAGGACCCAAAATACATTTTTACGCACCAAATAATAACTTCATGATACCAAATTTTATACCTATTTGCATAGCGCATACCTTGATGAGGAGGAAAAATTTCAGCAATAGGCAAACAATTGTTAGTAATTTTGCAACAATTTCTATTTTTAATTCAGTTACAATTTCTTTTTCTTCCGCTAATTTGAGTAAATACATTGCTTCCCATAATGCACAAAAGGTATTCAATCAACAGATTTTCTTTGCTACGACAGAGGTCCCTCAAAAAATTGGGAACAGCCTAAGGGGGAAGCGGATGGTAAAGGACTGAGAATCTAAGGTTTAAACGATTCAACCCCAGTGTCAGAAAAGTTGGGTGTATTAAAGCAAAGGTGTTTTACACTCTTCATATTTACATTCCGTTTGGGTGTTGCTCTCGGACCGAAAAAAAGATATTGTCGATAAAAAATAACTCTGCTCACTTTTTGCTGCTGTTTTTAGAAGGATTTTTTATTCAAAAATAACAATGTGTATAAACGATAAGTGTTCGATATCATGCCGTGACGTTGCTTCTTGAAAAAGCAATATACACCCCAGTACATCAAAGGCGGTGTGGGGTGTAACTGGTATCTGAGTTTGATAAATCATATTCATACATCATATTTGTGCCGTCATATCAGTGGCGGAGCTGCCATATGGTCAGGGGAGGCGGTGCCCCCCCCCCCCCACGGACCAAAATCGTCTGTTGGCGCCCTTTTTACGTTTTGAACATACCTTTCTCCTGCATCATTTGGCAAAAGACATAGATTCATGGGCGTCCGCAGAAATTTTTATAAGGGGGGGGGCAAGATCATTCATGGATGATTGAATTGTGTACACTATCTAAGAGGAGCGCCACCATCGGTTGGTGCGGAGCGTACAAGAAAATTTTGGGCCTTACAAACTCTCCAGATGAGTGGAAATGACACTTGGCTAGTGTTCTAAGCTGCGTGTACCCAGCCTGGAAACAGGAATTTCATGTCTGTAATCTTTAAGATTTTCAATGTAAAAAATTGTTGAAGGAAAAAATCATGGATAATTGAATTGTGTACACTATCTAAGCGGAGCGCCATCATCGGTTGGCGCGGAGCGTACAAGAAAATTTTGGGCCTTACAAACCCTCCAGATGGCCGGAAACGACATTTGGCGAGTGTTATAAGCTGCGTGTACCCAGCCTGGAAACAGGAATTTCATGTCTGTAATCTTTAAGATTTTCAATGTAAACAATTGTTGAAGGAAAAAATCATGGATAATTGAATTGTGTACACTATCTAAGCGGAGCGCCATCATCGGTTGGCGCGGAGCGTACAAGAAAATTTTGGGCCTTACAAACCCTCCAGATGGCCGGAAACGACATTTGGCGAGTGTTATAAGCTGCATGTACCCAGCCCTGAAACAGGAATTTCATGTCTGTAATTTTTAGATTTTTAGAATTTTCAATGCAAAAAATTGTTGAAGGGAAATCTGCCTCTCGGTAACGGCCTCGCACACCTATGCACGATAAAACTTACAACTGTCAAACAGCCTATAGGCCTATGTCCGTTACCTAATTATGAACCATGCATACACCCCCTCCCCCCCCCCCACCCCCGTATTCACCTTGTATATCCAAGGTACACCCGCGCGTCACCACTTGAGATCAGCACGGGACCAAACCAAGACCAACGCATTCATCAATGGTCGGATGCCATATGCACAGTACATACCTGACAACTAGGCGAGCCTAGTACACAGTTTTTACAATTACAAATTTCCAATAGATATCACGAATGATGGTCCCCAAGTTACGATTTCACTATTCAGCATACTGCACCATCTTCTCTTTTGCTATTCCTGGTCAAATGTCCGCATATTTCGCGAGTAAAAACTGACGCTGTGAGTAAAGGTATTTTGATGATTTATTTTTAATTTTTTTTATTTTAATTTTTAATTATTTTTTTCACAAGTTTGATTTTCCAGGGGGGGCAAGTGCCCCCCCTTGCCCCCCCCCCTTGCGGACGCCCATGCCTCCGACAAAACGACCTGATGACATCAATTCTATCATTTCTGCATCAGAATATGGCTGTTATGAAAGACTAGGGTGGTTTATATTCCGATATCCCTATGTTCATCTACGATATGCTTAACAGTCAAGGGGGGGGGGGAGGCGCTAGTGAGCTCCCACCTAAATAACCTTAATGGGTGCAAGGATTGTGTCAATGTTGTAGGAAACTTAGCAGTGTTAGTGTCCTAGTACTGAGAGATGAGCTAACATAAATTCTAGCAATGAGGAATGACATCCCTTTCAGTGAGGATGCTTGTTGTGCTATTTTCAACTAAGGTCAATGGGCTGACCGTGCGTGGCACAACAAATATTTGGTTCGGGTGATTTGCCAATAGTGATTACAGTAATGCCTTCTTCGAGTATTTTATCACTGAATTTGTACAGGCCTACTTTTGCTTCCATGTATATAATAGACTTTAACAACCTATTTTACTCAGCCTTTTGGCTTGCTATTATTACCAGGTATTTATAATACTAATCCCAGTGATATTAGCTTTGTGTTATCTCCTCATAGGAGAACAGCCATACAAATTACTACATACACAATATTTTAACTTAGCTTTCAAGTTATCGCAAGCATATGGAACTAATTAATAGCTCCATGGTGGCAAGTGCATGTTTACAGCACAGTGATACAAATTACAGGGCACACTAAAAGCATAAATGATTGCATAATTAAGGTTTTCAATAACTTCCAAAATACTACTGAGTACTAAAATAAACTAAATATTAAAATAAGTTATTCAGGTAAAAGTTAACTATTTTATCTTTCAAAAGGGTTAGGTTAAGTAAGATGGAGTTTTAGTTTTACGGCCCAGTTTCCAACCATTGAGTTCAAGTCGATTCATGCAAGAGAGACTGGAGAATGAAAACCGATCATTATTTAAGGGAACATATACCATGGAAAAAATTGAAAAATATACTAGTTCAATGACAACTTGAACGGGAAATGTTTTTAGCTTTCTCTCGCAGCTCTTGTTTTCTCCTCCAACTAAGGGTTTAATTTGACAGTAATTGGAATAATATGATTTAGCTGTGTAAAATGCATAGTACAGGAGTAACAGATCAGTAATTAATTTGAGATAGATAGCCATCGGTAATGGGTCTTCCACGCTTTCCTGGTGTAATTGTTGTTCATTTGCTTAAGTGTTATGGAAGTGAAAATGAAGCGAAACCTGTACGTTACGATATGGTATTTACAGTATACAGTATGTCCAGGGACAAATTAAGCCAATTAACAGATAGGGGAAGAGATCTGGTTTGCGAAAGGGGGGGGGGCATAAATTTTCCGACAGCCAAAACCTCAGGTCGTGTCCATGACCGTTCTCGTCTATAGGCAATCCACCCACACGGACAAGGGCGCAGACCCCTACAAACGCACACACAAACACCCATGCACACTTACATTGACACGCATAAACACAAAACGTAGATAGATGGTGCATTATACGTGTATATTACTACTTTGAAATAGGCTCAAATTGACGTTTTCTTGAAGCCTTAAAGTCATCTGTATACCGGAATGATATATGTTGTTTATTCTGCCTATTTCTTCTTTTTAAAATGGGCCTGAATTATTGGAGGTAAAGCAATATGTTTGATCCAATGATTTTATTAGTAGGGCGATTTCCACCTTGCCCTCTCCCAGGATCGAAGCCCCTGTTAACGGGGTGTAAGGGGAGAAACCCCCAAACGTTCAGATGGCGTTTCAGTATCATTTGGTTTAGTGTGGTATGGGATCCAGGGCAACCTTTGCAGTGGCGGAGCTAGGAATTTCGGTCAGACGGGGCGAAAATGGTCTGCGGGGCCCTTCGGAGGAGGAAATACCCTGAGTCTCAGCACGATCGAAGCCACGGCTTTTCACAGACTTTCCCTATGATTTTCCGCACCTGGTAGAAGACTACTGTGCCATTTCTCTTCAGCAAGTTTTTTTTCTTAAAACATGTTTTAATTTTCTATCCATGGGCCTCCTCAGAATAAATGCCCACCTCCCCTAAAATTCTTTTAGGGGAGGAGGGGAGCTTTTCACCACCATGAGTTGACGAGGAGCGCAAGAAAATTTTGGCCCAAAATGGCTCTCAGATTGCTGGAAATGGCATTTCTAAAGCCCATTTACAGCATACAAATAGGGAAAATACTGAGTGAACTATTAAGAAATGTTGATGTTGATTTTTCTTCGTCTTTTTCTTTAGTTTTCTTCGTTTTTTCAGGTTTTGTATTTTCCAGGGCAGGGCAAGTTCACCCTTCCCCCTACCCGCGGACGCACATGTTTCTATCCCTCTCTTTTACATTCTAGTGGCGTTCATTATTTTTTTGTTTTATTGTCAGGTCTCGATTTAAGATTGTAATGTAATAATGGGCTACTTTGTGAAGATAAAGATAAAACTTGCTACAGCCAAATAGCAAGCAATCTTACAAGGGGAAAGAGTTATGGAAATTAATCACCGTTAGGTGTACATTTTTGGCGTATGGAAATCAAGGCAAGTACACGAAGAAACATTAATTGACGTAATTTACATCATGTGAGCACTCTGAAATAGCCATTAATTAAGTACATTGCAAGAAATAACCAAGACAAATTGTCTGCTTGGCTCTCTAGATACCGAATCCATAATAAATAGAAGACGCCTTAACCTAGGCTGATTGATGCAAGTTTCTGGCTTTTGAGACCACGAAAGTAAAGAAATAAGCTTTTCCATGGAATTATCGTGCAGTGTCAGAAATAGCCATTTATTATGAGAATGGTCCTTGAAGAAAAACAAAATGGAAACTGCTCATTACAACTCTCAAACCGGTACCACTATGAAACAGTTTTATTTTATTATAACCTGCATATTCTCTTCAAATGATTTTGAAAAATGTTGTGGAAACTATTTTGGTATCTTTGGCATCTAACTCTTTTTATTGTCTGTGCTGACAATTATCCCCGACAACAAGAGGGCTATTGCGCTACAATTATTGTTGCGCCCTTTGCAACACATTTTTTTGGCGGGGGGGGGGGGTAAATTTAATGCCAGTCTGTTTATTTTGAAAGCTTTTAATCACGCTTCGTGTGGAAGCAATTAACTTAGCACAGCGTATAAAGCATGAAGATACTTTTCGGCAAAACCTATCCCTGCATTAAAGAAGATGACCCTTTTCATCAGAATAAAGTGCAGATAGTACAGTTACTGGTGGCTGTTTGAGCATTTTGTTATGTGTTCCTTAAAACAACGGTATTAATCTATGCATGGGCGTCCGCAAGGGGGGGGGGGCAAGGGGGGCACTTGCCCCCCTGGAAAATCAAACTTGTGAAAAAAATAATTAAAAATTAAAATAAAAAAATTAAAAATAAATCATCAAAATACCTTTACTCACAGCGTCAGTTTTTACTCGCGAAATATGCGGACATTTGACCAGGAATAGCAAAAGAGAAGATGGTGCAGTATGCTGAATAGTGAAATCGTAACTTGGGGACCATCATTCGTGATATCTATTGGAAATTTGTAATTGTAAAAACTGTGTACTAGGCTCGCCTAGTTGTCAGGTATGTACTGTGCATATGGCATCCGACCATTGATGAATGCGTTGGTCTTGGTTTGGTCCCGTGCTGATCTCAAGTGGTGACGCGCGGGTGTAACTTGGATATACAAGGTGAATACGGGGGTGGGGGGAGGGGGTGTATGCATGGTTCATAATTAGGTAACGGACATAGGCCTATAGGCTGTTTGACAGTTGTAAGTTTTATCGTGCATAGGTGTGCGAGGCCGTTACCGAGAGGCAGATTTCCCTTCAACAATTTTTTGCATTGAAAATTCTAAAAATCTAAAAATTACAGACATGAAATTCCTGTTTCAGGGCTGGGTACATGCAGCTTATAACACTCGCCAAATGTCGTTTCCGGCCATCTGGAGGGTTTGTAAGGCCCAAAATTTTCTTGTACGCTCCGCGCCAACCGATGATGGCGCTCCGCTTAGATAGTGTACACAATTCAATTATCCATGATTTTTTCCTTCAACAATTTTTTACATTGAAAATCTTAAAGATTACAGACATGAAATTCCTGTTTCCAGGCTGGGTACACGCAGCTTAGAACACTAGCCAAGTGTCATTTCCAGCCATCTGGAGAGTTTGTAAGGCCCAAAATTTTCTTGTACGCTCCGCGCCAACTGATGGTGGCGCTCCGCTTAGATAGTGTACACAATTCAATCATCCATGAATGATCTTGCCCCCCCCCCTTATAAAAATTTCTGCGGACGCCCATGGTCGGAGGCCGAGGAAGACTAAGTAACAGAGGGAAAAACCATTTTTATATTTCCGCAGGTGAGGGTATAGGGATCCTTCCTTATAGATCACCCCTACTAACACTCCCGCGTCACACTCCCACAACAATTCCCATGACGCAATCCTTGCTATGCGCCTGTCTTGTACATGTTAATCGTCAAGGAACAGATTGATACATAATGCCAGAAGACTGCTAAATTGTTTGTGCACGTCTTTAAAGGTGATGTGCCGAATAGCAACCATTAGGTTTTCAAGAGCAACTTTATCATGAGGAAAAACTTTGCAAATCTAGAAGTATCACCATAGTTCATACACTTGTCGTGCATTATATAGAAACAAGTTTGTTCTCCAGTATATGGCCAGTGGTGCTGGAACCGGTGGGCTGGGGGGGGGGGGAGGAACTCAGGTATTTTCAGCCCCTAATGTTGATCATTTGATATGTATTAACATTTTCCATAAAGTGACATTTTTCTAGAGCTCATTAATACATGCAGACCTGAGATTCATATTTCACCGTTTTCTACATGCAGCTTGAATCTTGCGGAAGTACCTTTTCCGGCCATGGAGGGTTAAAATGTAATGTAAACCCTAACATTTTCTTGCCCGCTAATGGTGGCTCGATGCCAACTGAGGGTGACCCTTCGCTTACATAGCCTTGCTCAGCATTCGACCGGGAATATTTTTCCATTCCGCGGCGCCTGTATATGCCATGCAAACTTATCAAATATCATTAAAAAGTTACTGCTTGCTACAGTCAATTACCCCTTAGCATGCAGTAGTCCCTGACAAATCCGTCGCTCTAAAGTCTCCCCCTGAAAAAGTGAAAGTCTCCCCCTGAAAAAGTGAAATTTTTAAAATAAAAAAAATTCATGTAGAGGCTTTACATCAATGGAGAGAGAGAAAAGTCCTTCAGCAGGGGGCCAGTCAAATCACCAGCTGAAAAGGTCTTTCTTCAACAAATCACCCTTTACAAAAGTCGCTCCCTGACTAAGTCTCCCTTTCAGTTCAGAAAGTCGCCCTCTGATTCAAGTGACTCTAAAGTGTTACTATTCCTTTAATAGAATTATGCTGAATGTTCAGATGTGAAATGATTAACCATCTGACTGAGCAGAGGCGTTTAACCTGGCAATTCCTTGGTTGAATCACGGTATTTCACTCGCTATGCTAAGATCGGTAAGTTATTTCAGTGGTTTCTACAAGGAATACCACGTCATAATTACATGGCACAATATGTACATTGTTACCACAATTAAGATACACCTTACTGTTTGTACATTATAGGACCACAAAATTGTCCGTTCCCTCACACTGTAAGGAATTGGTCACGAATTTATGGCTGGCTCTAAAACCAGCAACCGAAATCATGTGATCTTGCTGGGCTTATACCAGCTGATAGTACACCCTTAGTTAAACCTCCTACTACTAGGGGGAGAGCTTCAATATGGCACGCCAAAAGGCTCACCAAATATGATGATGTTCTAAAAATACACGTTCATGTACTAAAATTACACGTTCATGTACCAAAAATATACGATGATGTACCAACTTCATATGATCGTGATGTAAATTTACACCATCATGTACTAAAACCATAAGTTCATCATGTTAAATGTTACGTTGTACATGTAAAATCACACGTTGTACATCTTAAAACACACGTTGTACATGTAAAAACGTAAGATCATCATGTTATATCTGTCTCTTCCGCACGCCATACAGAGTGAGCCTTTCGGCGTACCAGAAGTCCGCCAAATTAAGGCTCACCGAATTTGATGTAGTAAAAGTACACGTTCATGTACTAACTGCTTACGATCATGTACTGATTTCATACGTACATGTACTGATTTCATACGTACATGTACTGATTTCATACGATCATGTACTTAATGTCAGTACATGATCGTAAGAAATCAGTACATGATCGTATGAAATCAGTACATGAACGTAAGCAAACAGTACATGAACGTATGAAATCAGTACATGATCGTAAGCAGTTAGTACATGAACGTGTACTTTTACCACATCAAATTCGGTGAGCCTTTTGGCGGACTTCTGGTACGCCGAAAGGCTCACTCTGTATGGCGTGCGGAAGAGACAGATATAACATGATGATCTTACGTTTTTACATGTACAACGTGTGTTTTAAGATGTACAACGTGTGGTTTTACATGTACAACGTAACATTTAACATGATGAACTTATGGTTTTAGTACATGATGGTGTAAATTTACATCATGATCATATGAAGTTAGTACATCATCGTATATTTTTGGTACATGAACGTGTAATTTTAGTACATGAACGTGTATTTTTAGAACATCATCATATTTGGTGAGCCTTTTGGCGTGCCATACTTCAAAGTAGTTAATTGCTTCGTTGGTCGTTTAAATATTTTAATACTAAATGAGGATTTATACTTAAGTTTCTAACCAAGTGGTATAAGTCGAGCCGGCCACGGCCTATATATTTCCAGTTGTTGCTCAGTTGCTTGTTTTCACTAAGCGTTGCTCATGCAGTCATGCTGAACTTGAAAATCAAGCACACTGGCAGTGGAGATTTCATTAGGGAAGCACTATGGTTATAGTACTACTTTTATAGTAAATAGGCTGAATGACGTTTGGTTCAACCATTATAGGCTTAAAACTTCTGGGGATACCTAGACTGCAGTACCTAATCAAAGTCGGGTACCGGGTCAGAATATGAAACATTGATTAAATCAAATAAAATAAACCTCGACGGATGAATAAAACCAACTTTAAGTCAAGTTACAGTTACCTGTATTTAACCGTTCCCAATGAAAATTATCCTACAGTGCCGTACGGACCCTGTACGGAAACCTCCTTGAGTTTTCACCAACCAAAAGGATTGTGACGTTTCGGTGACGTATCTGTGATATATGCCTCCATTTTGTGCGAAAATGAAGAACATTACGAAGAAACATCAGTCGAAGAGGAAAAACTTGCAAAGAAATATGCAAAACTAATTCCAAATTTTATCTACAAATGTTTGATGAACATAGATTACATCCGTCCCCACTACATCTGGCTGAAATGTTTACTTCAAAGTTTCCACTGTAACTTGGGATAGTTGTACATGTTCAAGCTATGAAACACATCCTCTACCTTGACCTGCACGGCACGTTGACGCCAAACCGGACGGTAGTGTTCACACATGGTCCTACTCTGATTGCACTGGGAGGCGAGTAGTGTTCCTCCCCAATGTATCGCCGGTCCTTGAGGGGAGTCCCAAGGGGAGATTGCTGTCGTATACAAAGCACGCTGAGCGTCACTGTATGCAGAAGGGTACTAGAGAGGCGCCTGAGTTGGTTCTCTGTTGTAGTTGACAGGACACATAGCCGGCCAGAGACCTTGAACGCTTGGCATCAATCTTTTGCTGTGGCCTCATTGAACGTTTTGTTGTTTTTGTTTTGTTGAATAAAGCGCCACCTTCAGTAAAAGCTGACCACCTTTTATAAAATTCAAGAAGCATGACACGGGAAAAGGACAAGAACGTCCCAGTTGGACTTAAAAGTTTTGAAACCTTAACCTTTAACCTTTTGTAACCTTTATTTTGTAAACATTGTAAACTGATGGCGCTATGATTTTTAATTCTAAGCAAATACGATCAAGTCGCTGTAGGCTACCGCCGCAAGCAAGCAAGGTTACCTAACAAAGATTCGTGCGTATTTTGTATGCTTATCAATAGCCCACTAACCTAATTCCAAAATAACAGTTTTCGAAACTTTTTTGCAATTTTAACACCGGGTTATTAAAAACAGGTGACCCTAAATAATTATTTCAACATTAGAAAAAAATGTGGATTGTTTACGTATTCACTTGGTGAATCATTTCAGCTTTTAGTATAATCTAAATGGGTTAATGCTCATAAAATTGATCATATTTGAGTTAAATAAAGTTAAATTATCAATTCATCTTTACATCTATCTCATGTGTAATGTGTAGTCTGGGTGGGGTAAAGATAAGGTATGTGGGGCAGGGGTGAGGTATAATGAGAAACAGGGAGAAAGGGTGATACTGGACAGGTGTTTAAAGTTAAAGGTGAACAGTTTTTTGTTTTGGTATCACCTGTTCTCAGGTACTTTCTTGTCTTGTATTATATAATTTTGACTTTATTGCTTTTCTCTCTCCCCCTCTCTCTCTTCCTTTGAAACACCCTTCCCGACAAGCATCCTGGATTTTTAAGTGATTACCTCCACAATTATTTATCAGGTGGGACGAATCGGAAGGTACACAAAATTTTTAAAACAACAACTTCAATACTGACAGTCTCAAACTCGAATGATGTTAACCTCTACAAATTAAATTTTACCATAGTTCATGATGAAGAACAAGTCAAGTGAGTCGGCTAGTGAGTTATTTGAGGTTACGGTTCAGTTTCTTACTAATTGGCGGGTCGACCACGATCTTTTATCATTTATGGCTAATTACTGGCTTATTTTCTGTTCTGCATTGCTTATGCTTTAAATACGTATACAGCAGTAGTCGGAGAACTTATTGTATATTTACAAAATATTTATCTATATGAACCGTGCCGTGCATCTGCTTCAATTGTACTACAGACAGATACGGGCTCCGAGTTTCGGTTTTGACGCATTATCAGTTCTGCATAAATATGCTACTACCACCATTTCGTTCAATTTTAATCAACAATTTATAAACACATGGCCACGTCAATCTTGATACAATTTAGCATTTTCCATACCAACTATCCAACCGGTGGAAAAAGTTGAAAGATCATGTCGAAATGAGCTCCAAATCTGAATTATGAAATAGTTCTTCATTTAAGTCAAGTCTAGGGAGAACAACTGAGAATGTATCTACAGGAACATATACAACAGTAAAACAAGATTATCAATTTAGTTATGATGTCATTTTTTCATACTATTTTTGATATTTATTATCTTTATCTTTTGGTGTCATAATTTTTCATCTCCGATTGTCAGATGGGGCTGTTTTAGTGCTGAACAACTTCATGGAGGCTGCAGCCCCAAACTCCAGGTACTTGTCTTATTGTTCAGACTCATTGATGTATGACTAACATTTGAAACGAATGTACATTTGATTTATTGTTCATGTACACATAGACGAATCCGACCAGGGCCTGTGTTTAGTGACTGTATGCATTGGTGGGGTCCATCGGCTTTAAAGCGTCTTCTTTTATGGTTTACATGCATTCTAAGCCCTCGTTTTAAGTGAAATTGAGGGAATCAAGATACAATTCAGTGTGCAACAATACATGATACGGGTAAGCAAGGAAACTGAAAGACTAAAGGTGATGGACCCCAATTATGTCCGACTAAAATCAGACCATCACTTGACTGTCCGAATTCGTCCATACTAAATGTTCTGATTATGAAGGAGCTCAGTAATGAAGAATGCAAATCATGAAAATTTTTGCCTTTTTCTTGTTTTGTCAAAATAGAGTGACGAATCCAGGATTTACTGAAGGGGGAGCAGTTCAATTTTAGTGAAATGGGGGAAATACTGGAAGGGGTTGAGTGCCAATAGGACTATCTAAGCTTAGTGCCACCATCAGTTGGCTCGGAGCGTCCAAGAAACTATTTAGCTTTACAAAATCCTCCAGATGGCTGGAAACGGCACGAACAAAATGATGCAAATTATTGGTGCAATTGCTTTTGTTTTAATGAACTGAATGAAAAATGTCTAAATAATGACTAAATGATTAATAAAAATATCACATTTGAAACTTACAATTATCACTCAGCTTTATATGAGAGTCGCCTCTAATGATAAATATGTACTTATGTCTCAGGTGTTCAAAGTTATTTTCAGATTTTTTTCAATATTTTTCTGATTTCTGTGTTGCCATCAGAGGATATAGGGTTTGTTTGAATGAATTTCGGAGACTGAGTTGTACAAGACTATGAAGTGAGGCTCAGGAATAAATGTGTTTGTGTTAACTGCCCGAATATGTCGTGAATTTCAAAAATTACATTTAATCTTTCAAAATGTCACCCTGACTACTTGTTCCATTTTCAGAGATTTAAAAAAAAAATTCGGGCACGCTTAAAAAGTTTCCTGTGTAATTGAAAGCATGGCATATCTAAGCGGGGCGCCGTCATCAGCTGGCGCGGAGGTGCAAAAGTATTTAAATATTTACTTAAAAAAATGATCAAACTTGAAGTTACTAGAAAAGCACAGAGGCGGAATCACTTTTTGGTTTGGAGAGCCATGGCAAAGTCTACTAATCACTTCCATTTTTGACCACCGTCTTTGGAGGGGGTCTAAAATCTTTTCCTGTCTCCAAGGACTTAGATGCAAAATTGTATTATACAGGCTTACCAAATGTGTCGCGATTTTTATATTTTTTATTGTTCATGAAAATGTTACCCTGACTAAAACACTTTATTTTGCGTACAAATGTTTGAAAGAATTCGAATTTTGACCATTTGACGTTGACTGTGAAGTTCAGTTCACGAATAATAGCCTTTTGAGCTGTCCGAATGAGTAGCAAATGTTTGTCATCTTGTTGGTTTCTCATGAAAATTTTACCACGATTACATTTTTTTATTCGGGTATATCTTTTTACTATTTCAGGCGTATTTTTGCCATTGAAACCATGCAAATTTTTAAAACTCATACGGTTGCCCTTTTTTCCACATTCCTGCCGAAATTATAAATCTTGCGGAAATTTGGGGGCGGTCTACCCCTGCCCCACCTCGTACGTGTATGATTATAACCAGCTGGGTGGGGAGGGGGTAAATTCCCCATCATAACAGAAATCGCGGTAGAAGTTTTTAGTGTTCATTAATTTTGGAGTGGACAGTCTTCAGAAAGGTCGCCGCCGAGCCGGGGCATACCAAGGAGCTCGGAGCTGGTCATACCGAACACTTTAAAAGTGAAACCTATTGCCATTGAGTTAGGTGCTTAGTACAAGCAACAGAGTTTTTAGTGTTCATTAGAGTTATTTTAGAGTTCATAAGAGTTCATTTAGAGTTAAAAGAACAAACAAAAAAGTGAACTAAAACTGGAAAAAATTTTTGACAGGGCCAACTTAAACCGAGCAATAAAACTCCATCTTACTACCTAACTAAGTTGACGGACCTGTAAATGTTATCCTTAGAATCCAAAACTTTATTATGCCTATACAGCTGAGTAAGATATTCTAGGGAGTTTGTTATTCCTTAGATACGCATGTTTGTGATATTATTTCTAGGGTAATCTGATAATTTATGTACATGTTATGTAGCGAACCCAGTTATACCTATCGTACCACCCCTATGGAAAACGATAAACAACATTAGTTCCGTAACGGGTAAATCTCGAAGTTGACAGGATATTACATTGCAAGAGAAATATTGGTTAAGCGCTTTTGATGTTGGACAACAACTTAATTTTACTGCACCTTAAAGAGACTCTATATTCTAACAAATAAGCTTTACAACTTATGTAAAATACATTAACTGAGAAAGTAAAATGGTTCCGAGTAATGGGAAAAATATTTGACAGTTATTTCTTTTTTGCGACCTAAATTCAGGGGCAAAGCCATGCAGGATTTCTCTGGGGGGGGGGGGGGGTGGTCAACGGATTGGAAGATGGGTGTGAGGGTATGTCTCGTCCTCTTTCGAACTTTTGATAAATTAGTCGTCTTAATATGTAATATGGTTCCTTTAAGGGAAAACTTGTGTTGAAATTTATTAACTCATTCATCGCTTACGTCACATGGTTGGCACTGGTTGGCATAGAACATGCGCAGAAACATATGCCCCCAAGTTCGGTTTTGAGCGTGCAGTGATCACACGATTGCTCGCAGAATGTAGACGAATTGTAATCTACATTTCATTGTGACGAAATGAATGCGGCGTCATTTGTTTGTTAACATGAATGAGTCTATACATTGTTATAGGACATAAGCATCAGTATATAAGAGAACAGTTTGCTTTGAAATGTTTGATTTGCAGCTGCAAACAGAGAAACACAGAACATTTAAAACTGAAAAGTCAAGTTTTATTACCATCACCACAATATTTATAAGTGTTTGTAACATGACTCAGTGACAGAGTGATTTAAAAATGTGCAGACCTGAGTGTACACTCTAAACCGGTGTTTTGAAATTACGCGTTTTTCTAAGCACTTTTTTGCACCTCCCCCCCCCCCCCATACTTTGTAAACATGTTTAGATGCTAAAACACCTGTCTGATTTCTAAACATTTCAATTTGAACATTCAAATTGCTCAACGAGTAGTATTTAAAAAAAACGCGTTTAGAATTTAAACGTGTTTACAAAGTCGGAGCAAAATAAGGTTTTAATGGTTAAACACGTTTTTGAGAGTGTAGTGGAAGTGGGGGAGGCATACCAGTCTGGAACACACTTTATTCAAAGTTAGAACTCACTTGTGACTCTGTTGCTCTAAAAATACTCATCCCAAATAAAAGTAGTTCCGTTCGCTAATCGACGAGCCTGGGGGAGGGGGTTAAGCAACCTACACAGCTTCCAGTCTCACAACTCACCTTCTTAAGAGTTCTGAAAGTCTTAAAGGGAATCAATTCTCACCCAAACTACAATTTTAGCAGCAATTTACAAAAATTATCAATTTGCACAACTCTTTGATTGACAGCAAATTCAAAAACGGCAGATTACTGCCTAATATAATATACCATTCATTGCACTGAGTGTTCAAAAAGCTGGTATTGTGTCTCGATGAGGATGGATTTTAGACAGTTGTAGGAGGGGCTAGAATTAAGTAGGTTGAGAGAACTGGAAATTTCTGGGGTGGGGGAGGGATGAAAAAATACCTTTAACGTGTATGTATGACAACTGAATCAGGTGTACAGACTACCTTTAATCTATCCATTGCAAGACAATACTTTTTAGACCAGGTCCCTTTAATAAAGTTTCTTATGAAGTACAAGTTTGACGTGACGTAAACAGTTACCTTACTCTCAAAACATATCAAAGGCATCATTCAGGCATACCTTGGAGCAGTTTGAAAACTTATTTCATTGGTAAGCTTGTCATAAAACTGTCAAGGTGACAGACCAGAGATATCAACTGAAGAATGGCAAAACCTCAATTTTTGAAGCTCGTGGTCCTCTCTTTTGCTTCCATCATAGTACGCTCTAAATGTTGCATATTATCGGGAGGGATGGGTAAGTTGTTATTTTTTTCTGCTGACTGATTATTAATTTTAAGTATCTTTGTTATCTATCCGTTTCTACCTTTGTAAAACTTTGCTAACAACCGATATGCAGTTATACATTATCTCATCACAGGACATTATGTACAAGTGTAGTAGACTGTTCAATGTACAATTGTAAAGCACAAAATAAAATTATTTGCAAAAATTGAAAAATTGAATTATCTTACAAAATTAAATATTTCCTGATGAATTATATACCTTCATGTAATTAAATGTGTGTATGAACCTATCATCTCCCTGTTACTAATAAAAATTGTCCTAATTCAAAACCTTCAAAACCCTATTTGTTTCTTTTTGCCCACACAATCTTATTTATTGTTTCTTAGAAAGTTACCGTTGCTTCTCTTTGTCCCTCTCCTTCGTCTTCGCCCCCACCCACCCGCCCACCTGAGTTTATGTTGACACACACTTTTAACAAAAGTAATCTTTTACTTCTAGTGAAAGGTGACGACTTAAGTAGTTTTGGAAGTCTGATACTTAATCAAGTTTTCTTTGTCGTCTTTATAGCCTATTGTTTAATATGCAATACAGTAAGAGTAAGTTAAATTTCAATTTCACCTATCTTTGTTTCCATGGTAATTTTCAAAATGATTGGTCGGCATATTTAAGTGACACCACTGCTTTTCATACCAAAGGCGGGTTTTAAAGAATGCGGTGGAATTCTTTCCTCCCGAAATAGGAGAAAAATATATCTATTTACACTGTATTACCAACCAAGTTAAAGGTAATTCTTCAGGAGTGACCCGAATCCTAACAAGGTCACGATAGTGACTGAAGGAATGACTTTAAAACATTTTTGAACGTGTGCGTTATCGAGGGCAAATCATGTCTTGTCATTACTAATTTAATAGTATAAATTTGATAGATATTGAGTTAAGCATTAGTTCTGATTGGCATTTAATATTCTGAATCTGTGAAATTTTACAAGACCCGGAAACCGAGTAGACCCGAGTAGGATTAAGTTTATTTCCAAAATTTAGGTTTCATAATTTGGTCAGGGAGCCGGAAGAGCTCCCTGATTTGGTAGTCATTTTTTAAAGAAGTTTTAAAAGTAGCGTCATCCACCTTGTTGAATGTTTAATTTTATTTTTCCATTATTTGATAATGCCAGCTACTTGACAAATGGAAAAAAGTAGTCCTAATTTATACAAATGCATTAGATCATGGCTATGGAATGTGCGTTCTAGCTTGCAGTTGAAAACTCAAATGACTATGACAACCATTTAGAAATGGGAGAAATTAGCACTTGCTTTTTCTAAAGTCCTCCCGACGCCCCGGCAAAGGGCTGTTCGGCGAAACCAAAACTTTCATTGCTTCCCGAAGAAGCTTATGATTACGTCCACAGAAGGACAATACGTGACCCACCTCACGGCCCTCAGACCCAGCGGCGGATATAAGGAAATTTGTTTGGGGGCAAACTCAACTTGAGACGAAGACGTCTCAAAGAGTATCAGGGGATGTCGTGCAAAAATATTTTTTTTTGGGGGGGGCGCATGGGAAGTGGTGACTGACTGCCCAAGACTATCTAGGCGGAGCGCCGCCCCTAGCTTGGCGCGGAGCGTACAGAAAATTTTGAAAAGTCGCAACCCCTTAGATAGCCGGAAATTGCATTTGCCAGGCTTGTATGTAGAATTTAAGCAGTCGTTATTTTGAGCTTTCCTTTGCAACAAAATCTTCATTTTAATAAAAAGAAAATCAAATTGCTAAATGATCAGAAAATTACCAGATAAAATGTACTGGCTACTTTACAGGACTATGTGACATTTTATCATTTTCCTTTTCGCAAAGTAAAATCTCCATTAAAAAGAATAGACCAAAACCAAATTTTTGTTTAATATGTTGAAGACGAACATATTCTAAGCACTCTGGTGAAGTTTTCATTCATTTCTCATGTTCGGTTGTCGAGATATTACCAACTGAAGTTGACACATTTTCTCCAAAAAAGAAACTTGAACCAAGCAGGTGCTATGCCATGTATTCATATTGCTGGTCAATGTTTTGTTTTGTTTTTTTGTTTTTTTTTTATCCTGCTGTTTGATCTTGAATTGATGACGGATGCTATCTTGCCCTTAAGGAAAATTAAGCTTTTAAACTTCCATTGCTCGGAATGCACTTATGGTTACAACATATCACAGTTAAATTGTATAAATATGGTGTTAAATTTTAGAGAAAAACAACTAAACATTTCCATCAATGTGAACACATGACCTCACGCCTACTTGTTGCAAGTTCAATCTTTGTAGAAAATATGTCAACTTCAATTCTACTATCTCGAGAACCAAACATGGGAAATGAGTAAAAATTTCCCCAGTATTTTATTCTATGCCTAGAATATGTTCCTCTTCAAATGATCAAACATAAATTTGTTCTGGACTTCTTTGTTTCAAGGAGCTGCGCACCGTTGGAAATAAATTGAAATCATAACTTTCGAATCATATTAACTCATATGACCAGTGCTCGAATGAGCCTGTAAACCCGAACCGGCCACACAGAAGCATTGGTAGCGATACTAGCACCAATCTGCCAATAACAGTACTGATTAAGTACTGCTATTGGTGCTGGTAGCGCTATCAACGCTTCTGGGCGGCCGGTAGTGGGCTAAAATTTTGATACGATTACAAACTATATCCTTGACAACTACGCATTAGTTTTTACTTTATAAATAATATATGACATTTGTATGAGATAAAAGGCTGGGATACTTTGCCCAGCTTAAGAAAAATGCTACTTTTTATCCATGTCATATCGACTAACGTTATTTCTGGAAAATTGAAGACCATGCTTTGGAAATGTTGGGGGGAAGTGCCCCCCCCCGTGCCCCTATGGCGAGCCGCTAATGCTCAGGCCATTAACATAATTGGTCTGTCATGTATGGCTCCATTCTAGACTGGATAAAAAGGACATATAGTGCACATGATCTTATCCAAAACGCCGAGAAGCGATAGCAATTGCCGTATTATATTCACATTTGCATAACCACTTGTACTATTAACTGAGTTTGATCAAACTGGTATTGACTCTCACACGGGAGGTCCAGGGTTCGATTCCCAGATGTGGGAATACCAAAGAGTCTAAATTTGGAACCTTCAAGCTACTACCGTTGTGAGGGAGGCTTCGTGTAAGCAAAGATAACAATGCAGTGACCTATAACTGAAAACAATTCCAGGACACCGCTGCATTAAACCAGAACGTTTCAATTTAAATCTCTTACAAATAAACCTAATAACCCATTTCGGTAATTCTTTTTGGTAGCTGTGCACATGCACACATCCTCCAAATCATTAGGAAAAACAAACCAATCCTGCATCTACAACATTCAATCAAAAAATTTGGGTTTATATGAAAATTTGGTGAAATCATTCTTTCTTAATCCACCCATAATATAAGGAGGGATCTCAAGTGTGCAGTGAATTGTGTCTAATTTTTTTGTATATCCCACGCTGTGCTCCACAATCCCATGCGGCAACTAATTACCGAACTTGCTTGCTAACATGATAATTGCTAGGTGGAAAAAGGGATGATCCCAAACGTCTTAGCCATCACTTCACAAAAGAAACAGGAACAATGTGTACATAAAGCAAAGTAACAGTCATAGCGTTATTAACAAGTTGACAATCTTACCGACCCCCTACCCGTCAACCCATGCCCCTATAGGAATCACACCTCAGACATAAGTACACAAGTATACAAATACCAAATTTTGCATAGGCCTACTTTCTGCAGCTGGTCAATATTATAGTGTACAAGTGTTGAGATTTAAGTAGCAAAGAATTTTGATCGACTAAACGATTTCCCAGGCACTATCTTGGTAGAAAAAACCTTGGTTTGTGATCCAAAACTGTTTTTCCCCGACCCTAACCTTTTTCCGACCCTGGGTGGAATTAGAGTGGGCTACTTCGCCTCTTTATCAGTTAAATAATCATGAACATATAAGCAAGTTAAGATCTGCACGATTCTCTGTTAGTAGACACATGTTGGATAAAGTTACGGTAATATTTGAGGGTTAACATCCAAGAATAATATATCTTATAGACTTTGTGGGCTATAAAGTCATCTCTGTTTGCTCTGATTGACAACTGATTGAAATCCTGTATATGATTAACCGCCTCTCGTATTGAGTTTACCATAAAAAAGACTTGCGCATTTTCCCCACAATACCAAGGCTTCCTGTGGGCTGGGGGTTGTAGAATATGCCCACGGTATTTCTCGCCTGTGGTAAGAAGCGACTAGAGGACTCGAGCCATACTTGAAAGTTAATTTAAACTTTGAACTTTTCATTGGGTTGACTGACACTATATAACACATCTGTGTTGGCGTGTCGTTAAATCTGATCTTATTAGATAACCCACAATGCCAAGGTTATGAAGAAAACGGGAATTAACTGACGGTTTCAACTATTACGGAAATCCTGAAGTCGATGTATACATTATTGAATTCTGTATTTTTCGTTTGCTTCTTGGCGAGCATACAAATTTTTGCCTTAACATATCAACATCTGTACTCTCTTACTTTTATGTTTTTTTTTCCTCCTTTTTATTTCAATTCATATACATCAGCATCAGCAATTTCAAGTTTAATTTGGTAAATATACAATTGATGTTTCCATGAGTAATTTAAAGATATATACAAGTTACTTAGCAGATATAAAGTTATAGGAACACATAAGAACAGTTTCATTGGTCAATAACATAATGGTTACAACCGAGCGTCAATGAAATCGCAGAAAGTGCCATATAGATCGTGATAGTTAATTTGTCTTGTAGAACGTACTGGTCTTCTAGAAGAAATAAATTTTTCTATATTAATTGCAAACTTAAACTTGAACATAAATTATTGAATGGAAAGTTGTGACTTATTGCATCTATTGTGGTAAAAAAAAAAAAATGTCATGCTTGGAAAAGAAAAACTGTTTTTTCAAAAACGTATTCTCTACATTTAAAATAAAATTTGATACCATGCTACAATCCCAAAATAAATGTGTGGCAGAAGGAACATAAATCACTCTCCTCTTTCCCCATGGCAAATAACAACTTATTAGTACCAATAATTCTGTGGATAAACCTAAACTGTAAATAATGTAATTTTGTTTCATTTGTATTCAAATGTGGCATATCAAAGATATTCTGCCAATCTAATACCGTAAAATGAGCAAAATTTTTGCTCCATTTATTTAAGGCTGTTGGGGGGTCGATAATCATTTTAATAAGATGGCTGTATGTAAACTGAGATGTAGAAGGTGAATTCATAAACTTATTGAACCAACAGCTGTCATTTTCAAGAGTATCCCTCTCCCCACCCTCTGGTCTCCAGCTACGTGGGATTGAATTAATGATACCAAAATATAACAAAAAGGGGAAACTAACAATGTGGTAACGGTTCATAAATTCACGATAAGTCAATGGTATACCACTCTCGTCAAAAATGTCTTTTACATATAATACATTTTTTTTTAAATAAATCATGATACATGAAGGTTTCGTTATCTATACGTGTAAAGGAATTATTCCGTATAATTTCACTATGGAAATTCTCCGTCGGACAACGATATGACAATTCACACCACGCCTTAATAACTTCTTGAATAAATACGTTCTTAGTATCTGGGGTATCTTCATATTTACAATTGCAACGAAAGAAAGTCTTTCCCGCAGATCTCAAAGAAATATCAAAGAAAACTTTCCAAGGAGAATCATCCGTACTACAATATCTTTTCACCCAACTACACTTTAAACTTTTAATGAAAGTTGGAATATGTGTAACCTTAAGTCCCCCCGTCTCTTATCGAGCTAACCATTACAGTACGTTTAACTTTATCTGGGTTTCCGCCCCATATAAAATCAAAAATAATACTTTCTAATTCTTGAATAAACTTTTTAGGAGGGCTCGGTAGAATAAGAAATAAAAAAAACAAGCTGAGATAAAGCGAAACTTTTAATAATTACATTTCTACCTATTGGGGTTAAATCCCTAGAAGCCCAAAGCCTTAAATTTTCTTTTAGTCTTGAGAGCTTTGGAAGGTAGTTCAGACGGAAAAGATCAAATCTGTTCGAAGTGAAGGTAATGCCGAGCATCTGTAAAGGTCCAGAGGTAACATTAATGCCATAACCAATAGTGAAATGAGGTAATTGAGATACAAAAGGTCCTAAAGGAAATAAACTACATTTTTGAAGGTTAATAGTTAGTCCAGAAGACTTAAAATACGAAGAACCTCTGCAAGCGATTGCTCTGAGCCATCAAGAAAGAAGTTGGTGTCGTCGGCATATTGTAGTAACTTTACTTCATTATTATTAATTGATATCCCTTTTATCAAATCATTTTGCAACACTTTCAATGCTAAGGTTTCTGCAGCTAATAAAAATAAATATGGGCTTAAGCGGCATCCCTGTCTTACACCCCGCTGTAATGGAAAACGATCCGACAAATTTTGGATGCTCTCACCGAACTGGAAGTGACACAGGCATTTATGAATATAGTTCCACTCAAGCTTATCAAACGCTTTCTCGAAGTCAATTGCAAAAATAAAACCGGGAAGCTTTTTATCAGAGGCATAGTCAATTAAATCAAGAACGTACCTAATGTTTTCACCTATGAAACGATTTTTAAGAAATCCAGTTTGTTGCTGACCAATACAGTTCTGCAGGATAGGTTTTAAGCGTGAAGCAATAGCCTTTGAACCAATCTTGTGATCAGTATTTAGCAATGTAATGGGTCTGTAATTGGAGATAAATTTATGATCTTTGTTCGGTTTTCGAATTAGAGTTATGACCCCTCTGCTTTGCTTTTGAACATATAAGCAAGTTAAGATCTGCACGATTCTCTGTTAGTAGACACATGTTGGATAAAGTTACGGTAATATTTGAGGGTTAACATCCAAGAATAATATCTTATAGACTTTGTGGGCTATAAAGTCATCTCTGTTTGCTCTGATTGACGACTGATTAAGATCCTCTATATGATTTACCGCCTCTCGTATTGAGTTTACCATAAAAAAGACTTGCGCATTTTCCCCACAATACCAAGGCTTCCTGTGGGCTGGGGGTTGTAGAATATGCCCACGGTATTTCTCGCCTGTGGTAAGAAGCGACAAGAGGACTCGAGCCATACTTGAAAGTTAATTTAAACTTTGAACTTTTTATCGGGTTGACTGACACTATCGACTATATAACACATCTGTGTTGGCGTGTCGTTATATCTCATCTTATTAGATAACCCACAATGCCAAGGTTATGAAGAAAACGGGAATTAACTGACGGTTTCAACTATTACGGAAATCCTGATGTCGATGTATACATTATTGAATTCTGTATTTTTCGTTTGCTTCTTGGCGAGCATACAAATTTTTGCCTTTACATATCAATATCTGTACTCTATTATAACTAAAGCGTGGTCGGAATCCAACAAACTGGGAACTTCCCCCTTTACACCAATCCTTCATGAACTATCATCCAGTTTAAATCACTCCAATGCACTTTAAATGAAATTGTCCGAAAGTTTCGAGAAAGCATAAGAAGCAATGTATCTGTAATATTTTCGTCATATAAATAACAACACGAAAGAGGGAAATGTAAAATAAAAACTGAAGTAGCTGAAAATCAGAGGACAAATGACAGACTGCTTTTCGGCCAAAAACTCAAGATATTGCAACGATTCACATACATGTTTTCACAAAATATGATTAAATTTAATTTTGTTTTGTCTTATACCTAACCTTTGAAATAGGTGTTTGTTTTTAAGCCATTTCTATTTATTCAAAAGAAGGTTTCTTACACAATTTTCTTATTCTTATTAGTACATACTTATTCCAGTCATGGCGGCTACTGCCATGAACTATTACCCCCATGTTCCAATGCATTCCCTATGTTGTACAATCTACAAATTCTCTCATGAATGGAGCAATTTTCAGTTACGGATTGGCGAAGTACTTAAATATATACATCCACAGCGAAGTTTACTCAGGTTAGGAATAGTAAGCACCGTGTTTGTTTAAAATTTGATTTCTGTTAAAAATTCCTTGGATTTAAATTCGGTCAAGGCATCAGTCTTCACATAATTACTCGGTGGCTCTGATATTCCACGATGTAAGCTTAAATTTGCTTCATAACACTTATAAGATAGGAAACTGCATAAGAGTAACAGACTCGTTTCTATGAATTTGTGGTCGAAAGATATCATACACTTCTCCTAAAAACGACAATGTTCTGTCCCCTCCCTCACTGTATGCCATTGAGAAGCTATATACACATGAATGATGGGACTTATCTATTGGGGTTCAGTATATACTGCAACTCCTTGTTAATATAGGCTACCTGAGAATCCAAGGAGATGTTAAAATCCCCAAAGTTTCCGGCGAAATCCTGCACACAATATCCGACAGTTTGAAGGCACCACACATACTAAAGCCCACGAAAACATTTCACCGTGCACGTCTTCCCAGCTTCCCATATTTAATAAAAAAAAAAATCATATGAACAAAGTTCAAATGTAAATGTGTGACGTTCTGAGCACCCTTTTTGGAAATTTAAAGCCCTTTTGCCGAAGACAATGATGATTTTTGTATCCAAATGTAGGGGGTGAGTCCAGATGCCTTCTTCCTAGTTAACCTACACTGAGTGAGTGTTTATAATAGTTATTTTATGATATGTTCTATTTATATCTTTTTTTTCTAAGTTTTTGTAAAAACGAATTTGTAATAATGAAAATGACATTTAAGTAAAATAATTGTGACACAATTTACCGTAAACCGTTCTCTCTTTAATTCGTCAGATTAAAAACCAATATAAAGAGTTACTTAAGCGACAAATCTCAAATTTGGATTTATCTTTAAAGACGAGTATAGTCTAAGGCCTATGTTCTCAAACTTATTTCATCCCCGGACCCCTTAGATGGTTCCATATTTTTGAGGAACCCTTATTGGGAAAAAGAAAATGCCTTGATTGAGTTACGACTTACTTATTATCAGTAGCGTAGCTAGGGTTTGTGGCCCCGGGACAAGAAACGAAATCGGCCCACTACCCACATCTTCCGCGGGGAATCTTATTAATATTTACACAACCCAAAACTGTAAAATGGCTATTTCACTGTCATGCTCATGACAGGGATGGCGCTAAGATCTGCGTCAAGCTCACCGGCAACGGAGTAAGCATTTCGACGCCACGACAAAGGCAATTAGGTCCCATTGGGACGTGACTTGTAGAATTTGAGGCGCGCACAGCGATAAAATTTTTGCCTTTTTTTAACACTGGAATGAATAAAAAAATATGGAGCTTGTTTTGAAGAAAATTGGGATTTTTTTAGAAGAAATTCTGCTTTCAATTTTGTAAAGACCATTAAAAATTTGAAGAACCTGCCCTGAATATAAGCAAAATCGAAAAAGTTTTATGGGTTACTGAAATTCGTTTGGGCTTAAGAATTTTTATGTAGGCCTTCATATTAAGGCTCTCGGAAGAAACTGGAAATTTGACCGAAAAACGTTTAACCTTTTTGAACAAAGATTTGAAAATTAAGAGCTTATGATTGAAGAAATTTTGGATTTAAATGAAAAAGTTGGGCTTTGGGTGAGGTGAAATTCGGGGTTTAAGTTAACTGATCTGCTTTTCAAGAGCAAAATTAAGTAGAATGTAGGGGTGATTTAAGTCGGTCTGGGTTTTTATTGTACGTATTATCCACCGTCATTGGAAAATATACGGAAAGTCTTTTGCCAATCTTAACAAATATTTGTAATTCTGAAACTTATACTGAAGACAAAATGGTAATTTTATGATAGATTTGGAGGTTTTCATTAAAGAATTTCACCTTCTTATAAGAAAAATCAAATAGGTCGCCGAGGTAACTGAATAACATCATGCAAATTACAGGCGCTTGGACGATATTCGGAAATTTCCAGAAAAAGTTTGGCTTCCACCTTTTAACTATTTAACATTCATTTGAAAATCTGGAGCCTATATATTGAAGGAATTTATTGCAAAAAATGTGAATATCTTTTCTGTAGAAGTGAACCTGAAAATTGAAATCTGCCCAGGCATGTGGGCAAAATAAAGGCTGAAGTTGATTGAGGTTTTTTATTTTGTCGTCCGGTGAAAATTGTTTGACTTTTTTTAGAATGTCTGAAAACCTGGATTTTTTATTGAAACATTTTTAGATTTTTATAAGGAAAATTGGGAATTTTGATTTTCTTCGAAGAAAATCTTCTTGTAAACAAAACCAAGAAGATCGTCAGGGTGAGGAGGCTAAAGTTTATCGGTCTTACATCTTTTATCGTTTGGATGAAAGCCTTCCCCGACTAAACTGGATGTTCTCCCCGAGAGGGACATGCCCTTTCCCGCCTACGCCCCCCTTAGCTGTGGCAAATGGTAGGTCCAACATGTTTTTAATTGATCTCGATTTGGCGCCCCTAGATTGCACCTGGGGCAACTTGCCCCTTCTTGTCCCCTTCCTTAGCTACGCCACTGCTAATTATTGAAAAGGGATGATCTTCATCAAATTATAAAAAATTGAATTAAAAATAAAAATTGTTGCAAAATTACGTTACCATTACATGCCTCTTGAAGAAAATTTTATCTCCTCATCAAGGTACGGGCCACACATACAGTTGTAAAATTTGGTATCATTAAGTTATTATATTCGAAAAAATGGATTTTTATGTGTCCTTGTCTAACATTGAATTTAAAAAACCCCACCGAAACAAAAAAAAGGATCATCAGAAACAGGGAAACATCGGTGTTGAAACTGAAAAGAAAACGCACGGCATATACAGGTCTTAATAACAGTCCTATGTTCTACTAATTTCTCTGAAAAGATCTCTCTGTACTATTTTCATAACTTATTTATTATCGTGGTGTAGTTAGAGCAGTGTTAGACTCCACGGGTTGGATCAACCTGTCAACGCTAAAACAGAAACTACCACAGTTTGTTTTAAAAATACGAGGTTCAAAATTGAATGAGATCGGTCCGTAGTAGCACAGCTTGTTTTCATCTGCTCTGTTGTAACAAATTGCTAGCTTTGGATTAAAGGGGACTTTACATGCTGCTGCCTAGGAAATTTTATTTAACCAAGTCCATTAACTAGTTTGCTGTCTGTTTTATAATTTTATTTTACACCTACGATTTGAATTTTCAAAGCTCTTTAGCTTTTTCGGACGCCTAATTTTTCTAAGGATCTCTATTTTTCCGCGGACCTCCACGGACCCGGCTTTGCCCTTCGCGAACCCCCAAACAAGCCTCATGGACCCCTGGGAGTCCGAGGACCCCGATTGAGAATCACTGTATTAGACTGAATTTTTCGATCATATTTACCAAAGGTGCCTCTTATTTAGTCGTTTGATTTTGAGATCTTTACAAATAAACCAATAAAAAAATACCAAAAAACTTCCGTTCATGCAACTTTATGTCATATTCATTTACATCCCATCATCTTTATTCATAACAGCCCTATTCTTCTTTTCCATTTATTGCTTTATATTTCATTCTTTATTTTGTTTCATTGTTTTTGTTTCTTGGTACCAAGAGCTGACTGTACATTTCACAGATCAGTAACACTCTTAATACAGTATGCCATTTCGAAAATGTCAGTGTTTTATCTGAAGATTAATTTGATCATTAGAAAATTAAAATACGTTGCTGTCGTGCCTAAAATAAAAACTGAAGAAATACCTAACATAGGCCTTTAGCGGTTTTAAAAGATATTCAGGCAAGTAGTAAAGCAAAATAAATAGCTATACATGTTAAACGTAGCTTTCCTAAGTGAAAAGGATCATCCACCCTCCATTAATTCAAACTGTAACAATAATTAAGTATTGCAGTACATATTTTACTATTTCATTTATGACCTTGTTCCATTCTTATAGCAAATAGGCCTTTATCAATTTAAGTTCTTTTATTGTTGTAATTCATAGGCATGGCATTTGTAAGTACAACACGTTAAAATAAAAACATGTTAACAAGAATATGTTTGGTACATTTGTGACCCATAATTATCCATTTTCCTCTTTACTGATCTTTTAAATGAATTTCTTCATTTCAAAATCTGATTTTATATACATTGTGTATAAGAATGGTGTGTATAAGTTAATATGATGACAGAAGTTATGTAAACGATTGCACGTGTTAACATCTATTTTTCAATTCTACAAATATAACGGTATTTTGATTTCTTTTCTTAAACTTCAGTTTAAAACCTTCATTAATTTTGGCAAGTCGCGATGTCTCTTACAATTGGTTAATGTAATATAAGATATTCAATAATTAGGCACATAGTGGGTGAATGGAACCTTTCCTTAATTCAAAGAAATATAATAAAAACAATTGTTACTGTGAGATATGAAGTTCCATATCAAGAATGAATGATGCTAATGCAGCATTACAATCCAAAAAGGGATTTTGAAGACTCTCTTGTTTTATTTCACAAAAGAAGTCATAACATGCCACCCTTCCCCCATACAATAGCATACAATAACTTCTTCGTGACAATTATTTGATGAAATAACGGCAGCGAAAGTGCCAAAATGTTCGACCAAAGCTTTGTAACTCCGTCATAATGACTTTTCTCTTTGCCCAAGCCCTTTCAAAACACAAAAGAACATTTTTGTTGTTGTTGTTGTTGTTTATTTCAACTGTACTACATACAAACGTACATTCGTTATCATTATTATTATGATACAATACGTAATAATATTTACAAGAAACGTGAGTATGAAGACAGTAGAAAAGGAACCAGATGAAGCTTACAAACTTTTCTAGTCTGGCCCTAATAACTGAGATGTTCTTAATTGCTTACACAACTAGAATATATAAATACGGATATGACTCCTATAACATTTACATGATTGTATATAAAGAATTGCTGCTAGTTTGATGCTTACTTTTAGCCAGATTTTTAATTATTTATTTATTTGATTATTTATTTTTTAGCCAGGTAAAATTAATTATCCACATACAATAACAAGAAAGATTTCTTTAAGTACTTCTTGAATAGATTAAGATTAGGGGCATTTCTTATGCTAATGTCAAGAGAGTTCCAGAGAGATACCCCGCTACTTCTCACGTGAGAGTGCGCAAACATTGTCCTAGTATATGGCTGGAGAAGATTATCTCTTCTTTGTGTTGGATAGTTGTGATGGCAACTATTAAGGTTGAAAAAGGAATGGAAATCAGGAGGGAGTTGAACGCTGTTGTGCCTATACAAAAGAACGCCTAACTGGTAATTGTATAGTGGTCCTTTAGAGTTAGAATATTATAATGGTGAAAAAGTGGAAGAGAATGAGTGTATGGTGAAGCTTTTGATATAGTTCATACAGCCCTCTTTTGAAGAATAAAAAGCTTGTCTGTATATGTTGGCAAGACATTACCCCATAATAAATACTATAAGTAAGGTGTGGTAAAATTAATGCATTATAGATAGTTAATAAGGAACAACTAGGAATATAAGGAACAACTAGGAATTTTGCATATTAATAATCTTCACGTAATCTTGTCATAAGATTAACGCAAGGATATATTGTGCGATCACAATTAAAATGAAGCTTGAGATGCATTACACGAAAAAAATACATATTCAAAGAATATTCTTATGCAAAGAATATTCTCAAACTTTTTCTTCAAACATATTCTTATAAAAATGCTTGTGTAAGATGAAAAATATTATTGAATAGACAACTTTCCCATGAAGACCCTTAAACTTTAACAATAAAAAATAGGAATTTTAAATTTTACTTAACTGTCTATCCCCGGTCGATCAGTATTGCTACCAAACAAAATAAAATTGTAGATTCATTATCAAACTTTATATTAATATTTAAGGCAAGAACAGTCGTCCCAAAACTTATTTCAAAGAAACAGCTAAATCTCACAATTTTCTTCTTATTTATCTTCAAAGTATCTTTCATAATATTTTAGGACTTCAGTACTGTATATTAAAGGTAAAACAAATAGTTGCTCCACGTAAATTTCATATTTAAGGAGAGAAGACTCTCAAGAGCCAATCATGTAACAGGGCAGTCTACCACACTACTTCAAGTTGTGGTTACTGCATTTCCCCTTTAATATTGCAAAAAGGCGTTCAGTAAATGGTAACAAATTCTTCGTACAAGTTTGAAGAGCAGTTACGAAGCCAACGGGGACCATTGAGCCATGCCTCCCCCTCACTAAGACCCAATTGCTCAGTTTCAAGAAAAATCGGAAAACGTTTCAACACAGTTTTACTTCGAAAGTAGCATACGTGCCCCAAACGGCACATAAAAACAAATAAATTTTCAAAATTTTTTAATACTCTTCCCCCAGATCGATGATCACACAACATAATGCTCAGCTAGATAAATACCGACTACATCGCTGTTGATGAGCAACCTTTATTGTGTCCAACTGCCTTTTGTAGGGATGATTTTATGAGGCAATACTGAATCTAATAAAAAAAAAATATATTGAAACAATGGAGCAAGTAAAAGAACAGAGTAGGGATTCCACGATTTGTTAAAAATGGGAGTAGAGTCTCAGAGTCTCAGACTACTGCAAATAAGATTTCGACTGGGATTTAGAAAAGGTGGTTGAACTTCCGAAACACTATCTAAGCGGAGCGCCACCATCATTGGCGTGGAACGTACAAAAGATTTGGAAAATTGCTACTTTTCAAGACAGCTGGAAATGATATTTCCAAGGCTCGTAACTAATATCTTGGTAGGGGGGTTTTGAGCAATTTTGCATTGAAACTTAATACTTCATTAAAAAATGCCTAATGATCAAAAATAAAAAAAAAAACCCCAAAATTGTACTTCTACACATTGGATGAAATGGTCATGTAAAGAAAGTCAGTCATTCTAAAAACTTTTAACACTGAATGAGTCTATAGACCTTATGCATATGGTGTCACAGAGCCAAAGTACGTCCTGCATTGGGAGCAAAACAAACCAACACCAACAAATGCAGTCAGCTAATCTCTTAACCAGCCAAATTTGCGGATAGTCTTCTTCTCGAGCAGGGCGAATTCTAATGCGTGCGGTCCATGCGTTCCCGGCCACTGTTTTGCTCAAAAGGGTGAGGTCAGCGTGTCGTCAACGCATAAAGTCTATAGGGCCCACGCATCAAATAAACATATGCGACGAAATATAATAATTAGCAAAGACTGCCCACCCCTCTAAGACCCATGGGATTAACAATGTGAATACAGCTTATCTTGTCTGGTTTATTTTTTCTTTACAAATTTAAATGAGAATGGCATGACCTTGGAAAATTTGTTCTAACCCGGTGAAGGAAGAACTAGAAGATTATTGGTCAAACTTTGCAATATTAATGATTAAACCCACAATGATTACCCCAAATTTGCAATGGTTCGCGCAAGTAACAAGTAAATAATACGATATATGTTAGAAACGGATTTGTATCAATTTTCTTACCATGGCGATCTGTGAGTCTGTGTAAGCAATGCAGGGAGAACAAGTCAGTAAGCCAAAACTGGAGTAAAGGGCGTGGCGGGCTTGATTTAAACCAACTGGTAGGAAACTGGGCCGTAAAACTCCATCTAACCTAACCTGAGAGTCTTTTTTCTTCTTGCACATGATTTAGTTTTTATCTTAGTCACTTGTTTTTTCTTTTAAAATAATCGGTGTAACAAAGTTGAAATTCAGCATTTCAAAGATTTTTAATTTTTTTCTCATTATTTTGATGAGAAATTAAAGGGCAAGAGTAGCCATACCAAACTTAATTTGAAGCAACTGCGAAATTTCACAACTTCCTTTTCATTTCTCTTCAAGCTATCTTTCATAATATTTTAAAACTTCTCTGTTCCATGTATTAAAGTAAAACAAGCATTTACTTACTAGTAAGTTTTACATTTGAGGAGAAAAAAATATTGTCACGTGACTGTCAAGAACCAATCATGAAACAAGACAGTCGGCTACTCTACTCCAAGTTGGGGTGACTGAATTTTACCTTAAAGCATATGTGGTTCGTTCTCATCAATGTATAGGTTCCGATCAAAAACCCCAAAACAGGATTTTATCCCCTTTGCAGTGGGGAATATCAGATGTTTGTTTTTAATGTCTGTTCAAATAAGCTTTGGTCGTATCAAATTCATGTTTGCAACCGTACAGATTTGTTGATATAGATGCGAAGCCAAGAGGATATGTTTTTACTTTAAACATTAAGACATGTATACCACAGCCCCTGCTTCGTCACGTAACATTAACTACAACAGGAACATTTCGAAAAAAAGATGGTGTAATTTCGTCAAAGACCCTTGACAGAAATATTTGCACCAAATTAAGTTTGTTTGTTTGTTTTTTTGTTTTTTTTTTTTTAATTTTTTTTTTACGATTTTAATTAGGAACTAAAGATGTACGACACAGGCGCACGGAGGTATTTTTGTGAAGGGGCTAGAGCAATTTTTCCCGAATAATGTCACCATATATCATGTTTTGCTCATGTTTTTCCCAATGGACAAACTTTCTGCCCGAAACCGGAGGGCGATTGCCCCCTTCTGTATCCCGCCTGGTACGCCTATGATATAGGATAAGTAACAACAAACTACTTTTACTTGCAGGAGAGGGGCACTCGCCCTCCCGATACCGGCACAAGTTGCTTTTGGAGAAAGGGGAGGTGGGGTGAGATGAAAAAGTTCGGAGCCTTTTCATCTCACCACAACTCCCCCTTCCTACACAACCAACCCCTTCTCCCAAAAATGAAGTTGACAGGGTTCCCATGGGATTTTGACCGCTTGACGGGTGTGTATTTCTATGTCATAAGAGAATATTTTCTCACCTGCTAAATGAAGATAACTCGGGGAACTTGAAGTAAAGTTTTCTTCATAATATATTGAAATAGTTAGAAAGTAGAATGTCATGATAATGACAGGGAGTATTTAGCAACTCCCTGATTATGGAAATTCAGAAAAAGCTAGCTTCGAGGAGAACAATTTTAGTCTTGGTCCCATCGGACCATCTGATGGAACCAAATGTAACTGATGGGATTATGGCGTCCTCCCCAAGACAAATTGAAACTTAACAGACTTGTTATGTGGGATTTCGCGGCATCTGGTATTATAAAATGCAAACTGGGAAGAACTTCCTCAACTTGATGAGTTCGTTTATCGTACTCTTTTGTAAACCTTTAGGCTAAGCTGGAATCTTGGTGGGCAGGTCGGTGTCGACTTAAATTGGTTATAATGCTTTCTCAAAATGTCCCATTTGCGGCAAACCGTTACAGCTTAAAGACATCTGAGTTAATATACACCATGGAGGTAAAACGTTTTCGTTGAGAACCACTGCTCCAGACAGTCTGCTGACAGAACGTTTTAATCAGTGTTAATATCTGTCATCATAGACATCCAATATGCTCTCGCTAAACGTCATCCTAATTGCAGCCTAATAGATGAGGAGCAGGGGCGACTGCCGCAAAACTTTAAAACAATACTAGACCATCGTCTTAATGCCTTTTAGTATATCTCAGCCCCAAATTAGGAGTAAATTTCATCCATCTTGGAGTGAATTTCACTATTGTGGGGTAAATTAACCAAAGACATTATAAACGTAGATACCAAACTTATAATGGCGCGTTGACTCCTCATGGAGACCGATTCGGACGGGCGGAAGTGCTGATCACTGGATGAGTCGTTTTGAAAGCCAACAGGTAAATTGGTATCTTCGAGTGCAATAAATACTTGTGATTTCAAAACACCTCAAATCTTAAGGAGACGATTCTTTGATACATTTCATTCACATGGAACAGTTTCTTGCTTTTCGATGCTTTTCACTTAAGAACATTTGAACATGAACGCAAAACGACTGGTTTGAAGTTTATGGACTTGCTGATTGGTCAGTTTCTATACAAGCCCACATCTATACACGCGTTTACATTCTAACGCGCTAAAAACGACAAATCGACTAATGCGTTCGTTTTCCAATCACTCAGAACTGCGCGTCAATTACCCCAGACTATACACACAGAAATGTGTTGTGGGAATACAGCATGCACTCATGGTAAAAATATATGAACGCTGGCCTCTCGTTATAATGAATTTCTGTCACGCATCAGTTATGCGCGCAGATCATTGAACAGAATTGTGCGCATGTCAAATCAACACTTCCGCCGCTCCCATTGGACCTCCATGGGGAGTCAGCGCGTCTAACAGTGCAGGGATAGGAGTCTGGTATCTACATTTATAATATCTTTGAAAATAACACTCCAAAAAGTGAACTTGAGTCACAATTTCACCCTTCAAGAGAGTGACTTCATTCACTCTTTTGTTTGTTGAGTGTGCTGACTTGAAGGTGTGCTAAAACATCATTTGAGAGGAGGTTACCCAAAAAGGCGTACCAAGATGGCCAACGTGAAGCTGTAATTTGTATGATTTGACCACAACTCTGTAATAATTTAAACAAAATTTTAATTTGAATGAGTAACAATATCATATTCCTTTAATACGTGTAGTGATTTTGACCTTACCTTGTATCATTTCGAAAATAGTCCAATTTTCTTGCAAAATCTGTCGATTTACTTGAATAAGTCCAAACTTTCACGCAAAACCGTAGCAGGCAGCCATCTTGCTACGCCTGTACTCACACGTACGGTAGCGAAAATCTAACGTGAGGTATGCTCTGTCCATGTGTGGGAAGTCCGTGGGTAATCCCCACAGTTCATACTTTGTTTTCCATTTTACTCCCATCCTGTGGTTCCTTGCTTTACGTTGAGGTTATATGTATAAACTGCAAATTACTTACATTTTTGGTCTCAATGCTTTAATACAATACTGTCATGCAGAATCTGCTATCTTATAAAAGATCTACTAATTTCCATTTAATAAATTTTTTGTCATCAATAAATAAAAAAAGGTGAATCAATTGATCCTGCAATCAAAGGATTTCTTCATTTGTTTTTTTTTTATTAATTTAGACCGCACCTTTCTATCATTGTTTGAGCACCCCTTCCTTGAAAAGATCAACAAGGAAGCCTGCTGAATAAACAAAATAAAAACTTCCTGGATCAATGCCAATAATTTTTCCCTTACAAGCCCATGGGTATCAAATTACCTACTAATTTGTTTTGATCAGAGAACATTTCTCGCCTTGGGGCTATCAAAATTCATTTCACAACAGGAAATTTAAACTTACGTATGACTACATCCTTTATACTACCGATATAAAGCCAAAATTTTCAAAAATTAAAGTTTCAGTAAAGATACACATTAATTTATTTACAGATCACTCGAATAAACTGATACTGGTAAAGTCAGGATAAGTGCTTTTGAAAAGAAAACTCTTTAGAATTATTTCTGGAATTAAGACTTTTACATCAGGGAGTTCCAGCAAACCGTTGCACCTACAATCCTAGACCTAAATGGTGGCAAAATGAGGAACAAATTTATCCACACTTAGATAGTTTCGTTTGTGCACTAAACACCACCCCAAGGTTAATGTTTTTCAGCAAAAAGGGAACATTCAAAATTCGAAGCACTGCAACACTGAATGGGGAGCGTGTGCTGTCACATGTATTTTTTGAAGGATGATAACTCACACGGAAGACTGCATTATAATTATGTGATAATGTTATACTTGTACGACTAGGATTGCAGTCTTCTCTTGGTCTTTTTCTGGTCCCATAACTGTTTTGCACTTAAAATTGTCTAATTGCTAGCGGATGGGTAGCCTGCGTAGCGCCTCTGTGGCTGCAGCTCCCTTAAGGCTGCCGCCCCTCAGATTTTTTATTTTTTCGTAGCGATGAGCTGGAAGAAAACATTCGTTAGCGGACGGTTTGTATTACTAACCAAACACGTGATCAAAACAAATGATGAAAACAGACATTTTTTACAACATACGGTAAATAAAACTAAACTTAACTCAAACTCTGCATGTTTACATTGCGGATGGTAAGCTTTGTCTGCATGATAAAGGCCAGTGTCCTGTTAGTGTCAGTGGCGTACGCAGGTTTTCTTTGAAGGAAGGGGGGGTGAGGAATACAGTATGTTGAGTGATCGCCTACCCGAGAGGGGTGTCCCTCCTCTTTGAAAGTTTAGATTTTTTCAAGGAGTGGAGACGCAAAATGGTGCAAGATTTTCGACTTTGACAGGAATAGTCTTCAAAGTTTAATTGTGGTAGTTAATGGGTCTTTATATGCAATTTAATGCTTTGCATGCTACCTTTTCGAAGTAAAATTTGTTTCTAAATCTGCTTACAGTTAGGAGTCAAAATAAAAGGGCATCAATGATCGGCATAGACGTACTGCAGCATTTCAGTTTTTGGATTTCTTGCCCGAAAAACGTAAGCTTAATTCTGTCATAAAAACTATCTAAGCGGAGCGCCACCATCAGTTGGCGCGTAGCAAATTCTGAAAAAATCAGCCCCTCAGATGACAGGAAATACGGTAGCATTTCCCAGACTAAAATGTAAAATTTAAGCCAGTTTTTCGGCGTTTGCAAATAAAATACTCACTTCAAAATAAGTTCACAACTGCGAAGTGATCAGAAAGTTTTTAAAAAATACTTTGACCAGGAAATGTAATTTTGTCCGAAAGAATATCTAAGCGGAGCGCCAGCACTAGTTGGCGCAGAGCGTGCAGAAAATTTGAAAAATCGCGACCCCTCAGATGGCCAAAAATTCCGTTTTCATGCTTGTTAAAGGCAATCTAAATAGTCTTCATTTTTAGCTTTCTTTGCAATAACAAAAAATAAGCAACTTGCTAAGTGATTAGAAAATTACCACATAAAATATACCACCACCATTAGATAAAATGGTCTTGAATCTTTTCGAAAGAAAACTAAACAACGGAATTGAAAATATGCTGATGTTTCTCTATTGTAATTCTTGGCTAAATTCAAGACCCGCTAAATTGATGAAATTGTCTATATGACTGCCGAACTCTCAACAATAAATGATTTTACCCTTAGCATCTTTTGCATGATAACTGGCAATTTATTGCGCACCGCACCTGACCTCCGTTCCCGCCCCCGTCTTGTGCGTCTGTTCCGACAGGAACGAGTCTGAAGGATGGGTCTCTCCCTTTTGAAAATTTTTGTGAAAAATGTTTCCTTACATGTAACCTTGTGCCATGCACGTGCTGCCTTTTGAAGTAAAATTTGGAATTTGACAAATTTGCGTATTTTTAGGAATTAAGAGAGGGGCATTAGGGAGACAATCCCCCCCCTTGAAAATTTTTGAGAGATTGGGTGACCTTACATGCAATCTGGTGCCACATACGCTACCTTTTGGAGTAAAGTTTGTGTAACTAAAGTACCCATTTTAAGGAACTACAAAAAAAAAATGATTTCCGTGAAGGGGGCCATGACCCAATGCGTCCACTGCGTACGCCAGTGGTTATAAAAACCGGTTCCTTAAAAGAATCAGTTTGCTGTCCTGAATCCTCATCAATGTGGATCCAAGGACCTCAACAGCAAGTCACCAGAAGCCCATTGAAAAGAGACAGTGAGAGGCCCCAAACCCAAGGAACTCTTTAATTGAAATGGGACAGGAGCGTAGCCAAGAATTGATCAAAAAAGGGCGAAGAAGTTTTTGAGAGGGAGTGAGGTTTCGGGATCCCTACCACCCGAGCACGAGGGGAAGGGGACAGGGTGTTCCCTCCCACGGTGTAAAATTGTTTGTTGTTTAATGTGAAAATATGCGATTTGGTGCATAATTTATACGGTATTTTGTATTCATATGGAGATATTATTATGTAAATTATGGAGGCATTATTGTGTACTTTATGAACAAGTTTGTACGAACAATCATGTAGAACGGAAATACACACATATTGCGGGCGAACAATTTATCATTCTACAAGTCGGCAGCAAACATAACACTTTAATTCAACCAGGTGGTGTGAGGTGTTGCTTTGTACACTGGCCTACCGCCTGGTATCAATTGTGCCTGATATTGTAGGCCTAGGCTACAGTTTCGCTCCTTACGTTATAGGCAGTGGCGTCGCCAAGGAAGGCCCAGGGGGGCACGTGCTCCCCCCCCCCTGAAAAATCGTGTGCCCCCGTGTGCCCCCAACTGAGATTTGAGATTTTCAAAACAAATATGTCTTCTGTAGTCAGAGTGTGACTATGAAATTTTTAGGATTCGATTTCTTTGTTGAAAAGAAAGGCAGTTAAGTTTTTATGTTTTCCAAATGAAAATATCGCAAAAAACCTTGGAAAGGTGCCATTTCCGGCTGTCTTAGGGGTGGGGGTTTTTTCAAAATTTTCTTCACACTTCCGATTACATCAATTGAAGGTGGCGCACAGCTCAGGTAACCCTTCGAGCAGGATTATGCCTACATTTTTCCTTCAGAGGATCACATCTAATTGCCCATCAACTGCCTTTTCTTTCTCTTTCTAGTGCAGCTCACCTTCCTCAAATGGTCAGCCGGATCCGCTCTTGAGAGTAGTTTCACTAACGTTATAGTGATGTTACCAAAAATAAAATCTTACTCGAAATTCCCCTTTTTAAAAATGTCTGCCGGATAAGCTATTGGTAGTTGAATCAGTGGTTTTTTACCGAAAGGCTTACTTGAAGTTACCCTGGAGGTAATTTTTAGACCAGTGTTAAGTCAATAAAATTACCCTTAAATAACGTCTTTAATACCTCACAAACACGCTAAAACCCAGGAGCTTCCGGGGCTTCGCCCCCTGAACCCCCATCGGGGCTTTGCCCCTGGACCCCACAAGGGCCCTAAGGCGGCCCCCTGGACCCCACCCGTTAAGCCTCGTGCTTCGCGCTCGGTGGCGCCTACGGCGTCATGAGTGGAGTCTAGCAATGCTCCCCATTAAATCGCCGTGCCCCCCCCCCTAGTGTCCCCCAGAATGAAAAGTCTGATGACGCCACTGGGTATAGGTAGATTTCCTGAGTGTTAGAAGGGATTTAACAACACACCAGAACAAACAGACAAATTGTAGTGTCAGCCAAATTTAAAGGTGTAGTTCAAATACAGTTTCAAGCACATTCCAAGTTCATCTATAGTTTCAAATACATTGCAAATACGATTCAAGTTCTCCACTTAGGTAGCCTCCAATAACAGGCAGGAAAAAGCGTGGCCATATTCTACAACAGGGGCATAAAGGCAAAGGCACTGCGAAAAAGCAGGTGGACCTTGATAAAGGGTGTCCCGGAGATAGATGTGGCTTTTTTCTCCACGTTTAAAAAAACTCCACAACCGGAGCGGAGCGAGAGAGAATTTTAGTGCAAAATGTCTCCCAGGTTGCTGGAAATGGTGTTTCTCACCTCTATAAAGACAATGCCGGCAGGGTATTTATAAATTTATTTGTCATAATTATAATATGAAAGGGCCAATCCTCTCACCCCAAACAACAAGTTCATGTAGGGGGTACAGAAACTCTCCACTGGCTCAGCATTTTGACTGACTGTTAATTCAAACAATGCAGATTACCAAAGCTTATATTACACAGCATGAACTGTACCGAGAGTGTTTTGATCATACACAAAGAACTTTTCTATACTCACCTTGGAGCAATAAACTGAGATTGGGACTGGATAAGGATGAATTTCAGATAATTGCGGGAGGGGCTTAAGTAAGAATGTTAGGAGAGTTGGTACTGTTTAGGGTGAGAGAACTGGGCCTTTAAAGCAGGTAATACCTAATAGGCCTAAGTCACACTCAAGTTCACTTTTTTCACTAACTTGTTACAAGGCCAGCATGGGGTTAGATGTCCTCCATTCTGTGAGCGATATTTCCTTTAGATTGCTACATTTTTAAAACTAACAATCTTGAATATAACAAGGTTAAGTCCCCCAGAGTACGAAGGACCTCAACGGACCACTACTACATGATCAAGTCATTTCATCAACCCTCTCCCCCATTAAACTGCTATTTGCCATTATGTTTCACTAGGGTGTTGCTAGAGACTCGCTGGTTTCACGGAAGTAAAAAATTCATATAGGGTATATATCTTGTGCATTGACGACATACTTGCATTATCCTTTGAGCAGAACAATGGAACATGTGAGCACATGCATAAGAATTCGCCCTGTAGCAGACTATGCGTGTATTCGACTGGTTGACAAATCAGCTGTCTGCATTTGTCTGTGCTGGTTTTTTAGTTGCCCACAAAGGAGGGCATACTTTTCGTTCGGTAACATCATATGCACAAGGTCTATTATAAAAAGTTAAAAAAGATCAACTAACATGCTCACCCAGCTAAATATTCCATGCGGAGACACTCTCCATAAAATAAATTTGTTATCCTAATGATAGTGGCTCCATAGTCATGTATCAGCCAATCTGAATAAGGAAAAATGAGACTATATATACGCTTGTAGTATTACAAACAAATAGCTTCTCCTTGTGTTATAAAGGTCGAATGTTCTTTTATCGAGGCAATTTACTATGATATCATAGTAATATCATAGTATCATAGACAATGTACGCTTAACTGATCAAGGGATGTGTAACTTAAGGTACGTAACATGAATGTCCAAGGAATAAGACGTATAGACCGTACAACCAGTTAAAGGCATATTCTGGTGACTTTTAACTTGGGTCTCGTAGGAAAGACAAAAAATATCACAGACCATGCCCTCCCTCCCCCCAAACCATGTCTCAATACCCAAAGTAAAGTCTGATAAAATATTCTTCTAATGTTTGAAAATTGATAGGTAAATTGTTTTGTATGTGTAAATTGACGCTTGGATATTTATGATTTAAAGAAATTTCATGAAAATATGAAACAAAACAAAAAGATATCTCACCTTAAAGATTGATTATTTCCGTAAAAAATACATCCCCTTTTCGGTCAACAAAATCACAGAAAATTATGTAATATGTGTACATAACTTTAGATTCCTTTTTATTTCTTTATAATTTAACGTTCCGTTTGTCCTTTAAACTTGATACTGCATTGTTTGAATATCTTTTCCTGTAGATCTAGCACTACACTACACCATATTAGGGCAAAGCAAACTTTGTTGCTGAATACTTCCTGCAGCGGTATCAGAAATATAAATAAACTGAATGCAATGTCAAATTAATGCACTGAAATGACATCACAGATTCCCACAATGCACTAAATCTCGAGAAAAAATGATTCAAAATTAGTATCTTCAGTTCCGAACGTCACATGCTATTGAGATTCAGTTATCACATCCTGAAAGGGAAAATGTTTCTGCATAATTTGAAGTCAATGAATTGTCTCCGGAAAATCCCTTTAAGTATTTCCGAAAATCTTCCTTTTACTACGAAGTACTACTTTTGCAAGGAGACGTAATGGAAAGTTTGTATTTCATGAGAGAAGTAGGTCTTTTCGGGTGACAGTTTTCCATTCCTACACATTTCAGTGGTTCCAGATATATTATGGTTACATCAGGAAAGGGGGCAAATATACTAAGCAGCTCTTTCTTGAACCATTTTCACAGCATGTCGTCCCCTGCAGGGGGCAACTTTTGGCGGTCGACTTGTGTTCATGGGCAACAGAGGCGACAGATCTGGACCTTTATCTGCTTTGGTCAACAGAGGAGGGGTATTAATTTTCCAAACACCGCGTGGAAGTCCCAGACCCCTCATGGGATCTGGACGAGGAAAAATCTGGATTGGTCGCAAGACTTGTCAATATTCGAATTCGCAATTAGGTGTCTGTCCTTGGACCACAGAGGAACGACCGTGCCTCAACCCCGGTTTACCGTGTGAAACAGGTAAGTGATCTTACCTTATCCTGTCTTTGGGGCACAGCATTAAACTTTTAGAGGACGAGTAGTCGAATTATCATTATTAGCCCGGCTTCAGATTGAGGCAAGTGCCACCTGACATGTCTATAAACAGAAAAATTCAGGCATACGGGTATCTTCTGGTGGGTTGGGGAAATATAGCGGGGTATCTGCCAAGAGTCAGGGTGCTGAAAAATAAAACATTTAAGGGATAGGGGAAAGTAAAATGGCTATTATTTTTCATCTAGAAACTCGAGAGTTGCAAACTACCCCTCAAAATACTTGCAAAGAAATTGTCTTTTAGTTGATATACAGATATTGAGAATCACGTGGCTTTTGAGGTCATTAAAAGTCAAAAAGGTTTGACCTTTGACCTTTGACCTAAATCTTGACTATGCTATTTCAAAATGTAATTGTGTACAGTAAATCGATTCATTTGTCCTAGTTTGACCTGAAATAATTATATTACATGTCTTCAAACAATTTTAGGCTACTAATGTTCCAGGGTTTGTACTTAGTAAGCACCAGCGTCGAACGAAATGTTAACTAGTAAAAAATCTGTTAGAAAAACATAGTTTTCCAACCCGGAAATTACAATCTATTCATGGTTAATGAGCTTTACAAGCTGTTCACCATCTCGAAATCATTTTTATATCTATTTAAGCATTCCTTGTTTTCACAAATTTATTAATTGCATATCTACATGTCCATATCGATACCCCTGTCCCTTCTTAATACCTGAAAAGGTGCAAAACAATACAATGAAATATCAGTACTAATAGCTTCAAATTGGGCAGGAGATTGAGGTAAGTGCCATCTGGAGTGGTCATTATAGGCTATGGTCCACAGGCATCTCACAGGCAACCCTACAACTCTCCGTCGCAATATTTTTTGGAAACGTTACGGTCCGCTGAACACTAAATCAAGTGGTATTAGTAAATATTTTGGGTCTCGCCCGTTCAAAATGGATGCCAAAAACAAAATGGTGGCAAACATTTTGCATATTTTGCATTAAATAATAATAAAGAAAATATTTTTAAAAAATATTTTTGAGGGATCGACTTTTAAAATTTAGTCATATTTTGTAACAAGTATTCCAGAATTAATTTTTGGGACTGTTTTGGTCGATTCAGGTTAACCAAGACGGCCGAAAAACAATAAAATGGCTGCTAAACTAAATGAAATGTTTCCAAAAAATTGTGAAAAAAATGCAAATTTCCACATTCCTCAATCACAATGATGTAAAATAATGTTTTCAAATAAAGGCGGAACTTGACAATCCTAGATACAAGAGTATTTGTCATTCAGTATGTCGGAAATGCACTGAAGAAGTAAAAACAATACAGTAAAAATTCCCCACAAAAATAAGAAAATAATTAAAAAATGCAAATTAATGTCAGTCTGGAAAATAATCACTAAAAATATATTTCGACTAATAATTTCTAATATCTTTATAGAAAATTGTACATAATTCTCAAAACATGATATCTGGTATTTTATGCAGGACCCCATACTAACCAAGATGGCGGAAACAACAATATGGCCGCCAATAAAACGATCATAATGTATAAAAAATAATAAGAAAAATATTCATTAAAAATACTTTTGACACAGTTGCCCTTAATTTCTGGCCAGATTTTATGAAAAATAATCCTAATTTACTTTTTAAAATACTTCTTTTGGAACTTAGATCAACCAAAATGGCGGAAAAGCAAAATGGTCGCCGATGCATTAATTATGTTGATATATCATGACGATAGGAAAATAATCATTAAAAGTATTTTTGGCACATGAAAACCTAACCTGTGTCCATTTTCTGTTGTAAATATTCACAAAGTATTTCTCTGGATATTTCTTTTAGGATCCAGGTCAACCAAGATGTGAATATAGCAGAATGGTAGCTAACGTTAAAATTTCAATATATTGTAATAATAGAGAAAATAATCCGTAAAAATTACTTTTTCTGACAGTTGCTATTTATAAATGGTCATATTTTATAATAATATTTAACACATTTAAACCTTAAATCTGTCCCAAAAATAAATTTTCAATGGCTGATAAAGATTATGGACAGATTTTAGGTTTTAATGTGTTAGAAATATCTTTAGTGATTACTTTCTTAATTATTAAAAAATACGGTAATTATATCACGGACGGCTATTTTACTTCTTCCGCCATCTTGATTGACCTGAATTGCATCTAAAATATTTTAAAAACACGTTTCTTTTTTTTTTTTCTTCCATCTTTATTTCCTTTTTGAATCTGTTTTCACAGCAATATTTTAATCAACAGAATAATAACATGACAAAGCAATTCTCATACTTTCAAACTTTGATAAGAAAAGGAGGATAATTTCGTTGCGAAAATCAAATAAATTAAGAATCAATTGGGTCAAATAGACCCGCACAAACTGAAAAGACGTCTTTTAAATTTAAATAATGGACTTTACCTTTTGATTTTTGTTTCCTCTTAAAAAATATATATTCCTCAGTTTGAATAGCAAACTTAAACTTGTAATAAAAACTATTTACATTTGGTTTTATCGATTGAAGTTTACATGAAAACAAATAATACTTTAAATGCAAAATCAAAAAATTGTATGGATGACAAATACTATACTGGTACCCAAAGAAAATATCATTCTTAGAAAACACAAACTGATTACCAAGAAACCTTGATTCAACGTCAAGAATAAAAGTAGAACTGATTGTACAAGCCCAAAAAAGGTGCTCAATAGATTCAATCTCTCTTTGACAGAATGTGCAGAGTTGGGAGTCTGTTTTCCCCATTAAATAAAGTAGCCTGTTTGTGGGTAAGATTCTATGTAAGAATTTGAACTGAAAAAACACAATTTTGGTTTCTGTTGTAGTAGCCCAAGGGCTCCTAAAAATATTCTCCCAGGCATCGGTAGAAAAACCTGGAAAGTATTTAACCCATTTCTCCATAGCTGTAGGGGGACTCACTACCTTTACAATGAGACGGTGATAAACCAATTGAGACACTGAAAGAGAATGCATGACTTTATGGTAAAACAACTGGTTCGAGTTTTGGGTATTTGCATGTCTACTTGAAAGAATATCTGCTCGCCAAGCATTGGGGATACTAGAAAACAATCCCCAATAAAAAACGAAGGTAATACCTGGGACTGGGAAAGTCTTTCGGAAAGTGTCCCAAACCAACGGCCTCCCATTTTGATCAAAAATATCCCTTAAATACACCAAACCAAAATTAAGTAGTTGATCGTTAAATACAACTTTACTATTTATTTTAATGTAAGAGTTATTCCACAGTATTTGATCGCCAAAATTACTTTGGGGTTCCACAAAGGAGGCATCGCACCAAGCATGAACAACATTTTTAATGAAAGTGTTTGAAATAGACACATCAGATTTTTTACAGTTACAAGAAAACAAAAACTTATTGCCATACGTCTTTAAGGCTAAATCAAAGAAAAGTTTCCATGGCCTCTGCGAATCGTCGTCACAATATCTACGAACCCAAGTACATTTTAAGCTCTTGACAAAAGTTTCAACATGAACTACTTTCAATCCCCCTTTACATACGTCATCAAACACAGAAACACGTTTAACTTTGTCAGGGTTGCCAGCCCAAATGAAATCAAAAATAAGATTCTGTATCTCCTTAATAAACTTTTCAGGGGGATTGGGAAGGGTAAGAAAAAGAAACACTAATTGGGACAAAGCAAAGGATTTTACAAGAATGTAAAAACACGTTTCAATTATTTGGCATAAAAGGAGGCCATTTATAAAGAGCAACTTTTTACGGATTATTATCTCTATTATTATAATTAATTGAAATTTTAAAATTAGCGGCCATTTTGCTATATCCGCCATCTTGGTTGACCTGGATCCTAAAAGAAATGTCCAGAGAAATACTTTGTGAATATTTACAACAGAAAATGGACACAGGTTAGCAACTGTGTCAAAAGTATTTTTAATGAATATTTTTCTTATTATTTTTTATACATTATGATCGTTTTATTGGTGGCCATATTGTTGTTTCCGCCATCTTGGTTAGTATGGGGTCCTGCATAAAATACCAGATATCATGTTTTGAGAATTATGAACAATTTTCTATAAAGATATTAGAAATTTTTAGTCGAAATATATTTTTAGTGATTATTTTCTGACATTTATTTTCATTTTTTTAATTATTTTCTCATTTTTGTGGGGAATTTTTACTGTATTGTTTTTACTTCTTCAGTGCATTTCCGATATATTGAATGACAAATACTCTTGTATCTAGGATTGTCAAGTTCCGCCTTTATTTGAAAACATTATTTTACATCATTGTGATTGAGGAATGTGGAAATTTGCATTTTTTCACAATTTTTTGGAAATATTTCATTTAGTTTGGCAGCCATTTTATTGTTTTTCGGCCGTCTTGGTTAACATGAATCGACCAAAACAGTCCCAAAAATTAATTCTGGAATACTTGTTATAAAATATGACTAAATTTTAAAAGTCGATCCCTCAAAAATATTTTTTAAAAATATTTTCTTTATTATTATTTAATGCAAAATATGCAAAATGTTTGCCACCATTTTGTTTTTGGCAGCCATTTTGAACGGGCGAGACCCAAAATTACTAATACCACTTGATTTAGTGTTCAGCGGACCGTAACGTTTCCAAAAAATATTGCGACGGAGAGTTGTAGGGTTGCCTGTGAGATGCCTGTGGACCATAGCCTATAATGACCACTCCAGATGGCACTTACCTCAATCTCCTGCCCAATTTGAAGCTATTAGTACTGATATTTCATTGTATTGTTTTGCACCTTTTCAGGTATTAAGAAGGGACAGGGGTATCGATATGGACATGTAGATATGCAATTAATAAATTTGCTATAACAAGGAATGCTTAAATAGATATAAAAATGATTTCGAGATGGTGAACAGCTTGTAAAGCTCATTAACCATGAATAGATTGTAATTTCCGGGTTGGAAAACTATGTTTTTCTAACAGATTTTTTTACTAGTTAACATTTCGTTCGACGCTGGTGCTTACTAAGTACAAACCCTGGAACATTAGTAGCCTAAAATTGTTTGAAGACATGTAATATAATTATTTCAGGTCAAACTAGGACAAATGAATCGATTTACTGTACACAATTACATTTTGAAATAGCATAGTCAAGATTTAGGTCAAAGGTCAAAGGTCAAACCTTTTTTACTTTTAATGACCTCAAAAGTCACGTGATTCTCAAAATCTGTATATCAACTAAAAGACAATTTCTTTGCAAGTATTTTGAGGGGTAGTTTGCAACTCTCGTGTTTCTAGATGAAAAATAATAGCCATTTTACTTTCCCCTATCCCTTAAATGTTTCATTTTTCAGCACCCTGACTCTTGGCAGATACCCGCTATATTTCCCCAACCCACCCGAAGATACCCGTATACCTGAATTTTTCTGTTTATAGACATGTCAGGGAATCGAAAAAACATGGTGGCATTAATGACCATTCCAGGTGGCACTTGCCTCAATCTGAAGCCGGGCTATATGCCTGGCAAAGAACAGTTATTGCTACAAAAGAGAAACAAACGTCTCCAGATGTTAAACCTTTTCGAAATTGTTCTTTTGCCTTTCATAATACAATTTCGCTTCTTCAACTTGACAAATGATTGCCACCAGATGCAAAATCTAAAAAGGGCGAACTTAAAGGGCCAAACCTCTGACCCCAAACTACAATTATGGTACCCGGGTACCGAAATTCTCAATTGGCTCAGCCTTTTTGATTGACAGCTAATTCAAACAATGCAGAGTGCCAAAGCTTATATTACACAGCATGAACAGTACTGAGAGTGTTTTGATTATATAAATCGAGTTTTTCTATACTGGCCCTGAAGTAATAAACTGAGATTGTGTCTGGATGAGGATGAATTTCAGACAATTGTGGGAGGGGCTTCAGTAAGAAGATTAGGAGAATTGGTACTGTTTGGGATGAGAGAACTGGGCCTTTAAGGTAATCCCTAATGGAGTGAAGAGTGCCAGTCACTCCAGGATGTTAGGATGTTAATTCACTCCACTGTAAAAAAATACTGCTTTCATATTTACCATTACCAATAATAGTTATGAATTTAAATTTATTGAAAAAATCACTGGCCTCGTATTTACCATTTCCAACAATTATAATGAACTCTAATTTATTGCCTGAACTCAGATAAAATTGGATGTATTCTTCCAAAAAAAAGGAGATTTACAGAACAACAAAATAAAGAGATAAGTAAGGATTTTTAAGAATTTCCGCTCTTTTGGAGTGAAATGTATGACTTACATTCTTCTAACGAGTGAAATTCACTTTTTTATTTTTTGATTGTGACGGCCCGAATACTGTTAATAAAATACGGATGTATCATTTTTATTTTAGACTTCGTTGCTCCAGAGCCCCCTTCATATGCTCATTCCGATCCACTCGAGTTTACCGACGTATCAGCAGAGAGTATCAAAGTGTCTTGGCCTGAGTGGGACGAAACAACCGATCTGGGCGTCGGACCGGTAATCGGTTATAAGATTCTCTACCGTGAGACGAATGACACATTTCAGGAGACTGGAATTTTAAGTCGCAACACTTCCTATTATCGAATTGACGGTCTCACAGGTGAAACCACCTACGAGTTTCATATAGTTCTCGTACGGGACGGTATACCCGCACATGGTCCACCCAGTAACATACAGATAATACGAACACCATGTAAAAGTGAGTTAAACACGTTTATTTTAATAATTTTAATAATTTTCAATGTGTGTTTAAGAATATAAGGTCATATCAAGTTTCGGTATGTTGGAGAGGTACTTATTCTAAGCATTTTGGTGAATTTGCATTAAAATCTGATGCGTGGTTGTCAAGATATGAGCAAGTAGAGTTGTCACATTTTCAACAAAAAGTGAACTTGAAGCAACATAGGCAATGTGATATCATATCCCCACATTAATGGACATTTTTTGTTTACACTTTACAGCCTATTTTCTCGTCAACAATCCCATATTTTCAAAATGTAGGTCTAATTGCAGAAGTCGCATAAGAACTTCACAAAGTCGCTCGACCCTTTGGAGAAGAATCCAGGGACAAAACCAAGTAATTCAGCTTTACTCCAGAAGGAATTCTTTTACCCCGAAAAAGTTACGCCCCTCCCTGAAAGGACCCCAACCAACCAACCAATTGACCAATGGTTTCTAGGGGAGTCACCATCACATGATCACACCCAGTGGTGCCAGCCTATTATTTTCTGGGCGTGCCGGCATAAGACTAAATAAGTAAAAACAAAAATACAAAACAAAGGCTGTCAGATGTTTAAATGTTTGTTATCCTCATACCTCAACTTTGTTCAGATTTTCGGGCGTGGTCCGTTCTAGACTGGCTGAAAAAAAAACAGTCATGCTATTTGCAGGGACCGGTTCACAACTGGTCACCGTCAAATCATGGGGATTCCTCTTATCGCTGCATATGAGTACCGACCAGTTACAGGTCTTTTCGTCATAGAATCCAGTTTGTTTATTCACAGCTTCTGAAATTGTCAAATGTATCAAACACGCAATTTACTTAACACATAAACACTTTTTCTCTCTTTGTCACTTTCTGCTCATTCGGTGAAACCTGAAACCTTTTCCAGGAAAAGAACGCCGAGTAGAGAAGAACATCTGTCACTATTGTCGTGGCAATTTACGTTTTACTTTTTGGAACATAAAATAACGATTTTACTTTTGGATTAGGTCACTAGATATCACATAGTTAGCATAATTATTTTAAAGGTAAAGTTTAAAGACTTATATTGTGGTTCAAGATATCTGCTCTCGATCTCGTTTAGGTCATCTTTTGCTTATTAGCCTGGCTCTCCTTCATATTTGCACACTCCAATAACATCTGGTAGAATTCATCAGCACCGTGTTCCCATCGGGGGAGATTCCGATTGGGCAGGTATTAGGCATGATCTCAGTCGAGTCGTTCCCGACATAAATTTACCACCTCCCTCTGGAAATACTGGTTGCTGTCTCATCCGCGTTTACTTCCCCTTGGACGCCCTCTATGCCTACGCCGTTGTCGACATTATATCCTCAGGTTCAGTGGCGTACGCAGAATTTTAGGAGGGGGCCAGTGTGTCATCCCCCGACTGATATGGAGGTGGAGATCAATTCAAGAGAATTGCTCCCGTGTAAATTCGCCCGACTGGGTCGTTTCCCTCGACTACATACAGAGGTGGGGCCATGGTCCTCCCCCCCCCCCCCAATATTGCGCACGCCGCTGCTCAGGTTTACTAATTTAATATGGGGAATGGCTTTAAGGTCGAAAAATGTAAGAATTCAGTTTCACTTAATTCTATTTACCTCACTTGAGGTGTAAAATCAAAATAGAATATTTACAAATCTTACAAGAAAAACAAGACAAGGTTACAAAAAAGGAGGAATAGAAAACGGCAGAAAAGCCTTGGTGAAGACTAAGCAAGTACCAGCTGCCTACAAAGATGAACTAATTTCTGAGTTAAAGCATTTTTTCAGAAGGATAAACAAATTGAAAAATTTTTACCAACCTGAGGACTTCGAACCAGTCATTATTTTAACCACGATTTTTTAATTTGCAGCCAAACACCCTAGTAAAACTTGGAAAAATGTTTTTTTTTTTTTCCACAGAACTGGAACATGTTGACCTTCACGTCGAAACGAGTCCGATGACCGGACTCGAAAAGAGTAGTTTTGACGTTTCTTGGAGTCTACCCAACCTGTCAGGAAACTGCAGCCTCATTCATCAACAAGTCACTTTACATCGTCTCGACGTTAGTAATTGCTTCTCAACATCGCATACCGCACCGAGGACAGAAGAATTTCCAACAGGTGTTCGAAGGAGAGTCTTTACTCGATTGCGGTCGTACTCATTGTACAACATCACCTACCTTGCAAGGAGTTCAGCAGGAACCTATGTGACGTCACAGCTACACCGCACGGCGGAGACAAGTAAGACCATAGACAATAAAGTGGGCTTAAGGTTTGAGGAGGCTATGACACTTTTTAAACAATTTTGTTAAAATATTAGAATAATCACGGAAATGAGTATTCCTACTCAAACTAATTACTTTAACTGAATTTGTACAATATTTTAAACAAATTGATTTGAAGTGCTCACGTATATCGAGTAGTAGAACTCATTTTCTTGAGCACCCAATTTTTTCACAAAATTCTTTAAATATTTTTTTGAGTGCTGCCTAATTGAAATCTAAGAGGTGTATCCAAACAAATTTTCCTCCTTCCCCTTCTCACCTACCCCGTCCCCACCCCTCTTTTTCTCTCTTCCGTATTCACCGGGGCAGTCAGCTACAGCCACCTGTGTACAGCATTTTTTCTTTTCCTTTTCAAATGAATTAGACTGGTTTATTTGTAGTTAAATAGGCGTCTGGGAAACCAGTTATCTGAGGTCAGCAGATGTCAATTGGAATCATTGTCATTTCACCTCAAGATAGCTTTATGAGTTGATATGAATAATGAATGTTTTCATATTTGAAATATTAGAAGGAAGATAATATTGCCGTAAATGGAGGTCAAAACTCAGAGGTCACAAGAGGTGAAAATCTCCAGACTTCATTGACACGTGTTGTTTCATGGTCAATAGTACGATATATTAGGATGGAGAGCATACCCTTTAAAAAATTGCTGTAAATTTACAGGACAAAAAAAATAGGAAATAAATTTTAAAAAGTGGAAAAAGCGTTGTCATTTTGTTTAAAAAATTGAGTTTTTTTTCATATCCGCCTAGCTTTCGCCATTTCTTTATTTTTTTTTTTCTGTAATTCTACAACATGTCTGTCCTATTTTTACAGTCTGTGTAGATTTTTTCATATTAAATGAGCTTATAGATCATATCACCAATGTAATCCTTTTGTTTATGTAGGGGTCAAATAATCTGACGTCGAAATCTCAAGTATATTTTCTTTCCCTTCGTGCCACCAAGATTAAATATGGGTTACACGAATACCCCATGTGCATGTGGAATGACATGCATTTTACCCATATTTTAACGGCATATTAGTTGACCACATGGGCCCCTTAGTTATCCATATAGGGCAAGGGGATCTCATGGGCTCGTCCATATAGACTTTAATGAGTCTTGGGTGCGAAACAACTATGGGCTCGGTATGCTCGGCCATGCCCACAAAGATCCCGTATGGGAATTTTACCTAAATAATCTAATAGAAAAGTATCATATTTTTGGTGGCTGTGAAACTCATCAGGGTCACCGCAGGTCAAATCTGAAAACCTTATAAACGCAATATTTTGTTATGATTTTTTCATCAAAGCGTTCAAGATGCAGTGACCCCAAATCAACGGAGAGTAATAATAGTAATTCATTATTTCTTTTAACTATTCTCAACAAAAATACCACCTTAGCTTTCCTGACAGTCAGGTTTCGTGGGGGTGTATTACACAATGGCCAATTGAATTTCGTTCGAGATATATAACTTTCACCATCCATAATTATCCCTCTCGGTCGACTGCGGCTATAGTTTACCAAAATTGCGATATTCCTGCAAGAAGTTTGCCTTGGATATCCGCCAATAATTCTATAATATGCGCTAATATATCATATCCTTCACACTCACTTTCGGTGAGGGTGAGGGATACACTCCTACCCCGTCTTCAACCATGTTAATTGTTTAGTTGAATACGATACGATGCATGTTTAACTTTTCAGAGATCAATAGTTTCTTACGAAATCTAGGAAAATCATTTCCGTACTTTTCTTGAAACATTTTTACAAAGGTTGATTTCTTTTTTCTTTTCAATAAGAAGCACAGATTTCAAGTTAGATGTTGCATCGGTTGTATTATACAATGCGGGCGATTACTGCCCAAGAAAATAGAGAGTTCCAACTTTTTCTGTGGGGGGCGTGTTCTAGAGTCGACCAAACTCTTTCTTCGTCGTCTTAACATTGTCAGGACCCCCCCCCCCCCCCCAAAAAAAAAAAAAAACACTTTAAGCCTGGACCCCCTACCTCTAAAATAATGGAATTTTTCTATCTTCCTCATTTTTTCAGTACCAACGGAAGCACCACGTGACTTGACATACACACGCAATGGAAACAATATACGGTTGTCTTGGTTGAGTCCACGATGTGGGCATCGCAATGGGGAAATCATTGGCTACAAACGCACGGTTATCCGTAACGGTGGAACACCATGGCACAGAATAAGAAGAGGAGTGCAACATACAATTCAGAGAGTGCCTAGAAACGTTGATTGGGTTTTTCGAGTACAGGCTTGCACCGCAACAGGGTGTGGGCCGTACGCCGAAGAACGAAGGTAAAGCGTAACTAAGCTCGGTGAGATTTACAAGAAATTAAGTTGGTTCACTTTGCTGCGATTTGTAATGTAATGTATCTGAGAAACTGACAAATGCAAATAGATTACCATAAAGAGCCTGCTTATGCATGAAAACTATGTGTGATTGTACTCATTGCTTCATGAAAACACAATTTCACCCTTTAAAACTTCAAAGCGCAAGAGCTCTGGTCCCAAACTTTTTTGGAAGCAACAGTTCGATCGCACAATTTTCTTCTCACTTCTCTTTAAAGTATTTTTCTTAATATTTTGGGTAAACCAAGCAGTGACTCCCAGCGAATTTCACATTTGAGAAGAAAAAAATTCGCATGACCCTGAAGAGCCAATCATGAAACAGGACAGAACTACACTACTTCAACTTGGGAAGACTGCTCTCGCCCTTTAAATAACGGTCTTGTAATTGAAAGCCCTTAAGATAACTCCTTTATCTGTTTATCCTTAAGAAAAATACAAACAGGGAGCAACAAGTCAGGCGAACCACTGTCCCCGTTTGGAACCAAAAAAGTTAAGTAAAAAATACAAATATACTCGTCATTTTCGTTTCAGATGCGACTATCAGAGCGCTTGAAAAGACTGCGTGGTCCAGGCTCGGTAGGGCACTGAGAGCACAACCCGACCCATATCATTACTACTATTTTCAAAGTGTGGACACGTTCTCCCTACCTCCTCCCGCAATCCAGTATATATGCTTTATGCAACCTGATGCTAAAATTGTTACACTTGAAAGGGAAAGAATTTTCGAGAACATATATTACAATATATTCGTTCGAGGATAAGGCAGAAGCTTGCAACGGCCCTTCGCTGCGCTTTAACCTAGCGAGGATAACTATAAAATATCATCATCATTACCATCTGACTATGTTGGGGATGAGAAAGTTGTAATTCGGAAGAAAAGGGGGGGCTTAGCCAGCATGACAGGATAATCCGGGCTTAGTTGGTTTGCTGCTCTGTTTCTGAGGGTGTACATTATGGTTTATCAGTTCATGAAACGACGGTATAGTGGTACGGAACCCAAATTTTGCCGTGGGGTTCAGGGTCCGATTCCCAGACCAGGGACGTCGATTTGGGGGAAGGGGGAAGCGGCCCCTCCACATTTTAACAGGAGGGGCCGCTAACTCATTTCCCCCACACACTCTTTGTGACATGAAACTTAAAAATGAGGTAACCACAAATTACATGAAGATAAAGATATGCTCAGAAAGTATTTAACATGGATCGTTATCAATTAAGCCACACAGTTTTGTACCGATGCCATGCACTCAAAATTTTTCACGCGCTTTGCGCGCATTTATTCTCAGTTCGATCTGTCTGTTGCGCCAACCATTTCAAACATATTGGACTTATTCAACGTTAAATGGTCCAAAAAATATCATAGATATTATTCTAGGAGAATACGAAAATGCAACGTTGAGAAGCTCTAACATCCATGGGTAAATCAAGGATTTTTTGCTGATGGGGTCCGAAATGAGATCGTTGGCCTGGGGGGGGGGGGTATAATGAGAGTGTGTGTTTGCATTTTCGAAGGTCCTGAAATGCAATTGGGTGCACTCTAGCGAATAAAAAGAGAGAATCTTCTGCCATGAAAATCAATAGGAACTGCGGAAAATTTGGCCGTGAACTACAAACGGTTTTTCCTCAGTATTTAACTACTCCCCAAGAACAGAGCCGTAGATTTCTTATCAACTTTAGTGGGATGGCCTGGTGAATTACGCCAAATTCGAAAGTGTGCACGCTTTTGGCGAACGCAAAACGCAAAGCCCTTTACGGGTGTTGTCCAGGGGAAAAGCACTGGTGGGGGTCCAGGAAGGGTATGAAGCGCGAGAAAATTTGGTAGCCTCGAAGTTTGAAAACCATTTGTGGTAGAACATGATGAAACTATAATAATATTAATATAGACTTGGTCGAAGAAATTCCTCAGCGTACCCATTGAGGAATATAGCTTAGAGGCCTTTGGAAGTTAGAGGGAAATTGATGGGATTGCGCGCTCATTCGTCATGCGGCATTGAGACCTTGACCATGGAGTGTAAACAGTCAATTGTGCGCGGAGCGTAAGGAAGTTTTACATGAAAACCCGTAAAATCTACGACTGTTGAACACTCTAAATGAACTCTCTAATTGAGATGGATTTTAATGCATGAACAATAGAAGCAAAGACTGAATTGATCTCAGGAAAGTTGGCAGTTTGAAAAAAGTATAAGAAATAGATCAAGACACATCCATTATTCGTTCCAACAATATGTACTTCACAGAACCCCTGGTGACAGAGGATGAAGATATTTTACTTTAAGAATTACCTGATACAAATTGACAAATGAGATCACATGCATGCCGAAATTATGTATTACGAACCATTTATTTCCATGACGAACTCTGCCCCTAGATATCCTACATGGAAAATCTTCACATAAGTCGATTTCAAAAAAGGAGGAAGGCAAAATTAAAATCCGTTTCGTTGCATTCTTTAGTGTTGTGCGCCTCCATAACGAAGCCTATACAGGCTCAAGCTACCAACCTAATCAGGTCAATGATTAATGTGAACATGTTTGATACGCTATTGATAATAGTGAGTTTTAGATTTCACGACGCGGACTTCATCTGCAACGACGTGACGTCATTTACGTTTATGCCGTTTCCGAACTCAACACATAATGACGCTACACCAAGTTGTTAAATGGCTGAGGCAACGCAGAAGGTGACGTCATTGCGCTGTGGTTGACGTCCGCGTCGTGCAATCTGAAGTTCACTAATAAAGGCCTCAATGAAACTAGCAGGCGCGCAGAGCGCGCAAAAAAATGGACGTTAAGCACTTATGAGGTCGTGTGCATGCTATATAATTCATCTGGTTGGATGAAAACACACATCTGACTCGTAAGGAAAACCGCCCTCGTAACGAAACATGTTAAAAAAAAAGTTGAAATTGGCTTTTCAAACTGTTTGGTGACCAACTGGCCAAGACATGGGTCCGGATCCGCGCCTGACAACTTTTTCCTATGTTTCGGAAGATTCTTTCTTCAACCATGCATCGTGTCAAACATCCATAGACTATTTTGTACGAAGAACTATTTTTTTTTTCAATTTTGCCTGGGGGCCCTGATGGGAGAGTGTGGGCCTTCCCGACGAGAGACCATGCAGCCGCCCCATCAAATTTCTTGTTAAGGCAGATTCGTTATAAAAAACGAAATCTTTTTAATTTTTCTCATGAAAAACAGAAGACGAAATCTTTTTCTCTATAAACCCCATTTTCCGCACGTTTCGCCCACTTATGTTTGGAGTTCTCCATAATTTCGGCAACCAATTGCACTTGTCGGGGCTTAAGATAAGCTCTACCCCAGTCTTGTTGCTTGGCCCCATGTCGGCAAATCCAAGCAGCACCTCTGGCTGCACCTACATGCAGTTTTTCCTTATGGACCATTTAACATTTTGTCCCCCTCCTCTTATATTCCTCACGAGGATAAGAGGAAAGTTTCACAATAGATGTTCCCCCTCCTGCAAAAGTCTAATCGACGGTCCTGTCCCAAACCGAGTTATTAAATGGACTTTAAAATGTCATTTATCGCCATTAAGCCAGATGCTTAGCACAAACAGTAGAGTGTGGGACCTGACAAAAACCAGTGACCAGGGCCGCATTAGCGTTGTGTGGGGCCCCAGCACTTTCTATAGCTGGGCCCCTTTTACAAGTTTAACCTCCTTCCCTCTCGCCCACCCGCTTACACAAAATTAATAATTCTCAACAGATTAAATTTTAGCTTTTGACCAGCTAATAACTAATAGCTGCTTTTACCATTTACACATTATACAGTGATATATGGCAGGTATAGCACTTTGTGTGAAAACCAACAGCACCTGAAAACCAGTGTTCAGAAAAAACAGCCTCGGCTTGAATCGGTGGCGCTAGGATAGTACTAAAAACTTATTTTATGTCTCGTTGACTTGACAATCATATAAAGCGCGGGACCCCAAGAGCGCGGGGCCCCGAGAGCGCGGGGGTCCCGGCATATGCCGGTTCTTCCATGGGGTTAATCCGGCCCTGCCGGTCACCCACAACTGTAAAAAAGTTGTGAGCGCCGCTAGTTTACCGCAGCAGGTTATACTTGAAGTTGAAGGTGGGACATTATCTCAAAAAATTAACTAGATCAATCCACTACCTATCCTAGACCTCGTGCAGGGGAAGCCAGGGTGAGTCTTAAATCAAGACTAGACAGGCTGTACTTCCAGTTAAAGTGCATATCGAAGCCCTTGACCCTTGAATTGTGAGATCGGTCTATCTTCGTTGAAGAAATTACTAGTTTGATTGAGCTAGATGAGTTTGGGCAAATAAGTTTTGATGTGGTAGAGGGATACTTATTCATACTTATTCATTTTGGTGAAATGTGCATTGAAATCCGATGTGTTGCAGATACGAGCAAGTAATCTTTAGTTCTTTCTCCCTAGCTCTCTTGGTCTCTTTGGTCCCAATCTCGTTGGTCTAACCCTAGGCTTTCAGGAGATCGTGTCCCCTAACCCAACTTTCTAGTCCCGATCCTAGCCCATAACTCTAACTAACAACGCTTATTCTAACCCTGATGAGTTGCCACGGGGACATATGAGACGGCCGGGCCGTGGACTGTAGAGCAGACCCATGTGATTGAGCAAGAGGCAAATCAACTATAGCCAACAAATTTCACTTTACCCAAGGAGAGGTTATCATCATCATCGAGGCACTGCAGAGCAGTAGTCATGTGCCGAGGCATATGGCGCGCATAGTCAAATGCACTTATGAATGTAGCCGGGGAAAATCAGCAAGTCGGAAAAATCACTCGAAACTCGAGTTAGAAGTCTGACGGAGTTTGTCTGAGCAACAAGACCTAAAACCACACCTATTTAGCAGTTGTGCGTATATAAATATGCTTCCACATGTTTTCAAATAACACCCATTTTGCATTTCATCCCTCCTAGAAAAGCAAAACTTTTCCAAAGCGGCCCCCTTAAACCCCTTCCCCGATATTTTTTATTCAATTTGGTAGGCCTATAAAACAACCAAAAATTCCTGGTATACCCCTACATCATCTAGTACCTTCATATTGGTGGCATTAAGAGACATCAATTTTCGTTAATGTACTGTTTCAGTGTCCCGGTAAGCCCCTGCCCAGTTCAGTCGGTATAATTCACCATCTGCCCCCCCCCCTTACTCGTTGAATTTCTGCTTACACCACTAAGGGTGAATGTTAGTACCTGTAACCCTAATCCCTAAGCTAACCAACCCTAACAACGACCTTATTGATAGTCCCAACCCTTACACTGATCCCCAATCCCCATTAGTTTAGTGTAGCTAACATTCTATGGCACCTTCCTAGTGACTGCACAGTCCCGGCATAGGACAGCCGTTCATATTGACATTACTCACCCGACCCCAACTGACTGGATAACAAAACATAGACGGAGGAAGCAAGGGGGGCGGGGGGCTGGTCCCAACATTCTTTTATGAGATTTTGGGAGCATCCCCCCCCCCCCAATAACTGAATGTCGCAAAATAAATTTTAAGTTGCTTTTATTACATTTCGGCTATTCTTTGGCTCTATTGTTACTTTTCAGAGGGCAAAAATTGCAGAGCCTCCGGGGTCTTCGCTCCCTGGACGCCCACATTAACGATAACCTGTAGGAGAGTTTACTTTCGCCCTTTGAACAGTTACAACAATTTTTTTTGCAAGCTATCTTTCCGTTTTTCAAATTAGCTTTCTTCTTCTCAAATCAGGGCACTTTAAACATACTGAGCGAGGGCATGTCCCCAGTCCCCTTATTAACCCCAATGACACACATTTGCCCCAGTAATAATGTCCCTTTCAGGATTATCAATAATACTTATACAAAGGTAATTTTTGCTTCCATTAAGCCCATTAAAAAGCCTCAGTAAAATGTCAGAGCATCCGGGCCCTATTGACTGCCCCTGAACTCCACGCATATTGCCTCAGTCGGGATTTTAAATCGAACTCCATATTGACAAATTGCCCCAAAACACTTGGATCTCTTAAAAATGCCCTGTCTCAAGTTATCAATCACATGTTCTGTAATGGTCGTAATCGCACACATAAATGACGCGACGCCCAAGGGTTTTCTAATTGAAGGTGCGTTGAATTAATGAGCCTCCGTGAAAGCTGTTGTGAAATACAAAATAGGAAATAAGATCAAAAAATACAAAACACAAAAAATACCGTAGAGCGCAAAATATTCAACAGACATATTTAAGCACAAAATACATGAAAATATAGGATACAAAATATACAAGTATTACGTTTGCCAACTCAGTTCATTTCGGAAAAAACATTTCATAAATTAAACCCTTAAAATAAACTCATGACTTCATAGTTGACATTAAAATAATACTAAAGCCTACAACATAAACAAATCCCTCGAAAAATAGTTTTTTTTTCTAAAAGTCCCCTCGACTCTCTGGCGAAAACCAAACATTTACTCCCGGAGGAGTTCTGCTCCCCTAAGGAGCTAAACGTCCCAAATGGACAATTACACCCTCGAAAAATAGTCCAAACATACCTCCTTGGGCTCTCTGGGCCTAAGCCATGGCAGTCTCGACACGCAGAGGCTAAAATTCTTTAACGTAAAAGTATGTTCTGTAAATTAGAAGTTTAAAGCAGGGAGCTGTTTGAAGAGTGGGTGTTGACTCGAGGATGTGAAAGAGCTGAGTGACCGGAGAATTCGCACTCCGGCCAGTCATTCAAAGGAATGACATTCCTCTGACCGGCATTCCTAATGATCACATGTGTGCCCAGAAATATTTATGCAAATTCCATTACATGTTCAATTTTGAGTAGCTTTGAAAATTTGGCTTTGCCTTCTAAAATTATACTGTAAAGAATTTTTCTACTTTATCAAATGCCATAATACTTCACGATTCCATTCTCGTCCCCTACCTCACTCCTGAATTAAATTCATAGTTATGTTAGAATCCTTAACTTCAATATGATTTTCGACCATTTTTAGCCTCTTAAATCACTAAAATCGCTGAGTTTCCCTGGGCTTCGCCCCTGGACCCCACGCCGATGGGGTTTTTCGCTTGGCGCCAAACCGGACTCCTTACGGTGTCACCATTTTGTCAGCTGCGAAAACTTGTGGCCCCCAATAAAAAACATCTTCCGCCGCCCATACAAAAGGAAACACTGCATTCCAATGTCAATGTCAGGAAGTGACAGATAGTGTTACAGGTAGTGAACCACTCACTCAAACTGAGGCATACGAAGAATAACTTTGACTGACAAATGAAGTCCTTTAAGACAGATACATGTAATGAACTTAACACAGACTGTACAAAATACAATGGATTTATACCAACCGTAGTTCCATATCTTTTGTTCTACCCCACTCCACACTTCAAGAGCGTCGTCTTTGAGTAGAAAACATTCCCTAGAGACAAGGGGTTATGAGGAGAGTTTCAGGGTGTCCACCGAAATGCTAAACGGCCCAGTGACATAAAAATGACAAACTTCGGTATCATGATTTATAACGCATAAAACTGTAAAATAGCCAAAAATCCCACCAAAAATAGGTCATTTTACTGTCTTACAGGGTGATGTCAGATGCATGCAGTTAACATGAATAAAAATGATTTAAAATGGTAAATTTTGTGATGTTAAGGGAGGGACAGGAGATTTGATCCTTTGTTTCTGCATTCTTCATTTCGATTACAATTTATAATATTAGTATGTCATGAGGGTTTCATTTTAGAAGTTAAAATTTTGTCTTAAGAAAAACATATCAGTATCCCAGCCTTCTCAGACTGATAAGTAATTAAAGGACTAATCAACAACAACAACAACAAAAAAACAAAAACAAAAAAATGCCAACACTTGTGCAACACTATACATTATTATTTTTGCATAGTCAACAAGTAACTCTAGAAACATTTAAACTTTGAAAAGTTATATATTGAAAATGGTAAAACGGATCTCTCCTTCTTGTACCATCTTTCTCTTTGACTGTCAAGTAAGAGTGGGGCTTTTTGCTAGTATGTCTTCATACCTTTAGCAAAATCTAGAAAAAAAACTTGTCATACGTGATAATTTCATTTCACAAAATCCGGACATTCTTGAAAAATTTTAAAATTCCAGTGGACACAATTGTGAACCAGTAAAAGGAAGACATGTCTGATTAAATCATGTTGTCCGGTAACCCACCACAGGCACACCTGCGTTTTCTAAACTGAAAGAAAAGTTGATCAGCTTTTCGAATAGAGGACGCAAGTCCGAAATGTTCTTGCTTTGGTTAATTGAGAGAAGGCTTTGGCAAGTTCACAGCTGAGCTTGTTTACATGCGGCGCATGTTGTATACTGCGTTGTATGTGCGGCAGTGTATATTACTGGCCTACGAGAAGAAAACAACGGGTCGTCAGTGTACTGTGAACAAAGAATTTTTTGCCCCTACATAGGAGTGAAAATCATTGACGGATGTCATGGCCTCCAGAAGGCCCCACAAGAAGACTGTGAAAGGACTGAGCAGTATCCAGTATATCCGAACTAGGCAATTAGAAAGTAGTTCTATAAAACAAAACATTTGGTCTCGTCGCTTATTGAGCGACAGTCTATCCAATACACAAGGCTACCTGCGCAGCTGTAATTTAGTTGGACACTATGGTTGTGTGAATGCTGTGGAGTTCAGCCACAAAGGGGGTGAATTACTGATATCAGGTAAATGTCTTTGGCTCTCTCTTAATCTAGATCTTCAAAATTGAGGGGTACAATTTCAGGATGGAAACCCATGCATTCTGGCTGTTTTCATGTCAATGAACAACTAATGCAAACGAGAGATTGAAAATGGTCACGGCCTATCCTAACGTTAGGCCTAAGCACATATCATCCACAGTCACTCAGACTAGTAAAACATAGTCCTATGTAACTACCAAGGGACCCACAATTTATATTTTTGAATGGCATATGAGCACCCAAATCCACTGACCCCCTAAACTGTTTGAAAAACCTGCAAGTTGCTTTGATCTTTAGGCTGCACTTAGAGTTGGTTATAAAGAAAAGTCCTGCCATCTGAAGTGTACTTCCTCACCATAATTTTGCAAATGACATACTTTCAGCTGCCTGCTAATTGTGCAAAGCATGCTTGTTACATTGAATTTAACAACATAATGTAGCTTACTTTTGTATCTGGTACTGAAAATATTCAGGATCATGTAGAATCTGTGACAACTCAATGACGTGATGTGCATTATGAAGGCTGAAGTTGGTGACGAGGACCAAAACCTGTGATGGTACCATAACTTTGATAACATATGTAAGGCTTACCACCATTGACTACACTGAGGTGGGCTTGCGGCAATTCATTCACCTTTTGAAGCTCAGCATTTCCTTACCCAATTTCAAAACAAATTTCATTTATATTTTTATGCTCTTGCCATGAAACATCAACTGTTCACATTGACATCAATAACCCTGAACTATACACAGTGTGATAATTGTTTGGTGTGCATAAAGAGCACCTCTGAAATTAAACACAAACTGGTGCAGCGAGTCTAATAGTGTGGGGATAGGAGTTTAGAACCTAGCTAAGTTTATAATATCTTTAGAAGTAGGCTTAGTTCCACTTTCCATGACATGATGGTAAATTATTGTTGTGGTGGAGCCCTGTGATGGCAAAATTTAAGGAACATGCTAGCAAATAATCTGGATCTGGATCTGGAAAAATACTGCACAACACTCCTGGTGGAGTCAAACGTGCAGGGTTGAGTGTGCACATGTAGTTAGTCGTCCCGTCTGAGGATCCTCAAGGCTGCGCTCTTGAACTGCTTGGGGTCCTCGAGATCTGCAGTGTTCTGGGGGAGTTGGTTCCAGTCTCTGACGGTCCGAGGAAAGAAACTGTATTTGCAGCAGTCCTTATTGGTTGGTATATTTGTAAAGCTATTAGAATGGTGATGCCTGGAGGGCCGCCGGACCGGTTGTAGGTTGTTGATTGGCAAGGCTAGGAGGCCCAATCTGGCTTTGTGAAGAATTGCTAGCCTGTTGTAGTAACATTAGTGTAACATTATGATCAGTATTTCTTTATTTGCACATGCCAATGACCATGCCAAGTAACCATATAGGAAGTACTTCCATGGAGTAACTTGCAATGACTGATCCAGGCTGTGAGCCCAATGTTACTTACCAAAACACAAGTTACTGTACACAACATTGAAAAAGTACAACAGGACCTAATTGAAAAAAGAATGTGACAGTAAATATCATGCACCATGGCCGTGATGTCGCTCCCAGTTTTAGAATTCCCCAAATATTCTAATGTGAGCAGTCAAGTACTGGCTGAGAAATGCAACATGCAAAAGCAAATGCCCATTTTGCAGGTCACATCAGTGTTTGCTTTTGTCAGAAATTTCAATGCAATGGACAAAAAAATGTCTGAGTTGACAACAGCTCTGTCGATCTGACCTATGTAAAAATATGTAAATACCTTTAACATTATCCAGGCTGCCAAAACATTGCAATAAACTTTTACTCATCGCATGATAGGTCTATTTATTGTACACATCTTTGTAAAAGAAACTTACACCTCCATCCTGTTATGGGCAATGTGTGTTGCCATTTTGGCCTGAATTAAAGGGCCAAACCTCTCACCCCAAACTACAATTTTAGTATGGGTACCGAAATTTTCAATTGGCTCAGCTCTTTGATTGACAGCTAATTCAAACAATGCAGAGTACCAAAGCTTAAATTACACAGCATGAACGGTCCTGAGAGTGTTTTGATTATATAAATTGAGTTTTTCTATCTCACCCTGAAGCAATAAACTGAGATTGTGTCTGGATAAGGATGAATTTCAGACAATTGTGATATGGACTTCAGTAAGAAGGTTAGGAGAATTGGTACTGTTTGGGGTGAGAGAACTGGGCCTTTAAGTACAGACCCTATACCCTTGGTTTATCACCTGGGAGCACACGTTCCTGAACTGTGTTGCATTTGAAATTATAGGTAACAGTAAACAAAATGCTGACTGCTATCATTTGGAAAGGTTTCGGTTTTGGGAGTTTATGAGTATCAGAGCAGGTATTTTGGCAGCATCTTAAAGAAATTTTGTTGGATAATTTTCCGAAAAATATGCCTCCACTCTACATGTAGACACTGCTAAAATAAAAACTTTTTAGTACCCTTTACTTTATACCCCAAGTAATGCACCAACAGAAAGGCCAGAGGTGGACCTGCATCTAGCTTCTTGAAGTTTGGGAGCTATGGTTAAAGGGCTCAAGAAGCTTAAAATAGTGTATTTTTATGCAAAAGTGGACTTGGTTTGGTATTAATTTTTCATGGTCCACCATTCAGCTTTGTGGACAACCAGTCAATTATTGCACATCCTTATGACTGATAGCAGTCACTGCATCTTGTCCACAATATAATGGACAGTCAGTCAGAATGTTTGCACAACTGCATGTTGACATGGGAATAGGCCATGACCATCCCCATGACTTCTTTAAGTTGAAAATAGTAACATATAACAGTGACATGGTCACAGTGTAGGTTTCAGACTAAATAAAATTGGAGTCACAACAGAAAACATCAGGGTCACTTCAGCAGACCTGCTTTTTATGGAAATTTAACTCAGGTTATTGTCCCATATTATAAATTATAGTTTTCAAAAAGAAAATGAAAAAAACAAAACACAAGCTGTTGACATTTTTGCTTAGGGTGATGAAATTATTGCTGTAGAAGGATGTTTTGGACCATTTCCTTAGTGATGCCAGGTGTCCTAACAACAGGACTGGGACTGGTAGTAATTCTTTGTTGTTAACAGGGTACTTGGTTTTGTGAACCATCCACAATGTTTCAAAGTACAATAACCCCAATTGTAGTGTCTCAACCTGCTGCATAATTTTAAAAGGCCCAGGAAAGTTAAACAGCCAAAACTTTTTTGAAGCAATATTAGCTAGATGTCATAAAGTTCTTCTTGTATCTGTCATTCCTGTATTTATTCAGAAATTACAGGAAATATTGCATATTTAAGGTAAGCCAAGCAGTTTCTACTTGCAAATTTCACAGTCTGTATCCAAGGAGGGAAGATATTGTCAAGTGATACTTAAAAGCCAAGCATGAACCAGGCAAGTCTATTAAGGAATATACTGCATTTGTGGGAATACTGTATTGTTGGTGAACAAACAAGACTCAAATCAAGACTCCAAATTTGGAAAATAATGGACGAGGCAAAGCTGGGTCCATTATTCCTTCCGATTTTTTTTTTTTTTTACTTTTACAATATTCCTAGTACCTACCCTATTTACATGCAGTGAATAGGCCTGGGAAGAGCCATTTCAAGTAGTCTGGTATTTTCAGCCATATTTTCCTGTACTGTAATTGTATGCTTCATGTTTGTCTACGAGGGCATTCCATGAGATAGAAGGTGTACGCTACGTAAAGTAAAAAAAGGTTGGCAAAACCAAAAATGTTGAAGGGTTTGCCAGATGAAAAGACTGAAAATGAGAAAAGGTTGGTGAGACCCTTGATGATACTGTATTACACACTCATGTTGGCATGCTGTTGAACTGCAGCTAAAGGTAACTACAGGTTTCGCTCCTCCTTGACAAGTTCTGGCTGGGTAGTTGAGGATGCAAACCAAACTTCAATCCCACTACACCTTGCAATTGCTACTGTATGTAAGAAGTTACGTTAGATGGAGTTTTATGGCCCAGTTTCCAATCAATTGGTTCAAGTCAAGCCAGCCACCTATTTTTTTCCAGTTGTGACTCACTGGCATGTTTTCCTTATTCCATTGCTTAAGCTGAGCCCCAAGTACAAAGTCAGTAAGTTCCCTTTTTATAGTCTTCATTATGACTTAGCCAGGACTCAAACTCCCAACCTCCCGACCGCAAGTCTGAATCTCTAACCACTTGACCATGCAGTCGGTCACTGTATGTAAGAGAGTCTATTCAGTACAACTTGTTCTAATGCATGTTTTATATATCTCAGGTGGAGATGATCGACGAGTCCTTCTATGGAATTTGGAAAAGCAAATATCTGCCAATCCTGAAAGAAAAGCTGGTCCTAATGCTTTGATGAAAGGGGAGCACAATTCTAATATTTTTTGCCTTGGCTTGGACTGTGACAATAAACACATATTCTCAGGAGGAAATGATGATCAGGTGATCGTTCATGACACAGCAAGGTGAGGCAAATATCATTATCCTCAAGTATACTCTCCAGTTCTCCGTGCTTTCAACAGTCTAAATGTTCTTTCCTTTTTATGATCTCATGACCATGACCTCATGATCTCATGACCTTCAATACTGATTTCCATCAATTTGTTTTAGAATCAACGTCATTTCAATGATGGCAGAACAATATCCTTTATAAAACACTTCAGTACTTACTAATTTCTTTGTGTTCATATACTATTCTTGATAACTGTTTCCATTTTCTTTTGTTTTGAAGTCAAAACGTAATTTCTGCAGGGACTGCTCTGTAATCCCCTGTCTCATTTCCTTCCTCCCCCCCCCAATTAAAATTAATTTGGATCATCAGGCCCCATGTTACTGTTTTAGACCTTCTTTGTATTATTCTGTCTCGTAAGTCTGATCTCTTTGGTCCCCCAACTCTTCAGGGTTAGGTTAGGGTTGTCGGGTTCAGCTTATGGGTCAGGGTTAGTTTTAGGGAATTGGGTTAGGTAAGGTTAGGGGACAAGGTCTCCTGAAAACATAAACAGTTGGATAAATGAGAAAGAGGGACAGTGGCATAGCTATGGGGGCAGTCATGAGGTGATTGCCCCCCTGGCCGAGAAAAGTGAAAAATTGGGAAACTTGCCATATGGGACTCCTGTCAACTACAGTGCAGTTTTCCCTACTTTTCCTTCATAAAATTCTGAATTCTCTCCTACAAAAATTCCTTACTTGTAGGCAGTTGTTTAAAAAACCTGCTCTGTCTCTGCATGCTACAAATTGCTTTCGTATTTAAGGCCTGTATACACGAGCAACGTTTGTAAAACATTCTCAAAACACTTCACCTGCAACAAACCCAAAACATGCTTGTTTTTGGTTTGTTGCACAGTGTAGACAGAGTAAAAACAATTTGAAAATGTTTTGAGAATGGTTTGAAAAGAATTGACAGGACATTTCTTTTGCAACATTTTCAAAATGTTTTCAAAACATGCTGTATACCTTGTCTACATTGTGCAACAAACCAAAAACAAGCATGTTTTGGATTTGTTGCCAGTGGTTGTTTTGGAAATGTTTTTGGGAATGTTTTGCAAATGTTGCTTGTGTATACAGGCCTTTAGTGTTCACACTTTGAAAAATTGGAAAATTAGGGTGCTTGTCCAAGGAAAAAAGCTATGCCACTGATGGGGGACCAATGGGACATGGGACTAGTGATATGTAGGGCTATAAACATTTATTTGTATCAACACATATTTCTATTTTCTTCTCTTTTCCATTGTTTCCCTCATTTCCATATCATTCAAACTTGCTACAGTACTTTGTAACGTAACATCTTAATTATTGCACACGGTTCTGCGTTGGAAAATTAGTTGGCGGATACAGGTTTTCTCAAAAGGTTAGCTATTCCTTTCTGGCAGATGTGATTATGCAGATTTTGAATGAAGTGGGGATAGTGAAGAAAAATATTGTGGAGCAATGCTCTTTCCAGCCAGATAATCATTTCTTGTCACAGACACAGGCAAAATACTGGAGGGGATACAGTAGCACATATGAGATGTACTAAAATAATGGCAATGGTATATATGTTCAGGAGAGGGGAATTTTTCCAGCGGGAAAAGCCACCTCTTCCCCAGTCCCCTTAGCTTCAAACTTCATTCGTCAGTGTTGATTGCTTTGCAGATAGCATGGTTCCTACACAGTTATCGTGTCCCACAGTCCTTAACACATGTTACAATTCTGCAGTCCAATGAAAACTTCCCTACCTCTAAAATAAAGATGCAATGTGTTTCAAAATTTCATTTCAATAAGCAATAGGTTGGAAACTGGGCTGTAAAACTATCTAACTAACTAGCTCCAATAAGCGAGTTCAGTGATTCGTTTTGGTGGCTTTGCACGTGCACAAATCCTCCACATCTGTGGGATAAACAAACCAATCCTGCATCTACATTCCATGTTCCAAAATTTGAGTTTACATGAAATTTTGTGACATCATTCTCACTTAATCCAGCCATAACATAAGATGATCAATCATAAGTGTGGTTCTGTGAATTCAAATTGTCTAAATTGCCTTTTTTGTGTAAAAATATTCATTTTGATCCACTGTTAAGTAAGACAGAGTCCCTATTTTTGTTTGGGTTGGCTAGTCAGATTTATGATGCTTAGTGTTGTACATATGCGTATTGCAAGAAAACAAGGGAATGGGGTATACTGTGTTTCCAGCTTGGTTTTGTATCCCAGGCTGAGCCCTACAATTCCATGCCCCAGTGGATTATTCAGCCAGTGTATTATTTTGAATGTTGACTTATGTTTGCTTTTTCTGCATATAATGTGAATTAAGGCCTAAATGTCAACTATTTAATGTTTTTTTGTACTCATTGTTCCAGTTTAGAGACGGTAGATGTCTTTCCCCACGAGGATGCTGTGTACGGGCTTTCACCATCTCCCACAGATGTACAGGTATTTGCCAGCGCTGGTGCTGATGGACGAATCCTGATGTGGGATCTTAGGCAGTCAACCAGAGGTAAGGGCTTCCTTAAAGGGCCAGTCATCTCACCCCAAACTACAATTCTTGTAAGGTTTAACAGAAATTCTCAATTGGCTGAGCTCTTTGGTTGACAGCTGATTCAAACAATTCAGAGTACCAAAGTTTACATAACACAGCATGAACTGTACTGGGAGTATTTTGATTAAACGTGTTGAATTTTTCTATACTCACCCTGAAGCAATAAACTGAGATTGGGTCTGGATGGGGATGGATTTCAAACAATTGTGGGAGGGGCTTTAGTAAGGTGGATAGGAGAATTGGTACTGTTTGAGGTGAAAGAATTGGGCCTTCAAAGGTGGGGTTTTTGGTATTAATAGTTGAATGATTATTGATTGATTGATTGATTCATTGTAATGCTGATGTATCAATGTTTCAATGTTTTTCTCTTTTTTTTTTGAATCCCGACTTTTAAGAGGTTTGTTTACTTGTACAAAAAAATTATAATCATTTCAGATTGAGCTCTCTCATGACAATTTTGAGGAAGATGTTACAAAGTATTGAAGTGTAACTGGTATTTCAAGTATGGACAATGCCGTGTTTACATTGCAAAATGTGCAGTGAAATGAAGATAGTTTTTAGCATCACTTAACCATAGCAAGAATCCATTTGTCTTTTTAAAAGGAGATAATCATTTGGGATGTTTTCTATTAACTTTCTGAAACCATGGATCAAGATATGAAAATTTGCAGACATTCCACAAATGCAGCTCATGTTAAGATCTTGGAACTGTTACAATAAGTTCTTTTGATGGTTCGATTTTGTTTTTTTGTTTTTTTTTGTTTACAATTCTCTTTCAAGATCCTTTCATACTGGCCAATTATAACCACTCATTCCATGCAGTGGTATATCATCCTCTAGAACCCTGTTTTCTTGCCAGTGCAAATGCCAAAGAGGGAGTCGCTCTTTGGGATGTTAGGAAACCGAGAACGTAAGTACTTCTCTAGTGTAAACAAACTTGCAAATGTCCTCATATTTGCCTCGCAAGTATCTCTGAAGACAGCTTTCAACATAACTATCACAGCTAGAAGTAAAGCAAGGAGTTATTCTCCCTGAATTTAACAGTTTACAAACTTAATGATAGGGTGTAGTTATTAAAGTGGGGAAAGGGAACCAGTTTCCCTCCAAAACAAGTATAGTATGACCCTAATTGGGTAAGATAAACCATTATCTATGGAAAAACTTTGTTGTGCAAATGATTGAACAAATAGTTAAATATGTATTTAAATATAGTTTAATGTTTTATTTGGAATACTTGAAAAGAAATCAGGTGTGGGACTTCTCTTTTGCCTCCCTGTACTTTCTTTAATGCTTTTAAATGGCTTGATTACTTAAATATGATTGAATGTTTACATATTTGAGAGGTTAACGTTTGAGTTTTTTAGAGTTAGTCTCCTCTGAGTGAGTAAACAAAAGCAATTGCCAACAATGTCACATGTCTTAACAGGGCCTATTAGCTAAATACAACACATTGGCAGCTCTCTCCACCTATTTTCAGAGTTGTTATGTCTACTTACATCTCTTGAGCAAACATGTTTCCAAGGAACTATTGACCACAACTTCCTTATCGCTAAGATGACAAAACTACTTGCTGCTTTTATCACAAAGTGTGAGATGATGACTCATGCATAATAAACCATGTGCAAAATACCACTGAGACACACCACAGGGTTTTGAGTTTGTAAAAGGAGCTGCATTTCAGTAATGGGCTCTGGAGAAGGGTGATTTCACATTCCAATGTCTGTCTGTTGTGAAAACTAAACATTGTGTTTCTCATGATACGACTTGTTTTCTATTTTTCAGGTGCCTTCTCAGATATAGTAGTGCATACACAGAGCTCAATGCTATGAGTGTCAAATTCAACATGTTCGGAACCAAAATCGTGGCATTAAGGCGCAGACTTCCTCCGGCTATTTACAATGTCCACACTCCTGGGCCAGTGGTTGAGTTTGACCACTCTGGATACTACAATTCATGTACCATGAAAAGTTGCTGTTTTGCTGGAGACAGAGATCAGGTATGGTGATGCACCCGTCCCACAGACAAATCATACAAGTCAAATAATGCTGTCCATTACTGGGGACCATGAGCCTTAATCTTCATAATTCTTTTGTTTTCCTGTCTATAGATGCTGCTGGTAACCATATACCAGGTTTCAAATTTGGTGAATGTGTCACTGTGCAGGTAGACAAATGCATGATAAAATCAACACCCAGTGTTTCCCCCAAGGGGGAGGGGGTGTTTCCGCCAAGTGGGAGGGGGTTGGAGTTAGGTGGATTTGCCCCTCCTTTCTAGAAGAAGGTTAAACCCCCCTCTCCCCCTTCATACCCATAAAAATAATATAAAATTTCCGTATCTTGGTTTCTTATTTGAGAAGAAGACACCTTTGCAGCAATGTTTTAACTTACATATGTAAAAAGAAAACTTAAAAACTGTTCAGATTGCATCTTACAGGGGCCTTGAAGCTAGCTTTTGCCTTCTTGAACCCAACTATAACTTTGGTTAAGGGCACCATCAATTTGGGCTTGGGGTTGGCAGTAATAAATCGCCCCCCTCCTTTTTGAGATTTTGGAAGAATCATTGAACACCTATCTGATTGCATCATGGGTGATGTCAGCAAAAAAAGAAATGTTACTACCGAGACCTTCTCTAAAGTATTTATATTATTTGTTTTGGGTGTGTAGTGTATATGTCTGATGTCTCACTTGTACTTGTGACCAATTTTCTATTCTTCCACAGTACATATTGTCTGGTTCTGATGACTTTAATCTTTTCCTGTGGAAAGTCCCAGATGCATGTGAGGAAAGTAAGTGACATTGACAAAACAGCTTTATTTGACCCTTGACCTTAATGCTGTTAGTAATTTCAGTAACGAGGAGGAGAAAATAGTATGTTATGCAGTATCAACCATTTACCTTTTTACTACAGAAGATGGTCCATCACTCCATAATGAGCTATATTTTATATTAGGTATGCATAGTATGTATGTACAGGTGCCATGAACACTAATTTTTTGTATTAAGAGCCCCATATTTGCATTTGCCTTTGCTCAAGAGGGTGCACATATGTAAAAACACCCCCTCTTTTCTGTGTCCAAAACATGATTAAATACCAATGGTTTGTAAGGAGCTATTTCAGGACGCAGTACTGCAATGGTTTCCTGGCAAAACCATACTTATATAGCATTGATAAATTATGGTTTTGCAGCAAAACCTTGCTTAATGAAGAGGTTAAATAAAAACTACCAAATTTTCCAAAGCTATAAACTTTCCTCCACATACCAATGACAAATTGCCAGACTTAGACTATCCCCACATTGTACATACAAATAATTGTGTCATGAGTGAGAATTTAAAAATTCAATTCAGCTTTCCAAAAATGTTTGACCAGACACTTTCTCAAATAACACACAACTGTTACAAGCAGAGGTACATAGTAGTACCCTTCAATACCCTCGTTATGATATCAATATCAAAGCAATATGGCAGTTTAAACATGCATTTTTGCTTTCCAGAATACTCAGTACTAGTTGATCAAAATGTTAAATATTCTTCACTATATTATGCTTGTGATGAGTTACCAATGAAAACTGGAAATGTTAATATTCTAGAATATTGTTACTGCAATGGACTTTATTTGGTATTCCATCGTTTCACAATTGTGTTTCACTTTTACAGAAGTCGTTATCCTTCAATTTTTATTGAAAGGTTAAGAGAACTGTTTGCTTGTGAGTCTTTTTTATATTTTTTCTTTCAGAGGAAAAGTTCCATATAAGTGAAGCTACGCTTGTTTTGTCAGGTCATAGACAGATTGTGAATCAAGTACGATATAATTACAGCAAATTTTTGATTGCTTCGTCAGGTGTGGAAAAAGTTATAAAGGTAAGTTGTATAGGTTCATCAGAGGTGTGATTGTCAGGTGACTTAAAGGCAAACAACTCTCACCCCAAAGTACAACTTTTGTTGTAGTCCACAGAAATTCTCAATTGGTACAGCTCTTTGATTGACAGCAAGTTAAAAAAATGAACAATGTAGCTCATATTACACAGCATGTACTTTACTGAGAGTGTTTTGATTACACATCGTGGTCTTATATACTCACCATGGACTTCCTATACATGGACAGAGCATACTGTCCGTACATTGTCACTTCTGTATGTGGGAGTATAGGCATAGCAAGGTGGCTGTCTGCTGTGGTTTTGTGTGTGAAAGTTTGGACTTACCGAAGTAGTTCAAAATAAGTTTTGCAAGTAACTTGAAATATTTTCAAAATAATGCAAGGTTAGGTCAAAATCACTACACGTATTGCAGAAATATGAAATTGTTCCCCTTCCAAGTTTAATCTTTGTTTAAGATATAACAGCATCGTTGTCAAGTCATAAAAATTACAGCTTTACGGTGGCCATCTTGGTGCACCTTTTTTGTCCCAGTCAGTTGCAACAATCTATGGATAGGATGGATACATTACATGCTCTGTCCATGTATATAGCAAGTCTGTCATAATCATTCCAAGGCAATAAACTGAGATTGTGTCTGGATGAGAATGAGTATTATACAGTTGAGGAAGGCGTAAGGTGACACAATATGAATTCGTGTTGGTGTTTTGTTAAATCCCATCTCACTAAGTAACTAACTTAAGTTAGTAGGTTAGAAGAATCTGAACTGGAACTATTTGGGGTAATGGGATTAGGTGTAGCTGTTTATGGGGGAGATACGCAGTACAGGAACTCACGCAAAAAAGACTCAAAGGCATCGACTGGAATGAAGCGGTGGTATATTTTACTATTTGTACTGTATATCAGTCGCACGCAACGAGCCGAAGCTCAATCCACCTCCGGATTCCGTGAAAACTATAGAAAATATTAAATACTCACAAATACAAAAATACAAAATACACAGAAATACAGACATCACAATAAAAAAAAACTAAGAACAAATGTATAACGCAGTTAAATATACTATACGCACAATATGTTTATCGCAGTTCATTATATACATACAAATACATTGCAGTTCAATATCGCAAATTAATCATATACAAGGTATACAGGTATACATTACCATTTCGCACGTACGCAAAGTCGCAAAGTACATTCCCAAGTACTTTTCTATATGTACAAAGGGAACTAACCTACAACATTTCACCCCCAAACCATCTCACATACCGCAACTAAAAAACACTGCTAAACCCTTAAACAAGAGAAATAATTACACCAAAACGTACCTCTTTGGGCTTCTTAAAATATCAGTTCCTAAGATCAAGGCAAACGAGTAGGCGTTGTCTCCATACTATGTGAAAGAGATGCTATAATAAGACATCTGTGAAGGTAAATACCGGTCAGCTGGCATCAGGCAGAAAAGGGTGTGGGAAACGTGCGAAAAATTCCTTTTATAGTGATCCACAATTGACCCGGACAAACCCATTCCCTAAAGGGTACAAAACTGCATGGAACGCCCAATTACATCAGGAGGTAAAATAGAGCATTATACAAATTTATATAGAGGGCTCACTTCTTTACATTAGGCAAAGATATTATAAACATAGATACCAAACTTAAAATGGCGCAGTGACTCCTCACGGAGGCCGAATCGGAGGGGCAGAAGTGCTGATCACTGATCAGTTGTTTTGAAATTTAACTGTAAATTGATATCTTCCGGTGGTGTAAATACGTGTGATTTTAAAACATTGCAACTCCTGCAAACACAGTTCTTCAATAAATTACACTTACATGAAACAGTTTTAGGCTTCTTCGTCAGCTTCCTACTTAAGAACATTTGAACATTAACGCACAACGACTGGTTTGAAGTTCATTGGCTTACTGATTGGTCAGTTTCTATGGTATCTTTACAAGCACGCATCTATACACGCGTTCACATTCTTACGCGCTTACAACGAAAAATCAACCACTGCGTTCATTTTCCCAGCACGCAGAAGTGCGCGTCTCTTTTTCTCCGGACTATACACAGAGAAAAGTATTTTGCGCTTATATAACTCGTTTTGAAAATGCACGCATGCTGACATCTCGTCACAATGGAATTTTCTGTCATGTATCCATAGTTATGCACGCAGATCACGGAATAGAACTGTGCGCATTTCCAATAAACACTTCCGCCCCTCCGATCGAGCCTCCGTGAGGAGTCAGCGCGTCTAACAGTGTAGGGATAGGAGTTTGGTATCTACGTTTATAATATCTTTGACATTAGGCTTTAAATGTGTTCTGTCACATTTTTGGGACAGAAATTTAAGACAGGGTAGCAATCCTCACACTTGTAGGTTCTATTTGCAGTGTATTGGTATTTGGTATGTATTGGATGGTCTCTTTCCTAGTGCAAAGTTTGTGGACTGACCTGGGAAGGGACTATATAATACCCTGTACAATGGCCATACCTAACACACACTGCAATCTAGGGACTGGATTCACCAAAAATTACCTGCTGTGCATCTCCCTTAGGTGGTATTCATGAAAGCAAAAGTTTGTAAATAATTTGAGTAACTTTGCATTTGACAACATAGAATACCACACACCCATCTTTAAATTATCTCAAAACCTTGAAAATGCAGTTTGATATCAGCTCAACATGCACAAGTTTTGTTCATGGTACCCAGTAATAAAGTTTTGATTTTTCTTGTCGATAGCTCTGGTGTCCCTTGAAGATGCCTGGTATGTCAGATAAGGTGGACAACAGTCGTCGAATGTTCACTTACCAACAATACTTTGACATGATGATCAACAGTAATTCTACTCTGTCACATGACTATTCCCACCAATCAACAGATGAGGATCCTCACATGTTAGCTTTCTTTGATTCTCTGATTCAACGGGAGGTAGAACGCAGCATTAGTAGTGATTCAGATGATAGTGATGATGCTAGTCCAACAAGCATGTTTTTAGATTTTGTGACAAATAGTGATGATAGCGAGTCAACTGACTCAGATCACAGGGAAGCACCACCAGTCAGTAACTCAGACTCCAGCAGTGATGATGAAAGAACTTATCATACTTTAACAAATCAGTCAGCTGACAAAAAAGACGAGTTAAAACAGAACTTAAAAAGGATCAACAGATCATCTAATGTTGACAGAACTCCATTGGAGCTGCCAACTACATCTTCAGCAGTACCGGGTTCATCGAGAGCAGCATCTAAGAAAGAAAGTAGCAGTGACGATACTTCCTCTAGCCATTCATCTGCGGATTTCTTCATTATGAAACAGAAAAGTAAATTATTTCAAAAGATAGCAAATCGCAGGAAACATTCCAAAAAGACTCAGGAAATACCTGGTAGAAGCAGATTTAAGAGGATTAAACACCAGGAAGAAAGCGATAGACAAGCGAAACTTAGACAGAGAACTGCATTTTGCAAATTGTTGAAGGAGAGAATGCCTGGAACCAGTGATAGCGATTCTGATAACAACTCAAATGAAGTTATGGAAGATGTGTTGAGGGCGCTTGCCAATAGTTTTAACCACAGGACAGACATTGCTAGGCAAAGAGGTGCTGCCATGAGGGTGAAGAAAATGCAAATTGATAGCGAGAGTAATTGCCCGTCACAAAGGTTTGAATTAAGGGTTCGTGAGCAGGGCGAGGGCAGCACAGCACATGATAGAGTGACAGAACATGCAGAAAGGACTGCTTATCAAGAGCAAGGTGTGAATGGTATCAATCATGTTACAACTAAAGTAATGGATGAAGAAAAAGATGAGCAAAAGATGGTCAAAGAGTTAAATAATGTAGGTCAAAGGTCACCATGTTCAGATGCGAGTGAAATGGGTGCTGCTGCCTCTACGTCACAGTGCGAACAGAATAATGATAATCATTTTAAAAAAATAAAGAAAACCAAGAAGAAGAATTACAGAAATCACAATAGAGGGAGTGATTCTTAGCTTGCAATGGAGTTATGACTGCAAGATTGCTTTAAAATTGTAGAACTGGTGAAGTACTGAAAGGAGTAGAAAACATAACTATCAACTATTGTATGGAAAACACATGTCCAACATTATAACTAGTTTACCATCTCTGTGACAAAACTTTTAAGCAGTCAGTGGCTGTATTAGGCAGAGACAGTTCCTGTAATTTTCTCTAGTCTAAAACAGTTTGGAATAAAGTGCATTTTTTGGCACTTAGTTATTAAAAGAATAGTCCAGAGCAAAATTGATGTGTTAAAGAGGAACATATCGAAAGCATTCTGTGAAAAGATCTATTTATTTCCAATGTTCGGTTGCCAAAATATTACATCACCAATTTAAGTTGACACATTTTCTTTAGAAAGGGAACTTGAAGCAAGCAAGTGTGGTGTCATGGATTCACATTGCTAGCCGTGTTTTGTTTTTCCGTATTTTTCATTTTGTTAGTGTGACCTTGAATTGATTAAGGATGCTATCTTCCCCCTGAGGTATGTAAAGTTCTAAAATTCCATTGCTCAGGATGTGCCTATGGTATCAATGTATTATAGTTTTGTTGCATAAAATTGGTGGTAAATTATAAATAAAACAAAAAATTGGCCTGCATCGGGAATCAAAGACATGATGCCTGCTTGCTTCAAGTTCATTCTGTGTAGAAAATTTGCCACATTCAGTTGCTTATATCTCGAGAACCGAACATGGGAAATGACTTAAAGTTTCACTAGAATGCTTAAAAAATGTTCCCCTTAAGCTTATGAAAAATGAATAAATTTGACTGGACTATTCTTGTAAAGGTTCTCTCATAGATAAATTCCCTCAATATTTCTGAGTTTTTTTTTTTTTTTTTTTGAAAGGGGGAATGATCTTCTGTCCTCAAATGTTGAGATCTCGTGCAAGCACTGCTGTCAAGGTTTGCTTTTTCTTGAAGGAAACAGTCATTTTATAAAAGAGCTCATGTACCTGAAATAATGTATTTCACTGTGTGGATATGCACTATTCTGGATTATAACTAGGTGTTATGCAGCTTCATAATACTTGATTTTATGTAGCCCTCAAGTATTGGGGCTTTACCTTGAAAATCTAAGAATCCTTTTAAGAAGTTACCATATTTTATTACGTATTTACATCAAATTAAATGATGGTTTAGTATAAACCTGCACCTCTTTTGTGAAAGGTGGGAGACCATAGCCCATCATTGGTCACATGATTTTCAGGCTTGGTAAATGTACCGTGCTACATCTACATGCTCCTTCTCACAGGTTATTAACTTGCTGACTCGGCAATTAATTGGATAGTGTTTTTCTCGATGTTTCTTTTGGTTAGAGGGAGGGGACATTCATGTGCTCATTTAAAATAAATCTACAAATCTTTTTCTACCCTCAAGCTTCCATTATCAGTTTAAATACCATGCAAAAAGGTGACTACAGTTGCTGTCATACATGTTTTAAGGATTTCAAAATTCCCAATTTTGTAGAAATCAGAGGAGAGGCTATGCCAGTGTTCTTAAACTAGAAGTAATAACAGACTTTCTCATTTCAGTATGTGGTTTACAGAAGAAATGTGGCTATGAAACTGGATTTTACATGTTGGAAGTAACATGCAACTTTGTTTTTAACTCTTTGAGGTTGAACCAGCTTCTACCAGTTTGTAGGTAAGCAAGTTAAAATGCTTCTGGACCTATCAGCTAAGATCATGTGTGGTATCTGTTCATTTCATCAAGTCTAGACCTGAGCCATGCATGACAGAAAAATGGTCAGAAGACCTTGGGGTTGGTCAGTCAATAAGTGTTGTCCTTTGGGGACATAGTTTCCTTTTGAAGCAGAACTCCTTCAGGAGTAAATGATTGGTTTCACTGAATGACTCTTTGCCAGAGAGTCGAGAGAAAAAGTCAGGATTAAGTCAATACAGTATGGCTTTGTGTAACATTTTATCAGTCAGAATCTTCTGAACCTCCTCTAAAATACATGCTACTTGAAATTGACAGCAGACTTGTCTCAAACCGTTTTGAAAGTTGAAAATTTTCCATAAAAAACATCAAAAATTTTAGGACAGGGTTTGCCCATTTTCCATTTTGGCCTTCGGACACTACTAGAAGAAATAGGGTTTGCTTCTATAGCAAAGCTTTTAGTGTACAAAACTTTTTGCATGTTGTCATCAATTTATGCCAAAATTTGCTGGTATTTTCAAGAGACCTGTTTCCAAATAGCAATTACAAAGAATTGTGGGATGGAGTTTTGACTGTTTTGGTGTGTGTTGTCATTGTCAATGACATTTTACTGTGGACAAAAATGACACACACCAAAACTCTATCCCAAATTCCATTGTAAGTGCTATTTGGGAAATAGGTCTATGTCTCACAAGCTAGCAGGCAAGACCTGTGCACATCGCAATATAGGCATTCTGAGTCACAGCTTTATGGAATTTAAAAAATTATGCTAAAACTGCTATGGATAGCTGTTTTGTGCATTTGTATGCAAACAAAGAACATAAAATCTGCCTGCATTGCAGGTATGTATTTAAAAAGTACTTGTCTTTTGTTATTATTTCTTTGACAGCTAATCTCAACAGATATCTCAATTCTTTATATCATACAATACTGATCCCATACTTATAAGGCGCAGATCCAAGGAGGGACTTTCATGCCTCAGCCCTCCCTTTTTTGCCACATCAACAGTAAAAATGTACCTGAAATTAGCATTGCAACTCCCTCACATCCCTGCTTTCTCAAAAGTCAGCCTCACTTTCTGGAGTGTCTGGATCCATGCCTGCTAATAGGGTCACCAGATGTCCTGATTTTCCTAACTATGTCCTCGTTTAACTCCACAGTGGCTTCTGTGAGTAGTTTTCAAATTGCCCAGAATGTCAGGTTTTATGAATACCTCATGTGATTTGACAGGCTTTTCCTTATTTTCCTTTAATTATTGCAAAATTTTGCATCTAGACCTCATTGAAAACTGAAAAAAAAAAATGCAATGGGGAGGTACATACCTTCCCCTGGCCAGCAATCCCTGTCAGTTTAGAAAGTAAATATTGTGACCCTACAATTTACCTTGGGAAAATAATCATTCTGCATACTAACCATAGTATGTGGTACATGGAACCTAAATACATTTTCATTTTGTGGAGGTAAAATACTGGCACTTGCATTCACTTCTCATAGGGTGTACCATTCTCTGGTTGGGATATTAATATCTGTTTTGATGCTATTAGGTAAACATACAGGATGAAATGGAGAATTGGCTGTCATGGATGGAGGCTATGGATAATCAGTCTAACACGGATGACAATCAAGTGGAGCTACCAGCTAGGGGTATGCAAAGAGGATGATGTTATTTCATTTGGGACAGAAATCAGCAGGAGTACAGTCAAAAGTATGAGGAGAAATTAGCCTTAGTACAGTACAAATTGGAGGATGATGGTGAAAAGATTTAAGTTGTTACTAACAGTATGAGTGCCTGATTTTTTATTAAAAATTAAAGGCTTTATCTTCTCACCCAGAGAGTTCCATCCACAACTGCCTAAAAGGTAGAGACTTGACAGCATGTGGTTTTAGTGAATCCATACATTTCCAACTATTTACACATGTTAAAACATTCTTGAACTGCATTACATATCTCTTTTCAACCATTTGGCTAAGATCATGCATAGTGTCTGTTCTTTTCAGCCAGTCCAGAATGGAGCCATACATAACAGACCAAGGATGTAAATGGTCTGAGGGCAACAAGGTGGAGTTGATGTTCCAGGGGTTAGGTGCTCCCAAGGTTGGATGCTCCCTGTTTTCATATATCTCAATGATTTTGTGCATGATGATTACAGGGTTCCATATTCCCGGGACTCAATGTTCCCAGAAGTGCAGATGTTGCCAAAATTGGGGAACATTGAACCCTGGGAACATTGAACATTGATAAAGCCTCAATGAGGTTGGTCAGTTAAGTGTTGTCCTGTAGTGGATGTAGCTTCCTTGGGAAGCAGTTTCATAGTTTGGTTTCGACAAATGGCTCTTTGCCAGAGTTGGGAGGACTTAAAAACCATCACATATCTACAATCCTGGACAAAAGTACATGGGACAAACCCCGCTCCCTGCATCAATGCTTAAGTTTCAGGACACTTTGGGATGCCGCAACATGGAATGGGGGAGTGGGGGAATGGAGATCCATTCATTGCTTGTTTTGTTTGCTTTGTCCCATCATTTTTGTTGAGGATTGTAGCTCTTCAAAGACTCTTCATTGAATGTGCTATCTTGCTTTCAGGATCAGTAATAACCAATTAGCAACTGATCAATTCATACTAGCCAACATTGTGATTAGTTAGAAAGATGAGATTTACAGACAGAGCAACATAATGTGTTATATTGTGTAAACTAGAAAAGTTTAAATACCGTTCAAGTTGGATTTCAAATAAAGAGCAAACCCTTCCCTTTAATCACCTCTTATGAAAGGCAGGGAATACGGTGAGCATGTTGTACAAGCCCACAGGGGATGACATTGTCACCAGAAAACAGAGAGAGTAAAGGATATGACCCATTGTAGACAAACACACAAAGCACTATAAACCTTAATGGTGACACACCGGTATTACAATTGAAATGCAGTCATTGTTATCAAATTTAATGTTATGTTTCTCATTGAAATTTGTTCATCTTGACCAAATGTATGAAGTACTTCAAATGTCATGTGGCTATAATTTGATATCAAAATGAACCATTCACAGAGCTCTTTCGAGCAGTATTATAAACTCAATATGGCCCATAGCCTAAATAGTACCTGATCTGCCACTATGGACAGATTGTTAAGGTTCAGGGGGTGACACTTCTCTTTCTGCTAACAAGATATGTATAAATCATTCATTCAAGCACAGATTTACATTACATTTGCCAAGATGTTGCTTTGTCAAATCTATGCTTGGGATTTTACATCTGTCTATCATTAAATTGTTAAATTGTGGATCTGAGCAAGGAAGGACCAGCCTTGATTTTTGAGGCGTATGAGTGCGATTGCACACAATTACCTCAAATCACTGTGAGGAGTGATTTTTTGCACACCTAGATGAAGAATGGGAGCACATATAAATCCATTTAAAAGGGAAATGTTGCGTTTGATTAAGAAGGAAATTTCATCCTTTTAAAACCGCTATTTATTGACAAAGAGTGATAAATAATTACAAATGAGGCAGTATGGTAGCCTTCTTTTCAAGGAGTAAGTTTCCCTCAGATAGAAATTCAGTTGTTTGTTGCTCAAGAATAATTTGTTCACCCAAACTTGCAACATTTTAAAAGACACAACTGCCATTACTCTTCTTGTGCATAATATTTTGAGGAGATGACGCTCTTGCTGGGGTTTATAGTTGAGACCGAATGATTTGAAAATGACTAGAGCTTTTTACTTTTGATGCAATGTTGGAGCATTTTAAATATTTCCCTTCTAAGTTTAACAAAAAACACAACTACCCACTCCATAATTTCCTGAGCAGTGCGATTTGTAGCACACACTTCAAAAATTTAAAATTCAAAGGGTCAGTTCATCATGATAACATTTGTCTCAACCTAAACTTAAGAAACAAAAATGATATATATATATGATCACAAAATTGTTGGTCAATATTATTAGCTTTATTTAATACCTTGTTGAGTAACAACCTAACCATTATAGCAATGTACAACAGCAGTAGGAACGACGAATACAAACAGATTAGGCAGTACACCAGGAAAATGAAAATACAATGGAGTTAGTAGTACACTGTAGTAGTAGTAGTACAAATAAATTGACTGGCCAATGGCCCGCACAACTTAAAAAATATAAGAAACTTTGTATGTTACATTCCGTCACTTAGGAGGCACCTTCACTATTCTTTGTAACCAAGTTACTGTGTTTCATACACATTCTGTAGTCATTGCCCATCACTTGTACAGAGTGCTCATCAATATACATGCATGCTGGCAGGCAATTAAAATGGTTTCTACAAATATTATGTACACAGTGGCATCAAAGGGAAATATGCACAAAGAAAAAGGGGGATACAACTCATTTTCCAAAGGAAAACTGAAACTTGAAAGCAACAATAAAACTATCGTTCTAGAAAACAAGCTTCAGAGCCTCCTGTACAATTTGTGAGAGTTTATTAAAAATTTCTGACGTTCTGGTTTTGTCCCAATGATTTTATATATGGCCAGCCAATAAGCTACATTTTGTTCAATCAGATATTACATCAACTTTGTGACTGCAAGCTAACTTCTCCATAGAGAAGCTTGTCAGGCTAGTGGTTGGACATACATCAATTCTGTTCGTGATAACAAGCATACTTATGTTGCCAGCTTTCATGTATTTCAATACTGTGCATTGGAATATTAGTGTCCTTAGTGTCCACTCCTGCTCCTTCAGCCCTTTCTTGTTTAAATGCCCCCTCCCCCCAAATATACACATTAGGTTTATGTTAAGTCAGCATAGTGGACCAACATTAGAGGTTCTAAAATGTTTGGGGTCCAAGGTCACCTTTCTTAAGTCCTAAATTTTAAAAGTAGTGGTCAATATTAACATATATTTTAATTTCCCATTTAAAATTTTGGACTCAGTGAGGCCCCCCCCCCCCCCAACTTCTCTTACAGAGGTCATTTGTTGCAGGCCACTGCTTGACAACCTGAGACCTTCACACTAGTGAACCTAGCTTAATAGTGTTCTCATGCATATTCATACATATATTTGGCCTATGTAAATATACTTCACTGGTGGAAACATCACAAAACTAACAAACCCATTGCATGACTAACATCAGACCTTGAATTCAGTGAGAACCTTAACATAACCAGAGGACCACCATATTTCTTGACTACATAAGAGGATCTGCTCAACCAATTAATTGGTATTACAAGCTACCTTTTCTCATACATATTAAGAATTTGAATGATTTCAAAATTTGTACATCTTCCAACGATGCAACTTCCACCACCCTCTAGAACTGAAGAATACCTACAAAACATACACCAGATTTGATACAAATACCCCTAATTTCCCAAGGCAGTCATTTAGCTAATTGGCAGTTTTTCCCAGGTCACTTATGTATTTCCAGTGCCCAACTGCTCATACTGTCCAGTTAGATAAATGACTCTCCCCTTAAATTGAAAGGGTAAAAAAGTACAGCTCATCAAACGTATGATGGCTTAAAACTTGCCTTTTTCCAAGGATATCAATCTGAGAGCAAAACAATATTAAACAAAGAACTACTTGAAATGGTAAACTCAGCAAGCTCCTTTAACTCAGCTTCCCAGATGTTTATACAAAGCTCATAGTTAAAAAGTACATTTTTTGTAACATCTAATCCTAGCAGCCTCTTGTATTTCCCTGAACAGGGTATTAGTCATTTATGTACATTTTTGTCGCCATGGAAACCAGACAAATCCATATATATTCAATTTGGGAAGTTTATTCTTTTCCCACAACTATAACTGTTTGCTGGACCAATTCCCACACCTTTAAAAATTCCTTACAGGTGCTCATTTAATGACACACAAACTATATCCTTTGCTTAACTAAAATATTTGAGTTAAATAAGAAAACACTTAAGATACAAATATACACACAAGGGAAAGACAAAAGACTTACCTAAAAACAAGGTGTGAGCATTTAGCGAAGGCACTCTCAAAACAGCCACAAAACACCAAAGACCAATCACTTACACAACGTGTTACGGGATTGAAGTAAATAGCATCAAAGTGGGTAATGTCCTGGGGCATTTTTTTTTTTTTTTTTTGAACTCATGAACTTGACCTTCTCTTGACATTTGACATCATTTCTGTGTCACAAGATTTAATTTAGTAATAGATCTGATATCATGCCTATGCAGATTTACAACAATTCATCATCAGTCAGCCTCAACGGCTGGTGGATGTCAACTGCACGCCACAATATTCTGAAAATGATGTCAAGTGGTTTTTTGGTCTTAATTTTTCTTTTTTGTGTTCAGTTTCAACACAACTTTCTAAACCATTATAGCTGATCTTAGCTAATCTTGGCATCTTTGACACATTGCAATACCTGATAACATTTTGGCAATCATATTGTAAGATTTCCTCACTGTATTCATAACCACTACCAGCAAAAAAAGGGAGGTACCCAACAAGAATCCATCTATTTCCAATAAAACTCAATTCCCTAAACCAAATTCAATGGTCATGAAATGCAAAATTCATTTCAAAAGGTATATTTAGCCTGAATACTGACCTACTTGTCCAGCAATTTTTAATTTTGTCCTGAAGGACATGAATACATCTAAAACTCCTGTGCTGTTACATTTGTGTATAGCACATGAATTCCAACTAGATTAATAAAAATGGTTTTTAACATAGATTATTAGACATTACGGCAGTCATTCTCAAATTAAATCACCATTTGTGTTAAATTCTACTTGTAATGAGTTTATTATCACTATGAAAAAGACCATTTTTGTAAAGATGAGGAAAAAAATTGAACACAATGGGTACCATTCCCAATTGCTCTTAATCTGATCTGCACTAATAGTCAGTACTACTGTGAGTACAACACACAAGTCAGACGTAGTCAATCTCACAGTTGGTTACAAGAAAAAAAACTATACTTTGACAAGAAAAGGGGAAAAAGTTAATGAAAAAAGGATAAAAAAAAATTAAGTTGAATACAATCTGCTGACTGGTGTACCAAAGTCCTATCTAAACAAAGAAATGAAATATATTCATAGTACCTATTTTTTGTGACTTTCTGTTTTTAAACCCATGTACTGTCTTTACAAGATTCAAAATACAAATTTGTATAATTATGTCACGTAAAATTGCAACATCTGCTTGCTGTGCAGTGTTTTTGCCACCAATATAATTTCAAGTACTTTAAGCATAAGGAACCTTTGAACAAGTGATATTACTGGAGGGGAGGTACGTACTTTATAATGTTAGTACTGGCCAAGTAAAGTTCAAATCCTGACTTGAGGTTTTAGATATTGGTGAATGCTCCATTTTGTGACAATTTATGCAACTTGCTGAATGTGACTTGACACTAAATTACAATACAATACACCAGGTTATTCAGTATAAGGATACTTCCTGCGTATACGTTTCAGTCCAAGATATGTACCAATCCAAATGAGATACAAAATACAGCATAACCAATGGAAAAAGGCATACATGTTTTATCCTATTATAAAACAATTTATGAGCATAAAAATTATGCTTAACAGGAAATCAACTTAATTATTAATGCCATTGAAGAAGGACTAGGCTGTAGCCAGAATGAGCATTGCACACCAATGTAGGTGTCTTTCTAGCCTGGAGGAGTCTAAGGGAAAGCGATGCCCCCTCCTTCTAATTATTTAACCTTTTTGAAGGAGCCTAAGTGTGAAATGGTGCGAGACTTTCCACTTTGACAGAATTGCTCTGGTTAGTTATAGTGATCTCAGTACAAGAGCGCAAGTGGTTCCTTATTCAGCCCACTCCCTCGCTAAATGCCTGGGTTAGGTTAGATCAAATGGAGTTTTACGGCCCAGTTTCCAACCGGTTGGTTCAAGTCAAGCCAGCCATGGCCTTTTTCCCAGTCATGGCCCACTGGCTTGTTTTCCCTACTCCACTGCTCATGCTGAGCACCAAGAGCAAAAGCAGTAGGTTCCATTTTCAAAGTCTTCGGTATGACCTGGCCAGGACTCAAACTCCAGACCTCCAGACTGCAAGTCTGATGTTCTGACCACTTGACATGCCTGGGAATAGAGGTGGTGAGGGAACAGGAACAATGTAAAACCGTTCCCCAGACAAACACTTGTACCATACAAGAGGAGAGGAACAATCTGCAATACATTTCTCCAGCTTTTACCTTTACCTACAGTAGCAAGAGAAGAGCATTGCTTTGTACAACATGACAAGCTATGTATAAGCATTCCCCACATGGGTTAAAAGTGTAGTACGATCTCACCATTTGTTTAAAATAATGAGATTTGTTTTCAAAGAAGATTTTTTTTCACTAAAAATAACATCTTTTACCTAGGCTAACAAACCATTCCAAAACGATGACCCATTATGTCATATTATTGTGATTAAAATATAAATCAATAGATTGTCATAAAAATGAAAAAGATTACATCTTATTATGATGCAGAGGTTAGCAAATATTAACAAAAAAGTTTTCATCATATGCTATAATTCAAATTGTATACAAAACTAGCAAATAATGACAGTAGATAACAAAATAATCAGAAACATTGTAGTCAACACCACCTAAAATAGCCCAGACTGAAATCACCTACCACTACAGCTATAAAAATCCAGACCTCTTGACAAAATGGAATGTCAGAATTTTACTAGATTTTTCCATCTACAGTTTATGGATGAATCTAAGCAACCAAGTGATGGTTTGATTTAGTCATCCATAAGTGGGGTCCATCAGTTTTATTCTGTCAAATTCTTTGCTCACCTATATCATGTAGATGGTGGTACGCTAAAATATCTCTTAATTTTCCCTCGTTTTCACTGAATATGAGGGTTTAGAATTGCAAATAGACAATAAAATCAAAACAATTCAAGCTGGATGGACCCCACTAATGGACAACTTCCACAGCTGCTAATATGTGTCAATAGCCACTTCAATATTTGATGTTAAATCAATACAAATATGATAAAAATCCAAAAAGTGTCAGAGTGCCTTTAATGGCAATTGGAATATCAAGTAAAATCCTGACACTCTGTCGAGAGACTGTGTGAGATTTTAGACTGTCAAGTGGTAGGCAATTTGAGTAAATGCTACTACGTTTAACCAACCTATAAACAGTTCTCTGACCACATGAATATTCACCAGTAACCATTTGATGATAATAATTATTTGAATACAAAGGTGTACAATCTACCCTCTTGAAACACTCACAATGCCATAAACCATTTTATTAAAAAAAGGATCATTGTTTAAAACTTTAAAACTTGATATAACTTGTGTGTCACAAACAAACATGGACAGAACCATTTACAAATACCACTTGGGGTGGGGGTTGAATAGTTCAAAGCCACTTGATATGTGTGCAGCAACACAGACTACCTGAGATGGAGGGAGGAGGCAAGGCTAATGACCTCACTTGTGCAAATATCTTATGAGGGAGGAATCTGGTCGGCACTGCTTTAAGAAAGGGTGTTCCAACAGTTCTAGTGCAGAAGACCTCTGAGATGGATCTCGAACCAGCATGCATTCCAAGAAACCGAGAAGACGAGGGGAAACCTATAACAGGAAACAATGCAAAAAAAAAATTTCAACTACATGGAGATCAACAAATTTTAGTGACCAGGATTTCAACATGAATTACAGTTTTGAAGACTTCCAATTCACCAAAGAGGCTCTTGCCATCAAAATGTCTTTACCATTTTCTTGAATCATACTTATACATGGAATGCTATGACAAGAATTCTTTCCAAAATGAGAAACCACATGCACAAGGTTCTCAGTATATACCAAAATGACCCCTTGTAACCTTTGACTGCCATCAAACACCATAAAATTTTCTTCTTAATATGAGGCATCTATGAAGCAAGTAAAATGGAATACATAAATATTCAAAATTTGCATTGCACTTTTCCGGTTCCTAGGGCAATTTGTCAAAAAAGTAGTGAAACTTCTCATGTTGTTGGAAAAACAAAATCTGCAAAATGATTTTCCATTTGCATAGAAATTTGGTCATTTGGTGTAGCATAATGAGAGACAATACCAGATAAATATGTCTGTAAGTTGCTTGTCTTGAAATCTTATGTTCACCAGCAAAGTGTCACAAACAAAGATACAAACACTCCATCCACAGGAATGCCTTTGCATTGTAACCCAAATATTAATGCAGGTTCCCCAATTACTAAAAAGACACTTTCAGTTTTATTTAATGTTGTTGCAACTGCTCAATTTTAAAGGGATATAACACCAAATGACGTGATGGTAACATAAAGTCAAACCCAATGGCAGTGTAGCAGGAATACTGAAGAGCGAAGAGCGAAGAGCAAACAGTCAACACACACACACACAAACATATTTACCTGGATTCTACCTTTGGTCGACATTCCATGCTCTTAAAATATGTATTGGGTCTTCATTTACAATAGGTCCTCATTTTCATAAAGACCTTTTGTTTGAGGGCCTATAACACCCCTTTCTGTGTATGTTTTAAGCAAGGTAACACCGTACATAATGCCCTTGCGGTGCTCTCTTTATAGTGTTTTTATATGTGGCTTGTACTTATAACATATGTTATATACACTTGAAAGTGTAATGTGCTGTGTTATATCAGCGTGCTCTAAAAATGTACCTTAAGTAGACACAAAATTGTGACGCAATACCTTATAATAAATTAAATATTTTATAAAAACTTGTGCATACCTCATACATATTAAGTACACCTTATATATTGTTGCGAGTGCTGTATAAGTTCGCAATGATATTTTTTCCTGAATTTTCCAGTGGCCCTATGTAGAGCTATATGAAAATTTGTGACTGTTGACTTGCAAAGCTGGATGAATACTACTTTGCAAGTGAAAGGTATCAATTACATTTTTTGTAAAACTATGTCTAATGGTTATAAACTCACCCCATGGCTATTTTTTAGTTTTGGTGGAGGCATGTCCCTGATGCGACGCATGGCTTGAAGTGGTGGCTCATTGAAGAATGGGGGTTCACTATCTACCATTTCCATAACCATAATTCCAAGAGACCAAATATCAACCTGAAAAGAAAGAGTAAATATTTTTTAGAGATGCTAATATTAAACTTATTTGAGCCTTATACAAACTGTGATCTGAAGACCTTCATTTTTTAGAGAGATGCTGACATTTAACTTATCTGAGTCTTATACATGCTGTGATCTGAAGACCTTCATGTAAGAAAGGGTCAAAAATGTCACCACAAATTCAAACCAATCTACATAGAAGCACAGTTAACTAGTCAAGCTATTGTGCATGTAAATAGGGCTGGTAAAATTAATCTACACATTAAATAAGTTTTCCAAAATTTCTTTCAAATATCCAAAAGCCAAATTTCTGTTTTCCATCCAATTGTCCAAAATTCCATTCAAATAAGCAAATTTCCCAGAAAAAATTCCCACAACTTCCCTTCTTTATCCACCCAATGCAACATCAAACGCATGCATCTGTCAGTTGTGTAGAAGTGATCCATAAAATATCACATAAGAATGGAAACTATACGGGAAAATGCATAGATGGTTTTAAATATTAAAATGCATGTTATTAACCAGGTGCCTTGCTTTAAAACATTGCACTAAAATTCACAGTTAATCTATTTTCTAGCCCTTAGCAGCCCTGGTCTCTCTTCTTGGATTAAGTACTTTACTTTCACTTTATGTGAAGTTCTGTGCTTGTTCAGTCCTTTCTAAGGGACTCAAGTAAAAATAACCTATTTCAAGGTTGTTTTTGCCACCTCTGGTATTCAGTATTTTGTGTTTTTGTTTGTCTTTTGGCCCTTTTATTGTTTTCACATTTCTTTTATATCTTCTGCTGTTTTGTTGTTTTATATCTCCCAACCAAATTAACCCATCAATCAATTAATCAATCAATGATCATGAATATGTATGAACCTGAACATGCCATTTACCGGTTAAATCAAATTCCAACAATATTCAACTTGATTCTACCATTAAAAGTCCAATACAAGCTTCTCTCAAAATGCTTATATGATAATCACTCACAATTTTGCATTACATTGGATAAATGACTCAAAACTGAGTTTTATTAAGCTTACTACAATTTCATGAATTACAGAGAATCATATCAACAAAATATGCAATGAGAAGGGAGGCATGTTAAAAACACACTGGGGAATTTGGTGAGAACACACTCCCTGAGATTCACAAAATCAAAAAATTGCAAAACAAAACAAAAGTTACAAAAACCTCTCCCCTCATTTCCTCATATGCCTCCCAACATATACCATAATAAGCTGACTGCTGGAAAATACTAGGTATTGTCTTATCATGTACCCTTGCAGACCTAAGATATTTCTAGAAGACTTTTACAAGAATATGTTTACAAGCTATATTAATTTGGCTTGATAGGCTGTTCAATATTTCCACAGTGTGATATTGCAAACTAATTTTTTCCACATTCCTTTATAGGGAAGTATAATTAATCATTGAGCAATTGCACACAATTAACTGTTATCCATGACTTCTTAAAAGAGATACATTTTAAGACTTTTGACTCTCAATAATGATACCTTACTTACAAGAAAAACATGTAAAGGAACAGCCTATGAATGTCTATGAATTGGTTTGTGCTTCTCAAAACTTAAGCATGACAACACTTCCCTGGTCAAACCCAAAGACAAAAATAGAAAATCTGAAAAAAGCTGAAATGGTATGGACCCCATGCGTTTATCACTCAGTGTACCTAGAGTAATGAACACTATACCCAAGACAGACACCTTGGAAAGTCTGGTGGCAGTATTATTCACAAACCATACTCAATAAGAACCTAGCATGTAATATCTTACCAGCAAAATTTATAATGTGCAGCAAATTATCGGTTTTGGGGGGTTAACCGTTACATACTACTGCCCTACTTATTTTTAGTGCCCTATGTTACAACAGCTCTATCACACCACATAAACTGCTATTCATCAAAATATAAAGACAAACAAGACCACAAATGTGATAACCATCTGAGTCAAGGAACGTTTATCGATCTCATGACGATGAATCACAAAAACTAGAGGAGAAAAACTACTATACAGTGCTGTCTAAGCATTAGCTCTCCACTCAGAGGATTGTTATACTACCCTGGGGCTACCAGCAAGGCTGAGGTTTCATTCGACTTCTGAGTAAGAAATCACACTACCCTTGGGATACAAGGGTAGGTAGTTGGCCTCTTATATGACTGATGAATGACTTGAAATACTATCTCATGGTTACAGACAGGGATGATGTCTCATCTACTTTGCAATTATTAATCTGTCTCCAGGAAAACGAGACTTGATTTTACTACTCATGGAATGAAAGACATGGAGCTCTTCTAACTTTCCAAATTTAGTTATTGTCAGAATAAGGATCACACATTCCAGCAAACTGAATTGAAATAGCAGAACCTGTTTTAATACAGAGGCCACAAGACACTAAACTCAATTTTATACATCAGCTAGTTCTTCATACTAACATAATTTGCAATTGTTTTATATGTAGGAATTCACCACAAAACCATCACCCCATGATATTCTTGAATACCTCCAAATAAATCTATGGTGTTTAATCATGTTTTGGGTATGGAATAAACCTAGGAAGGAGTTTTTCTTAAATACATAGGTTATAACAACCACAAATATGACAACCTCTTCACACAAACAAAAAAGGATAAACATTAATCTGTGTCAAGTAAATGCAGCTCTAAATACAGAACTTGGACATTGGTGATGAAGATATTGACAAGGTAAAAAGATCGAGGCAAAGAAAATAGCCTTTATGCTTCAGTTGGTTGGTTAGTTAGATGGAGCTTTACATCCCTGTTTCCAACCAATTGGTTCAGGTCAAGTCGGCCACAGCCTTTTTCCAGTTGTGGTTCACTGGCTTGTTTTCCCTTCTCCATTGTTAATGAGCAAGCACAATGGCAGTACGTTCCATTTTTAACCCTTTCACTACAAAAGGTCCGTACGGCCTTACTGAGCTATGTATTATATTGTGTATAAACAGTACATTTGTACAGGTTCCACAAAGTATGAAGATTTTTGTTTGGATGCCGCCATATTTGCATTCACTATGCCCCAAGAGGATGCTTATGTGTAAAATATCTCCCCTTCAAGCCTATTCCAAACCAAAATCACAATTACACACCATAGGTCTATAATGAGCAATTCCAGGACATGGCTGAGTGTTATGGCAAAACCTTACATATATAGTAATGGTAAATTATGGTTTCTCAGCAACACCAAGTGTAGCGAAGTGGATACAGTAATTTGAGTGTGGCTCTGACGATAACTTTAAAAAATTGGCAATTCCTAGACAAAACTTGGTACTCCTTTAGTAGCAAAAGGGTTAATAATTCTTTCCTTAAAGCTTAAGCTCAGCCCAAGTAGTGAGATGATTTTGTACTTACCTCTGGTCCATATGGCAGCCTCGATATGACCTCAGGAGCCATCCAGTATGGTGTTCCAACCAATGATTTACGCCTTGGCAAGTCCTGGGACACTTGAGCACAGAAACCAAAATCTGACAGTTTTACCTGCACCAGAAAAAAAAAAATTTCCTCCGAAACTGTTCTGAAACTATGCTCTCAGAAATTATACTGTCAATTAATTTGCCAATTCATTTCTTGGAACTTTGAGAAATGATTCTTACTAGCACTGTAGATTGCATCATTTCTCAATCATCATTCAGGCTGTGAGACTTCACCAGAACCATTGTTCCCCATTAGGTGGAGGTCCTATGAGGATGAAATCATGGAAACCAAATGCTGGGTACCACAAATTAGTTACCATCTATGAATTTTAACAGCATCTTTAAGGGGGTACTCATGGGTTACCATGATGAAAAATGACAGAACCTGCTAATGGATTCCCAAGATTTTCTTAGAAGAAACCCCAATGAACTGATACCACCTCAAACTCCCCAAGAAGAATGGGAAAGCCTGCAAACAAGTGGTGTCAGTAGTCATTACCAATGAACAGTGAGGGAGCTCTTTACCTTGCCATCATGTGTAAGCAGAATACTGTCACTCTTGATATCTCTGTGTATGACTCCTTGAGAATGCAGGAATGCTAAAGCCTTGAGAATGGTATGACAAACATAAGCTATTTCCTCTTCACCCATCCTGTCGAAGATGCAAAGAAGAGCAGATAAAACAAGTAATTTATATGTTTCAAGTAACGAGGTTGATGCTAATGGATTGGACAGGGAACCAACTTTACGCAAACATTGTCTGGTTGTTAACAATCAATATTCAAATGATGCATACCACAAGAATTGAACCAATCACATGGTTCCATTTTCATGATGCAGAAGTTATGTGTTTACATTACTAAGGATTTATGCACCACTTCTGTTTCATTATTTCATGATAAGCAACACCATTAGCTATGATTAAAGGTCAAAAGCAATCGTTCCAAAATTATTTTGTAACAAAAACTAATTCTTACAGATCTGTAAAGCAATGAATTACTCCTGATAAATGTCACAATTCAGCAAGAAAAATATTGTCACATTATTTCCAAGAACCAATCATGGGATAGGATAGACTAGACTGGATCATTTTAAATTGGGATGACTGCATTTTCCCTTTAAGTAATAATCCAACATCTATGTTTGGACTAATATTACAATACAACAATCACTTTAAAATATAACACACAATTTAAAGTATAACAGTCACTTTATCTTCATAAAATATTTCCACATAATGCTTCACCTTTAAACCTGCACATCATTGTAAGTACACAAACAGTCTGGTAGCTATGGTGGAGTACCAAAAACAAATAGTGTTGCCCCTGTTACTGTGAATACATCATCTAACTACGTAACTTTATTCAAACATCAATGAATCATTGGACTCTGGGAATGCGAGATGCCATGTTAGGTCTGTGTGTCCGTAGAGTCCCTCATATATTTGCGGGAGACTAATTACCACTTGACACATTTTAAGTCTTCCTGGTGCTCAATACATTTTCATTTAGCTACTGCACCAGTTAACCAGCAACTGTACCAGCCATCTCTCTTGACACTTTTTAAACAATCTACATCAAAGATCACTTCGAACACTGAACAAGTACTTCTGCAAAATATTTGGAGAAATCTGACTGATGTAGAACAGACTCAACTGGCATTTGAAATATCTTTTGTGGAAACTTCATCATCATTTGTACATTTCCATCATGGCTCTTATAGTCATACACTGTACATGGTCATTACTGTACTAGCCTGTGACACCAGAGAAAATTTGTTTACTTCACGGATGATTATAAATAAAGCTAACAGAAATGTACACATAATGTACAGTAGCAGAGGTCTTACAGCAGAGGACAATGTAAATCTAGTCCATGGCTTTGGCCTGTCACAGCTATTTGCAGTTGATATAACACTTGGGTTTGAGAGTCATATTTAGAGGACCAACCGTACCAGATACAAAGTATACTACACAAAAACATATTGCTTTAATGTTATGAAGACTAACACACTGCTATGTACCAAGTATACTATGGATTTTAAATGCAGTGTTACTTTCGGTATACGTGTAGTGAAAGATGTCACTAGTTTAGTATTAATGGTATAGTCCAACAAAGTTGGCTGACCTATTGTCATGTATACCTAGTGTATGAATGGTACAGTCAAACAAAGTACTGTAGATTAACCTATTGTTATGCATAATGTTGGAATGCTTAAACACTGCCAATGTATTGTTTACAGGTGTGCGCGCCTACTGTTAAACTGGCTCTGGTTAGATCATCTGGGCAGTTTAGTAGTACTGTAACCTCAGACCAGTTCTGTTCTGAGGCTCCTGCGTATTATGTTAGTCCTGCATATGTATTAACTAATTCTGTATCTTTCTACTCTGCAAAATGTATAACGAGCGACGTTGTGTGTTGCATTCCGAGTACAGTATTCTGCATGAGTCCAAAGGGGTAATTATATTTTGGGGTATTTCTTATTTATTTTGGTATTATATGTTCTGTCCTAACAGTGCAGCTTGCTGTCCAATCTTGATATACAATAAAACTATATTTTTGTATTATTTTTTCGTTTTGATAGTTTTCACAAAAAGGGACTGGAATGAAGAGTAAGAAAACTAAAAAAATATGCATACATCACATCCAGTGGAGACTCCTTGTTATTATTGTTGCTTTGTGTGGTTTTGGGTATAATGCAGGCCTTATGGGATTTCTACAATAAGGGTGACAGCCAATGTGCTCATCAAAATATTAGTTATCTGTGTGCCTTGCTGCTATTGAGACCACCAAAAAAATTGCTAAATATAGCCTCCCAAATTGAGTATCAATCTTACATACCATAGTTCAAGCATGACTTTTAACATTTAATAACTCATAACGTAAACCAAACTAACAATGTTGCAGATATTACCAACTTATTACTTAAAGAGTCATGTCACTAACTCTTTTTCAGACATCTGGACAACACCTGTGGCAGCAGTGTGATATTAAATGTCTACCTCATACTACACAAATTAGACACTCAAATTCTGGATCCTGTCTTAGACCCTGGTGCTCCAATAAACAAAATTACTGACATGACTGCACATTCTTTACATGAAAGTTGCACCTATGCTGAGATATGCGTGTTATTACCTTGATCCTGTCACAATATCTGTAAGTGCACCGCCCTCAAGAAATTCCATCACCACCCATAGCTCATCACCAACCAAGAAGCTGTCATACATCTCAACGATGTTTACATGTTTGTAGTCTCGCATGATGACCACCTGTTACAACAAAACCAAATCATACATACGTAATGCCAGTTTTTAAAGCGTTGGAAATATAACACAATTTTAAATAAAAAAAATGCATCTTGACATGTAAAAAGTCACAGATATTCCAGTTTTTACCAATTGCTTAGAGGAACTGAGCAGTAATACCTACAGTTATCTTTCCTGACATGTCCAAATTAATGATGGATTAAACAGGTAATCATACTTCTATGGCATCTTGAGAGCCGACTCATCTCAGAAAAACTTTTAATACCAATCTTTGGACCATTAGTTTGTCTCCCATGTCAACTGTCCACCCAACCATCCACAATTATCAAATACTGAAGTTGTGTACATGCCATGAAATAACCATTTAACAAGGATTTTAACAAGGTTCCCCTTCACTGCAAAAGTCTTCACACCAACCATCAAAACATTACCTCATTAAAAAGCAGTTCTCTTCTCTGTTGCTTCTTTAAGTCCATCTTCTTAACAGCAACCTGCCTCCCAGTAGAAACCTCTGTTGCTATACACACAATACCTGTGGAGCCTTCTCCAATTTTAACAAAGTTCAGTAAGCTCTTGGTTGGATCTCCCTGACTAACCACTGTCTGGAGAGCCGAACGGAACTGTTCATGGGATACTTTGATTTCATTGTGCATGGGTGAGGGCTGTGGACTTGTTCTAAATGAACCTTGTGGTGAAGGGGTATGCCTGTCTACTTGCATATTATACTGGTTTGGTGCTGCATTGCGAGGAAGGCTGTGAAATTGTGGTGGCTGCTGGCCTGGGGATCCTGTTCGACTCTGCAGGTAAACAAAATTTAGAGCACATGAATATGCCTTAATGTTCTGTAACTTTTACTTTTTCTTTTAATTTGTCCACTACTGGCATGAAACCAACCCCTCAATATGTTTAAGGTTACAAATCACACATACTATCTTTAGAATTGATGAAAGTATTTGGTGAGCCTGAACTACAAACACTTTACCTGACCAGTTAAAAACAGTTACTATGCCAAACATTTTATGTCCCACACCTTTAGCCAGGAATTTGATTTCGCAAGTATCAGTTGTTACTGAAGACACACTCTTACAGTCTACATTACAACACAAGAGTACAGTCCTCAAGACAGAGACAGGAATGCTCAATTTTCTTAAAGCAACATCACATTTTGTAGTGCCATTTTTGCACAAACTTCCATCGATATAGCATCGCACTAAAACACCAAATACTGTTTTCTGACTTAACGAAGCAGGAAACTCCTGCTTCTTTCGAAAGTCGACCCATCCAGCCAAGCCCTATAAACCTAGCAAAATGTTAAGTTCATGCCTTCCTAATAATGTATTTTGTAGCACTTGTTTAGCCTACCCACATCTATGTTACTTTTCTCCCAATTTAATTTTCATCAACCCAAGTATGTTTTTTGTTGAGAAAAAATTGCAGTTTTGGACAGCATGTGAAATACTGGAAGAATGAAGTTTTGAGAGATTGATGCTCACCCTATCATGTGGCAATGTCTGGGGTGACATTCTGGACCCTGGTCCTCCAACACTTCCACTCTCCATCCTGTACCTATCATTGGGGTTATAACTATTACCCATGCTCTGTGTATTCCTGGGAGGCTGTCCATAAGGATCCCCAGGTGGGCCTCTTTGATGGTGCATAGGACCTTGGTTAGGTTGCATTCTGTGTTGTTCTGGCCTCCTGTCTGGTGGATACCTAATACACATAAAATTATAAAAATAAATGGGCATTTGGGAAATACTTTCATTGAAAATGGAAGTGAATGACAGAAATGAAATTTCATGACAGAAAGACAAAGATCTCTCAGCAGAAAAAATTTAAATGAAAAGAATTGCTTCATTTATGTTCCACAAGACCTTACTACTCAACACTTTGGTAGAAACATGTATATACTGTTCTAATAGTCTACCATATATATATACATATATAATAAATATATACATAAAAGCTGCCAATTATTTCAAAATGAGTGCATCCTTCAACAGACTTACATCAACTGAGCAGAAAGATGAGTAATGATTACTAAATCCCAACCAAGCCTCCCTGTCTAATTATTATGAAAACATGACCGAACTCTCCACCTGTCAGAATGTTATGTTAGCCGACAATTGATCTACAGTATTTACACAAATTTCAAAGGACAATGTAGTTTGCAGTAGGGGATATCCTTTTTGTGTATGTGTCATTTCCTCATTCTGTATGTCACCAGCTAAGGTAAATTCATCACATGGAAGCCATCACTGGTATGGACTTTCATAATTTTGACACTTTTTGTCCTTGATTATAGAAATACAAAATAGTGCTTTCCAAGATGCGGGAATGAGATCTTTTACTCGGGGGAGGGGGGGGGCAAGGACAAAACTTGGGGGTAAATGGGCAAATGGCCACTCTTGTCCAACCCCTGTAGCACCACCACTGAACACGTATTTATTATGATTTTATATTCACAAACACAGACATGTAAAGTTCAGTGCAAATTTTTGAGCCTTTAGAAACATCCCAACTATCTTTCACCTAACTCAATCCCCTTATTCTTTTTTCAGAGAGGGAGAGAAAGCATCCTCTAACAAAACCCCAAATATAAGGATTGCCAGTTAACATACCCAACTGTGTCAAGTTATTTTGCACTACAATATTTCACATGATCTAAGAAGTTTCAGAGCTGGAAAATCCCTCTTTTTGACAACCTCCATAACCCCACCACCAAAACCCAAATGTTATTCCTTCATCTAAAGATCTGGTTTAGCCCTAAACTATGGCTAAAAACTGTGGCGGCACTGAAATGGAAAAACTGGAGAAGGGGGGAGGGAGGTTGCAAACAAAGGGTAAAGAAAAATGTTAGGGGACAAAAATTTGGGGCATAGCACAAAACCCAACCCATAAAGCCTGCTCCTGCAGATGGGGGTTCAGGTGGTGAATCCTCTGGAAGCTCTGAGGTTTAAGCATATCTCTCATTGAAAAGTAAGTCTCAGGAGAAGTTTTTTTTCTTTTATTTTGGTTTACCTGACTCCTTACAAATCCTAACTTGAGGTGCAAGTGGGGGGAGGGAAGAAAGTAATTTTAAGGGAAATGCCCCTCTATCCCCCTATCAGGAGGTTGTGCTAAAGCATAAGAAAACACTCCCTTCTAATTACAACTACGAATTTACAATACAACATTTTGTTGACATTGTACAATGGATCCGGCAGCCATATCCTTCTAACTTAAAAACTAATTAACTTTCTGAATTCATAGAGAACATGCGTCATACCAGACACCAAATAATAATAATAAATCCTGGACTTAATGGAACTTCAATGCATTCTGAGCAGGTAATTAATTTCTTGCCAACATATTCCAGTCCCTTCACTAGACTGCCCTTAACATTTAGGCATTCCACTGTCACACTTAAATTGCACCTGCCATAGTGACACATCATACTGTCAGCTGCAATATAATACTGTTCTACAGTACAGTATGACACCTTCATGTTCAAATGATGAATTCCAAACTGCTGGTTTTGGCCTTTCATCTGAGAGTAGATAATGACACTTAAAAACAACCATGTTAAATAGTGAATGTACAGTAATGTATATTTTGAATACAAATACCACTTTGATTCACCCCACGTTTTCATATATGGGGAATCGAAAAATGGGAAGTAATATTCATAAAGATTAGCTTAAAAGAAAATATAAGCTAGCTTCCTTTACATCCTTGGAAAAGGTTTTCTACAGGTACTTTGTTATAGTCCTGAGTAATTAAAGGGCCTACCAAACGGCTTCTTTGGAGAGATCTAGCTGAAAAAAAAAGGGACTGCTGAGAGCCTTACAGTTTTTTCATGGAGTACCACTCCTTCCATACCCATTCCCCTTTCTCAATTCATACCCACACTCCTCACTCACTGGAGGTCTCCCTTCCATTCTTGAGGTCTACCAAACCAAGTTTAGACCAATGATAGGCTTTACTACAGTAAGCCCTCAAAAAGCTCCATGTAATGTACAATACTATGTTCGATTGGTGCAGTGATCCCGAGCACACTTGTTGACAAGTCACATTGCAGACACTTTTGCTTCATGTCTTCCATTCAAAATGAAAACACTATTGACCTTTTTCCAACTTTCATAACCACAAAAACCAGCGCAATCGGCAATTTTGCAAATTCTTTATGGTATTGTACCTCAGCCTTCGTTCAAATGTAAATATGAACCAACTTTGCAGCACTCATAATACAGTTTTAGCCAATCTCAGTCTAAGACCACAGCTCTCATTTAAAAACACAGCTTGTATTATGCTTTCACTTTTATTTGGGATCTGACACAGGCAGTTACAGCATCATCAAATGTCAAAAACTACAAGGGTTAAAGTGTGGAGTACTTTTACAGCAAATTTTGTATGCCTATGGGTGTTTTCTCCTCAATCACTGCAGATGAACGTTGCCCCAGAGTATTTTTAAATGCAGGTCAATAAAATTAGACTCTTAAAGAGGTCCTGAGAATTGCCTACCTCTTGAAAAACACATCACAGACATACACTGTAAAAGTACAGTATTAATTGGCAATAGATTTCCTGGAGATGTCATAATGAATATGAACTAGAGTACCAGCAACTCACTACTATATTCAAAAATTGTTTGTATATGTAACACTATCAACAGATATCCTTTAAAGGGCAAGGGCAGTTGCCCCAAACTTACTTTGAAACAACAACTAAAATCTCAGAATTCTTGTCTTATTTTTCTTTAAAGTATCTTTCATAATATTTTATGACATTAATATTGCAAGGTTAACCAGACAGTTACTCCTAGCAAATTTCACATTTGAAGAGAAGAAAAATTGTCACATGACTTTAAAGAGCCAATCATGAAACAGGACAGTCTGCTACACTACCTCAAGTTGGGATGACTGCATTTCCCCTTTAAAATATTAAACAATATTACACCTCACTGATTACACTACAGCAGCAGACAAAGATGTATGAAATTTCATACAACCTGCTTTACCAACCTTACCAGCAGATTTGTTAAATATCACTAATGACTGAGACAAAGATGATATAACACATATACCACAATACTATCTCATACCCTAGCCAAATCTGCTACAAAACATACGATCCCAGGATCTAATGGTTGCTGTATCAAAGTCTGCACCAAGTGATCAACCCTGAAACTTAACGTAACTTTCTGCTTGAGATGAGAAGACACAGCAGAATTTCAAGCTTTGCTAACTTCAGCTTGAAAACTAACATCACACATATAACAAAATGGCAACTTACCAACAGAGGCTTAGACAATATTTCTTCTATTTAAGAGACAATCTATGTCTGGGTTTCTACTTCTATCTGTGTTCTCACAAGCACAAACACACAATATGCTATAAAACATCCAGTACTGTACAAGATACTATAAAGTGAAAATATTATCAGGTCATAAGGTGAAAACTGGAAATATCACTTCCTTTCAGGAAGTGAACAGCTCCATTGAGAAAGTTTCACTACTCTTTCTACAGATGTTATCAAGTAATACAGACAAAATAAACCACTCAAGGAAGTGAAACCAGATGAAGGCACTTCTCCTGTCTAAAAAAAGTTTTGGAAAATATCTCAACTTAAGAAATGGGCAAGGGGGGTAGAGGCCTTTTCTATAAGTTGTTCATTTTAGCTATTTCAAACTCACACTCTAAATATTGGGGCCACAGATTCCTTTCTTTTTTGCCCAGATGCTGTACCAGTACACAGTGCTACACAATACCAAAACAAATGGATGACCAATCGTTCCTCCTGCCTTCACACTATCTCCTCCTTTCCCAACCCTAACATCCCACCCCAAAAATATAAACTTGGATTTTTAGAACTACTAAATATCTAAGTTTCCCATATTGCACACAGGATTGTTGGTTTTTATTTCTCTGTAAAAAATCATGATTTAAATCAAATTCATCCATGAAATCTGATTATTTTTACTTTTATCACGATTTTTATCAAATTAAATTATGATTGTAATAGTGATTTAATCAATTTGACTTTTAAATCAAACAGCCCAGATTGCACACATTCTGAATGAGGTTTCAGAACACACATGTGGCATTCTCAAGATACAGTGCCTAAAAGGAAATTTTACATCAGTATTAATAAGGCAAATGAAGTGCCATATCACAAATAAATTAATTTATTAATCCCTTTGGCACAGAAGGGCATCCATTCTGCCTTAATGCTATACACTACATATACACAGTACTTATGTACTACCAGGTTCCATGTATTTTAAGTTTTTGAATGAAAGCTGCCATATTTGCCTTCCCTACAGCCAAAGAGGATGCACATATGTGAAATATCTTCTCTTTGATACAATTGTGTGTCCATTGCACCATAACACACTGTGGGTTTACAAGGAGCTACTCTAGGGTACAGTTGTGCTATGTTTTGGCAGCAAAAACCTTAACCATAATGTGTATAGCAATGTAGCTTTGCAGTGAAACCATGAGTAGCAAAGGAGTTAACTAAAATGGCTGCTAATATTTACAAAGACAAATAAAGATGATTAAAACAAAATTGAAACATTGTATCAAATTTTACCTTTGATGCTGGGACCGTGGATCTTGATGAGGGTCTCTGTGGTCTGGAGGCATTCTGTCCCTCTGCATTGACTTGTTTCCTTGGGGTGGCATTTGACTGTTCCCTCGAGGATTCTGTCTATTCACTGATGGCCCATACATGTTACCCCTGGGCATCTGTCTATCATTTGGGTGCATCTGTCTATCATCCGGTGGCATTGGTCTACCGCTTGGTGGCCCTTGTCTTTGATTAGGTTGCATTTGTCTGTTGGTTGGTCTACCACTATTAGGAGGACCATAACGGTCATTAGGTGGCATACGCCTATCCCTGGATGGCATTTCCCATTCTGGATCCATTCTTTGCTGACTCTGATTTCTCCCAAAACCCCTAAAGTTAGGGTCCCTTGAATCCCTTGCCTGTTGAGAATTTGTGTTCTCCATTTGTTCATAGTTTTCTTTCGTATAATTGTCCATTTTTTCATAATTTTGACGGCTGTCTCCAGAACCAGGAAGACTGCCATTACTAGGCCCATTCTGATTAGGACGGTAGTGGCTAAAATCCCCAGAAGGAATTCGAGGGTCACTGTGTTCACCTCTGGAATTGACTCTGTGTCTAAAATCATCTCCATGTGGGGAAGGGGGTTCCCAATCTTCCCTCCCTTGATATGGTGGAGGTCCTTCAAAATCTTCATGTTCTCTCACAGTTTCTGGCACCTGTAAAACAAATCACAAGACAGGAAGTTGAACAATTTTATTTTGACAAATCATGCATATTTAAGCTGGGAGATCAGGCAAACATGGCTTGTAAAGGATCTTCAGAAGAAACCATGTCACAATGCTGAAACAGTCCATCAGAAGAACTCTGAAATAGTTTACCGTAACTGACAAAGAAAAAGCAAGAACCTTGCTAAAAGAGCTACCGTTGCTCATAACCCCTTCTTGTTGGTTGCATTCTGTCTTTCTTGGTTTCCTGAAGGGGAATACCTATTGAGTCATGCAGCAGTTACCTTTGCAAAACTAGTATAGGATCATGCATTTTAGTGTTGGCATTAGCTACGGTTATAAGCTTCTCTTTGGATAATTAAGTGTTTGTTTTGCATTATTTTCAGCTGGACAGTACGAAGCCAACACTTGTCTTCATTTGGACCGTGGAGATTGTTGTTGCTGGGGTAGATCACTGATTAAAGGGACAACTGTGTGAAGGGTATTGTTAAACACTAAATTAAACAGAAATATATTGCAACGCTTGGTTGATTGTTCTTTTTGAAAAAAGACTGAGACTTTCATTGGCCTTTCGACTGCAGTTATGTGAAAGGAAAAAAAACTTCCATGACTGTTCTATTTACATCACCTGTGCAATGACAAAAGCAAACAGGATCAGCAATTTCAGTTGTCCCATCTTGAGTCTCCTCACTTCCAGGAAACTTTTCTTTATTAGGTTTTGATTTGTTTCTGGATACTATCTTTTAAATTTCATAATGGTATGCTTCTTAAATTTCAAAATATTTTCAAATGTTCTACAATTTGTTATTGTAGCCATCAGGAAATAACATAATTCTGAAGTAATTTCAAAACTTAGTTTAAGGAATGCCAGGTATTTCTATAGACCAGATTTTACACAGATTATTTGCATTTGAATTTTGAAATAAGGGTTTTATAAAGCTTTACAATATTGCATGACAAACCATATCAACCAAATCCAATATCCCTCTTTTTTATGTTTACTTTAGAGAAGTGAAATACTAAAAATATAGTAAGACTGAGAATAGAAGCAAGTTAAAGCTGGGTAAAAGATAAGATATTAATTTTCTTTTAATTTTGTTTACTGTACATTGCTGTCCACTTCATTGATTGTAACCATGCACTCACATATGCTTCCATCTTAATCCACCTTTTTAATTTCATATCTATTCCACACCTCACTGATATTATCGATACAACTTGAAATAATAGTCCATAACCAGATTTTTGTTTGGTATATTAAAGAGGAACATATTCCAAGTCTTCTGGTGAAAGCGCCATTCATTTCCTCATGATTGGTTCTCAAGATACTAGCAATATTTAAGTAAGTCACATTTTAGTGAACTTGAAGTAAGCAGTTGTGATGTCATGGGCTGACCTTGTTGGCCAATGTTTTGTTTTTCTTTATTTCGTGCCTTTTTAGTTTGATCTTGAAATTGATTAGGGATGTCATCTAGCCCCTGAGGCATTTTTTTTTAAATCCACTGCTTCATGAAGCGCTGATGGTATCAATAAATCAAGGCTTATCTGAATAAAATTAGTTTTAAATTATAAATAAATAAAAACATTGACCAACAATGTAAATCCATGACATTAGGCCTGCTTGCCCAAAGTTTAATCTATAAAGAAAATTGGTCACATTCAATTACTTATATATCAAGGACCAAACAGGGGAAATGGATACAAATTTCAACCAAATGCTTACAATATATTCCAATTTCACATTCCAAAAATAAATTTGCCTCTAGACTATTCTTTTACAGCCAGCAGGAGCCTAGGAGGGATACAGTAAATGATAACATTGTTTACTAATCAAAATGACAGACATGAGAGTCTCCTTGAACGAAGAACTTAGTGCCTCAAAACATGAGTCAGTCCATACTGTACAGCATAGAGACTACACAAGTCATAAAACATTCCCCTGTGATAATCAAAAGGTACTTTTATACAGAACATGTGGTTGACATTCTCTCAATTTGCTGTTTTCTTTCCTGAGAGAATTTCAATAGAATGACTCATAATTCCATGAATGTGAAAACTTCTTAAACTGGTTGACCTGTAAACCACAATTCTGAAACCAGGACACTATATTTTGAGTTAGTTAGGTGGAATCTTGTACCAAAATGAGCTAACATAAATCTTTCAATATATTGACAGCTTAGTCTCAAGGTAAGTAGTACTTGTTTGATCATTCCTTCCTACCCTTTCTATGTTGGCAAGTTGAAGGGAAATTGGAGAATTGCATTGTACATGAGAAGTAACCATGAGCAACATATATTATTATTTTTACAATTATTGTTATTTATTATCATGGGTGAAAAATGTTTTGAAGGTGGTAAGCTCATTCCTGGGAAATTTGGCAATCTGGAGGGAAATTTTGGCAAATTGAGGAAACTTTCTCTTTATTACACTGTACATGAAGATATAGGGAGGATTGTAGAAGTGTAGGTAATTTACTCCCTTCCTGGGAAATATACATTTTTTCCTGCCCTGTTAATTACTATTTCTTTTTTTGCCAAGCTCAACTTGCAATCGACTTCAGATTCACAAGTTCTAGTACAATATAGTAAGAAAACACAGCTAGGAGAAAAATAATAAATTATAAATGCCTTAAAAAGCACTACATTATGTTCATCAAAGAAATTTTAACAAAATGTCCTTTCATTCCCAAAATTTGATTAAAAGCAGACCTGTCTGGATGCTTCATAATTAGGCAATGTACTTCTTTCAATCATGTATCAAACTTGAAACAAGATTCTTAACACAGAATCACAAATCTTGATTATTAAATCAATCTAAGAAGGACAATTTTCCCAATTACATTTTTTCCTTAGGGAAATTAACTGGATTCATAATACTTTTTTTACAATAACATCAAGCTGTAATAAAATCCTGTGTGAAAAGATTTTGAACAGATAATAGTGCTGGTCAGTGTTCCCTTGTCATGTCTACGAGTTAGAAACCAAAGAATGATTCACTTTTATGAGACTAAAATTATTTTCAAAGAAATGTAAATTTTAAAGGGAAATGCAAGGGCCAATAGGCCAAATTGCTTTCTACAAGCATAACAGGATGGAGTGAAATATCTATGCTACTTATAGGACTTATCATAAATAGCTTCAAAATGAATACACCCAAAGGCAATGGAAGTAATAGGCTCTTTTTAAAAAGCAAACAAGGGCAGTGTGGTAATTTGGAGCATAGACTACTATGAAAGAAATATTACTGTGTAAAGTTGTGAGGCTTAAAAGCCCAGTTTTCTCACCCCAAACAGTACTGATTCTCCTAACCTTCTTACTTCAGTCCCTCCCACAATTGTCTGAAATTCATCCTCATCCAGATGCAACTTCATTTTACAGTATTGATTCAGGGTGAGTATAGAAAAGCTCAATGTGTATTTCAAAACAATCTCAGTACAATTCATGTTGTGTAATATAAGCTTTGGTAATCTGCATTGTTTAAACTAACAGTCAATCAAAAAGCTGAGCCAATGGAGAGTTTCTGTACCCCCCTACAAGAAGTGTAGTTTGGGGTGAGAGGATTGGCCCTTTAAGCTAGATGCACACTTACCCGACTTTGCAAACCGCAACTCAACTCGATTTTTGGATCTCCAACAGTTGCATAATGAGTGTGAGTTTATGACTGGGACTGACAGATGCAAGACCAGTTTTAAGTCGCACTGGCTTCAGTTGGGAAGAACCGAGATGTTGGTTCTTCCTGACTGAAGTCTGTGTGACTTAAAACTGGTCTTAACATTGCCAATCACAGTTGTAGCCACAATGGAGTTGAGTTGCTGTGGGCAAAGTCGTGTAGTGTGCTACTAGCTTTACTCTATATGCTTAATACTCTACTTTAGTGACATATCCTCCTTACTTCACCTACATGAATCTTGGCCTGGAGTCAAGTAACGTATGTGATTTTCTTGGAATCATGACTCCTGGGGAAATTTCTAAACATGCACACAAATCAAATGTTTGGCAGTTTCATTTTGAGTTTGGTAGGGTTTTATGAAACTCAGAAGGCTTTTTCAATCCTTTCCATTTTAACAATTACAAGTGTCAAACCACTAGTTTATCCACCATTGGCAGTACAGCAACTCAGATGTTGAAAAAGAAAAAGTGTGGCATTATTAGTGAAATGATACTTAAAGGCAAGGTGTCAACAGTATTTAATTTTTTAGATTAGGTTGGTCAACTTGTCTTAGCCAAAATTTGTGTGTATATATGCTAAGCCATTGATGACAGTGCTAATGTATACACTTAAGGTTACACTTAAATAGTAATTTATTCAATTTGCTTCCCACACTAGATCTTTCTAGCTACAACCCTGCTGTACGGTTACAAGTACTAGACTCCAGAAATGTTGAAGTTATCACAAATGTGTTAAAATCCTTGAGAACAAAGCACTTTAGGGAGACTTTTGACTTGATTGACTTTATGGATGGACTTATGTACACTTTGATAGTTACACAAGAGCAAAAGATTAACATCCATCAGTGTACGACTCACACATAATCATGCTACTACCCATGAAATGATTACATTAAAATTAACCAGCAACTAAGTGATACATGGACTGGAGTCACACATGCTGATCGCACAAATGTAACAACATAGGACAATTTCACAGCTTGCTGTCTTTAATAACACTTAAAACTCAGGATGAATTCTGACATTCCAAACTTTGAGTTCACCAACCAGCAAAAAGATAACCCCATCACACAGTATACAAGATGAAAGTAATTTTGCACTTTCAAATCAACTTAAAAGTATTTTGTTTTTGGAGTTTCTTTTCATTCTTTTTCCTTCCAGCATAAGACAGGTAAAAATGTCACCTTACACATATAAGTGACAATGAAATACTGAGCATGCTAATGCATGTAATTATTTGTCCTCATAACCCCCTGAAGAGATGTGTGACCCCCAAACAAACCTTGATACTGTACATGCCATTTTTTTCTTCATGAAGTCATAAGATAGACTTAAAACTATCAGTACTGGGTTTCACAAACCAGATTTTGTAGTGTACTTGAACTTTAGTTACAATTTGTCAGATGTACTTGAACACACATGCTGGTGAGAATTAAATCATACTATACACACTGTTCCTATGGTGAAGCTATGGCGAAAAAGTGCTGATAATTTACATAGATGTTAGCAGACAACACTCACTTTCATGGGGGTGTGATGTGCAGGAGAAGGGTTTCCAGCAAGTGTGTTTCATTGTCACAACAGTGAGATTTTGTGATGTCATGTACAATTTGACAAGTGAAATTGTGATACAGTAGTATCATTGAGGACAACCAAAAAATTTCCTGAAAATCGAGCCCTGTTGCAACTCAGTATTTGGATCAAAAGAATATTTTGCAATGTTTACAGAGGCTCATTGAGTTGATATTGATAACTTATGAGAGTCTCAAAGGGTCACTAACACATAACAATGCATATAGTTAGCATAGAAAGTCAAATTTCAAGTCCAAAAGTCAAAGAAAACATTAAAATTTTGAATTTTCCTGTGTCCTGACTTGTAACGGTGTTGTACACAATTTGAAAAAGTGTCTGCTCAGGAATTTTTGAAAACCTTCTTCAACCGTCAAGCACTCACTCATAAAAGAGCTATTTGTATGTAGGGTATGGGGATTGTCTAAGGCTGACCATTTGTAATTGGTATTTAAAGAAAAATTAACAGGTTTGGAAAAATTTGTTGAATTTCATGAACAAACTCAATGAGCCACTCTAACACATGGGAAAATGGAGGCAAAATATCTATTTCGAGAAAAAAGGGCAACATTATGAGAAAGGTTTGCCCTTTGTTTTAAAGGAGTGGTAGGTGGAAGAAGACCATTTGCCTCTGAGTGCTGTACATTATTTTTTAGTGCCCCTATTGTCCAGAACTGCCACCACAGCCATGACCTTGCTTTACAACTCACTGATTTCAAAAGTTGATAATGCATTCCATGGAATAACCCACACTAACAGAGACAATGTTTTTGTGTAGTTAGGCTAGCAACATATAGATGAAGGTTTAATGTTAAAGGTATAATGCAAAAATTTGACAATGTACAGAAATACAGGAATCAATATGTGAAAAGCTCAGTTTGCCTAACCCAACTGTGTCCACGAAGCAAACAAAATTATTAGATTCTCTTCTAGCCCCATGGTGGTCAAAAAAAGTTTAGGTGAAAATATTAATTAGAGCTTACAATGTTTAATTTCTTAACATCAAATTAATGAAAATTACCTAAAAATGAACACTTCAGCCAAAGAGCCATTGCCACGACAAAAACTCTAACATTAATGTTGTCACTACGTAATAAACTATATGCCTGAACCTGAACCGTGAATAGATTAGATCAGTGTTGTAGCCATGGGAGGTTGGGGGGGGGGGGGGAGGGTAGAACCCCCATTACCCAACATTGCAATGCCTAAAATAGTGGTTTTTCTCTCTCTATCCTAAGACTTTTCCCCCATGTCATGCCCCAAACCTCTCCCAATGACACCATCCTGGCTATTAAGCACCTGGATTAGACTTTATTAGATTAGAAGTAGTTTTAAGGCCTAGTTTCTAACCAATTGGTTACAGCATTTCATTCTTTTAACAGAATGAGAAGTCATAATCCAGCAGTCAGTTCAATGATAAATATGTCAAGCAGAGCTCTTTAAAATGAAAAAATCATCATGCATTGTTCATGTTTCAAATACCATGGTCAAAAAGGCCAAAGCCACAAGTTTCGTTTTGTGTCTCTAGCAAAGCTTTGAGGAATCTTATCTGCGACAATGTGAGTTTCTGTGCAAACAATTTTTTGTACTGATTACCCAGAAATTGCAAAACATCAGGGTCGACAAGTTTACACAGTAAGATTACCTCCCACAAATGGCAACTTTGGACAAAATGAATATTAATTTTCCTATTTGTGAATTAAGGCATGGTGACATAACAGCAAATTTCGATTGAAAATGAGTTAATTTTCTGGGTTTTTATTACAATCTTTTCCATCTCTAGTCAGAAATAGCCAAAGATTTGCCAACCAATGCAAATATGACTTGCATCACATGTCTATGAAAATGAAATCGCAACTGATTTTTGTCACACCCACAGGCAGAGCTCAGACATGCAGATATGCAGTAAGCTGTCAGTCACTGTGACAACACATAATAATCAGTACAATTTTCATAGTCCTGTGATACAAGTCATATATATATATTTACACAAGGGGGCAAATTTCTGGTTTCTTCCAACCTGAAAGGAAAATTTTAATGAAAATGCACAAAAATCAGATCAGAATACCATCTAAAATTGTTGTAGTGTGACCACAGCTTTAGGCTGTAACAGGCAGTGCAATTCATTCTAGGGACCATCACATTTTCCATTTCATAACTTCATTCTTCAAGACAGAATGGGATGGGTGGGTAGCAAAAGAAACGGGGAGACAAACCTGTGAAGGGAGAAGGTCCCTTCGTCTGGCCCTGGGTGGACTCTGGCTTCGCAATGAGTTTGAGCGGGCCACTGATATGGCCCTTGTGTCTCCTGATGATGTAGGTCCATTTCTAGAGCTAAAAGAACCACTTCCACGAACTATACTCTATATGACAACAAAAATAAAACAGCATGCAAATAATCTCCCCTCAATCTAACACCAGCAACATTCATGAATCACTAAATGAAAAATATTCTACCCTTGTTATTATGCAGTGAAACAAACCACTAACCTAAGGATACAGAACACAATCTCTGCATAGTAGCAGGGTGAAAAGGGGCCCCATCATTTTCACACAGGCTTTTAGTGATGAAAAAGTAAAATTTTCACTGAAATTTATGAAAGTCTTGAATGTTCACTGGCTGTTATCAATAATGCATTTGAAGGTCATAGTACTTGGTAGATTTGGAAATTAATGTTGGAGTTCAGATCATACTACTGGCCATTCATGCAAAATACATGTTTTTATGGCAGTGTCTTTTGCAAAGATTGCATCCAATTCCACACAATTATTATATACATCTGGAGCACCTTACAATCATGTGATTTCAATAAATACCATGTACCAAACTTGCCTCTTACACTACCCAGTACCATGCTACAAGGCCAACTCAAATTGCTCAAATAAATAAAATCCAAACTTCAACAAGAACTTAAATAAAAATGGGCATCATTTAGCACGTCAAACTTAAGTCAAATGCATGCACAGCAACCATGTCTGAACTCAAAGAATGAAAAATCTGAGGAATACTAAAAATCAGCATCAAAATTTTGCAATGTCTTCCTGACCTTTGTCATTTGGTCTATGAATTCAGATTAGTTTAAAACCAAATTTCATGCTAAACCCTGGTATTTATGTACTGCAGTATTCACCACATCCCACAATATGCCACCATGGATATTGCAAACAATATTTGTGTGCCACTTACTGCAGAGAGCAGTAAGGACAGAATCATTTATCTAACTGGCAGTTATTACCAATACACTAAAGTATTCCCTCTGCCCCACTGCCCATACTGGCTGGTTAGATAAACGACTCTCCCCTAATTTTAAACATGCATGCCTTACCCTTCAGACAATATTGTGCTCCATAAATGCACTGATTTTTGCATCCTGACAAGTTTCATGAATTATTTTTCAAAAAAAATTAATGTGAAAATGAAAATTCTGAAAGTGAATTAACAAATTTTGGCAAAATGCAACATATTCTTTGCAAAATTTTTAGTACAATTTCAGCCAATTTGTACCTTTAAAGATGTGACTTCTGTATCAGTAATACGTGAGGCATCTACAATAGGCTTGGGCCTCTTGTCCTCAGCAGCTGATATAATGCTGGACCACTGCTGTGGTAGTCCAACATACTGGCCAGATCCCTCATCATATCCTGTATGTACTCTGTGTTCAAATCCACTTGGTTCTGATATCTTCACTTTTATTTTGTCCTTTTTGGATTTCTGCAGAAAGACAAAAAAAAAATAAAATACAATGGGGCCACATGGCACACATTACAAGGCAATGCAGTCTAGATCATGGTGCTATAGACAAATCCGATTGACAATTGTGTTTAGTGACTGTAGGCAGCTATCAGTGGGGTCCATCAGTCTTAAATCGTCTTCATTTATTGTCTTCATGTAATTTCAAACCCTCATATGCAGTGAAATTGAGGGCATCAAGATAGATTTCTCTGTATAACCATCCATGGCGCAGGTAAGCAAGGAAATTGAAAGATTAAAAGGGGATAGACCAGTTATGGCCGACTGATATCAGACTATCACTTGCTGTCCGGATTCGTCTATCAGTCTTAACTTCCAGACTAATGCTATGAACTTCCACTGGTTACTAGAAACAGATACTTTACCACAATAAGGAAAAGTGTTTTCACATACTGTAATGTGCAGTATTGCTAAAATAAATCCTCTATTTGAAAAAAAAATCCATGAAGGAATCTCTTCTCACCATTGGTAACTGCAGTACTGTATATTAACTTCTAGAATCCAACCAAAGAAACAGACTGTATATACTACACACAGAAATAAAACACACACACTATCCACGAAATGTAAGACACTATGACACTATGATTAAACGACACTGTTCCAATAGAGGTTACCAATATAGGTCTGCCATTAAAAGACACTGTTCCATGGGTTGCTCATAGAAGAGTATACAGTACTAAACGCTTTACTAAGACAAAAAATATTTCATGGGAACTTCTAAGGAAAGGTACAAAGTACAACATATTATCTCCCTAGCAAAGCTTTGTTCAAATATTGTCCTGTGTGGTACTACAGTTGATAAGGTTTTAAAGGTCTACAGTACATGCACATTAACATGTTTTGATTTAAAATATTTCTCACATACTCCAAGAATCAATATAACTCGAACTCTGCAATGCCGTGTGGGTGAAATTATTTCAATACCTGATACATTCAACATTTCAGTGTATGCATACCACACATACTTTGCAAACAGCTACTCAACATGTAGGCACAGTAAAGGACACAGAAAATTTTTATTTTCTTGGAAGATTCATTCATGTGCAATGTACAGTGTCACTTCTTTTGAATTGCAAATTTTCAGGATACGTAACTCAACTGAAGGGTGAACTTGAATGTTACAACCTCAACATTCCTTAAAAATTCTGCAAACTCCCTGGTTTGGACATCTACCTGTATGAGCCCCCATACTAACCTTCCTGGTTTGGACATCTACCTGTATGAGTCCCCATACTAACTTTTTTACACTATGTAATCCCCAATTACAGGAAGTCCGTGGCAAGTCAATACCAGTACAGTTGCTGAGGGTGACCTCCGCAAGAGGTCATCCAGTGATGTCCTCCTTGCGCAACAAGGAGAATGTGTAGACTGGGCATGTACATGCACATCTACTTAGCAGAAAGCAAGGGGGAAAGACTGTAAAATCCTTAATACATAATCCATGTACAGTCACTAAAATGTTGATGAAAAAGGGGTAATTACATCTAAAACACCCCAACATGGTTTATAAAGAATATGGCTTAAATCAACAAGTGAGTTTGGTAATTTATTCTGGGGGAGGGGGTGTAATGCACATGCCTATATCCTCCAGATATCTGGATAAACAAAACAATCCTGCACCTTCCAACATGTGTTTGAAAATTTGAGTAACATGACAATTTGACTACATCAATCCTCCTTTCTTAATGATCCATCCATAACATGAGGAGGAATCCCAAGTGTGGTTTTGTGCATTAGTTTCCTAATTGCCTTTCTGGTATAAAAGTGTGCTTTTTAATCTGCCAAAAAAATTCCTGACTGAGACCACCTATTTTCATTCAGGTTGGCCAGTCACTTATATGCTAAGCATGGTATGCATACACTGCACTAAAAACAAGGGAACCAATCCCATGTGACAACGAATTGCCAAACTCGCTTAATTGACTGTAGTCAGTTTCAATGTTTTAACTTTAGCGATGTCACATGTGCAGGGTAAAAACATAAAGCATCGTTAAAAATTGCTGAATTTTAATCATTTATACTTTGGGAAGTATGGGCACGCAATTATCCTTGACCACAGAATTGCTACTATAAACTTCTCTCAGCTTAAGGACGCTACTACATGCAAAAAGTTTCTGTTCTGCCTCATGTCTTATTCTGTATTTATTTGTCTTAAAATATAAAAACTTTATGTAAATCAAATGAAACATTTCTCTTTAAGCCTAGGCTAACAGGACACAAAATTTACACAAAATCAGGTATACCCACCCAAATATCAAATATTAAATAGCTTGCCTTTGTTCCAACAATATATTACACTATGAACAACTACAGCTATGTAATTTTATAATTCTATCTCAATTGGTTTTAAATGGCTACAGAACCAATGCATCTTTTAATACACAAAGCACCACAAAGTTTGTTCTACCTCATAAAACTTTAAAAAGCTGAAATATTGTCAACTGAAATTTGATGCACCAAACCACAACATCAACTACAAAACTGTACACTTCATGTCACTGTATGTGAAGGTACTGTACATACACACGGATCAACCCCTTGAACAATACTTTGAATAGGAGGATGGGTAGAAAAACATAACATTGACAGCTACAATGTTAGTCACAATAAGAGAAGGTATTAAACAGGTCATAGTAACACAAGGAAAGAATCTTATAATATTGGTAAGTGCCATTCCACAGCAATGGACTGTCCACTTGCAGTAATGGGGGGGGGGAGATGGGGGTAGTGACTTGGAAACATATATTTTAAAGTTTGGGCACTTTGAGGTTTTGAAAACCAGAGTTCTCTGGTGTTACCCTCATTATCATCAATCTCATTCTGGGAAGTTGTTTCCTCTTTATAATGTTTTTTTTTTGTTTTTTTTTTTAATTTTCTTCCTGACTTCCATCTCTGCACAATGGCAAAATCATCTCATTTATTTTAAGAGAGTAGAATGTCATGCCACCCTAATACTGTATGTACAGTAGCTCTGGACCACGACTCCAGATTCTCTTTGCCAGGGGTTTTCAGCTTTGCCATCAAATTTACATTTTACCATTTTTCTAAAGGCCTGTATTTCTTACTGCCATAAATTATTAAGCCCTGAACAGTCTAATAGAATTAATTTGGTCCAGAACACAACTTCATAGCCTCTCTGTTTTACACATTACAACTAGGTTATAGATCTGATAATGTTATGGTGTATTAAAATACTATCTTCTGTCTTTTCTTAAATCATTTACCTCTATTTGTTTTTTACAGACATAAAAATCTACATTTAAGCACCATCACACAAAAAACAAGTTCAAGGCTGTGTGAGTAAGAACCATACTATACCTCATGTTCAACATTTACAGACTTACCGGCTCCGTAAAGCAACAAACAAAAATATCAACTTTTCTAAAGGCTCCTCTGATTGGCATTTTCTCTCTAAATAGTGTTGCCTCTTTCAGTGAGTTCACACAATCCATTAATTAGGGTTATGCCTTTGAAAACAACCACACTTGAATCATAAATTTCTGCCATTCCATTGTGAACAAGTCTACAAAAGCTTTTCCAAGGCTCAGGTACAGTACCAAACTTCAGTGACAAATAAAGGCAGTTTGTTGTAGAAATGTTCAACACAAACTAGTTGTCCCAGGTTGGTACAGCAAATTTCCAAGTCAGATATAATAGCAAATAGGGAATACCCTGAACAAGTTAAATCTCTTAAATTAGCAGACACGTTGACATCAAATAATCTACTAATGACCTGTTTGAAGATGTGTCCAACTGTTGGGCACCGAAATGTCATGAATAGGAATTCCGTGCATGCTATCAGAAATCCTAAAAATCCAAATTGTCAACAGAGAGATTTTGCACAGCACTGCTTCCCCATCTACAAACAGATTGTAACTTCCAATGTGTATACATGGGTTTATATAAAATCCAAAGATAGCCAAGCAGTATGCGCATATACCATTGAACCATCAACTCCAGAATCTTGAAACTTCAAAATCCATAGACAGTATGCATAAAAACAAAGAATGTAGATCTTTTTTACTGAAAATTAATTTTATAAAAATTAAAACTTCTAGAAACTTTTCTTCCCATGTAGTCATGGGCTCCAAGTGATTACTTCAGTGTCCTCCCAAGTACTTCACACTATGACAATACTTAGCAGTGTGTGATTTATCCTGGTACACTTGGCAATATCACACCAGCAATATTTCTCAACAGTCATCCTTTCTGCAACAAGTACAGTTGCATTGCAGAGCTAGTTATACGTCTTGTTCTGCAGGACTGTCATTTGTTTCTATGGAACTTGTGAGAGCACAACAGCAGAAGACATTGTGCTCCACTTTAACCAACAAAACTGTAACTTTATGGCTTTAGCAATTCTGAAACATAACAAGCCTATTTCTTGCTTCATTCTTCATTCTTGTGGGAATGGGTAATATGAGGCTGCCTGTCATTTTTCATACAGGCTTACCACTGTTGATTTATGAATATTTTGGGTGACAAGACTTGGTGACCCTGACTGAAATGCAAGATAATTACATCATGATCTCTCACCTTCTATTATCCATTAGGGATTGGGTGGCATGATCTGAGATACAGCCTGCAGTTAAGGGGGAAGTTTTTCAGATCTGAAAAAAACCTGAAGGTCAAGGTGAATCCCATGTGCTTAAGCCATAGATGTCTGTGACTCTGCTGGTGAACGCCATGGACTATAGTACTGTAGGTCCATATATCATTTCTTGACTAAATGGAATGCACCCCCAGGTGAAGAGTGAACAGGTTGCAAACTGATGAAGAAAAAGCATGCATGCACAGTACTATATTGTCACCAGCTGTGTACAAAGTGGCTTGTATGGTGGGCCGTGAATTTCAAACTCTGGTGGTTAAAAACTTTCTCCATTCACCAAAGCAGTGTCTTGCAGGTTAAATTCAGTGTCAAATTTTGAAAGTGGATTATCCTGCCACCACATGATCTTCCCAAGAGATGGGTTTTCAACATGAATCTTTTGCAAGCAAAAAGTTTGTAAAGAATTCACTTCATGGATCAGAGTTAATATACAGCTTTATTGTACATTACTGCAGCAAGGTGGTTCTCCTTGCAGAACCTTCTTTGATATGTATGCTTACTTTTTCTACTTTTTCAGGATTGCAGGGGTGTGACTTAATTCTTTTTCCACTGATCCATTCATATCGGGTGTCTAACAAAGGAGGTGGATGTGGGAGTTGAACCCCTTGGGAAAAACTCCAAAAACAAAATAACAGTTTAAAATGGCAAAATATGATAAATATACCTACAAACTGTATGAAATTTACAGCAAAAACATTGCACCATTTGGCATACTGTGTTTGTTTTAATCAAGAAAGGTCACAGGTGTTAATGGCACTGACAAGAGGTATTTTCTAACATTTTACAGCAATTGAGTATGTAAAATATATGTGACCTTGTTACTATGGTAGCACTATAACCAATCAACAAACCTGGGGTACATGAGAACACAGACTGGAAAACATGAGGTTAAGCTGCGGTTTTGCCTATTGTCAACACGAGGTAATGTCACTGAGTATCATGGGGTACATCAGACCAAGCTACTGGAGACCTAAAAAAGCCATTTTTACTCCAGAGGGTAGGTGGAAAATAAGGTCATATCAACTTCTGATTTGTTGGAGTGGTACTTATTCTAAGCATTTTGGTGAAATTTGCATCAAATCGAATTTGTGGTTCTCAAGAAATGAGCAGAAAATTTGTCACATTTTCAACAAAAAGTGAACTGGAATAAATCAAAAATGACATCACATATTCACATTAATGGGCAACCTTTTGTTTTCCTTTAAAATATACAGCCAGTTTTCTCCTCAGCAATCCTGTATTATTAGAATGTGATTGCATGAGTGGCAAGAGCAGGGAATAATTTAGTACAGAAATTTTGCAAAGCATTTTTGCAATACAAGTTCCATTTTGTCTAGCAATTTTCAGAATTTGCATAGCAATTTTCACTGTCATACTTTTCTTCTTTTAAGCTGTACTCTAGCTATTCCCAGCTATGATAGGTTGTTAAGTTATTTGTTGAAACTAAACCTAAACATTGACTTAATGTGACAGCATTGTTCCACGAAAAGTCCTGTCTGCAATACTTCTTTATGGATCTGCCTAAACAAGGCACTAAATACTGACTTCAATTCCATATCGGACTGAATCAGCTCCTTGCTTTGCTGTACAGTGTAAGGTCCTCCAGAAAGTGAGTCAAAAACATTCACTCAACAAACTTGTCGATGCACTGCTAACAAACTGGAACAGGGCCGGTAGTCCGTCAGTAACCTTATTGTGTTCCTTCCACCATGATAATAAGCAGTTTGCATGATTCTTAAATATTGGGACTTTTCCTTTTTTTCGAGCTTGTGATCGGTTTCCTTAACATGTTCTCAAACTTCTCATATTGCTACAGCCTCATTCAGGGTAGTCAGAACGATGTCAATTTGAAAGATGTCCCACATAATCAAGTTTTCACACATTTCATAAAATAATTAGGAGGCATGTGCAAAATACTCTTACTAAGCCCTTCATACTATTTTCGAAAGGTTAACACCTGTAATTTTGCCCTACGATGCCTTTTCTTCAGTGTTATTTGTGCCAGACCTTGCACTACCCTAACGTGTTTGTATATAGAGATGAGCCTAGGCCAGCCTCGTGTTTCTGTGGAGGCAGTTTGATCCTATGGGGAATCTCCGAGCTATCCTAACAGTAGCGATTACAGAGTGCCTCATACACAGCTGCATATATTTAAGTCGCACCATCGACAATGTAACTAGCAACCAACAGGTGCAAGTAAAAGTTTTGTGAATAGGCATAATTACTTTGCTGTTTTGAACGTACTCAAGTGTCTCGATACTTTTCTTGCTGTTTTTGCAGTGTTTCGTTGCTTGACAAGTGTACGTATACTAATAATACCAGAAAGCCAAAAGGCTTAGTGATTCCTTGCCATCAAATACCTTACCTGCTTTCAAATTAACAGTGTTTGATAGATTTTTCTTTACATTTTAGGCACAGATTTTTCAAAATTTTACCGCTGGTGACCTCAAATGACCTTTGACCTCTACCAAAAACAATAGGCTTCTTTCTCTCAACATGACAAATCTATTTACCAAATATGAAGAGTAGCTGTCACTCTTACCTGAAGATATCGTGTTAACAAGCCATTTTCGAAGTTTTGTCAATTTTACCACTGGTGACCTCAAATGACCTTTGACCTCAACCAAAAACAACAGACTTCTTCCTCTCAACATGACAAACCTATATGAGAAGTGTCTGTCACTCCTATCTGAAGAAATCATGTTTAAAAGGAATTTTCGGCGTTTTCGTAACTTTACCGCTGGTGACCTCAAATGACCTTTGACTTCTACCAAAAACTATAGACTTCTTTCTCTCAACATGACAAATCTATATACCAAATATGAAGAGTATCAGTCACTCCTTCATGAAGATACCGTGTTTACAAGCCATTTTCAGCATTTTTGCAATTTTACTAGTGACCTCAAATGACCTTTGACCTCAACCAAAAACAATAGGCTTCTTTCTCTCAACATGAAAAATCTATACCAAATATGAAGAGTGTTGGTCACTCCTACCTTCAAGATATCACGTTTACAAGCCATTTTCTGCGTTTTCGCAATTTTACAGCTGGTGACCTCAAATCACCTTTGACCTCTACCAAAAACAATAAGGTTCTTCCTCTCAACATGAAAAATCTATATACCAAGTATGAAAATTGTCAGGCAATCCTATCTGAAGATACCGTGTTTATAAGCCATTTACTGCGTTTTCACAATTTTACCGCTGGTGACCTCAAATGACCTTTGACCTCTACTAAAAACAATAGGGTTCTTCTTCTCAACATGACAAATCTATATACCACGTATGAAAAGTGTTGGTCACTCCTATCTGAAGCTATCGTGTTTACAAGCTATTTTCGAAGTTGTCGCAATTTTACCGCTGGTGACATCAAATGACCTTTGACCTCTACCAAAAACATTGGGTTCTTCCTCTCAACATGACAAATATACATACCAAATATGAAAAGTGTTGGACATTCCTATCTTAAGATAACGTGTTTACATGCAAGTGTCACAAACACACACAAACACATACACACACACACAACATCACCATCGCATAGATTCCTTGCCTGCCTACGGCAAGGAATCAATAATGAACAGTTGTAGGCCTACGTGCTGTAGTATTCCCGTTGTCATTTCCATTCACCGAGTACTGAAACTTTTGCCCAAAAATTGTATCGCAAATTTTGCTACACCTATTTTTATTTGTGTCGCATATCTGTCATTTTGCATCGCATTTTGCGATGCCATACCGGATTAATTATTCCCTGAAGAGAACTTTAAAAGTCTTGCATGTGACATATGAACCTCTGCCCTTAAGCTAACTTTGGAACACAAATCAGGTAACTTCATTACTGATGTCTCAAGAAATACAAGTCTTATTTTAGAGGAAGTTTCACCACACTGTGTAGAATTAGGTTCCTCTTTCACTTACAATACCACACTAAGGTTAGGTACAGTATAAAGAACTCTTTGGAAAATCATGTCCAGCACTATGATGCTCTTAATCAGGATGGGAAGTCTGGAGTTCAACTCCTCCTGGCTCAGTCAATCGGAAACTAACTGCAACTGGGCTTGGTGCTTGGCATATTTGCAATGGAGTTTGGAAAACAAGCAGTGAGCTAAAACTGGAAAAAGGCTGTGGCAACCAAGTGGTTAGCAACTGAGCAATAAAACCTGGGGCCCGTTCCACAAAGAGTTGCGCACGATCTTAAGTTTGATTTACTGTTGACTTAAGTATGGGGAATCAAACTTAAGATTGTGCGTAACTCTTTGTGGAATGGGCCCCTGATCCAACACACAGTTCACTAATTTAATTAGGGCTAAGTGGTTCTTCAGTTGACTGTAAACAGGATTTTATTCAGCTCCTTTCAATGAAATACAGGAAATTTATACAATCAGTCTTAATCTCAAACTAAGACATACATACTTGAGATATACAAAGCAATCTTTAAGGGCAGTAAGAATTAACCTGATAATCACAAACCCTCCAGTCTACCAAAGTTACAGTACTAATGAACAACAATAGATGTATTCAACTTGTGTGTCAAGCCTTATTGTGCTCTACTTGGGGTGTACATTGTCAATCTCCACTGGTCCTGAACACTTAAAAACCCAGTACAACAAAGGGGTGTGCTGTAAGTTTTTGTCACCTTGTGAAAAAAACTGATGTGGTACTGCTTAAGTGAGGCATTACTCAAATAGGAAGTGATTCAAAAGGTCATACAATGTTATTCAGTTTTATTCAACCACCAGTTCTGATCAAGTGGAAGACAGGGAGGATGCTTTGCAAATTATGCAACAATACACTTTAAAGTTTCAAAATTTAAACCTCCATAAATGCAAGCAAAATTAAGGCCTTGGGTTAATCACCCCTTAGAACTGGACCATTTTCAAAGAAGGTCATTAAAATATTTTAATGACAAAATCATGAGTCACTTCATGTAGCTGTTGAAATAAAATAACTTTATTTGATAGTCTTTTCATCCTTTGTTATAGATGTACGATAATGTATGTAAAATGGATTTTTTCTTTCACTTTAACCTGCATAAAATGATTGCTCCAAAGCAGGACTGCTTGTTACAGGTGAACAAAGCATCACATCAATTAAATTCCCCACACCATACTACACACAATGTGTGGTACACTTACAGTTCCTAATAGAGGGGGTATGTCACAAACGTTCTCCAAACTTCACTGACCTGCAAAATATTGGACTCAAAAATTTGTGACTTGATCCCACAAATGATTATGGAACAACTGTAATTTAAAGTATCCTGAAAATTTTCAACATTTGCTGCTAATCAAAATAAGCAAATACATACTCAAACATGATCACTTTTTAAAAACAATGCATTAAAGGCAGTCACTTTTCACCCCCAAATACAATTTTTGCAGTAGTCCACAGAAATTCTCAATTGGAACAGCTCTTTGAGTGACAGCAGGGAGTTCTTCACACCTCCCTGCTGACAGCAAGTTCAAAAAAATGCTGAGTACTGTACAGTAGCTCATATTACACAGTATGTACTGAGAGTGGTTTGATTTACACTTTGGGGTCTTGTATACTCACAATGAGGCAATAAACTGACAGGTGTCTGGATGAGGATGAGTTTTAGACAGTTGTGGAAGGCATTTAAGTAAGAAGGTAAGGAATATTGGAAGTGTTTGGGATGAGAGGATGTGTATTTTACAGATTGCAAACTAACAGAAAACTGACCTATCCAAAGTTTGTACTACACAGGCTTCAAGGTAAGTGTGCAAATGCACAATTCCTGCAATAAATTTTGCAAGTCCTGCAAAGAAAATATTCTTCTGAGGGAAATCCAAAGCTTGAGTTTCATGGATGTTAGGGACAACTAAAACTACACACAGACAATCAAAAGAAAAAATGTTTGGATAACAATTTCTCTGGCAGTGAGAATAAGAATTTAACAGCTTGGCTAAATTTTTTTGATTCAAAACTGCTTACTGGTCGACTCTTCCAACTTTCACCATCAGGCTTCAGTATTTACCTAGTTGGTGTCTCTAAATCATCACATGCATTATTCACTAAGACAGAGTATTGTAAATTTACACAGACACTTTATTGAATTTCAGTTACAAAATATCACAATATGTACTCACAAAACACACAACAAATGTTTCAAATGACCAAATGTCCTTATGAGCAACTAAAAATAGTGAAGTGGTTGCTGCAAGGACAACCATGAAATTTTCTGAAAATTGAGGCCAGTAACTCTTTCTCTCTAATACAGCCTCCATACTTAGCATGGGTCCAGCAGAGGGGGGAAAGGAGGGATTCCCCCCCTTTCCAGAACAGGGTGGTTAACCCCCCCTTTCCCAGAACAGGGTGGTTAACCCCCTCCCCCTCTAATTTTCATTTCCATGAAAGTTAGAAAATTGTCAATTGTCTTTGCTTTTGTTTTTTGACTAAGTAGGGTTTAGCAGCATTAATTCCTCATCCCTTTTTTTGTGTTTCTGGTGGAATCCCTACAGGCTAGCCTGTTCCCATTTCTTATTAGTTTACAGGTAGTCTGTAACTGAAGGCCAAGTCTCCCATTCCAGAATGGCAAAACTGAAGTAGAACCCCAAACATTTAATGCAGCTTTAAATAGTTCTTTTACTGCATCTATAATAAATTATATACAGTATATGCATGCAAACACAGGATGTTTATTAAAGTTAGATGAATTTTTCTCCACTCTCTCTTGCCTATTATGGGCTCTGGCATCAACACTGAGATATATGGCAAAAAATTCTGGAAAAAGCCTCTTCATAAAACACTTCACAGTATGAAGAGCAGGCCTCAAAATTCACGAAGGCCAGCCGCCATAGAGGCCATGGCTACAGTAAATTTTGTTTGGGGATTTGACAGGCATTTTTAACACACTTATAGAAGGCCACTGTTGGCCCACTATGTGTCAGTTAAGCTGCTCTGTATGTGCTGAACTATGGTACTGTAAATACCAAGTGCAACTCCTTAATCATTTCATTTTTGCAGGAGCATTCACAATGCAGTGCATATTAGTGCATATGTTCAAATATTTTTTTCCACTTTGGTAACGGCCTGTTGGTATTTGATTCACATGCTATGCAAATCACTCATTCATAGCCTGCTGAACAATCCCTTGTTCTGTTCTTCTTTCAAGTGTATTACATTTTGGCCTTGGATGAGAGAATGTTGGCCTTCGTTTAACCAAAAAGTTGTTGGTTACGAAGGCCATTTTTGCCTTTTGAGGCCTGGAAGAGTGCCAAGATTGGAGGATTTCTTTGTAGAAACTGTTGTTGAAGAAACTGTCCCCACACCAACTGCATGGTCAAGAGGTCAGTGGACAGAGCATCAAACTTGCAGTCAGCAGGTCTGGAGTTTAAGCCCGGCCGAATCATACTGAAGACTTTAAAAATGGAACCTACTGCCATCGTGCTTGATGCTCAGCATATACAATGGAGAATGTAAAACAAGCCAGAGAGCCACAACTAGAAAAAAGGCTGTAGTCATTGATGTAAATCAATTGGTTAGAAACTGGGTCATAAAACAAGCTATCTAGCTAACTCATACAAGAGGGAACTGACTAACTCATTGAAGAGGGAATGGCTTCATTTTCAGATCTCACACAAGAACATTTTGATGATTGGTTCTTCCATGGGAGAAAAAACTGGGAAGCTGGAAAGCTCCTTCCCAGGAAATATGGGCATCTGGAGAGAAATTTTGCAATTTAAGGGCAATATTTAACTTTTCTGTACATTAAAATATATTCATGTAACACTGTGCGAAATTTACTTTCTTCCTGGAAAATAATTTTGACTCCCTTTCTGGGTAATAATAATTTTTTTCAGACCTGACTTCACCAATCAATAAGACAAGGGACATAATCTTCTCCAGCTCAAAAAGAAGAGAAGCTGTCCCCCATTCAGTACCATTACCCATGTCAGTATTCATTGGTGGCAAGTACAGAACACCCAAATACGGTGAGTTGTATGAACTATCCAGAGCCTATAAAACAGGTTCCAAAGAAAAATTTGAAGACTTGTTTACTGTGTATGTACTGTGTATGCTTATCTCAGAGCAGTAAATAAGGTTGTATTACATTTTGTAAACTTACCTGTCATCTGTACAAACAGAACACCTTACATTTATATCTGTTATCACTTTGTTGAAGTACTGAGCAAATATAGTACACCACAAAGGTATTTAAGTATCTCCAGTGAGCTTAACAAAACATGTACAATTATCCTTACAGAAGCTTCCAAAATGTTCAAAAGGACTGGCAACTTGAATTTGAAACCTAAAAAATTATATTGTGGCCTTTCATGCTGCCTAGATTCCATCATTCCAATACATGAAACTGCAGCAAACTTGACATCTGGTAGTTGTACTGAGTACTGCATGGTAATAGCCCATGATACCAATAGCAATGGTTCAACTCTCAAAATGATATGTCACAGAAATATATCAATTGACATTTGATAAATAATTTTATCAAGTCCTTCTGGCTACCACATGTCATGTCACTACATTTTCCTGAAGAAAAATTATTGACTAAAATTCAAACAAAAAACAGGTCTGTCGACTACCACCAAATTATGACTTAACTGTCTTACCACACAGAGCAATAAAATGGGTTGGGTCAGCTTGCTACTATTTTGCTCTAGTATTAACAGCACTGTTACTGACACAGGACAATGTAAATTATAGGATTAAAATAACCAAACAGTAGCCTAATCCCTCAATTTAACAAAATCACAGGTTAGGGCTGTAACTTAACAGACTGGAAATTGATCGAATTCACAGAGACCAATAGTTCAGTTTTAAACCACATCTATGATTCCAATGTGGTGAATTCAACAATGAGCATCTGTCCATTCAAAGTTAATTGCTTTCAGTTCAAACCTAAAACTCACACAGATACAGTAGTACTTTTTTCTCATCACTAATTGACTGAGTTTGTAATTTATTCACTTTATCATCAAAATGTGTCACATGAACATTTCATAACAAAATGGCTGCTCCATAACAAGACAACAAACAGTTTGAAATCTTACATCTTTTCCTTTTCCTTTTTTCTTCATTGTATTATGAAAAATTACTATTTTTTTTTGTTGAAATTTAGCACTTGTATCATGCACAAGTAGAAATAAAGTAAAAAAAAACGTTCTACAGCAAGCAAGATTTGTTTCTTTATTAGATCTAAATTATGTTCTTTATAAAGTTTACAATGAAGGTTTGATAACATGACTGTTAATGTCTCCAAACAGCTAAATTTGCAAAAGACTGACATGCTTACATGATGATGTGAGTTTGATGAAGTCAGACTGCACCAAGCACTGCTATATTACCACTGCAGGGGTACTGTGGAATCAAGAGTCCAAACTGTTCTACTGAATTTAAATTTTTAATAATTTCACTTACACTTGTATCACACAGTTTAAACTTCTGCTGAGAAGATGGAGGTACAGCATGAACACATTTCATCACATGAAATAATCAATAAAGATAAAGAATAATAAAAAAATAAAGAAACTGACTAACTTATGAAAATTTAGCATATTAATTTACAAGGATGTATGCACTAATGGTGACAAGAGACTAACAGAGCTCTGTGACTTTGTGGAATTAAAACAGAAAGTGTGAAAATGTCAAAATTTTAAATATAATAAAAAAACAAAATAAAAACGTAAATTTCACCAATTATTATGTCAGATGTATGATAAAGAAAGCAGGTACATACCTGTGACCATCGCTTAATCATAGTGCTACAAGGGTCATCAGCATGTATTGAGAACTGTGACTTTGTATGGAAGATTTACCTAAAAGCACAGAGAAAAGATAAAAACAGAATTAATGTTTCTTATAGTAAACTAGCCTGCGGAGCAGACTCTGTAGTAGCAGAAAGATAGATCAGAATACACCTCTCTAAACAGTATATATACAGAGTCTGCAAACCTCCATCCAGTTTCCATTTACAGGAATCCCGCAATTTGAGGGACAAATTAGTAAACATGAGATGGCCACGTGGTGCGCAAAACAAGTTTGAATAGTGTACAGTATTTTCGCATATATAACTGATACAACGAACGGCTAACAACCTAATTAGCTTTGGTAGGTGGAAAATGTGTATCAGGCCATACGTTTGATGCATAAATATTACCTATTACACAAGATATAACTTAGTATTCTAATATTTGTCGTGACGTCATATTTGGTGGTCATAAATTGAGATTCGCTAGAAAGTTGGCAGGCTATTGTATGCAGTAGGTATGCAATGTAACTTAGTTGGAAAGAGGAGTTGTTAAACAGTGAAGCCGTTGAAAGACTCATTAATGCATATGTTGGCAAATTTTGTGCTTCATGTGCTTGCAAAGAGTTAGTCCTCCCGTCTGAGGAACCTCAAGGCAGAGCATCCTGGGGAAGAAGGTTCCAGTCTCTGATGGAGCGATGAATGAAGCTGCCAGACCAGCTGTAGGAGGTTAGCAGTTGGCAAGGCCAGGAGGCCCAATCTGGCTTTTTGAAGGGTAACAGCCTAAAAAGATCTTCTACCTTTAAGGCTATCCCACCCTAAATCCCTTAAAATTTCAGAAACACTGCTGTGGATGGAGTAGTAATTAAAAACAAACCTAGCAGGCCTATATGAAAGTTGCTCTCAAATTATATTAACCATACAGATCCACCAAGCTGGAGGTGTGAGCCACACAGAAGGTTCACACCTCCACTTTGAGACACAAATTGGAATCATAACTCTCCCTCATATGCTCTAAACTACACAGGCTCATGCCTCAGCTTTATCATCCATGTTACAAGACAAAAATCAGACAGGTCAGAATTTTCAAGAAATCTTATGAAATCCAAACTTTTTGTCACAACACTACAGTACATTTGTATGCCATGCAATGCAGCGTGCAGGTTTGCACTGAGCTGAAGTACTAGCAGAGTCGTATTATGTACACCATTGAAGTGAACTGAATAGGCCCATGTTGTGTGCTTCATGTACAGAAATCTTGGTGCATACACTGCTCACCAGAGCATTAAATCTTACTTGCCTGCATCCAATTGCTAATAAATTAGTTGCATTTATACCTCAGTCTGTTCATGTTTCTGATTGTTCATTCTTGATAAATTTATGGTCAGTGGAAGTCATAATATTTGTTCCACTTATCTCAGCTGTTGTTCACAGGAGTGATCCAGCCAGTGTTTGCAAAGGGTAGGAAATTCGTACCCAGGTACACGAATGGTATTACCCGTCGGGTACCCAGGTACTCGATTGTAAACCTTGCAATATCTTTTGTCCACTGAGCGGGCTAGGCTCGGCTATGCACAGTATGGTACACAGGCATGTTGTTTTGTTAAATGGTATAAGAGCGGATGCTAAAAACACACATCGGGGGAGTTGTTTCTGGAAAAGTGCAATTTAACAAAAGCATGTTACAGACACAAACAAGTTAAGCAACTTCATTTCAAATAATTGTGAATTAGATATGGGTTAATACATTTGTTACTTCCAATGACCATGTTATTTTGCAAAGATCAAAAAGAAATCATATAAAAATGCGACGGTGGTAATTTTCTACCCCAGTAGCAAGAACGTTGGTTGGGTACCCGGTGCAAACACTAGTTCCAGCTTGCTCAGGGGTCATTAAAGGAACATTTACAATAATGAAAGTCAAAATATAAATAATGCTACCTCTTTGATTGCTTAAATGAGATCTCCACTTAGACCCTAGTGAGCAAACTTTTGCGGTTTAACAACAAACAGCAACTGTTATCCCAGTCAAGATAATGTCACAAATTTAAGGCACAAAAAAAAAAATTGGAAAAGAAGTGATCAGTACTTGAATTCCACACAAGAAGTTTAATGGATACAAACATCATTTAGGCCTTCCCCTTATGTAAGAGGTAAAATGGGGACGGCTTGGCCTAGGCTTAAATTGTGTTGTTACTAGGGTTATAGATGAGGTCAGGGATAAGGGTTATCATTAACCAGTAGGGAAATTTCTTTAGGCTAAGTAGTGCTCATTGCCCCTTTTTGAGTCTATCCTTATTTCCCGTTGGAAGTTTAACATTATACAGTTTAGGTTTGTTCAAGTATAAAGGTCCAAGGTAATCCTTGGGTTAGAACTATTGTAAAAAGCTTGATAGGAGAGCCTAAGTCTGGATCATGGCTACCACACGTCCGGTTGATCTATTCTATTGTAAATGTGGGAAAATACAATCTAAAAGTTCACATTTTTACCATAAATGATGTGTCGTTATCAAAACAATATTTTTTAGACAATTTGAAAACCAATGTTAGGGCCTAGTCCTAACAGTACAATCATTAGCATTTTGAGAATGACTGTCCTTATGAGAACTCTTATTTATTCAAGAAAAATGTAACAAAACTCTATCAATCCTAGATTTGGTCTGTACTATCCTGGCCAACGTGTAGTGGCCAAGATATTGGCCGAAGTCAATTGAATGATAGACTTGCAGACAATACCAACAGGGAGCTCACTTTCTAACGTTAGTCATAGGGTTGTCAGTGTGTGGAACAGCCTGCCTGAGTAGGTTGTTAACTCTGCATCTGTGCACGGCTTTAACTTCTTAAAGTACGGTAACAATTGACAAGTCCTTTCATGACTGTTGTAGATTCTAATCTTTCTGGGCTTGTTACTACTTGGTAGGACTATGGTAGGAACGTAGCCTAGGCTCAAGTTAGGCTAGGCCTAACTTAGTGCTGTTGTGTAGAATACGGCTTTACTTGAAACTTGAAAGTGTTGACGTTTATAGTAATATTATCACCTGTAGACGCATTTTACATACATGCCTAACAGTTAAGCCAAGTGGGCAGGAACCTAAGATTCTCTCGTTTACTATAATACAAAACTCACCGTATTTTAGGCCTTCTTCGAAACTCTCGCATCCCTTAAGAGCTATACCGGATAACAGAATCCGCCGAGAATACAAATATAGGATTTTGACAAGGTGTTCACATTCTGGGAGTTTACATCGTGAATCATTCTTACGAGTGTGATTAATTACTAGGATCGTTGAACGACGCTATCCATCCATGCAACAATGTTTTCAATTTTTTTCCGGAAGTGGTGAACATCCGGGATACCGACGCGTTGCCCTGGTCGTAAGATAGCAGACGACGAAATTAAAGTGCAGTTAGCGAGTTAAAAGAACAACGATCTATTGTACATGTTGTATGGCTCTCGTAACATAAAGTCGTAAAAATGTTTGGCCAGTAAACTTGAAACAATTAGGCCATTTGTAACACAGACTCACTGGACAGGTCGTCATGAACACATAAGTATCGTATACAATGGCGGATCCGGGGGGGGGGGGGGGGGGGGAGGGAGGTCAGTTGTTGCAGAAAGAATAAATACTGAGGGGCTTTGAGCCCCAGCAGGACGATCTACGCCTATATCAAAGCTGTATAATACACGGTCACATCTCTAATCTGTATTAGAAATCCTTTAGTCCGACTTTAGGATTTCTTATCTATATCTAATTGAAGCGCCATCACCAGTTGGCAAGGAGCGTACGAGAAAAAATTGACTTTACAAACCCTTCAGATGGCCGGAAGAGGCACTTACCGAATGAGGATATTATGAAAAATGGTGCAAATATCTTTTTTACTTGCGTGGAATGACTACATAAGACAAGATAGGAATGTCTCATTTTGATACATCACTTCCAATTGTCACTTAGTGTACGAGTAAAATGTCAGTGATACTTAAAGCTTATTTTGCATCTCGGGTATTTAAAGCTGTGTTCAGAATGTCGCAACTAGAGGTGAAACACAGGCAAAGGAGTACGGACCGGAGCATTTCAATTACGGGAGGGGCAGAAGATTCTCTGGCCAAGAAATGCAAAAGTATCCAAAAGATTATCTATGCGGAGCGCCACCCATCGGTTGGCGTGAACGGTTGAAAATTTTGAAAAATCGCGGCCCTCAGAAAGCGGGAAATGCCATTCCTCGAGCTTGAAAAAAGAACCTAGTAAGCGGTCGTTAATTTTGTAATCCTGGAGGAAGGACCTTTCAAGTGGAGCATGGAGCACTGCTCTCAGTTTGAGCGGATAGCCTACACACAAAAATGAAAAAATTGGCAACCCTTCAAACAGCCAGAAATGGCATATGGGCGTAAGGGAAATTTCAGTTTGGGGGTTAAAAAATTTTTGCCCCCAAAATGTAGTTACCTTAGCGGAGCTTCGCCCATCGGTTGGCACTTCGCGTACAAAGAGTTTTAAAAAATCGGGACCCTTAGACAGCCGAAAATGGCATTTTCTAGATTTAAAGGAGCCAGGATTCACGCAGATGCTATTTTGATCAGAAAATTGACAGACAAAGCGTACCATTGGATGAAATGGTAGGCCTACGTTTAGTAGGCCTATTTTCTGGGAAAAACTATAAAACGGAATTGAAAACAATGTAATTCACTACCTACACCTACACCAAAATGTCCCTTTACGAGATGGGTTTAAATGAATTTTCAGGAAGACTTATGGGAAGATATTCTTACACTGTTTCCAATTATGTATTTGAAAAACAACCGAACCCTACACAATCCGATTTTCATTACCGATGCCCACGGGTAATTAGAGCTGTAGGGGTAGGATAGATGGCAAATCAGTAGACTCACTGCAACTGACTGCCCCCTGTTTGTTAATGTAATTGATTTCGGCAATTAAACACATCACAGAATATTTACCATTTCGGGAAAAGATATCTTGCAAGAATGTGGAGTGGGACTGAGTAAAAACTTGTTTACAAGCTACCCGAGTGTGTAGCAAATCTTTGTTATCATTTTTATTTTTTAAAACATTTAGACTGGCTATCGTCTGGACTGTATGATTTTTTCCATGAAAGTTCTCCTACAAATTTTGAGCCTTTGTCAAAGGTGGAAGGTCCCTTGCCTCTCTTGGCATTAGCACTGATGAATGACAAGCACTTTACCCTTGAAATGAGACGGCAAGGGAAGGAATCGCTCTAATACAGTTTCTGAGAAGCAGAAGTTTCGAATTTTTAGAATTAGAAAAGTTAGAGGGTAACAAAAGTTAAATGTTGTTTATATCAACTTTATAGTATTGTATCCCAATAATGAAGTCGAGTACATTACTGTGGTATATCCATACACCCAAGCAGCTATCAAATTCCACAGTGATGATCCACCAATGGTCCAAGCTGAATATTTCAACCACAGAGTTCTCTAGCAACTCCCTGTTTCAACTGCCCGGTTACTCTGTTTTCAGAGTGTTGCTAGAGATCCTGTGGTGGCGCTACGGGGGAGGGGGGGTTTGAGGGGGCTTCTCTCCAGTCAGATTTTTCCTTCACTCCCAGTAACCCCTCTTCCCAAGTTAAATGAGTTGGGAGTTGTGTCAACCAAAAATTACATAATAAACCTCTCCTGAGACTTAATTTTTCACCCTGCTAATACCTCAGAGTTTTGCACCTCGGCTACATCCGCAGGAGTAGGAGCTTTGCTTTTGGTTACGATCTTCGAGCGAAATTTCTTCCCCGACTTTCTCCTTTACCCCTAATTTGCCTGGTCCCCTAATTTCGACAATCTGGAGCCACCACTAGAGACTCCTTTTGGAGACAGATGTAACCTGGCATGTAACCATGGATACCATGATTCAACGTTTGTATCAGATGAGGTTTTACCACCCAGTTTCTAACCCATTGGTTAAAGTCGGACCATTGGCCCCACCCTTCCCCCAGCCCAATTAAATTTTTATTAATTTCATTTTTCATATTTTAATTGAGCAATTACAAGAAAAATAAATTAAAGAAAAAGAACAATAACATCACCACCAGCAGATGTGACAAACAGATGGGAAGAATGACCTTTCAATACCATCATGTGAAAGGCACCCTCAGTCCAATTGTCAAGGAAATTCTTAGTTTCTCAACAAACTGCTCCATTTGACGACGAAGCAATGCCGATTAGGGAAAACAAGCCAGTGATCAACAACTGGAAAAGGGGCCGTGGCCGGTCCGACGTTCCAATTGGTTATGACCTGGGTAGTTAAACCTCATCTAATTTAAACGATGTAGCATGGTATCCTTGTTTACATGTTATGTTACATTTGTCTCCAATCTCTCTAATGGTGGCACCAGATTGTCGAAATTAGGAAACCATGCAAACTATAGTTTGCCTATAGGGGCAGAAGAAAACGTCAGGGAAAAAATTCGCGCGAAGAGCGAAACCAAACTCAAAGTACGAGCTCCTGCGGATGGAGTCGAGGGACAAAACTCTGAGGTTTTTTCATATCTCTAGGCGGAGAATCAAGTCTCAGGAGAGGTTTATATATGTCATTTCTGGTTGACACAACTCCTAACTTACCTAACTTGGGGGAAGGACAACTGGGGGCGAAGGAAAAATCTGACTGGGGAAAAGCCCCCTTATCACCCTGTAGTGCCACCGCTGGGTTAGTTAGTTAGATGGAGTTTTACGGCCCAGTGTCCAACCTATTGGTTCAAGTCAAGACTGCTACGGCCTTTTTTCCAGTTGTGACTCACTGACTTGTTTTCCCGACTCCATTGTTTATGCGGATCATCACGCAAAACGGCAGTAGGTTCCTTTTTTAGAGTCTTTGGTACGACTCGACATGGGAAGCGAACCAGGGCCTTTCGCGTGAGAGGCGGACGATCTACCGTTAAACCACTGGGTCTCTAGCAACACCCTGCTTTATGAAACAGAGTAACTGGAGAAGTTGAAACCGGGAGTTCCTATAGTGAACTCTGTGGTTGAAATATTCAGCTCGGACCCGGTAGATCACCACTGTGGAACTTCATAGCTGGGTGTATGGATATTTCATTTTCATTTCATTTCATTTATTAATTTCGTCCGTACAAATATAAACTGAAATATATAACCGGACAGGACACTAGAAAAATAGTTTAACGAGCTAGTGCCCATAAAGAGACAATACAACAAAGAATAACAAAAAAGAAAATAAGAGGAAAAAGGAGAACAAAGAAACAACAAAGTCAACTAAGAAAGCAAAAAAGAAAGGGATGCTTAACAAGTGTACTGGGCGATTAGGTAATTTTTTACGTTACTCTTAAAAGTAGCATGTGTTCTAACATTTCTTATTTCGTTGGGGAGAGAATTCCAAAGTTTATAACAATAGTTATTTAACAATAATTTACCATGCCTAGTATGGTGCCTACTAACCGTAAAGAGGGCATTAGTTCTAGTGCTAGGTCGAGCATTGGTAGAAAAGCTAGGGTTAAGGATTTTACTAAATACAAAAAAGGAAGACGATTATTAATATACTTATAGATAAAAGAACACATTTTGAAAGTATGAATATCGCTGATCTTAAGGATGCTAAGGTCTCTATGCAGGGTATTCGTGGAGTGGCGCCGGTCTTTGAAAGTAAGAGTTTTTAAAATCCTATTCTGAAGAACTTGCAGGGGTTTGAGCGAAGAAGGCTTAGACATGCCATATATTTCCATACCATAAGACAATTTAGAAAAAACGAGTGAGTAATATAACTGGGTTGCAACAGCAGGGGTAAGTGATGCCCTAAGGCGATAAAAAATTCCATTATATTTTACGAGGTTGTTACAGAGATCGTCAATGTGTTGCTTAAAGCATAGCTGATCATCGATCAATAGACCCAGGTATTTAACACAGTTTGTTTTGAGGATATTTACATCGTTCATGACAAAGTGGTCTGGACAAAAATGGGGTATATGTGAATTAGCATGGAAAATCGAAAAGTTGGTTTTCCCAAGATGTAAAGTAAGTCTATTAGCATCAAACCAAGTCTTAAGTTGATTGAGTACAAAATATACCCCAGTAATGTACTCGATTTCATCACTGGAATACAATACTATAAAACTGATGTGATCAGCATTTAACTTTTGTTACCCTCTAAGTGTTCTAATTCTAAACATTCGAAACTTGTACTTTTCAGAAACTGTATTAGAGCCCTTCCTTCTCTTTCCGTTATTATCATCAAGTATATAGTGTTTGTCATTACTCACCAGTGGTAACGGTAAAAGTGGTCAGGGGACCCCTCCACCTTTGAAAAAAGGCTCCAAATTTGTCGGAGAGCTTCTACGGGAAAGATAAAAAATACAGTCTAGACGATAGCCAGACATTTCAACGATCGAATAAACTTGCTCTTCATTCAGATTCCCATTTTAATTACATTTTTCCAAATTTCCAAAATTTCTTTCATGAAGCATAATTTAAATTTTAAGTTTCCTTCAAGGAATTAATTAAAAGATTCGGTGCTTTTTAAGTGCTCCAAAAGATGTATTCTTTGGCAACTTGTGGACTTTGTCTGGGACTCGGGTTGTTGATCCTCTAATTCGGAAGCACAACCTTCTCAGTAGCACAATTCGTCATGATTTGATTTTTGAAAATCTTCCCAAGTTCTCACAAATATACGAGGCAAAAGTATTTCTTATATTTCTTCTGTCAAAAAAAGGAAAACACAACAGGGGACGATTTCTCTTAAAAGCGGTCAACTCTCATGACCATAAACTACAATTTTTGTAGTAGTCCACAGAAATTCTTCTTTGGCACAACTCTTTGATTGAGTGAAAAAACGCACAGCGCTGTATATAGCTCATATTACACAGCATGTAATGTATGATTGTACTCAGAGTGTTGGATTACACATTGGGTTCTTATAATTGCATGTCGCCCCTGAAACAATAGACGGAAATTGTGATGAGGGTGCGTTTTTTGACAGTTGTGGGAGTGGCCTAAATAAGTAGGTTGGAGAACTAGAACTGTTTGGAGTGAGAGGATTGGGCCTTAAAGGGAACTTCAACATTCAGAAAACAGGTATATACATTGGCACTTTAAACCATGAGCTTGAGGTCATAAGGGTGGAGCAATTGAGAGGAAATATGATCACATGAAAGTGGGTTGATGATGGGCAAAAGTCATCAAAAGTTTTCCTGTCAACTTAGAAAAACGAAGTAGTGCAAATCAGTTGCTCAACCATGCCAATGTACTTCCATACTGCAATAACAGCCTGAAAAAGAAGCTTAACCTTATTTACCATCACTGCAAGAAGATTAGGAAACTCCACAAATTTGGGGATCAGTTCATTTGGCGAGTGTGAAATTTCAGTAATCTTCACACTTCATAAAGATTGTAGTTATGTGTATATATTTGACAAGTTTTGTACGTTCTAGTTAGCTTCCTACAATTTCATTTTTACACCTTGTAGTCAATTACCTTACTCTTTTTTCCATTTTTAGGGGGACTCGCCTTACTTGATGTCTGACAGGGCTGTAGAACCTGGTTAGTAGGTTAGTTCATTTTTCACATTTGTGTCTGTGCGATGATCAAGAGGTATAGATATGCAAACCTCGATGGTGTTGTTGAATTTGTTTAATACTGTATACTTGTAAAAATGATTTTTAACGGGTGGGCCAGTTGGCTCGCCTTCCAATGAAAGAGAAAAAACTTGCTCAGTCATGTTCCTAATGATGTAAACGACGAGACTTATGAACGGCATGCTCGCTCTCTTAATGATGGATATGAAAAGGTTGAGACGTCTTTAACACGGAGGCATGGTAGGCCATTATTTCTTTATTTCCAGGGCGGTAAAACCAGAAATTTTCTCCGAAACTGGAAGCCTATATCCCTTCTTACTGTATAGAATAGCTTCCTCTTGCATTTCTTATCGTAGCCTTAAGCACATTATGCCGTATTGACTAACCTTATTCCGTTTTACAGAATATGGCTTTATGAAGGACTTTCTAGACTGCTTTAGAATTGTTGTATGATATTATGCCTTCATTAAGATGAATCTCCCGGACTAATTTTCTTAATTGAATTCGAAACGGCTTTCTGTTTCTTTATCCTTCATCTGTAAAATCCCCGATCTTTGCAATTTTGGCCCTTCAATTTGTCAGTGGTTCGATACGTTTCACAAAAATGCCTCATCACCTATAACAGTGCTTCTCAACCTCTCTGATCCACTTCCCCACTTGGGAAAATTTTTTCCAGCATCACCCTAGCACTATAAAACATCAAATTGCAAAAAGCTAGATTTGTAGACGATCATTGCCATCGGTAACCATCCATTCATACAACTAGAGAGCTGATGTTTAGAATATCCCTTTAAACACCAACTACAGTTATACACGCTATATTCTGACTGATGGCTACCGGTCAGATGAAGCTATGAATTTTCAATTCTGAGTATGAAAACTCAATTCATGCAAATTTTCCCTTATTCACAAAATTCCCACTTTGTGTATAATTCACCCCAAATTTAACAAATTTCACCTCTAGCATTTCGAATTCACCTCTGGGGGTGCATTTGGACCCCGGTTGAGAAGCACTGATCTATAAGCTAGTTCGTTAATTCGCTGGGCATTGGTAATTGTAGGGCACATCGTGGGATACACAAACCGAGTTCAGCACATAGTGCACGACGTTGCCTTGTAGTAGACGTACACACAACACTAAGCAATTCAGTGGTGTAGCCACCGGGACAGGGGGGGGGGGGTGGTTAGAACCCCCCATGACCCAACCTTGCAATGCAAAAACCCTAAAATAGTGGTTTTTCTCTCTATTCTTAAGCTTTTCCCTCATGTCGTGCCCCCCCCCCCGACACAGTCCTTGCTATATACGCGCATGCTAAGCATTAACCTGAATAGCCAACACGAACGAAAATAGGGACTCCGCCCTAATTTACAGTAGATTAAAATGCATATTTTATGCATTTTTTGCACAAAAAAAAAACAATTTAGTCCACTGCACAGAATCACACTGATGATTCCTCCTTATCTTATGGTTGGATCGAGAAAGAAAGATGTCCTCAAACCCACCCCATGACCTAGCCTTGCAATGCGAAAAATACCTAAAAATAGCGGTTTTTTCTCTCTATCCTTAGACTTTTACAGCATGTCGTGCCCCCCCCCCCCCCCATGACATAACCCTGGCTAGGCGACTGCCTCCCAGAATACCTCCACCCTTTTAATTCTATGTATTCAGATAAATGTGCGTTTTGTAGCAAAAACATCGAAACGATCATCTTTTTACAAAATATGGTAAGCCTACTTCAGTCCTTTGGAATTACATAGAAAGCATCCTTAAAATTGTTTGGTTAGAAATCGTTGTAATCGGCGAGAGAATGATTGACTCACAAAAAATGAGGAAAAATTCCCCGCGCTATACATGTTCTCATTCAAAACCAGTTTTTTAGTTCTTAGAATTATTCTCTCACCATATAGCATTTAAAAATATCCAATTGTCAACAAAATTCAATTCTCGGTTTCTTCACAAATTGTTCCATTTGACGAAGAAAGAAAGAAGGCGTAACCATGGCTACATATGTCAGGTGGCAACATCTGCCCGACCAACAGAGAAACCAGAGCAGTTGAAAACTCAGCTAGAACAGTTGGTAGATCATCAGCTTAGTAGAAAATAGCTTTTGTAAAGTAGTGCATAGCTCAAAATAGTTTACCAATTGCTATGTATAATGAAATCTATCACTTGTTTTCTGACAATCTATGGGTCAGGCTGATTTTGTCGCGGTCTTTTCTTTTGTCATTAAAAAATCCTTAGCTACAGAGATTTTCAGGACTTTTAGAAACAAGGCTACTTACTTTCTGTCACTTCGAATCATACAGCAGGATATTAAGAACGCTGTGATTCAAACATGGACGTCCGCAGGTATGGGCAAGGGGGGGGGGCACTTCCCCCTGGAAAATCAAAAATTTGAAAAAACGTATAAAAATCAAAGCAAAAACCCGAAAAAAAACGTGTTTTCCAAGTTTCTCTGCGAAAAATAGGCTTCAGAAATGCCATTTCCGGCGATCTGGGAGGCATTTTGGGTTGAAATTTTCGCATGCTTTGTGTCAATTCATGGTGACTTGGAGGTTTTGTCCCTCCCTAGAAATTTTGCCCCCCCCCCCCCCCGACTTTTTTCTGCGAACGCCCATGGATTCAAACCTAGTAAATAAGGCAATATATGTTTCGAGATATAATAAATTCCCACTGTCCTACTGTTTTTTTTTTTAGAGTTGTAAAATGTCTGGAGATGTTTTCAATTGCCCAACTTTTGCCCGGAATATGGTAGTGGTAAAGTTAACATTCATGGTATTTTATAATCATTTTATGATTGGGTCATTGCTTATTTAAATGAACATTGTATTGCAAAGAAAAGTCCCGGCAAAATAACGATTGCCTAGAATCCCTTAGACTCGGCCAAGTCTCTAGTGAGTGTTCCCCCGGGGAGCTGACAACACCAACTCTACAAAAATCCAGTACTTCAGCACAGTACAGCATACCGTATTTGCCTTTTTTCTAATACGCCCTCTATCGGTCTGCAAAGGTATCGCTTCTCAACGAGAGAAACGATAGAATTAATAGACCGATAGAGGGCGTATTAGATAAAAGGAAAATATATTCTGTGCTGTACTGCAGTAGGGGGATTTTGAAGAGAAAGTTGTCAACTCCCCGTGGAACACTCACGAGAGACTTGGCCAAGTCTAAGAATCCCTAGATCATCTACTCAGAGGCCTGGATAATGCCATTTCCGGCTATCTGGGAGATAACGATTTTCCAAAATTTTCTGCATACTCCGCGCCAACCGATACGATGGAGGCACTCCACTTTGAGGACCGATTGCGTCAGAAATTTGGCACCCCACAAAATAAGCATGCGGCCCTCCCTCAGCCCCATCATCAATGAATCCTAGCTACGCTACTGATAACAAGTGAGATCACTATATATCCTTGCTTGGTCTCTATTCCGTTACTTGCCACTAAAATCGGTTGCCCAGCTGACGAAGTCGGTTGTGCGCCGGACTGAAGCACCTTCGGGTGGACCATTTAACTAGCCGACTTTGCTTTCTTGCTATTCCGTTATTTGCAGCCCGAGTCAACCGTTCTAGGGTTTCACCATTAAAACGGCGAGGAGCGGGGTTTGTCCAAATTTGTTGAGTTTTATAGCTTTGAAAATTTTTGGACTGAGTGTGGCAGAATAACGGTGTCATTCGGTGCTTATTAGTGGAGGCTACTTAGATTACAGCAGTAAGAATATAATCCGAGTGATGAAAAAAAATGTTTTATAAGCTTATAATGACCATCAAAATTCACTATAACGCGGGCCATTTTTTCAAATTTCAACCATTTTTTGCTGGAGTGAGTTTTTCTGTGTCACTATTTAGATGTCGATGTTTGCAGCAACAAGTTCAAGGAAGCTGATTTGTTTGGATTAAAGGCAAAATGTGACCAAACAACTGCAATCAATATCATTCAAAAGCTGCTATATGACGACGCAAAGCGTCTGAAGAAGGGTGGTGCTGAAGTAGTAGTGTTCAGAGTTTTTCTACAACGAAATTTATTTTGGGTACTTTGGCGGTTGCAGTGGAGTAGCTAGACTTTTTTCCTAGAGGCAAGGGCCCAAATTTGAAAATATGGAGTTTATATAGCTGAAAAATTTGGATTCTGTGTTCCCTGCAATGAAATCTGGAAAGTTGAGGGATGACTAAAGAATATGCACTCCCAATGGCAAATCTGAGATTGCACCGCATCACACCGTACATTGTGCAAAGATTAGGAAATAACAATTTCCAGTTGTAGACATAAAGAATAGAGTTTGCTGGTGTATTTGTCACCTTAAAAACAAGCTGAAAAGTGAAAGTTAAAGATACTTTAAGTACCAAATGATATTCCGCAGCAATTTTAAATGACCAATTAACAAAGCTCATGCAGCCAATTTTGAAGTGCATGGGCTAACTGTTGAAGCGGGCCCAATAGGTTCAATAGAATAATTGCAGTTTAAAGCGGCCCAAATACAGTTATAGGTGGCCCAAAATCCCACTGCAGAATAAGTGCAGGAGATAAAGCCCCTGCAGCCACTGCTTCTCGGTGGTGACGTGATCCCTGATGAAATATATTTGTCAGCTTTTGGCTCCTCATTACAGGAAATGCCCATTAGCCAGAATTTAGAAAAAGTCCAACACAACTGATCCTCTTAACTCTGTTTAGCTCAACTTCCAGGCAAACATGAACCTTATCTTGCCTTCTGAGACCTTACAAATGGAAAGTCACTTATGACTAACCCACTAAAAAGCTGTGCTGGGCCAATAGGATGCCCTCCCCCAACAAATCAATAAGGTGGCCTAATCCTTCTTACCCGAGTTGTCATTGGCAGGTCAGGTAAGAGTAGGTAATGGGGAATTCCTGTCATGTCATGTTCCTACTTGATATGGTCTTCATTCCTCTGGGAAAGCTTTTCTGACCCTTCCCAATCCATGACTGAAATCATATAGATACCAATGCTTTACATATACTGCTTCCTACTTGTGGAACCAGTTTACCTGACCATATTCAGTTCTGCTCAGATCTTCCTGCTTTTCAGCATTAAATAAAAACATATTTCCTTACTTGTTCCTTTACTTGCTCCTTTGAATGTACAGTAATCAATCACTTGTTTACATTTTTTGTCAAGCACCAACAGCAGCTATACTTGTTCTTTATTTGGTACTATAAAAGTCCAATATATTTTCATTTTAATAAAAGAAAATATAACCATAAAGTAGGCTTTCTTCATATCACACATGCTCTTTTGACTCAATGTAATACTTCAAGCTCTCATTCAAACACTCTTGCATTGCATAATGAAAATTTACACAAAAATTTGTTAAGCCTGAGCAAGTTGTAAAACATATCAAAACTACAGTAATGTTAAAAAACTGCAGGTAAAACACTTGAAGATTCTAAGAAACTCTCAATATCCTCAAACTAGAATATCATTGTATCATTTTCAAAGGCTTAACATCTTGTACAGTATTGCACTAAATACATTAAACTCATCATTTTATACATTACCAGACTATTGGTATAAACCCAGCAGTAGCCTTGTCACAACTCTATTTAGCTGTTTCCATTAGTGTTTTAATGTATCATTAAAGGGGCTCATTGAGTTTATATTCGAAAACTTAATGAGAGTCTTAAAGGGTCACTACCACATAATAATGCTCATAGTTAGCAGAACAGGTCAAGTTTCAAGTCCAAAAGTCACAGAAAACATTTAAATTTTTAATTATTGTAGTGCGCCGCACTACAATATTGGCATTTACTGGCCGACTGACAATTTCTTTTGTGAAGCCTGTTATGGCCCACAACTCATTTCCCTGCGCGTACCGTAACTTAGTTCGTACAAATATCCATGCTCTACCCTTTAACAATAGCAGTAAGTGCAATCTGTGGCCGTCTTTAAACAAAAATCAACTTCAGAAAAGCAAATACTACACTTACAAGGCTGATTTAAGGAGTTAGCTCCATGAAAGAGCATTGCGGATAAATTTCCAGAAAACGCGATGTAATGTGGTTCGGCCTTTTCACACTGAAGTGATAAGCCTGGAGAATCAATCGCTGCTTCCAAATTGGTATACGTAACACGGCGCCATTTCGTCCACTATCGTCGAACAGTATCAAGACGTTATTGTACAGTATCTTCATCTACAGTAGCTACTACGGAGCAGGGTATTGCCAATTCCCTGTACGGAACGAATTGGCTTTACTGCATTGGATTAAGCAACTTGTGCTGTAGTTCTATTATCATGCTTTATTTCAGTGGTAAAAGCAGAAGCTATTTTGACAGCAGTCTGACCGAAACGTTTTGACAACATGCATGTAGCATGCATTGCGAATTAACGAAACACGGATGTTTAAACACACAGCGTCAACAGTTATTCGGCCTTCCACGAGACAGTTGTCATATGCATGCAGCGGTGCAGTCAGAAAGCTTGGAGAGGGCGTCATTATTTAACATAAAGAACGGTGAAAGAGGAGTCGAGGCTACTCAGCACGAGTCCTTGAACGGGACTATGCTTCGTCCACTTCATTTTACTCCACACTAGACTGTATACGGAGTAGGTCCTACCGTTAAGCGCAGTACACGGTCTTGTTCAAGGACTACTCAGCACTTGCTTCATTGTTGGCAAATATGCTTCAAAATAAAGCTAGTGACTGACTATTAGCATAGAAGGTCCGGATTTACTCCATCATTGGTTACTCGTCTATGATTTCTTTATGCGTCTCACGAGACTGGCGTTGCCAGCTTGGCGCTAATACCCCTTCATTGGGGCGTTGCCGAGTTCCCGCAAGGGAGGATCAAATGAAAACAAACAAACAAACAAACAAGGAGCTGGGAGACAAGTGGTCCATCTTTGTACTATCAAGAAATAGGGTTGAGAGGAGGGGCCAAAAAGAAACAACAGCCCCTCTTCCCGCCATGAACAAATCCTAAAGTTCAAATAAAAACTGGGCTACTGTACTAACTGAAAAGACATCTCTAACACGCACTACAATTCTGCGTATTTGCAAGCAAATGCAGTTCTAGTTTCCTTTTGTCCTGATATGTAATGATTTTGTACATAATTTGAACCAGAAAGCCAAAAGGCTTAGTGATTCCTTGCCGCTGAAATGTAAGGCCTTTTTTCACATTGACATTGCTTGGCAATGTTTTTCAATTAACAGAGCTCCATAATGTGCCCACAAAGTACACATGCAAGGCATCCAATCTTCCTACATTGAGATCCCCCTTGCCCATTGTGAACCCAAATGACATTTGACCTCCACCAAAAACTTCTGGGACCATGTATTCACTATGTGCCATCTACAGGACAAGTTACAGGACCCTACAAGTGACATTTCTTGAAAGACTGTGCAGGAAAGCTTGTCAGGCTTTGAACATGCTGACTCCAAATGAACTTTGACCCTTCAGAAAATCAATAGGGATCATCTACTCAATATGACCAATACACACACAAAATATGAGCACAGTCACATGTACCGTTCTTGAGATACCGTGTTTACGAAGTTTTGACCTTTTGACCTCTCCAAGGCACACACCGAATATGAGATAAGTAACACTTACTCGTCTTGAGATACCGTGTTTACAAGCAATTTTTAAGGAATTTACCTATTGACCTCTCGTGACCCCAAATGACCTTTGACCTCCACGAAAATCAATAGGGATTATCTACTCAATATGACCAACCCACACACCAAATATGAGCATAGTCACATGTACTGTTCTCGAGATATCATGTTTATGAAGTTTTGACCTTTTGACCTCTCGTGACCCCAAATGACCTTTGATCTCCACCAAAAACAATAGGGATCAACTACATAATATGGCCAATGCACACCAAATATGAGATAAGTAACACCTACTCTTCTTGAGATACCGTGTTTACAACAATTTTTAAGGAATTTACCTATTGACCTCTCGTGACCCCAAATGACCTTTGACCTCCACGAAAATCAATAGGGATTATCTACTCAATATGACCAACCCACACACCAAATATGAGCATAGTCACATGTACCGTTCTCGAGATATCGTGTTTATGAAGTTTTGACCTTTTGACCTCTCATGACCCCAAATGACCTTTAACCTCCACCCAAAAACCACCCAAAAACAATATGGATCATCTACTCGATATGACCAACCTACACACCAAATATGAGTATAGTCACATGTACCGTTCTCGAGATATCGTGTTTACGCAGTTTTGACCTTTTGACCTCTCGTGTCCCCAAATGACCTTTGACCTCCACCAAAAACAATAGGGATCATCTACTCAATATGGCCAATGCACACACTAAATATGATCATAGTCACATGTACCGTTCTCGAGATATCGTGTTAAAGCAGTTTTGACCTTTTGACCTCTTGTGACCCCAAATGACCTTTGATCTCCACCAAAAACAATAGGGATCAACTACTCAATATGGCCAATGCAAACACTAAATATGAGCACAGTCACATGTACCGTTCTTGAGATATCGTGTTTCCGAAGTTTTGACCTTTTGACCTCTCATGACCCCAAAAGACCTTTGACCTCCACCAAAAACAATATGGATCATCTACTCGATATGACCAACCTACATACCAAATATGAGTATAGTCACATGTACCGTTCTCGAGATATCGTGTTTACGAAGTTTTGACCTCTTGACCTCTCGTGACCCCAAATGACCTTTGACGTCCACCAAAAACAATAGGGATCATCTACTCAATATGGGCAATCCACATGCCAAGTGTGAGATCCCTCGGACTTACCCTTCTTGAGATATCGTGTTTACAAGCCAAAGCATCACATACGTGCACACACACACACACACACACACATACACACGACATCACCATCGCATAGATTCCTTGCCTGCCTACGGCAAGGAATCAAAAAGTGTCTGGTCACGAATTTTTGAAACCCGACTTGAACCGTTAAGTACTCACTCATAAAACAGTTATTTGTATGTAGGGCACAGGAATTGTCTAAGACTGACCATCTGTCATTGGCATGTTGAAAAACTTAACAGGTTTGGAAAAATTTGCTGAATTTCATGAAGCAACTCAATGAGCCGCTTTAAAGAAGTTTTTCAGCAAAGACTTTGATTTGAAGCATCTCAATCGCTTGTGGTGACAAACTTTAGTTACGATCTTGTACATTACGAACAAAGTCCCAAAGATGCCCAGTGGCCTGCCTTATGGTCCCTTGTGGGAACCTACATCATGGAAGTCAAGGTCTTTATAGCATGCAAATTATGCAAAACTGAGTCAACTTATGTATTAAATAGACCACTTGTGTGAATTGCCTGTGACTTGTGTCAGCTTTTATTCATAATCAGTTTTGTTTTGTTCTGTCCCATTTTTATTGCCACTCTCTGAAACTGCCCCTTACAATTTTGGCCAACTCCATTTCATTTTTACCATCTCAATTATGATGAGACCCATCACTGGCTTAAAGCCTTTTTTCCTCCTGGTGCACACATGATGACAAGTAACTTGCTGGAAGGCATCAATTTTCTGAAGAAGCTCAGTGGATTTATGGAAGTTTTCATCACTTCTCCATTACTCTATCCTCTTGTCACATCCTAAAAGACTTTGCTTCCTCATCTTGCCTCTCTTGATTTTCTCTCAGAATCTGGGTCAGCTTCGCTTGCTCTTCAAGTTCAGCTTTATTCTTTCTCTTCCTTTCTTGTCTTTCCAAGTCTCTGTAAACACCTTCCCTTAACTTCTGAATGGGGAGTTTTAAAAAATAAAGTAGAGGTGTGAGTCATTTCATTTTATCTGTTCCATTTCAATCCTAAGATAAAAATCAATGTGACAATAATAGCAATTTATATGCTAATATGAAAAAGATGCAGAGAGTGAGAAGGGAAGGACTTTATTCTAGGAAACCAAGGGGACAGCTCTAGTAAAGAGCTCCCCAGGAAATTAACAATAACAAAGACATTGAGGCAATAACAATAACAACACTCCTGACCAACACACCTGCCCCCCAATCCACCAAGTCAACCCCTTCCACCCATTTTCCAACAGCCAATACACTGGCACACCCTTGGGTCCACCTTATTTCACTGAATGAAAAAGTGATACAAAATGTCATATCTTTGTAAATTTTTGGTCTTTGGAGGCAAAAAAGTAAACAACTGAAGGAAGTTATCACCTCAACAATGAGGTTAACAATTACTTTTCAACATTTACAAGAAAATGTGACAAACGTTAAAGGCAGTCATTCATCACCCTAAACTACAGTTTCAGTATACATATATCAAAACCCTCCATTGGTACAGCTCTTTGATTAGCATCACATTCAAACAATGCATAATAGCTAAATTACACAGCATGGGCACTGAGAGTGTCTTGATTACACATTATGGCATTGTATGGCCACTGGGACAAGCCATGAAGCAATAAACAAGGATTGTGTCTGGATAAAGATGAATTTTAAATAAATGTGGGAGGGAATAGAAGTAAGTAGGTTGGGAGAATTGGAACTGTTTGGGATGATAAAAATATGCCTTTAAGGAAATTCTGAAATTTGTCGATGGAAAGTAGTTTTCAAAATGCGGAAATGATACAAAAGCCAATAAAATTGGGATCTTTCCGGCACTGTGGCAAATGACTCAAGTGAGAAGTAACACAAAGAGGACATGGAACAGAGTCCTCTTCAAGGGCTAGTAATTCCAAGGCCCAAGCCCATAACCAACCTTCAGAATAATGCCCAAAACAGCCATTCAAGATAAGTCCTTGGTCATGTCATCTTTGGACTTCCCCTGCACGTTTGACTCCACCAGGAGTGTTGTGCAGTACTTTTCCAGATCCAGATCCAGACTAACAGCTACAGTACTGCATGGACTAAGAGCAACTGCATGGTCAAGTGGTTAGAGCATCCAACTTGCAGTAGGGAGGTTGGTTGAGTGCCAGCTGGGTCATACCGAAGAGAAGCGGAACCTACTGCCTTGTGCTTGGTGCTCAGCATAAGCAATGGAGTAGGAAATACAAGCCAGTGAGCCACAACTGGATAAAAGCTGTGGTTGACCTGACTTTAACCAATCAGTTGGAAACTGATGACTCTATAAAACTAACTTACTACAAACCATTCAAGAAAACCACCATGTTGGTTAATGAATGACAACCACACATTACACTCCAGTGGCACTTAGCTCAATTTAAGGGTAGTCTACAGAAGTTACAGTAGTACAGGTACTTTTTAGGCTAGTGATTACTAGCTTTACTGTCACTCTAAGCACATTATGTAGTGCATGTCTTTTAGGTTTCCCATTTCTGTTAGTTAAAGTGGGACATATATCTGTATTGAAGACCAACAAAGGGGAGAGGTCTTTGGGGAGGGGTGTGGAAATTTGGATTTTGATACATGTTTAAAAGCCAAATGGTGCAATATATGAAGCAGATTTCACTTTCAGTTGTCTGGGGCTATGAAGACAATTTCTGGAATGTTAAAATTGGGTTTTGCATCATATTTACTGCACAGATCAAAACCACAAAATTAATACACATCAATGAATCATGCACGCACAGGATAAGCACACTCAATCTAACAGGGCATCCACTGGGGTAGATAAACACTTAAACATGAAAGACCATGCACAAGACAAAGTTTACAGCAACTACTCATATGGATGCAGTCAATATTAATTGTACATTGTCTCATTCAAGTTAGAATTGCCACACTGAAAGGTTGTCAGCTAGCAGCTAGCCTGGTCCATAAAATACATACCAAACAACAACATAGTAATTAGTATTATGCCAGTCACATCAGACCACACAATGTACATGCAGCAAAAAATAACATTGTTGTAACCCTGATGTCTGTCCATGGAGCTCCTCTTGAGGTTATTTCTACAGCTCCCTTACTTAGCTAGCTAGACATAATAACCTTAGGCCTAGCCTAACGTTAGTTCGACATGGAGTGTGGAGATTCCAACGTACCTCACTGTCATTTCTCTTTTTCAAATGCACAGCAGTAATAATACCACCTGTTGCTAGTAATGAGAGCCCAAGAGTAACCTTTGAGGCAGTGGACATCTTTTCTTAACTTAACACTGAAATCTGAAAGGAAAGTCATTTACGCTTCTGTGAACACGACATCTCATTCCCAGGTAGACTAGTTTGCATTTCCCCAATGTAGGCTAGGCCGATACAGTGTACGTACACTGTGCATGTGGAGCTAAAACTAAGATTCAAGATTGACTCACGTACATCTGCACAGTAGATCTATATAGAGTGTTTGAGTGTAGTTGGGATCAGTTTTGGTTATGCAACATCCATTCACAGTTTACACTGCAAGGTGAAACACAAATAACTTACTTAATAATAATGTTAATAGCATGTTATGATGTCCCTTGCAATTTACTGAAAATGTTAAAATACGCGTGTTCACATTTAATTTGACCAGTTTTAGCGCTCTGACATGGTTTTATATTAATTACGTTATTTTCTATTTTTCTTATACCCCTATATAATAATAGACGCTTCCACATTTTTTTCAAAACACAGCCACTTTGAGAAGCTTGTAATTGCAATAGCGGCAGTACCACGAACTGACTCCCTATATGGCCTGATTGAACGGTTCGTCAAGACAGTGACCTTACCCTAGAAGGAAAAAGGTAAGCGCAATAACAAACCCGATGTTGATAATAACTCAAAACAACACATCCTCCAGCTAGGCTAGGCCTAGATCTGAAACAATCTCTCTGCTCCCACTGTCACTGACTCGGGACTATGTTGTTAGCCTAGCCTAACGTTAGGCCTAAGTTAAGTATTGGCCTAACGTTCTAATTAGGCCTAACGTAATTTTTTAACTATCCCTATGCCTAGTCAAGATTGCTTAGGAGGTGTTTTCTGTGCCGGTCGTTCATCAAGTAAGCCAGCTTATGTGGAGTTTGGCAAAGATTTAATTGCGGTGAGGTTGGTCACCAAGTGGACACCAGGGTTCTTAGGCCTACATGTAAAGCCCACGCCAAAGGTACCAAAGATATTATAAACGTAGATACCAAACTCAAATCCTATCCCCTACACTGTTAGACGTGCTGACTCAATCGGAGGGGTGGAAGTGTGTTCATTTGACATGGACGCACAGTTCTGCTTGGTGATGTGTGCATGGTTTATGGATGCAAAACAGAAAATTCCATTATGACGAGTTGTCATCGTGTGTCCATTTTCAAAGCAAGTTCTGTATGCACACAAATGCATTTCTCTGCGTTCAGTCAGGAGTAACTAATGCCGGGGTACTTCCTGCTTGAAAAAAGAATGCAGTCGTTGAAATTGTGTTGCAAGAGCATAAGAATGTAAAGGGGTGCATAGATGAGTGCTTGTGAAGATACCATAGAAACTGACCAATCAGTAAGTCAATGAACTTCAAACCAGGCATTGTGTGTTCATGTTCAAATGTTCTTAAGAAGAACACCTCAAAAAAGTCTAAAACTGTTTCGTGTAAATGAATTTATTGAAGAACAGTGTTTGCAAGAATTTCAATATTTTAAAATCACACATATTTGATTTGATTTACCTTGATTTACCTTGACCACCATCCCCTCTCCATCTTGAGAAAACTCCTTCTAGATGAGAAAATGGCAATGGGAAAGGAGGCCAAAGACCCATTAATATCCCATGTCCTTCAGTCCATTTTTGAATTGGTTCAGTGTAGGTGGCTTAATGAGATTTTCTGGGAGGGAGTTCCATGTTTTCCAGATTGGGCAAAAGTATGAGTTCTTTCTTACTTCTAGTCTTGATGACTTGGGTCTAATTTTCCAGCTGTGTCCCCTTTCGATGTTTTCTCCACTAATTCAACCATTTTAGTTAAATCTATTCTAAAAGTTCCTTTGGTCATATTGTAAGCTGTGATCAGGTCCTGCCTTTTATGTCTTTGTTCCAGGGATGTTAGTTTCAACTCTTTCAACCTGTCTTCATGTGTTTTGTTTTCCATTTCAGATATGATATAAATAAATTCCATTCCAAAATGTAAATAAATTCCAGTAGGTATAACTACCGGAAGATATCAATTTGTCTGTTGGTCCCCAAAACAACTAGTCAGTGAACAGCACTTCCGCCCCTCCGATTCGGCCTGCATGAAGAGTTACCGGGCCATTTTAAGTTTGGTATCTATGTTTATAATATCTTTGGAAGGTAGGCCCACAGGCACCCTCTAGGTTGGTCCATATGTACCACACACTATATAACAAATCGGGGAAAGGTAAGTCACACCACTCCAAGCTCAAAAGTCTGAAGTCTATGACATAATTACCCCACTTTTATGAACAAATTTGTCTGCATTAAAAATTTCAGTCATTAGGTTCCTCAAGGTAGTCCTTTTTCTTCAATTTCTTTACAAATTGCTGAAAAATCGGCATTTCTACTTGTGTAACATCTCAAAGTTGGTAGTAGATGAATGCTGCTGAGATGTGTTCAGCTCACTGCACACTTTTTGGTAAATGTCCTGCCGCTGTTATCCAAAGTTACCACACACATCACATGTCTGTCACTTGTAAACTTGCATGCAAATAAGCTATCTGACGGCCAATTCAAAATCACATTGTACTGTTTCATGCAGACATAGCAGACATATCACCCCCTCCCAGCTTGCCAAGACAGTGCCCGTAACGTTCGTTCGGCATGCTAGGTAAACTGAGCCTTGCAGGTATGCGATCTTATAATTAATGCGATATGCCACCTCAAGTATGATCCTCGAATATTTCATAATGGTTAACGTGTCAGTTTTACTATCCACTGTATTAAAGTAAAATGACATCAATGTAATAACACCAAAAACACAAAAAAGTTTTTGAAACAGGCCATTAGGTGTTACATTATTTTGCCCCAAAACGGCCCTTGCACAGACTACAAAGTTTATGTGTGAAAGCTATAATGTTACCGTGCCTGGATGTCAGCATGATGCTAGCTACGTAAGAACGTACATACCCCATTAGTGATAATTCTGGTGCACATTGTATAGAAGTGTGAGGGAAGTTCACAAACATGAAGTCGTTTATTTACAATCGGTAATTTTGGACGTACAAGAGAATACCATAATACAGGACTCTGAGTGGTTGTTATTTTTAAATCAGCCTGTTTTAAAAGGAGAAGCTTCAAGCTTTTAGTCTGCTTCCTTCTGGAGTAGGAACATGTCCCAAAATTCAATATCAAATTGATATAGGCCTTGGGAAGTACTAATTTTCTTATTTGGCTGTTTTCTGTTACGTATCTTTTACTTGTCATTTTAATTTAAAACAAAACGAGCTGATAAAACCTTCTGACAAATCAAATGTTTTTAATGGACATGACACAGCATGTCCATTATTGTGGTTGGTCGCATTTTCTGATGATCACGTGACCACATTTCTTTCGTTCAGTTTATCGGACGACTCCCATCAAGAAACAAACCGATCTTTTGGGAAAAGATTTGTACAGCAGAGGAGACGGGTATGTGACAAGATTGTGTGAAAAATGTCGCTAATTACGAAATGGGGTACATTTTTCCCTCAAATGTTCTACATTTAAATATTAAGTAGGCTAATAACAATATTAAGTAGCCCTATAACAATATTAAGTAGGCTAATTACAATATTTAGTAGGCTAATTACAATATTAAGTAGGCTAATACTCGTGGTACTTTACATATGACGCAGTCATAAACGAGGGATGCTGTCCTACGTGAACTGGGTTCTTACTCTCTTTCCAGATCGTTGGTGTTTGCTACCGTTTCATGTATATTTTCAAAATCAATTTATTTAGAACCGTCTGGTTACCAAATATATTTGATAATCCATTTATAAAATGATTATGAAGACAACTGTATAAATGTGAAAAAAATGAGGTTAATTCTTTCTGGCAATTTCCTGGAATTGCGGCATACTGCAATGCAGATCTGTGGGTACGCTACGATGTCTCCTTTCGTCGTTTGAAAACAGTTTACGAATGTACAATATATGTACAATAGCATACAGACAGGTTACTGCAAGTCGCTGGCCGCGTGTGCGGAGCAGCGTTCAGTAGAAAGTTAGTATGTTAACAATCCTTGCAGTCAGTGAATGATGTGAAAAATGATGGGGTAATAAAACTCTTATTACTCCAAGGTACAAACGATGTGACTAATTGCACGAAGTTTTCTGACGTGTTTAAGGTAAATGTCGTAATAGACAGAGGGCCGTAGGGACAATTTCTGTGTAGAAATAGGCCGTCGATCGCGACCACCATTTCGGGGGGGGGGGACTAAATTTACAAAATGATGGCCAAATATGCCCTGAGTAACCATACTTCTTTTCACAAGCACAACTGTTGCACATTAGCGAGAATAATAAAATCAAAATCTGGGGTTTTCCTGAACGTCTACATGTAGCAGTGACTAGTACATTTTTTACTTGTAGGCCTATCTTCGATAAGGCAGGCGATGGCGCAACGGTAAGTATCACGCCTTGGAATTCGTCGATACGAGTTCGGAACCCATTGCTAGGTGTGGTCGTTTTCTTTTTTTTTTTTTTTAAATTTTCAGAAAAACTTTTGCAAGTATAAGTGTGATGTGTTGAAATAAAGCGTTCCTTCAAAAAAAAAAAAAAAACTATCTAACTCAGTAATAACAGTAAATGTTGTGTAATATAAGCTTCCGTAATCTGCACTTTTTGAACTTGCTGTCAATCAAAAAGCTGTGCCAATTGAGAATTCATGTGGACTACTACAAAAAAAAAAAGAAATGTAAAATGTACTGTTGAAATTATGTGGGTTAAGTTAAATACTGTAAATACTTGTAAATATTATTTTTATTTAGCAAAACTTTGTATATATTTGTCTGTATATATATGTATTTGAAGGCAGAAATAAAACGTTCCTTCAAAAAAAAAAAATAAGTGTGATGTGTTAAAGCAGACAAACAGAGCGTTCCTTCAAAAAAAAAAAAGCAGACAAACAGAGATACAGTGATTCTAAGTTTAAAAAGGTCTGGACAGCTGGTAACTCCTTTGTTTCAATCAACGATGGTAAACTTTCCTTGCGTTTGTATTACACTGACAATTAATTTTGCGTTTGTTTTTATTCATTGAAATGTAAAATGTACTGTTGAAATTACGTGTGCTAAGCTAAATTAATTACTGTAAATACTTGTAAACATTATGTTATTTAACAAAAGTTTGTATATATTTGTCTGTATATATGTATTTGAAGGCACAAATAAAACGTTCCAATGTTATTTCATTTAATTGACCTGTAGATATATGTAAATAATGTATTCTTTTCTGTCACCGTATCATGTAGCCTATATATTTTAGGATGAATTCAATTTCTTCCTACAAAAAAATAAAAAAAGTAATAATAGTAATAATTAATATTACGCATGTAATACTTCAGATACTGTAGTGTTCTTGTTTTATAATAAAACAAAATCACATTAAAGATCTCCATTACAAGCATAGCCTACCATATATATATAATGTGCACCTAACCTACTTAGTACCTGGCGTGCCCATGATCCATCCATCAAAACTTCCAAAACGTTTTGCTCTCCTCAAGATCTGGACCAATGACGGATCCAATGTGGGCGAGTTCTCCCCAGAATTTTCAAGGGCAAGTTAAAAGCCCACATTTTTCTGGTCTTACGTTTCTAAAACGAGAATTTTCGAAATGGGGTTCCAGAACAGTCACTTGGAGTGTAAAGTCTTGTCAATGTGAGAGTGTGTGTATGTTTGGTTGTGTGTGTGTGTACATGTGCGTTCGCTTTCGTGGGTGGATTGCTGATAGATGATTCCGGTCCTGGAAAGGATCCAGGGTTTGACAGGATGTTGGATTTTGAAAAATATTTACCCCCCACCCCAGTCCACATACCAATTCTATGTCACTGTTGTCGGATTAAACAGGCAGTCCATCCTCACCCCACATAGGCAACCAGAGACCGGTACATGGTCATGTCCACTGTGGTTACGGTACGTAACCACATTTTCTAGTTGAACTTGGGATTGTGATCACTACAGTATACCTCTCCAATACAGCCGTTAATGTTACCTTTCTTGTCTTTTGGAGTATGCCTTACAAAATGTTCATATCTTTTGGTCACCGTAACACCGGTTAACCCGGGTACCCAACGGGTAGGGCGATCAGGTGCCTGGGTCCTATTTCTTAGTACCTGTGCAAACACTTAGCGCTGTACATGTATTGAACACTGCATTGCAAGCAAGCTGCATCAAAACAGTGGTGTGGGAGTGTTTCATGAAGTAACTGACAATATTACACAGGACCAGGCGGGAAAATACAACAGTTTGTGGAATGTTCAAAGTGCACATGGTCTGAAGAAAGCTTCAGTTAATGCGGGATCGGTTTTTGATTCCTTGCTGTAGGCCAAGGAATTAATGCGATGGTGATGTCGTGTGTGTGTATGTTTGTTTGTGTGTGTGTGTGTGTGTGTGTGTGTATGCATGTGACGCTTTGCTTGTAAACACAATATCTCAAGAAGGGTAAGTGTGACTAACCTCATATTTAGTGTGTGGGTTGGTCATAATGAGTAGATGATCCCTATTGTTTCTGGTGGAGATCAAAGGTCATTTAGGGTCACAAGAGGTCAAAAGGTCAAAACCTTGTAAACACGATATCTTGAGAACGGTACATGTGACTATGCTCATATGTAGTGTGTGGGTTGGTCATATTGAGTAGATGATCCCTATCAATTCTCGTGGAGGTGAAAGGTCATTTGGAGTCATGAGAGGTCAATAGGCAAATTCCTTAGAAATTGCTTGTAAACACGGTATCTCAAGACGAGTAAGTGTGACTTATCTCATATTTGGTATGTGGGTCGGCCATATTGAGTAGATGATCCCTATTGTTTTTGGTGGAGATCAAAGGTCATTTGGGGTCACGAGAGGTCAAAAGGTCAAAACCTTGTAAACACATTATCTCGAGAACGGTACATGTGATTATGCTCATATGTGGTGTGTGGGTTGGTCATATTGAGTAGATGATCCCTATTGTTTTTTGGTGGAGGTCAAAGGTCATTTGTGGTCATGAGGGGTCAAAAGGTCAAAACTTCGTAAACACGATATCTCGAGAACGGTACATGTGACTATGCTCATAGTTGGTGTGTGGGTTGGCTGTATTGAGTAGATGATCCCTATTGATTTTCGTGGAGGTCAAAGGTCATTTGGGGTGACAAGAGGTCAGAAGGTCAAAACTTCGTAAACCCAATATCTCAAGAACAGTACAGGTGACTGTGCTCATATTTAGAGTGTGGATTGGTCATATTGAGTAGATGATTCCTATTGATTTTCCCAAAGGTCAAAGTTCTTTTGTCAGCATGTTCAAAGCCTGACAAGCTTTCCTGCACAGTCTTTCAAGAAAGGTCACTTGTAGGGTCCTGTAACTTTTCATGTAGATAGCACATAGTGAATACATGGTCCCAGAAGTTTTTGGTGGAGGTCAAATGTTATTTGGGTTCACAACGGGCAAGTGGGATCTCAATGTAGGAAGATTGGATGCCTTGCATGTGTACTTTGTGGGCACATTATGGAGCCCTGTTAATTGAAAAACATTGCCAAGCAATGTCCATGTGAAAAAAGGCCTTACATTTCAGCGGCAAGGAATCACGAAGCCTTTTGGCTTTCTGGTTACTGTGAAAAGATGATATAAAGCCAGCGCAAAATACCAACATTTTTGCCATCTACTTACACTGGCAAACACGACTTACAACTCCATTTCTGGTTCCTTGCGGTAGCAAAGGAACCTATGTAGTCAGCTTTGCGTGTGTGTATGTGTGTGTGAGTGTGTGTGTGTGTGTGTGACACTTGCTTCGGTACTCTCAAACTCAACAAGGGCAGGTTGAATGGAACTTAGATTTGGTGCATAGATTTGTCATAGGGAGAAGGTGTGCCCTATTGTTTTTGGTGAAGGTCAAAGGTCATTTGGGGTCACCAGAGGTCAAAAATTAAAAACCTTCTCAAAACGATATTTCTAGGTAGGAAACTTGGATAGATGTCATACTTGGTGTGTGGATGTGTTATGGTGTAAGGATGAAATTTGTATATGTTTGGTGAAGGTCAAGGTGTCATCTGGGGTCACCAGGGGTCAAACACTGAAAAACATTTTAACACAGTAATTTAAGGTACTGTAGAAAGGACAGATTTCAAATCAATCTGTGTTTGGTTAAGGTCAAAGGTCATCAAGGTCACTGGAGATCAACCGCTGGAAATGTTATTTAGAAAATCTTGTAAGCTAGATAAAGATAGTTTCAATAGATTTTTATATCTCACCTTGTTTTGCATGCTTACGCACCCAAACACCTTAGAAATTTGGCCTCTACGTTTGTTTGGTAATGGTGCCTTCAGGTTGTTCACATGTTTTGGATCATTCAAAGTTTTAAGAGGGCAATAACTGAAATCTGTAGATTTCACTGAGCACAGTTTACTCTGCATTAAACTGGTCTCTCTGCCAGTGGAAGCAATGCATGGATTATACAGTATGTCTCTTTAATGCTGCTGTGCTCTGTGGGGTAACCTAATCCTCATTCTATTATCACACCTCAATAATCACTTGCTTTCTGCTTAACTGCTGAATAAACCCTGTTTTCTGTGTACAGGTAGCAAATAGGACAAATGGTAGATTGTTTAAAAGTGATAGCAATTATTTGAGAGCAGGTAAAAATAACTTGTGATAGAAATACAAGGGGTGTTTTTCTCTCTCTGACCACATTGTGTATTGTTCATTGGTGATAATGTCAAGTTTGATTACAAGCATAAATACATATGGAAATGAGGTAGTGTTTTTGAAGGATCACCAAGCATTACAAAAGTTGAATGTAATTAAGGCCACAGAAATTTAATCTTTGATTTCATGTAATATTAGTACTAAAATACCCCTTGTGACGATGTTACAAACATTGAGTATGAGCTTTTGCTTAGCTCTATTTTGGAGACTGGCTGTACAGTTCTTATAATATCCAGCAAGGAACCACAGTGCCCATTAGGCTCTTGTTAGACTTGTACTTTCCTGAACAAAAGTGGTGGCGCTCTTTGGAAATGTTGACTTTTTGTTGTTGTGCGAACATTACGTCATTTTCGGTTAAACGGTTAACCTGCGGTTAACACAGTCGATTAAACAGATAGTTAATTAACTGAAAATGCACAGCTCTAATGTTATGTGATGTGACTATGTTCATGCCTTCAATGCTGTTACAATAAGCAACAGTGCATACAGTACAGCTACTGTAAATGTGAGTTTCATGAACAGTGGTAGGGCAATACAATACAATCTGCAGGGGATCCAGAAGATATAGAGTTTAGACTTTTCTGAGATATGGTTTCAAGACTTTTGGTTGAGGTAACTCTTTTGCAGATAAATTGCGAACGTGTGATCAAACTTGCGTTAAGCAGCTGGATTTTGCTGTGCATGTTGATTTCTTGACTTACATGAACCAGTGCATGTAGGAAAAATAAATTATAAATCAAACCCTGCAGAGATCTTCATACAAAAGTTTTCATGATTTCTTACCTTAAACTGAATTTTGTCCCTTGAAATTCTCTGATGAAATATAACAAGGGTTGCTTTGTTTAAACAAAAAACCTCACATCAAAAGCAAAAAATTCTCAACTGATTCAGTCTCCTATTGGAGAGTTATTATTGAGTGCAGAACTATCCAATGGGAAAACTGGATTTATTCAGGGAAATTCCCATTACATAAAGTGACCTCATAAATCTGAGACAAGTGATCATGGTGAGAACTGAATTAGGTGAGAATACTTTTTGCATTTGGTGAGCTCATGACCATGTTGTTAATAACTTAACATGCATTTCTTTTTAAACGGCCCTAGACCCAGCTCCAGTACTGCATACTATGCAATATGTGTTTCACTAATACAATCCTGCAACAGTTGGTTCTGCAAAAGTTTTGATACAAGCAGGGCGGGAAAAATGTATATTTCCCTGCAAGCAAATCAAATTTCCCAGCAAACAAATCAAAATTCCCAAAGACTTCACATGTTTACATACAAAAGTAGTCAAATTTCCCTGCAATGAGCTTCCCAAATTGCTGGGTTTTTTCATCCATGGATGCAAGTTTACCATCATTGCTGGTAAAAGTAAACAAATCTAACACAATTAGCTAGTCTGCTGTCTGCATTTTCATGCACTACAACACCAAGATCTTTGACGTGAGCATCAACTTTTCCAGAGTGTTGGCGGGGGAGCAGTTTTCCCAGTGTGCCGGTGTATGTTAAGAAATCTTCCTTGGCACCTTCCAACATGTTTGCATACAGGACTGTGCTGCACCTGTACATGTGTTGTCAGTGACTGATGTATCGTTCTCGTACATGTACATGTATTAGCATAGAATGGCTTACAGATTGCTACTTCTACCATGTGTAACACTACATACCTGCACATGCACTGGCAAAGTATGGTACGCACACCTTTGTGCTCAGATTATTCCAGCGTATGATCACACAAAGCTTGGTGTTCCTCAGGCATGGGCTTTACATGGAATGTACCCTGGACATTAAGCAAAACCATTTTCAAAATTTGTGACCACTCTAGCACTACAACTAAATGGTCTCCTTTATCAATTGTAGAAAAGGTAGACAGGAATAAAATAGCAGAAATTTGATCTTTGCCCAGACAATAGAGGGAGTCCCTGCCAGAAACTGTCATTGTCCTACAGGGGATACCTTCCTGTACAGTACAGTACATTAATTCTAGTTAAGGCCTTGAACTTTGAGTCTGCAAGTGGGATTGCACGTATCACTCTTCTCAAATTCCTTAGAGGAGCCTGGAGGGTGATTTTTTGCACACCTGGGGCCCATTCCACAAAGAGTTACACACAATCTTAGGTTTGATTCCCCATACTTAAGTCAACGGTAAATCAAACTTAAGATTGTAGGTAACTCTTTGTGGAACGGGCCCCTGGATGAAGATAGGGGTTCATATAAATCTAAGTTATTCTAAATTAAGTCATAACTTAGGAACATCAGTGGACGCAGGTTTAAAAGACCTCTATGTCCGCATCTTCATCACCTTATGAAACCTCCACAACAGAAGTAGCAATAGCAAGCTAAGCGAAGATGGGTGACTGCCATACTAGCCAGTTACTTAACCCACAAATCAGCTTCATAGTTATACACGATCCCTTGGCCAGCCCAAAACCTGTCTAGAGCTTTCTCAAATTTGAAAACACTTGCAACTGAGACTACACTTTCAGGAAGGCTGTTCCAAATGTCAACAACTCTACAAGTAAAACTAAATTTTCAAATATTGAGTGTACAAAACTCTTTAAGTAGCTTCTGACTATGACCACGGGTATGAGTAATTGTACTAGACTTAAGAAACCCTCAAATATAAGTCATACAAATCTAAATTCAAGTCAATAAAGCAGAATACCTACCACACACCTTACTTTCCTGATGTGATTCGTAGAATACCTGGGAAATCTAAAACTTGAAGCATGTTATTGTAAACTTTTTATTCAAAATGAAGACTTGTAGCCAAAGGAAATGTAATTAGACCTACAGTAGTAATATCAATTATTGAAGTAATGTGAGAATATGTTTGTCTTTCCCTGATTCACCAAAAAATGCTGATTGGATCAAAGTAATACTTTTGGATTCATTTCAGATCTCTTGCTTGAAAAATGGCAGCTGGCCAGGTAACAGCACCGTCTATTATTCCACTCCGTGTCCCTGTCCCAGGGAAACCTAAAACAGAGATTGATACTAACACATTAATCGAGCTCAAAACAGGTAAGTTTTTAAAATTAGTTTATTTTAGAGTTTCATAATGACTTATTCTCATATTATACAGTAGTGTATGAGAGTGGTGGGCAAACTCTACCCCCATCAGTGAAGGATTATAACAGGTGCTCTAGCATGGAAGACAACCAGAATTTCTGTTGGACTACCAAATATTCAAAAAATATCCTGTGTCTGTTGTTGTCCATTGGGAAACACAAAAAATTGAGAACATTGAATGCAATCTCCATAAAGAATAAATATGAAGTCAATCAACTTGTTATTACCTGATTTTCAATGTGAAATGGAGTTTTAATCACCAGACATTTTTTTCCTCATTTAGTACCTGACTTAATCATTTCTGAAAAATCATCAAGAGTTTGTTTTCCTGTTATACAACCACTTTTCAGCTGAACAGTCACCTTTGGACAACCATTTCATTTGCCTAAATTAAAGGCATGTACACTGCCCATCCCATTTTGAATGAGCTGAACAGTTGCTAGGGAGTATAAATGAGCTTAAAATATGATGCATCAAATATTTGTGGCAATTGACACACACCTCTGTCTTGCAATTGACCCAACATTTCTCAGATTTTGACTCAAGTTTCCTGTAGAATATGACACACACCTACTGTATGCTGCCTGCACCTACTTGGTTGCTTTGACTCAACATTTGGAGAAATTTGACCCATCTCTACATCACAACTCAGGTACACATGACTTACATTTGATTCACCACTGATCTGGGGTCATAGGGTGGGTCTTGCAATTGATAACTCCATTAAGCCTAAGTTAAGTTTCAATTGATGTTAATAGTCTACAAATGCTTAAATAATCAAGGACCAAAATATCTCAATGATATGCTGATAAAAGATTTTAATGCCACTTACAATCTTAGATCTAATAGTGACGCATTTCAATTGGTAGCTCCGTGCACCACTTCCAAGTCAAACAGTGACCATGCATTTATGGTTGCAGGTCCTAGACTCTGGAATTCCCTTCCACTCTCTCTCAGAAGTGTCTCAGATACATCAAAATTTAAAACTGGACTAAATACTTCCTTTTTAACCTAAAGTTATATCTCAGTTTTTGTCTTTTTATAGATTTTTGCTATTTTATTACTTGTAAAGTGGATGTGAATGACTTTGTCACATCTTGCACTATATTAAGTCTAATGTATACAAGTCTTTTTATGTATAGTACAGTATGAGTGGAGGTCAGTTTTACATGCACCCGCTGGAGCTGCATAACATCATTGCTTTTACAAGTGTGGGTTAACTACCAACTTTTCAGTATGTTGTGTCTGTCATTGCCATGAAAAGTAACTGTTATAACAACCAACTGGCAGATGATGTATTGAAGCATCATAATTTTGAAATGAGAAAACAAAATTCAAGTAGTTCATCTGTACACGTGTTGCTGAAGAGCATACTTCATAATAATTACAAAATAATGATCTTGCAGTAGTCCATGTTAAAAAAGGCAAATAGTGGATAACTTGCACAGTGTGTCTCTATGTCTGGTTTGAATTTTAATCCCTTCTGTGTTTTCATTATTTTACTCAATGAGGCTATTTTACTGTGGTGTATTGGTCAAATGAATGGAAGAGTGGAAGACATCGTAAAAAGAAGAGTCCAAGAATCAGTTACTCTTTAAAAAGTAACTATTGGTGCATCACATTGTACTAAATGACTTCGTTTTTCCTTCTACAGATTTTCCTAATGTAAATATATACTACACAGTAGATGGCAGTAAACCAGACCCCTTCCAACAGATGGGGGAAAAGAAGACATTGCTTTATAAAAGACCATTCCGACTCCCTGAGGGAAGAACAGCTGTGAAGGCAATAGCTGTAACAAAGTAAGGCATGGAACATGACTTTTACTAATTGATGCTACTTTTGCTTATATATGTCTGAGTTGTGCACTGTAGTTTACTCAAACTGAAATCATTTTCCCCATAGGCTTGGCATGAATTTACTAGCTTCCATTTCCACTTAATTCTCTAACCCTCTAAGTGTAATTTTCTTTTAAAAATCAGGTTTTTAATTGTCTAAATTTTTTCCAGCCCAAAGCTTTGCCAAAAGGAGTACCATACCCTTTAACCTGTAAGACGCCTTGCTGTACACCGTTAAGAAAGTGGGATTACAAATGGATGGTCTACACATCAAAGAAAAAAAAAAAACCTGATAGAAAAACATGCTTGAGAAACCCGCTTTAAAACTAAAGATTTGGTAATAGCATGAATGTTTGAATGATGGTTAAAGGTTCTGTGTACTTTTAAAACTTAATGAAGTTAATTGTCATGGATTTTTTTTTACCATACACGCAAACTTTGTCCTATTTTATTATCTCCAGAGACAAAGTAAGGGAGAGCAACATTGTAAATAAAACTTTCATCGTGGAGTTTGTTCCTGGTGATTCTTTGTATGACAGTGATGAAGAGAATCTCAGTCATAGGTCAGGGAGGAAGTCATCATCCAGTCTAAAGGTGAGATCATTCATACTTAGTAATAATCCTTAACTTCAATTGATCCATTGTGGTCATGCAGGCCTTGATTTTCAGAAAAACATATGGTTGTCCTTCCAGCAACTATATCAATATATTGGGTTGTCCGAAAAGAAATTTGGTTGTTGGAAACATTTTTAGCCCAACTGCATACAAAACTGTGTTCATGTTCATTATTATTGGTTACAATTACAAAAAGATATGTTGTTTGCGAGACAAAAACATTGTTGAAGTTTGGAATATTGTACGATGGAAAGAGTTAAAATCTTGAGTTGAGAAAGTCAGCAGTACAGTCTTACAAATAGGAAAAAGTACACTGCTTTTTTAATTTTTACTGAGAAAAATGGTTGTCCATCAGACAACCACCTTTTAAATTTTGGTTGTTTGTGTGGAATTTTGGTTGTCCCGGACAACCACGAAAATCAAGCCCTGGTCATGTGATCAACTAACCATGCATTATCCTAGGGGAAACTCACAGTAATGGATAAAGGCACTGATTTATGACTATTCCATTTTACTTGGGTTTATGCTATTTGAATTTGGTTACAATGCCCTGGGACATACATTAGCATGCATTATGCCTGAATCATGCATTTTCCTTTTGTATTGCATGGTCCTTTTTGTTTAACCTTTAAGTATCAATTTGTTCTATGTTAATGTTTTTATTATTTCCATGGCAACAGATTGTCCTCAAACTCCTGTACAGCCTGATCAACTTATTTTCTAATAGAAACGTTCTTTAAAAGGAAGTAGTACTGTTAAAATAATCCAAAATTTATATTTATATATATATATATATAGAATTTATATGCCATTCTTCATCTAGGTGTGCAATTGCACTCAAGGCCTGTTTATGAGAAACCAGAGGGTCAGTTGTCTTTTTGCAAAAGTGTATGTCTTACTGGAAAAATTGAAAGGTGCAATATTGAAAAAGAACTTAAGAAAAGAGATAATATAAGGTGGGGATAAAACAAATCGATAACAGTACATTTAATCTGATTATGTTGTACTTTAATTCACATTGTTTCAAACTAAATCATTTTCCTTTACACACTGCATTATTTTGCATTGCATTCTGGGGCATTGAGGGGGGGTGGAATTAGGGGATTGATTGCATTTTATGTGACCAATCTTTCCTTTTGTGAATAATTAATAATATCAAACTTGTGCTTTTCCTCAGTGCTCTTACAGTTATACCTGGAATTTAGCTTTTAACATTGGTCCTGTAAACTTACAATTTATATTAAATACTGATCATATAATTTAATATCCTATGCCTTTTACCCCATTGTTAGTCATCAACAAAAGCCACTCCAGCACTCTTGAAGAAAGTTATGGATGAAACACAGAATGAGGAAACCATCAGAGGATCAAATTATCGGAATCCTACAACAGGCACTAGGTTCTTAGAAACGAGGAAAGGAACCAAGTCTGCAAGTGTTTCTGTTGGCAGGAAAAAAGGAGCTCCATATGTGAGTAAAATTCAGCACTTAACTTAATGAGGCTGATTACATACTTGCCAAGTATTCCTGTTGAAGTGAAACTGTTACTTTTTCTCAGCTTTAAAATCTATAAAAATCAGTATCTTCCAGTTTTCCTTGATGAAACCATGGATTTTTCATAATGCCTTCTGTCTTGAGAAAAAAATTCGTTACTTTGGAAAATTGTATCTTTCATTTGCTATTGCAAAGCAGTTTTCACCTCCTGAAAGGGAAATATTTCTGCATAATTTTAAATCAATGAATTTTGCCTCCGACAAATACCTCCCAGATATATTATGAACAGTTTGCATCTGTGTACATTAAAAGCCAAATCCTCTCACCCCAGACCATTTCCATCTTGAAACATATTTACTTCTATTCTATCCCCTTCTATCACCTTCTGTTTTGTGAATACAAAATCCTAATTGCTTAAAACCATTTCATGAGCAATCATGTATATTAGGCAAACAAGACTAATTTTTATTTAGAACTCTCTTTGTGTACACCTTGTGTTATGAGTTTCTGTACCTGTTCTTAGTTTGATGACAGTCAAAGATCAGTGCCAATTGAGATAAAAATGTAGTTGCTGGTGATGAGCGTCTCTTTAAGTTTGAAGTTGTGTTTATCAATATTAAGCTATTACCTGGTGGATGTGGCAGGGACAATGTGATACTCTGTCAAAAAGATTTTGGGTTCTCTTTCTAGAAAAAATGTAGGGCAGAAGTGGGTAGTTGAGAACAGGGCTGTATTAAGTGACTAGCCATTAATTGCCAATCAGCTAATTGTTAAGTGAAAGGCCACTTGCAATTAATCAAACATTTCAAATCTGCTGGGCTATATTACAGGAATTTAGAATTTTGAAAAATGAGTTTTTAGATACAAGATTGGTTCACAGGCTTCCTATACATGGACAGAGCATACAACACTGTCCATTGTCATACATGTGAGAAAAGGCATACCAAGATGCCTGTCTGCTATGGTTTTGTGTGAAAGTTTGGACTTGCTCAAGTAAATCAACAGATTTTCAAGAAAGTTGAAATATTTTCAAAATAATGCAATTTAATTTTAAAATTACTACACTTATTGCAGGAATATGATATTGTTTCTCATTCAGGTAAAACTTTTGTGTAAATTATAACTTCACAGCCGCCATCTTGGTGCGCATTTTTTGTGCCAAACGGTTGCGACAATTTATGGATAGGATGTACGCATTACATGCTCAGCCCATGTATGTAGGAAGTCTATGGATTGGTTGTAGAGCTCATTGAGGACAAAATAATTTTCTACTTTATTTTGTACAGTCAAGGTAGCCCCGTGTGAAGTTAATAACTAATTGTTGTATGCAAAATAATTTGCATCAGACATAAATATGTTCAAACATACAATATGTCATTTTTTTTTTTGCTACACTTTTGTCAAGGTCAACTCACCAGACCTTGATGACAATTTTAAGAAACCTCCAGAAAATTTAACTCAAACAAACAGGATGCAGAGACAGACAGATTTCATGAAGTAAGTTTGAAGGTATCATTGCTACAGGTAACTTGAATTTATTTGTTGGTGGTAAAAAGTTGTCCTTCCCAAAAGTAATTACGAAGATTTTTTAACTGTCATTTTAAGCCCATCTAACTAACCTGACTGAAACTTAGAATATTGGGTATCTTGAATGTTTGAAGTTACAGTAGTTTCTTAGTAAGTTGCATGGGACTTAATGATACACCAACACTAATGTGTTATACAGTGTCATCTGGGATAAGGAAGTTAAGTTCAAGTTTTGTTAAAAATAGGGTCCAAATATGGTTCAAGTCCTCCCCTTCAGTCACCTCTTAAAACAGGCAGGGAATACAATGGGCATATAGACCTTGTGCATGTGATGTCACAGTGGCATAAAGTACGCCCTCCTTTGGGGGCAAAACAAACCAACACCGACAAATGGAGACACCTGATTTGTCAACCAGTTCAATACTCATAGTATGCTACACGTCCAGGGTAAATTCTTATGCCTACGGCCCGTGTTCCATTGTTTGTCAACCAAGGGTAACGTCAGAGTGTCATCAATGCACAGGGTCCATTCTACAACCCCTAGTGGATCCTGATTATGTGAAATGTCATTTGTTAGTCTCTTATGGTATCTTTAAGGTCCCTTCCACTCCCTAAGATAATTTTCTGGTTTATTGAGATGCTATATTTCCTTCATGTCATTTCCCAGTCGCAAAAAGCAGTGTTTAAAGGGCAAGAGCAGTTGTCTCAAACTTATTTTGAAGCAACAGCTAAATCTCACAATTTTCATCTTCTCATTTCTGTGTAAAGTATTCTTCAATACTATGTTAAGACTTCAGCATTACATATTCAATGTAAACCAATGTGGTTAGAACATCTGACTTGCAGTCGGGAGGTCAGGAGTTCAAGTCCTGGCTGGGTCATACCGAAGACTAAAAACAGCCTGCTGCCATTGTGCTTTGTACTCAGCATGAGCATTAGAGTAGGAAAAACAAGCCAGTGAGCCACAACTGAAAAAAGGGCCTTGGCTGGCTCCACTTGAACCAATTTGTTGGAAACTGGGCTATAAAACTCCATCTTAGTAACTAACAAATCAAGTAAGCCAAGCAGTTACTTTTGGTAGAGTTCACATTTGAAGAGAAAAAGTGCCATGTGACTCTCAAGAGCCAATTAAAAAAACAGTCCGGCCTACTACAGTAATTCAAATTGGGGTTCACGACTGCATTATCCCTCTCAGGGAATTTCGTGCCTGTAGGGTTTCATTAGTTCAAATGTGTTTGATCTATGTGTATCATGAAGGGGATACGAGTGAAGGACCACATGCAAAATATTGTACCAAGGTTATAAGGAGCCAATACTACAGATGATGATATTTCAGCTTGCAGTAACAATCAATTTGATTGAATAATGTCATACTTAAAATATTTATGTAACTTTGTGGTGTCTATTACAGATGTGTGTTCTGTATGGCTGACCGCCCAGCAGATCCATTTGCTCGGTTCTGTATAGCATGTGGGTCTCCTGTTCCAGCTTTACCAAACACAAGACTGCCCCCACCAGAACCTGCACAGGTGAGATGTCCTCAAGTATTTTAAAGTTGTGTGACTCTCATCTGCAATGCTATCATCATCTAAGGGCAGATTTATTTATCTACATGACAGTTTTGCCAAACCACTTATTACTGTGCCCAACTGTTCATACTGCTTGGTTAGGAAAATGACTCTCCCCTAAAGCCCTTGAATGTACTGTTTGCCTCATCATTCCTAGCATTTTACAAATTTTCTGCTTTGCAGATAGGAAGCTATTGCCATTTTCACTGAGTCCAGATGTTGGGAACGAGTATTGGTACTTGTCAAGTTTGTGGATGGCATTTTCTCACGGCTTATGCCTCAAAATAATGTGTATTAGAACCATATCCCGTGATCTTTTCTAGTGTGTTTTTGCAACAGGTTCTATGTTACAAGTGGATCAGATTTAATCACAGTATATCATGTAAAATAACAATTCTGGAGATGTTCCAACTTTAACCAAACTTAATCTCTTAAACCCTAACCTGACCTTCACATATGTTGCCAGGCACTTAACTTGCCTGGAGATATCAATGTAACACCTTAATAACTATAATGTGAGACCAGCTGCATAGTCAAGTGGTTAGAGCATCAGACTTGCAGTTTGGAGTTTGGAGGTGCGAGTCCAGGCCTGGTCACACTGAACCTACTGTTATTGTGCTTGGTGTTCATCATAAGCAGTGGAGTGGGGAAAACAAGCCAGTGAGCCACAACTGGGAAAAAAGGCTGTGGCTGGCCTGACTTGAACCAACGGATTGGAAACTGGGGCATAAAACTTTATCCCACCATCTAACCATCTAACTAAAATGTGGGGATTAAGTGATTTGATTATGCCGTGTGTTAAGGTCCAGAACTTACAAACAATTCGGTAAAAGTAATTTAGACCAGAGTGCTGGGGTTTAGAATGAGTGTTACATTATTTACTATTGTTGCTCATTGTTTTTTCTTTCAGCTTGGTATGTGTGTCAGTTGTAATGCAATGGTGCCTTTGAATGTAGATAAATGTTTGGTTTGTGAAACAGACATTCCACCTCAGCTGATACCACAAGCATCTATTAAATTAAAAGTGAGTATATTGCTACCTCAATTTTGGTCTGTGGAAAATGTCAGTTTCATTTTTTTTTATGTTCATTGAGGGGGGGATCCTTAATTACATGGATATATATTTTATAGGTGATCTTTTTTTTTTGAGCCTTTGTTTAGGACCTTCAAGCCCAAGAAGTGAGGTTGGGAGTTCGAGGATTTCAGAGGAGTATGCATTCTTCAACTTAGTTCAAGGAGACATCTTTTATTAGAATGAAAGTGGTATATGGTATGCTCTAATAAATGTGTACCAGAAGTACTTAAAATTTGAAATTGTGTGAGCTGCTGAAAAATAAAACAACCATTCAGTCTTGGTGAAACAGGTTGGTTCGAACAGAAGCAAGTTGGTTAGATTGATTGACTAGATAATATTTCTTGTAGAAACCCCAACAATATATCAATAGATGAAACCATTTCTCTACAAAAACAAACTTACTTGTGACTGGTAAGTGTTGAACTGTCAGTTTTCAAGATTCAGCTTACCTCAATTTGCAGGAAAAGTTGGTGTGTAGAGAATGTGGAACAGGAAATCCTCCTAACCTGGAGTACTGTGTAACCTGTGAACAGAGACTTGTTGGAGGTGACAGGACACTGAAGGTGAGAAAATGTTGGGGAAGTATTAAACCCATTACCCTCCTTCGTACCTTGTCTATAATTAATATTTGACAGTCCCATATACTGCGGAATGATCACTTGCAATGAAACAGAAAAAGAAAAACAGAGAAAAAACAGAAACAGATGACATATATATAGTCACTTGAACCTTACATTGTGGGGACATTAATAGAGACCTCACGGTAAAAAAATACTAAATTACTAGGTCATTCATTATAGTACCTAAGATTGGCCCATACTTGTGGTAGAGGATTAACCCTTATAGATGCATCAAAAAGTAAAATGAGAGACTGAAAGATTAGGTTGGTAATGTAAATACATAGGAAATCTAAACCTTCAGAAATTTTAAATAATTGAAAATATTAGGCTTCTTACCCCAACTTTTCACCTTCCACCACCCTCCACCTTCCCCCACCTCACTCCCTAGGCTTCTACCCCTTCCACCCCATCCCATTCCTATATTTTGTAAGTAGAAAAGAGAAATATAAGCAACCTTCAATAAGTTAAGAGATTTTTTCAGAGGTGACTGATAACATCTATTCATATTTTTTGTGTAGCCAACATTTAGCTCGGAGAGAGCACCACCGCAGCCTAGCAAAGTTGGACGCCTGTTGTGCTGCAACAAGTGTGGGCGTGTCAACAACAGTGATGCAAGATTCTGTGATTGGTGCGGTGCCAAGGTAGGAAATAATATTTATTTCTTCTTTCGCTTATAAGTTATCAGTTGAGGTATCTCTGTGTATTCTTTTGGCTTTGTTGTTCAGTAGACAGCCTGGTTTTAAAGGTACAATCAGTTGACACTTTGTTCGAGCACCCTGATTTTCCTTTCTGAACTTATTGTTTGCCAGAATATAGAGACAGTGAGGAGGTCTCTCATGTGTGAAATGTTAATAATTGTGTTAACTGCTGTTCAATGAGGATTTCTTGATAATTTTTGGCAAAGTAATTTCACATTTATGTTCAAAAGAAGTCATCTTCCTAGTTATTTCAACTTGAAGAATAGCACTGGCCATGTTCCGATATTGTTCCCCCCACTCACTCGGCTTTACTGTTACCAACAGAAAGGTCTACTTTACTATTTGATTGTCACCAGTACAGGGGATAACACCTAGTCCCCTACTTAACTAGTCCCCTGTCTCATTAGTCTTATTTGTATTTACTAAAGACTTTTAAAATGGAAGCAACTGTCATTGTGCTTGGTGCTCAGCATATGCAATGAAGTAGGAAAAACAAGCCAAAACTGGAAAAATGAAAAGGGTTGCGGCAGACCTGACCAAAACCAAATTGGTTAGGAACTGAGCTGTAAAACCTCATTTACACATCAAATTTACCTTTATGTATTTATTCCCTGCTGCATTGGACCTCCCACTGTTTCAAGTGATTATGTACCCCTAAATCTAGCTCTATTACCTAACCATTAACCCCTAGTTCACCCTTTAAAAGGGGTAAAGGACTGATGAGACAGATAAGGAAAAGGGGCCAGTGAGATGGAGCCCATTGAGACAGAACTATAGAGAGCTTTCACGTTAGATCATAATTGGTAAGCCACGCCCACTCCTGGGCCAAAATCAACAGTGTTTCAATGGAACAGTCACATGTGGGTCACTAGTTGCTTCTCAGCTTACTGCACTAAATGAGCACTACACTAAATTTTGTCCGTAAACTAGGGCGGGGCTTGTGGGGTTAGTGAGAGCACTCTACAGAGCAGACTCAGTTACTCATATTACATTTGATATCTTGAAGATGAAAACCCTCACATTTTCTTATTTTGTGTTTTCGATTCTTTTTGCCCTTACAGCCAGCACCTACTTCAAGTGTCCTTAAGTGTTCACGGTGTATGGCAGCTAACCAAGCATACTCAACATTCTGCCATAGCTGTGGGGTGATGATAGAACCCCCAATGAGACAAGATATCAGGAACAATGGAATCACAGTAGGAGGCAGGGCCACTTCTCAGGTAATAATCAAATTTTATTCTTTGTATTCATAATGCAGTGGATGCCACTGGATTGAACCAGATGGTAGACCACGTGTGTGGTCAAGGGGTAGGGCATCCACCTCTCACCCGGAAGGCCTGGGTTCTATTCCCAGGTCGATTCATACCAAAGACCTTAAAAATGGAACCTACTGCTGTTCTGCATGATGCTCCACATAAGCAGTGGGGTAGTGAAAACAAGCCAGTGAGCCACAACTGGAAAAAAGGCTGTGGCCGGCTCGACTTGAACCAATTGGTTGTAAATGGGGTCTTAAAACTCCATGTAGTTTACAAATCTAACTGAATGAACCAGAGGGTTGTAAGTTTAGGCCAAAAAATCCAAAATATCATTTGTGCCAGGGTTATACCTACTGTGGATGGTACTGTGGGGCAGTAATCAGCACTTGATACTGTCCTGCATTTAGTGGCATTAGCTCTTCCACCACAAACAACCCTCTATCAAAACAAAGAGCAAACTTAGCTCAAAATGTAGAACTACTTAGCGCCAATTAGGTATTTTGCTTCAATTTCTCACTTGTGTGAAATATTTATTTCATTTCATTTATTTGTTTCTTCACAATTACATAGTTAAACTTAATATATTTTCAGTGGCTTATATGAGAGTAAAAGGAAGTGCTACTAGACATCCAAGGCTTGTCCTGTGTGCACCCTCTAAAATAGGCATATATAAAACTAATCAATCAAACATGAAACATTTAATACATAAACAGACCCATAAGCAGATAAGCCCTTTCCACAACAAACAAGAGCAAAAATTCTGACCCTACCAAAGGGGAAGAACCAAGGGGAGTACAGCAGTAATAATCATTGAAAATATACCTAGTATAATTGCTACAGAATGAAATAAGGGGTACAATCATACACAATATTTTGCAAGTTACGTTGCAAAATACTCTTCCAATCCAAATATTGACTTTTATTGTATTTACATGCAGTTATCATCATTATTTCACCTGGTAATAGTGCGCAACATGACAAGTTAACTACCATCTCAAAGACATAAACTTGATGAAACCCCCTTCCTGTACAAAAGGGCAGCAGAACAGAAAAAACGTTGGAATGTAGGGGATGCAGAGCTCCATTATCGATTGACCTGGAGCATACAAGAAAATTTTTGACATTACAAACCCCTTAAGTGGCTGGGAACAACACTTCTCACATGTTCTAGGCTGCATATACCCACTTCTTGAAACTGAACTTTGCAAATAGGGGGAGGGAGGGGGGCTGCTGAACACACATTTAGCTCCCCCTGTTTTATATCGGGGGATGTGCCCCTTAAGCCCCCCTCCCCTCCCCCCTCCCCTCCCCCCTCCCCTCCCCCCTCCCCTCCCCCTCCCCCAGTTTTGATCATACCATTGCCTACACACCCCACCCCTGAATGGTGATTATTGTCTAGTTACATCTATAAAAATAACCAAGACATTATTTGCTCTAGCTATGACCATGAAATCTACATTACTTTATCACAAAACTCATCTTCATAGTCATAGGCCTAATAATACAGATCTCTCTTGCTGTGATCAAAGTGTCTCACTGTCATATCCTGGAAATGACATAACGTTGCCAACACCTGTTTTAACATCTTTTGTTCTCACTTCAACTTTTTTTTTTGTTTCCTGCCGACCTACATCTATTTATCACACCTTTACATGGAGTCAAACACCTGGCCATACATCTGGTCATCTTACTCCTTCCCTTTGTTTCATTTGTAACCCACATCTATTCATAGAGTTGATCATCAATTTTATTTAAAAGTCAAGCACCTGTCTCAGCGACTTTTGTTTTTATTTTTAATTTTTCCTTTTGTTTCTTCTTGACCTAAAATCTATTTATTTTATTTCATGAATGAGGCCTTTTTGTTAGTTTTCACCTCCTGCAATGGCTTAAAGCTGCTTGTTTCTTTTGTTTTATTCTTTTTATATCCTGTTTGAATTGTAAGGAAGAACACCTGTACTTGTAGAGACACACCTGTTTTGCTTTTTCCTTTGTAATAAATATTCATGACTTCTAAAGGTGTCAACAAGCAAGACTGAAAAAAAGGTCAACAAACGTTACAGTGACATTAATAAATGTATATTTCTCCTTTGAAAATTTCAACTTATTAACTGTTTTGTAGGTCATTATGAGATATCTGGGGCCCGTTCCACAAAGAGTTACGCACGATCTTAAGTATGATTTACTGTTGGCTTAAGTATGGTGAATCAAACTTAAGATTGTGCGTAACTCTTTGTGGAACGGCCCCCTGTTCTGAACACAGATCTGAGCCAGATGAGTCTAAATGTGAGGTAGGCTATAAAACAACTCAGTGTAGCAGAGGAAGGGTTATGGATGAGGTAGGGGGAAGGGAATAATTTTAGGGAATTTTGTATTTTGCATTTGAGGATTTTAAAAATTTTGGAGAGGGCAAATGTGAGCAAAGAATGTGGAGTTAGTTAATTAATTAGATAGAGTTTCCAACCTATTGGTTCAAGTCAAGCAGGCCACGGCCTTTTTTCCAGCTGTGGCACATTGGCTTGTTTTCCCTACTCCATTGCTTATGTGGAGCATCATGATTATGCACAATGGCAGTAGGTTTCATTTTTAGAGTCTTAGGTATGACTTGACCTGGGAATAGAACCCGGACCTTCTGCGTGACAGGCAAAGAATGTGGAAAATGGTAAGCAAGCAATGAATTAATATATTTAAGGGTAAAGATAGCTCCACGATTTGCATTTCATTTTGTATGCAATCCATATCTACACAAATTACATCACTGTATACTGTCAAAAGACTGCTTGCCCCTGCAGGCCTTTGGCCTCCTCTGTGCCACTGCTCCTAAACTGTAATATTTGATATGAGCTAGTAATTAAAACCTTGCTTCAAATCCACTAGCCAATTAAAAGTTAGATAGAGTTGTAACAAGTAACTCTTTTAGTGACAAGTGGAGTCAGTTAAACTTATTTTAGTGGCTTGAGTTACGTCATGAATTAAGCCACTGAGTTGCTTCAATGGGGTAAATTGGCCAGAAAACTTCATATCAGGCAATTTTGCAAGTCAAGGCTCAAGTCACGGGTTAGAGACAACTCTGCAGTGAGGTGGCCTCCCATGAATAAATTTTTCTTCTGTGAACAGGTTGTCAACAAAAAGAGTGACAGTGCTTGGGTACCAATGTCAATGCCCAAACCCGAACCAGAGAAAGTCACACAAAGCACCCAAACGGTGGGACTGTTTTACCCGTCAAACAAATCACTCACAAAGAAAGAGAAAGAACAGGAGGAACAGCGGATGCAAGTGGAAGCCATGAGTGATAGGAAGCCAGTACTGACAGCTATAAGCCCAGGCAAAGGTTAGACTGTACCCCTTATATAGTGCCTTGTGATTTCTGCTAGTGACATAACACTAAATTCTGATATATCTTACGTTTTGATAAGATTTTGTAGATTTTGTACTGTTTTAGGGACTGGCAAAGAGGAATGATTGAAACCAAGGTAGGAAAATTAATGATATGTTGTTTTCAAAAACATGAATGGTGATAAATGAATGTGATATTCTTTGACTATGGAAGTTAATTTTAGATATATTTTAATGTTGGGAGTTTCAGTTTCTTTGCATTAAATGTAAAAATCAAGAGTAAGAGAATTTTAGCAGTCAGTTTTCATGTAAAACATCTAATAAATTTGATCTGTTTGCTGGGATATAGACATTTTTTCCAGCACTGTGTTTAAATAACTTTAAAACATTTTTATTTGTTTAGATATTATGAACTATGTTGAAGCTAATTTTTTGTATACATATTTGTTATGTTTGACTTTTTAAGTAGCTTTTATGATGGGTTGTAATGGATTCTAAGCCTGTCCTTTGGTATTTTATATTTTTACAGGTTACTGGAGGCAACAAATGGATCATATTTGTGGTCACCTTAAAGCTCATGCTCAAAATAACCAGGACTTTAGAAACATGATAGGGAACCCTAGGATGGGGAAGGTAAGCAGATACATGTCAAGTTGATTTTGACAGAAATTGAGCAGCCATTATGTGATGCCTATTTCTTGAGGCCTCTGTCCAGCTGCTTCCATTTCCTGCTGGAAGTTCTTATCCCTCCTTAGCTGATTTTTTTCTCCAGAAAATTTCTCTATTACAAGGAAGCAGTTCTCTGCACACAGGGAAGCTGCAATGCATGACCGTATAGCTTTTTCACACAAGCCTGATAATCTTATCTGCATTAGGTGCTGGAGGTGCTAACTCAGGAGTAAACATCCTGCTAAAGACCCAATCACATATTAGGATTTTGAAGTGAGTGTTTCAGTAAGGAGCCTTTTAATGACATGATGTGTATTGTAAGGGAATTAGGGGAATACCTGAAGTCAAACGTTAAATGCATTCAGTAGTATCTAGTATCTACAATCCTGGACAAAAATACATGGGACAGTCCCCCGCTCCCCCGTTCAATGTTGCAATTTTTGAAATTTTGAGAATATTTTGTCGAGAACAACATTGAACTAGGGGGGAGGGGATTTTGGAAAACCAACGAGTCTTTGCATACGTGTTGCTACATTTAGACCAAAATGTCCCATCATTTTTGTCCAGGATTGTCTGAACTGCTGTACACATATATGGGAGCGCGCACGTATACTGTAGATCGTGTTGAAGCGGTGGCCTTTTTGGGGACAAGTTTGAAAGCCGTGATAGGAAAGTCGCGTTGGGGAAGGATAAAGTAAAATTCTCTAGTTTGTAATCTAGGAAACAAAAGTTTATTCAAGTAGTTAATAAACTTACAGCTATTTCTCATATGAAATAATTAAAAAAATTATTTAATCAATGCCAAAGCGGAACGATTCTTTTATTCAGCTGAAAGTAGGAACATTAAAATAACCAGTTTGAACTTTGGAAATAAGCCACAGACTAAAGAAGAGGGCGCATTGCTCTGACTGCGATCTCTAAACTAGGGTAAACCAGACGATCTACCGTTTGTTTTTATTATTTTTTTTCACCACGGATGACGTCATCAACATGCAAAATTGGGGCATGTAAAAATGAGTGGGTTTCACATTACTGCAGTAATAAATAGTTTCCTCCAATGCAGTTTATTCCTCGTTTGCCACGGTCAACCGTAAAATTGCTGAAATTATCATTTTGAAATAGATCCCTTCATAAAAATGTGCGGTCGACCGTCAGTTCTATTTAAATGCTGTGTAGGTCAACGGTAGATCGTTGTCAGGTCAATGGTAGATCGTTAATTGTGGGGTCGCTATATCAAATTAAAGGCAATTTCACCAGAAGCCTGTTCTCAGTGACGAATTTTTTGTTCAAAGTGTAATTTTTTCTCATTGTTTCTCATAAAAGATGTTATTTTTAACTTCACGTGGTATCAAGAATTTATTCCTCTTCTTTTACTTCATATTTGAATGCCGTCTAAAAATTTAAATGGGCACTTACACCGGTTTAGAATTCGCTCATCCCAAGCCCTGGTTTACCCAATTATTGAAACGAGTGGTTAGATTAGTTTATGTCCTGTCAGCTTAGAATCATGCATGATCATCTAGAAAGTGTTGAAATCAGTGATTAATCATGCCCCTCTCCCTCTACATGTATTAAATTAATCCCAAGATTTACACAATTCCGCCAAAATTAAAAAATGTTTTATGCTCCTTCACTCTACGGCAGCTGTTCTGCGGTGAATCCGTATGCTCCCATACATGTGTACAGTCGTTCAGACAATCCTGGACAAAAATACATGGGACAGTCCCCCGCTCCCCCGTTCAATGTTGCAATTTTTGAAATTTTGAGAATATTTTGTCGAGAACAACATTGAACTAGGGGGGAGGGGATTTTGGAAAACCAACGAGTCTTTGCATACGTGTTGCTACATTTAGACCAAAATGTCCCATCATTTTTGTCCAGGATTGTAGACTGTTTGGGGGGGGGGGGGGACTTTTGAAGGGCACTACAAGGGAAAAAAAAACAATACTGGTGGTAAAGGTGTAATGAAAAATGTCTGTGCACTTAGAAACACTCCTACTTGTATTACAGCTCATTTCAGCATCTGTACATGAAGATGGATATGAACTTAGCTTAGCTGTGTGCTTTACTCTTAAAGGAGGCAAGGATAGCATGACAGGAAAACCACTAGGGGTAACCCAGCAGACATCACTCAGTGACCTTACAGAGGGTAGGATGACTGGTTATGGAGGCAGCAGTGAAAGTATAGGTAAGAATGTGTTATGTTATTAAAGAACTAGATACTGTGATGTGTTATTAAATTTTGAACAAAACTTGTGTTTGAACTTGGCCTTTTGACACTGTTAGTGTCGTGTATGGAGAATTTGAAGCACCCAAGCTGATAGGTGTTTGTGTTACTATGATTTTGGGGGTATCCAGGTAGCACTTTCTTTGATATTTGAATGTAGTAGTTGAAATGCAAACACAATAGCCTGCTTACAGCAGGCTAGTGTTGTTTTGGTGTATGGAACATTAATACATTGATGTCTACTCTTATTGGTTGGGGAATTCAGGGGTTGGATTAAATGGATTGCAACCCTTAGTTAGCAAGTTTTGTATTTTTTGTCATTACTTTTGTGGAAATAAAACAAAATTTGGCAGAGTTTTCCTATTGAGGATTGTTTGTCCTCATTGTAGGAATGTACTGTTTTATTGTTCTGCTTTCAAGTACTTCCCTTTCTTGAAAAAGGTAGTATCACTTAAATATTATTCATGCTTACTGTGTAATTTGGATATTGATACACTTTTCTATTTTATTATTCTGACAGATTCCTTGGGTAGAGGTGATAAATCAGTCAAAAAGGAGGCTAAGAAGAAAGTGAAGAAGAAACCTGTTGTTAATGAAAAATTATCTGTGAGTATTCAGTCTTTTTAAAGCATAGTTGCATTTTCTTTATGGTAGTAGTGCATAACATGCTTACATGTAAGGATTGTAGTTGGGAGCTTACTGCATTTTTAAGTGCTTTGAGTATCTGACTAGCAGCTAGAAGGTCTGGGGCTCAACTTCTGGTTGATTCAAACCTTTGAAAATGAAATCAACTCCCATTGTGCGTGGTGCTCAGCATAAGCAATGAAGTACGGAAAACAAGCCAGTGAGCCACAACTGGAAAAAAGGCTGTGGCAGGCCTGATTTAAAACCAGTTGGTTAGATAGAAGCTGTAAAACCTAAGTACCTGTTCTAGTTGGGGTCAAAGGGACTCTTTTAAATTATTCGAAAAATATAAATTAGGCATATAAAATTTATTTCTGTTTTGAAATCAAGATATTGTTAATTATGTATGGTGCTCAAAGTAATGGTATTTTGTGAAAGCAGTGCTGGTGCTGATCAACATTTTGCCCAGAGATTGAACCTGCTCTGTAGGTATGTGTTTGTCACCCCTTGTAATAGTGTAAACCCAATCCTATGTCTGTGTTGTAAACACTTTTACCGCAACAATTCAGTTCAGTCTCCTTACTAAAAGTTAAGTGTGCAACAATTTTTTACTCTGAAAATGAAGTTGAAGGCAAATGCTGCATTCAACAGCAGGATTACACTCAATTTGACTTGGGAATCATTTTTATGGAACTAAAAAAATGTGGTATGAATAGCTTTTCATATTTCTGAGCAGAATAACTTGCATCATTTTACCCACAATTGTTAAAAAAATTGTCTCCAGCAAGGCAACTTCTACTTTCCTCAGATGTGACACTTGACATCTACAGCACTGAAGTTGCCATAGCACAGTAGATCTGGGGCCCGTTCCACAAAGAGTTACGCACAATCTTAAGTATGATTTACTGTTGACTTAAGTATGGGGACTCAAACTTAAGATGGTGCGTAAGTCTTTGTGGAATGGGCCCCTGGACTTACACGGCTCCTTTGTTTTTATGTGTTAGTATGTTTTACTCAAAAGCAGCAACTGTGTGTTAGGGAAAACATAGTAGAGCCTAATGGCATTGTTGATGCTCTTGTTAATTTTACAGCCAGCAGAGAAGGATTTAATGAGGGAGATAGGAACCAAAGGTGAGGGAGACCCAGAAGAAATTCTCCGTCTGCTTGATGAGGTAAGGTAAATCAGAAAGCAAAAGATAAGATGCACTATTGCCTTGTTTTTGGGGGGTTTTTTTGCATCTTCTCAGGATACAAGGGGGAGGGGGACCAGGGCGGCAAAGCCCTGGCCTAGAAATCTTTCCTCTTTTAAGAAGATCAAAAATTACCAATGCTTTAAAGCATTTTAGTATGTTCCACCAAAACCTGCCCAAAAAGTTACCCCAAGAAGTTCCCCCTCCCCCAGGCCTTGAATTTCCAGGCGTGCAAGTGCAATTGCATACCATCACTCTCCTCAAATCACTTTGAAGAGAGTGATTTTCTACACAACTAGATGAAGATAGTAGCTCATATAGATATATTTAAGTTGCATAAAACAAGACACCTACCACACTCCTTAATTTCCTGAGGAGTGTGATCTGTAGCTCACCTGGAAAATCTAAAACTCAAGGCCTGCTTCCCCATCAGAATCTGCTCTATCTGTGGACCTATCCAAATCACCAGTAATGTGGCTTTATCTAGGCCAAGTTCCCTTGCTATGATGTATGAAATATAGAAGACAAACTCTGTAGGTTGTGGAAAGTGGACATAAATTATGTGCATTAAACATGCACTTCACTTTCATGACAGAATATTCTTTGGGACTATGAAACTGTAAGACAATTCTGCAGTACTGTTAGTAGATTTATATTCTTTCAAACAAATTAAAATAACATTCATATAACTCCTGTGCTGACTATTCTATAAGACTACTGTAGACCGAGTTTGCATACCAACTTGCTCTAAAATATTTGTGTGGGTCAATATAAGTTTATGGTGGGACAACCTAAAAATTTGGAGGGACAACCATTCTTTTTAAACTGCATGTCCCTGGGACAACTAATTTTTTTCCAAAAATTTCAAGCCCTAGCTGCCTAAACATGCAGAGTGATGGGAATGAAATGGGACAAGTTGTCATGGTAAATTAACTGCTAGGGAATTTTCTAGGAAAGAGAGAATGTGTGATGCGGCGATCTGGACAAACCTTTCGTAACTAGTTAATAAAATATACTTCTCCTTCTTCTGCCTGTTATATGACAAGTGATATTTATTGCTGTGACCATGTCAAAAATATTTATCATTCCCTTTCTCCTTTAGGGTGCCAGTCCAAGCTGTGAAAATGCTGATGGTGTTCCAGCTTTGACCATTGCTGTCATCAACAAACATTTTGAAAGCATTGCCCCCCTGGTAGAGGGTGGAGCTGATGTCAATTACAAAGTTGGACAGTAAGTTTGAATTTTTTGAAACTTTGATATGAAACAGAAAGTATAGCATTGATGATAAAAACATCTTTTCTCAAAAGTAATGGTGTGTCCCAATGTTTACAAACCTTGTATCCCATTGCCCAGCTGCATCTTTCAGTTAATGTGTAATTTATTTCTATACACAGAAAAGGAAATACTGCCCTCCATGAAGCCGTCTTGCTAGGTTATGATGGAAAACAAGGTGTGCAGGAATTACTGAATGTTGGAGCAAATCCAAAGTTGAAGAATAATCGAGGAGAGACTGCTTTTGATTTAGCGGCAAAGGGTGGGCATGAAAGTATAGTAGCCACCTTAGCTTCAACTACTGGACAAGGACTACTCACAAAAATGATGAAACAAAACCAATTAAATATGACTAAAACAGAATTTTGATTTTAATTTAATCATTTCATTTTACATTCCTTGATGATACACCTTGAATATAGATGAAATACCTTGCATTTGACACCTTTAATGTTAAGTTTGGGGTTTTTTATTTATACACATATATGTGTGTTTTTACATTTATGTATATAGTAATTAGCAAACAAATGTTGAGGCATGAGTCATTCTTGTTAGCTGTACTTTTAGTCTGTTCACATGTAACCATGGTATCCAGTAAATCCCTCCTGAAAATACCTTATGCTTGTGCAATATGATAGATGTACCTAATGAGAGCCCTGGTTTGTAGGATAAATACAAGTTGGGTTAGGATGATCATAATTTGAGTGGAAATCATACTGCCAGAAAGTTCACAGCAATATGTATAAAGGCATCTCCTCCTTGGAAGTGTATTCAAAATTCACAAAAGCAGGACAGTTGACAATACCATTATATGGTACCAGGACCTAATGCTGTACTATTTTGACAATGACCAATTAATTATTTTATGCCAAATATGGACAATCCAAAGTTAAAAGCATTTTTCGTATCATGTAACACACAGTTTTGCACCTGGAGAGGGTCGATCCCACCAGTCTGAATTATATATTACATATGGTATAGAAAGTATATATGTACAGGATCTGTAAATACTAGGGATTAGTATGGAAGGTGCCATATTTGAATATATATATGCTATTGTATAACACAAGTGGTTGTACATATATAAAAATGTCTGCTCTTCATATCTATTTCATGTCCAAAACACAAAACAATGTAGGTTAAATGGAGATATTCCAGTATGCAAAAGCGCAATCTTTCACAGTCAAAACCTTACATGTAGAGTAATGGTAAAATTAGGGTTTCACAGGGAGACCATGGATAGTGAACCGCTTACAACCGGTGCTCAACCATTGAGCCAAGGTCTATATTCCTATACTGAACAATATATTATTACATATACATTATATCCTCCCAGTCTATGGACGTACTGCCATTGTGCTTGGTGCTCAACATAAGCAATGGAGTAGGGAAAACAAGCCAGTGCGCCACAACCAGGATAAAGCCATGGCTGGCTAAATTTTCACCAATTTGTCAGAAACTGGGCCATAAAACTCCATCCAACCTAACCTACTAGTCTAAGTTGAGGAGTAAAACTTCATCAAATCTAACCAAACCCATCTGCTTCTACCCAGGTACTTGGTCATGTGAATGGACACTCAAAAATTGTTCCTCTGTTTTGAGTTGGACTGGTCAAGTAGAATTAATACAGTGAGGAATGCTGGTCAGTGACAAATTGAGCACTTGAGAGTATGATGGTCAGATTACTCTTCTCTTAAGCTGGAAAGGAATGTATTTCTAAATCATGATATGTACTGTTCAAGCTAAATATATTCATGAATGTATCATATTTGATAGTACTAAGCTACAGAGGATGCATTTCCCATCGTACAAGCTGAGTGAATTTGTGTAGACAGGACAAGGACTGTGGCATCAAGCAGGTCAGAGCTTCTGTTAATAGTACACTGTCCTGACTAGTGTGCTACTACTTAAAAGTGTACCTCATGTGAAAAAATTCAAAAATGTATATTAAAGAACACTTTAAATGAATTCTGAGAGTCCAACTCCAATCTTCATAAGACATTCCTGAACTGAGATATAAAATGTTGAACTTTATTCACTTAAAACAAATTGGTCCTTAAACATAGATTATAATACACACACTGTGAAATTGGGTTCCTGTGATGATGTCATTCTTGGTTCAATGCACTTTTAAATCTTTTTCATTTTCCACTTGTTGGGCTGAAAGGGGTACCGTTTCACTTGAGCATTTCTCTTTTGTGGGGCAGAATTTTTTAAAATGAACGATTTTTTTGTTGATAGATAGTGTCAGAAAATGACTCAAAATCGTTCTCATTGAGTCATTTCATGGGCTCTTTAAAACAAATTGGTCCCTTGTGCAATAATTTGTGACTCTCTTGTTGTACAATTCACATTCCCTGCTTTGCCTTTCTTTGAAATTTAACATGCTTTCATGACCTTGAACACTTCCTCTTTGCTTACAGCTTACATGAGGAAGAGTGCTATCACACCTTGGCACAAGGTGCAGTAACTTTCAGAAATACAAAGATTGTAATTTGAGTAGTACAAGAATGACATCACAAATTATTGCACAGTTTTCCATTTCAAGTAGAGTGAATAAACTCCACCATTTTATATCTCAGCTCAGGAACATCCTATGAAGATGGAAGTTGGACTGTTAGAATTCATTTTTGACTTGAGGTACACTTAAACCATTTTAAAAACCCCAATCTTGGATGTTCTCTCAATGGCAAAAGCAAATCCTTGTCCATATCTTGCAGTACACGAACAGAAATGGTTATTTCTGATGTAGACGTAATGGGGTGGGTATGCTGTGAGGCAGAAGGAAAACCCTTCTCTTACAGTAAACTATATTTGGTTAACCTTTTGTAATATATTCTCGAGTGAATTGGCTCTATGTGACTATTCCATCCATGACTATCCTGCTTTCTTTCATATTGGTAAACAAATTTTGTAGTTTCAATATATTTTAACTGTGAAACATGTTCCATTCAGTTTGATATTGTTACATTAAATATTATAATACATTGATATTTTGTACACTATGTTGATGTATTCTTCCTGATTATTACCTCGACTCACGGTGAAAGTTGCAATTGTATATTGAAAATTCAAAAGGCACTTCTGACTGTGTAAAAAAAAACAATAATTCTACATAAGTATGTTTGAAAACATGATTACAAATATCTTTGCTAAGGATATGGCTTACATTTATGCAGCCATCTTTTCCTTAACTTAAAAATGACATTATCCTTAAATCCTGTCAGTCTCCAAACTCTAATCCCTGTGCATCCATTATGCATTCTGCAACCAGTCAACCAAATGAAATTTTCAGAGAGTGAGGAGGATGCAGCGCTCGAAAGAGGCTTGGAAGACACACAGTGTATTTGTAAAGAGAGGGAGCTTTCCAAAGTTCCTGTTTTGTAATTGGGTACATTAATCCACAGCTCTTGAATAATTGCTCAACACTTCTTCAATCTGAAATCAAAACAAAAAAGTAGGAGACAAGACTGTTTCATTTTGTAGAAGGGGAAAATGTCATTTATAAACAAAATGTAAAGGATAAATGATAATAATCAGACCTTGAAGGGCAGTTGGTTTTATGACACTAAGGGACCATGAATGTGGGAGAAGCCATTGGCTTATGAAATGCAACTTCGTGTTAGGTGGCAACCAACTCAAACAATTTGGATCCAATTTTGGTATTTTCTGAAAGACCAGGGGCCCGTTCCACAAAGAGTTATGCACAACCTTAAGTATGATCTACTGTTGACTTAAGTTTGGGGAATCAAACTTAAGATTGTGCGTTCCTCTTTGTGGAATGGACCCCAGTTCAGATAGGAAAACCGTAGATTACTCTTGGATGAAAAACCCACCTTACTTTGACATGGCCAGGAATTGGACTCCAGACCTCCTGGTTTCTAAGCTTCATCACTTCAAATGCCACTTCCTTTATCCACCCTGCCACAGCACCAGTTTAATAAATGGACATTTATCATATCATTGTCAGGTTCATGAGTTAGTTGAGATTTAATGACACACCAAACACAAATGTATCGTATAGTATCAGCTGCATAAGAAAGGCAAGATCAAATACATTTCAAGTTCTGTTTCAAATCTGTTTCAAGTCCTCTCCTTTAATTGCCTTTTACAAGCCAGGAATATAGTAGGCACATTCTACAACCCCATGCCCACAGGGGTTGATGAAGAGAGGAATGATGACAATTCTGCACCTATAGTTTGTGTGTTTGGTCTTATGGTAAGAGCATTTGTCCCTCACACGTAAGGCTTGGATTTGATTCCCAGGTCGAATCGTACCAAAGACTCTAAAAATGGAACTCGCTGCCATTGTGCATTAATGCTCTGCATAAGCAATGTAGTAGGGGAAACAAGCCAGTGAGCCACAACTGGAATGTGAAGCGGCTGGCTCAACTTGAACCAGTAAGTAGGAAACTGGGCCGTAAAACTCCATCTAACTAACCTTTAGTTTCTGATTTTGCACTGAATAAGTTTTATGTGAGTCAATGGAAATTTTTTACTGATTGAAACAAACCAGTGAAAACAGCTGAGATCAGGTGCATTTTTAGCTCACACACATGTACACATGTGTGAGGTTATCAAATGGGGCAGATGGCATCAACTTTTTAACAAAAGTCTTTTACTTCCTCATTTTTGGAGATTTGGGGCTGAAACTTTGGTGTATGATTGCTTTGGAGGAGAGCATTCATACCTGCCTACTTGCAATCTAACATTGGGAATTTAAGCTTTGTTTTAAAGCTGTTTTTTTAGGGCCGAGTTCATTTTGCCTGCTGAGCTGTTAATTGTTTATTTATTGCATTAATAGACGTGTGCTTGGTTGTGTGTTCAGTTCTTATCTTGCACATATATGCAGGCTATTTAACCTGGTTCTGTATGTTACAGCTGGTTGAACAAAGCATTCACAGACCACAGTACCATCACTGTATGCTTGTGTAGGTGGTCTCATAATCAGCTGTCATCAGCTAGTGTGGAGAGAATAAGCTGTAACCAGGGAGTTGCAACAGACCCTGTTGTAACTTATCTATTGTAGAGATACCTTTCATTCTGAACTGTTCAGTTTATCATGAATTGGCCAAGCCAAGCAATACCAACATAACTGTTTGAGTGAATATAAGCACAGTACAGTATGATCTTCTTGAGTCTCTGTTTTATTCTTATCAGTACAGAGCCATGCAGTGTTTACTTGTGGATTTATAGGTGCAACTGAATGTACTTTGCAATACCTGAGCAGTTTACAGGTACATCATACATAAGTTATTAATTTTATCTTACTGCCTAATGCCTTTAAGAATACACAGTCCAGGCTTTCATGATTTGAGAAAATACACAGTGATATTTAGATCCACCATAAAACTATATCAGATGTAGAACCAATTAATGCAAAATCACAAATGTTTTGTCTTCACTATTCTTTACTTCCTTGCATTTAATTTTGTAATGTAAGGAGGTTTAGGAAACAGATAAAATTTGGTTGAACTTTAAGTTCCTGTTTTTAACAGACAAAACAGCTTGTGTGAGCTTCACAACAGCATTGCTGTTCTAGTTAGAAAGATGCAATGATTCCCCCATTCAAAAAATGTTGACCAAAATTGTTGGGAGTGGGAATCCGTGGTAACCAGGTTATATGCCAACTTTTCCAATTTTTTTGTCTTGGTGATAAGTTGATCCTTCAACTGTCTTAACCTGAAGGTTACTATGGAAACATACCATTTGTGACTCAGGAAGCAGATGGTGGGAGTTTTTTAAAGCCATCAGTTGACTGTCCAGTTCAGTAGCATCCACTGTTTTCAAAAATTTCTGCAGAAAAGGGGTTAGCAAGGTACAAATATTGTGAAATAATAACACAAACAGTATTAATAAACTTTTGATCAACTTTACTGCAATATTTTATTGGGGGTGGGTCTTTCCCTAATAGGCCTTTCATCTTAGCTGAGCAACACCACAGGTTTGCACATAGAAAATTGTAATTTTGTGGTGTCACATGACATGTCACGTGACTTGCAATGTCACAGAATGAAGACAATGCAGATCTACTATGGAAAGATATTGTTTGTAGGGAAGGCTTTTTTGTCCTGCATATTAAATTTGGAATGCTTTACCCCCTAAAATATTAGGAAATTCTTGTTCAACAGTAATGACCACAATTTATACCAATGTTTCCTCCCATTTGAAGGACATCTTTACTGTCTTTTAATTTTGGTAAAAAAAAAAGAAGAAAAAAACAACAACAACAAAAAAAAAAAAGAGGTAAAATCAAGATGCTGGAGAGAAAGATAAAATTGGTTTCCATAATACCTGAACAGATTGAGACTTCTCCGTCACTGGCAGATGAAACAGACAGGCAAGAGCTTCTGGAAGCATATCAACTTTTTTGAAGTGTTTATGAAGAGTTGTGACATCAAGGTCACAGGTCACCGGGCAGCTGCAAGTGAAGAGTAGGTAGAGTCATGTTGAAGGTAAACATACAACACTCACCCCAAACTAAAATTTTTTTTAATCCACAGAAATTCTTAATTGCCACAGCTCTTTGATTGACAGGAAGTTCTAAAATATGCAGTCACTGCACAGCATATACTGTTGAGGGTATTTTGATTTATAGACATTGGGTTCTTGTACAGTATACTAGAATTGTGTCTGGATGAGAATAAGATTTAGACAGTTGTGGGAGGGGCTTAAGTATGTAGGTTAGGAGATTTGGAACTGTTTGGAGTGGAGAGGGTGAGGCTTTTAATGGCTTTCAATTTTCCATCAGTGATGCATATCTGCTATGAAAGATATTCCATCATACAACATTTTACATAAAGGGATTTCCCTCATTGACTTCACATTAGTTCCATGTACCTACCTGTGAAGGAGAATGAGACTTCTTCTGCATATGGTCTTTTCTCTCTCTGAGAGAGGAGCTCGAACTTATAAAGAGGGAGAAAAAAGATAAGTTGCAAAGTTAGCACTTTTTTGTTGGAGAAGAGAGACTTTTCACACCATAAAACTTAACAGAAATAGTGACTGTGAACATTGCCATCTTCATCATCAACATTATTTTACAAACAACAACAATAATTCACCAGAACAGCAATAACTTAAAATAAGTAGACCAGGATCACGCCTTGAATTAATTCAGCACTAAACCACTGAATGCAAAAATGCATTGAGGTTTTGAAGATACATCTATTCCAAATCATACCACATATATTGTAACCCCTGGTGATCACCGTGATGAACTTTACTCCACACCAGGAACTAAGTGTTTTTTTTTCTTTTTTTAACCATAATACTTTTACATTAAGAATGCCAAATCAATCCAACTTTCATACAGTGTCTTAAGAAATTCTGCAAACAAGCTTTTCAGAGTTTGATCCCAGGTGACACCAGATGACCATTGACCTCCACAAAAAACAACAGGATCCTTCCTCTCATCAGGACACTTGTGCACCAAGATTGAGAACTATCAGATCTTTCCCTTTTTTTTATTGTGTAAACAAGCAAAGTTTCAGAAACACACACATACACACACACATACATATATCCTGAACATATCATAACTACAGCAGGGCTGGAATTAAGGTTCCAGCAGGGCAAGGCCATTTTCCTATCAGTTTTAAGGGCATGTCATATGAACTAAGAGGGCACCAAGGCCGAACAAGTGATTTTGTATTGACCACTATGTAATCTCACAGGAAGGGCATAGAGGCCAAATGGCCTTAATGGTCATTAAATTTTACAGGGCATCAAGGCCATTGCTGAAGATACGAAGGCCATGGCCTTCGTGACCTTCGATTAATTCCAACCCTGCTACAGTCACATCACAGTTCTGGATCCAGAGTCAACTACTCCCAGGAGAAAATTCCCATAAATCCCATTCGAAAAAATAAATGGGATCCCATTTAACACCAATAGAATATTAATGGGATCCCATTAAATTGTGTTGGATCCCATACAGAGTGTCCAAATTTCAAACCTTAGCTTTGGATTTTTATGGGATCCCATAAGAGTTTTAGGTCCCATTGATTTTTTGAATTTCCATTCACTTTATGGGATCCCATTCAATTATATTGGATCATACAAAATGTCCAAATTCCAGACCTTGGCTTTGAATTTTAACAGGTTTTAATGGGATCCCATTAATTTTTTATGAGATCCCATTAACTTTTTCATGAGATTCCATTAATTTTTTTATGGGATCCCATTAATTTTTTTTCAATGGGATCCAATATACTCCTTTCAATTTTTTACTTAAGGTGGCTACATTTAGTCTGATGTCAGTATTCAGTTTGTGGGAGATCTATGACTTTAATGGTCGTAAGACAAGAAACTGAAAAAATTGAGTATTTGATTCAAAAAGAGTTAAAATCCAAGAAAATAGCCACAACTCCCATCAAAATCCCTTAAAAATTGACCATTTTACAGGGCAATTTCTGACTGGTACTTTATAATTAATAAATATGAGCTCAATATGCAAATCTTATGATGTCATGCGAGGGACATGCCATATATGGCTTATGTTATCCTTTGTTTTTACAATCATTTCAGGGATAGTTGTAACATTAGTTTGTCCTGAGGGTTTTATTTTGAAAGTTTCAATCATTGTGTCCTTGAAAATCATTAGTACCAACTACCAAACCACAAGCTATCTGATGATAATTAAGAGATAATTTATACAGAGTTAACAAAAGAAATGTCAGTACTTTGCAAAACTGCACATCATTAATTTGGTATATAAGCAACAGGTTGCCTCAGTTATCTTGAGAACTGTAGAAGATATTCCTAAACACCTCTTTTGATTTCCTGCATTCTGATTGGCCAAAACACTTGAGACCGGTCTCAATTCCATGAAGACCGGTTTCTTGACAGTTAGGAGAATTACAATACTGTGCTTTACACACGCAAGGTTTGAGCGCATACTTTATTTCCTTTTTGTTTATCGGGGCATTCTTCATACTAATGAAAACAAAGGTGCCACAAACGTACACTGCATTTCCTTTGTGTTTATTGGCTTGTTCTCCATACTAATGAAAACAAATGCGCCACGTGGTGATGGCGAACGCGTCTCTCACAACTCATTCCACCATACTATACTGTGTGTCACTGCATGTGTAGCTAAAGTACAGTGTATGCTGGGTACTGTGTATAAAAAATGTGCAGTTGTGTCCTGTTGTGTTTATGTCCCTTGCTTGCACTGACCTGTATCATTAGTACGGCCTTCAAGGTAAGTGATTTAAGACAATCGGCAGAGACATTGTATTTGTTACATCAAAATTGCCCCCTGTGGACTGGGAGTGATAGAATATACACACAGTATTTTCCACCTGGAGTAATTTTGCTACTAAAGGGATGGACTTACATAGTATTTGAACTCTGGGCTATCTGAAACCAAACTTGAACAGTATCTTAAATGGTATTTAACCTTTACTTCTTTATCTAGTTCATTGACACTATATACATTCGTGTTAAATCTTAAGTCTCATTTACTAACTAAAGATCAAGTTTTAAATGAAATTGTTTAAAAGAAGTGAAAATATTTGCAGGGTTCTCCCCCTTTCTTTTGGCTCGAGTTGTTCGCGGCCATCTGAAGAAACTAAACATGACGTCATAATAGAGCCCCAACTAAGTTGGGAGAATTAAAATGTGATCTGTGAAATGTTGCCTTAAATTCAATGTTTTTGTCAATTTCCATCCTTTCAATTTGAGTTTTTATGAATGGGGGTAAAAGCCAGGTGTCCCAGTCTCAAATGAAATTTTAAGACCTCCAATGACATCATCACAGACGCAGTGGACTGAGACTGGGAAACCCTCGCATTTTATCCCCTAATTGACATAATTCCAATGGATTTTGCCTTAGGAAAGTTTGCTGACATGTCACACTACCTTTAACAACAGTTTCAACATTTGGTAATTTGTCTCACATCACTTTATGAAGGATGAGATTGTTCCGAGACTATGAGGTATGAAGGAGTGACACTTCAGAGTCACTCCTCAACAACAGAATGTTTGAATGAAATACATAAATCACAACAAGCTAAGTTTGCAGATATTCCTTGATTATTTTCTAACGATAATAGTTACAGGCTTTGACAAACTCTTTTTTTCTTTTCATAACTTGTCCAGCTGGCCAACAAGTCTATTTGTCTGTATATACTGCGAACATCTACTAGACCAGTTTTAATGTCTTTGAACTCCTTTGTGGAGAAATTCTCAGAATGATGGGATACTTGCACAGACAGCTACAATACTGATCAGTGCTCTTGGCTGTGTAATTCTTATTTCTCCTGGGCTGTCAAGTGAGGGATTGTTGAGGCCTGGATGATTACACTTATTTTGGACAGAACTTGCCCAACTGTTAAGGACAAAGCAAATCCAAATCCAGGAAAGGAAAAAGTTTGCTACAACATTTCTGAAGCATCAAACCAGATTGCTGAACATACATTTGGTAACAACCCTGCTCTATGATCTCTAAACTGGATACCATAGTTTGGGAGCAGAAACAGAAAATTGATGTTCTTGTTAGATCAATCTGACTTCCTGTTTTTAGTGAGAGATGTGCGCCTGGTTGCAAACAGACAGTTTTTTGTAGAAACTTATTAGTGCATAAGTGGTGAAGCAAACTGCTGCTCATGGTAATAAAGCTGGTGACTGTTTATTCATAATAAATCAAAGCACAATAAAGAGCTGCCTCAGTTTCCAGTGGCTAGCTCTCCTGAACATTTCATGTGGTTGAGTTTGCAGTGATGCATGGCAATAAATGCCAGAATAATTGCCCACGCAAAATACAGCAAGGAATTGTCTAATGTAAGAGTCAGTGAAGATCAAAGACACAAATCAAGTTCTCATAAGGTAGACAAGTGTTTTCAAATTTATACAGCTCGGATTAATTCTAAAAAATGACAAGGGAGGAAACTCAGAAAAGCTCCATAAAGTTTCTAGAAAGATCGAGTCCTTCCAAAAACAGTACATTAAAACAGTAAAGGCAATAGGGACAATGTTTCCCAAAAGATTATTTTGAATTTTATTGAAGGTAACCATGACACTCATCTCAAAATAGATTTATTCCAGTCATTCAATCGATTTCACTGAGAGCTGCTGCAGCTAACAACTCAGTCTGTTCAACTTCATTGCTACCTTTTACAAGCATTCACATGATTGAAATAAAACTCAGGATTTGGTACTGAATCATTTCATGATGACAATTTGCAGTTAACACATTGTTGACAAGACTTTCATTGTTGAAATACAATCTCATCACCTCTTGATAACTTCAAGTTAAAAATAAGCTTTAGACAATTGAGATATCAAAAATAAATTTATATCCACTTTTGAAATTAAAGGAAACATTGGAAATGCAAATTAATTAAAAAAGGTTCCTGGTTTTGCAATTCATTTTTTTTTTTACTTATTCACACAATTAAGACCATTATCGTGGTATGAAAGCCTTGTCATACACTCTAGCCCTGTCTTTCAATCCTGTGATTTAAATGCAATCAACCCTGCTTGAATTATTATAGTAGACTATCCTGTTTCATGATTGGCTCTTGAAGATCTTGAAGATCATGTCACAATATTTCTTCTCCTCAAATGTGAAATTTACAAGACATAACTGCTTGGTTTACCTTGTATGTACAACACTGAAGTCATAAAACATGAAAGTAACTTTAGAGAGAAAAAGGAAGAAGTGTAGCCATGATTGCGTCACGGGGGGGGGGTTGGGGTTGGAGCACAAAATGATGGAAAGGTCTAAGGAGAGGGAGAAAAATGGCTATTTTAGGTGTTTTTAAACTATTTTTTTTTCCAAGGTTGGGTCATGGGGGTTTCAACCCCCAAGACCACCCCAAGTCTACGCAACTGAGAAGAAAACAGTAAGATTTAGGTGTTGCTTCGAATGAAGGGCTACTGCCCTTGTTCTTTACGGGATTTCAGTTGCAAAGCAGTACCAATGCCATGAGAAACAATCTCACTTTCTACAACATAAACCTCAAGGAAACAGTTTACTTATAAAAAACCTTGTTGGTGAAACACCCTGTCTTGTACCTAGCCTTCCAACAATACCTAGCATACTTAACATCCAACTGCAGGCATATCCCTTCCAGGCTAATCCCCAATGTATCCCATAATGCAATCAACTGACTACAAAACAAAAAGATCACACCACTGTAAATTACATCTTCAATAAATGCTACAAAAACACAATTAGCATATTTTCACCCTCAATTTCATATCAGCTTTCTACAGTTTATTTGGTAGATGTCCATCCTTATTTCACCCACTCTTCTGGTCATTGGGCTGAAAGACATCCACTCATCCCTATGTTGTAGGGGTGGGGTGGAAGCTGAATCTGAGCCAAGAATTTGAACTTACTCCATCGTAATAGACCAAAATGATGCTAAAATGACAAAATTTACCAGGTCACTACAGCAACGCAATCAACTCATTAATGAGCTGGGCTAAAAAACATTGGCTAAATTACCTACAGGTATTCTCACATACTTTGAGAGTTTTAGATGAGGCAAATGATATATTAAGGTTGGAAATACAAGCAATTATTATGTATGTATACCAGTACACAAAAAAATCTCACAGAAGCATTTTTCCTTATTACAGCACCCCAACCCCCAAATGTCTTCATATCATTCAAGCTATCATGAATTTGGAAGCAGAACTTATCAATGTCATTCCTATCAAGGTTAAGTGATAGTTTTTTGATTCTTACACAACACAACACCATACCCCTGTGGTAAGGTTGACAGCTAATATAATTGCAAAGACACCTTTAAGGAAGTACTACAGCATGTTGAAAATGATATTTGGTAGACATCATGCTGATATGGCATGTGAACTAACTACGTGTAGATACAGTACATCTGTACTGTAATGTGTGCAAATAATTGTTAGTACTTGAACCGTAAAATGTGACTATCCAAGTACTATTTTGACATTGCCTTCCACAACTTTTCACTAAACCACCTTTGAATCTAACATTTTGCTTCATAGTACAGTTTGAAACTTGTTACATAGCCCAATAACAAGCATGACACTTTAGAGTGCAGTACTGACTACAGCAACTCCATTGGATTGAACTCCTGGACCATCAGATGAAATGGCAGCTAGACCATTATGACTCAGGCAAGGGAATGTTTTCAAGAAAGCTGCTCGGTAAGCAGACCCAAAGACATTGTAGATGATGGGATTTATGCCAGAATTCAATAAAAAGCAAACAGCCTGAATGATAAACATCACCAACTCCCAGCAAAACAAATCATAACCATATCTGAAGATGAGAATGAACGCAACATCTTGCAAAACAACAAGTATGAAATAGACACTGGAATTTATAAGAACCATTCTTGTAAGATTACGTTGTCCTTGAAAATATCTGGCATTGGATCCCTGGCCTAAGTCAGGGGCTTGATGAAGTGATCTCATTATTTTGTAATAAAGACTCGCTGTGGTTATGACAGTGATCAAATCTATCACACAAATAATAAGGAAAGAGATGAAATATCCATGGATAATACCAAATTGAGATGCATCATAAATAAAATGTAATGATAATACAAAAAAGAACATTACCAGACTTATAATTGTACATATTACTGTTTTAATACAGTGTCTAGTCAGATTAACAGCTGACACCATGGTCTCAATTGGTCGACAGACCGCCTTGTATCTCTCCCAAGCAATACAAACCATCAGGACTGAGGAAACTGACGGAAATGGATACCTTATAAACACAAGAGTGGCAAATAAAATACCACCAAAGTAGTAGGAAGGAGTAAAATAATATTCATACACCTGGAGCTGTATAACCAACAAAGTGGTATATCCAAGAGAGATACAAATGTCCAAACAGGACAGAACAATTAAATTTACTGCTAGAGATGTTTTTCTGATTGATGGTTGTTTGTAAACAACAAACAGAAACACAATGTTTGACATCAGTGCAAGTACACCAAATAGTAAAATGAAACACTGTACTACATAGCGCCATTCCTTATTGTCTATAAAATATTCCCAGAAGCATGAGTTTTGATATTCAAAATGACAAAACTTTTCATCAAAAAGACAAAATAGTGGTGATGAAAAATTCTGATTGGAGTTATTCCAAGACATGGTAGAAAATGACTTTTAATTATAACAACTGAACTATACAAATAAAGAAGAAAATAACCAACAGATTGCTGACAGGAATCTTACAAAGGTTTTTATAAATTAATTACGAAAAAGGGTTTGATAAAGATGTCAGTTTCAAATATACTGTAACATTGATGTCTGGAGAAACAAGTTTTATCCTGAGAGTTTTCTAGGCCATACAGTATATGGACTATGGTGTTCACATTCTGTTCAAGTCAACCTTGGAAACAATGAAGTAAATATACTTTCCATGAAGGGTCTTTAACTGCCTCAAGATGGATGGGTATGGATCTCTCAAAAATGAATTCTTTTCACAAGTCTTCAACAAGTCAAGGAACATACAGCCATTTCATCTCTTAACAACAACTAGGGTGAGTTCATTGGCATAACCTGCTTGAGTCAATTCATCTTCATTCAATCTGGCATGAAAGTTACAAAGCACAGACCTATACTTGGTTCAAAGTTCCTCTGACATGATTTGTCTCAACTTTTACAGATGATGCTTTCTATGATGATGAGCAGACCTGGAAGTAATTTCTTCCTAAGTATAATGATCACTGTTTATCCTCAGTACTTATGGACCAACTTGTAAATAAACTTGAGAATCCTTGGCATTACTTGCTATATTTCATGTGCAGATGCAGACACATAAGGATGCACTAGGGTTTTCCCCTATAACATCATTTCCAACAATCACGAAAATCAATGTTTTGTATCATTATAAGCTCAGAAATGTGCATTACAAACATTGTACATCAAGAAGGTTTTACAACAAAACATTCTCATGAATCTCTGCCTATATCAAGCAAGGAAACTTCTGAAAACATTCCATACAATGTTTTAAAAAAACTGCTGCCACACCAAGTTGCAGATATATCCTTGTTGAGAAAGGTGATATCTGTGTTCATTTTTTCAATCAAACGGTCATCTAAGTGGTAGTAGCACTTACTGTACTTTTTGGGAGTGTCAACCTTCACATTCAAGCATAAATTCCTGCAAGCTTTTTGTCCAAGGATGAAGTTAAGCTGGATGACTTGGAAAGTGAATGATATATTGCCATAGCAACCGAACAAAGAAATTCCTTCAAACCAAATAAATAACTTGACTTAAAAATCTTCTAAGCTTATTTTGAACTTGATGTTACATGTCTTTCTAGTGAAACAACTGCATCTACACTGAACAGAGTGCAGATTGTATTTGTTTATCATATTCCTAGAAGAACTCTTCCCAAACCAATCAACTTTCTGCAAGAGATGTATTGCAACTTCTTTTGTGACAGACTTGAAAGTATCATACATCTATCCAAGAAGGAAATTAAATACTAGCAAAAAACTCATTGAGATTTCAACTCCAAGATAACTGAAGCATCATCTGCAATGACTGGCTAAACAGTCAACCATTTATAGTCTATAAGGGCTATCCAAGGAGAAATTAAACACTAGCAAAAAACTCATTGAGATTGTAACTCCAAGATAAAGTGAAACATCATCTGCAATGACTGGCTAAACAGTCAACCATTTATAGTCTATAAGGGCTATCCAAGGAGAAATTAAACACTAGCAAAAAACCCATTGAGATTTTAACTCCAAGATAACTGAAGCATCATCTGCAAAGACTGGCTAAACAGTCAACCATTTATAGTCTAAAAGGGCTATCCAAGGAGAAATTAAACACTAGCAAAGATTCTCATTAAGAATTAACTGTAAGATAACTGAAACATCATCTGCAAAGACAAATATTCCAGGTAGGTTCTAGTAGACTGGGTAAACGCTCTGCCAAATCCATTATGACATACCACTCCTGTCTTACACATTTGTCTGGCAGTGAATATTTGCTCACACTTCAAAGCATAGTGCCAAATCCACAATGACATACCACTCCTGTCTTACACATATTTGATTGACAGTGAATATTTGCTCACATCTCAAAGCATAGTGAAGACATCACCACAAGATGCAATAAACTTTCGTAAAAATGCATAACATTTTTTTTTTACTTCATCAAGGCATTTCAAAGATGTATACAACAAGACGAAAAAGATCATGAAATTATGATAAATAAAATACGCAATGAAGACTGTATGATAAGTATAACACTTGTGGAAAGTAATTGCAGCTTCGATGCCTGCCTGTTCCTGGAACAATTGCTGAACAAACTTAATATCAGGACCACCTGTGACTGGGACACAAACATCTAATAAACGATCTAAAATTTCACTTGTGTCCTGTAATATTGATGATTGATGAGTATCAGGGAGTGTTCCCATAAATTGCATACGCAACAAAATCTGCAAATTTCCTCTATGAGAATGTGCACAGCAAACTTCCATTATGCTATGAGGAGCATGTGCTAAATGTCAAAATTCAACTTTATTTGGTGGTCATTTAAAGGCACTTTAGCAATTAAACTATGATTGAGCTTAACATGTTTCAGGCACAGAGAGACATTGATGGGTTCAACACGATAGCTAACAAAAATATCTTTGCCTGTGACGGAAGGCAAAACATTTCCTGTTTCATGATTTAAGCCTGTTAAAATTAAATACATCTTGCAAAACGTCACCCTGAAGTGTCTGCAGAAGATAGTGAGTGCAATCAAGAATTTCGTGTGCAACAAGTGGTTCAACCCATTCTGCAAAGGTTTTACAAGAATTGTCAGAAAGGAAGAGCTCGTTTGCTTGTATAAGTACACAAGCTGTCTCACTGAATAGATTGGGCTTTTTTTCAGCTCATTCATGAGTTTTAGAATTTTGCTTTTCCTGATTATGCTTTTGAAGTGTAAGCATCGTTTGCAAAAATTGTGTTCAAACCTTTTCTTCAAAAGATCAATATATTCACGATATATACTCACTGTAAAAATGAGAAAGTCCTTCCATTGGATTTTAAAGGTCAAATTGGTGAGATCATATGGTTTGTGACCATAGACTAACTCAAAGGGACTGTGGTCAACCAAGTAAGGGGAGAGGGATGCGATACAGGCATAGGTTGTGGTAGGAATGTATTTCACCCAATCAGTGCCAAACTGATTAAGGCTGACCTTCAAAAAATTTGAAATTGTCTGTATATGCTTTTAAACTTGGAGGCTGCCATGATTGCAGACACTGATCATTGACTTTCCTGTCTATATTAAGTGCAGAACATATCAATTCCACTAATTTCACAGTGAAAGACCTGGGGACATTCTGTTACGAGCATGGATGGGGGACCAAAGAGTGTTTTTTTTTTCTTTTGTGAAGGAACAAAACTAACAAATCTAGTAACTGGGTCACATACAACCATAAAATGTTTATACCCTGCAGTGGATAGGCATAGTTTTTAAATCCAAAGTAATCTTATCAAAAGGTCGATATGAATCTGGTACTCTTGTATGAAATTGTCTGATTTTATCTCGCTTGGGTTTAAAATGTTGACATTTAAGGCAAGCCTTGACATAATGGCTCACAACTTGAAACATGTTTCTCATAAAGAAGTGTCACCTTATGGTGAGATATGTTCCCATAACACCTTTATGACAACTGAGAAGATCATCATGATATTTGGAAAAATTTTTTTACTACCATTGTGTCAGGAATAGCTAATTGCAGAACCACTCTAGACTTGTGCTTGGCATGCAAAGTCAGTCTAAGCAAAAAAACCATCACACATAATATATTGCTCAGCTCTGGTACCAATATTATCAGCATATTTAACATCCTGAGGCAAATATCATACATCAAAAAATCGTAGATTGGCTTGAAGTTAGTCAGTTAGATGGAGTTTTACGGCCCAGTTTCCAACCTATTGGTTCAAGTTGAGCCAGCCATGGCCTTTTTTCCAGTTGATTGGCTTGAAGAAGGGAAACATCCCCGTTGCATTTTCAATTGCTTTGTATCAAATGGTAAATCATAATTTCAGATGACTTTACTTTGATTTTTGTGCATAACAGGTTGTATATCTCTTTGATGTGGTATGTACGTTGTCCAAAAAATTTTCACATCTGCCAAATGTCAAAGTTTCATGAGCAACCAAAAATTGACCATTTACCAAGCGAAAAGACAATGGCTTAAATTTACACATCTTGAGAGAAGATAAGTAACATGAATCCTTTACAGTAAAGGCAGATAAAATAGACCTTGTGGCACCTGAGTCAAATAACAATAACATGTTGTTTCCATGTTTTAATTGTGCCTTGATAAAATTTTTACGATCCAATTGAATAGTTGCTTCGGGCTCATTTCCTAGGTATGAAGCTGTGTTATTAGGCGTATTGAAATTTTGCAAATCCTCTTTCCCAGAATGCCTATGAAGAGAACACTCACCATTATCTCCTAGTGAAAACTTTGGTTTTTATAAGTGGACAGAATTTGACTGTTCGTGTGCTTTTCAGTGGGCTGATACGAGTAAAATTGAGGGCCGTACTGCACCCTTAAATGTTCCTGTCGCAGGGAACAGTTTGCTGCCTTGTGACCTGGGACACTGCAATAGAAACACAGCCCCTGAAATCCAAGTTTAGGTCTTGTTTGGTTAAAATGGAACCGTGTTTGTGGCTTACGACAGAGACCCTGTTTTCTGCTATCCCTAGAATGGTAACATTGATGAGAGGATTGATCATCACTTGTCTGCTGATCAGAATTGTGAAAGCCATTATCTAGCAGACTGTCTATTTTGTTGCACAATTCTGCAATGCTTCAAGTTTACACATTTTCTGTCTATGTAGACAAAGCCGTGTCGTGAGTACTACTAGCTACTGTACTGTGGCAGAGGAGACCAGGCTCACTGAAGAAGACTTCTTCAAATCTGAGCTTTTTGTACAAGGGTGCCTTTGCCTGCAGTTTGGTCTGTAGACATGCAACAATTCCCAACCAAACCCAACCAAACCCACACAACACATCATCACTGCAGATTGACAATCACTAGGGAGGGCAGCTAGAAACTTATCACACACAGTATTTCCTTCAATATATTTGAGTTCTGAAAATTGCCTGCTTAAGGCATGATGTGAGGAAAATACACTAAATCAGGAAAGAAATGAGATCCTTAAATTTGGAGGATCTGGAAAAATCTTGCCTTCGATCCATCTTCATGCAGTACCTTGGAGGCTACGTTTGAAAAGCGAAACTACTGTCTGAAATTGGGCCCTACCTTTGGGATTATGCAAATTGTGTGCCTCTAGATAATATGAAAAGGCCAGAAAATGTGCTATTGCCAAATCTGCATTACTTTTATTGCCCTCAAAACGGTTTGGGAGGAAGTCAGGAAGTCATGACAAACAAGTACACATGGCTGTGTGCTGAAGTAGCAGTTGTTGCTCCTAAGACAGTCTACCCAATACTGCTGATCATTCATAACTGCACCAGTCTGTGTAGGATAGGCTCCAAGTTTAAAACAACAGCTGGTGAAAGTGGCTGTCTGAGCGTTAAACTTGATGGCTAGGAGAAGGATGGTATAAGTAGGCTATGTTCATGAAACTTCTATTGGATAAAGAACAACAAAAAAGTACACGGCTGTCCAGAAAAAACTAATTTCCAGTCCAGGGAAACGTCTTGGGCCTGTATGTTACATTTCAACTAGTTGCCACAGGATTGTGGCAAAAACTGCAAAGTATGCTGTTCAGGCTTTCCAGAGGAGAGTAACAATTAAGGGGTGAAATATGTAACTAGTCCAAGCCCTTTTCTCTGCAGATGAACAAGGGGACATCTCAGCTGGAAACTGCCATAAGGAGAAATAAATGCTCCTCGCAAAGAAGTCCTTGGTAACTGCTCCTTCACAATGGAAATAAACGTCAAGTCCATTCTTTCACCACACAAAATAAACAAAGATGTTTCAAAACTTGTGCCTCCACCATGAAGAGTTAAAGGCCCTATCATAGGTACAAAGGCTTGTACGGGGATGTTGCCGAGTGTGGCAGTACGAGATGAGATAGATAAATGAACAAACAGACAAGAAAATAATTCAACACAATTGATGATTCATTTTACTTCAATGATCAATCAGCAGCCAGCATAAAGAATTACTAAAACTTAACTATGTACAGCTGGATTGACTAATTGGCCTACATGTTTATGCTTCTGCTTCAGGGGCTGCTGCACGGCTACAAGTGCGTAAAACTTAAAGGTTGAGGCTTGCAGGTCTCCAGGAGATTCGAACACTGAGAGACTTAATACATTGCCCTGATTGGTTAAAAGTTGGGTACTGAGTAAACAATGTTTTCAGAGTTTGACCTGTGATCCTAGATGATCTTTGAACTCCACCAAAAACGATAAAGTTCAATCTTCCTCTCAGTATGGGGCATCTGAGCACCAAGTTTGAGAACTATAAGATCTTCCCTTCCTAAGATACTGTGTAAACAAGCAAAGTGTCACACACACACATGCACACACATCATGATGACTGAATATAGGTTTTTTTTTTATCATTGAAACCAACAAAAGTTCCACTTTAAATGGGACAGTGAGGAAGTATGTATAATACAGAGTCAAAACAATTGCAATTGAAAGTTATGGCTTACTATCAAACAAGAAGTAAGGTCATTCTATAACCAGACCCACCCCTAGTTAATAGCACCGTGTTTTGACAATTCTGCCATGCATTATCTGTGTCCATTATATCCTAACATATCATAAATTCAGTCACATCACAGTTCTGGATTCAGAGTCAACCACTCTTTTCAATTTTTTCACTTAAGGTGGATAAGTTTAGGTTGATGGCAGTATACAGTTTGTCAGATATCTCTGACTTTAATAACAGTTTCAACATTTAGTAGTTTGTCCCACATCACTTTATGAAGGATGAGATTGTTCTGAGACTAGGAGGTATGAAGGAGTGACACTTCGGAGTCACTCCTTCCTCAACAACATAATGTTTGAATGAAATACATAAGTTACAACAAGTTTGCAGATGTTCCTAGACTATTTTCTAGTGATAATAATTACAGGCTTCAACAAACTCTGTTTGTTTTTTTTTCATAACTTAACCAGCTGGCCAACAAGTCTATTTGTCTGTATACTGTGAATATCTATTTGACAAGTTTTAATGTCTTTGAACTCCTTTGTGGAGAAATTCTCAGAATGATGGGATACTTGCACAGACAACTACAATTTTGATCAGTGAACTTGGCTGTGTAATTCTTATTTCTCCTGGGCTGTCAAGTGAGGGATTGTTGAGGCCTGGATGATTACATTTATTTTGGACAGAACTTGTCCAACTGTTAAGGACAAAGCAAATCCAAATGCAGGAAAGGAAAAAGTTTGCTACAACATTTTCTGAAGCATCGAACCAGATTGCTGAACATACATTTGGCAACAACCCTGTTCTATGATCTCTAAACCTGATACCACAATTTGTGAGCAGAAACAGAAAATTGATGTTCTTGTTAGATCAATCTGACTTCGTGTTTTTTGTGATAGAGGTGTGCCTGGTTTTAAACAGACTATATTAGTGCATAAGTGGTGAAGCAAACTGCTCATGGTAATAAACCTGGTGACTGTTTATTCATGATAAATTAAGGCACAATAAAGAGCTGCCTCACTTTTCAGTGGCTAGCTCTCCTCAACATCTCATGTGGTTGAGTTTGCATTGTAATGAATGACAGAATAAGTGCCCATGAAAAATACACCGCAAGGAATTGTCTAATGTAAGAGTGGGTGAAGATCAAAGACACAAATCAAGTTCTCATAAGGTGGACAAGTGCTTTCAAATTTATACAGCTGGGACTAATTGTAATAAATGAAGGTAACCATGACACTCATCTCAAAATAGATTTATTCCAGTCATTCAATCGATTTCACTGAGAGCTGCTGCAGCTAACAACTCAGTCTGTTAAACTTTATTGCTTCCTTTAACAAGCATTCAAATGATTGAAATAAAACTCAGGATTTGGTACTGAATCATTTCATGAAAACAATTTGCAGTTACCACATTGTTGGTAACACTTCCATTGTTGAAATACAATCTCATCACCTCTTGATAACTTCAAGTTACAAATAAGCTTTGGACAATTAAGCTATTAAATATCAAATTATATCCAGTTTGAAATTAAAGAAAACATTGGAAATGCAAATTAATTAAAAAAGGTTCCTGGTTTTGCAATTCCTTTTTTTTTTACACAGTTAAGACCATTATAGTGGTATGAAAGCCTTGTCATACACTCTAGCCCTGTCTTTCAATCCTGTGACCTTAAATGCAATCACCCCTGCTTGAATCAGTATAGTAGACTGTCCTGTTTCTTGATTGGCTCTTGAGAGTCATGTGACAATGTTTTCTATCCTCAAATGTGAAATTTACTAGACATAACTGCTTGGTTTACCTTGTAGGTACAACACTGAAGTCATAAAACATGAAAGTAACTTTAGAGAGAAACAGGAAGAAACAGTAGTGTAGCCACAATTGTATCGTGGGGGGGCACAAAATGAGGAAAAGGTCTAAGGAGAGGGAAAAAACAGCTATTTTAGGTGTTTTTAACTATTTTTTTCCAAGGTTGGGTCATGAAAGGGGGTTTCAAAGCCCAAGACCATCCAGTGGCTACGCCACTGAGAAGAGAACAGTAAGATTTAGGCGTTGCTTCGAATGATGTCTGGGGAGGCTATTGCTCTTCTTCTTTATAGGATTTCAGTGGTGAAGCAGTACCAAAGCCATGAGAAATAGTCTCACTTTCTACAACACAAACCTCAAGGAAACAGTTTCATAATAAAAATCTTGTTGGTGTAACACCCTAGCTTGTATCTGGACTTCCAACAATACCTAGCATGCTGAGGAAAACTGCAGGCAAATCCCTTCCAGGCTAATCCCCAATGTATCCCATAATGCAATCAACTGACTACAAAACAAAAAGGTCACACCACTGTAAATTAAATCTTCAACAAATGCTACAAAAACACAAAACACATTTTTACCCTCAATTTCATATCAGCTTTCTACAGTTTATTTGATAGATGTCCATCCTTATTTCACCCACTCTTCTGGTCATTGGGCTGAAAGACATCCAGTAAGAACCTTACTGACAAACGGTCTATCCCTATGTTGTAGGGGTGGGGTGGAAGCTGACTAGAATCTGATCCAAGAATTTGAACTTACTCCATCGTAACAGACCAAAATGATACTAACATGACAAAATATCATACCAGGTCACTACAGCAATGCTATCAACTCATTAATGAGCTGGGCTACAAAAAATTGGCTAAAATAATTACAAGAAGCATACCTAATACCTATAGGTATTCTCACATACTTTGAGAGTTTTTGATGAGGCAAATGATATATTAAGCTTTGAAATACAAGCAATTTAAATCTATTTATACCAGCACACATAACAATCTCACAGAAGCAGTTTTCCTTGCTATAACCCCCCCCCCCACCCCCTCCAACCAAATGTCTTTATATCATTCAAGCGATCATGAATTTGGAAGCATAACTTGTCATCCCTATCAAGGTTTAGTCATGGTTTTTGACTCTCACACAACACCGTACCCCTGTGGTAGTTAAGGTCAACAGCTCATCTAGTTGCAAAAACACCTTTAACAGAGTATAATGTTGAAAATGATATTTGGTGGACATCATTCTGATACGGCATGTGAACTAACTAGATACAGTACATCTGTACTATAATGGGTGCAAATAATTGTTAGTACTTGAACTGTTAAATGTGACTAACCAAGTACTATTTCGACATTGACTTACACAACTTTTCACCAGACCACCTTTGAATCTAATATTTTGCTTCTAAGTACAGTTTGAAACTTGTTACATAGCCCAATAACAAGCATGACACTTTAGAGTGCAGTGCTGACTACAGCAACTCCATTGGATTGAATTCCTGGACCATCAGATGAAATGGCAGCTAGACCATTATGACTCAGGCAAGGGAATGTTTTCAAGAAAGCTGCTCGGTAAACAGACCCAAAGACATTATAGATGATGGGATTTATGCCAGAATTCAAAATAAAGCAAACAGCTTGGATGATAAATATCACCAACTCCCAACAAGGCAACTCATACCAGTTTAAGTTACTGAAGATGACAATGAATGAAACATCTTGCAAAACAACAAGTATGAAATAGACACTGGTATTTATAAGTACCATTCTTGTAAGATGACGTTGTTCTTGAAAATATCTGGCATTGGATCCCTGGCCTAAGTCAGGAGCTCGATGAAGTAATTTCATTATTTTGTAATAAAGACTCACCGTGGTTACGACAGTGATCAATTCTATCACACAAAAAATAAGGAAAGAGATGAAATATGCATGGACATTATTAAATTGATTGGTAAAATAGGTAAAATTTAACGAGGATAAAAAAATGGACATTACCAGACTTATAATTGTACATGTTACTGTTTTAATACAGTGTCTAGGCAGATTAACAGCTGACACCATGGTCTCAATTGGTCAATAGACGGCCTTGTATCGCTCCCATGCAATGCAAACCATCAGGATTGAGGAGACTGACGGGAATGGATACCTTATCAGGACAAGACTGGCATATAAAATACCACCACTAAAGAAGTAGAAAGGAATAAAATAATATTTATACACCTGGAGCTGTATAACCAACAAAGTGGTATATCCAAGAGAGATACAAATGTCCAAACAGGACAGAACAATCAAGTTTACTGCCAGAGATGTTTTTCTGATCGATGGTTGTTTGTAAACAACAAACAGAAACACAATGTTTGACATCAGTGCAAGTACACCAAATAGTAAAATGAAACACTGTACTGCACAGCGCCATTCCTTATTGTCTATAAAATCTTCCCAGAAGCATGAGTTTTTATATTCATTATCACAAAACTTTTCATCAAAAAGACAACATACTGATGATGAAAAATTCTGATTAAAGTTAATCCAAGACATGGTAGAAAATGACTTTTGACTATAACAAGTGAACTAAACAAATAAAGAAGAAAATAACCAACAGATTGCTGATAAGAATCTTACAAAGGTTTTTATAACTTAATTACGAACCAGAATGCAAAAATGCATTGAGGTTTCGATGATACATAAATTTTTCATTTCAAATAATGCCATCATGCACCGTTACTCTTCTCACTCAAATGTTATACTAGCATGTTCAAAAAATAATTTTGTTATTTCAGATGACCTTTGACCTCCATAAGGGGCATACATAGATAGATAGACAGACCAACATACAGACAGGCAGACAAACAGGCAGCTATCTTGAAAAATAACTTTTAAAAGGGTTTACAACTTTTACCCCTGGAGACCCCAGATGACCTTTCATCTCTGCCCAAAACAAGAGGAACCATCTCCTGACCATAATGCATCCACTTTCCCAAGTAGGAAATGTATCCAAGCTTCCTAAACATATGATATCACGTTAACAAGTTTTCAGACTTTGACCATCGGTGACTCCAGATGACTTTTGACCTCCACTAAAAGAAATGGGGACCATCTCCTAACCATAACACATCCACATAACAAATATGAACTTCATCCAACTTTCCATACTTGAGATATCACATTAAGGAGATTTTCAGACTTTGACTCCTTGTGACCTCAGATGACCTTTGACCTCCACCAAAAACAAAAGGGTTCTCCCTTACATCATAATGCATCAACATATCAAGTTTGATATCAATCCAAATTTCCTACCTTGAGATTTCGTGTAAACAAGGATTTCGGGGTTTGACAAAATGTGACCCCAAATGACCTTTGACCTTCACCAAAACAGATAGGGTTCTTCCTCACCTCATAACACATCAACATATCAAGTTTGAAATCAATCCATGTTTCCTACCTTGAGATGTTGTGTAAACAAGGATTTCAGGGTTTGACAAAATGTGACCCCAAATGACCTTTGACCTTCACCAAAACAGATAGGGTTCTTCCTCACCTCATAACACATCAACATATCAAGTTAGAAATGAATCCATGTTTCCTGCCATGAGATGTTCTGCAAACAAGGATTTCGGGGTTTGACCCCATGTGACCCCAAATGACCTCTCACTGCCAACAAAATTTAAAGGGGTTCTTCCTTGCATCAAAACACATCAACATGTCAAGTTTGAAATTATTCCAAGTTTTGTATCTTGAGATATCGTGTAAACAAGGATTTGGGGGTTTCACCCCATGTGACCCCAAATGACCTCTGACCTCCACCAAAATAGATAGGGTTCTTCCTCACCTCATAATGCATCAACATATCAAGTTTGAAAGGGATCCAGGTTTCCTGCCATGAGATATTGTGCAAACAAGGATTTCGGGGTTTGACCCCATGTGACCCCAAATGACCTCTGACAACCAACAAAATTTTAATAGGGTTCTTCCTTGCATCATAACACATCTATGTATCAAGTTTGAAATGAATCCAAGTTTCCCACCATGAGATATTGTATAAACAAGGATTTCGGGGTTTGACCCCATGTGACCCCAAATGACCTCTGACCGCCAACAAAATTTATAGGGTAAATTTATATTTATATATATTCTTCCTTGCATCATAACACATCAACATGTCAAGTTTGAAATTATTCCAAGTTTCGTATCTTGAGATATCGTGTAAACAAGGATTTCGGGGTTTGACCCCCTGTGACCCCAGATGACCTTTGACCTCCACCAAAATCAATAGGGTTCTTCCTTACATCATAAAGCATCAACACATCAAGTTTGAAATTAATCCCAAGTTTTCTATCTTGAGATATCGTGTAAACAAAGATTTTGGGGTTTGACCCCCTGTGACCCCAGATGACCTTTGACCTCCACCAAAATCACTAGGGTTCTTCCTTACATCATAACACATCCACACATCAAGTTTGAAATTACTCCAAGTTTCCTATCTTGAGATATCGTGTAAACAAGGATTTTGGGGTTTGACCCCCTGTGACCCCAGATGACCTTTGACCTCCACCAAAATAAATAGGGTTCTTCCTCTCAGTATGGGGTATCTGTGTACCAAGTTTGAGAATTGTCAGATTTTCCCTTCTCAAGATATCGTGTAAACAAGCAAAGTGTCACAAACACACACACATACACACACACACACACACACACACGCACATACACACATACATACACACGCACGCCATCATGAATGCATAGGTTTCTCTTTTCATCGAAACCAAAAAGGGTTTGATAAAGATGTCAGTTACAACTATAACATAGATGTCTGGCAAAATAAGTTTTATCCAGAGAGCTTTCTAGGTGATATATTGACTGTTAAATGGTGTTTACATTCTGTTCAAGTCAACTTTGGAAACACTGAAGTAAATATACTTTCCACAAAGGTTCTTTAACTGCAACAAGATGGATGGGTATGGATCTCTCAAAACTGCAATTCTTTTCAAAGGTCTTCAACAAGTCAAGGAACATACAGCCATTTCATCTCTTAACAACAACTAGGGTGAGTTCGTTGGCATAACCTGCTTGAGTCAATTCATCTTCATTCAATCTGGCATGAAAGTTACAGAGCACAGACCTATACTTGGTTCAAAGTTCCTCTGATATGATTTGTCTCAACTTTTACAGATAACACTCTCTATGATGATAAGCAAACCTGGAAGTGATTTCTTCAAAAGTATAATGATCACTGTTTATCCTCAGTACTTATGGACCAACTTGTAAATAAACTTGAGAATCCTTGGCATTACTTGCTATATTTCATGTGCAGATGCAGACACATAAGGATGCAATAGGGTTTTCCCCTATAACATCATTTCCAACAATCACGAAAATCAATATTTTGTATCATTATAAGCTCAGAAATGTGCATTACAAAATCAAGAAGGTTTAATGCCAAAACATTCTCAGGAATCATCTCTGGTTATTTCAAGCCAGGAAACTTCTGGAAACATTCCATACTTTAAAAAACACAGCTGTCTCATCAAGTTCCATGTATATCCTTGTTAAGAAACGTAATTTCTGTGTTCATTTTTTCAATCAAATGGCCATCTAAGTGGTAGTAGCACCTACTGTACTGTTTGGCATGTCAACCTTCACATTCAAGCATAAATCTGGGCAAGCTTTTTGTCCAAGAATGAGTTTAAGTTGGATGACTTGCAAGGTGAACGATATATTGATATAGCAATCAAACAAAGAATGCCCTTCAAACCAAACAAATAACTTGGCTTAAAAATCTTCTAAGCTTATTTTGAACTTGATGTTATATGTCTTCCTAGAGGAACAAACTGCATCTACACAGTACAAATCATATTTGTTCATCATACTCCTAGAAGAACTCTTTCAAAACCAATCAACTTTCTTTAACAGATGAATTGCAACTTCTTTTGTGACAGACTTGAAAGTATCATACATCTACCCAAGAAGAAATTAAACACTAGCAAAAAACTCATTGAGATTTCAACTCGAAGATATATGAAACATCATCTGCAAAGATTGGCTACACAGTCGACCATTTATAGTCCATAAGGACAGCGTCACTTATCTAACTGGCACTTAATGTGAAGTGACTAATGCATGTCCTGTGCCCAACTGCACGTAATGCTCAGTCAGATTAATTACTCTCTGCTAAATCATTCTAACAGAGTTCGTTGACATACTACTGCCAATACTGAATGATAAAACTTGCATTGCAGTTTTGATGATTAATATATGTTCTATTCCATATGATATGTCCATACTTCCCATCTCTAGAGCTGTCAAATGTTAAACTAACATGATGGAAAAATAGTTTTGTGTCACTCTATATGACCTTTGACCTCCTCCAACAAATATCCATGTACCCAAACATGTAATCTATCACAAGTTTCATATTGCTAACAAGGCTTTTATCCAAGTTTCATATTGTTAACAAGGTTTTTAAATTTTCACTCCTGGTGACCCCAAATGACCTTTGATTTCCATCAAAAAAAAAAAAAAAGGGACCATCTTCTCACTATAATGCATCCATGTACCAAGTATGAAATCTATCCAAGTTTCCTACCTTTATACGTCATGCTAACATAGTTTTCAAACTTTGACCTCTTGTGTTCCCAGATAACTTTTGACATAGACCAAAAACCTTAGGAACTATCACTCAAAAAAACCACTTCCACAAAGCAATTATGAAATCTATCCAGGTTTCCTGCCCTGAGATATTATGGTAAAAATATTTAGAAATTTTGACTTTGAGTGACCGACAATGACCTTTGACCTCGACCAAAACAATGAGTTAGTTAGATAGAGTTTTACGGCCCAGTTTCCAACCAATTGGTTCAAGTTGAGCCAGCCATGGCCTTTTTTCCAGTTGTACATCCACATACTCAGTAAGAAATCTATCCAGTTTTCCTACCCTAAGATAATGAGTTAACAAGGTTTTCAGCCTTTGACCCTGATGACCCCAGGTGACCTTTGGCCTCAACCAAAAACAATAGGGGCCATCCTCTCAACATAATGCATCCACATACCAATAAGAAATGTATTCAAGATCCGTACCTTGAAATAAGGTGTTTACAAGGTTTTTCAGCATTTGACCTATAGTGACCCAAGATGAACTTTGATCTCCTTTCAAAACAATATGTTTGGCATTTTTTTCGGCATTTGACCAATGGCCACCCCAGATAACATTTGATATCCACCAAAAACAAAAGAGACAATTCTCTCACTATAAAGTATCCACTTACCAAGTATGAAATCTATCCAAGTTTCCTTTATCCAAATATGAAATCTATCCAAGTTTCCTATCTTGAAATAAGGTGTTAACAATGTTTTCAGAGTTTGGCCCCAGATGACATTTGACCTCCTTCCTAAAGAATACCCTAGACCTTTTTTGGTGCTTGAACCATGGTGACCCCAGATGACATTTTGCCGCCACCAAAAATAATAGGGACAATGCTCCCACTATTGAGTATCCACATACCCAAATATGAAATCTATACAAGTGTTCTTATCTTGAAATCATGTATTAAAAAGATTTGTAGAGTTTGACCACTGCTGACCCCAGATGACCTTTGAACCCTGCCAAAAATGTTGCAAACAACGTTCTGACCATAACTCATCCACATATACCAATTAAAAAATATATTTAAGTTTCATATTTTGACCCCTGGTGACCCCATATGATATTTGATCTCCACCAGAATCAATAAGTTTCTTCCTTTCAATATGGCACATCTATCTACCAAGTTGGAAAACTGTCAGATATTCCTATCTTGAGATATCGTGTTAACAAGCAAGGCGTCCCAAGCACACAAACATACAGTGCATACCTGTGCTGAAAGCTTTATGGGTAAAGACAATTCCTGGTAGGGAACTGGAATTACCCCCTAGAAGGGAAGGTCACCTCATGTAGCGTGTTAATGCTGTGAGCAAGGACATGCTCTCAGATATCGCGTGACAGACCTCATGGCAGTGTCTGAATTTTCGGGTAGCTACACCTGCTACAAGCACCCCGTGAAGGAGGAAAGATAGGCTGGGCTTGAGCTCTCACAAGCTGCCTGTAATTGCTAAGGCTTTATTTCTTGGTGCACATGCACACACCTACACACAGCACATAACAGTACTAAAAGCCTTACTGGGTACAAAAAACAGTTCTCTTTAAGAAAATCATTGGAATTCCCCTTCAGTCGGTCAACTCATGCAGCAGGTGAATGCTGTAAGCGAGGGGGGGCTCTCAGATACCACATGACAGACCTCATTGCAGAGTCCAAATTTTCTGGAAGCTACGCCAGTTGCAAGCCCTGTGTGAGCAAGGAAAGGCATGGGAGGCTTGACCTCTTACAAGGGGCCAGTGTCTGCTAAGGGCCCAGGGATGAGACTGAGACTTCTAAAACGAGAGAGGAAATGCCCCTGAAACCTCTGAAAAAAGAGGAAATTGAGAGACAGGCTTTGAGACTGGGGGCCCAGGGGCAACCCTTAGGACCCTAGTGGCATTGATGTCCTTATAATACACTTCTGATTGGATTGAACTTTGAGGGCTGTTTGTACATGTTTAATAGCTGAGATTAATAAGACATATATGACAGAAACTTTTGGTAAATTTGGCACAAATAAGAGGAAAAGTACAAAAAAGAGTTAATTTCCTCTTAAAAAGAGGAAGTATCTCATGCCTGTAAGGCATTATTTGTAGGTGCACAAATGCACATCAATTGGCCAATACACAGTGTAGCACTCCACACATGCATGCAAGCACACACATGCACACCATCATGAATGCAAAGGTTTCTCGTTTCATCCAAACCAAAAAAGAAAGAATCAAAATGAATACTGCATCACCATGGAAACAGTTCAAACATGTAGTTAGTTTGTAAGATGGAGTTTTATGGCCCAGTTTCCAATCTGTTGGTTCAAGTCAGGCTAGCCACAGCCCTTTTTCCAGTTGTGGCTAACTGGCTTGTTTTCCCTACTCCATTGCTTATGCCGAGCATCATGCACAATGGCAGTAGGTTCCAAACATGTAATTCTACAGACAGTGTCAAAACAACCAACAACTGATGACCCTGTTTTAAGGTAAGTGAAACAATAAAAAACAAACAGTCACTACTGTCAATGTCAAGAGACCGGACACAAAAACCTGGAAAAGGATAACAATGAAAAGCAGGCTGACAAATAACCTTGAGTGGGAAGGGGAAGGGGCATGAAATGGCCAAAAAGATCAAGTCATTGGCTTACAGATGTAATCCACCAGAATGGATAAGGCAATCCCATGACATACTTACATGAGACTTGTAAGAGTGGCCAAAGGGGGGGGGTTGGGGTAATTATGGCAACCCATGTTCAGACATACTTTAACAAATTTAGCAAGATCAATCACCTGAGCCAGAATCTATTCAAGCACCACCAGGCTTGTACAGTTGATAAGTAGTAGCAGGTTTCAAAAAGCATGTACCCACTCAAACCCCCATATGGAGTAGAGAAAACAAGCCAGTAAGTTACAACTAGAATAAAGGCTGTAGCCAGCCCGACTTAAACCAACTGAAAGCAAAGTGGGCCATAAAACTCCATCTAACCTCACCCCACATGCATAACAGAGCATTGGCAAAACTTCACTAACAGACTTGCAAACATTACATCAAGGCATATACCACTTCCCATTGAGGTATTGAACTCTTTAATTATCCATGTCTTTTTTTTTTCTTGTAGAACAGATGAAAATCTTGCTTACATATCCTGCATAATAAGTACAATGCTCATGCACAGCGTGATCTCAGACTCAATAGAAGCCAGCAATAGACTGATAAATGAATGGAACCCCTAGTTCTAGATTGTCATAAGATTTCACCTTACAAAGAACTTCTCAGAAACACAAAATTCTTTTAAAAAAACTGTTCAATACCTGTTTTAAATGGCTGTAGTAGCATATTCCACCAGATGGAACCAAGGGATGGTATCTGTTGCAGGTCACTAATAGTACTGATGCAGTGTAGTGTGCTCTCTAAGTCTTCAAACTAATAAAATAAATGAAAGATATGATTGGGAAGCTACAGACAGATTATCTCTTGAGTTCCAACTTGTTTAGGTCAGTAGTGGTATGCATGTTTGTGCAGAACTAGTAGTTACCAGTGTTCGTACACCATATGTTGCAAACATAGTCCTGTAAATTTTTAACAAATTTGAGTAGGCCGAGGCCAAGGCATCTTTTTTTAAGGTCCAACCCTGGACTTAAGCCTATTGTTAAAGTCACAACAGCACACTTGCTGGGGAATGTAACATGTGATCCATTGTGCATGACAAACCAATGCCCACGCGTGCTAACCTCAGTCCAATAGTAGGGAGGGGGAAGGGGGCTGAGGGGGAGATGGCATTTGTGGGTTGAGGGGGGACAGTCTTCTTTCCCTCAATAACTGATCACAATATCTGTGAAAATATGTTTAAGAATAGGGGATGTTTAAGAATAGGGGATGTTCCTAAGCTTGCCAAGCCATTGCTTTGCAATTTTCTGAGCATATCTTATATCACTTCCTCAACTAAAAAAATTAGAGTCTTATGATTCTAATGTCTGTTAAAACTTATACAGCAAAATTTTAGTTAAATTCCAAATGGTTGGCAATTACTCTTTAATACTTCACATCTGAAAATTAGATTCTTCTGATTTTAATACATGTTAAAGCTCATATAGAAAACCAAATGGTTGGCAAGTATACAACAGTGCGGTGTCTAAAAGATGTATAGCCCATTTGAAGACACTTAATTAGGCTTCAGCTAAAATGTATTGATTTTATTTAAATACACCCCCCACTTCGTTTACAAAAATTCTATGCTCCACTGCATTTATAGGAAAAAGGTATTGGTATTCAGCTTTGACAAAGCCTCTTTCCCATAAGACAGCATTTTGGTATTGCACATTTATCACTAGCACATAATGTTGGTAGAATGGATCTACACTGCAAGAAAAATATCAGTGCTAAATCAGCATTTAGCTTTTACATCTGCAAAAACAATGAGAAGTTCAGAAATATATTACATTTTTATTACTAGATTAAAAAGAAAAGAAAAAAATTTTATTTACCATGTTATATTTGGCCATTTGTTGCAGTAGGTGGTTCCATAGATTAACATCCATAACTTCATACTTAAGACACAGATCGGCAATTAGCTTTAAAGCCTGAAGAAATAAAAAAAAATCTATCTGAGGTGGTGAGATGATGGACTTCCTATAAATGGACTGAGCATACTACGCGGTAGATTGTCGCTACTGTACGTACTAGAAAATGCGCACCAAGCCGTCTGCTGGCCGTCTGCTGGCCGTCTGCTGGCCGTCTGCTGGCCGTCTGCTGGCCGTCTGCTGGCCGTCTGCTATGTTTTGTGTGAAAGTTTGGACTTGCTCAAGTATATCACCAGATTTTACAAGAAAGTTGAAATATTTTTGAAATATGGCAAGGTAAGGTCAAAATCACTTCACGTATTGCAGGAATATGATATTGTTTCCCATTCAAGTTTAACTTTTATTTAAAATACTTTAGAGTCATCGTCAAATCAGATGATTTATAGGTTCACGGCGGCCATCTTGGTGCGCCTTTTTTGTCCCAGTGGGAAGCAACCATCTGCGGATAGGATGTACACGTTACATGCTCTGTCCATGTATATACATCCGTTGGTGAGATGCATACAAAGTGACCTGAGAGTAAATTAGAAAGTTTTTCAAAATATGCATATCCTCCATCATTCAAGAATTCCAAAATAGGGAAAACCAGTTTTAGGTAGTGGGTGAGCATGAAGCCAATAATGGATGGCTCCCCACAGGGTCTTTGGTGGGATCCAGGGGCAAAGCACAATGGAGAAGGAATTTCCATGGCGTGCAGTTCCAGATGCTCTAGGTTTCAAGGTGTATAAGCGGCTTCAGGAGATACTCTCAAGGGATTGATTTTACACACACATTTCTGTTTCTTGAAGACCTCAATGCACCAATATGCTAAACCCATCTGTCATATTGACTGAGAATGAACACACAAGGTTTTCTGGGTCTTTAATTGGTATGGATGGGGTAACAGCTGGACAATGCGGAAAAGCAGGAACACAGCATGATTTAAGGGAACTTTCTGCTTCAAGTAGGAGGGTTAAGAGCTCTGTTAATGGTAAAAAATTAGGACGTCAGAAGCGACTAAAGAAAAGGATCTGCACCTCACTTGAACTTTATTTGAAATTGAACTTGGACTTAGACAGTGCTTGAAACATTTTTTTAACCTCTTTATCATTTGAAAATATATAACACATTCATGTTGGTGTGTTGTTAAAGGCATGTTCTGGTGGCCTTTTGCCTCTGTCGTGCAAGAAAAACAAAAATATTCCACACCATGTCCTTCAAACCCTATCACAATACCATTTTCCTAACTCAAGATATCTCACTTTAAAGATTGGTTATTTCTGTTAAAAAATACCTCTGCTTTTCAACAAAGCCACAGAAAGTTATGTAATGTGGGCACATTGCTTCAAGTTCCTTTTGTTTTCCTTTATAACTGAACATCCTGTTTGTCCTTGAAATTTGATCTTGTTGGAATGTTTGAATATCTTTTCCTGCAGATCTAGCATTACCCTTAACCATACATATTACACAACCAACAATTTTGCTTAATATTGCCTGCAGCGTCATCATAATAATAAACAAATTGAATACAATGTCAAATTAATGTGCCGCGATGACATCACAGATTTCCCATGATGCATCAAATCCCAAGAAAAATTTGCAATACTTTAAAAATTTGTATCTTTTGAATGCTATAAGCTATTGAAATGCAGTTTTCACCTTCTGAAAGAGAAAATTTTTCTGCTTATTTTGAAGTTAGTGAATTTTGTCTCCAGAATATGCCTTTAAATATCACCTTATGATTCATCGAGGACTTTAGTCTGTAAAGCCCCACCCCTTTTCAGTACTAAGAGATGAAGATTATTGAAAAGTTGAAAGCTAAGAAAGTACTTAGCAGGCAGAATTTCTACATAAACAGCACTGACTGCATGGTCAAGTGGTCAGAGCATCCAACTTGCAGTGAAGAGGTCTGGAGTTTGACTCCTCGTCGGGTCATATCAATGACTAAACATGGACCCTACTGCTGTTGTCTTGGTGCTAAGCATAAGCAATGGAGTATGAAAAGTAAGCCAGGGAGCCCCAACTGGAAAAAATGGCTGCCTTGACAGAAACCAATTGGTTAGAAACTGAGCCATAAAACATCTAGTAACTATCTTACATAAATAGACACAAAGTGTAGAAGAGAAGAACGATATCTACCTTCGGTTCTTGGCTATGTTTTCTCAGCATGCCACGAACAAGGCCCTGTTTATTGGCCTGGAGGAACGTCTTCAGATCCAGGTTAAAATTAAGGTTTTCAAGATCACTAAGGTAAGCAACGTTTTGTAGATGTTCCCTGTGGAAGAAAACAGGATGGGTAGGTCTCACACAAAACTTCAAAATTTTTGTCACCTTTGTTTATTTTGTTTTTTCCAAACATGTTAAAGGGGGGATTATAGTTTGACAGTGAATATTTAACTTTGTTCTTAAACTTTGTTTCTCCTTTTTTAACTGATTATTTACCAGAATCAACAGACAATGAAGTGGTCTCCCAAGTGAAAAGAAATGTTAATTCTGTGTTAATTGCAATTGACTGGAAATTTTTTAATATTTGACGGGTACAAAAATTCCACACAGATGCAAGACTAGGTAGCCTTATCCAATGTGACGAATCGCAATGTCAGACTGTGATGACTGATCTGTTTTTGTTAGTTTTAACTCTATGTAAGTATTGTGGTGCAGAATTAAAGTCCTGGGAAATTTGTAAAAACAAACTCTGACTGCCCCTTTAAGTGACAGAGGGGATGACTTTTCATGCTCATACATTTTTAAAATTCTGTGATCAGTCTACACATTTGGTATTACAAGCCACAAAGAATATTTGAGAAATTCACAAAAACACTAATAAATAGCAATAAAAAGTTTCATTGGAACAAGACTTACCACAACTGTTGACATGTTTGACCTGACACACTTTCTAGCATCTCTGAATCGGCCATGTCAAAAAGACACTTTAATGTCCTCAGTTTTGTTGAAAATGTTGATGATTCCTGAATTTAACCAAAAAATGAGAGGAAAGGTTTACAGCAATGCTTTTTACTTAAGACTGTGAACAGATAATTTGAAATATATTCTACTATTAACAAACAGATAAATTTTGGTTTTTATTTCACACATGTAGCCACAATCTTGGACAAAACTGTTAAAACACTTGCCCACATTTTATAATGTTTGATGCTGTGTGGGATTTTCAAATTGTCTGCCTTGTATAATCAATCCTTTGTCCGCAGTGCAATGTTGGGTTCCAAATAAAGTGGTACATCCCAAATTGGTCATATAATCAATAAATCGCCAACATTGGAAGAAGGATGGTTAGTAGTAGTAGCCATTCCGACTCTAAAGTTGTGTAGCATCACACTAATAAACAGGAGAAACACTCGCAATTTCATGTTACTCTCTTTATGAATTTTTGATCTGACCTCGATCATCTTCCGACATAGACTACAATATGAAAACAGTATACACAAGGTTACATTACTACACAGTACAGAAGAAGAGAAAAGAAAGCTGGTATATTATGGCCTGGTCAAGGATGACTAAACAGGCAGACAGTCAGTGAGAGCAAGCAGTAAGGAGAAAGGACCACTGGAGGAAACTACGGTTGAGTAGTTCTATTCTTGAGAAGTCTACCAGTGGCCCACTCTTCCTTTTGATTTCCAACATTGTATGGAGGAGAGAGGCATAGAGGGGTGATCCAGCCAGTTTTGTCCAGAATTGAAGAGAGGGAAAATCATCATAAAAAATTAGTTTTTAGTCACTGGGAAAATTAAAAAACAAGATTCAGATTTTTCTCAAACATGAAGCATTTTTACAGCATTTCACATAGTGATACTTGAAACTCAGAACATGATTATGGCAAACAAACAATGCAATATACCTATGATGTAAAAATAAAATTTACACTAATTCCAAGGTCATAATTTAAATTCAAACACTTTCTTGCCCCTTCAAACAAATGAATTGGATAGCACTCTCAACACTATGATGCCCTCCCCAATATTCCAGAAAAGGCGGTAAACTATACTTACATCATAAGCCATCTTTAAGAGCAACTCTACCCTTTCCTTGGGTTTCTGCAGTTGTAGTAAATATTTGATTCTGGGAAGATGGTAAATTTTAAACAAAACTTTGATAAATAGAAATAAAATAAGCATGACAGAGTGAAGAAATAAAAGTCGCCCACATTACTGAGATCTTGCAAGAACACACGCCAGTAAAATTACAGCAATTAATTCTAAGGAAGACAAAGAAAATGACTTTCAAAGGTCAATGTTGGCATTTTTTTTCTTATTGAAGGTGGGGGCGGGGGGAGAAATTTTTTATGTAACTCACATCATTTTTTGATGCATATCATTTTTCATTTCTCACCTCATCAATGATTTCTCCTCTTCTTCATTTGACCCATCTTCTTTCTTCATCCCATTGATGGAAGATAAATCAACAGTCTGCAAGAAAAGAACAAAACAACAGTGACGGGTTTGAACAGGCATCCTGGCATTTGAACAACCAGAATTTGTTGGATTTTTTCAAATATTTCAAAACTGGGATCTGGGCATACCTAAAACCACAGCCACAGAGTAGGGCATTTTAATAAGGGCAAACCTTTTTTTGACAGGTCAACGAGGCAAAACAATGTTGGCTATTGCAATTAGCTTTCATTTTACCTCCCCAACATGTTACACAAAGAGCAGACAATAGCATAGCTTTTTGCCTGCAAGTACCAGCTATGATCATTTTTAGGATACTTGATACCACTTCAAGTTTTTGAATTGTGTGATTGTTTATTTGAAGGGAATGGGGTTTTTTCTTTTTTAGAAAGAATATATGGCAGGTAAGTTAGAAGCTAATTCAAGAGAAAAAAATAAATAACATACCTCTTCTGAAACTTAACTTACAACCTCCCCCCTCCACCGAACCCCACCCACAGGAGCGTGCCTTTTGCATTTGTTTTCACTTCACTCCGAAATTCCAAAATTTTTTTGTTCAGACTACCATTTTCCTTTGCCCCTAAACTGCCTCTATAGGAGGTCCCAGGAGCCACTGTGCATTAAAAGCTTGCCAGGGACTTACTGCTGGTAAGTAGGGATTACATAGGAGGTAATGAGGGGCAATGTAGATTTTGACATCTAGTGCTGCCACTGTGCCCCACCCTAAATATGAGATTAACCCATGTAACACAAAAACAAAGATCAAGAATTTTAAGCTTCATCTTCCAATTTCTCATGCTCACCATCTCATCCTCATCCACCTCCCGTGTGGTGGTTGGTTTACAAAGCCATCGTTTAAGAAGTGTTTGATGTATCTCATTCAGGTTACAGTCATTTATTTTGGCTATAGCCTCAGCAGTGGTGTGAATATCTACAGCAAATGAATGTAAAATATTTTTCAATGAAACACTTCATTTTACAGGCAAATTCTTGACACATCTTGACAATCATAATTAACTTAAAGGTAGTGTGACATGTCAGCAAATTGACCTGACTTTACTTGGCACTTATGGAGTGAACTGTTCTAAGGAAAACTCTCTTGGAATTATTTCAACATCCTTAACAGTTCTCCAGATATACCTCTTCAAAGTTTGAATGTTTCTGAAGAAACTTGTTGTTTGTGCAAAAAATATGATGTGGAGTGTTGCATAGTATGGATATTTCTTTTGTTAACCCTATATAAATTATCTCTTAATTACTCATCAGATGGTTTGTGGTTTGGTAACTGATACTGATGATTTGCAAGGACACAAATTAAACTTCCAAAATAAAACCCTCACGGGAAACAAATGTTACAACTGTCCTTGAAATGAAGATTGTAAAAACAAAGGATAACATTAGCCATACATGGTATGTTCTTCCCATGACAGCACAAGATTTGCATATTGAGCTCATTTTTATTAATAATTAAGTGAAAATCAGAAACTGTCATGTAAAATGTTCAATTTTTGATGGATTTTGATGAAAATTGTGGCTACTTTCATGGTTTTTAATGCTTTTTACATTCAATACCCAATTTTGTCATTTTTATGTCACACTACCTTTAAACTAACAAATATTCAATTCCTTTTAGGGAAGACTTATAATTTCATTACATTCCTTCCATTTCATTCCATCAACACTCTATCTCATCCTGCTGAAAATTTACAAGCTGATGCTATTTGCTACTGATGAATCTGAAACCATTACAACCTAATAATTGAAAATTTCCTTAAACCTTTATTGTTGCTACAAATGGTACGGACTGCATGTTGGTCTAACGGTAAGAGCATCCACTTCTCACGTGAAAGTCTTGGGTTCTATTCCCAGGTCGAGTCATACCATAGACTCTAAAAATGGAACCTACTGCTGTTGCGCGTGATGCTCCGAATCAGCAATGGAGTAGGGAAAACAAACCAGTAAGCCACAACAGGAAAAAAAGCCGTTGGAAGCTCGACTTGACCCAATAGGTTGGAAACTTGGCCATAAAACTCTATCTAACCAACTAACTAAGCTACAAATGGTACAGGCAAATGCCAACAGAGGCAGAAATAACTGTACTTCATACCTGAAATATTTACTTTACTTAGTATTGACAAAAGTGTCAAACAGTGTTCTCAGTGAAACAGGACAGTCTACTACACTATTTCAAGTTGGACTGACTGCTCTTGCCCTTTAAAGCCAACACTGGTTTCAGGACAAATATATTAACAGACCCATCACTCACATTTGCATATAAGTGAAAATACCAAGAACACTGATGAAAAAGTATACACAAGGGCTCACAGAAATTTTATTTTAAAGAGAAAGGGCAGTTTATTATGATTTTGTGGAAATATGATGAAATCTATTCCTTCTTCTTAGCCTGAAAAACCTTGTGAAATTTGAATGTTCATTTCAGACTATCAAATTTTCAAGAAAGTGAAACATTTTTAAGTATTCATTACTTTCTGCAACCAGAATGCAAAAATGCATTGAGGTTTCGATGATACATACATGCTCTTTTAAATAAAATGCTACATTTGTTGTAACGACTGGTGACCCAAAGGGACCTTTGACTCAACCTGTAAGTAGCTGGTTTTTCTTTTAACCAAAACATATCTAAATTCAAAAAGCCAAATTTCTATTGTGCCTTAAGATATTCTGCAAACAAGGTTTACTGAGTTTGATGCCAGGTGATACCAGATGGCCACTGAACTCCACCAAAAACAACAGGTACAGTACTTTCAACTCACCGTAACTCATACACACACTAATTGTGAAATACATCCACGTTTTGAACCTTGAGCTGTCCTATACAGGTTTTCGGAGTTTGACCCCCTTTGACCCCAAATGACCTTTGACCTTTACCAAAATCAAAAGAGTTCTTTTTTACATCATAACGCATCAACATACCAAGTTTGAAATGAATCCAAGTTTCCTACGATGATGTATCATGTAAACAAAGGTTTTAGGGTTTGACTCCATGTGACCTCAAATGACCTTCGACTTTCACCAAAATTAATTGGGTTTTTCCTTTAATCAAAACCCATTAACCTCAAAACCCATTAACCTTAACCTATCAAGTTTGAAAGGAATCCAAGTTTTTTACCTTGAGATATAGTGTAATTAAGGATTTCGGGGTTTGACCCCATTGGACCCCATGTGACCTTAGACCTCCATGAAAATAAATCGGGTTCTTTCTTACATCATAACGCATCAACATACCAAGTTTGAAATGAATCCAAGTTTCCTACCATGAGATATTGTGTAAACAAGGATCTCTGGGTTTGACCCCATGTGACGCCAAATAACCTTTTACCTCCACCAAAATCAATAGGGTTCTTTCTTACATCATAACACATCAACATATCAAGTTTGAAAGGAATCCATGTTTCCTACCTTGCGATAAAGTGTAAACAAGGATTTCAGGGTTTGACCTAATGTGACCCCAAATGACCTTTGACTCCCACGAAAATACATCAGGTTCTTTCTCACATCATAACACATCAACGTATCAAGTTTGAAATTAATCGAATTTTCCTACCATGAGATATCATGTAAACAAGGATTTCGGGGTTTGACCCCATGTGACCCCAAATGACCTTTGACCTCCATAAAAATCAATAGGGTTCTTTCTTACATCATAACGCATCAACGTATCAAGTTTGAAATTTATCCAATTTTCCTACCATGAGATATCATGTGAACAAGGATTTGGGGGTTTGACCCCATGTGACCCCAAATGACCTTTGACCTCCACAAAAATCAATAGGGTTTTTTCTTACATCATAACGCATCAACGTATCAAGTTTGAAATTTATCCAATTTTCCTACCATGAGATATCGTGTAAACAAGGATTTCGGGGTTTGGCCCCGTGACCCCAAATGACCTTTGACCTCCACCAAAATCAATAGGGTTCTTTCTTACATTATAACGCATCAACGTACAAAGTTTGAAATTAATCCAATATTCCCACCATGAGATATCGTGTAAACAAGGATTTTGGGGTTCGACCCCCTGTGACCCCAAATGACCTTTGACCTCCACCAAAATCAATAGGGTTCTTCCTTATATCATAACGCATCAACGTATCAAGTTTGAAATGAATCCAAGTTTCCTATCTTGAGATATCGTGTAAACAAGGATTTCGGGGTTTGACCCCCTGTGACCCCAGATGACCTTTGACCTCCACCAAAATCAATAGGGTTCTTCCTCTCAGTATGGGGTATCTGTGTACCAAGTTTGAGAATTGTCAGATCTTCCCTTCTCAAGATATCGTGTAAACAAGCCAAGTGTCACAAACACACACACACGCACATACATACACACGCACATACACACATACATACACACACACGCCATCATGAATGCATAGGTTTCTCTTTTCATCGAAACCAAAAAGGAAAGGTATTACCCTGTCAAAGAGTAGACACTTGCATGAAATATTTTATTATCGAATGTAGAGCAGCATTTTTTTCCTCAAAACTCAAAAATATTATTATTTCTCACCTGGCACTGCAGTAATCTCTCCTTTAATTTGGCTGACAATACTTTCATGTTGATAAAGGATTACAATAAGTTCTATCGGTAAGTTAACCAGCTGTAAATGTTTAGGCTCATCTAAGTTATATTTACAAAGTACTCTCTCTGTCGCCAAAAGTCTGTATTTCTCTTGAAGATACTGGAGAGTAACATTTGCTTTTTCTCTTTCTTGACTCTGTCAGGGAAAATATTTTACAGAGAAAAATATCATCCTTATAACATCACAAAGGTACAGCACATACTGTTGTGCAACTACATAAAATGCTGTATGAATAAATATGGGTATCAGCTTTTTGTACATATAACACTCTAGTCTAACGCTCTAAGGTAGCTCACATTTAGACAACAATTTGTTCCATTTTTGTCCAATTTTGTACCTCATTTGGATATGAAAACTTTCAAAGACTTGTTGAAACATCACCATTCTGAATTAAAATGGTTTAGTCTTTCTTATACAAAGTACATTAAAAAAAATTAAATCACATTCATGAAATTTAAAGTATAAATTGCTCCTATTTTAGTGTTAACCAAACCTTAATATTTTAAATTTCTAAGTGAGCCATGAATCATATATACATATTCCGGACTTAAACTGTTATTTTGAGGTGAAGAAATTAAAATCTAGTAAATCCCATCAATATAAAATTTTTACAAAATGCAAAGTGCGGAGTTTCCCCTAGGTTTTGGTGGTTTTGAGATGTTCGTCCAATTGGGGTAAGATGATGCCAGCCTTGACACCAATAGGCAGGGAGGACTTTCACTTTTGCAATAGCCAATACAGTGACGTGGCAAAAAGAGCAATTTTCTTTCAGGTGGCGGATGAGTTATGAGGGGGCTGTTTCATAGATACAATGTTAGGGGAGACTCTGAAATGAAAGAACTTCTTTTTTTAATGTAAAATGTAGTGTTTATGTAAAAGGACTAGAGGGTTGTCTAAGAACAAACACTTGATCATGATAAAGTCCACCATACTTACTTCTTCAGCAGTAGTTTTAACCCAGTTCTCTGCAAGCATGATGCAAATCTTAAAAGCCACCACTTTTTCTGGACCTTCAAAATGAATGAATGAAAAATAAAACAAAAAGTGAACAAAAATACAAAAATTTTTGTACATAAAATACTGGAATACCTGAAGAATAACTTGTTATTACCCATCTGTAATCCCTTCACCTGTAATTACTGAAACAGTAATGGAATTGTACCCTTCATGAATCTGGTCAGACTTCACTCCTTCTCCCCCGCACAAATATATTCAGCTCGTAAATAAAAGTAACACATACTATATGTTCTTAACCATGAGCAGTTTCTCCTACTGCAACTGAGCAATGGTACATGAATAATTACATACAATATTATAAGGGCATGGCTACCCAAATGCCAAAAGCAAGTTTAAATGTCAATGCAAGCATAAATCTTTTTTACCAATAATGCCACGTTGCATTTGCCATTAGGTTGCTTTTAAAAACAATTGCATGTTACAGCACTTCAAACCAGACTTACCTTTTGGAATTTCTTTAGCAACTGCTCTGGCAGTAGCAACAGCCATCTGGGAATTTTCTACTCTCACAAGCAACATTTTGATTGATTCTAACATTTCAAGGTAGACAGAACTCTTTCCTCTTTCTAAAAAAAGATAATAAAAACAAAAAAAAACAAAAAACAAATAATAGGGAGCTATTACAGGGTGCAGCAGTGAAATTGTTTCATGGTGGAACCATACGTATGTAGCAATAGTAAATTATGGTTTCGCAGAGAAATCATTCTTAGGGAAGAAGGTGTTACAGAGGAATAACAATAGCTACTTTCTCCATAAGTCAATGTTACTACTTTTAATCACTCTAATTACACTAGTGTTATTTTCTTGAACTTATAAAAAAAAGTCTAAAATTAAGATATAAGTATTTGCAACAGAAATAACAAAATCCAAACAACACAGAAAAGCAGACAGAAAAGAAGACATTTGTGAATCATTCCTGCAGGGAATCATCAACAGTAGTCTTCTCATTACTTACATCTACCTGTACCAGAGATAGTTTTATTCAGGTCAAAACCTGCTCTTAGTTTGCATTTATGTTGACTTTTTGGATTGTTTACAGAACTCAAAGGAATGGTAACAGCATAACTTAGGATTCTTACCAGTGTTTGCACCGGGTAGGAAATTCGTACCCGGGTACCCAAATCGTATTATCCATCGGGTACCCAATCGTAAACCTTGCAATATCTTTCGTCCACCGAGCGGACTAGGCTAGGATATGCACAGTAAAGTACTAAGGCCTATGCTGTTTAGTTAAATGGTATAGGAACAGACATTAGAAACACACATCGTGGGAATTGTTTCTGGAAAAGTGCAATTTAACAAAAGCATGTTACAGAAACAAACGAGTTAAGCAACTTCATTTCAGATAATTGTGAATGAGATGTGGTTTAATACATTTGTTACTTTCAATAACCATGTTATTTTGCGAAGATCAAAAAGAAATCAGGAAAACGCTACCCGGGTAGTACTTTTCTACCCGGGTAGCAAGAACATCAGTCAGGTATCCGGGTACCCAGTGCAAACACTAATTCTTACACAGTCAAATGACAAAATTCCATGACTTTCAAAACCTTGAATGCAATTTTCAGGACCTAGAGAAACCATCAGATCACATACTTCCATCTTTTTTTGAAAAAAAAAGGAAACACAACAAGTCTCGTATTTGTGTAAGCGATCCATAACCCCAGTGCCCTGTTAATTATTTAGTTAAATGGAGTTAAATGGCATTGTTTCTAACCAGTTGGTTTAAGCGAGGCCTGCCACAGCCTTTTTTCCAGTTGTGGTTCACTGGCTTGTTTTCCCTACTCCACTCTGATGATGAGCACCAAGCACAATGGCAGTAGGTTTTATTTTTAAAGTCTTTGGTATGATCCAGGCAAAGACTCAAACTCCAGACCTTCCAGTTGTCTGATGGGAAGATTAAACTTTCCAATCATAGTCAAATCAAGATTGTATTTGTAATATTTGCCATCTTCGAGTCAGTCATGTTACATGACTCAGGATTTGTGAATGTGAACTTACAAAGTAGCCCAATGAAGTAGCATTTAGCACATTTCTAAGTCACTGCATGTCCAATACTTCATGCTGTGTTCTTGCAGATACTCAAATATCTGCCGATCGCCTGTATTTTTGCACTTCAAAAAACACTAAGATAAACATTCCTCAAATTTCTACTCGAAACATCTTGTCCAAACAAATGCATCTGCTGTAAGGCCCAAAGTATATTCAAGTAAGTAGAATGCTGACCGACCAGGCAGGATTATCTGTCAAATAACTTACACTTTATCAAACAAAAGCAGAGGATCAGCCCTTAGGCCAGTACACCTCATGTAGTCTTGGTCTTTCCACTAGACAGGGAAAACATCATTTTATCCTCTCACCCCCCCCTCTCTCTCTCACCCCCCCCCCCCCCCCTCTCAAGGCATGTGGCCCAGGTACAATCTCCTACCTAATTTTTGGCTAGCATTTGCAGCTGCTGGGTTTTCTTTTGTCTTCAAGATGATATTTTGAATTGTAGTCACATAAACCTGATCACTGGGCAACTGTTGCGTGAAAGAGAAAAAGTGAAATCATGCTTGTTTTTCAAACGAAAGAAAATTCAAAAGCAATCCAAATATTAGTTTCTGATATCACTCAGTCTGTTTTTCAAACTAGGAACTTCATTTATACCACATCCCATAAACCTATTCATTTACAGTTTTGAAAAATCATTAATATTTGAAGTATTTGGCAGGAAGACCTAGACGCCCTACCCTCACCAAAACATCCCCTCTCCTTACCCAATGAAAGAGATAAAATACTGACAGAAATATCTCACAAAATGTTTAATGTAACATACTATTGGTTTACTGGGTGCAAACAATCCATATGGATAAAGTTAAATAAATATTTCGGGAGACATTTCATGATTTTTTCTTGAACAGAAACATGAGAATGTATTCGACCACAAGATGTGCTGTTTAAAAAAAGAAAAACCATACACCACATTTGTTTAAGAGAATGCTTATACTTTTGTTATGTCAAATTTTATGATTCAAAATGTAAGATTGGATTGAAATTTCAAAGAAATGTCAGACTGATTTATAGAAGCAACTGATACCCAAAAATGTTCTGACATTTAAGACTGACAAACATTTTAGCAAACCTTTAGCAGTTGAGTTACAGGTAAAAGTTGCTCCACTGTGGTGTCAGTTAGTTCTTTGGCTGCAGACAGAGCAGAAAAATCTATGCTTATGAGTACAACCTAAATGATAGTCTTTTACTGTTTTTATTGTGTAAAAACAAACCTTGATCAGCATACTTTGGAGGGATCCCACAAGAAACTCAAAAGGGGGGGGGATCCATTACTGCTAAACCCCACGTCTAAATTGATGCTGCATTTGGCCAAAGTGGGTTCAGCAGGCCAACGCTTCATTCGAGGAATCTATAAGGTGTAACATGAAGGTTTTTAAAGGCTACTTATTTACATAAGCTCAAACATTGCTGCAAAGATGTTCTCTTCTTAAATAAACCATAATACTGATTTTTTTACTTTTATGGAAATGAAAAGGGGGGAGTTTTCCCTCTTCTTTTGAAATGGAGGGGGACAAATCCTTTCCTTTAATCCCCTTGATGAGTATTGACTAATAATGCAAATGATCAGCCTGGATGCATTTCTACACCAATTCACCAAAATTTTATTGTGTAGTAATCCTTGTTTACCAGAGATTTGTTTCTCAGTATTATAATTATAGAACAAACTAAACTGATGATGACAGAAATTGTATTCTACTCACATAAAATTGTGTTCTACTCACATAAAATTGTGTTCTACTCACATAAAATTGTGCTCTACTCACATAAAATTGTGTTCTACTCACATAAATTGTGTTCTACTCACATAAAATTGTGCTCTACTCACATAAAATTGTGCTCTACTCACATAAAATTGTGTTCTTCTCACATAAAATTGTGTCCTACTCCCATAAAATTTGTTCTACTCACATAAAATTGTGTCCTACTCACATTAAATTGTGTCCTACTCACATAAAATTGTGTTCTACTCACATAAGATTGTGTTCTACTCACATAAAATTTTCCAAACATTAGGCTTCAACAAAGCATGAAATGGTAGTCTGTTTTTGCATTCATCAGATATCTAGAAAATTGAAGAAATACATTTAAGGAAAAATAAAAAAGTAGACTTATTGCCATGGAAACAATTTATATGACAAAGGTGAAACATTTATTTCAGATTGAGAAAACACCTTTTTGACAAATTCTAATCGGTTGAATATAACATTAAAGGGCCAATCTACCTATTCCAGGCAATTCCAGTTCTCAAAATCTAATTCTATAGAGGTTTTTCACATGACATAAGCATGTCTCTTAATGATACACTGCTGACTGTCACTGATCGTGCACAGTGGGAGTGATACTGGGCATGACAGCACTTAAGTAACAATTGTGCAATGGATGCCTGGCCATCAAAACAGAAAGACACACAATGCAGTGTCTCTCTGTCCCTTCTGTGTAATGGTAGCTGATTTTTAATTTGGGGTTAATTTCACAGCAGTCACCAAGTGAGAATTTTGCTTCTTCCCCCCCCCCCTCCCCCAATGAAACCAGAAAGCCAAAAGGCTTAGTGATTCCTTGCCGCTGAAATGTAAGGCCTTTTTTCACATTGACATTGCTTGGCAATGTTTTTCAATTAACAGGGCTCCATAATGTGCCCACAAAGTACACATGCAAGGCATCCAATCTTCCTACATTGAGATCCCCCTTGCCCGTTGTGAACCCAAATGACATTTGACCTCCACCAAAAACTTCTGGGACCATGTATTCACTATGTGCCATCCACAGGACAAGTTACAGGACCCTACAAGTGACATTTCTTGAAAGACTGTGCAGGAAAGCTTGTCAGGCTTTGAACATGCTGACTCCAAATGAACTTTGACCTTTCAGAAAATCAAAAGGGATCATCTACTCACTATGACCAATCCACACACTAAATATGAGCACAGTCACATGTACCGTTCTTGAGATATCGTGTTTACGAAGTTTTGACCTTTTGACCTCTCATGACCCCAAATGACCTTTGACCTCCACCAAAAACAATAGGGATCATCTACTCAATATGGCCAACACACTCGCCAAATATGAGCATAGTCACATGTACCGTTCTCGAGATATCGTGTTTACGAAGTTTTGACCTTTTGACCTCTTGTGACCCCAAATGACCTTTGATCTCCACCAAAAACAGTAGGGATCATCTACTCAATATGGCCAAGGCACACACCGAATATGAGATTAGTCACACTTACTCTTCTTGAGATACCGTGTTTAAAAGCAATTTTTAAGAAATTTACCTATTGACCTCTCGTGACCCCAAATGACCTTTGACCTCCACCAAAAACGATAGGGATCATCTACTCAATATGACCAACCCACACACCAAATATGAGCATAGTCACATGTACCGTTCTCGAGATATCGTGTTTACGAAGTTTTGACCTTTTGACCTCTCATGACCCCAAATGACCTTTGACCTCCACCAAAAACAATAGGGATCATCTACTCAATATGGCCAACACACTCGCCAAATATGAGTATAGTCACATGTACCGTTCTCGAGATATCGTGTTTACGAAGTTTTGACCTTTTGACCTCTTGTGACCCCAAATGACCTTTGATCTCCACCAAAAACAGTAGGGATCATCTACTCAATATGGCCAAGGCACACACCGAATATGAGATTAGTCACACTTACTTCTTCTTGAGATACCGTGTTTAAAAGCAATTTTTAAGAATTTACTTATTGACCTCTCGTGACCCCAAATGACCTTTGATCTCCACCAAAAACAATAGGGATCAACTACTCAATATGGCCAATGCACACACCAAATATGAGATTAGTCACATGTACCGTTCTCGAGATATCGTGTTTACGAAGTTTTGACCTTTCGACCTCTCGTGACCCCAAATGACCTTTGATCTCCACCAAAAACAATAGGATTCATCTACTCAATATGGCCAATGCACACACCAAATATGAGATTAGTCACACTTACCCTTCTTGAGATACCGTGTTTACAAGCAATTTCTAAGGAATTTACCTATTGACCTCTCGTGACCCCAAATGACCTTTGACCTCCACAAAAATCGATAGGGATTATCTACTCCAATATGACCAACCCACACACCAAAAAAGAGCACAGTCACATGTACCGTTCTCCAGATATCGTGTTTACGAAGTTTTGACCTTTTTGACCTCTCGTGACTCCAAATGACCTTTGACCTACACCAAAAACAACAGGGATCATCTACTCAATATGACCAACCCACACACCAAATATGAGTATAGTCACATGTACCGTTCTCGAGATATCGTGTTTACGGTTTTGACCTTTTGACCTCTCGTGACCCCAAATGACCTCTGACCTCCAGGAAAATCGACAGGGATCATCTACTTAATATGACCAACCCACACATCAAATCTGACTATCCTCTGACCTCCAGGAAAATCGACAGGGATCATCTACTTAATATGACCAACCCACACATCAAATCTGAGCATAGTCACATGTACCATTCTCGAGATATCATGTTTATGAAGTTTTGACCTTTTGACCTCTCGTGACCCCAAATGACCTTTGACCTCCACCAAAAACAATAGGGATCATCTACTCGATATGACCAACCTACACACCAAATATGAGTATAGTCACATGTACCGTTCTCCAGATATCGTGTTTACGAAGTTTTGACCTTTTGACCTCTCGTGACTCCAAATGACCTTTGACCTACACCAAAAACAACAGGGATCATCTACTCAATATGACCAACCCACACACCAAATATGAGTATAGTCACATGTACCGTTCTCAAGATATCGTGTTTACGGGTTTTGACCTTTTGACCTCTCGTGACCCCAAATGACCTCTGACCTCCAGGAAAATCGACAGGGATCATCTACTTAATATGACCAACCCACACATCAAATCTGAGCATAGTCACATGTACCATTCTCGAGATATCATGTTTATGAAGTTTTGACCTTTTGACCTCTCGTGACCCCAAATGACCTTTGACCTCCACCAAAAACAATAGGGATCATCTACTCGATATGACCAACCTACACACCAAATATGAGTATAGTCACATGTACCGTTCTCCAGATATCGTGTTTACGAAGTTTTGACCTTTTGACCTCTCGTGACCCCAAATGACCTTTGACCTCCACCAAAAACGATAGGGATCATCTACTCAATATGACCAACCCACACACCAAATATGAGCATAGTCACATGTACTGTTCTCGAGATATCGTGTTTACGAAGTTTTGACGTTTTGACCTCTCGTGACCCCAAATGACCTTTGATCTCCACCAAAAACGATAGGGATCATCTACTCAATATGACCAACCCACACACCAAATATGAGCATAGTCACATGTACCGTTCTCGAGATATCGTGTTTACGAAGTTTTGACGTTTTGACCTCTCGTGACCCCAAATGACCTTTGATCTCCACCAAAACAATAGGGATCATCTACTCAATATGACCAACCCACACACCAAATATGAGCATAGTCACATGTACCGTTTCTCGAGATATCGTGTTTACGAAGTTTTGACCTTTCGACCTCTCGTGACCCCAAATGACCTTTGATCTCCACCAAAAACAATAGGGATCATCTACTCAATATGGCCAATGCACACACCAAATATGAGATTAGTCACACTTACCCTTCTTGAGATACCGTGTGTACAAGCAATTTCTAAGGAATTTACCTATTGACCTCTTGTGACCCCAAATGACCTTTGACCTCCACAAAAATCAATAGGGATCATCTACTCAATATGACCAATCCACACACCAAATATGAGCATAGTCACATGTACCGTTCTTGAGATATCGTGTTTACGAAGTTTTGACCTTTTGACCTCTAGTGACCCCAAATGACCTTTGATCTCCACCAAAATCAATAGGGATCATCTACTCAATATGGCCAATGGACACACCAAATATGAGATTAGTCACACTTACCCTTCTTGAGATACCGTGTTTACAAGCAATTTCTAAGGAATTTACCTATTGACCTCTCGTGACCCCAAATGACCTTTGACCTCCAAGAAAATCGATAGGGATCATCTACTCAATATGACCAACCCACACACCAAATATGAGCATAGTCACATGTACCGTTCTCGAGATATCGTGTTTACAAGATTTTGACCTTTTGACCTCTCGTGACCCCAAATGACCTTTGACGTCCACCAAAAACAATAGGGATCATCTACTCAATATGGGCAATCCACATGCCAATTATGAGATCCCTCGGACTTACCCTTCTTGAGATATCGTGTTTACAAGCCAAAGCGTCACATACGCACGCACACACACACACACACACACACACACACACACACACACACACATACACACGACATCACCATCGCATAGATTCCTTGCCTGCCTACGGCAAGGAATCAAAAAGTACTTGGGGGAATAAAAGTCTGCTTTCATTTCACTAGGTTCAAATCTCTTTCCACCTCATTTCAGAGCAAGTTTAGGGATTTGTTTGGACTGTTTACCAAAGTAAACATCAAAATTTAAGAAAAAATGTTAACATCCTTAGCAAGAACTTTGCTAAATTAACATAATAGCAATTCTATTACATATTTTTTAAACATTTTTGGATATCTTTGAAGTTGGAGAATTCAACATACCATCATCTATGTAAATACTATTAACAAATCTTTTTTGCATCATTTGAATTTAGGGAAAGTTTGAGTGAACAAATTTAGTGAGAGCAAACAATAACTAAATTTCTCCTTGAAAAAAAGGCTGCCATCCTGCCTTATTTTGAATAGCTTATCTTTCTGTGTCAATAACTGATGGTTTTGTAAAATTTCTTCTGGAAAACAAATGCAGTATTTCCCATTTAAGTCCTGTCTGATCAACAGAAAAAACTTACTTCTGAGTCATCTGATGTCTGCTGGCTGACCTCAGTCACAGAGGGTGGGCTTATTCTCTTGTAAACTTGAAGATGTGCTAAGAGTTCCAATTGCTGAATGAAAACAAATAAAACTTAAAATGTGAATCACTACACAAAGAAACTTGGCAGAGAAAGGAGAAGGCAAAGTTTTCTACATGAGCACCTATTGATATAGATGAATCCAGACAGATTGTGATGGTTTGATTTTAGGTGGCCATTACTGGGGTCCATCACCTTTAATCTTTAAATTTCCTTACTTACCTGTTCCATGGATGGTTGTACACTAAATTGTATCTTGATTTTCTTAACTCCACTGAATATGAGGATTTGAAATTCACGTAGACAATAAATTAAGAAAATTAAAGGCTGATGGACCCCACTAATGGCTGCCTACAGTCACTAAAAACAAGCGCTAATCGGATTCATTTATAACAGAACAATTAATGGTATGTTTTGCAACTACACAAATACACTAGACTTTTTTAATATTCTGTAAGTGGGGCTAACCCCTAAAGTTGTCATTTTAAACATTTTGTAATATTGTAAAGAGGGGTATTAATCATAACTGTTGTCATTCCACACATTTCATAGTATTTTTTATGAGGGCATTACCCTAAATGCTGTCATTCCACACAAATTATCATACTTTTAAAGAAGGGGTAACCCTGCTGTTATTTCACACATTTCATAGTGTTGTTTAAGCGGGTTGGGAGATGGGAAGGAGGTTGACCATCCAAGTTTCAACTCATTTCTCAGGTTAAAGCCTTGGATATGGCAAACAAACCCCAATGCAAATCTCTTACTTGGTTGAATAGGTACCAAATTCTAAGTTGAAGGCTCTTCCCCTCAAATATATCCTCAGCAATAATTTACTTAAACAGAACTATATTAAACAAAGTTTGTGATACATTTGAAATTTAAACTGTTTTTCTATATTTGTCAACCGAGAACAGGAAAACAGATAACAACAGCAAACAAATTCCATTTTCAAAATGAATTTTCCATCCCAAAATGCACAGCTATAAATGTGTTACATCATACATGCCTCCTGTGTTTTTGAGCAAATGCTGAAAATATCAGTGGTAAATAGTCGTAGAAAATTGAAATATTTAGCTTTGACACCACAAAAAAAGGACAGGGGGTGTATTCAATGACATGAATGGGAGAACATGGACTTTGGAAATCCATTTTGAAATTGGAACTTGTTAACAGCACAACTGCATTGTCTAAAACTCAGGAAAGAAAATAAGTTTGTAACTGACCTTATTGACAGAATCCTCTTGGTACGAGGAAAAGTGCTCCTTTAAAGTCTTAAGGATGAACCCAATTCTCTCATAATCATAGCTGTCAACCTGCATGGGTAAAGAGGAAGTAGAGGTTTTGAAAAAAGTGCCACAAATTTAAAAATTTTACCACATAACAAAAAAAGAAAGAACTAATGCACATCTAGAACACATAGAACGTGACTGGAGAAAGTCGCTACAACTACTTAAGTTGCAGCTATAACACAATACCACATAAATGGATTGAATACAACAATATATACAACTTCCATTCTAATTAATTACGAAATTGAAACCACAAATCACTAACATTTACTTCTTTTTTAAAGAACCTGTAGATAGTTTGTTGAAGAAAATCCCTTTCTGTATATATGGCAAACAGTATACCTCATTTGTTTCAGTAACACCGATGCATATATTCCACTTACCCTTTGTAAAAGGTCTACAAGATTATTCAAAAGCAGATTTTTGTCTTGAATTTCCATAATGGCTTTTTCCAGCTTCCTTACATTCAGTTTCTGATGCGAGATCAATGACCCCCCTTTCTTAAACTGCTCAGAGGAAGGAAGCAGTGTCTGTGTGATAAACATTGACATAGCCTGGTCTGCATTCAGATTAAAATCTCTGTTAAAATTTGGAGAAACATAACAAAATTGTAAGTTTGAACACGCAGAAAAAAGTGCAACTAAATTATAACTTTTCTTGGCTTGAAAATTTAGCTCCCTGCCCCAAATTAGACACTTTCAAAAAATATTTCAAATATTCTCATCCATGAATAAGCTCTTAATTGAGGCTGGTCATTTTTGCTTTACATTGATATCACTACATCACATCAACAACTGACACAGCACACAATCTGATCCTGATGCTTAACAACCTTGAGGTGGGGTCTTCCCTGAGAAATTTACCATTGTTCAGGTACTTAATGTACATTCTTTACAGACCAATCCAATCAGCGCTTGTGTTTAGTGACTGTAGCCTTAAATCAGCCTTAAATCAGCCTTAAATCATCTTCATTTATTGTCTACATGAATTTCAAACCCTTAAATTTGGTGAAATTGAGGAAATTAAAATACAATTTAGAGTACAACCATCCATGAAACAGGTAAGCAAGGAAACTGAAAGACTAAAAAGTGATAGACCCTAAGTTATGGCTGACTGAAATCAGACAATCACTTGCTGTCCTGTCTATAAGATAGAGAGGGGGAGTATGTCACATTTAGCACAGTACCTCAGGCATGACTAGTGAAACAAGTTTCCTTTTAATGCCCACAACAATGCAAACAATCTCTCTCTTCCCACAAACTCTAGTTTCAAAAGCTGAAAATATAATTTACATACATGTATGCATATTGTTTCATGAATATTCATATTGCAAGCCACATACAGACCCAATTTGTACTATAGGAAAGGCATTCTTCCTAGCATAGTACATTGTCAAATATGATACATTATCATGCATTCCTCAAGGCACAATGCCCAAAAGGCACATATCACAATTTAGGAATACATTCTTTCTAGCTTAAGGGCAGCAAAAAAGTGCACCCAAGTGACATACCTGCAGAAATCTTTGACAAGGTCAAAATCCACCTGATGATGGGCGGATATTACCAACAGCAATTTTTCAAATTCGGCTAAAACTGGCTTCTTGAAAGCTTCCTTAAATGAGATCTGTAACCGAGACAACAAACATATTTGTATCATTTCATGTTAATCAAAATTTGTGACGTTTTTCACATTAGAGAAAATCATTTGCAAAGGAAACTGCAGAATCTGTGTTACAATGTTTTTCTATCTTTTTTTTTGAAATGATACAAAATGCTATATTTGGTTTTTCTAAGCACTTACCTTAAGTTTTCTCAGCCTTTGTCCCCAAGATGCCAGTTTCTGTAACTGCTGGTAATGTTTCTGAAGGTTCTCGTCCCCCACAGATACCATTGCAAACTCTTGGCCAACCTCTGCAATAACCTAACACAAAGATTTCATAATGTTTCGGTGAAAACATGCCCATCCTCTACACAACACAGAGTGATGTATTAGACCAAATATGAGTGAATTTCTCTATTGAAAGCAAACATACTAAATACTAAAGCTGCATAGATCGAGAGGGGTGAGGGCGAGGAGAAGGAAGGAGACGGGGAATGAGTGGGGTATTTTAGGGTTTGGCATGTTCCCTTCTCTTAACAGTAAGTTTCAATACAAGAATATGATCTAACTGTGCTATTGGCTACATGTTACCTTGAATTTCACTGAAGATGTCAAGTTCTTACTCCAAGGAGTACACTTCCTGCTTTGTGACTTTGCACTATTGACAGAAATCTTTTATTTAAAGGCACATTCTTGCAGCCAATCCATTCCCTTCTCCCCACTTATTTTTTTTTTTCCAAACTCATAAAAGCAGAAGTTAAGGAAATTGCAATTAGAATAAGGGACAAAAATGAAAGTGAAGAAGAGGTCCATTTCCTAAAACTATTACCCTCAATTTTCAGCCTGAGGGCAGTGTCTAAGGGAAGATGTCTAACAGGAGGGTTTCCCTTTGAGAAAACTTCAAATTATAGGAGGCAAAGGTGCACACTGGTGCTGTATTATTGTATTTTCACAAGTAAGTTCATGCAGTACAACATTCATGTGAGAAGATTCCAAGACTCTCCCCGTTCTTGGCCTTTCTAACAACAGCGACAATGGCAAAACTTTCTTGTTTAGCAAAATCGATTTCCTGAAAAATTTACTTAAGATTTCCAATTTCCTGAAGTCAGGAAATTTCCTGAACTCTTACATTTTTGAAGGGAGCTGCTCTTGCCACATACAATGATACATTGATACAATATAAAACTTTTTTTAACAAAATACTTACCATAACTTTCTTGTAATTGAACCCTGCAGATGTTTCCAGCTGTTGTAGTTTTTTGGTGGCAGTAGACTTATTTAACACCAGAAGAAAACTCAGAGCCAGTGACCTATCAACATTTTCTGCTTCAAATATCTACAAATTTGAAAAATGCAATGAGATGATTGGTATTTGTAATCTTGATATTTAAGAGAGATATACTAAATGCAAGCTCCTCTTTGAGATATTTCACAGTAACAAGAGGATCGTGAAAGGCAGAAATCCTTGAAGCTTGGGCTACGAACAAAAAAACCCTGAAAAATAAGCAGCAGAATTTTGCAGATGATTTGACAAACACATTAACATGATGGGGCAATAAATGAAGAAGGAAGTAGTTAGGGCACCAAGTTTCCTCTAAGAGTAGGGTTACCACGGTGCAATTAATTTTTTGCCAGACAGGTATTGCGGGCAAGAACGATACACCTGGGTACATAGGATTTAATGGGGAGCCAACTTGAGTATAATGTCAGAAAAAACCAGAATGCAAAAATGCATTGAGGTTTCGATGATGCATACAGAACATGTTCTTTTCAAAAAATGCTGCATTTATTGTAACACATGGTGACCCAAAGTGACCTTTGACTCCACCAGTAAGTAGCTGGTTTTTCTTTTAACCAAAACACTTCTACAATGAAAACCCAAATTTCATGCTGTGCCTTAAGATAATCTATCCTATTAACAAAGTTTTCATAGTTTGATCTCTGGTGACCCCAATTGACCTTCAACCTCCACCAAGGACAACAGAAGCCATCTTCCAACCATCACACATCCACATTCTAACTTTGAACCCTCTCTCATTTTCCCACCTTGAAATACAAAGTAGGAGTTTTCAAGGTTTGACCTTGGATAACCCCAGGTGAACTTTGACCTTTACCAAAATTAATAGGGTCCACCCTCTCGTCATAATTCATTAACAAACCAAGTTTGAAAAAATCCAAGCTTCCTACCATTAGATATCATGCAAACAAGGTTTTTGGGGTTTGAGCCTCCTGTGACCTTGGATGACCTTTGATCTCTAACAAAATCAATAGGGTTCTCCCTCACATTATGATGCATCAACATACCAAGTTTGAGATTAATCCAAGTTTCCTACCTTGAGATATCATGCAAACAAGGTTTTCGGAGTTTGACCCCCTGCAACCCCAGATGACCTTTGACCCCTACCAAAATCAGTAGGATTTTTCCATACATCAAAACGCATCAACATATCAAGTTTGAAATCAATCTAAGCTTCCTTGCTTGAGATATCATGTAAACTTAGGTTTTCAGGGTTTGGCCCCCTGTGACCCCACATGACCTTTGACCTCTACCAAAATCAATAGGGTTCTTCCTTACATTATGATGCATCAACATCTCAAGGTTGAAATCAATCCAAGCTTCCTTCCTTGACATAATGTGTAAACAAGGTTTTCAGGGTTCGGCCCCCTTTAACCCGAAATGACCTTTGACCTGTACCAAAATCAATAGGATTCTTCCTTACATCATAATGCATCAACATAACACATTTGAGATTAATCCAAGTTTCCTACCTTGAGATATCCTGTAAACAAGGTTTTCCAAGTTTGACCCCCTGTGACCCCAGATGACCTTTGACCCCTACCAAAATCAGTAGGGTTTTTTTACATACACCATAATGCATCAAAATATCAAGTTTGAAATTAATCCAAGTTTCCTACCTTGATATATCATGTAAACAAGGTTTTTGGGGATTGACCCCCTGTGACCCCAAATAACCTTTGACCTCTACCCAAAATCAATAAGGTTCTTCTTCCCATCATATTGCATCAACAAATCAAGATTCAAATCAATCCAAGCTTCCTACCTTCAGATATCAAGTAAACAAGATTTTCTGGGTTTGACCCTCTGTGACCCCAAATGACCTTTGACCTCTACCAAAATCTAAAGGGTTCTTGCTTACATCATAACACATCAACATCTTGAGTTTGAATTTAATCCAAGTTTCCCAACTTGAGATATCATGTAAAAAACATTTTGGGGGTGTGACCCCCTGTGACCCCAAATGACCTTTGACCTCTACCAAAATTTGTAGGGTTCATCTACCCATCATACTGCATCAACATATAAAGTTTGAAATCAATCCAAGCTTCCTACCTTAAGATATTGTGTAAACATGGTTTTCCGGGTTGGACCCCCTGTGACCCCAAATGACCTTTGAACTTTACCAAAACCCATACCATTCTTCCTCTTGATATGGGACATCAATGTACGAAGTTTGAAAACTTCCAGACATTTCTACCTTCAGATACTGTGCTAATGAGTGAAATGTAAAGTGTTTCAAGTCCTATGAACATTTCTACATTGAGATACTCTGTTAGTTAGTTAAATGTTAAGTGTTTCGAGTCCTTTGACACCTGTCACACCAAATAACCTTTAAACTCGTTGAAAACTGATATTGTTCTTTTTCTTGATATAGGACATCTATGAACCAAGTTTGAATACTTTCAAACATTCATACCTTCAGATACTGTGTTAATGAGTTAAATGTTAAGTGTTTCAAGTCCTATGGCATTTCTACATTGAAATACTGTGTTAATGAGTTAAATGTAAAGTATTTCGAGTCCTTTGACACCTGTGACCCCAAATAACCTTCAAACTCGATGAAAACTTATGCTGTTCTTTTTCTTGATATGGGACATCTATGTACCAAATTTGAATACTTTCAAACATTCCTACTGTGCCATATCCTATTGTAAAGTGTTTCGAGTCCTTTGACCCCTGTGACCCCAGATGACCTTTGAACTCCACCAAAAACGATAGGGTTCTTCCTCTTCATATGGGGCATCTAAGTACCAAGTCTGAAAACTGTCACATATTCCTATCTTGAGATATCGTGTTAACGAGTTAGTTGTGTTAAATGTAAAGTGTTTCGAGTTTTTGACCCCTGTGACCTCAAATGACCTTCAAACTCGACCAAAATCGATAGGGTTCTTCCTCTTAATATAGGGCATCTATGTACTAAGTTTGAAAACTCAGCGACATTCCTATCTTGAGATATCGTGTTAACAAGCAAAGTGTCACAAACACACACACACACACACACACACACACACACACTCACTCATAAAACTGCAAAAGTTAGGTCTTAAGATAAAAGATGGGACAAGTAATCGTGTATACCTTATCCAAGAGATGAGATGCACAGTCCTCAGATATAACCATCTTGTTCCCCATAAGTGTCTTTAGTGTGTTCATCTCTTTAACTATTCCTTGCTTCATCTGTAAAAGATAGAAAAATTGGAGAGAGGTGGGGGTGATGTTTTATTTGGTCACAAAAAGCTGTTATAAACCCTCATTTGCATGAAAAAAAAAAACATTTATTTAAAAGCATGTAGTCAACAACAGTGACAACATCCAACTTTGTCCACCTTAATTTGTTGCTGAAAATGAAAATTACAGCTCTTATTGATTTGCTGATAAAACTCAACAAATGGGAACCACTGGAAGCAGGCTGAGCAGACACTGTCATTTATAAAGAGATCATTATTCAAATCACTCCATCTGACATGAAGCTTGAAAGCAGAGTTACAGCTAGGGTCCAAAAGTTAGGAGACCCCCTACCCTTTAAAATAATTTGAGGGAGATAATATGATTCATATGATTATAATTAGTAAGGAGGAGATCTAGGCAAGTTACAACATTAGAGTTACAGTTTTTCCAACAGGTTGGTTGTTTTGATTCTTCTCACCTTTCCAATCTTTGAAAGTTAAAGTCTTCAAAACTGGTTTTATCTTATCTTTCACACAAAAGTGAGAGCTGGTAAAACTTTACCTGTGGACTTAGCAAGGAGGGTGCCATAGTATTTGCATCAAGATAAGCAGTACCAGTCATAACTGCCTCCACCACCACAGAGAAAGCTAGCTGGTGATGTTGATTGTCCATCAGGTACTGAATCAGTTCATCACTAGTGGTTTGTAGTTTAGGTAAATGACAATTCAATTTTCCATTGGGAGATTCTTCACCGCCATCAGTACCTACAAACAAGATGTGTAAATATCTGTCACATTTTAAAGACTATTTTCTAAGCTATAATTCATTTCTAAACAAAAATCCCTCACATGAGATCCTGCTAATATTATCATTTGATTTATCATCTGTCTTTCTTTACAGAAAATGAAACCACATTTTTAATGTCCTATGAAGATGGGAGTTAAATTATTAGAATTTATTTTCAAGCGCTTTAATATAAAATTCTTGAAATTTGTGACTCAAGGTACACTTTTTTGTCTTCTGCTTTTATCTAGCAGCACTCACTGATTATTTTTCAATTCAATTCAATGCATTTCCACATTAATTTATTAGATAGTTAGTTACATTGAGTTTTACGGCCCAGCTTCCAACCAATGCATTCAAGTCGAGCCCGCCAAGGCCTTTTTTCCAGTTGTGGCCCACTGGCTTGTTTTCCCTATTCCATGGCTAATGCTGTACACCAAGTATAATGGCAGTTAGTTCCGTTTTTAAAGTCTTCCATATGACCCGACCAGGACTCTAACTCCCAACCTTCCCACAGCAAGTCTGATGCTCTAACCACTTGACCATACAGTTGGTCATTTCCACATTAAAATATAAGACATATTAATAAGACAAAGGGGTGAAGGACTTGAGGAAGCAGGATGCTTTTACTAGCAGCCCCCCCCCCCTTAAACATATAAACAAAAAAGTCCATACTCCATACTCATTTCATACTCCATTTACTATATGAGATGCACATGACTATTGCATACGATTTACATAAACCATTTTCAAAATAGCACTTTCAAAGGATTGTGGGACAGTTTTTACATACGTCATTTTTATCAATGTCATTTTACCATGGCCAGAAAGGATTCACACCAAATGGCTATCCCACAATCCTCTGTTATTGTTATTTGGTAAAGCATCTATAACAATTAACTAAAAACTTCATCTGTAAACTTATATGAGGGTTTGGGTGAATTTAAACAGCATACTCTTTCAGTTCCATCAAACTTGCTCAATAGGCATGCACCTTATCCAGGGTTTTCCCTGGGCGTTTTGAACGTCGCGGCCCGCAACGTTCAAGCTTCAAAACCAAGGAGGCCGCGACGTTCAAAAAACGGCCGCGATGTTCAAAATTGCTGCCAGCTAGCCTCCATAATTTTTCTTCTTTCTGTCAACGACTGCTTTTGTTGTTAATACAATAAACGACAAAATCATTGACTTATTTGTAAAACTGCAACGAACTTTTTTAATTTCCATGCACATATCACTGCATGTGAGTCGGAGCTCTGTATGTATATCCCATAGGGCCTACTATTGAACGAGTAACAACACAGTATTATTATAATTAACTGGCCTGCACTTGCCGTCGTAGGCTTGTATCAGGAAAATGTTTTGCTCACTCCGGAACACAGCAGCTATGTGGCGTAACACTACTTGCATGACCAAAACACATACGCCCGCCTTTGGCAGGTTAGAGGCGAGGCTAATGTCTCAGATTTGCGAAATTATCAATCAAACAAACGAACCATGTCATTGTATCTTCACGATGTAATCCCACATATTTCCTGTTACTTCGTTGTTAAAACTTACGACACGATTGTTTTGCCCGGCTACAACCAAAGTTTGGGAAATTCGATCGTAGCAAAAATGCAATGGGAGTATTAGAATTCTATGCGAAGAAGGTTGGCTTCTACATATTTTTCCTACACAGTAAAACTGCATTGACGATGTCACAAGTATGATTGGCTGATTAAATGCAATAATGAACCAATCACGATGTTTAGAGGTAACTTAAAATAAGTGCAATGGACCTTATGTGTATGATGTCATAGAACCCTTGTTTTCCCAACATATTTTCATGAAAAGATCAGGACACACACAATCTGTGATTGCTTGCAGCCACGTGCTCCATTGCTTTTATAAATTCTGGCACTCACTTGATCATTACTCCCGATTATTTGCAAACTGAAAAAGGGGTTAAAATATGCTTGAAACTTGCCCTTAGTTTCGTTAAATTCCTGTAAACTCAATCCTTTAACTTCCCGCCAAAACTGGTTGCATTGATAATCACAAACGTAAAATTTTTACCCCTGCCATGGAAGTGATCGTTTGATATTTTCCGCTATAACCCTGTAGTATTACATGAAATAAGATTTAGAATTGCATTCAATGTCTTTTCCTAGCTTATCGCAAAAAGCGCCGCGTAAGTTGCTGTACAAACTGTTCTGCACAAAGCATGCTATCGAGCTCGCCTCTCTTTAATCCCAAAGCTTGGCATACATGTCTGTGGACGTTTTGTACACGTAGCTCCAAGAATCTTGTGAAAATCCGGTGATTATTATCTTGCATAAATTAAGTAATTCCCAGCATTCCTTCCGTAATGTTATTTACAGTAGAACTTGTGCAAAGTTGTCATGCAACGTCATTGCAAACAAAAACCGTGATGCACGTGGTCTCGTGAAGCAAAATTCTTGGCACACGCATGCAGTAGACTTCCGTGCGTGTCCGTTTTTTCCGCCAAACAAGGCATCATGTTTTGCTTGGTGACATCATATGCATACGACCCATTTCAAAATTTAAATTGGTCCCTGCATCGTGATTGGTTCAATTGCGTTGATTCTAGCCAGCCAATCACAATTCGCGCCTTCGCCTATGTGATTTAGTGTGTGAAAATACTCGGTCTCGAGACAAGTTTTCCCATTGAGTTTGTGTTACGACGATCGCACTGCCAATGCTTATATAGCTGGCTAGCGAAGCAGGGCGAGCCCCGTGCCAAATTCACCATGAAACGGCATCACAAATCTCTGCGTACGTGGATTTTTCAGGGATCTGACCTATGTGCATTTCAGTTGCAGATTCTTTTTAAACAAGACGTAAGTTTTGGACAAGAACTGCTTAAAATTTCCGGGGATGTTTATACCCGAAAGGAACCATAAGATACGTTAATTGGGTGCAACTGTTGGCTGCCCAGAACTGCTAAGATTCTACTTCTAAGATTATCATGAATGGTTCCTCTACATGGGGTTCGTATTAAAGCAGGAGAGTCACTTCAGTATATTATAGCAACTACAACTGGCCAGTGCAGAAAAGGAATGCAATAGTTCCGAAATGATTGGGGGATGAAAAATAGATGTTGGCCTAAGAACGAAATTATTAAAGCCTGGGGCATGTGACATCCACTGCAAACAAATCTAGCGCATTAACAGTTGATTTACATCTCCACTTTTGAAGTGAAAATATATTACGCCAACAAAAATGATATCCCCTTCGTGAAACGAACGGAAATTTTCCCAATATTTTCTATCCTGAACTGGTAATATTGCAAGCCGGCTCATTCACGTAAATTTTGGTGAGCAACAGACGCGAAATAACGGCCAACAGGGGGTAAAAATCTTCTGGTGCCAGCGCTTAATAAAGGCCATGCCGATGAACCAAAACTTTTGAAGCAGAAATTACGGTGATATGGAAGCCAACTTGAATGTGACCGCTATCAGTAGATCAAAATTTGTACGAATGTGAGTATCGGTGCTAATATTTTTGCGTCAACTTACAAAAATTGTGTTGACTAATTTGGCTCAAAGATGTCACCATTTTGCAGCTAGGGACTTGCATAAGTCACAAAATTTCCAAAAGGGGAGGGGGACACCCCCTCCCCCAGGCCGGCGATCCACCAATGGACGCATCAGATGCGCGACGTTCAATTCTAAAACCAGGGAAAACCCTGTTATCAAAAATGTGATGGAATGCAGGAATTAATCAAAATCTGAAAGCAAGATTTACTACCAGCGCCCTATAATCAATTGCATAAGTTATTAATATTAATTTTATTGCCAGCATCACTACATTCCTTCAAAATTAGCAGTCCTTTTGAACGAAGGAACAGTGTTTGTAATTGACTGTTTCTAACTAGGTAAAACTTTTTTTCAGATAGCCAGTTTGTAGTGGTATGAATGAGGTCCCCCAGATATTAGACAAAGGAATTCCATGACATTTAATTCTTTCATATTTCACAAAAGGATTTAGTTCCCACTCAGAGATCAATTCAATTTGATTTAATAGCAAAAATTCAATTTAAAATTCATTTAATATCATCCCACGATGACATCACCCCTGCCCATAATAACTTCCCTCTGTACGAAAAATACGACAACTTAACTTGCTTCTATTTTAAAATCCACAAACAGGGTTGCAGGGTAAATATTCAATAGTAAGTTTAGACTGGGAACCTCTTATGAAAAACCTTAATTTTGCTTCAACTCAAGGTGAAACTTAGTCTCATAATAATTTGGGGAGAGTCCCCACCCCTTCCAAAATTTGTAAGTCATCTTGGCTCAACAAGAGGGATCTCGAAAATCTGAAAAATAAAGAGTTGGAATAATCCCAACAGGCTGTTTTGAATTTGTGTAATTTTTGAGGAAATTGAGAGAAATAAAAAATCTAGCCACCTAAAAGCTGCTAAAAGCTGTTAAAATATTTTTGCGTGGGACCGTCTTAAATACTCTAAGAATTCTAGCATATTCAAAAAGCAATTATTACATTGGAGGATAACCTTCTAAAATACTTACTTTGGCAAGTAGGGACTGGCATCCCGAGTAACCTGCAATCTTGGTATTGTGTAGTCTGCATATGATTGGATGGTATGCATGATGTAATAAAACTACCAGCCTTGGGAAGAACCTGACCTGACTCTAACACCAGGCTGTCTTCAACAAAAAAGTCCTCCATTAACCAGGCAGGATTACTGAATGCATCAGTCTCAGAATCTGGAATCTGTTGAAATATACCAAAATGTTATCCTTTTGTTTATAATCTGGAACTGGCAATTTTTTTTATTTGGAATTTAAGAAATTAAGTTTTTCACCACCTATCATCATGAAATTTATTATATAACAAAAATACTTAAAGGGAAAATGTGGTAACCCTCAGCATTCGTATATACTGTCATCCTAATTCAAGAGTGACTCTTTTATCATGTGATATTTTTTTTTTTGTACAAAATTTTTAAGTTCATGGCCAGAAATTTCTTCCCTCAATTTTTGTTTGTAACAGTTATAGTTAAAAACAACTTCCAAAATACTTGTGACTACCTTTACGTAAGTACTCCTCTCTATATATTTGTAAAATCAGTCATTGCTACACCTCTTCAAACTAGTATTAAAGGCATGTTCTGGTGGCTATTTGCCTCTGTCTTGAAAGAAAAACAAAAATATCCATTTTCCTAACTCAAGATATCTCACTTTAAAGATTGGTTATTTTTGTTATTTTGAAGTCAACAAATTTTGTCTCCAGAATATGCCTTTAAAGACTTAAGTCAAGTTCCTATCCATTAACCAATTTCTCTCTTTTTTTGTCTTAAACAAATTTACAATACTATCATACATAAAAAGGAATATTTATTCCATGAGCAAGTAGTAAAACTCCTCCTTAAAAACATTCTGCTCAGAGTCATTGATCAATATTTTTATGACACGAAAATATTTTCAGACTTTATTAGAAATAAAAAAATTTCATTATAAGTGATGTCAAGACATACAGTGACATATATGTTTCATGGCAATGCCAATACCTCTACAGTGTTTCCATAGTCACCAGTTTCACACTGCTTCTCTAGGTCCCGCAAGAATCGAAGATGCTTGCATAATTCAGATAAGTCACAGACATCATCTAGGAATCAAATATAATTGGAGAAATGTTAACATGTAATGAGTGCTTTCATTGACATCACAACTAGTGTAGTATGCTTGCTACAAAAGCCATGTAAGGGTATTACTTGGACAATTTCATGATTTCTATTTGGAAACTTAAAGCCCAGATCACACTACTTCAACATCAAATCGGATTTCTCTGATTTTTGTGAGTTTTAGTGAAAATCTCCTCCATCCATTGTTGGAAAGAACAAAAAATTTGCCATCCTGTGTAAATTTATAAACGTAGTGTGAGGACTTCAGAAATGAAATATAAACTACTTTTTTCGTGACATTACATTGACAAATAGCTCTTATCGGACTAAGCATATCCAATAAAAGCTGTCTGCGGATGAGACATCAAATAATAATCGGTATAACTTAGAATTTTGTAGTCCTGCAATACAATTTATATACCTACACAGGTTGACAAATTTTTGTAGCTTTTCGACCAAAGATGGAGGGGATATTAATTAAACTCAAAAAAGTCTGAGCGAAATCCGATCTGATATCACTGTAGTGTGACCTGGCCTTTAATATTTAGTGTACCCAAGTACATACTGAGGCACTAATTGGAAGGAACTGAATTACTGCAGAATGTGCATTATATATCTTCTTTTACTTACCACTATCAGCATAGGTGAGGGCGACACAGCCAAGTTCATAGAGGGTTTTAAAAAGGTTTGTTGAGGAACCCAAAGCTTTCTGGATTGCAGATGCTTGCCTGACACTACATCTACCACCAAGCTGACAGATACTCTGCAAGACATCAAATATCACTCTAGTGCCCTTGCTGCTACACCCAGGCTCACACAAATCTCTGTATTCAAGAATTAAATAGTGACACAATCAAAACATTTTCAGTTTGTCTTCAAATGCAATAAAGAGGAAAAGAATGGTGGACAAATTATTATGACCGACCCATGAAAGGAAGTCATGATGAATAGAAACATACATATGACATATTTGATTTTGAAAATACTTTTTGACTACATGAACTATTTATTTTCACATTGATGGAACCATTGATATTGGCCACTGCATCATGTTAACTGAAGCTAATATCTTCATTAGCATATGGAATGGCACAAATTGTTAGATAAATTGTATGACAGCTTCTGACCTGGTCTCATGAGTAGGTTATTCAAAGAAAATTGTAGTGGGCCACTTTCTATCTTTGCAGTAGTAGTAGTAATAGTTGTTAATGTTGTAGCAGTAGCAATAGCAATAACAGTAGCAGTAGTAGTAGCAATAACAGTAGCAGTGGGAGTACTATAGCAATAGCAGTAGCAGCAGCAGTAGTAGGAGTCATAACGGTAGCAATAACAGTAGCAGTAGCAGTAGTAGACTACTGGGTTTCTGATCGTATTGGGGTGTAAATACATACTACTATTGCACCATTATCTGATGGCTTTGAGAAAACTAAAAAAAAAAAAAAATCCTCAAATTTTACAAGAGTTGAAAACTGCTTTTTCTTTCAAATAAACACCTTAGATAGATTATGAATTCTGACCTGCATCTATTGATGGCCTCTTTAAGGTTTCTCTTCTTCAAAGCCTCCATTGCAATGTGACCTTTGACCTCTTCCTCTGTAAGGCCTAGACACTTTCCAAATCTGAAAATTTTAAAAGCAGAAGACAATGGATAAATATTAGTTCTGATGAACAATTCAGCAAAAACATTTTGTCAGCTCTCTACAAAAATTTAAAATATGACTTTTACTACTGTGAAAATCCATTAAACAAGACATGCCCTTCAACTGGGGAAAAGGGCCATAGACAGCCAAACTTAAACCAATTAGTTACAAACGGAGCCATTAAACCTCATCTTGCTGACTCTCTCTCTACGAATTTTACTCCCCATAGTACTTGATTTAAATTATCGTATGCAGATTAATCCAATTAATGCTACACCATTGGTGGAGATCAGAGTACACAAGAATGAAATCAAAATATTTGACACATTATTACAGCCTCATAGTGCTTCCCTGGGGACAGGGGGTGGTAGAATATGTCCATGGTAATTTCCATCTGTACCATTTATGAACTGTGGTTAACTTATACTGTGTTTGAAACCTGTTCAAACCCTACCCTCTAATCTCATTGAAGCTTTAAAACAAATTCATGTTTCTGTCATTAACTCTAACCAATTTTATACCCCAACCAGCATCACTAAGCAAATCTTTGCTGAAAAAGCTATTTTTTTTAACTTTAAAATTTCTGAGTGGTTAAACTGGGATTTGATCCAGGGACCTTCAGCATGCAAGGCTCACCCACCGAGCCAACTCCACTCCAAAAAATAAACTACAGCCATACATAATTATTAAACACCAACACTAGCTTTATATCTTCAACCTATTATACAGCTGTTGCATCATTTGAAATTTTGAAAGTTTGAGCAAACAAGCTTTTCTTGATCATGCAAATTCAGCATTCCATGTTGCCCCTACAGTTTTCACCATAGCATCAAAGAGACTTTGGAAAATACTAATTATACTTGACCAACAAGTACTTGAATATCTTTATGTGAAGACCTAATTTCTTGTGAGCATGCAATCTTTTGAACAACAAATGCAGCATTTTTGCTCAAAAGTGCAACCTTCTTGAGCAGATTTTTCAATTATCTAAGGATAATGTGAGCATTAGAGCTTTGACCTAGCCCTCGCTTCCTTACTCCCCATTACTGATATTAATTGATTTTCACACGCCGACTGATCCACATGATTCCCAGTTATCAGCCACCTGCCTACGAATTAGTTGTTGACAGATCAATCAGTTTGTAACTCTGCTGTGTTGTGTCAACAGCTAATTCATATACCTAAAAATTTTCAAGTGTTGACACCGGGCATTCATCCATGGTTAGCCACTGATCTTCCACGTCAATCATAAACACAGCTCATTAAATTAATTAGATGAGGTTTTACAGCTCGGCTTCTGACCAAATTGGTTTCAGTCAGACTGGCCCACGGACTTCTTATACATGGACAGAGCATACTGCACGGTGTTATCATAGCTACTGTACGTGTGAGAAAAAGCACACCAAGATGGCTGTCTGCTATGGTTTTGTGTGAAAGTTTGGACTTGCTCAAGTATATCCCCTGCATATTTTGCAAGAAAGTTGAAATATTCTTGACATGTTGCAAGGTAAGGTCAAAATCACTTCATGTTTTGCAGGAATATGATATTGTTTCCCATTGAAGTTAAACTTTCTTTAAAAATATTACACAGTCGTCATCAAATCACACGATTTATAGCTTCACATGGGCCATCTTGGTGCGCTTTTTTTGTCCCCAAGTCGGTGGCGACCATCTACGGATAGGACGTACATGGTACATGCTCTATCCATGTATATAAGTCTGTGGACCGGCCACACTCCTTTTTCTCAGTAAAATCTCACTGGCTTGTTTTCCCACTCCATTGATTATGCTGAGCACAAAGCACAATGGAAACAGGTTCCATTTTTAATGTCTTCGAACATAGCTCAGAGCTGAGCAGCAGTTTAACAGAACTTTAAAGACATATTAAAGAGTCCTAACAACCATTGATAGTTTACCTTGTGATGACACTCATCTTCTTACAAGATGAAGATTCTTTGCCGGTAGCTGGACGTTGAGGATTACGTCCCATCAATGACTCTTCCCCACCCTTCTGAAAAAAAATTGACAATGAAACATGTAAACTTTCTATAAAACAACATGTTTTCCAAACTACACCAAAATGTAACATTTTGTCATTAAGGTAAATATATGAGACAGAAAGGAACATTATTTTCTTTTTTACATAAATGATCCATTTCTACTTTCATTCAGTGACAACATAAATTATGCTTCCAAATTGTATTAAAATTCTAAATTAAAACAATTTTCCCACATTGACCATTAAAATGTAAAATGTTTTCCAAAATCTTATTTTTTTTCAAATTTTTTAACATGTATGGCTTACACAAAGAGTATTACATTTGGAAGTTATGACAACAAAGAACAGATCTTTTGAGTAAAAGATAGATATCAACTGATAAAAGGCTTGAAAATGGTATAACTAACATTAATTGGAACAAGGTTTTCTTGTTACCTTACGTTGCTGTTCGTAATACTAAAGTTCAATATTTACAATTTCGATATATTCATAGAATCATTGGCACCAACTCCTTTTTACACAAAATTAAAGTTAAAGAATCCCCTATGTGTAGTTTTTGCAATCCTGATATTGAAACCCTTGAACACCTATTTTGGTCTTGTAAAGTAACTCAAGTGTTTTGGCGATCCATCTTTGAACTTTGTCTCTCACACAACTACTCTCTTACCTCAGATTGTGTAATGTTTAGCCACTATAATGATATTAATAATCCGATTAACTTTTTAATATTGCATGCAAAAAATTTCCTGTATAATTGTAAGCTTAATAACATTATACCAGAGGCACAAGCTTTTCTTTACAAATTCAAGTTTTTGTTAGAGGTTGGAGTACCATATACTCAGTAAAAGAAATGAGGACTCACGTATTTTACGATTCCACGAAACTTTTAAAGGTATACATTAATTTACTTATAAGGGTTAGCAATGTCACAAAAGATTATAAAATGTGGTTTTGTTTCTTTTTTACTTCTCCATTTGTTGAAGAAAGCCTTGCTCCTTTTATGCATATGTAAATAAATGCGTTTGGAGGGCTTGTTTGTTTGTTTTTGTATGAAATGATTAGTAAGTACGTATACTGTGTATACATTATTCCTTCCAAATTGTTAGCTACTGAACTGTAAATATGTATATACTCTAGTTAACTTTTTAACTGTCTCTCAACTGTGAATATGTATATATGTATATATTATAATCTTCTGTAATAAATATAGTCTGTAATGTCTATACAACAAAATGTCATGACATAATTGAAATGTAATTGAACCAAAATGTTGAAAAAGCTATTGTATATATTTACTTTTAAGAATTCATTACGTAAAACATTACTCAACATCAAATGACACACTGTACGGATAACAAAAGAAAACTTAATAAATGTGATGGTGAAAAAAAAAACTGATAAAAGGCTTATAATATTTGAAAAATATGCACCTGGGATTCCTTCCAGGTGTCATAGTTACTATAAAACTCTGATAATTCCTCCAATTTCTCCTGCTTAGATCGCCCATCACGGAGGTGATGAAATACACCAAACTCTGCCTGTAAGAAAAATACAAAAAAAAGGTAAATGAATGCATCTTTTTAACTCACAATTTGGATTTGACAAATTTGATATTTTAAGTTAACTTTAAGTAAGTTCTATGAATGTAAAATAAAATGTGTAATAACATAACAGTTGGTCTAAAATGTGTAACTGATTAGTTTAAGGTACAAAGAGCAGTCTCCCCCCCAAACTTACTTGAAGAAAAAGCCAAATAACACAATTTATGTCAGTTATTTCTCTTCAAGTATCATTCATTACATTATATGACTTTTCTATTGCATATTCAAGGTTAACCAAGCAGTTATATCTAGCAAATTTCACAAATTTTACATCTGAATGGAAAAGACGTTGTCACACGACTCCCAACAGCCATTCATGACACTGGACAGTCTACTTCGCTACTCTATTTTGGGATGGATGCTCTTGCCCTTTAAGTGTATTTTAAAATAATAGAAAAGTTATTTTCTGAATCAACACCATCATTTTTGTATATTTTAGAGATCTATTTATGGCACACTGATCAATAAAAGACACTCAAAATAATAGGCATTGTCCAAAACCATCAACAAGAGCATCCCCATTACTCCGAAACTGTGGACTAGTTGGTACAGCATCTGACTTTCTGTGAAGGTCCAGGGTTTGATTCTCAGGCAGGTCATACCAAAGACTTAAAAAATGGAACCCACTGCTGTTTGATTTACTGTAGAAGTACAGCTTGTGTCTGCAACAGTGGATATTCTTCTGGTTTCTTTCAGATTATTTGTCGTGAGTCTTGCTACATGTAAGCAATTGAGTAGGCGTAACAATGCAGTGCCTCACAGGCAGACAAATGCTGTGCACACATCTACATTAAACCAAAAGGTTATGAAATTGAGGCGAAACATTATCTGCCCTAACCCAACTCATTACCCCTTACAGCCATCTATGAAGACTATTTTGCAATATGCAAATTATACATTTACCATCACCCTAAGTTACATTTTTCCTGGAGGGCAAGCAAAATTCTCAATTGATGAGTACTCTTTGACTGACATCAAATTTGAAAGATGCAGAGTAGTTCATATTACAGATTTTGCACATCAGGTGCTCTGATTACTACTAAAGGCATCCCAAACTGACCAGGACATTGCCTAAAGCAGACTTCCAGGTTTGGTATGCACAACAAGGAGCATAAGACAAAGACTACAAGTGACCTGGTGACCTGGTTAAAAAGGAACCTGGTTAAAAAGGAACTGACCATCTAAGGGATTTGAAAGGTTTACCTTTCAAGAAGAAAAACATTAAATTATAAGGCATTAAAAGTTCTTTTTATTTCACAGATTTGCAAAGATTTCACCAGTTTCTTCTGAGGGCTTGATATATCATGAAAAAAGATCCTACCTGTAAATTCTGAATAGACTGAAGATTCCTCTGTAAGACAACCCATTCATTAATTGTCTGCAATGGTACATCAGACTGTCTTAGTAGAATGCGAAGAAACTTGATAGTTGCCTGGCAATATGTCAACCTACATTGCTTGTCCTGACATTGGCGGGGAAAAAAATAGAAAGCTGAGGTGTATTACCCATAAGTCTCATAAATTTTGTACTCTGGTCTTTTTTTTTCTTCAAAATTTGTAACATATATAATGTTATGGATAAAAGACTAAATCTGAACTTAGTTTACTGAAAAAAAAAAAATTAAGCGCCATCCAGCTACAATGAATTCAGATGGGATTCCACTCCGATATAGTTTTATTCAAATTTCTTCTATCTCTGGTTGACAAAAGCCCAAAATTTCCCAACCCGTGTAAAGATATAATTTGCAGCAGAGGTCTAAGAGAATGAAGTGTTAATTCGATTTTTTGTGACCCCACAATGACAGTCTGATTAATCTGTTTATTGATAAGACATGACACCTGCTGGCAAATTTTGGGTCCTTTCTGACCAGAGACAGAGAAAATTTTGATAAACTCTCACAAAAATTGGAATGGGATCAGATTCCAATTGGTCGTAGTGTGACCAAAACTTGACTCCCTACAACTTTTCTGTCAAGGAGTCCAATCAATTTGATTTATAATACTCCCCATCATTTAACCATCTAAACAAATAGATTGAATCTTTATGAGTGTAACTTAGAATACCCATACAAACAAAAAATGTTGGACATGGTAATAAGAGTACTGCATCTTCATTCCTCAAACAAAACTTAAGATACCCAGCATAAAATATTTATGTAATAATACCTCTTTAGTTAGTAACCATGGCAATGGCTCTGAGAGATATGTTTGTCCATACATTGTCATTCTCCTAGCACACTCTAGTTGCATCTCACCTTCCAGATTGTGAAGAAGGTCAAAGCATTCATCAAGCTAGAGAAGTTTTTAAAATAAGTATTTGTTATTTACTTTTTTACATCATTACATTCTTTCTTACTTTGTGATAATTTTTTCTCTTATTGGTTCATTTCAGTCAGGTGACCATGCTTTATCCCCAAATAAACTCAAAATAATACAAAATGCACTCACCTTAAGCTTCTCCCATTTACTTTGGTTATATTATCTAATATGCTATTAAAGCAAATATAATGTGAGGCATAGGATTACACCTGAACTTGGAACATTAAAAGAAAGTTTGAATTATTCTTTAATACAAAAAGTCTTCAAAATGTGAATTCACTGACCTTATTTTGTTTGAGCAGTGATTGCATTCTAATTAGATAAACATCCAAAGATTTCATTTTATTCTGAATCTCCACAAGTTGTAGGGCATGGTCAACCACTGAAGGTCCATCTCTCTGTAAAATATTGTATATTGCCACCTAGAAGGACCAGAAATAAACATGGATTCAATTAGGAAGATAAAATTTATTGATAAAAATATGTCATCACCCTAATGGGTGATTCTGATAAAAGTAACATGCCTGCAATTGGGGTTAAATTAAATCATTTTTGGTTAGTTAGATGTTCCAGATGAGTTACATTTGACCTTTAGTTTGATATGTATAGACCTATTTCCAAATAGCAATTACAAAGGATTGTGGGATAGAGTTTTGGTGTTTGTCATTTTTGTCAATGGCATTTTACTGTGGTGAAAATTGACGTACACCCAAAACGTATCCCACAATTCATTGTAATTGCTATTTGGAAATAGGTCTATTGCATATGCTCTGAAATCAAACTTAAGATCAAGCACAACTCTTTATTAAGCAGGGCCAAGGTTAAACATCCTTTGTTCTTACTTCATTCTTTTGTATCCTTTCTGACCCACTTCTATTAGCAGAACTTAGCCAAACTTGTAAAAAGTTGGAGCACCTGCATTAACATCTTTTGTTCTCCTTTTTTCTTTTTTGCTGCAACCGACCTACTTACATATTCATTCTCCAAATATATTTTGTTCGTTCCACCCCCCTGGAGGGCTTTCATCTGTTTTCCATTTAATGATTTGTGAGATACATTCTGTACCTCATTTAAGAAAGATCACCTGTGTCTCACCTACTACAGTTTATAGAAACACCTGTTTCAGCAGTAAACTATGAATATTCATACCTGGAACCTACTTCATAAAGAGTTATAGTTAGTTAGATGGAGTTTTACGGCCAAAAAGAGTTATAGTTCGAGCCTATTTCACAAATAGTTGCAGTTAATCTCAGTTTTATTATTATATGCAATAAAATAGTCCTGTTTAAATCGAACAAGAAACCAATTTTAACTCTTTTACGGAACAGGATTCTAGCAGCAACAGCCATGGGGATAGACAGGAGGGGACATTTACAAAACAGTAACATCACAATACAATTTAGTTTCTGATAGTACGGAAGGAGCCAAGAGACTTAACTCCTTTTCTTTTCTTTGTAAAATGGTGTGAGGCTCTTAATACTGAGGATAATATCAAGTGGACTTTCATACAAGAAACAGATCCTCAAAATGTACATATTATCATATATTTGTTGAAAGTTCTGTGAACAGAGTAACATATAAAATGTTGCATCTGTTAAATCTCAGCACCAGTGACTGTTTCAGCTGTATACTTTCATTTTCAAAAAAAGTATCAAACATGTTCTGTGAATAAATCCCACATTATAACTTAAATTATACTAAATTTTACAAAAATTAGTTGCAAACCTACCTCCACAAATTCAAGATTCCGCAGGTCTATATGCCCCAGCTTATATTCACTGAGCATTTTACCAAGTTCAATCAATTTGTAGTTGTCCCTTAATTGGTCAGCACTAGAAATCAAGGAAAAATATTGTTTTATGCCAACAACTCATGTACCAACTAGTGACAAGTACCTCTCAATTTTTACTTACGTTGGTCCATCATGTAACTCTAACACCATGTTAGGTTCAAAATCATGTCAAAATACCAAAATAGCAACAAGTATGGTACTTTTAACTGACATTGCAATTTAAAGGTGTGGCTATAATTTCTAAAACCAGAATGCAAAAATGCATTGAGGTTTCGATGATACATTAATGTTCCATTTTAAAGAGTCCCATCATGCACCATTATCTTCTCATTCATATGTTATACTGGCATGTTCAAAAAATAATTTTGTCATTCCAGATGACCTTTTGACCTCCATAAAAGCCATACATAGCTAGACAGACAAACAGCAGACAGACAAATGGACAAACAGCTATCTTGAAAGATTATATTTAAAAAGGTTTCCAGGCTCTTTGACCCCTGGAGACCCCAGATGACCTTTCATCTCTGCCAAAAACAATGAGGACCATCTGATCATAATGCATCCACATACCCAAATGTGAAATCTATCCAAGTTTCCTATCTTGAGATCTTGCATAAACAGGATTTTCAGACTTTAACCAGCAAAGACCCCAGATGATCTTTCACATCCATCAAAAATTTTAGGTACCATTTCCTGACCGTAATGCATCCACATACCAAATATGAAATCTATCCAAGCTACCTAACTTGAGATATCACATTAACAAGGTTTTCAGTCTTTGACCCCCGGTGACCCCAGATGACCTTTGACCTCCGCCAAAAACGATAGGGACCATCTACTGACTATAAGGCATCCACATACTAAATATGAAATCTATTCAAGCTTCCTACCTTGAGATATCATGTTAAAGAGATTTACAGACTTTGACCCCCAGTGACCCCAGATGACCATTGACCTCTGCCAAAAACAACAGGGACCATCTACTGACTATAAGGCATCCACATACTAAATATGAAATCTATCCAAATTTAATACCTTGAGATATTGGGTTAATGAGGTTTTCAGACTTTGATCCCTGGTGACCCCAGATGACCTTTGACCTCCACCAAAAACGATAGGGACCATCTACTGACTATAACGCATCCACATACTAAATATGAAATCTATTCAAGCTTCCTACCTTGAGATATCGTGTTAACAAGATTTTCAGACTTTGACCCCTGGTGACCCCAGATGACCTTTGACCTCCACCAAAAACGATAGGGTTCTTCCTCTTAATATGGCACATCTATGTACCAAGTTTGAAAACTGTCAGACATTCCTATCTTGAGATATAGTGTTAACAAGCAAAGTGTCACAAACACACACACGCACACAGGTTTTTTTCCACACAACCTGAGGACCCCATTGTGTTTTCCTTTGTTCCTGCTTCCTTAACCCTAACCTTAACAATAGACTCTCTATTATTCACACAGGAGAGGACCCCAGAAATCTATTGAATTTCCACCAGAGGACCTAAAATCCATTGTTCAGGTCCTCTGTTTCAATATGAAACAAGTACACACACACACACATACACACACACATACACACGCACACCATCGTGAATGCATTGGTTTCTCTTATCATCGAAACCAATGACCCAGTCCCCACCTTTGACAATTCTTCCAGGGATGTTTCACTAAGAAACAAATTTAAGCTAGATAATTTCCCAAATGCTGTTTATCACTCATGATAACTACTTCTCAGAACCCCCCCAAACAATTAGTTGTCAGTTGCTCACCACAAAAAGACAGTTTTGTTGTAGTAAGTCACGTCTCGTAGTGTGGACAGGTCTTTAATGTTGACAAGATGTTTGGAAATCCCGGAGAAACATGAAAAAATTTGATGTTACTTTTGCCACTCAGTGGCTTTGTGATTTTTCTGATCATTATTAGCGTCAGTGTTTTTAATACTTTAAGTCAGAAAATCCAAACAGATTATTATGGGTTTGAGAGTTCAGAAAACGGACCAATTCTGCGTAAAACAGAATGGCTGGCAAATACATATATGTTTCATTTAAGCTTCATTTCAGGTTCAGATTTTATAAGTTCCTATACTGTTTAAAAACTAGTATTTTTTTTCAATTTAAATATCACCGTGAATAGTGAAGTTGAACATAATTAATTGACTCACACAGGATGGTCCACCTTGAGGCTGGCTTGGACCAGGTCTTGCAGGGCCTTACTCCAAGGTAGTTGGGCCCTCTTCATCATAAACAATACAGACTGAAGGTGAAGCTATTTAAAAAAGAATACAAACAAAAAAATTTGAATGCAGTAATGCTGCAACAGTGTAAACAAAACAAATATGAAACTTAGTCAATGCTGTCATTATTCAAGGAGTACAAATTTGAACATAAAAGTAAAATAAGTATACACACCAACATAAATCATTGTCCAAATTGTGTCACAGAGTGCTTTAACATTAATCCAGCTCATTTCAATGTTTGGCTATTTTTTATGGAAACAAAAATTGAGCAAATTAAGGCTGGGTTTCCATACAACATATGGACATGTTCATTAGTATACAAAATGTGACACAAAATGACAAAAAGGTACAGTAAAGATATTTCTATGTCAATGCAAATATTCATCCATGATGAATAAAAATGGACCAAGGTTGTGAACTTTGACTTTTGTGAGTAAATTTTCTAGTCTTATAGAGATTTTTCACTTGATGCCAATGCATTTCCATTTGGTAAACTCCTCATCACAAGCTCATAAGGAAGTTTGCCCCCATATGGCCTTGAGGTTGTAGAAAATGCCCACAGGGTTTCCTGCCTGTCATAAGAAGTGACTAAGGAGAACAACTTTTACAGTGTTTGAACTGTATTTGGAACAAACTTGAACTTGTACTATATTCAAACCGTATCTAACTTTAGCTTTTTGACTAGTTGGCACTATGTTAACACATTCCTGTTGGACTGTTGTTAAATCTCATTTAACAAACTAACTAAAATAAGCTCGTGTTCAGGAACTCAACGACAGGACCTAAGTTTTGACTGTGTTACAATGGATGCCTGGCCATCAAACTACAGTGAAACAGAACACAGTTAAAACCTCTACAGGTTAAACTGGACCCAGTTCTCATAGATTTCAAAGACCATTAGAGACAAACTTCAAAATAACTGGTAACAAAATTCAAAAGCAGGCTCATGGGAATCCATGGGTGGGGTATAAGAAGCAAGGTTAATCAAACAATGGAACTTTGGATAATCCAGAAGAGAGTGCATGCACCAACACCGACCTATCCTAAATCCTTCACCAAACTTAAAGCTAGTGTTTGCATGGGTATCAAAAAATAGGAACCGATTACCATACAGGTGCCATACCTGTCAAGCACCAGGTGTTACCGTGACTAAAAGACAGCAAAATTTTGTTAGGCATACATCATAAGACATTCATGATAATATTTACAGCTGTGCTGGAGAAATAGTGATCACGCTCACAAGTTCAAAAACACTTGATTTGTCACAATGTTTTATCGTCTCGTTTTGTTTCAAAAAAAAAACGACAAGTAAAAGAAACGTAACAGAAAACTGTCAAATAAGAAAATTTGTACATCCCAAGGCCTATATCAATTTGATATTGAAATTTGGAACCTTTCCCTTCTCGAAATGCAAGCATACTAAAAGCTCGAAGCTTCTCCTTTTAAAACACTGATTTAAAAGTATCAACCAATCAGAGCCCTGTATTGGGGTATTCTCTTTTACATCCAAAATTACAGAATGTAAACAAACCAAATTGGCAAAATACTTTTGTCCATTACCGTGGGCAATGCCTAAATGGGGTGGTTCTTTTTGCATGTGATATTTTCTTTTAAGCTTTGGGTAGTAGATTTGGAACAAGGTAATAGGATGGCGAGCGGGTACCCAGGTAGCCTGTTCGAACACTTCTTAAAGCAATTTAAACTTACAAGCTGTTGGAGTTATCATATTGGTACATTATTGAGATGATGGATGTAAAATGATTTGATTTTATGAGGAGAATAAAGGATTAAACAACTGACCAAATTTTCTCTATATACCTGCACTTTGCATTAAACAAAACAATAGACTAAAATGAGTGAGTAGAATAAATCTTCTGATCATGATAAAGTTGAGAGACTGTTTCTTTCAGGTTTTAAATGATGTTAAAAACTTTTACAAACCTCTTTAATTATGAGATCAAAGGGGGTAACTTTACCTCAATATCTGTAATGTACTCTGAGATAGCAATTGTACGGGATTCAAAGGAATTGCAGTGATGCTGTGAGGAGAAAACAATTTTAAAGAGTTAACCTGTCGCAACCCTTACTCTGGTTCTATTGACAAAGGTTTTGCTTTTCTTATAAAACGTATGTCAAATTATACTGATGGTCTATAATTCCACACCGGTCATATTCATATTTATGACATCAGAGTGAGGTCCCCATGCCATGTTCAAATGCAAACTACGGTAATAGGGAAATGATTAGGCTTTTGTTTTTAATTCCCGATCACTCGTTCCATCATGATATTTGTTCAAAGTCTTTCACTAGTAAATCAACTTCAAAAGAAATATTTTGAAAGAAGCAAAACCACTCATTTCAATCAAACATCAATGATATGGAAATGTTTCCTGTTTTCTGTACTTTATATACAACCTCATGGGGGAAACTTGCTGTCCATAGGTGATGCAGCCACAGCTTGGTTTATCAAAAAACGATGACACATGCACAACCTCTACAAAGCATTTAAAATTCTCTGTCCATACTTCATTTGATGGCAAAGATGTTTTTTCCTGGGAATGGAATCAGTCTTCCAAAGTTCTTTCCACACTTCCATGTACATGAAAGGTAAATTTCCTTACAAGTACAACAATTTTTGGGGAACTCCCAGTTTCCCAATTTTCCATCCATGGCTCACAAGGTACCTGCAATCATCACATGGTATCAAACCAACCAGAAATTCTGAGAATTGAAAAACCATCTGTTACTCACAAAGGAAAAGTACAGGGTACATTGCAAAATACACAGACGATACAAATTTGTCTAATATTTTTAAAGTCCCCCTTACTCTCTGGCAAAGAGAACCCAGACATTTACTTTCCAAGAAGTTTTGCTTTCCAAGACAGCTACGTCCCTAAAAGGAACACACTTAACGACTGACCAACCTCAAGACCGTTGGTATAAATGTTGCAATGCTTGGTCTCAATCTTGTGACGTTATTTAAAGAACTGTTTAGATAAGCAAATATATTTGCAGTTCCAGGCATTGATTGCAAGCCCGTAAGGTATTCCATTGTCAAGAGGCACAGTAAACAACTGCATCCACCCCCAAAATATTGCTCTGAAGCAACTAATATTTTACACTGATACAAGAATCCAGTAAAGAAGTACACTTTTACAATTAAAGCTTACCGTGATGTATTGATGCAGAAGTTTGTCAAAGCTTAGATGATTGTGTTTAGCATATGGTTTCACTTGGTTCTTGATGACCTTTGACACTAGTTCCATGGCAACCACTCTATCCAGCATAACAAATGCTATAGATGTGACGTCCTTCTGCAAATGGATCAACAAATGATGGTTATGACTACTTAAAAGTCATATTTTGTTAGATAATTTAGTTAGTAAGGGGAGGTTATAATGGCTCGGTTTCTAACCAGTTGGTTTAAGTCAGGCTGACCACAGCCTTTTTTCAGTTGTGGCTCACTGGCATGGTTTCCCAACTCCATTGCTTATGCTGATCACCAAGCACAATGGCAATGGTTTCCATGTTTAAAGTCTTGGGTGTGACCAGTAATCCTGTGAACCTGTAGCGATTAATCACTAAATGATTGCATGTGGAATAAACGTTTAGCACATAGCTACAAGCAATTTTGTGATATTAATTAATTGCTAAACAACTGCAAATTTTTGAGGTTAAACGTTTGGTTATTTTGCTAAATGTTCACAGCCCTAGTGACCAGGAGTCACGACTCCAGACAGCCCCCCCCCCCCTCCTTTAGGTTTCTAGCTGCAAATCAGACGCTCTAACCTCTTAGACATGCAGCCAGATCTTGCCAGATAAGATATTAAACTGAACCATCTACAAAGAGCTACAGCAGAATGAGCTTCTCTGAATCACAAAAGCAAAATCTTGATGGTTTCCAGAGCAAACTCCAAATCATGATGAGTTATTTTGAACATGTGGAAAAGTTTACTTATTTGTCTGAAAGCAAAATGAAGGAAGCCAAATTCTGTACATTAGTATAACAAACATAAAAACACAAGCGGATTTAGTTTCTACTTCATAGTCATCTATCAACCTTCTCCTTCTATTCTTTTGATTTATTTCAACTACACAGTTGGGTTATTACATTTGTACATCCAACACTCAAATTGTGTAATAATTTCCTGCTTCACTCTCTTTACTACAGAATCCCACATTTGTTCTTGTGGAAGAGTATGCACTTTTCAGGGGTCAGGATTGGATTCCTCAGTCAAGTCATACCAAAGATTTTATAACATGGAACTTACTGTCATTGTGGGAGATGCTCCACATAGGAAATGGAGTAGGGAAAGCAATCATCCATAGCCCCACAGGCGTGAGAAAGGTTGTAAGCACCACTAGATTAAACCAGATGGTTGTAAGGAGGCATAAAAACATGATCTAATTTATAATTACTTGACAATACAGCTGGTACACACAGTGCCCTATGTTGCTTTAGAGTAGATGTAAATATTCTCATACTTGCCAACATTGTCACCTCAGAAAAAAGGGAACATATGTAGGATATGATCTACTGTGTGTGGTGAGTGCACAAGCCATCAACTCAATATGTGGGGTCCAGAGGACAATACTTCTCTTTTTCTTTCTAAATGTTCACAATACAAGTGGAAATTACTTAGGTGTATGCAAAAATTAATTTTTGCCAAGATAAATTGCTTTGCAATTTTTCTGATTACTTTCAGTATTAGTATATTCTTAATACTCAAAGTCAGAATTTATATTGTGACTTTTATGGCTTTTGAAGCTCAGAAAACAGAACAGATCCTCTTAAAACAGAACAGTTGGCAAGTAATGTATGTGGTCTTATTATGAGAAAAAGTAGGTACAAAAGTATGGATTGAACCAATTTTATCCTGAAAGGAAATCCTTTAAAAGAGGCTGAACCAGTTGAATGAAAAAATTGAATTTGATGTAAGGCTAAAAATTAATGCTGTCATAACTTTTCAAACTGTCATTTCCAAGTACAAACATTTTGATCTCACCTGTGTGTAAACTTGTAGAGAGAGATAACAGTTGTATTTTTCCTTCAAATTTTTCAGTCCTGTCAGCTGTCCCAGTAATGTTTGTAGTTGGTTAATCAGCTCACTGTTGTCAGATCCAGATGACTATGGAGGAAAATGAGAGGTGTAGGGCATGACAAAATAAAATCATTGCAATATTCCACTGACAGGGCACATAACGTGTACATCCTATGCACTGACTGTCGCAACCACCTGTGGCAAAAAAGGCACACCAAGATGGCTGTCATAAAGGTATTAGTTGCATGATTTGACAAAGTCTCTGTAATACTTTAAAAAAAAGTTAACGTTAAATGGGGAACAATATCATATTTTTGCAATAAGTGCAGTGATTTTGACCTTACCTTGCATTGCAAAAATATTTCAACTTTCTTGCAAAATCTGCTGATTTGAGCTACTTGAGCAAGTCCAAACTTTTACACACAAAACCATAGCAGAGAACCATCTTGCTATGCCTATACTAACACCTACGATAGCAGCAATCCACGCATGCATATGCTCTGTCCATGTATATACGAAGTCTGTGGATTATTCATATGGTATTCAATGTTGTTACTGTACCTGCTATCACATGAATGTTTCAATGTTTTTCTACCAAGGTACACTCTCTCCAACTGAGAGAAAACACAATGGGGAGTCACAATAAATAAGGTATCAATAAATACACAAAAGTGAGCTCAGACCTAGAATTTTAGGTCATACAAGTACTATCACTTACCTCAAATCACTGTTAGAGGTGTGGGAATTTTTTGCACACATAAATGAAGAATGTTAGTTCGTACAAATCCATTGAATTTCAATGAAACAGCACACCAACCACACTCCTTATTCAGCTAAGGAGTGTGATTTGTGGCACACCTGAAAATTCTAAAACTCAAAACCTTTTTACTATACATACACATTCCTTATCTCTATAAGAAGTAGGCATAGATGGTGGTTACCCAACATTCCTTGCAGTCACAACTCAAGGCTAGGACTTGCGACTCAACTCAGCTCTGCTGCACACTGAAGCTCCTTTCCAATGTCAGTAAATGTATGTAAATATACTAATACAGTATCTTTAAAATGTCTACACAATTACTCCTGCTCTTAATGTATATGCATAGGTGGCAACTATGACATCACTGAAATCGAACCAAGTAGGAGTGGCGACTAGATAACTTCTGAGCCATGATTATTCAGGCTAAAGATAACCAACTCAAAAAATACAAGAGTCGTCAAAGTCTGTAAGAAGGCCAAGTTGGGAGGAACTCAAGCATATTCAAAACAATGAAAACAAAAAACTTTAAACTGCAGAGGCTCACTGCTATTTGTGTGTAATTTAAGAAATATCAAGTTTTCAGAGACCTAAAAAAAGGAAACCTTCAAAACAGAAGATTAACTGTTATGTAAAGACAGAATATGAAGCAACTACATAGTTAAATAGCTAGATAAGCTTTGGATGTGATACTCAAACAAAAATTGAAGTGTTCTTAAAAAGCAAGTTTGGTCATTTGTTAGCACATGGAACTGTGATGCATAGCATGGGATTCACAAACCGAGCTCAACATATAGTGTACAATAGTCCTTTGTTTTCATGCAGTATGTGCATACAACACTATAATGCATAACTCTACGTGTCTAGCCTACCCAATCAAAGAAGGGGTCTGTCTCAGATCTACTTTCTGGCAGATAAAATGCAAAACTAAAAGGGCAGTTAAGGCACAGCCCACTGAACAAAATACACTCAGGATTCCTCCCAATGATATGGATATATTCAGAATGGACGATGTCACTAAATTTCCACGTAAACTCAAATTTTGGAATATGTGTAGTGGGTTCAGTATTGGTTTGCTTATCCCGACTATTTGGAGGATGTATGCACATGCGCAGCCTCCAAAACAAATGACCAGACTTGATTATTGTTTCAGTTCTCACCTGTCCAATTCTTGTATAAGTTTGGTATGCATGGAAAAACAGCTGCAAAAGCTCAATGCCATTACCAGGCCAGGAAAACTGTTGGAAATAGAATAGTATTAATATTTAACAAGGCAAAGTACAAAGCAAGTGGATATATAAGATAGGGGGTTCCTGTAAAACCAGGACACTTGGATCCTACACATTGCACATAAGAAATTTCACAAGTTATTTTAGGTTCACTTTGTTAGAGCTCTATGATAATTATTCCCTAATTTATGGTATCATCCATTCATTTATTTACTGTGTTTATTAACCCTTAGTGCTATTAACATTTACTGGACATTTTCATTGCTTATTTTAAATTAACTTACATTAATACAAATCCAAAAATGTGAAAAAGCTTAAAAAATGGTATTAATAAACAGTATTGTTATTTATTAGGGCTGCTGTGATAATCAATCATATTTCCTTTATCGATATTGTCAACATTTCCACAATGATATCACAATACCATATAGCTAACACTATGGCTTGAACAATTGCCTTAACCACGCTAACAAACCTAGCATCTAATGTTTATGCAACAGTATGTACATTGAACAAAACCACAATTAGACATGCACAATAATGTGCTAGCTCCATTGGAGCGCATAGTAATGTTCACAGCACAGTGAATAATGATGTTCACAGTATAGCGCAGGGCATAATGATGTTCATAATATGCACCAACATGCAAAACTTGTACAATGAGATCAAACGTTAGCAGAAGTGAAGAAGCAAAAGTGAAAAAGATACGATATTAATTGAGGTTTAATCATTTCTTTCATTCTGAGGCAATATCACATCATAACAAAACTTAAGTCAATGTCATTATACATGAAATAATTTATCCAGTATTGCATAGCAATTTGCTACACAAACAGGCCAAGTTGCTACACAAATGAAAATTGTGTAGCTATTTTTTGTGTGCATAACCCTTGAATTTTCACAAACAATGTGTGAAAGAAGTCAAAAATCTTTGAAACTGCAACACAAAATTAAATGATTTCAAACAAATTGTCAAAGGTTTTAATGCCATAACTTACTTTGTCTCTAATTTCCATGTTCCGCACTCTGTCTTCGATCCAAGCCACCAGTAATTTCTAAAGAGAAAAAAGTTACCACATAAATAAATTCCTTCAGTTTTGGATTATCAAATGCTATTGAAGATTGTGAAAGTCGGATTGGCGAGTGCATAAGTAAATCAATTCACAATATCAATACATTTAGTTATGATGCAGGCTGTTTTTACCAGCAGGAGATGAACTTTCAAGAAACGTATTGGAAATAATTAAAATACAAAAATTATAGATAGACAAAAACAATAGATAAACTTACTTTTCCATCATTATAATCCCTTAAAACAAATGGAAATAGAACATCTCTAAGCCACGGAATGGTGGCAAGGTGGTTCTCTGACGGGATGGAATCCAGGATAGCTTTAAATGTATCCATGTCCATCCTTGGTAACATCTCCTCCTAAAAACAAGGAAGAATACACACACAGAAAAAAACATACACCAGCATTATTTGAAAAATGAAGAATTTAAATATGAGAAATTGATGAGCAAAAATATTTACTGAAAACGCACAAAAAAATAATAAACAAGCACACTTTGAAGAATTAAGTGTGCAAATAAGAGAAATGTGTGAACACAAATATTTACTTAGAGAATTAACAATGCAATGGTACCTTGTTAGAACAGAAGCACATAAGTATGGATATCAGATAATTCTAAACCTTAGCATAAGATATTCATGAATATGCAAGACTAAAAAGGAATAGTATTCTTGCAAATTGTTGTACTTGATTGCTCTCCAAATTCAACAGGAAAAGTATTACTGACAGTGACAACTAGTGTTTCTATTTCTACTTTCAAGGCTTCCTCTAAATTGTCTGTACTACCATAAATATGTTTTAGATTGGCAGACAGACAACATACAGATAGACACAGGTTTAAAAAGGATCACATTTGAACCATTACATGTTTACCTGGTTTCCAAGTATTACTCTCTAACTAAGAAGATAATATCAAGAACCAAAAAGGACAGGTATTAGATATATTCCAGTTTGGGGGGATTCAGTTTTGCCAATTCAATTCGCAACATTGCTGAGTGCAGGAAGCTGTAACCTCGACATTCACAGAAATGTGAACAAATTTGGAGTCAATTTCCTAAAACTGTTATTCAAAATTGTTAGTCTGGGGTCTGCAGGTTGCCCTTTGGAAAACTTCACATCGAGAGGAAGCTTTGGAGCAAAGCAGTCCTGCTTTTTGTGTCTTCTAAGCATGCTCATGCAGAAAAACTTCATTTATGTCAACAGATTCAAAATAATCTACAAACTCTCCCCACCTTAGCCATTCCTCCTACACTGACCATGGCAAAACTTTTTGTCCAGCAAAATAACTTTCGTGAGAGTTTTGCACAAGATGTCATGTCTGACTTCTTAAAATATGGAAATTTCCTAAAAAGTTGGGTGGGGTTTCATCCAAGGGCAATTTTCAGTGCTACCATCTGGACAAAATTGCTAAGTCTGTTACCCAGGGAACATGAAATATAATTTATAAACCTAAGACTGACTCCACAGGTCTGTTCATTTAGCATCTTAAACAACTTTCTTTTGCGACCAGAATAAATATCACACACACAACCTCTTACCTTATGTCTCAGACAAAGAGCCATTGCTGGTGATAGTAAGTTAGCTTTCAAAACCTGTATGAGTTCTTGAGCCACAGTTGGTTGCAAAAATTGGTTCCACTTTTCCAAACTAAAACCCAAACAGATAGTTACAAATTACTTCATACCAAAATACACTTCTGGTTACAACTCATTTGTATCATAAATTTGACCAAGAATGCAACAAATTCAAGAATGGTTAACACTTAGGGTCTCCATCAAAGGGAGTTACAGGGGACATTCCCCCCTCATTTTTCATTTCCTTTAAAATAAAAAAGTCAATATCTAGGTTTCTCACTTAAGAAATGGAATATCCCAACTTATGCAAGTAAATAGCCTTGAAAACCCCTCAGGTTTCACCTTGTATGGGCTTTCAGCCAGCTTTTATGCCCCTGGACCCACTTGTTACTTTGGCCAAGGAGAACATCAATTTGAACTTGGGGTTTGGCAGTAATAAATCCCCCATTTTGAGTTTCTAAAGAAATTCCTTACATTAATTTTAAAAGTAGTGCAACAATTTTCATCATCATCATCATCTTTAGCAAAAATTGATTGCCACATCCAAAAGTCACTTTAGCCATTTCAACTAGTGTCATGGTAGTTAATGAAACAGGAAGGAAGGTTTTTTTCATATACCTGAACATCTTGCCTCCAAACATCAATTCAAATGTTTTAAGTTTTTTCATTATCTCCAGTAACTGCAAAAATACAAGAGAACATAATGTAATCACTTTTAGGTCCTTTTTATGTCTTGTATACAAAATTCATGGTGTTTACCAAAATTTGAGCCTCCACTTCCATTACCTAAAAAAATACAAATCTCTCTTATGACGACATCTGCAGTCAAGTCATGTTAATTAGACTCCTTCTTTCTTCCCTGCCATCAGTCCCACTCCCAACCCTAAACAACCCTCACCCCCAACCCTCAACACATATTACTTATTTCTAAAACAATAATAAAAAATACCTATTCCATAAATACATTTAAAGCATGTGGATTTTTGTGCCTTTGCATATCTGATAAAAATATTAACCAGCATCTGTCAATTTTTTTTAACTTAGTATGAAAACTCTTGGCCCTTAACATCAGATAGAATCATTTTTAAATAATATCAAATTTATAAATTAATACCAAATTAATAAAGATAAAGTGTGATTTTACATCTGGTAAAAATAAAATGTGAGTTAAAAAAAATAGCCAAGTAAACGATCACATTTACCTCTGTCCTCAAGTCTGCTGTGTCAGAATTGTGACTGTTAGAGAGCTGCAAAGAAAGAAAAGTAGACTGACACCTGAGTAAAATACTTTGCAGGCAAAAGGAAGAGGAGCAGTGTGTGCAACAAACAAAATTTACAAGCATGCATAAAAAGGCTTTTTGAACAGTACCCAAATCAGCTGTCTGTATTTGCTGGTGAAGTTGCAATGTTATGTGCTTGCCTCCATTAGAGGGGAAACTTCCTGTTCTGTAATGTCATATGTATAACACATATAAATGTCTGTATCCTATGGACTGTATGATGACTCACTGCATGGGCAAGTGGTTAGAGCATCTGATTTGCAGTCACAAGGTCTGGAATTACATTTCTTGGTGAGGTTATACCAAAGACTAAAACTGGAACCTACTGGAATCTGCCATTTTGAATGGTGCTTGACATAATCAATAGTGGGGAAGTAACAGGGAAAATGAGCCAGTGAGCCACAAAAAGAAAAAGGCAGTGGCCAATCCAACTTAAATCAATTGGTTAGAAACTCCTTCCAACTATCTGACCTATGGAACATGATAAACACATTGCATAGGTGTGACCATGTTTTCTGAAAGTGTAACAACTTGGATGTCTCTTATTGTCACAAATGAATTTTAAAAATGGATGTGCATGTGTACTTCATTTGTTTTTCAAGATACTTTTGTTGTTGAAAATATTTAAATTCCTTGATATGTTTAAAAGATGAATATTACAAGCCTTTCCATTTAATTTCAAGAAATGTAACAAAAACAGAGAAACTTTGTTATCCATAAAAGTTATAGCACCTCCTGGTTATGCTTTCAATCATTTAACCACTGCCCCACTATCCCAACTCCTCTGTCTTCCCAAGCTCTCTCACAAACCCCCATTGTGTTCTGTAACTTAAATGTTAGATTTTAATCTACCTTACCTTGTTATGAGCATAGTCAAGTAGCATTTGATTAGCAGTCAGAGTAGGCAATCCAACATCACTACAGATGGTCCCTATAAATATCTCATCAGTGACCTGGTCAAGACAATCGGTCAGTTCTTTCATCTGGCTGGAAAATGTTTCTCCCTCTGTTTTGTCATCATCATAATCCACGGCCATGTTTTTCATGAGATGATTGGCTCTTGTTTTATGGACAAGCTGAAAGAGCAGACAAAATTATATTTGTCATGCATAAAATGTGAGCATCCCAGATGAATAACCTCTACGTGTGTAAACGCCCAGGATTGCTGTCAATGGGGGTAAGTGGGAATTTGCCTCCCCCCTTCCCTGCCCCCGTCTTTTTTTTCTTTTTGCTTGCTTTTAAATTTTCTGGGGTACATTTAGAAAATTATTCCTGCACATGATTTCCCTTGAAATATAAATCAAATAAATGAATGAAGACATATTCTGTGTATTCTCTTCGCTCCATTGTTGCTCTAGATCAGGTCCCACCCCACCCGCCTGCAATCCTGGTGGAAACCCAGACACCACATTACACAAAAGAAGTCAGTGCCAGTTCTACCATTCACTTACAACACTTTATATTGGTAATTTAAATGGTGTGAATATCTATGAGGGGAAATTGCCTTATTCCATACAATTCCAATTTTTCCAACTAAAATATTTTAAACCTCTCCCAAAACCCTCTCTAAACAGTCTCAATATATTCCTTGTTCAGGTACACTCTAGTTTACTGATTGAGGAGGACCTCTCTACAACAAACCTTTGAAGAAAAGAAGTATTCATGAATGATATGTGCTCCTAAAAATTCAGTCTCTCTACTTACTTGTAAATCAAGTCCAAACAGGTTTGCAAATTGTTCTGCTTCTTCAAACTTCCCCTTGTGTAGCAATCTGTGAAACCTTGTCTCTGGGAGTGCTTCAGTAAGACACCTGACCCTGAGAGTAGACACTTCTCCACTAGTATCATCTTCATCCCTGCCAGTACCTTCTACTAGATAGATAGTTTCCTGTATCCATGGAAACAGAAGAAATAAAGCTGAGCACATCACAAAGAGGTAAAGATAGCAACAACAAAGTGAAAAAGTAGAATAAAGATGGATGGGGAATTTTTCATTCCACAATTTTCCATTTCATTGTAAAAATACCTCATGAAGTTATGAAAAATATGCAAGTCACAATCCTTCCAAGTTTTTACGACATGACAAGGTTAACAGTTGGCCTGATAACCAGAGGCCAGTAATTCACCCAATATGCAGTGCTTTAAAAAAATAAGAGAAAAGTCCTTTGATTATGTGCAAAAGTAAAAAAGGGAAATGACTTTAAACAAAATCAAAGTTCTTGACCAGTGAAAATGTCCTTCATCAAAACCCCCCAGTGCTTTGATGTTCCTTATTGTCCCAAATTGATTTTATGTTTATGGTCCTAACTATTTTAGGCAGTTTTTATTTCAAGGGAAAATGCAGTCACACCAAGTTTGACTGGTGGAGTAGACTATCCTGTCTCATGATTGGCTCTTAAGGATCATATGACAGTATTTTTCAACTCAATTGTGAAATGTACTAAGGGTAACTGCTTGCTTTACCTTTAATATGCGATACTGGAGACCAAAAATATTATGAAAGATACTCTTTGAAGGGAATTTAAGAAAATTGAGAGATTTAGCTGTTGCTTCAAAATAAGTTTGGGACAACTGCTCTTGCCCTTTAAGCTACACACAAGTCATTTAAATAACATGAATTCTAAATTAACATGTGACATTTTTCATTAAAATCAATTGCAACAAGTTTTGTTAGTCTTTACGAGAGAAGGAACATTGAAGCTTATCATGGTTACTGTTCAGATGTAGTTATTTGAACTCAAGAATCTAGTCATTGACTTGTAAATGAAAACACCTTATTATGCACTCACATAGGATGGTGGCATTTTAGCAATGAAAGAGTGATGGCTAATACCCAATGAGTAAACACAAAGCATCCCTGGTAGTGAGAAAACTTTCAGAAAACACTCTGTTTGACTGACAGTAATGGCAACAGCTTGCATCAGTACATCATCAACCCTGGAAATGAAAACAAAAGACATGAATATTCAAACCACTTGGTTCATTTTAACTGGTACTAGAGGACCACTGAGGTAATGGATAATTGATGCATAGCTGATAGCATGCATGATACAGAAGAGTCATACTCAACACAACAACTTTCAAAACCTTCTGAACTAGAAGACTGTGGATGTCAGTCAGTCAGTCAGTCAGTCAGTCAGTCAGTCAGTCAGTCAGTCAGTCAGTCAGTCAGTCAGTCAGTCAGTCAGTCAGTCAGTCAGTCAGTCAGTCAGTCAGTCAGTCAGTCAGTCAGTCAGTCAGTCAGTCAGTCAGTCAGTCAGTCAGTCAGTCAGTCAGTCAGTCAGTCAGTCAGTCAGTCAGTCAGTCAGTCAGTCAGTCAGTCAGTCAGTCAGTCAGTCAGTCAGTCAGTCAGTCAATCAGTCAGTCAGACAGTCAGTCAGTCAGTCAGTCAGTCAGTCAGTCAGTCAGTCAGTCAGTCAGTCAGTCAGTCAGTCAGTCAGTCAGTCAGTCAGTCAGTCAGTCAGTCAGTCAGTCAGTCAGTCAGTCAGTCAGTCAGTCAGTCAGTCAGTCAGTCAGTCAGTCAGTCAGTCAGTCAGTCAGTCAGTCAGTCAGTCAGTCAGTCAGTCAGTCAGTCAGTCAGTCAGTCAGTCGGTCAGTCAGTCAGTCAGTCAGTCAGTCAGTCAGTCAGTCAGTCAGTCAGTCAGTCAGTCAGTCAGTCAGTCAGTCAGTCAGTCAGTCAGTCAGTCAGTCAGTCAGTCAGTCAGTCAGTCAGTCAGTCAGTCAGTCAGTCAGTCAGTCAGTCAGTCAGTCAGTCAGTCAGTCAGTCAGTCGGTCAGTCAGTCAGTCAGTCAGTCAGTCAGTCAGTCAGTCAGTCAGTCAGTCAGTCAGTCAGTCAGTCAGTCAGTCAGTCAGTCAGTCAGTCAGTCAGTCAGTCAGTCAGTCAGTCAGTCAGTCAGTCAGTCAGTCAGTCAGTCAGTCAGTCAGTTAGTTACAGCCCAGTTTCCAACTAATTGGTTCAAGTCGAGCCAGCCAAGGCCTTTTTTCCAGTTGTGGCTCACTGGCTTGTTTTCCCTACTCCATTGCTTATCCTGAGCATCAAGCACAATGGCAGTAGGTTCCATTTTTAAAGTCTTCTGTATGACTCGGCCTGGACTTGAACTCCCAACTGCAAGTCAGATGCTCTAGCCACTTTATCAGGCAGCCGGTGGATATCAGAGCAAGAGTGTCTTACAGCGCTGTTAATATGAGACCAATAACTCTACAAACAAATTGTCTCAGACTTGCAACCTTATTTTAATCAAATCTTTATTGATACTGGTTTAGTGTAAACCTAATTTCTTTGCTTAAAGATTATTTTGAAGGGAGAACAAAACAAAATGTCAACATCCTGGTTCATGCCTATGATCCCTTGAAGTAAGTTGTGAGAGCAGTCACAAAAAATGTTCTTCATCAGCTAAAAAAAATGCCACATTTGACAAGCCTATGATGTAAGGGTCTGATTATTGACACTTCGTGCATGTGAAGGCACAAATTTGATTGGCTGGGGATTCTTGAGGGTTGGGGATTGTAGAATATGCAGAAGGTATTCTCTGCTGGTCTTAAGAGGTGACTAAAGGGAAGGACTTGAAAAATTTTTGAACTGTATTTGAAACCAGACTTGAACTTGATCCTTAAAGGGCAAACCTCTCACCCCAAACTACAATTTTGGTATGGGGGTACCCAAATTCTCAATTGGCTCAGCTCTTTGATTGACAGCTAATTCAAACAATGCAGAGTACCAAAGCTTATATTACACAGCATGAACAGTACTGAGAGTTTTGGTTATATAAATTGAGTTTTTCTATACTCACCTTGAAGCAATAAACTGAGATTGTATCTGGATGAGGATGAATTTCAGATAAGGGTTGGAGAATTGGTACTGTTTGGGGTGAGAGAATCAGGCCTTTAATTGAAACTGTACGTGACTTTTTGTTTTTTATCAGGCTGAGGCTATGTAACACATTATTGTTGGTGTTTCTTTTTTTTTTTTTTTTTTTTACAGATGTTTCATTAAGTCCCATTTAACTACTGTATCTAGAAACCTGGCTCCATTTTTAATAAGTTTCCCTTGTTTAACAGGGTTTGGACTTTTGAATGTAGCCCCAATTTAATGAGTTTAGAAGGAAACATGGGGTAAGAAGCAGAAATGATATCTGGCAATCCATAAAAGAAAGAAGTATTTATTACTCACTTTGTGTTGTTAGAAGAAATGACAGGATTGTAGTTGATGAGAATTAGATCTTTAATCCCCATCTCTGACCAATGAGCAATTTGAATCAAGGATCTCTTATCAAAGGCACTCAGAACATTCTGATAAAAAAAATAATCATTTCATAAGTCAAAATCAATTTATAGAAATATTTATCCATTTTCATTGGAGAGTGCGAGTCAAATGACCATAGAGATTAATTTCTATTCTGGGAAACTAAAAGGTCAGCAAAACAAGTTGACATTGCAGCTTTCATGATATAGGCAAATCTGGACAGCATGATGGTCTGATTTCAGCTGGCCAAAACTGGGGTCTATCACCTTTTAATCTTTCAATTTCCTTGCTTACCTGTACCATGAATGGTTGTACATTAAAATACCTCTTGATTCATTCAATTTAACTGAAAATGGTGGTTTGAAATTCATGTATGAAGTAAAGGAAGCTGATTTAAGACTGATGGACCCCACTAATGGTTGTCTAGAGTCACTAAACACAAGCGCTGATCGCGTTCGTCTACATAACCATGACTGAAATGTTGTTAACTCTTGAAAATATGGATGAGAGCTGTCATAACAATTACAGTATGCAATACAGTATCAATGAATCTGAGCAGTTAGTAATGGCTACCATTAGTGGGGTCCTTCAGCCTTAAAAGAGGGGTTTAAGGTCACAACAGGATTTGGTATGTTAGAGGGGTAGTTATGCTGAGCATTTTGGTGAAATTTGCATTGAAATCTGATGTCTGGTTCCCAAGATATGAACACGTAAAGTTTTCACATTTTCAACAAAAAGTGAACTTGATGCAAGCACATATGACATCACATCCCCACATTAATGGGCAGTCTTTCATTTTCTTTAAACTTTATACTGGATTTTCTCCTCAACAATCCCATAATATTAAAATGTGATTGCATAAGTGGCATGAGAGTTTTACAAACTTTGCATCCCCCACACGGAGGTCATACTCGTGTTAACTTCAAGGTCAACACAACAGTCTGATAAAACGGAAGGAAACAAAGCATTCCTTGTCAATGTGAGGAAGTGATATAAGCTCTGCTGCCCTCAAACTCACTTTTAAACACAAATCTACTGGCTTCATTTACTGATATCTCAAGAAATACATGTCCAATTTGAATGGAACTTTCACCACACTGTGTAGATTTTGTTCCTCTTTCACATGTGAAAATTAAAATTTTGCTTAAACTTCCCCTTTAAATCGTCTCAATTTTATTGTTAATATACAATTCTTCACCAAATTGAAGGAATCGCTGAGTTTTTCAGTGTGCGATGATCCATGATACAGTGAAACAAAGAATTTGAAAGATTTAAACTGAGGGAACCCAGTTATACCCATCAAAATCAGATCATCACTTTTTACATATGATTTGGATTTGTGTATATCAAAATATATTTTCAATTAAGTTCATAATGCAATAAATAGGCAACAATGGGACACATACCAACATCTGCCCTCTGTAAAACATAACCCCCCCCCCCCACCTAAATCTTGTAATGTGACCAACATTCTTTTACTCAACTGTCAATGTTTCACATACATTCAACACAACAAAATTCATAACTGTCTAGAATCTTGACTGATATTTTCAGGATCTTTTAAAACGGTCAGATCCTCTCATGTCCATGTTTTTACCACAAAATAATATATTCGAAGAGTCAAATGACCATAGAGATTAATTTCTATTCTGGGAAATTAAAAGGTCAGCAAAACAAGTTGACATTGCAGCTTTCATGATATAGGCAAATCTGGACAGCATGATGGTCTGATTTCAGCCGGCCAAAACTGGGGTCTATCACCTTTTAATCTTTCAATTTCCTTGCTTACCTGTACCATGAATGGTTGTACATTAAAATACCTCTTGATTCATTCAATTTAACTGAAAATGGTGGTTTGAAATTCATGTATGAAGTAAAGGAAGCTGATTTAAGACTGATGGACCCCACTAATGGTTGTCTAGAGTCACTAAACACAAGCGCTGATCGCATTCGTCTACATAACCATGACTGAAATGTTGTTAACTCTTGAAAATATGGATGAGAGCTGTCATAACAATTACAGTATGCAATACAGTATCAATGAATCTGAGCAGTTAGTAATGGCTACCATTAGTGGGGTCCTTCAGCCTTAAAAGAGGGGTTTAAGGTCACAACAGGATTTGGTATGTTAGAGGGGTAGTTATGCTGAGCATTTTGGTGAAATTTGCATTGAAATCTGATGTCTGGTTCCCAAGATATGAACACGTAAAGTTTTCACATTTTCAACAAAAAGTGAACTTGATGCAAGCACATATGACATCACATCCCCACATTAATGGGCAGTCTTTCGTTTTCTTTAAACTTTATACTGGATTTTCTCCTCAACAATCCCATAATATTAAAATGTGATTGCATAAGTGGCATGAGAGTTTTACAAACTTTGCATCCCCCACACGGAGGTCATACTCGTGTTAACTTCAAGGTCAACGCAACAGTCTGATAAAACGGAAGGAAACAAAGCATTCCTTGTCAATGTGAGGAAGTGATAAAAGCTCTGCTGCCCTCAAACTCACTTTTAAACACAAATCTACTGGCTTCATTTACTGATATCTCAAGAAAAACATGTCCAATTTGAATGGAACATTCACCACACTGTGTAGATTTTGTTCCTCTTTCACATGTGAAAATTAAAATTTTGCTTAAACTTCCCCTTTAAATCGTCTCAATTTTATTGTTAATATACAATTCTTCACCAAATTGAAGGAATCGCTGAGTTTTTCAGTGTGCGATGATCCATGATACAGTGAAACACAAAATAATATATTCGAACATTGAGAAAATAGGAACAATAGGTTCACTTCCATAAAGTTCCCTGACTTTTGCAGAACCACTTGAAACATTGTTCATTTTCCCAGACTTTCCAACACTGGAAACGCAAGTTTCAATTTTCCTTCACTTTCAAGGAACTGTTTGAACCCTAATTGTTTAATTGTGCAAAAGAATACAGAATGTAACCTTTCAGTCCTTGATGTTCTCAAAAATTGTAAAAAAAAAGAAAACACTTGTAAATGAAAATGAAATACCTACTTGAACTTTTTCAAAAGTGGAAAGACAACTAAATATGCTCTAAAAAAATCTTCTTGCTTTTTGCTTATGTACAAGTATCAAATGATACTATACCTTGTCATCAACAGCAAAGATGTAATCATCATACACTACACACTGCTTGAAACCCTCCCCTAAGAGAAAACAGAAAAATAGACAAACAATGCAACATTAGTTACTATTAAAGAGGCTCATTGAGTTGATATCTATAACTTAATGAGAGTCTCAAAGGGTCACTACCACAAAGCAATGCTTATAGTTAGCATACCAAGTCAAAGTTTCAAGCCCAAAATCACAGAAAACATTAAAATTTTGAACTTCCTAGTATCTGACTTGCAACGGTTTTGTACATAATTTAAAAAAGTGTTCGGTCACAAATTTTTAAAAACTGACTTGAACCGTTAAGTACTCTCTCATGAAACAGTTAGTTATATGTAGGGTATGGAGATTGTCTAAGATGGACCATTTGTCATTGATATGTGAAGAAAACATGACAAGTTTGGAAAAAATTGTTGAATTTCATGAACAAACTCAATGAGCCGCTTTAAGAGAACAATTTAGTTAGATTCAATGGATCATGTTTCTACTTAAAATATTTAAGATTTGAAGAGGTCAGCTGGCAGGAGTGGCAGTACTACAGGAGGAGGTAGCATGAGGGGAAATTTTTACTCCTCGGGTTACCTCCCGATTTTCCCCTGTTGCCCTGCCCTCTAAGTTGGGCCAGTTAGTAGTAAGGTCATGCCCCCCACCAGCACTTTGCCCCTGAACCACACCAGCATGAGTACATGCTTTGCATTTGGTTTCACTCTGCTAGTGAAAAATTTTTGCCAAGACATTTTTGTTTGTCCCCCCCCTCCCCAATTCTGACATTCTGGCACTGCCAGTGGCTGACAGCTTTCAACAATAAATAAAGAGATTAAAGCTAGGAAGAGGTCCATTTTCTGAAACTCTGCTTTCTGGGATCTATAAAAGCATGTATTACTATATCTGCATAAAAGAGCACTGAAACAAAAGAAAACCATTTTGTAAGATCTGGTTAATATTTGGCTATATTTTCTTTGGAAAAGCACAAGGCCAGCTTGGCCTTGAAATGGATACATATGATTTTGTGAAACACCAAGGACAATGCTGAAAATACAAAGATGCCATGACATTTTTTTAAATCCAGCTTGACTAGTTACTATATGGGATCAAAATACATGTACAATTTACTAGATTTTAAGGAGTGAACAAGCCTTACCTTCCTGTTTCCTACAAGGAATACACTGATAAAGTTCAGTGTTCTCTGCCTCTAGTCTCCAGACTGCCAAACATTTGTCACCAGTACCCTGTATTGAAAATGACAGATTGGAAAATGATATTTAAAAGTTGCTACCACTAACATTATCAAGATTCCTTTAAAGTAAAAAAACCAGAAAGCCGAAAGGCTTAGTGATTCCTTGCCGCTGAAATGTAAAGCCTTTTTTCACATTGACATTGCTTTGCAATATTTTTCAATTAACAGGCCTCCATAATGTGCCCACAAAGTACACATGCAAGGCATGCAATCTTCCTACATTGAGATCCCCCTTGCCCGTTGTGAACCCAAATGACATTTGACCTCCACCAAAAACTTCTGGGACCATGTATTCACTATGTGCCATCTACATGACAAACTACAGGACCCTACAATTGACCTTTCTTGAAAGACTGTGCAGGAAAACTTGCCAGGCTTTGAACATGCTGACTCCAAATGAACTTTGACCTTTGGAAAAATCAATAGGGATCATCTACTCAATAAGACCAATTCACACACTAAATATGAGCACAGTCACACATACCGTTCTTGAGATATCGTGTTTACAAAGTTTTGACCTTTTGACCTCTCATGACCCCAAATGACCTTTGACCTCCACCAAAAACAAGAGGGATCATCTACTCAATATGGCCAAGACACTCGCTAAATATGAGCACAGTCACATGTACCGTTCTTGAGATATCGTGTTTACGAAGTTTTGACCTTTTGACCTCTCCTGACCCCAAATGACCTTTTATCCCCACCAAAATCAATAGGGATCATCTACTCAATATGACCAACCCACACACCAAATATGAGCATAGTCACATGTACCGTTCTTGAGATATCAAGTTTACGAAGTTTTGACCTTTTGACCTCTCAGGACCCCAAATGACCTTTGATCTCCACCAAAAACAATAGGGATCATCTACTTAATATGACCAACCCACACACCAAATATGAGGTTAGTCACACTAACCCTTCTTGAGATATCGTGTTTACAAGCCAAAGCGTCACATACACACACACACACGACATCACCATGGCATAGATTCCTTGCCTGCCTTCGGCAAGGAATCAAAAAACACAATTATTTGGCAATCAATGAAGGTCTAGCTTAAAATATCAAATGATCAATCCAATATTACTTTTCATGCAAAATTTAACATTCACCAACAGCGATTAGTTCTAAAAGGTAAATCTCAGTCAAGATGAGGCATCACATTCATATTTAAAGATTTAACATTGCCCCTTACAGAATGTGTAGTGTTGCACTCTTGTCAGGCATTCAGTTTACACAAAGGGTTATCACACTTTTAGCTAAAAATCCCAAAGTTTAAATACATTCTTCCCAGCAGTTTTTTTGGAAAGGGTTAAAATATTGAGTGTATGACAATGAATCAGACCAGAGTGAGCTTGACATTTCAAACAATAACAAATGAGTTTAACTACCACTGGGTTTCTAAAATTACTGTTAAACTTACAGTAGTAATTGCATATGCACCATCCATTTGTGTGTAGCAAGTCAGACTATGAGTTACATCATGTTGAGATGATATATCAACTGCACTGTATACCATCATCTGACAAGGGAGAAAAGCAAAAAGGTACTTCACTTTTTAAAAATTTTTCGTTTCATATGGATGATAAATGTCATGGTTTTCTAACCTTGGGGTAGTGAAGCTAGAATTCACGATGGAGACCTGGCCTACAACAAAGTGACATTATTCTTGTCTATGCCATTTCAAACCCATCGAAAAATAATGCTAACCAAGTTGTGAAATGGAAGGGGTGAACACAGGAGATGACATTATTATGGTGTAACTGATGTCCATGTTGTTCAATCTAAAGCTCACTATTGTGGGATAACGAAACAGTTCCAAACTATTCTGTTTCCAAACTATTTGAAAATTTATCACTACCTATGAGTCCCTAATCAAAAGTAGTACAATATCACTTATCCAGTAATTTTGTATTGCTAAGGGTGAACATCTACAGTAAACAGGGCATGAACTCAACGAAAAAAATATTAATTTCAAGACTTCATGAATTTTAAGCAATTACAAGAAAACAGTAAGTGCAGGGGTACATTTGTGGGTCTGTTTTGAGGTTTATTAATTGGGGTCACAATCTGATGGTGTTATCTGGGTTACTGTTGCCTTGACAAAAATGCTGGGAATCCCTGATCTACAAGTATAATACAATTTTAGTTGATCTACAACGAAATATTGAACAGGTCATTAGGCATGGACAAACAAGGAATATAAAAGGATGTTTTGCAGGAACGAGAACTTAGAAATATGTCCACGGAATGGACAAATAGTAGTAGCAATAATGTATAACATTGCAAAAATAATATGTTGACGATAAATATCACGTAATTCCTTGTTCTAAATATAAAATAGCAGTTACTCTTAAACTCAAACAGCTTATTTATAAATTACATGTCTCATATACAATACTCACTTCTTTAACAGTTTGCATACTCCCTGTCTTAATCGCTGCAAAAGAAAAAAACAAAATTAATGCAAATTTAGTACCTATAGATGTTCACTACAAGCTGAAATTGATAAGGATGTGGAATAAGAACAACAGCGAGTTACAGTGCCGTTAAAGGTACTGTATGGTGAGTCTTTGTGGCATGCCAATTAAACGGCCTGACTTCACTTGACCCTTTTATAAAGAGTAAGATTTCCCAATTGAAAATCTGTTGATATGATGTCAACATCTTTCTTTTACCATTCTCAATAGTTACTTGGTCAAAGTTCCAATGTTTCTGGAAATATTTGTAGTCTATGCAAAATTAAGATGAGGGATGTTGCATGGTGTTGAAATTTTTTTTGTTAAACTTGTATTTTATTATTGATCAATCTGCATTCTGCAACTTCCAAATTGTACTGAAATATACAATAGATGTGTTGTAAAACAAAAAAATGCTTTGATGGAAATTGGTGAAAGATATTTGTGAGGAAAATGAAGCCAAAGATGATGATGCTTCCAAGGAAGGCTTTATATAAACCTTATGTATGTAGTATCACAGAGCAGAAAGTGCCCCTCCCCCCCCCCCAAAAAAAAAGGCAGGTGCAAACCACTTCAACAAGCACTTACAAATGCTGGCAATGAATTTGTTAACCAGTTAAATAAGCACCTAACTCTACTGCACAATTGCAACAAGTCTATACCATGCATGCAGTCTGATTCATTGTTTTGGTTGCATAGTGATGCAGCACGATGTCAATACAATATGATACAATACAATAACATAAGATACAATGCGATACAATAAAACAAAGTACAACACAATACAACACAATGATGTGGAGTCTATCCATCTCTCTGCAACAAACCTTTATTGATACCAGTGAAGTTAATCTTTGGAAACCTGAATAGAGTTTCTTTGGTAAGCACCAAAAAGTTCCATACATCTGTGGAAATATAAATTTGATATCTGTGTTTTTAGTAACCTATTTACTTCTCCTAATATCATAGATGCCTAAGTTGTATAACTTGCAAAACTTTCACAAACCACACAATTTAATCAAATTTTGGCCAGTTGTTTCCCTGATGAGAGAGGTAATACAACCATTGTTTGTTAATGATGATGTCACTGTGTCCTTACCCCTGTTTCCCAACCTCAACCCCCCTGGTCCCTGGATATCCCTTTCCCATTCCTTGAAACAAGTGCATGGATTAATATTTCTGTCCCTTGTGGCTCAACTAAAAACATATGAGGTAGGTTTCAATACAAGTATTTTAAAGTTAGCTTTGACACAAATTTACATTTATATTACACAGTAACTGTTTTAAATTTTTTATGTAAGATGTCATTTGCCTTTTGGAATGCAGAAGTTCTGCAGGAAAAATGTTACTTACTCACAGCCCAAGAGGCTCCCTTACCCTTCTACACTTTGCACGAAGTCCAGAAAGGTACCTAATTACTAAACACACTTTCTATGAATATTTACATTATTTGGTCTCCCTCCAAAGACTGTGTTGATTGCCCTAACTACTCTTTCTGTTACCTTCTTCTATTTAGGGAATTTGTCATCTCGGTGAACGTTCCCCTTTGAGAAAACCTTTACATCAGGAGGAGTTCTACGTTCAAAATGGTGCACTCTTTTTCTGTATTTCAAGTATATTCAAGCAGTAAAAATTACATTTGAGTAAAAGGAATAAGAAGCCCCTAAAATATGTCCACACCCTTGGCCATTCCAACAAGGAAGAGCATGGCAAAGTTTTTTGTCAAGCACAATTGATTTCCTGAGAATTTTGTTGAAGACTTCAAAATTCCTGAAATAAGGAAATTTCATGAACTCTTCCATCTTCGAGTCTTAAAATTCAAGTGAAGATACACCATACTTCCCCTGATTTTATAATATTTCGTTATATGTGAACTAAGCATGTAAAAAGCTGATACAGCAGAAGCTGGTCACATTTTCAAACTAGAATAATATGAATTATTACCTACTTCTAAAAAAAATAACTAACCTTCTACTGAAAACATGTGTTAGGCATGATTCTCAAACTAAATATTTTTTTCTTTATTAACAATGTAGAGAAAATGCCTTTCAGGCATGTACAACCTTGCCATTCTTATAATATAGACTTGTTTAATCATATACACTTCCTACGCTAAACTTAAGTGTACATCAATACATGGAATAAATAAAAAATATACATGATAATTATCATCCTTAGAAGTGTGTGACAAGCAAAGAGTCCTGACTTTATGTGGCAGTTAAGGAGTAATCTTCCTTAAAGGGCCAATCCTCTTGCCCCAAACCACACTCCTTGTAGGGGGTAGCAGGAACTCTCAATTGGCTCATCTTTCTGATTCACTGCTTATTCAAACAGTGCAGAGTAACAAAGCTTATATCACACAGCATGAACTGTACTGAGAGTGTTTTGAGTATGAGTATACACACTGAGTTTTTCTATAGTCACCCTGAAGCAATAGACTGAAATTGTGTCTGGTTGAGGGTGAATTTCAGACAATTTTGGGAGGGGCTCAACTAATAAGGTTAGGAGAATTGGTACTGTTTGGGGTGAGAGAATTGGGGTTTTAAGGAACCAGAGAGCAAAACTGCATTGAGGTTTTGATGATACACAAATGTTCCATTTCAAATAATCCCATCATCAGATGACCTTTGACCTCCTCTAAAAAATAGGGGCCATCTTCTGACAATAACGTGACCACATACCAAATATGAAATCTATCAAAGTTTCCTATCTTGAGGTATAGTGCTAACAAATTTTCAGACTTTGACCCCTGGTGATTCCACATGACCTTTGACCTCTTCCAAAAACAAAAGGGACCATCTTCTGACAATAACGGGTCCACATACCAAATATGAAATCTGTCCAAATTTCCTATCTTGGTATACAATGCTTACAAGATTTTCAGACTTTGACCACTGGTGACTCCAGATGACCTTTCACCTCCTTCAAAAACAACAGGGACCATCTTCTGACCATAACACATCCACATACCCAAATATGAAATCTATCCAAGTTTTCTATCTTGAGATATCGTGCTAACAATATTTTCAGCTTTGACCCACCTTGACCTCAGATGACCTTTGACCCCAGATGACCTTTGACCCCCATCAAAAACAGTAGGGACCATCTTCTGACCATAATGCATCCACATTCCAAATATGAAATCTATCCAAGTTTCCTATCTTGAGATATCGTGCTAACAAGATTTTCAGCCTTTGACAACTGGTGACTCAAGATGACCTTTGACCTCCATCAAAAACAATAGGGACCATCTTCTGACCATAATGCATCCACATTCCAAATATGAAATCTATCCAAGTCCTATCTTGAGATATCGTGCTAACAATATTTTCAGTCTTTGACCACTGGTGATCCCTGATGACCTTTGACCTCCATCAAAACCAATAGGAACCATCTTCTAACCATAACACATCCACATACCAAATATGAAATCTATTTAAGTTTCCTAACTTGAGATATCGTGCTAACAAAATTTTCACAAATTGACCCCCAGTAACCCCAGATAACCTTTGACCTCCATCAAAAACAATAGGGACCATCTTCTGACTATAACGCATCCACATACCAAATATGACATCTATCAAAGTTTCCCAACTTGAGATATCGTGCTAACAAAATTTTCAGCCTTTGACCACTGGTGACCCCAGATGACCTTTGACCTCCATCAAAAACAATAGGGACCATCTTTTGACCATAACGCATCCACATACCAAATATGAAATCTATCCAAATTTCCTGTCTTGAGATATTGTGCTAACAAGATTTTCAGCCTTTGACTCCCAATAGGGACCATCTACTGACCATAACGCATCCACATACCAAATATGAAATCTATCCAAGTTTCCTATCTTGAGATATTGTGCTAACAAAGTTTTCAGATATTGACCCCTGGTGACCCCAGATGACCTTTGACCTCCACCAAAAACAATAGGGTTCTTCCTCTCAATATGGCACATCCATGTACCAAGTTTGAAAACTGTCAGACATTCCTTTCTTGAGATATCTTGCTAACAAGCAAAGCATCACAAACACACACACACACGCACACACACACACACACACATACATACACACGCCATCATGATTGCATAGGTTTCTCTTATCATTGAAACCAAAAACTCTTCAGAGCTGTGTCAACATTATTTACTTTTCTTTAGACACACCTCTTTAATGACTGAGATCCTCTGAACCAACCTGTTGTCTATGTGAAAATAATGATGTCAAGTGCCACACAGTGTTGAGATCTCTTCTGTTGACCCCAAATCAAATAATTTACACAGCCTGAAAGTAACAATACCCACCTGTTGAAGGATCTTTGCAGAGTTCTGCTCCAACAAAACATTCCTGATCAAGATCAACATTTTCCAAAAGTGCCTGTGAAAAAGGAAAAAAACCAGGACACGTGAACAGAAAACTTCTTTTAATAAAACAACCAAAATTGTGGAGACATTGGGCTTCCCTCAAGCAACTGAGAACAAAAATAAAGAGAATTTGTTCTGTCCTCAATATTTTGTGGAAAAACTTGAAAAACCCTTCTGTACTTATAAACAGATTTAACTGGGAGCAAGCTCTTCTTTGCAGAGTGCACATACACAGTACAGTAGTAGTGCTTACGCTAAGCTGCTGTGACACAATTCTGATACACTGGCTTGTCAATTTGACGCACTGATGTTTGTGGGAAAAAATGAAAAAAGAGGGTTTAACTTTTTCCCATGTTTGATGTGTGTCCAGTTTCACAAAACTGACATTTCCAAGGAGTCAATTTTTCACTTACTGAGTGTATTGACCCAACATATAATTTCTTAGAGGAAAGAGTGCCCACTAGGTTGTATTTTTTAAGTGTTTGGTATGACACCAAATGGAATTAACCCCCATTTACTGAGCCACACACACAGTTCTCAACCCCCTAAGACATATGCATGCAGCCAAACAGTGTAGAAGTGTGGGAGGTACTCAAACAGGCGACAGTTAAATTTGCATAACATTTCAGGGTATATAAAATTCCTCTCAGTCGCAATCAAAAACAAAAAATGGATGGCGTATGAAGAGTTGATCTGATACATTACCTGTGAGTATAAGATTTTTCCCATACCACTGTGGGCAAAATGAACTGTTCCACTTCTTTCAGCAATAATTAAAAATGTAGAATCATCACTCCATTTGATCACATCTACAAAAGTCTCTGTTTAGAGGGAAAAATAATGTTAAATTTAAAAAAAAAAAAAGTGATGTGGCAGAAATAACAAGATAAATGTGAAAACATCAATATCAACCCGTTCAAGTAAAACTTTATTGTATCCCACGAAGGGTAATTGAACACTCACAACTGCCCAAGTAAAAACATGTAAATGTAATAGAAATTAACAATTAAAGAAAGAAAAATAGTAACGAGTACCGGACTACAGAGACAAACATGATGTAACAATAAAAGAAATATGACATTAAAAAGTAAATGATAAGTTAGGAAAACCAACAGATTTAAAGGGCCTACTAGACATGAAATTTTAAAAAAAATCACTTTTTCAATTTTTACTGTTTTAGCCTCCTTAGTGCATTAGGAACAGATATTCATTCTTTATTTAATTCATTTTCACCTCTTTATTAGTGTATATGAAGAAACTAATCACCTTGTCGATTTAAATCAAGCCGATCAAAATCATGAACAAAATCACGATTTAAATTGAAAAAATTCAAAAAAGAAAATCAAATTACTAACTAGCTACTTTTTTTTTCATTTCTCAGTATATTTTTCACGATAACTGCAATATTTATCAACAACTATGTACGATGATATTTACATACAAAATAACATATCATGTGACAATATACTAATACTATTTACTAAAATTCTTACCGAAACTCAAAATGACCAGCAGTTTTGGACAATTTTCATCAAAGGCAGAGACTTGTTGATCTGCTGCTATGCAAAGACCTTTTGATGACAGTGATGAACACACTTTTGGAAGCTTTTTCACCTGGAAGCAAAAAGTCATTGAAACATTTCATAGGACTCATTGCAGACTTGAACAGAACACCAGCAAGAATCAATGTTTCTTAAAAGGGGCTAGGAAAAGGGAAAGAACTATGACACAGTAACAAGAGCAAAACACAACATTACAACAGTTTTAACCTGCAGACAAAGTTGGACAGCAAGTGATGGTCTGATTTAAGTTGGCCATAACTGGGGTCTATCACCTTTTAATCTTTCAATTTTCCTTGCTTACCTGTATCATGGATGGTTGTACACTGAATTGTATCTTAATTCCCTCAATTTCACTGAATATGTGGGTTTGCAATTCATGTAGACAATAAAAGAAGATGATTTAAGGCTAATGGACCCCACTAATGGCTGCCTAGAGTCACTTAAAACAAACCCTCATCAGATTTGTCTATATGATGAGTAGCCACCTCAGTACATACAGTAAAGAGTGCTTTCACTGATATCGCAAGCCCTGCCTATTTCTTGACTGCCAAACAAAAGCTCTTGTGCAGTATGCCCTGTATGCATAACTGCTCAAGAACTATAAAGCAACTGAAGACTGATGTGGCAACTGTTGATCTTTGACCAGTAGTGGCTGTGGACAATCAAATTTTGACATCAAATTAAAATGGTCTATAAAATGTGATACACTGTTGCAGCATACACACCTTCATATTGGAAGCATTTTGGGCCTTGAAAAGTCTTGAAAGGGAGCTGTTTTAGGATTCTGTTTAGAAACCAAAAATGTGGGAGAAACCTGGAGTACAGATGGCAACTTCATTTCAAGTGGCAACCAACTCAACAATTTACATTAAAGCTGGTATCTTCTAATAGGCAATTTCAGATGGGAAAACTGCAGATTGCTCTTGGATGAAACACCCACTTATACTTTAAACCCTGCCAGAGCAATCAAATGCCAAATTCCTGCTTAAAGAAACTAATTAAATAAGAAATTTTCAAAAGCCTTAGAGATAAAGTCATAGTTATGAAAAATGTTGGCTATAAAGAAATTTACCTGACCACTGTGTGAAATAGTAGCTAGGGTATTGACTTGATACAGAGGTGAGCCAGACTCAATCCTTGGACCAAAGTTACAGGTTTCATCTCCACCAAAATCCAATTCCACCTCTGTCCAAGACATTTTATACCTTAGTACCTGAAAAAGTAGGAAGAACCTAAAAAGTATTGTATGTAGACTTTCATGTAGACACAGTACAGTGATATTGATTAGGATTATAAGCCCATTTTTTTTTCTATTTGAAGTTAAACTCTTCTTTATATCTAGTTGGACAGAACCCAAATTTTAACCAGTCTGTGTAAATTTATGATTTGCATCAAAGTACTACAAAAATCAAAATTACCCAGACTGTCATGACATCACATCCACAGACAGCTTTTACCAGACAATTGAATCTGATAAAAGCTGTCTGTCGATGTGACCTCATTGAATAATTAGCAAAAAATTGATTTTCATAGTCCTGTCCCAGTAGTCATAAATTTACACAGGTTGGAAAAGTTTGGATAATTCCCAACCAAAGGTGGGGAAATTTTTGCTTAGACTCCAAAATTTGATAGTAATCCATTCCAGTATCACTGTAGTGTGACCTAAGCTGGTGGAAACCAATAATATTAAGCTTTGAAAAAGCTCTTCGGAATGCCAATTGGCTAATTGAAACTAGAAACAGTGAATTAACATACTAAAATAGTATTCTGCTTTACTGAGGTCATCTGGGAGACTTTAATAATAAACAAGAGCCCAATGGGCACTGTGGTTCCTTGCTGGATATTATAAGAACTAGTGTACTGCCAGTCTTCGAAATTGAGCAAAGTGAAAGCTCATACTCAATGTTTGTAACATCTTCACAAGGGGTATTTTAGTACTAATATTACATGATATCAATGATTAAATTTTTGTGGCCTCACTTACATTCAACTTGTATTAATGCTTGGTGATCCTTCAAAAACATTTCCTCATTTCCATATGTATTTATGCTTGTAATCAAACTTGATATTATCACCAATAAGCAATACACAATGTGGTTAGAGAGAGAAAAACACCCCTTGTACTTCTCTCATAAGTTATTTTTACCTGCTCTCAAATAAAACTTGCTATTACTTTAAAACAATCTACCATTTGTCCTGTTTGCTATCTCTATACAGAAAACTGGGTTTATTCAGCAGTTAAGCAGAAAGCAAGTGATTAATGGGGTGTGATAATAGAATGAGGATTAGGTTACCCCACAGAGCACAGCAGTATTAAAGAGACATACTGTATAATCCATGCATTGCTTCCAGTGGCAGAGAGGCTAGTTTAATGCAATGTGACCTGTGCTCATTGAAATCTACAGATTTCAGTTATTGCCCTCTTACAACTTTGAATGATCCAAAATCTGTGTATACCTAAAGTAATCATTACTGAACGAATGTAAAGGCCAAATTTCTAAGGTGTTTGGGTGTGTAAGCATTCAAAACCAGGTGACATAAAAAATCTATTGAGCCTATCTTTATCTAGCTTACAACATTTTCTAAATAACATTTACAGTGGTTGACCTCCAGTGACCTGGATGACCTTTGACCTTAACCAAACACAGATTGATTTGAAATCTGTCCTTTTTGCCTTAAAATACTGTGTTAAAACATTTTTCAGTGTTTGACCCCTGGTGACCCCAGATGACCCCTTGACCTTCACCAAACATATCAGATTTCATCCTTACACAATAACACACCCACACACCAAGTATGACATCTTTCCAAGTTTCCTACCTTGAAATATCATGTTGAGAAGGTTTTTAGTTTTTGACCTCTGGTGACCCCAAATGACCTTTGACCTCCACCAAAAACGATAGGGCACACTTTCGAACTATGGCACTTCTATATACCAAGTTTCAATTTAATCCAACTTTCCCTTGTTGAGTTACAACGTACCCAAGCTAGCGTCACAGACACACACACACACACACACACCACACGCCAACCTGACTACATAGGTTCCTTTTGCTAACGCAAGGAACCAAAAATTATGAGGAATTCCAGGAGGATTCACCTTTTTATCTAAGAAGACAGGAATAAAGCTATTCAATGATTACTCATTGGTCAATTTTATCATTTCATTTGGTAAGCAGTAATGAGGTCTGGGCTCTGTGACTTCACTGATAATTTTGTGTAATGAAGAACATATTAAAAGGATTTCAGATATGATTTTGGTTTGAAGGAGATATATATCATAATTTGGGAGGGGGCTGTTCTATGGGGCACAGCTGATATTCCCATTAGATACTACAAGTATAAGCCTAAGAAAAAAATCCCAATTTCAAATTTTTAATTTCAAATTTATTTTTCACATGATTTGTCACAAACATTTTACAGTACTGTTATAAAGCACTGTATAACACCTTATGGGCAGTAGAAAAGTAGGAAGGGCTTTTATCTAAGCTAGAGACCATGAAAAAAGTGAACAAAACAGCTCAAGGCAGAAAAGTATCTTTTTTCAGGCAATTTAGTGTTACAGCATCTTGCTCGTTTCCTACTAATCCTATTACAAAAGTGGAATGGAAATTCACATGTGAAGGATTCATGACGTACTGTAAACTTTTTTTTGGAATGACCTTGGACAACACTGCCTTCCCCCTTTTAATATGGTGTCTCTCTCTCCCCTTTGAAAATATTTTGGTTTCCAAGGGTATCAATTATGCAAAATACGTACTGCAACACTTTTTACTTTAAACAGAGTTTCTATCTCTTGAATCCTAAAAATATAAGAGTTCTTTGAATGTAACATCATCAACTCAATGGTCAGCAAAGTTCCAGACTTCAAGTTGTTAGGTCATGAGCTGGAACCTTGGTAAATCCAAAACTTTCTGTTAAGCTCTCAAGGCTGGATTTACCATTTGTAGCACCGGAAACAATGAATTTGGGGGATGTGACTATGCTATGAATGATCTGTCGCTACATCCAGCTTCCTTGACCAGTCATTCTTCAAATGGAGGTGAAATTTGGAGGTGAAAATTGACTGTAACGCTAAGTCAAATATAGGACATGAGCATTTAGACTGTAGTGTAAGTGTAAAAAATCACAAGCAGAGTACTGCAAAAATACAAAAAAAAGTATTTTTTCAGAAATTGGAGAAAAATAATGAATAACGGAAGGAAGTAATCACCTCATCAAGGTATTTTTAAAATGACTTTCAAATCTGTAAAAGTGAAAAGTTAACAAGATGAAAAACATAACTCACTCGACTACAGTCATAACAACATTCAAAACAATAGGCACTAAAGTAAGAGTTAGTAAAAATTAACAACTTGCGTTACCATCTAAAACCAACCTTATTCCAACCTGAAAGAGAATCAAATAGGCCTAGGCTAATGTTAAGAATGTTCCAATTCTTTGACATCACTTTATCTAACGTTTTGGCCATATAGCCTAACTACTGTAAGGGCCAGGCGGCGGCGGGGAGTTTTTCTATAGACCTGTACTGTAATAAACAAAGATAGTAGCTGGATGAGGGTGAATGTCAGACAATTGTGGAGGGGCTCCAGTAAGAAGGTTAGGAGAATTGGTACTGTTTGGGGTGAGAGAACTGGGCCTTTAAAGCTCTTAGTCTTATTATAGGTCTCGGGCCTCTCGGCCTTAGTCACTGAACGTGACCGTATAATCCGTTCCTTGTAGTCACTCCTTACTACAGTAACTTGCCTACATGTACAAAGATAACGACGTTTTAACCAAAACAACAAACTGAGCTCTAATTACGATGGTATGGTTCATGGAACAGATTTGAGTTAACATAATGATTTTGAGCATTCTTAAATACCACTTACATCTTCTGGAATGATGAGCGAATTCATAGCAAAAGGCAGGAAAAATGTGGTGCCATCCTTTGCAGTAGCATCGACATCTTGACAGCTTGATCGTCTGTTACTGTGTCGCTCGAGGACCTGTCGAAGACCAATTAGTAAGCGCGGCTAGTCAGTACTTGTACGTCATATAGTAAGCTCTCTGTACATTGCAAAATTGTACAGTCACTGCGTAGGCTTCCCCGTTTTATATGAGGTCACATGACAAACACTGACTTCTTCGACTGAAAAATTAATCTGCACAGGCTTAACGTTACTCGCAGAATTATCCTGCCAAATTTCCCTTTTAAAGGTCTTATTTCATTAACAGACTTGTGTGGAAGGTGAATGTGACGACAAAGATCATCTGTGGAAAGTTTGGTGAGAAAAGGTATCTTTTTGGGGACGTGAGGGATGCCTACTCACACGGGCTATCTCGGCCTAGGCTACTGTAACGTCTACAGACTAAGCTAGGCCTACCTAGCCCTTGAACAGGACCCAGCATTACGTTCCTATGCTATACACTTCATTTCTGGGCCCTTGCCCGGTATACACAAAAACACAGCTCACTTGCCTACTCGCGCGTGAGTAGGCAACCCTCACGTCCCCAAAAAGATACCTTTTCTCACCAAACTTTCCACAGATGATCTTTGTCATCACCTTCACCTTCCACACAAGTCTTTTAACGAAGTAAGACCTTTAAGAGGGAAATTTTGGCTGGATAATTCTGCGAGTAACGTTAAGCCTATGCAGATTATTTTTTCAGTTGAAGAAGTCAGTGTTTGTCATGTGATCTCATTTAAAACGGAGAAACCTACACATTGACTGTACAATTTTGTAATGTACAGAGCGCTTACTATATGAAGTACAAGTATTGACTAGCCGCGCGTACTAATTGGTCTTCGACAGCTTGTCTAGCGGAAGTCCTTCCCATCATGCAATACAGTAGCACTGTAGCAGACGATCAAGATGTCGATGTTACTGCGAAGGATGGCACCACATTTTTCCTGCCTTTTTCTATGAATTTACTGGTATTAAAAATTCCAGAAGGTATAAGTGGTATCTAAGAATGCTCAAAATCATTATATTAACTCAAATCTGTTCTATAAACCATTCCATCGTAATTAGAGCTCGGTTTGTTGTTTTGGCTTAAAACATTGTTACCTTTGTACATGTAGGCCAGTGACCGTAGTAAGGAGGGACTACAAGGAGCGGATTATACGGTCACGTTCAGTGACTAGGCCTACCTGGGCCTACTACTAGTCACAGGTCGTCCTAGCGTTATATAGTATATATAGTGTATACATATACTATATATACTATAACGCTAGGACGACCTGTGCTACTAGTACTAGGCTAGGCCTGCTTACATATTGCATTGTAAAGACTTAACATTAGGCTAGCAAGACTAGAACCAAGACAAAATGAACTCACTTTACACCTTAACGAAGCTAAAACGATTCCAAATTGTTAAGAAGATATGATATGGAAATATGTAATGACTGGAGGCCAGTTGAAATTTTCTCATTTAAGTAACGGTCACGGGATTGCCCGTCTTCATCCAAGTTCCAACAGAGTAAGTCCGACATTTCACACAGTCATAGTTCGCGCGGTGTGCATGTTTTGGCAGTTTTGCAGTATGGTATGCCGTTTGTAATTTTATTTATTTTCATAAATTACAGACATTTTTGTTATTTTTGAAGATTCAGATGAAGCTCAATCAACCCCAAATACCCAGCTCCCTTTTCACAGATTTTTACCTTTTCATAAATGCTGATGAAATAGGGACACACTTTCAATGCCGAGCTGTTTTCAGCACTTATACAGTGCTAGTTGGATGGCACTAAAGTGCTGGCAGCTACAAGAAGTAAATAAGTGGGGGAATCAAATCCGGTGGACGAAATCGCAAATCTTTAAAATTGAAGTTTTTCTTCTGTTCACAACTCCCTTCTTTTGTAGGACATGCCTCCACCCATTTTTTGCAACTCTCTCTCTTTTGGAGCTACAATTTTTTTCTTTTTTTTTTTTTTTTTTTTGCAACTCTCTTTTTTGGAGCTACATTGTCACAATCTTTCCACGATATACTGTCGTACGTAACTTGTCTAAACTGTTATGACAACCATCACAACACTATTTTAAGGGAAGTTCATTCCATGTCAAACTCGTATTTTGGGGGCGAAACGATTTCCTTTAGGGGCGAACTGGCAAGGGGGCGAAACGACCGGTAACCTATATAAAGAAGAAATACTTTAGGAAAAAAAATTCAGCAAAGTTGGAGCTGTTTACGTGCTTGGAAACGGACACGGTCGGAACAAAGTTCCGCCAAACAAATTCCGGAACTAACAACAAACACAAGTAGAAAACATTAACAAACAACACCTATATACACACCAACAACTATTTACACACCAACAAATATTTACACGGGCGGACAGGGTGATAGTGCGTGACGCCCCCCCCCCCCCAGCGCAAGGATACCTCCGCGGCGACCATGCGGACTGGCCTCCGTGATCACGGACACTCCTGTGCCAGGTTAGTATTCAACATATTTGGCTTTCACTTTTGTCCGGTTTCAAACAGTAATCTACGGGGCTATAACTACTTAGTACTTTCCAAGTAAGGTGTTATTCTTTACGGATGTTGTTGCTATAATATAAACAACGGTAATGTTTTTTTTTGGGGGGGGGGAGCATTCGAGTATTACTTTGGAATCTGTTGGTGAAAGATGGAATAGCACCCTGAATAGACTACAGGTTCACAGAGTTAAAAATATTAATTTGATATTTTACTTCAATTTTACTTGAAATAATTGCAGGTATCTTGATGTATTTCCAAATGTACATTGGGAAAAATTTTTTCACATGATTTCCACTTTTCCTGTACCCAAAGGTAAAATTTCTTGCTGCCATTTTAACATAACATAACATAACATAACATAACAGGTTGAAGGGCAAAGGAGGGCCAAGGCCCCATAAGATGCCCTGAAGACCAAGCCCTAATCAAAAGTCAAACCACCAAAGCTTGACTACAGCCCCAAACAATCAGATTCTACCACAGCCATGGAAAAACCTGTCAATGTTAACCTTAAAGCAGTGAACTGAGGGGGAGTTAACTACCCAATCTGGTAGACAATTCCACTCTTTGACAACTCTATGGGAGAAACTAAACTTCCTAATGTCAAGCCTTGCAAAAGGCTTTTCAAGCTTTTTACAATGCCCACGCACCCGAGAATTACCTTGAACCCTTAAATAACTACAAGTCAGCAGGGGATTTCTTTCACAAAGGAACTTGAAAACCTGGAGCATGTCTCCCCTAATCCTTCTCAGCTCCAAGGTGGTAAGCCCAAGATGTGTAAGCCTAGCATGATAGGGCAAATTTCTCACCTCAGGAATGAGGCGAGTGGCTCTCCTCTGAACCTGCTCTAAAACAAACTTGTCCTTTTCATAGAAGGGACTCCAAGCCTGAGCTGCATAGTCAAGATGGGGTCTTACCAACTGCTTATACAAATTAAGTACAATATCCTTACTAAAATTGATGAAATTCCTCTTGATCAATCCAAGCACTCTATTAGCCTTTACAGCAGTGGCTGCACACTGCTTTGATGACTTTAAGTCCCCAGTAATTACAACACCCAGATCTTTCTCAGAGGTGACATTACTTAAAACACAACCATTCATGTTATAATCATAGCTAAAACTTTTGGGACCAAAATGAAGGACCTTACACTTATCTGCATTAAAAGACATTTGCCAGGTCTGAGACCAAGAAAATAACCTATCCAGATCTTTCTGCAGCAGTAAGGCATCATCCAAAATGCTAATTTTCCTATAAAGCTTAGTATCATCTGCAAACTTACTTATACGAGATGTAAGAGAACTATCAATATCATTGATGAAAATTAAGAAAAGAAGTGGGCCAAGGACAGAACCCTGTGGTACTCCACTTGTGACTTCTTTCCAAGAGGAGAAGTTACCATTGACAGCAACTCTCTGAGATCTACCATGAAGCCACGAATTTATCCAATCAGCACAATTGCCCTGAACCCCTAACCTATGCAGCTTAACCATTAGCCTACCTAATGGAACTTTATCAAAAGCCTTTGAAAAGTCAAGGTAAATGACATCAACGCCATACCCAGAATCAAGAGATGAAGAGACATCTTCAAGAAAGCTCAGTAAGTTAGTAACACAAGATCTGCTTGGCAGGAAACCATGTTGTGACAGATTAAGTAACTCATTATCTAAAAGATACTTAAGTAAACTATCCTTAATCAAAGATTCCATAACTTTGCACACAACACTGGTTAAACTGACAGGCCTGTAATTGCAAGGATTACTTCGATCCCCCCTTCTTAAAAATTGGAGTAACATTTGCTACCCGCCAGTCAGTAGGAACAAAACTCGAATCCAGACACTTCTGAAAAATGATGGAAAGAGGAACTGACAAAATCTCGGAGCATTCACGTAAAATGGCTGGGTGGATTCCCATCTGGCCCAGGGGCCTTACTAGCTTTCAAACTCTTTAACTTTTTACGAACTTGTTCCTCTGAGAAAATGACATAACTGATTGAAGTAGAGACATCAGAACCATTACACGTCCCCAACAAAGATGATTCCTCGGTAAAAACAGATACAAAATAGTCATTTAACAAATTAGCCATGTCCTGATGGTTACTAACCAAAGAATTATCATCACCTTTGAGAGGCCCCACACCCTCCTTAAGCTTCTGCTTAGACCTCACATAGGCATGAAAAGTTTTGGGGTTTATCTTAACCTCCTTGGCCAACTGCTTTTCAAACCTAGTTTTAGTTCCAATTACCAAATTTTTAACTAAGAATTCCTGCTTCTTGTAAGCTGCTAAGTTTTCTGGACTTTTACTGGCCCTATAGCGACGCCAACACTTACGTTTCTTCCTAGTTGCTCTAAGAACTTCTCTAGAAATCCAAATTGGCCTATTTTTAACCACAGCTTTCTTAAGTGGGATGCACAACTTTGTCGTGTCAGAAACAACATCCCGGAAAACACTCCATGCCTCAGCAGGACCCAAGTGAGACAAACGGGCCGCCCAATCTATGGTTAAAAGCTCCTTAGCACGAGTAAAGTTAGCCTTGCTGAAATCAAGAATTCTTTTGTCACTACTAGCATGATTGCTGAAACAATGTAACTCAAAACAAATAAGGTCATGGTCACTGGACCCTATCTTACCACCATTAGCTACATTTCTAACCATGTTCTCATCTGTACTTAACACCAAATCAAGACAATTATCCTCACGAGTGGGAAACAGAACATGCTGGGTAAAGAAACCATCAGTCACAACCTCAAGAAAATCCCTCCCATGTAACCCACTAGTACAGGAATGCCAATCAATATCTGGAAAGTTAAAATCCCCAAACACAACAGCCTTTTTGGAAGAAATTTTTCTAAAAATTTGGAACAAACTCTGATTATTCTCAGCGCAAGAATTTGGTGAACGGTAAACACAATTTTAATTATGTAACTGGAAATTTTACCCAAATGTCACAATTGGTCCCTCTATACTTACGGAATCAAGCAGAAACAACAAACGCGAAACGCAAAAGGACCTAAAACACTGCCCTGAGGATCAATACGAATCACATGTGACTGCATGCTCTATTTACGACAATTCCTTTTGACTTCTTTCTTTTAGAAATCTTCAGTCCATTTCCTGATTATTTGTGTATTAAAGCCAAATGCCCTACGTTTCTTCTCCCTAGTTCTTTGATGTGGAACTTCATGAAGCCCATGTATGACAACATCAACACAACCACTACTTTCGTCCATATCCATAACCTTCAATTTTATTACGTGGTTTTGTTGATCCCCCAGAACAAAAGTCATACTGGTTGTTACTAAACAAATTATTTATCTTCATGTGGCCAGCCATGAAAGATCAAATTATTTTCCAAGTAATTTTCATAGCACACTAACCATGATGACACGAACTGTCTGGCCTATAATTTTCTGGAAGGGCCTTGCATGCTGTTGTGCGTAATGCTCCGCATAATCAATGGAGTAGGAAAGCAAACCATGCAGTGAGCCACAACTCGGAAAAAGGCCGTGGCCGGCTTGACTTGAACCAATAGGTTGGAAAATGAGCCGTTAAAATCTATCTAACTAACTATCTAATATCTGGAAGAGTCTTTCCACATTTCTTAAATAGAACAGTAATTTTGCTAACTTTGCGTGCAACTGCAACTTTTACTATGTCATTGATTTATTGTCATCCAAATCCCCGAAGTAAATCGAAAACGTCAAGACTCATTCATATATTATTGTCCAAAAAAGAACTATTCGAATACTTGCGACAAAAGGATCTGGGTCCTGAGGTTAATTTAGGAAGAAACGGACAAATTGCAAAATGATAGGAAAAATAGGTCTACCCGGAAAAAGGTAGGGGGCTTCCATTGGGCTACATGTTTATGTAAAGTAAGCCAATCAGTTAAAAAATAAACTTGTTCAAAGGAAGTAAGTTTTTTCAAAAGTGGGATTTGCTGGAAAACTATACCGACGTACAGAGTGCGGAGGGTCCGCCAGAGAGATTTTGCAAAAAAGCCTCCAGACTGTTGCAAATGGCAATGAATGCCTTATTACTGCATGCCCAGAATTGTCGTCTTAAAAGAATGAAATTGAGTAGCAGTAGAAAACACTGCTAAAGAATTTAACAAGGCTCATCACGTACAGTCTTATCATCGCCATTTTTTAATATTCTCTTTATTGGGGACATACTACGAGACGGCAGCTTCGCGAGACCGAAATTTTACATGATAAAGGGTCCGTCAGTAGACTAAAAGTAAGAAAAGGTTCCCAAGACCGAAATGTGAAAGGGTTCGCGCGAGACCAAAGATTTGAAGAGGTTCGCGAGACCGAAAATGACTGAAATGAGAAAAGGTCCGCGAGAGCAAAAATGAATGCAGGTCAGCTGGTTTTTAGTGTCTTCCCATATAAGTCTGATGGAATGATTCATTTAAGCCCACCCATCGTAACGTGACTTATTTCAAAAGGTGAAAGAGGTAAAATCATTATAGTTGTGACTTATGGCAGTCACATAAACAACTGTATTAATTAGTGCGGTACATTTCAATTTAGGCAAGAGTCGCAATGGAGTAAAATAACATTAATGTGTCTACACTTCCATCATAAATTCCCAAATTGCTGATAGGCCTATTTTCCGATTATTGCAAACAAAAACTCAAAATGGCGACTGCGTAGATTCTAAGAAATGCCATTTCGAGATGGCCCTATAAATCAAAATTTTCTTATAAATTTAATTGGTTTGATCTTTTTTTTTCGTAGACTCCACCATAAATACATCCCCTAAATATAAATGTCACATAAATGCGTTTTCAAGTAATTCCCTCTGTGAAATATCATTTTGTCACATGCCCGCATACCACAATTTTGACGACGTCATTGCCAAAATGTAGGGCTGTGTATGGTTCCTTTAACTATGGAATTTGTACTGCGCCCACAGTAACAACACATATAAGACCACAGTTATGCAGCGAGTCCCCCGGGTAGATGCGCACTGTTTAACAAGATATTTCTTGATTGGTTGTTGCCATTGTATTGCATCGATTGTATTCTTTGTTAGGGTTAGAGATTATGTTAGGGATTAGGCTATCGTTAGCCAGTAAAGAAATTTCTTGTTAAAAAGTGCGCATCGCCCCTGCGAGTATGGTTGCTCTCTGCCATATCATGGTCTCACGTCAACCTTGCCCTTGAGTAAACAGTTTACTAAGATGACATGTGGGCTACCGTCAGCATGTGTGTGGTTTGTGTAGCTTTCAGTTTTCTCCCATTCTGAGTTTCCTCGTAATATTTCATGACACTTTAAATTGCACTTAGGACTTCATTCCAAACAAGTTTTAATTTCAATGTTAATATCAGTGGCTATCCATTGTTATTTACCGCGATGTTTTTCTTCAAGTCTGTACTGAAATTCCCAGCTAACTGCTTTCACCACTGCAGTCTCTTCTCTACAAGGTTAACTTTTCAAGACATTCACCTCGTGAGAATTATTAGAGCTGCTCACTTGAAGCGGGGATTACTGAAGGATTTCACGGGTCTGAAAAAGCTTGAAGCGGGGAGCTAGAAGACTTGAGCTCTCTGCTTGTAGTAGATAGACTAGGAGTACTTATTCAACAATAGGCCTTGCTTCTATTAGTTTTGCCATTGAACCACCATCTATTCCCGTGTCCCGAGTATAGTGTTCTACAGCTTAAAAAAGTACTTCTTTTTACTCTGGTTTAGACCAAATTTTGCCAGGATAGCCTGCGAGTTGGATAATGAAAGTCCATGAATATGAAAGAGAACTTGGTAGACTATGGATGTTGAAAATTTGGGCAAAATTGATGGTGATTTAGACTGTTAAAAAATTATACAAAATGGCGGAGGTTTTCCGTCATTGTGAAGAGACAAGCTAGGGGTGGGTGTGATACCGTACAAAAAAGTTTAACTCCCTCTATCTCAAAATCTGAACAGTCATGGTGTGGAAATTTTGTAGTGCCATGATGGGCAAACTTGTCAGCTTTCAAGTGCTGGGTGTTTGAAATGTAAACGTTGACAAGGCTGCTGGGGCCTCGAAAAGAAGCTAATTTTGTGTCGGTAAGTCAATGGGAAAATTATTAGGGGTGTGAGGCCTAGAGTGTCTTCAGGTCTCCCTACTCCATTAGAGTAGTGTTCTGCAGCGTAAAGTGCACACCCTCAAAGAAGTAATAATAAAAATAATAATGCTATTTATAAGCCAAAGCGCTGTACAAAGAAAAGGGTTAAAACAAAATACAAAAAGCACCAAAATTACACAGATAAAATCAAAACTTAAAGCACAGAAAAGAACAAAAGAGCTTAAAATACAAAAACAGTGATCAGTTTAAACAATTAAAAAAATAAGTTTTCAAATTCTTTTTAAAATGATTAAAATTAGTTAAAGAACCGTAGCAGGTAGGCTGTTCCAAACCTCAGGGGCAGCAACAGTAAAAGATCTGGCCCCATAACACTTAGTTTTAGAAATTGGAGGATGGGAAATAAAAAATTCAGACGATGATCGTAAACAGCGACTTGGTGAGTATTTGGTGATAAGACTTGAATCCGGGGCCATGCCGTGTAATGATCTGAAGGTAAGTATACCTATTTTATAAATAATACGATAATATACTGGTAGCCAGTGCAACTCATGGAGGATTGGAGTAATATGATCATGCTTCTTAGAACGAGTTACTAGTCTCGCGGCGGAGTTTTGTATACGTTGTAACTTTGATATATGCATTGATGGAAGCCCATACAGGAGACTGTAACAGTAGTCTAGACGTGACGTTACAAAAGCATGAACAAGACGCTCCGTGGATTTACGATCAAGATAGTTGCTTAATTGACCAATCTTATAACTAGCAAAAGAAGCAGCAGAAACGATATTGTTCACATGATCTTTCAATTGCAGGGTGCTATCCATAGTGACACCAAGATTCTTAGCAATACTAGTAATGTCAACAAAAGTGTCATCAGTAGTTCTAGTAACTCTGGTTAAGACCAACTATTGTCAAGATAACCTGCCAGTTGGGTAATGAAACTCCATGAATCTGAAAGAGAACCATCCAGAGTGTAGATGTTGAAAATTTGGGCAAGATTGATGGTGGTTTAGGTTGTTTCAAAAATTTGCTGTCAAAATTAAGGCGGCTGTTTTTCGTTATGGTGAAGAGGTTAGGGGTGGGTGTACCCTACAAAAATTTTAACTCCTTGTAGCTCAAAATCTAAACGGTCATGATATGGAAATTTTGAAATACCACGATGTACAAACTTGTCACCTTTCAAGTGATGGGTGTCTTGAAGTAGCTGTGAACTTTGACAAGGATGCAGGGGCCTCGAAGAAGAGCTAATTTAGTGTGTAAGTCAATGGGGCAATTATTGGGGGTGTGAGACCTTCAGTCGATTTTGTTCAGGTCCAGATAAACTCAGAGAGTCCCACGCCATTGGATACAGAGCTTGGTCATTTCCAAACTGAGGAAGGGCGTAAAGTAGAGGATCAAGGCGGGTACAACAGGTGGACGACCCCGCGGAATAATAAGCTAGCTGCTATATTCAAAATAATAGGAATCCAAAGCAAAAGAACAACACCAGTTGACGATTCTTTGTGTAGCTAACCCCTTTCCTTATCATTACAAACGCCATAACATTATTTTGAAAAAAAAAATGACAAATTGATATTTGCGTACGGTAATGACGAGAGTTGCCGTGTTTCTGTAGCTCCATTTCTTCACTTAAAGGGAGCATTCATCACTTAAAGGGAAAGAACATTCACCCCTAAATGGGGAAAGAGCAGTCACTCAACTTGAGGTAGTGCATGTAGTAGAAAGTCCTGTTTCATGACTCGCTGCAGTTTGAGAGTCATGTGACAATGAAAATAAAATACTATATGCCATTAGCGGCTCGCCATAGCGACACGGGGCACTTGCCCCACGCCCAACCTTTCCAAGGCATTTTCTTTCATTTTCCAAAAATAACGTTATTCGATATAACATTAATAAAAAGTAGCCTTTTTCTTGATCTGGACAAACTATCCCAACCTTCTGTCTCATACAAATGTCATATATTATTTATAAAGTATAAACTAATAAGTAATTGTCAAGGATATAATTCGTAACTGTATCAAAATTTTAGCTCAGTACATGTCGCACAGAAGCGTTGATAGAGCTACCAGCACCAAATTAGTACTGAATCAGTACTGTTATTGGTGCTAGTAGCGCTATCAACGCTTCTGTACGGCCGGTTCAGGTTTACAGGCTCATATTCGACCACTGGTCATATGAATTAATATGATTCGAAATTTCATGATTTCAAATTTATTTGCAGGAGGTTGGGCAGCTCCTTCAAACAAAAAAAAGTCCAGAATCAAATTTATCTTTGATATTTTGAAGAGGAGCATATTCTAGGCAAAGCCATACTGGTGAAATTTTTACTCATTTCTCATGCTTGGTTCTCGAGATATTAGAATTGAGGTTGACATATTTTTTGCAAAGAGTGAACTTGCTACAGGTAGGCGTGATGTGATGTGTTTACATTGATAAACAATGTTTAGTTGTTTTGCTCTAAAATTTAACACCATATTTATACAACTTTACTGTAATATGTTGTTACCATAAGTGCATACCGAGCAATCAAACATAATATGCCCTAGGGGCAAGATACCATCCCTAATCAATTCAAGGTCAAACAGCAGGATCAAAAGTAAATAAAAAACTAAACAAAACATTGATCATCAATATGAATACATGACATCGCACCTGCTTGGTCCAAGTTTAGTTTTTGTAGAAAATGTGTCAACTTCAATTGCTAATATATCGAAAACCTAACATGGCTAATGAATGAAAACTTCACCAAAATACTTAGATTATGTTCATCTTTAACATATGAAACAAAAATTTGGTTCTGGTCTATTATTTTAAATGGAGATTCTACTTTGTGACAAAGAAAATTATAAAATGTCACATCATTCTGTAAAGGAGCCTGTACATTTCCTCTGGTAATTTTCTGATCATTTTTGCAATTTAACCATTTTCTTTTTATTAAAGACGAGGATTTTATTGCAAAGAAAAGCTAAAAATAACGATTGCTTAAATTCTACTTACAAGCCTGGCAAATGCAATTTCCGGCTATCTGAGAGGTCGCGGTTTTTCAAAATTTTCTATACGCTCCGCGCCAACTGATGGTGGCGCTCCGCTTAGATAGTCTTTCGGACAGCCAGTCACCACTTCTCATGTCCCTCCCCACAAAAAATATTTTTGCACGACATCCCCTGACACTATGTGAGACGTCTTGGTCGCAAGTTGACCCCCCCCCCCAAACAAATTCAAAGCAATCTAGCATCCTTTATTCCTCCAGCGTCGTAGGCGTAATTTCTTTTCTATAAAGCCTCAGAGCCTGGAACGATTCGGATTCTTAGTTTTGATCTTAATTTCTTTTGAAACCATGGTTAAGGTTAAATATATGTTAAGGGTTCCTTGAATAGGTACTATTTGACATATTTTTATAACCCGGTGTCCAAATTGCAAAAGAGGACAAAAGCTGTTATTTTGCAGTTAGGTTTGTGGGCAATTGGTACATTACAAAATGTGCAAGAATTTCTTGGGAAAAGCTACAATAAATCGATTGACTAGCCCACAAACTAGAGACATGAAACAGTAACTCGTTTCAACGGTTTTGAATAAGAAATCATAGCCTTACTGCACTGCCTTAAAGGCCCAGTTCTCTCACCCCAAACAGTACCAATTCTCCTAACCTTCTCACTGAAGCCCACAATCCTCTGAAATTTATCCTCATCCAGACACAATCTCAGTTCATTGCTTCAGGGTGAGTATAGGAAGACTCAATTTATAAAATCAAGACACTCTCAGTACCGTTCATGCTGTGTAATATAAGCTTTCGCACTCTGCATTGTTTGAATTAGCTGTCAATCAAAGAGCTGAGCCAATTAAGAATTTTGGTACCCGCGTACCAAAATTGTAGTTTGGGGTGAGAGGTTTGGCCCTTTAAATTTGTCAAATTAAATGGGGGCGTTCTTGTCTTTTCTTCGTGTCACACATCTCAAGTTCTCAGATTTTGTTAAAGGTGGTGCTTTATTGAAGAAAAAAAAACAACAAAAGATTGAAGCCAAGCGTTCAAGGTCTCTGGCCGGTTATGAATCCTGTCAACTACAACAGAGAACCAACTCAGGCGCCTCTCTAGTACCTTTCTGCATACAGTGACGCTCAGCTTGCGTTGTATACGACAGCAATCTCCCATCAAGGACCGACGATACATTGGGGAGGAACACTACTCGCCTCCCAGTGCAATCAGAGTAGGACCATGTGTGAACACTACCGTCCGGTTTGGCGTCAGCGTGCCGCGTTGACTCCGGCAGAGAATGCCTTATATAGCTTGAACATCTGAAGCTATTACTCGTTACAATAGAATTTGTAAAGAAATATCTTCAGCCAGTTTAGTGGGAGAAGGAGGGACTTATATTTATCAAACATTAGTAGATACAATTTGCAATTAGTTTTGCATGTTTGTTAGCAGGATTTTCCTCTACGACGACTGTTTCTCCTTAATGTTTCTCATTTTCGCTCAAAATAGAGGCGTTGGTAGGTCACAGAAACGTCACTGGAACGTCATGATCCTTTTGGTTCGTTCATTGGAAGCGGGGAGTCTCTTTGTACGGCATGTCACTGTAGGATAAAATATTCATCTGAGGTCGGTCGGTAAAACTGTTAACTTGACACAAGTTTTGTTTGATTCATCTGTCGAGTTTTCTTTTCTTTTATCAATTAAGATTTTCTGACGCACGATACATATTTAAAGAAGCCATAGCTTAACCAAACGCGGTTACGCCTATTAATTTAACAGTAGTACTAGGTCTACCTTTAACTGTGTAAATGGAACCTTTTACCATTGTGCTTGGTTTTCAGCGCAGGGAATCGAGTAGGGAAAACAAGCCAGTGAGCCAAAAATGGAAAAAGGGCTTTGGTCGGCCAGACGTGGTTGGAAACTGAGCCATTAAACCTCAGTCAACTATATGTAGCAGTATATTAAACATTTACCAACGATTACGAAGCAACTACTTTGAAATACTCTCTCATGGTAATAGGAGTTTCAAGTTGGTGAAGTTTACCTCTTGAATTTAAAGATCCCTTTTTATTTTCGGGCCCTTCTCATGAATCACATAATGCACATTTACTTGGTCCAAATATGTTGTCTTTAAGCTGGCATTGCCGTGTCCGTTTTTATTACGTAAAAACACACGATTAACTTGGTCCAAATTAATCAAGAAAGTTAAAATATTATTTTCTTTGCCATAGATGAAATGAAATGAAATATTAAACCATTCACAAGACCCATGTGGTAGGTATTTTTAACCAAGTTATAGAAACCTTCAAATATGCTCAAATTGGGTGTCCCCCGCAGTCATATCTCTGTGCTATATTATGAACTAAAAGTTGTTATTGTATAGACAATACTGTACGTAGAGTAATCATGGAGTACATGGGAGCCTAGCCCACTTCCACGCTACGAGTGAGATAGCAAAAAGCCATGATCACGGGGATTAATGCTATAAATACTGATAGCAATAGCATATGCTAAGGAGCTAAGTACAATAGATCCTCAGCCTGAAATTCTAGTATCGTACCTGACCTACAAAGTATTTTGAAGCAAATGGTATTAAAGGCTCGGAGAACGCTGTAAGCTAATTGTCATCAACAATGAAAATCCTGGGCCAAAATATTTGATTTGCCAGCCAGTGCATTGCCCTAAACTAGAAATAACACAGCAAACAGCTAACATCATTGATTGGGATGTCATTTCTCGACGCAAGAACTTGAGGTCATCCGTCCCTTACTATGGGAATAGCACCGATAGGCTTCTTATACTAATTGTTAAAATGCTTCTCGGCTCGCTCGGATCGCTTCTCGGCCTTTTGGCTAAGATCACGTGTAGTATCTGTTCTTTTCATCTAGTCTAGAATGGAGCCATACATGACGGACCAAAGATGTAAATGGTCTGAGGGCCGTGAGGTTGGTCAACGGTGTTGTCCTTCAGTGGACGTAATACCTTCTTCGGGAAGCAGTTTAATGTTTGGTTTCGCCGAACGGCACTTTGCCTGAGGGTCGGGAGGATTTTAGAGAAAGTATTGATACAATGCTGAAAGGTGATGTCGATGGCAATTCAACAGTTCTCCCACCAGACCCCTCTCCATCGACTGTCAAGCGTAGTCTTATTTTAGTCTTGGTCAAGACCCTTATAGCCTACTAATAATAATACAAATAAACATTTGCTACCCCTTTTTGAGTACGCCTTCTATTACCTTCAGAAATTCTCAACCCTGTATTAGTTATTACTGAGGCAAACCTCCCCGTAAAAAGAGTCAAGTTTAAAGCCCGCCCCTATATTGAATTTTGGTGAGAAATAATGTGTAATAACCAACTTGAGGACTAAGTCTACTTGAAAGTAGTTGGATACAGCAGTATAGCATGCTGTTCCCCTGATGGAAGTTATTTATTCTTCTTTACTTCAGTGAGCCTTACGAACCATGATTGCTTCATAATAACATGGTCCAATACGCAATTCAGATGCCTATCTTATATTATATTATTACACCACAAAGTTGGCTGCTTTTCGCCCCCCCCCCCCCCTTGAAATGCCTATCGTATGATGACAATTTGGTCAAAATTCTAACGGGGTTTTTTTTAATGAAACCAGCGGCCTTGGGATTAGACCAAATAGATAATCGAACATTAGAGTAGCTTTGACCTACTTGGATTAGCCTTCTTAGCTTCCTGTTCCTTTTACTATATATGGGAGAGAGCTCCACTGCCCTTGCTACGTTAGTAAATGTTTAACGGTACTACTGCTAAAGTAGGAAGAGGTCTTACTGCTCAGTTACTGACCACTTTGTTTAAGTGGGACCTTTCCCCAACTAAAACCTCCACATCACTCAATAATTGCTTTGGTCCCCACCAAAAATGACTCTTGATTAGCTAGTGAAGCAGCCTTACACCTGGAGTTGCGTACGTCTGTCTCAAATCAAAAGACTATTCGGTGACGGTAGAGATCTATGTTGAGATCGTGGTGTCCTGTTCATATGTTTGACCGTGGTAACGAGAGGATCACCTAGAAAGTTGAACTAGCCTTAACTTTAACGAGGGAAAGTTGACGTCAGTGAATCTTGGGCGTCGATTTCAGGGAAGGGGCATGTCCCTTAAAAAGTCGAGGGGACACCAAAAGTTCCCTAATTCTCACCACATTTTATGACCTAAAACGTACAAGGGAGGTACTTCCAAGAAAGGGGCGATGAGCACTGTTAAAGAAGAAATTTTTTAACTGGTTAATGATGCCCTAATCCCTAACCTCATCCCATAACCCTAACAAAGAATACAATCCATACAATAAAATGGGAACAGCCAATCAAGAAACACCTTGTAAAACAGTGCGCATTTACCCCCGAGAAACTATACATCAGTCTTATTGATGTCCTAGCTCAATATCAGTTGCATCTTATTATTCATTGGTCTCTATGATTAGGTAGATCGACGAAGTGTCGTCTGAAAGAATAATGAAAATGGAAGCATGTTAATGTTTTTGTATCGATAGTCTTACAATGGTAGGCAGTGGTTTCCTCAACAGCACCGGAGGGTGTCATTCCTTCCTCTTCAATATGTGACTTTCCAACAGTAAATTGAAGTGCGCTTTTGATAGAGTTATGGATTTATTTTATACGTATCCATTACAAATGGTTCCCAAACTATAAGAATTTTGGCGAAATTCTTCGCAAACTTTCAAAATTTCTCTTTCTCAATTCTTTTTGGCGAAAAATGCTTCCAGATTGCTGCAAATGGCCGTTCTATAGTGCCTCATGAGTGCATGCCCAGACTAGCCATTTAAAGATGATAAAATTTAAAATAAATATATCTTGATAATGCAGGTAGAATGAAGCCCAACAGGAATGTAAATGATCGAATAATTCACACCTGCGACAATATAGATATGTTGCTATTCATTATACCATCCAAAAGGGCATCGATGAACATATTTAGAATGACTCTTAAATAGGGTATGGTATACTCTTTGAACTCTCATTCAAGCGATTGTAAGATTTCCGGCTTTAGGGCATGTAAGAATAAATCATGATATGTACCGTTCAAGCTTAGGGCAGTCAATCGTCAACCAGACTACAATTTGTGTCGTCTACAGAAATTTTCAATTTTCACAGCTCGTTAAATGATAAGTTCGAAAATTCAGAGTACTGTATAGCTCGTGTCACACTGCACGTAGCCAACTGAATTGATAGTGTTTGGTTATAAATTGGGAACTTACCCCTGAAGCAATAAACTGAGGTGTTATCTCAAAATGAAAAACCATTCGAAAAGGGGATTACCAATTGCGCCCCAAAAAAGGGGATGGGACTCGAACGATTTGAACATTTGATAACATTAACGCATGTTGGAAACTGCTTTGAAAATTAACATGTCCCCCTACGGACTCCGTATGAGGGGCGGGGGCGTGCGCTAAGAAGATTACTTCAGTTTCACTCCTGAACATTTCACTGACATGGTTGGTCAGTACAGAACTATATATTAGGAATATACGGTTCTAGGGCAATATGGCACATGTATATAGCTAGCGCATTTGAGTGCGTAGAAAAGTATTGGTTCATGGTTTCCTGCACTCTGAGGACAAAGGAATGAACTTAGTCACTCTCAGTCTGACCGAATTAAAAGTGCGAATTCACTCCATTAGAGTTTTAATTCACTCAAAGATAACGAAATTCACTCAGAGAAGAGTGAGATTCTCTCCAAAAGAGCGAAACTTCACTCTTGATTAGCCTACAGGGATCACTCTTAAAAAGAAGTCGGATCCCTACAGGCACTGGTTGAAGAGTGAATGACACTCTAGTGGAGTGATTCACCCTTTTCACTATATTAGAGAGTGACTCAGTTCACCCTTTCGTTTTAAGAGTGAGATGGTTATTAAAGGGAAATATTGCCACTTAAATAGTATAAAATGCACCAGCATGACATTCATATTATATTCAAACGTTTCAATCACACCAATAAACTCGAGAAACCGTCTCATGCCCTCAATATATTATACATTCTATATTAATGGATGACGTTCTGTTATTTGTCATTTGGAAAGTTTTCGCAAACAAAAATCCGTAAGCAACAAATAATTGACGTAAAAAAGAAATTTTTGTATTCCATTTAGTTTAAATTATTTATTACCGTGTATCTACAAGATACAAAACAATACATTGCTCTACAATACACTCTACTGCAATGCAAACCAATACAAGTTATTCTCGTAAGAATTAAACAAACTGAAACCTAACCCATTCAGCCAAGTTTTCACTCAGTTGCATACGGGAAATTTATTTTCTTAAATAGACAAGTGGATGGTGTGTTAAATGAATAAAATACAAATTGTGCAAAACTGATGGCGAAGTGATCAATTTTAGTGTACTTTTTACTACAATTGCCCCCCCCCCCCCATACTGCTCTATTCTATTTGAAGTCTTTGAAAAGCCATACTATTTTCACCTCTGTATCTCTAAAACACAAATCGAAAATTTGTGTGTTTCGAATGGACAATTAAAAGTGTCATAAAAGGCCGGCCTAGTTGCAAATTAATCTTAGAAGAGGTGGGACCGACTCCATGGTCAAGTGGGTTAGAGCATCCGACTTGCAGCCGGGAGGTCTGGGGTTCGAGGCGGGTCATACCGAAGACTCCAAAAAATGAATGGAACCTATACTGTCATTGTGCTTGGTGCTCAGCATAAGCAATGGAGAAGGAAAACACGCCAGTGAGCTACAACTGGCAAAAGGGCCTTGACCGACTAGATTTCAACCAACTGGTTAGAAAACTGGGCAGTAAAACTCCATCCAACTTACTTACTAACAAACTAAACTAATACCTCTCCCCTAAAAAGTCTAAACACCCTCAGGTTTTCGGTATGCAGGATCTCAGGTAAAACAAATTTTACAAAATACGGTATGTGCACAGTCCATATGCCTTAACCTTGCCATGAAGACCAAATAAATTAAAGTGTAGAAAAGTATTCGTTCATAGTTGCCTGCACTCTGAAAACAAAGGAATGAACTTAGTCACTCTCAGTCTGACAGAATTAAAAGTGCGAATTCACTCCATTAGAGTGTTAATTCACTCAAAGATAACGAAATTCACCCAGAGAAGAGTGAGATTCTCTCCAAAAGAGCGAAACTTCACTCTTGATGGAGTGTCTACAGGGATCACTCTTAAAAAAGGAGTCGGATCCCTGCAGGCACTGGTTGAAGAGTGAATGACACTAGTGGAGTGATTCACCCTTTTCACTATATTATAAAGAGTGACTCAGTTCACCCTTTTGTTTTAAGAGTGAGATGGTCATTAAAGGAAAACATTTCCTCCTAAAAAGGATAAAATGCACCAGCATGACGCAAGCAGAATTCACTCAGTTACATTCCAACCTTTTAGTCACAACAGTATACTCCAGAGATATTCTCATTCCCTCAATATATTATTCATTTCCATAGTTATGGAAGGCGTTGCACCACTTGTCATTTGGAAAGTTTATGCAAACAAATTATTCCTCAAGCAACAAATAATTGACATTGAAAAGAAACTTTTGTATTGCATGTAGTTCAAATTATCTATGACTGTGTGTCTACGAGATACAAAACAATACATTGCTCTACATTGCACTATACTGCAATGCAAACCAATACAAGTTATTCTCGTACGAATTTAACAAACTAAAATCTAACCCATTTAGCCAAGTTTTCACTCAGTTGCGTGCGGAAAATTTATTTTCTTGTAATAGATAAGTGGATGGTGTTAAATGAATAAAATAAAAGTGTGCAAAACTGATGGCGGAGTGATCAATTTTAGTGTACTTTTTACTACAGTTGTTCTCCTCACACACCCCCCCCCCCCCCCTATACTGCTCTATTTTATTTGAAGTCTTTGAAAAGCCATACTTTTTTCACCTCTGTATCTCAAAAACACAAATTGAAAATTTGTGTATTTGGAATGGAAAATTAAAAGTGTCATAAAAAGGCCCACTTGCAAATTTATCTTGTAAGAGGTGGGACCGATTCCATGGTCAAGTGGATTAAAGCATCCAACTTGTAGCCGGGAGGTCTGGGATTCGAGGCGGGTCATACCGAAGACTTCAAAAAATGAATGGAACCTTTACTGCCATTGTGTTTGGTGCTCAGCATAAGCAATGGAGAAGGGAAAACAAGTCATTGAGCCACAACTGGAAAAAAGGCTGTGGCTGGCGCGACTTAAACCAACTGGTTAGAAAACTGGGCCGTAAAACTCCATCCCACTAACTAACTAACCAACTAAATAACTTAGTGATACCTCTCCCCTAAAATTTCTAAACACCCTTTCGATATGAAGGTTAAACAAATGTTACAAAATACAGTATGTGTACAGTCCATATGCTTTAACTAAGCTATGAAGACCAAACGAATTAAGAATAAATTAAAAACTTACTTAATAAATAAATGTAGTGAATAAGTAAATGAACAAATTTGTATATTTATTGAATAAATAAAACAAAATAAAATGAAATAAATAAGCCTGAGGAAATGTTGTCGAATTTTTCGTCGACTGAATACTATTTGAACAAAGTCACAACATAGGCTGAGTGTGATCAAGTTTAAGTTTATTTAAGCCTCTGAGTGAGGTCAAGTTTAACCACACCCATAGCAAGACACGGTTCTAAAGGGGTCAAAGTGCGTAAAACCCTTTAAATATCCTAGTCAATCGCAAACTGAAGTTCAGCGAAAAACTTTTTATAAAAGCACCCATTACCTCTTTTCTCCTCGTTATACTTGCCTGGTTAAAGTATAAACATTGCTTATTCACAAGGCGGTGCCGGAGTATTTTAGCTGAGCCAAATCATGAGTTGAGTGCTCATTTTTCTTCTTTTTCATTCTCTTTTCACATTTTCTTGCAAATATAGGGGGACGATCGCCCCTCCCCTTCCCTGACGTTGCGCTGTTTATTCGTGCCTTTCATCCTCTTCAGTCGTTCTGTTTCCTTTCGTTTTCTATACCAGAAGTTTACCAGAAAGGTACATCACTCCTTCACTTAAATATTGACACTTAAAATTCGAGTTTTTAACTCTTCAACCACATCGAGAGTAAATTTCTATAGTTTCATGGCTACAACTAGCTATGTTATTCTCTGTTTTAGGAAGAATTACTAAGTTACAATCCTCCTCCATCACGAAATATTAAAGCACCATCTAAATAACATTGCTCCCTTATCGTCTGCTTAACATGACTTGTGACGTCATGACTCGTTTTGTCCATTATTCCTCTCACGGCCTTCTATAACTGACGTAAGAACTTTTGAAGGCTGTGGTATCTTCTTCCATCTGCAGAACAGAAGTGGTCGGAAAACTTCCCTGAAGTTTGGATGTTTTAATCCGTAAATTATCGGATTAATGCAACTGTTTAGTAGAACCAGCATGGAAACCCATGGGATTACTACGTAACTAGAAGGAATACAGCTGGCAATCCCAAAAGGCATCACACATATCGTAAACGAACAGAAAACGGTGAAAGAGTTCTTGGTAATTTTGTTTTGTCTTTTAAAAAGAAAGCGCTGCAGAGAAACAGCAGCTTGGCTAATCTTCCCTTGCTCAACATCCCGAGTTGTGAGTGTTCCTGAGTCAGCTGGTATGTTATACACCGCCAGCATTTCACGATTGTGACGTCGGATGTGACGAAATACTAAAGTGTAAGACACGGTAATGATGATCAGACACGGCACTTTGATGATGACGTTTGACAATGGTCCATACCAATCAGTCTCACTTTCAGATATCACCGTTCGAACCGTGCACACCTTATATGTTGCAGAATATCCCATAGCACCTAAATTAAAAGCCACCGGGACAATCGTTATCAGTGTGGGCAAGGCCCATGAAAAAATCACCCACAATGCCATTTTCAAAGTTGAATACATATTTTCATAGTCTTCTCTTTGCTTTATTACGATGTTGTATCGATTGATGGCAATCAGAGCAAGATTAATGTTGCTTGTCCACAAACAAATCCATGTGATCATGCCGACTGCAGCACATATCCATTCCGGCAGAGGCCACGAGTCAGTTAAGAGGGCCACCACTTGAAAAGGTAACAAGGAACATGTTAATACGTCGGCCAGAGCCAGATTTACAACAAATACATTTGTTTTCGTTTGTAGTCTTCTTGAAAAAACGACTGCTACTATAACGAGAGTGTTTCCTGTAAGTCCTACAACACTCGCAAGGAAGGTAATACCTGCAATAATACGTCTTTGAAGGGGATCGTCAAACTGATAGCCTTCATCTTTTATCGGTTGTAACTGTGTACTTGCCATCACTGTATACGGCTCCATGATAAATACTGGCTGATCAGACCAAGGGCAACGTATATTTTAAACGCAATTGCTGAGCTCATAGCTCGTTCATCAGTTATCAATAACTGTATAGTCAAACTGCTTCTAATAACTCTGAATACTTTTCAACTGTTCAGCAAATATTACACTGTCTCCTATCGGTGTTTTCTTAATGATTCACACATTAACTTCCTCTTCCCTCACGTAACAGTTACTGAAATGCATAAAAGTACCCCGTCTGAATCTTTGCTTTATAAGTTTAGTAATCAGTTTCCTCAAAACTCAACAAAGTTAGAAGCAGATCTTCACAGATAGGTTCGTCTTCCTCGTAAAATCATATTCTTTTTAGAATTCACGATTCTTTTCAGCCCGCTCACAGTCCAGTACCCCACATCTAGAAAAATAGTCCGTGGGCGTCGTGGGCGTCACTAAATTAAACCAGAAGTTTTTAAGTGGGGCATAAAGACCTGTGTAACCAACTTCAGTCCTCTTGCATCGAAAAGACCAAAACCGTTCTTGTCTGATTATCAGCTTATGATGCTTATCGACTTGATGAGTTAAGTTGGTGTGTCTCATGCACACGGTAACATTAACGGCTCCTTACACGATCAGTATTTGTCATATCGATGAAATCACGTTTGACAATGTTTCTGTGAATGAACATCATCTTGCGGTTTCCTGATGTTAAATACATCCGGGGGAGTATCCGCGATTCCATGTCATTCTCATGAAATGTAGCAATATAGGCTAATTCATTTCCAGAATATTCATGATTAGGTTCATAGTTACACTTACAATAACAAAGTAACTCAATACCCGGAATATTTTAAGGTTCATATTAGTGTAACCTTATGACCGTGCTTTCAATAGTCAATTCAACTGGTAGAGTAATACGTGACGTAGCATGTTAGGTGTCACGAGTTTCCATATAATGATGCCCTCTGAGAAAGTGTGTCAATACAGTCCGTCTCAACTTCAAGTCAGCCTATTCAAGAACTTCGAAGTTGAAACAGAAAAACTAATACGGTGCTGCATGATTATACAGGGCTTTAGGTCGGTCGCTATTTACGATTTGGAAATCTCATAGGACAATAGCCCCCTGCTTATCTCCCTTCCCGAAGTCTATTCCCGTTCTGCACCCCATTGTGGCTTAGATCAGTAGCGTAGCCAGGATTGAATTTTTTTTTTTGGGGGGGGGGGGCTAGGCAACAAGTGGGGGGCCTGATACATCCGAGGGTCGGGCACGGCAAGACTATCTAAGCGGAGCGCCACCATCGGTTGGCGCGGAGCGTACAAGAAAATTTTGAGCTTTGCAAACCCTCCAGATGGCCGGAAACCGCACTTCCCACGCGTTTTAAGCTGCATGTACCCAGCCTTGAAATACGAATCTCATGTCTGCCACTTCTTAAAAATTGAGAATAAAAAAATCAATCTATGAAAAATGGTAACACATACATTTTTAGGGACCCCCAAACTGGGCATTTCTGATCTGTGGCCTGGGGGATGAGACTAAAGGGAACCGGCATCTCCCTTTCCCTTGGGAAAAATTGTTAACTTCAGGAGGACGTAGATCACACATATTTTTAAAGGATTTCAGCTTTAATTGGAAAATCAAAAGTAGTTGTGTCCCCCTCTGAGAAATTTTCTTTGCGTTAGATTTCCTAGATGCAAAATGGTGCCATGTTTGGCAAAACTTTGAACTGATTATAGGCCTACGTTTTAGGATTTTCCTTTTTGGGGAGCATGAAAAATATTAAACCGCAAAGCAGAAGTAGAGATCATGTGAGAAAGTTATGAAGTCCGGAACTTGTGGACATTTTACAAATCCGCCCTGATGCCAGTGCCAACTATTAAAAAGAGTTCTTGTCGAAAAAATCGTTCTACGGTGGCACTTGTCATTGGCAGGAGTGAGGCACGATAGGCCTACTTGTAAATAGGCCATAGGCCTACTTGTTAAGGATTGAAGGGAAGAACTATTAGAAGGCAGCTAGTACCCTACCCTTGTGGCATATTTTGTGTATGATAAAGTATTGGAATGGTCGTGTAAGAATGGTCTCCAGTCTATGATTACCTTGTTTTCAGTAAATCAACCAGCCATCTGAAAGGCAGAGAGGGTCTCAACCTAACAAAGTCACATTCGAGTTTGTCGTCGAGACGTTCGTTTCATCTTCGAAGTGAAAAGCAATAAACGACAGTGCAGCTCATATACGTTATCTGATTTAGCGAAAGTAGACATTTTGAAGTTATTACTGGATTTCATACGTGCGCACAAAATGTTTTTTACATACATTCATGCATGTTTTCTTAATTGTTACACATTTTTTTTATTTACAGCCTTTGAAAGAAACACTTCAAAGTTTATTTCCGCGCAAACATTTTATTTTTCTCAATTACTTTATCAGGACGCAAAAAATCTGGGGGGGGGGGGGGTGGCTGGAGAAAATCTGGGGGCCTAGCCCCCCCCCCGTGGCTACGCCACTGGCCTAGATAATGAAAATTTACACACTATTATCAGTACGACATTTGCGAACATTGCATCGGTGTGCTTAGCCGTAATGTTAGTTTCCTATATTCATTCTGGTGCGGATCCAGGGGTCTATGGGGTCCGAACCCCCTCTGTTTTTGGCCACCAAAATTTTTAGTTTTAAAATATACGTCAGAAGGACAGTTATCCTTACAAATAGTCTGTATCGTGTATGCGGTCTGAAAGGTACCTAAAAATTTTAATTAAGATTGAATCAATTTACCGCGTATACATAATTATATATATAGGCCTATATTTTTTTTTAGATGTGCTCCAACGAACTTATTACCCATGATACCGAATAGTTTCGAAAGGTCCATGAGGTCACGTATAGCGTCATTAATTGGTAGTCGCGGGTTACGGGGCACGAGGTTGTTTATTTGGACCGAATTCCACCTTTAAAGATTCTTGCATTTCTTCGACCGTCGAGAGGCAGAGTGGTTTTAATCCAGCTGCTTTGTAACAATGTGATTTACATTTGCATTAATTTCGATCCCGTTCGATGAACATGGGTTTTTATCCGGACACTCTCGCTTTCCTCCCACTTGGCTGTAAACTTGCCACTTAAATCAGTTGCCAACCGACGAAGAAGGCAAGTTGCGTGTCATACTGGAGCACCCTCGGGTGGGTCAGTAAACTGGCCGACTTTGAACTGCAGAGCTGTGGTAGTTCTAGTCTCCAGAGAAAATTATGGGGCGGAAGTGTCTTTAAGGAACCCACTACTGAGATTAAAAAAAAAACGTTTATTTCCTTGCTAACTTGCAGACTCTGTAAATTGTTCTTAATGCTCAACTATTTTTTATTGCAGGAGGTATATCTTTTCATATGCTAGAGGGTACCAAATTTATTCCAGGACATTTAAAATTGGAAAATCTCGCCTTCCTATCCCCCCCCCCTCCCCTAGGACTTCTCACCTCACCCTTGAAAAAATCCTGCATTCGCCCCTGTCATGATACCATACAATGTCTTTTGTGTTTTTTTACCTGAAGCAGTGAACAGCTTAAACTGGAAACCACTGCAGAGAGTACTTTAATATACTGCATTTTACAATGCCTTTATGCGTATTTTCATTTTTGAATGCCCCTGACGTAGTTGAAGATGATTTTTGTGGATTCTACAACACTGGACTGCTACCATAGAAACAGACATGCAGGGAAAACGATGGCTCACATCTCTCGACTGTGAAAGGGGCCAAGCTGATGAAAATGAAGCAAGACCGAAAGAGGGAATCAACCAAGATAATTTCAAATGGACGGATTTCATTTCTTTTTTTAAATGTTATTATGTTAGTTTAGATAATAAAAAACCAGGTGGTGTCGGGGCTTACCTTTATTCCTTCCCCAATCTTTAAACCTTCCGGCTGCCATGTGAGGTTTACATGTATACCTGGATACGACGACAAGGAAAAGCAAATTATTCAAATGAACATGGACCTGACACTGAGCTCCATGAAATGACATACTATAATAATAACAAATTTCAACATCAATTTGGTTCAATATGTTTTATAAGGAGCTGTGTTGTTATTGCTTTCAACTCTTCTTTTTACTTGATTATATGCCTAAGTAATTTAATCAAAGTTCTTCTGTGAAATCCATAATTTTCATAGTATGAAATAAAATACTTTAAGTTCATTATACCAGTATATTGCTATTTGGTTTCATATCAGCAAAGTGACACCACAGTTGCCTCCTTATGCAATGTTGAACACTTTTGTGAGATAAAACCTACATTTGCGTGAAATATGATTGTTTTATATTTTTTAATTTATCTACCCTTTTCAGGTTATGTTACCTTAATTTCTACCCAGAATCTTTCTCTGCATGGTTGACTTGATTTTTCTTTACCCTTGCCCCCTACATGAACTTGACACAAATGTGGAATCAAATGGTGAAATTGTTTGAAAGTGAAGAAAAGAGGCTAAGCTGGTTGCAAGACCGAACGCATGGTCAAGTGTTTAGAGCATCCGACTTGCAGCCTGAGCATCTGGAATTTGACCCCTGGTCGGGTCATACCGAAAATGGAACCACCAACTCCCATATTTCTTAAAATCAGCGTAAGCAACCGTCGGAGTAGGAAAAAACAAGCCAAAGAGCTACACTTGGAATGAGACATCAATGTAGCCGGCCCAACTTAAATTGGTTAACAATTGGTTAAAAACTGAGCCGTGAAACCTCGTCCAATGGTTTCCCACTCAGTGACCAACACTTGTCAGCTCTTCATTTTATTTCTTGCCGAAGTTCCGCGATCTGGACAAAGTCACGTTGTTGAAAATGTTTTTTGCTACGTTTGCTTGCATGCAGGCTTGAAATCGGCGGCAGGCATGAAAACGCTCTGCCACCACGATGGTGTTTTTCCGAGGTTGCAGCCCAAAGTTGCAAGGATCTCAAGAAATCGCAAGCGTTGACCGCCAGTAGGCTATTATTATGAAAAATGCAACAGCGGCAAAACAAAAGAAAAAAAAAGGAAAATTAAAAACCAGAACCAAGGCCTTATAACATACATTCTAGGTGTACCGTGCTCCTCCACGGCCCATACACGACAAGTCAGTACACTTGGTCAACCCAGTACGGTCTCTTTTTCTCGCAATTTGGTTTTCAAATGTGAAACCAATAGCGAACCCAAGTTGTAGCTCCATGGCCGGAATACTTGTTTAAATATATGCCTCAAAATGTTTTAAAATAATACCATAATGTATTTCTCAGCCTTCTTAAAAAGCAAAAATTTTCCAAAATTCCCTCTCTTGGACCCCTCCCCCAGAACAGCCAATTCTCAAACCAAACCTCTATTGAAACTTCTTAGACACCGTAACCTGCTTTTCAACTAACAACCACAAAGCAAAACGTCGGTTCTTGGAACCCCCAGTTCACCATTTAATACTTCATAATAGTCATCAGAGGACACCACTTTCGCCAGTTTCAATGGCGGAAATATCCTGGTGCCCCTACCCGTGTCGTCGGGGTAATTCACCGTTTGACACCTCCCCTCCAAAAATTCCTAAGCACGCCATTGACATATGACGCTTGGAATATTTTGGCTAAGAAGGCAAAAAAAAATAATAATCATCAGATAATGAAAACAAAAGCTGGAAACCACGCTTTTGTACTCCCATGTCATGTCACAGATGCCTTTTTCAAAATTTTAGACCTTCGTGGGTTATTTCAGTGGATGGGAATCCCTCTTTGGCTTAGCTCCAGGCCTCTGCTAAATCAAGCGCGAATCAACCTTTGAGAACCTTGTCTGCTGGGTCTAACAATAAAATATTTCGAAGCATGCATGTGCACAGAGATCCAGTGAGTGAGGCATATAACCATAATTCGAAAGGACAACCGCCCCGAACATATTTTATAAGTACTTTTTAATGTTTACGCTTTTACGATATTATAGTATCCCCCCCCCCCTTTTTTTTTTTTTTTGGTTTATGAAGCAACATGCCTCTCAAGTGCCATACCCAGCGATATAGGAGGCGTTTTGGCAAAATTTCCTTGCGCTTTGTGACATTAGATAGTCCTCCACTGGGCATAAATATTGTAAATTTTATGCAAGCTAGGCAATTAAAAACAATTTCAGTTATTGACTAAAATATACAAGAAAAACAAAAAATACTTTTAAGCCATGAAGAGCATCATTTCTGGTTATCTTGGTAGCTTTCCTGATGGGACTCATTACGAACGAGATCAAATGAAGCTATCGATACTCGTACGAGTAGGGCCCCTACCATCAGAACACTGTCCGAGCAGGCACTGGGTGGCGGGATATGTCTCAAAATTAGGCCCTTCAGATTTGGTATTGTGTATATAATTATGTTGATTGATGCTTATCGTCTGAAGTCTACTGCACGAGTGGCCAGCTTGCGGGCTGGGAACTTGTCTCGCACTTCCAAGCCACGAGGATTGTGGGAAGATCCTAGCACTAATTGAAGTCCCCTGATTGGTTAAAAGTTATGACTCACCAAATTAAATGAATATTAATGAGTGTGCTGATCTAAATTACCAATGAGAAGGCTGTAGAGGATGAACTTAATTGGCTACACCTTGAAAATATGGGTTACAGCGTACACGGAGAACTGAGATGAAGTAATATGTCATGTTCACCCGTAACACGTGACGGAAAGCAGGAAGGGCCCTGGGGATCTAGGACAAAAGAAGGGAGAGTTGCTCGTAAACAATAAGATGGCGTCTGTTAAAGGTCATGGAGAGTGCACCATACTACATGCCATTAGTGTATATCGCTATGGCAACCATATATTTTGATAGTTTGGGGACAACCCGGTTTGACGTGTGAAGTTTCATGAACCATCAGGATATGGCAATGACGGTCACTTTTCTTATTTAGAGTTTATAGATTCTGCAGTGTTGAGAAACAGAAGCACAGAAACAGGGTGGCGCCAGCGAGGGAGGGGGGGGGGGGCGGGGGCCATGGCCCCGTCGGGGAACACTGCCCCCACCCCACCCCCCCCCCACCCCGTCGGGGAAGGTCGGCTGTTTCGTTGGGGAGGCCCAAAAATGATAAGAAATAAAAACGCAAGGACTGAAATTACTGGATGGGTGATTTTGAAAATATTTTTTGTTGTGTAATGCTATTTTAATACATATCGGAATCAATTTTCAATCACTTCTTGTTATCTCTGATATACCTCATACCATGTACCTTGTCCTATCTCCCCCCCCCCCCACCCCGTCGCGGAAGGATGGCATTTTTTCGGGGAGGCCTAAGAATGAAAAACGCGAAGGACTGAAGTTACTGAATGGATGATCTTGAAATATTTTTTTCTCTTGTAACGTTATTTTAAAGCAGGGTTGTCCAACCTTTCGCAGCGGTGTGCCACATGTAATGGTTATAATGGACGAGGGGCCGCATTCTATAGGCCTACTCTTTTTTTCAATTTTTTCCGACCCCCAAGGCAACAAAATGCAATCACAGCGCGTTGGGAAAACTGATTCATTTTCGTTTTTGATTGAACAAATAAATAAATTTTAGCAAAAATTGATGGTATTTGGCAGAATATTCGGACAAAGTTTTTTTTTTCATATTCCTCCTGAATCATTCTCAACCCGCCCCTATGGACAACACTCCAATGTAGCTACATGTATAGCAGACATTTGAAATGAATTATTTCATTCAAAAGTAAGCATGCCATAGCGGACGGCGAAGCCTAAAGTTATCATCAATTAATCTGCTTACTGAATAATTTTGCAATATAGATTATTTCTGACGGGCCGGACGCAACCTTTTCGCTGGCCGGACCGTGGCCCGCGGGCCGTAGGTTGGACAACCCTGTTTTAAAGCATACCTGAATCGGTTTTTAATCACTTCTTACTAGCTCTTTTAACCCTCATCCCATCTTTAATCCATGCATGCAAAATCATGCCCCGTCGGGGAAGGCTCCCCCTGTTGTTGAGAAAATCCAATTTCGTCGGGGAACCTTCATCTACAGCCTGATAAACTTCGGTCACCCAGACGATCTTCCTAATTTTGCTAACTAGAAGACCATACTCTTCAAGGAAACTCACAATTCCGAATTTTTCTTACAAAAACGGACCAGAGGTTGATCATGTGCATACAATGCCAAATGTTCTGCCATCTGGCCTGCCCCGATAGCCGAATTCTAGCAACGGTAATGAAAATCGGCCAGGCCGTTTTCAGCTATACGTACGTGATGATACACACCAGTGTGAGAATGTCTCCCCATAAACATGGGAGTCCGGAAGGGGGGGGGGCACTTGCCCCCCTCCCCCCCGGAAAATCAAATTTGTGAAAAAATTAATTGAAAATTGAAAATAAAAAAATTAAAAATAAATCATCAAAATATCTTCACTCACAGAGTCAGTTTTTACTCTTGAAATACGCGGACATTTGGCCAGGAATCGCAAAAGAGAAGATTGTATGCTGAACAGTGAAATTGTAATTTGGGGACCATCATTCGTGATATCTATTGGAAATTTGTAATTGTAAAAACTATGCCAAAATTGTACTAGTTGTCAGGTATGAAGTGTGCATATGACATCCGACTATTGATGAATGCGTTGGTCTTGGTTTGGTCCCGTGCTGATCTCAAGTGGCGACGCGCGGATGTACATAACTGGGATATACAAGGTGAATATGGGGGGGGGGGGGGGGGTATGATTCATAATTGGGTAACGGATATAGGCTTATATAGGCTGTTTGACGGTTGTAAATTTTATCGTGCATAGGCGTGCAAGGCCTTTACCGGGAGGCAGATTTCCCTTCAACAATTTTTTACACTTAAAATTCTAAAAATCTAAAAAATTACAGACATGAAATCCCTGTTTCAGGGCTGGGTACATGCAGCTTATAACACTCGCCAAGTGTCGTTTCCGGCCATCTGGAGGGTTTGTAAGGCCCAAAATTTTCTTTCACGCTCCGCGCCAACCTATGGTGGCGCTCCGCTTAGACAGTGCACACAATTCAATCATCAATAAATGACCTTGCCCCTCCCCCCCCCCTTGTAAAAATTTCTGCGGACGCCCATGCCCATAAATCTGACTAAAAATTCATTTGAAGCCACCTTGTAACGTGACATATTTTCATATACTTTGGAAGTAGAATTATTTAAAGTCTGGAGTTCAGGCAGTCACGTAGAAATTTTCATCTGTTTGGTGGACTTTTCATTTGAAAGGAAATAACGTCTGCTTCATTTCTAGTTACAAGTCTGGGAAATGCCATTTCCGGCTGTCTGGGGAGTCAGATTTTTTAACATTTTTCTGTACGCTCCGCGCCAATTGAGGTGGCTCTACGCTTAGATAGTGTTTTGGTCGAGCAGATTACCTATAAATAGAACAATGCATGCTTGCAAATTATTCTTCGTTTTGGGGCAATTTATGGAGTGGAATATCATTCCGAAAGAAAGTCCGAACATGCTATGTTTCTAGTAAAGAGCCTGAATAATGCCATTTCCTACTGTCTGTAGGTTCTCAATTTTTCAAAAAATTCTGTGCCCTCTACTTGGTACTTCGGGTAAGATTACATTTTTTCGGACAAAAAAGAAAATTCTACCTCTCCCAAACTGGAACGCTCTCGTACGCCTATGTCAATATATAAAATATAAAACTTCAAATATATAGAAAGCCAAATTTTTTGCCGCGGGAAAATCTTCTTATATGGTCCGAGGGTCTTAATCTGCAAGATGATATTCAGTAACTCCAACAAAACTACAAATCACCTCCTACTTGATTTTTCTTAAAAGAAGGAACGAACCCTATGCGCGTAGCGCACATCACGAGCGCGAAGCGCGAAGTCCCACTGGCGTGGGTCCAGGGCCCGCCTTAGGGCCCTGGAAGCTCTGAGATTCTACAAGCTCTCTCGTACAATCTAAGCCGTTTTTGGAACATTTTACGGTGAATTCAATGAACAAAAATGTGCGAAATATTTGCGTTCACAGATAGCCTATAGGCAGAATTTAACGTAGGCCTACGTATAGGCTAGGCCAAATAATGTCCGAGTTAACCTAGCCTAACCTGATTGTCACAGAAAGAGTTATAACGCAACGACATAAGCCTAAGCATGTGACATCAATTACGCAACATTACATTGGATGAACAAATGTAGTGGAAATAGCCTACTGTAAGTAAATGACTCACCAATGATGAGTGAATACTGGTCAACTGTTCGTTCACGTGATGGCAATGGCAATGCTTCACTTCTCGCGGAGGGAAAATACTAGTGCAGCAAAGGTTCGGTTTCACTGGACAAGTGATATACTATATACACCTGGTTTGCGGACCGGGCGAGGTTGCCAGATTCTTGTAATGATTTGTAGCCAAATACTAGGTCACAGGCATAGAGCATGGTCGCAGGGGATCGTGACAAGAATCAGCCAAACAATGGCAGAACATAGGCTAAGTCAATTTCGGCTGCCCTGTTCGGTGGTGGGTTAACTATAGTCTCAACTTTGAATTGGTTCAAGGCTCCCAAGTTTCTTTTACTTCTTTGATTTTTGGGGGGACGTCCCCTCGCTAAGAATGTTAGGGTGGGGGACGTCCCCTCGCTTAGAAATTGGGGGGGGGCGTGGTGTCCCCCGTTCCCCCCCCCCCCCCCCGCTTCCGCCGCCACTGCTAGTACGATTAAATGCATAAACCCAAAAGAATTTCATTTGTTGCCTAAATAACCTTTTTTTTTTTGACCATATGAAGGACAGATTCTTCGATTAACACCCCAAATTTTTAATAGTCCTTGCAAAAGCCAAATTTCTTTCAAAAATTTTAAATTTTCTTCAAAATAAACTCCAGATTTTGGGGTATTTGCTAAAGAGAAAGCCAAAAATTTCGGCGCGCTAAGCGCGCCTCAAATTCTTCCAAGTCATGTCCCATCGGGACTAACTAATCGCCCTTGTCGGGGCCTTGAAATGCTAGCCCCCTGTCGGGGAGCTTGACCCCTCTGTCGGGCAAATCCTGGCGCCACCCCTGCACAGAAATACCGTAAGAAGACGATTTTCATCAAATTTCACCTTTTGACCTCTCACTTTTCTGTAAAGAGTGTTATACAATGGTACTTCCTGAGGTATTTACCGGGAAAATTAGAGGGAACCGACCAATCCCCACACGCACATGCACACAAACGAACACGCTTTGATCTTCCCCGAGAAATGGAATCTCGGTCACCGTCCTTGGCTAACCAGGCCCACCTTAGGTTAGACTAGCCATCTTGCAGGAATTTATTTAGCACTCAAATTTTGCATAGCAGTTTTGAAAATTTTTGAGTCCTTTCACGCATTGTTTGTGAAAATTCAAGGGTTATGCACACAAAATATTGCTCCACAATTTTTCATTTGTGTAGTATTTTGGCCTGTTTGTGTAGCAAATTGCGATGCGATACTGGATAAATTATTCCCTGCCTTGGGTTAGATTAGCCTAACGTGGGAACACAAACCATTAAAATAGTAGCCTTGCTATGTTCAGTTGGCATTGCCTTTTATACCTAAACTGGCAAAATGATATCAACCTCATCCTCCTAAATGTGCGGTGAAATTAAAATAAAAGAAGAAATGGGGAATAACGCCATCGCTCCATGATACCTCGACTGGTCAGTTGGGTTTCATGATAAAGTCATTCACGGCGTTCCATACCGAAACATTTCTATGCACTATTTTCAGATTTTCAGAGGTAGTGTGATATGACGTCATGAGCCGTATCAGGAGCAAAAAGACGACTTTGTCTGAGTCGAGTGCAGTCTATTTCATTGAACCTGTGTTGTATTAAAATTGTGAAACATGGGACTTAAAAATTGCGAATGACTTGACATACAGTTTGTCATTCAATCGAAAATGTGACGTCACATGTAAATATTGTACAAGCCAGCATAGCTAGCTTAGGACATGTATTACATTGCAGTGGAGTGTTGGAAGTGCCTACACAACGCATATTGTGTACTGCACTGGGCTCTTGTATGTTATTGCATACTAGGTTAGACTGGACTGTGCTGCGCGCGGCATGAATTGTATCATATGCAGTATATATATGCATGATATTGCTCTACTGTACTGTAGCAGTACTATTGCGGAAACATTGCAATACCACACGTACGTAGTAATGATTTGACTAATTTCAGTGTGGACTTCATGGAGGAAATACCAGTGAATAATGCCGGAAAATTTATAGCATTTGGAAAGGCGGGCAAATCGTCAGTATTGCCCAAATCATAGTAACTTTTCTGACAAGGAGGAAGAATGGGCTCCCATGCTTTGGAAGTCGCTCGACAGGGATTCTGGGGTTCGGTAACGGGCGGTTGGTTTTACGATCCACATCAAGGAATATTTTGTAACACATTGCACTTGTACCTCTGGCTCTTCCTCTTATGCTTACCCTTTGGTATCCATTTGGTAAGTTACAAGGAATAGAAATAGCCTATAAACGTACGACACAGTCCATTGAGAATTTCAAGATGTTCAAACAAATGCTTAGTCTAACAAAGTGTAACGTAATAAAAAACAAATGCTCTGCCTGTCAAGATGATAGCTTAGCCTGGCTTACTTCAAATAGGCCTAGCCTAGGCCTGAGTAAGCTGTAGTGTAAGGTTAGCCTAGCCTAGGCCTAGCATTTGAACCGATAGGCTGCAGCACTGTACCTGGGCCTAGGGGAACTTGATACTGTCAGAACAAGTTAGCCCTTGATGAAAAAGGGGCGATTTTCCTCTAATGTGGGCTAACAACAGCTACGAGGTATGCCCATCTTCAGAACCACTAGTCTACCAAAATTCCTGTCCCCTAGAAATAGAATCCTAGGACTAGCCTAAGTTAACCCTTTACCATTGTTTGGGTCCTTTGGACCTGGACGGAAAGCACGGCTCTCCCCCATCTTTACTGTTTCACATGGAGCTTGAAACTGCGAGTAGCTACCTGAAAATTTGGCCACAACAAAAGAGAGAGATAATAGTTTAAGATCACTCCCACGGCACGCAAATATGCCCCAATAGGAGCACAACGGTAAAGGGTTAAATCAATGTTAACATAACATAACAGGTTGAAGGGCAAAGGAGGGCCAAGGCCCCATAAGATGCCCTGAAGTCCAGGCCCTAAACATTTGACTCATCGAAGATCCAATGCCAGAGTGTGTTGTCCTCAATAAAATGTAGGCTAGGCTATGCCTAGGCCTGCTCTAGTGTTTCCAGGTTTTCCTTAATCCTTTTTGTTCCTTTTCAATTACGGTATACAATAAATGCTTGTGTAAAAGCATATTTGGCTCAAACTATGCTTTATTAGCATTATAACAATTGTTATTGATTAATTTCTCATTGTAATCCAGTAAAAGTAGAGGAAATGTTGCTTGTAAGACCAGCTTTGAAAAAGCGCCAGAAAAATGCCAAATCCCGGTTTGGTGTCCCACTTAAAAATTTCCACACCAAGCATTTCCAAAAAATGCCAAATTCTCCTTTTTTGGCATGTAAAACGCCAGTCTGGCAACCCTGGCCTACTCAAGGTTAAAGAATTTCAACGTTGCTAATGCACAGAAGATCCTGGTGTACCATCACAAAAACCTTGGCTTACAGGTTTTTGGTGTGGGCTGTACATGTAATGCACCCTGGCTGGAAACTATGTTGTCATGCAGAATAGCTTTGTCTTGCACTTCAATAAGATGGCGTGATTTTGTTGCCTTTTTGCACAGGCACCATAAATAATTCATGCCAAGCTAATTTGGGGTGGAGTGAAATTAAGAAATAGAATGATCGGCGCAAAAATTCAGCAGCTCAAATACAAACTTTCCAGTATGGCTTCCCTCTACATCGATGTTTTCCAACAAAATATATACTGGACTAACTCTGAGTCGATCACTTAACAAATTTGGTATAAAAATGTGAAGAAAAGTAATTGGGTTTGGTGTTGTTTAAAGAATATACATTGCAGGTTATTCTAACATTGCAATCACATCACAATTACTCACTGCACAGGCATTTAGAAGGCAGTGATGGACTCATGGTAACTTACAATTTACTCCATGTAAAAAGAATTTTAACATCCCATGAAGTCTTGTCCAGGATTGTGTCTAGCTCTGTGTTTGAATAGACTACCGAGACAGGGAATGGCACTGCCAATATGTTCACATCAATTTACATTGACATGGGACCAAAGGCCAGGCTGCAAGGATCTTCCCAGAAAATATCTTACTGATGGATTGAAGTCAATATCTAGTAATGCAGATTGTTTTAATTTGCAAGTTGAAATTTGTCATGGGATCAACTTCAGTAAAGACAATTGACAAGTTGGAACATTGATAGGCAGGGGCATATTTGCAAAGTACTCTGCACTACAGTCTTTGGCCACAAAAGATCCCAGTGATATGGCTTCACAGCACTTACACATTTTGGAGGTCTTTTCTGCTGATATAGGTTTTTATGCCTCATTAAGGTGACACCCTTTTCCAAACAAAAATTTTGCTAGTCTGCCCATGACTTTAGCACAGAGATTGGTCAGGTGACTGCAGGCATTGACATATTTCACCTTTTTGCTCCCTACCATTTTTAATATATCAGTAAGAAATCTAGATCTTTTGTAAAATGTAGTTTTTGTAGTGAATTTTCAAAGCTGTGAGGAATCGTGTTATTTCTGGGAAGTCAGGTGGGGTTGGGGGGTTTAAGTGCTATGGACAAGGACTGTATTAACACAGTTCTGTAAAGGGGCTATACAGGGCCACAACTACTTGAGCAGAGGCGCACCATCTGTTTGGGAGGAGCAAACCAAGAAAATTTTGGCCAAAACTAAACTTTAGGCAGCCAGAAATTGCCATCCCAGGCATTGTGCTTGTTAAACGTCTTCTGGCAGTGGTCTTTGCAAGTTTTTAACCCTCCAAGGTTCAAAGATGAGTGTGCAGGAAAGGTATAGACTGAAGTAAACCTGTGTAATGTTTATGGCCCTATTGGATTCTTTCCCACAAGGGGGGACTATGACTTTCCCTGATGCCAGATCCCAATTCAGGGCATTATCTCTGCCTGACGGAGGCAGTAAAGTCTGCCCAAGTCGGCAACATATTGGCCAACAAGGGGGGGGGGGGATGAGGGGCTGCAGCCACCAGCCCCATCCCCTTCCTATACTGCCATGCTCTTTGTCAACTATGATGCATGGTATATGTGTACAGCTGTGGTTGTGTACATAGCTTAATAGTGGCTACGGAATATGGCAATTGCTTGGTACACAACAGCCCATTGGTTTAAGAAGGCACCTTAATTGCAGTCCTTAGCAGAGTTGGTGCTGCGGGACAGCCCCTAACATATTATGGGACATGGATGTTGTTCATCTGTCCATAGTCTTTCGACCTTTAGCAGTTGCAAAACCAGTCTGTAGACTCTGTACCACCAGTACTGTACAGTAAGAGTCGGGCAGGGATCCTGTCAGAAACACAAAATAAGGGGGAGGATATATTACCCCTAAACCCCATGTCCAAATTGTATTTGTCCTAGGATGATGTTACAAGTGGGTTCAGGGGGACAAAATTTTGCCTCAAGGCCACTGTAAGGTCAAATTTTAAGGGCTTTTAAAGGCCTTTTATGTAAGTTCAAACATTGCTGAAAAGTGCCCTCTCTTTAAAAGGGAAACCACTTGAGACATTGACAATTTTTAATTTTATGGAAATGAAAAGGGGGATTTTTACCCCTCTTCTTTTGGAAACTTTTGTAGAGGGGGTTGGACAAATCCCCCCTCCCTCCCCCTTTTGTCGAAAACATTGTCTGATGTGAGCATTGTACCTGAATAACTTACGATAGCTGAAGAATGGGTGAAGTTGATTAGAGATCATTAATTTCAAATGAGATAATTTTTTGCAGCTGAATTGCAATAATTGCATTGGTGCTACCAATAACTTTGGGTGGTAATGTAGTTAAATTTTCATGGCTTGTTGCATCAAGACTCATATTTTTGCTTGGGTGATAAATCCCCTGCATAGGTAAAGTGTTCCAGTCTAGCATCCAGAATTCTGCTTTTGATCTGGTTACACCAAGGTCAGCCATGTTGGTTATGTTCCTTGGTGTCTCTATCACCTGTGTGCATGTGTAGTGTGTAAGGTAGTTGACCAAGTGTATGCTTTGTTCATAAACTTCCAGGACTCAACACCTGAGTCCTGAATAAACGTGTATCATTACTAGAGAAAATTGCTTTCTCTTTCCTCTAGATGTGCCCAGATGCTACTGTAATGAGGCAGGCATGTACAGTAAATCTCCTAATCCTTCAGGGTACTGCCATTTAATGTCTCAATCTGTAGTCACGGACTTCCTATACATGGACAGAGCATACTTCACGGTACACTGTCACTACCGTAGTGTGAGAAAAGCGCACCAAGATGGCTGTCTGCTATGGTTTTGTGTCAAAATTTGGACTTGCTCAAGTCAATTCCCAGATTTTGCAAAAAGTTGAAATATATTCCAAATATGGCAGGCTAAGGTCAAAATCAGTTCACATATTGGAGGAATATGATATTCTTTCCTAATTCAAGTTTAACTTTTGATTAAAATATTACAGAGTCGTCGTCAAATCAGACGATTTATAGCTTCATGGCTGCCATCTTGTTGCACCTTTTTTGTCCCAGTCGATGGCTACCATCTACGGATAGGACGTACACATTACATGCTCTGTCCATGTATATAAGTCCGTGGCTGTAGTGCTATAACATCTAACTTTGTCCAGAAACTAGTTACAGGTAGCTCCTGGCAGACTGTGGCATGTGTGCTTGGAAGAAGAAGGCATTAAACTTTTTTTTACTGATGTTTTTTATGTGCTTTTGTGACAACCTTCATCCATGATATGTTTTTTCAATGAAAAGTTTGTCTGGTAGGAGTGAACTTTGTACCACGTCTACTTGATATTTTTTCTGTATTAAGTTCCACAAAAGCATCCCAGTCAGCTTCATAGCCATAGCAATGTTAATGTACAAGCACTCAGCTTCTCAGCACCTCTCATGCAAAACTGAATGAGTGTTCCTGACCACATTGGCAGTTGCTTTATAAATTACTTTTTTAGTTTTACAGCCAGTTCATTTTTCATTACAATACAGTCTATTGGCTCCTCTTTCCGATAGACTCATTCATGTTTAGAAACAAATTGTGTCATGGCTGTTTGACAACAGAGTTTATGAGGCACACTTACATTTTCCTTACAATGAAATTTTATTCTAATTCATCTACATTCTGCATGTAGATCTGCAAGGTCGTGACCAGGGCAAAACCTAATGTGCAGGCATGTGTGTTCCTGTGCATGCTCTATGCCAACCAGTAGGGTAACTGAATCAGTCTATAATTCTTTAGGAAAGTAATGTAAAAAATGGGAATGTGAGGGATTTCTAAAACTCAAGACCTGCTTGGAAGGGTGTTAAGGGCCGTCCATACAAGGAACTACAGTACAAAGCTACAGTTCAGTCTGTATGGGACTCTCCCTTCCATCCTACTGTTGCCTTTAGTCTGTTACATTATTAGGTGAATACAAGAACTTAAAGACTGCAAAAGTTGGAATATACAGACTGTACTTAAGATGTTTGTACAGTAATTATCAAGTTCATACTGTAGTTGCAATAGAGCATGTATATGTTTAGACAATTCTTTTCAACAACATACGGTACTTAATAAATGACCAGAATATTGTTGCTAATGTGCATATAAAAAACCAGAAGTTTATTAAATTTAGGTTTTAAACAGTAAAGTTTACATGTTTTTACTTAAACTAATACAGGCTTTCTTTATGGCTTACAGTACAATGAAATACATGCAAATTACCAATTACTTGTTTAAGAATTTCTACCAAAACGACATGAATTTACAGTTCAGCATGAGTTACAGCTACCCTGTAGACCAGTGGGCTCCAAGTTAGTAGTCCAGCAGTAGTGTCAAACATACTATTTACTTAAAGGGGCTCGTTGAGTTGATATTAATAATGTAATAAGAGTGTTAAAGGGTTCATACCATATGACAGTGCTAATTATTAGCATAATAAGTCAAGTTTCATATTTTACAGTTACTGATAAAGTTTAAAATTTGAATTTCGTGGTGTACTGACTTGTAATGCTTTTGTACACAATTTGAAAAAGTGTCTGGTCACAAATTTTTGAAAACCCCAAGGGACCATTATTTACTCAGTCATAAAACAGTAATTTGAGTGTAGAATATGTAGATTGTCTAAGTTTGATCCCTTGTCATTGGTATGTGACAAAAACTTAACAGGTTTGGAAAAATTTGTTAAATTTCAGGAACCAACTCAAAGAGCCGCTTTAATACAGGCCTGTATAATTGTTGAAAACTTTGGTACATTCTTGATTTATTAGTCTTATGTAACTGAGTTCTAGGTACACTATACTCTATACTGTATGTCAATAAAACCAAGAAAATACTGTACAGTACCTCAAAAAGTAGGGAAGACAAAGTATAAAAAGAAATCAAGTTATCTGTAGAGCATACAAGAGTTTACTGCAAGAAACTCAGCAAAAAGAGAGAAGGACATCAATAAATAAAAAAATGAAGGTTATCAGACCTTGCTATCTCAAGTTATGGTCAGACAAAGTGGGCCCACAGATGTTCAGCTTCCATGAAAAGGGCCATATAAAAACATTACTTTGAAATTGGATGAGCTTGTTTGAAAATATGGGAAACACTCTTATGCTTAATTAAAAATGACCACATCTTGTACTTGTGCTGATAAGCTGTACGTCACAGAATAACAAAATCCCCCTTTTTGACCTGTGCGGAAAACTGCGTTGTGGTTGTCACAGTGAAAATGATCTTTTCTAAGTGACGAAAGCTACAGAACATTAATCTCACTCTCTGTCAAGCAGAAATATTATGCAAAAATCTTAAAGCCATGGACACTCTTTGTCTACATGTGATACCTCCATCAAAATCTTTGTTGAATACAAGTCTTACTTGCAAGAAAAATTTTTGCTGCAAGAACTCAGCTCTGTAGACAGTTTTCATTACCAGGCAGACAACTCAAGGACAGTCAATGGTTCAAAAATAATACCATACACAGCTCTAGCAGATACATACAGAAACTGTCAGACACTGTCTCAGTCAACTTTACTGCATTTTGAACAAGTTCTACTGCACGTCTCTTAGTGAGAGAGACTCTTAATTCAAGAAGTCAGTATTTCCTGTAAAATATGCATTCATATGCATTCATAACATTGTCAAATGTCCAAAATAATTTCCTACACAGCAACCATACATGCTTCTTTAATGGTACTGTATGTTGTTGAATTCATCAGTTGATGAACTAAAGGAAGGCTATGCACATGGTTATAACTTTTATGGCAGAGGGGGCACTGAGCGGCCCGGACAACACCACCCAGGACTCCAGGAGTGTTCTACAGGTACAGTGTCTAGTACTGAGGTTCATTTGGCCTGACACCCCCCCCAATACTAGTTCCAATTCCACCTATAGTAGACATGATGTTTTATAAGAATGGTACAGTAATTTCAAGAAAAATTGACCATTTTGTAGCGAAGACACACCGTCTTTGGGGCTGTGATGTCATACTGTACTTTGTGATGATTTCTGTTTGATGACACAATTAGGGTACAAGGATCATAACTTTTGATGAGAAAAATCATGACAAAATGATCAAATTATTGAAGTATGTACCTGAATTAAAATATGGAGTCTTATTTTAAATCCAGCCTTTTAATCCTTGTCCATTGATTGTGTCAAATATCCATGCATTCTAGCATGGTATGGAGGCACTTAAGCATGCAATGTATCCATTCATATGTGTCCTATATCAGTAACACCACAGTACAACATATGCTATCGTCTCTTAGGGTATTGTAAGCCAAAGTTGTCCCTTTTGAGAAATTTTCAGTGGTTTAAAACTGAAAGTTAGCCTTGCAGGCTAGATTTTAAAGCTTCCAAGTCTGCCAGTGACATTTGCCATGGAAATGAATATCAAAAAGTACATTTTCAACCAACATGTAGCATCTTTAGCTGATGGATGAAAGTTTAATCCTAGCCCTAAGCCAGAATTCCAAAGCCAAAATTGAACTTACTGAAAACATAACCCAATACCATTGCTCAACAGTTGTGTTTTCTAAGACTCTGAGGCATATTTTATCCTGACTTAAACAGCAAGAAACCCTAAGGACTCTGGTTAAACTCTAATCCATCATCACTTGGGAGTAAACATGTATCTTTACTAAAATAAGATTCATAATGCCTGATGGGTTTAATGGAAGAGCCAAACCATTGTCTGAAACTCAACTGAAATTCAATAATGGTGACTTTAATGTTGTACTGTACTGATCTGAACTACTAGCCACCCACCACAAAACTTGCCTTTTGAGCGAAGAGGGAGTAATTACAGCAGTCAGCTGCATCTTTAGCAAGACTCAAATAACAGTAAAAATTCTCAGGTAAAAGTGCTTAAAACAAATTTGGTTGTCCCTTCAACTTTTTTGGATTGTCCCCTCAAATGATAAGGATCATCCACATTTAAAGTGAAGTTGAATCAAAGAGTATAGTAAGTCAGAGTAAGTCATGTATATACACATTTCACTGAACCCTGCTTATTAGAAATTTAGCTCCAGCCAAAAGGATGTCGTTCCATGAAGAAGGCTTACATGAAGTGTGTAGACAAGTATGCAGGTGAAATTGGTTTCTTTTGGAAAACTAGGGGATAAATGTTAGTTATACCAGGCTAAAACCACTTTATTTGGGCAAGTGAACAGCTGCTAATTTTGAGCCGTGTTCTGTGTGTTATCTGTCTTTATGTTGCCAATGTCCACCAACTTTCAGAGGACCTCCTATGTGATCAGTGTACATATTGCATGCTTGGGTCATAGGCCAAATAAACCTTATAATAAAATTAGTGCAGAACCCAAAGATTAGAAGTGTTCAGTGCCCTTTGTATGCAATGAAAAGAAAAGAGAATTTTTTTTGTATTGAGAGAATGCTGTTTGGTATTTTACTATCTTTTGAACTTGTTGTACCCAAACATTGCAGTTGAGTTCTGTGAAGAATAAGGGGGGGGAGGAGTGGGAATGAGGAGGGTAGGTTGTTGCTGTCACATGAAGAGTTCCAGGTTCACTACAGTACAATGCAAGATATAACTCTGTTGGTAAGCGAGAAGAGGAAGATTGAGGGCGTCCTTGCTTCTCATTGTGGGGAGTAAGAGATCCTTCTCTCCCAGTGCTATTAGTTTACAGTACCTGGGTTTGTTGCAAGTACTGTAAGGGGGGATAACATAGGTGAATAGGAGATACAGTAAGTATTGGACCCCACAGATTCCCAATCCAGGTAGATTTTGGGGAATCAACTTCATGCAGGCCTTGAGTTGTAGGTTTTTCAGGTGTGCTACAAATGGCACTCCTCAGGAAATAAGAAGTTTGGAAGGTGTGCTATTTTATTTAACTTTAATAGATTTCTATGAGCTCCCACCTTGATCTAGGTTTGCAAAAAACCATGCTCCTCACAGTGATTTGAGGAGAGTGATGGTGTGCAATTGCACTTGCATGTCTCAAAATTCAAAGACCATTCATGCCCGATTTCTGTTGCATCATAGGAGCCTATTAAGTTGATTAATATCTTGACTGGGATAGTGAAAGGTATTGCACAATCATGACAATGCTAACAAAATAGAAAAAAAACTGTTCGCATCGAATAGTTATTCAGATTTAATTTTGATTTTGTAGCACGGACTAGCACCCTAGCTTTCTACAGTTGTGTGTATAATTTGAAAAAAAAGAGAGTCTGTTCGCAAAGTTTGGAAAACGAATTATCAGTTTCTCACTCATGAAACAAATCTTTATGTAGCCTACTGTAGAATGTGGGGATTATCTAAGGGTGACCATTTGTCATTGTATGTGAAGGAAACTGTTTGGAAAAGCTGTTGAATTTGATGAACGGACGTTATGGACCACTTAAACCTTTGATAACCACTATTCTTCATTTTGTTCTTTTCAGGCATTCAGCAACTCTGTGATAGCATGGGCCCTCTACTGTGTCACTGTTGGTACTATTTTTACTTGCATCAAATTAGTTAGTTTTCGGATGCACTTGATGTTCAACAAAGGAGAGGAACCTAAAACAGAAGATGAGACATCTGCAGAGAAAGATTCTTCAGAAAATAAGAAGGGAGAAGATGGAAAAACTGATCAAGATGTTGAAAAATGTGATCAGGAAGACCCCAATAGCAATGAAAAGTAAGGAACTCTTCCTGTACACTTTTACTCTAATGATCATTCATTATTAAGGCACAAAAGGGCATAAATTTTGGGTTAGCAATTTATGGCCCTTCTTACCCCTCTATTGCAATCTGCCAGAATTGGTCCCAAAAACCTGGATTTAAATACCACAATTCTGGCATTTATTGGATTTTGGTGTTGTTAGTTGTTGTTGTTGCTGCTCTCTGCTGCTAATGCTGTTGTCTTTGATTAATGCTGATATGGCAGCAAATGCAGATAGCTATTGTATGTACTAGGGGATAATTTTGCTTCGAGCCCTTGGGAATACATATGGTGGGTCTGATACTCCCAGCTGACAAGGACCAAACGTGGATACTGGATCTGGTTTGCAAACTGTGAATTTGTCATTCAGCAGTGGATCTGACCCTGTGTAGGTGATCAGACCTGATCTATTGTAGCCTGCGTAGCGCCTCTGTGGCTGCAGCCCCCTTTAGGTTGCCGCCCCTCAGAGCCTGCTGGTGTTGGTCAGAAATTCCGTTCAATGAGCCCGAAAGTTAATTGTCTTAATATTCATGAGCACTCATCACAATTGGTCTATTCCTGCGGTAGGTGGTACTCAAAGTCTAATCTTGACAATGCTACGTTGAACACAAAGACGTTTAAACCAAACAAAAACATAGGCTTATAACGTCCGTTAAAAGCTTTTAATTTAGATGGAAGTCTTGATCATGGACAGCCTCTTTCAAACAGTAATAACGTTTATCAAAAAATGGATTTAAACACAGTTGGAAAGTATCGAAAGTCTTTTCCTGTGGCTGTGGGATCGGTTGTTCTAAATTAACCGCTGTATTGTGTGTGTATGCTTGCACGGTACCACACAATACCAGTGTCGAATAACATCGACCACAGTGACTCCGTGTACTGTTGTACAATGGTACAAGTGTTTGGCTGTTAAATACACATTAACAGCCTTGCTTCAACCAATCAACGTAGAGTTATGTAAATGAAGTTCCCGTAAGTTTTCTACGCAGTTGAACAGATTTGGTGTCCAACGCTGGCGGATGTAAATTTTTTCGTAGCGATGAGCTGGACGAATAAATTTGTCCGCCCCGTGGGCTAGATCTATTGTAGATGCACTCTATGACATAAGGATGGCAACAATGGAGGAGCTACCATATGGGGGTCAGGAAGGAGCGATCACCCTTCCTTAAGCACCAGAATTGCCTGCCAGCATCATTTTTAGGTTCCAACATCCTGGTTGAAGGCACCCCTGCAGACTATTTTCATCCCCTCTGACCAAAATTCTTATCTCCACCACTGGATGTCAATGCCAATTTGATTGTGAGACACAATTCATGTACCCCAAAGGGCACCAAGGAAGGCATCAATCCAAAGAAGGACACCAACTTGAAAAGGGGCACCAATGCCAGACCACACATTTTGTGCTTTTTTTTGGGGGGGGGGGGGAAGAAATTTACCTTGACACTTCTTACCTCACCAGTTCACAAATGTACACCTTTAGACATCTAGATGTCTACGGTGTACTTGGAAAGTGTAGACATCTAGATGTCTAAGGTGTACTTGGAAAGTGTGCTATTTTTAGCACTCCAAGTAGTTCCCCAATATGTAGGTCATGGCTTCTGTGACCTTTGTAGTTTATTTTCACCTCAACTTTATACATAGAATAGATATCACAACTCAAATAATGTTTTTATGCATGGCCAGTACAGTCACAACAGAGTAAGAATAAGCACGTTAACTGAATGTAGGCCTATGCAGTGCATTTACATGTATCTTATATGGTAAATGGAGCTCATGATTGCACCTTGCAAATAAAGTATTGTAGTACCAATGCTTACGGTACATTGCACAGCCTTCAGAAGTAGTCTTACCTTTGTTTAAATCATGGAGCCACACTTAATAGACAATGTAAATGGTCTCTAGACCATGAGGTTGGTCAGTTGTCCAGTGTTGTCCTTTTGAGGTGGTAGCTTCCTTTGGAAGCAGACCCCTTTCTGGAGAAAATTTTTTGGTTCTGTGAATGGGCTCTTTGCCAGAGAGTCAGGGAGAACTTCAGAAAAATTATATGCAGCATTTAGGCTAGATTTTTTCTGAGTGTTAAAATAGCGGCGTAGAAAAATCAAAGCTCACGAACCATGACTGAGACAAAATATTTTAAAGAGCATGACAAGGAGGTATAGGCCTAACCATTTCACAGCCAATGGCCATTGCTCTAACAGCAACCTTTTCAGTCAAGAGGTTGAAAGCGACATAGCAGTTTTACATAATAGTACGCACTTGGCCATGCTCAGAAACTTTTCAGGATATTTAATATTATGTGCAGTAAAGGGCTGTGAAAGGGTTAGTTAAACAAACTGCTTCGACAACATTTCTCATGCAGAAACTGTATGTACTGTGAAAAGAAAGAAGTACATCTTTGAAAATATATTGTGTGAAGTATTATAAAAGTAGGGGATCATTGTACCTTCCTGCTTTGCTGTACTATGTATATGTGCACTGCATTGTGCTGACCTCCCAAGTGACCTGCATTTCGCGGGTTTGACCCACATTTCAACACCCAAACCTGCTGACCCGCCAAGCCCTCTGAAAAATCTGCATTTTAAATCTTGGAAGCATTTATAGCCAGAGAACCTCACAAATAAACAAATAATTCAGCTTACTGAAAACTTCAAATTCATTAGCTAAATTGTATCTCACAACACATTCAACTGCCTGCGCTGCTATACAATGCATTGGCCTAGGTACGTATGGACCAACATTTGCTGTCGCAACATCGCTATTGGCTAACCTTCGTAGCATGTATGGAATAATATATTCCTGTCCCTGCGTAAATAGTGAAATAACGTCGTGCAATGCTGCAGTAGTGAAAATTAATGCCCAATTTGCGGGTTGTAGGCAGGGCTTGTCTTAGATCGAGTTTCCCATGAAACGAACGTCTTGACTTGTTTTCATGGCTAGTATGCCATGCGAGATGTGTAAAAGATATATAGGCCCATTGGGAAATCACTTGCAGCACTGATGGTGGTGGTAAAATGGGGTTGACGTCTGCAAACTGTACCGGTACCGCACCAAAATTTGCGGCAACAAGCACCATTGCATATTGTGATTAGGAGGGGTTTTAGTAATTGCGCATTTGTGAGTATCTGTATATTATCTTGGCAAATTTCTGAATACATATTTTCCTAGGCCATAACCGCAAAAAATTCAGTACAGGACTGAATGTTTTTGGCGGTAAACTAGCAGTATTGTGTTGACTGATTTGTCACAAAAAGTGCCACCATTTTGCGTCTAGGCTCTTCCAAAATTCAAAAATTTTCAAAAAGGGGAGGGGGACCCCTCCCCTTATATCCCTTTCCCAGGCTGGGGATCCACCAATGGACAGATTAGTTGGTCCCGCATGTAGACTTTGGGAACTTGGGAGCTATGATTGTAACACTATACTGTACCAACTATGTGCCATTGAAGTCATGCTACACATTTTAAGTCTGGACACTGTATTGTCAATGAGACAAGGATCATGTGACACTGTTCTCAAAACAAAAAATTTATGGGAGCAAATTCCATCAATGTGCAAATACTGTTTATGTGCATATTGGGCATGTGTTTATACTGCAGTTATTGGCTTTCAAAGAAAAGATGTCTCTTTCTCTTTGTTACTAAGTTCTACGTATACTGAGCTGTGTATTCATAATAGGCCATTCCTGAAAGATGTGATTACAGAAATGGAGATATATATTGCCCCTCATTACCTCCTATTTACATCCCTCTTTTGGGAGAAACAACCTTGCCAGCGTACACTGTTAGAACTAGAGAAATTAGGATGGTATATCTGAAATATTTTCATCTCTGAAACTGAAAATTTGAGAAACTTTTATCATTTGGCTCATTGCTAACCGAAATGTGGGGGGGGGGGGGGGAGTGGGGGAACCAATGTGCTGGAAGTCCAAATTTTGTATTTTGTAATAGATTTGGAAAATGGGTATTGGGACTAGAAGTAAGTAATTAATATATATACACCAGAAAAGAATTTAATTTAATGGCCCATACATTCAAAATTTATAAATATCGGCATGTTTAACTTTCAGTGCCTCAAAACTGTTTACTAACTCTGAACCATGCTTGTGTACACATACTGTACTGTACAGTACTGTAAGTACTGTTCAACAGTACACATGCTGCACTGTAGCCAAATTGAAATTTGTCTCAGTCACAGCACAGCTGTACAGAATGCACCCTGTGGTGAAATGGCAACACATTAGGCCTATATAGCAATTTTTATAAATGAATGGGAATTCCCAAATTGTTTTGCTCCAATAGCGTAGAACTTAAAAATTGTCTCAAAGGAAATAAAAACTGAACAGATTATTGTAAGAGGAAAAGTTATATTATTACAACAGTAAGTTCATGTGGTGTGAACAATGAGGTATAGCAGGAAAACTTTCAACCTGTTGGCATCCATAGGTGGCTCTAATTTGGGAATTGATTCTCTTTAAACAGTCTATTGTCATGACTGCTATACTGCAGCTGGTGTCAGCTTTGATGAGTTTCCAAGCTCTTCACCTAAAATGATGAATGTCAGGCAGGAAAAGGAAAACATACACACACAATACTGTCAGTCATTGAAGATGATAGGAAATGACAAATATGGACGACCTGGTTTAAAGTTTCACTTTCCACACATTACATGATCTTTGTATTATGCAGTACCTCTACTAGTGTTCATGGTAATGAAGCAAAGGGAGTAATAGATGTACGATTACTTCTGCATTCTTCTTTTCTCTTCCTCTGTAAGCTTAACATTGGCAGTAATTTAACTGACAATAATTGTAGTTTAATGAAGCAGGGATTCTGCCAAAAACAGAAAAGGTGCATGGGTTGGGGGTATTGATTACTGTCAAACCCAAAGTCCAAACTGATGATGCCCTTGGCCAAAATTACCTGTGGTTCAGTGGAGTGAAAGTTTGCTTCAAGGCCCCTTTAAGGTGGCAGTGCAATCTAAATGGTGTTGAAAACTATTTATTTGTAAAAAGGTGCCATACCCATATATTTCCAGATGTTTTTTAAACTTTTAAAAAAGAGAAGATTCACTCCCCAGACATATTCTTACCCATCTAATTTGCATTATTTGCACATTGCAAGCTGCCTGGGATTAAGAGAGGAAAAAAAATGTTTTGTTCCCTGAACCCCACCCTTTGGGATTAGCACTTGTGTCCTCACTAGGCACAGTGGATCATTTGAGCTACACTCTGAACATGTTTCATTTTCAGAGATGTACGAAGTTGACAACTATGGTACCAATATTGTAGTAAAATACCACTGAACAGTCTCAATGCTATAAGCTTGGACCAAGTTTCAAATTACTTGGCTCTGTACACTATAGAACAGGGCAAGAATTACGTGAGACCTCGAGGTGATTAGCCCCTTGAAACATGTAAAAGTAGTAGGGCTGTGACGGTTAATTGGTTAACCGGTTAACCGACCGACCGGTCGGTTATTCGGGCATTATTCCTCTTCATAGATTAACCGTTTTTGTATTGCCAATTACTCAGTCGCCACGGCGTGGCTTTGTTAGTAAATTGTTACACAAACATCGCGCAACAAACAGTGTCAGATTCTCACAAATTATCGCTTGAACAATAACTGTAAAAAGAGTTTTAAAATCGGCCGTTCGATTGAACGGATTAATTCCGCGGCAGCTCCCTGAATTAAGTACATAATGATGAGTGACAAGTGGCGCACCCATTGCTACTTTTGTTTCCAGAACTTTGTGTGCTCGTCTCCTAATCCCTTCAATAGCAACACCCAAACACAACTTTAGAAATAAGCGGCATGTTTGAGAGATTACCAAGCGAAAAGAATGCCACAAGACACGCAGCAATAAAACCTCCGCGAGACCATGATTAGGGCACAAAAGTATATTTGAATTAATCTCCCCACTCTAGCTAATCGAAATATTTTATCATGCTGCACCTCCGTAAATTTCATTATTTTTCATTGTTAGTAGCAGTATTTGGAAAAAAAATTTAACCTGTAAAAATACGATCGTTAGCGCCAGATAATTCCCGCCATATTGTTGTTTGCCCAATATCATATAAAATGGAACATTCCATGTTGATTTTTATGAATAAGCATACGTAGTTCATTGAACCGACTGGGTTGTAGCTTGCGATAATGTACTGTACTGCAGAAGTCCACCCTACGATGCACGTAAAAATACTCAACTATCTAATTTTAGCGGTTCTGGACGGCAGAAAAATGGACTCGATTAACATATCTTATGGTTCCTTTCTGATATAAGTACCCCCGTATTTTTGCCACTTCTTGTCCAAACCTTACGTCTTGTTTAAAATTAATCAGCAAATGAAATGCACTTAAGTCAGATCCCCGAAAAATCCACGCACGCAGAGATTTGGGATGCCGTTTCTTGGTGAATTTAGCACGGGGCTTGGCCGGCTGCACATGCCAGCTATGTAAGCCTCCGAAGTGCGATCGTCATAACGCAAACTCAATGGGGAAATTCGTTGCGAGGTCTGGTATTTTCACACACTAAATCCCATAGGCGATGGCGCCAGTTGTGATTGGCTGGTTCAGAATCAACGTATTTGAATCAATCACAATGCAGAGGCAATTCAAATTTTGCAATAGATCGAATGCATATGATGTCACCGAGCAAAACATGGTCCGTTGTTTAGTGGTAAAAACGGATACGCACGCAAGTCCAGGGTTTTCCCTGGGTTTAGACTTGAACGTCGCGCATCTGATGCGTCCTTAGGTGGATCGCTGGCCCTCCCCTTTTGGAAATTTTGTGACTTATGCAAGTCCCTAGACGCAAAATGGTGACACTTTTGAGGCAAATTCGTCAACACCATTTCTGTAAGCTGACGCAAAAATATTAGCACTGAAACTCACATTCGTACAAATTTTGATCTAGTGATAGCGGTCACATTGGCTTTATATCACCGTAATTTCTGCTTCAAAAGTTTTGGTTCATCGGCATGGCTTTTATTGAGCGCTGGCACCGGACGATTTTTACCCGCGGTTGGCCGTTATTTCGCGCCCGTCGCTCACCAAAATTGACATGATTGGGCCCGGGTCGGCTTGCAATATTACCAGCTCAGGATAGAAAATGTTGGGGATATTTCCGTTCGTTTTTCGAACAGGATACCATTTTTGTAGGCGTAATATTTTCACTTCAAAAGTGGATATACAAATCAACCGTTAAATACAGTACTGTAGAATTGTTTGTAGTCGATGTCACATGCCCTTTGTTATTAATTTCTTAGGCCAACTTTGTGCTCTGTCTAGTTTTCATCCCCCAATCATGTCAGAACATTTGCATTGTTTCACTGCACTGGGTTGTAGTTGCGTTAATGTACTGTAACAGCTTCTCTCCTGCTTTAGCGAACCTTATGTAGAGCAATCATTCATGATAATCTTAGCAGTTCTGGGCAGCAAAGCAATTGCACCCGGTTAACGTATCTTGTGGTTCCTTTCGGATATAAATATCTCCGTACATTTTAAGCAGTTCTAGTCCAAAACTTACATCTTGTTTAAAAAGAATCTGCAACTGAAATGCACTTTAGTCAGATCCCCGAAAAAATTCACGTACGCAAAGATTTGTGATGCCGTTTCATGGTGAATTTGGCACGGGGCTCACCCGGCTGCGCTAGCCAGCGATCGTCGTAACACAAACTCAACGGGAAAACTTGTCTCGAGACCGAGTATTTTCACACACTAAATCACATAGGCGAAGGCGCGAGTTGTGATTGGCTGGCTAGAATCAACGAAATTGAACCAATCACGATGCAGGGACCACTTTAAATTTTGAAATGGATCATATGCATATGATGTCATTAAGCAAAACATGACGTCTTGTTTGGCGGAATAAACGGACACGCACGTAAGTCCACTGCATGCGTGGGCCAAGAAGTTTGCTGCACGGGACCACGTGCATCACTGTTTTTGTTTGCAATGACGTCGCATGACAACATTGCAAAAGTCCTACTGTAAATAACAATACGGAAGGAATGCTAGAAATGACTTAATTTATGCAAGATAATAAGCACCGAACTTCACAAGATAATAGGTGCGTTCGATTTAGCGGCTTGAGCCGGCTCAACTGGATCAGCCAACGAAAGATCTTTCTGAAAAGTGATCTTAACGTCATCAAAATGTCACACCTTGAGCCGGCCAAAACGACCAGCCCTCCGAGGTGGTCTAGTCGAGCCGCTGACGTAATTTACGTCGTATTTTGTCCAGTCAAGAAACTTTTTGAGCCAGTTGAGCCGGCTCGAGCGGCTTAATCGAACGCACCTTCTAGGAGCTATGTGTACAAAACGTGCACAGACATGTATGCTAAGCTTGGGGATTTGAAAAAAAAGGTGAAACACTGCAGCTCGATAGTCTGTACAAGTTGTTTTGTGCAGGACAGTTTGTACAGCAACTTACGCGGCGCTTTCTGTGAGAAAGCAAAAAAAAAAAAAAAAAACACACACATTGAGTGCAAATCTAAATCCAATCTAAATCTAATTCCATGTAATACTACAGGGTTACAGCGGAAAATATCAAACGATCACTTCCATGGCAGGGGTAAAATTTTACGTTTGTGATTATCAATGCATCCCGTTTTGGCGGGAAGTTGAAGGACTGAGTTTACCGGAATTTTACGAAACTAAGGGCAAGTTTAAGTATGTTTTAGCCCCTTTTCAGTTTGCAAGTAGCCTAATCGGTGGTAATGATCGAGTGAATGTCAGAATTTATAAAAGCAATGGAGCACAATGCTGCAAGCATTAATCACAGATTGTGTGCGTACCGATCTTTTATGAAAACATGTTGGGAAAACAAGGGTTCTATGACATCATACACATAAGTTCCATTGCACTTATTTTAAGTTACCTCTACGTAAGAAACATCGTAACATCATGATTGGTTTATTATTGCTTTTAATCAGCCAATCATACTCGCGACACCGTCAATGCAGTTTTACTGTGTAGGAATTACGTGTAGAAACCAATCGTCTTCGTATGGAATTCTAATACTCCCATTGCATTTGTGCTACGATCAAATTTCCCAAACTTTGGTTGTAGTCCGGCAAAACAGTTCAGAGATATTTACTGAGGGGAAGGGAGAGGAGGTTAGACTGCAGTGTATGTTCGCACAACTTTATTTTCCGATTTTCTGAATTTCAGCGCAAGTTTTAAGAACGAAGTAACAGGAAATATGTGGGATTTCATCGTTAAGATACAATGACATGGCTGGTTCGTTTGATTGATAATTTCCCAAATCTGAGACATTAGCCCCGCCTCTAACCCGCAAAACGGGCTTTTGTGTTTTGGTCCTGCAAGTCATGTTATGCCACGTAGCTACTGCGCTCCGGAGTGAGCAAAACAGTTTCCTGATAGGAGCCTACGAGGGCAAGTGCAGGCTAGTAATACTGTGGTGTTACTTTTTCAGTAGTAGGCCCTATGGGATCCACATACAGAGCTCTGACTCGCATGCAGTAGTATGTGAATGGAAGTTAAAAAAAGTTAGTTCCAGTTTTACAAATAAGTCAATGATTTTGTCCTTTATTTTATTAAAAACAAAAGCAATCGTTGACAGAAAGTAGAAAATTATGGAGGCTAGCTGGCAGCAATTTTGAACATCGCGGCCGTTTTTTGAACGTCGCGGCCTCTTTGATTTTGAAGCTTGAACGTCGCGGGGCGCGAAGTTCAAAAGGCCCAGGGAAAACCCTGAAGTCTACTGCATGCATGGGACCACGTGCATCATTGTTTTCGTTCGTAATGACGTCATATGATAACATTCCACAAGTCCTACTGTAAATAACTTTACGGTAGGAATGCTGGGAATTCCTTAATTTATGCAAGATAATAGGACTTGGTTGTGCTTTTTGCGACTGGTGGGCCGTTTACAGTGCAATTGTACAGATCGCTACTATGACAAACACATGAGCGCTGTACATGTATGTATTGAACACTGCATCGCAAGCAAGCTGCATGAAAACAGCAGTGTCAGAGTGTTTCATGAAGTAACTGACGATATTACATAGGACCAGGAGGGAAAATACAACAGTTGGTGGAATGTTAAGAAGTGCACATGGGCTGAAGAAAGCTTCAGTAAATGCGGGATGGGCTTTTACTGTGAAAAGATAATATTAACTCAGCGCAAAATACCAACATTTTTGCAACATGCTTACATCGGCGAACATGACTTACGATGCCATTTTTAGACTTGTACTTTCCTGTACAAAAGTGATGGCGCTCTTTGGAAATGTTGAGTTTTTGTTGTTGTGATGAACATTACGTCATTTTCGGTTAAATGGTTAACCGCCGGTTAATAAAATCGGTTAAACGGATAGTGAATTAACCGAAAATGCACAACCCTAAAAAGTAGCCCCCAAGATGGAGTCACAAAGGCAAAATAACCCATAAATTTAGTGTAAAGCAGGACATTTTAAAGGTATTAGCTAATCAGTCGAAAAAAAAGAGTCCAGGCACCGTGAGCTTAAAGCTAATCTTGCCCCGATATAATGCATAGGCTATATAACCCACACTTATCCTTTGTAGAGATTACAAAGTGTTCTGGCAGTCAAGAAGTCTACACAAAATATGGTCATACAGTAGTGAATTTCAAGTTAGAGATAGTTGGTGGCGGTGTACAGCACAGCACACCACTGTGAAGTCCACACTTCATTTTCAGTATAGATCAGCAATCATACAGAATAACAATCCACACTACTTAAAGGGCCAGAGCAGTCACCCCAACTTGAAGTATTGGAGTAGACTGTCCTGTTTCATGATTGGCTGTTGAGAGTCATGTGACAATTCTTCTCCTCAAATTTGAAATTTAATAAAAGTCTTGTTTAACATGCAATATGGAAGGTATACAAAATGATGAATGATACTTTGCAGAGAAATTATGAGGAAAATTGTGATTTTTAGCTGTTACTTCAAAGTGAGTTTGAGTGAACTGCTCATGACCTTTAAAGCAGGTTGAGCATTTAAAATATTGGGTTACAATTTTTCATTTTCTCCAGCATAGGAATCATGTGCAAGCTTTCTTCACTCGTTTTTGCATTTACAGCACAGTCTTGAAGAAGACAGTGAAAAAAGATGGTTTTTGACCAAATGTTTCATTTTATGTTCTCTTTCAATATACCTAGCATACACTGTTACAGCACTGTTAGGGTTTTTCACAGGAAAGAAGTTTAATTTGAAGAACAGTACAGTAGTAGTTAGAGGCTGTTCAACACATTCATTTCTTGATAAAATCAGTTAAAACCCTAAGGTACTTCAAACTTCACAAAATGCTTTCTTTGCATAAGTGGCTAAGTTTGGTTGAGCTTGTTATTTTGCTTGTGACAGTGCATCCCAAAATGCGTAATCAGATTAAATTTTCCCTGGTCTTGAATAATACTGTAACTTAAGTTGTGGTGCTGGCAGTGTTTGCTACAAGTATTTAATGATATATACAAATTGTACAATGGAGGAGAATTATAGTCTTTCAAAGTTTGCCACGCATGTGCAGTTGCACAGTTTCAAAAATATTTAATTCATTAAAATTATCGTGGAGTATTTCGATAGCTTCATTGTTGCACTGTGTCTACAGTAGGGTTTTTCAATAGTTGTAGAAAAAGAGAGAATATTTTGCATAATTGCTTTGTAAATTTCAACTTGTTCAGCAGTCATGTCCTCCAAAATTTCACTAATTGGTGACAACATTCTTCATATTAAATTGGCTTGGATCAGGAAAAGAAGGGCATAATTTTATCATCAATCTCTACCGAATCATTGTACAGTAGTCTAAAGAAAAAGTGCAAACTATCCCTCCAGTTGCCAAAATTTCCAAGTACTCAAATTTCCTGGAAAGAGTCTTTCCAACTTCCCCTATTGAAGTGAACCAGCTACTGAAGCAGAGGCCATGATTGGCCCTGACGATTACATGATTTGGCCCTGTCTTTAGATTTTGGCAGACAAATACACTTTCTCAGGGGGTACAGTAGGTTTGGAAAATATGTTTAAAAAATTTCTTGGACTAACCTGAATCTTTTCAAAAATTCTTTAATGCACTTTCATGTACAAAAAAGGGAAAATTCCATCCAGTATACAAAATTGCTTTCAAAATGCCCAAATTTCATGTGAAGAAGCCTCCTCTCAGCTTTGTAGTCATTTTTACCCATGACTAGGAGTCGTGTTTCTATGACAACAGACCCTTAGATAGTGTACATCATATGATGCTAGACATAATGACAATTTAAACTCTGAGGAGTAGTTTCTGTCAGATCTATACTCTGATATCTTGCAAATTGTAATGTGTGATGAGCATATTTTATGCACAAATCAAGGAAAACTCTTACTGTTGTAGAAAACATTCCTCAGTTAAATTGCAGGCATTAGATGTATCAGGCACATTCAATGATAATTTCAAGAAAGGTTGGCTGAGCATGCTGGAAAATATTTTTGGGGCAAAGAGGTGCACTGAAGGGGACCATGGGGTAAATTTTTCGTGCCTCTTGCTGAATGAATTAATTTCCCTGCTTTAAAAGGCAGATTTGCAGTAAAAAGGACCTATTGGAGGCAGGCAAATTTACTGGAACTAATTTACATGATATAAGGAGTTAGATTTGTGTCTGTGTAATGACACACCATAAGGAATGTGTTGTTGTGTCAAGTTTTAGATAAGTAGTGTTGAACACCTTTCAAGTTCACATACAGTACAGTAGAAGTCCTCCCTTAAAGCCCCTCTTACAACAGGCAGGAAGCACCATGGACATTTTCTTCAACTCCCTGCCCACAGGTGACTAGATATGATCGGGACTGATAAATGTTACCATTAATATCCCACATAACCAGTAATACTGTCCATTCATAATACTTGTTCCTGAATAGTACTATTGGATGAATAGAAAAGGCTAGTATGTACCCATGGCCCTAAGCCATACTGAATAGTAGTATAAGCCGATTTCATGTGACGTCACACGATTGAATTTTCCTGGCACTGAAGGGCAAAACATGCACACGGTAAGTGTATTTACAGTAGACGCACACATCATTCCCATAGAAACTACTGTGACATTCATTCAATTATTTGGTTTATCACAACACAAAAATTTACAAGTAACATTAGCGGATAAATAACAAAAGGTTTGATGGGGAGTGCATGTAGAAACCCTGAAGGGCTTATCGGGAAGTGTCACTCCCTAAGAGAAACAAAAAAGCAAAAAAAAAAGAAAAAAAGAAGGGTTGCATAGAAAGAAAATCAATGCTACACTTTGATAAGGTAATGCCTGATTACTACTATAAATAATACTCCAGACCTAGTCATAGGCCCAGGCATAGACATATACTGCACATGTTGCAAGTACCCTTTTCTGTGTGTGTTGATTAAATAGATGCTTGCCCGTCAAATGACGTCAGTGAAATACTGTAGCCTGATACAGTACCGTACAGATACATTGTAGATCCCACCATTTGTTGTTATTCCCTGCATAGAACAAACTGCAGCTGCTCATTATTATTTGCTGTGATATGTCATTCCTTTACTTTTCTAGCAAATATACACATTTCATTCTTTAATTATACTGTACATATGAATTCTCTTTTCTATGATGATCGGACATTTTCATCTCATATTTCTCCTCAGTCCATTTGGTGCCTGGGTCAATGAAGAAGATGAAGGAAAGAATACAGTGGAGATGAAAGAAATAAAATTTAAACAAATTCAGGATGATTCTCCTCAGGTAAATATAATCTATGTTTCATCTACTTACCTTACTTGTTTCATAATTGGGCTAGTCCATAAACTGCTGAATGCCTAGGTAATTAGGTGGCCATCACCATACTGTTGCTCTAACAGAGGGCGCTGTTGTCCTCTCTCCTCAAAGATGTTATAAACGTAGATACCAAACTCCTATCCCTACACTGTGAGACGCGCTGACTCCTCATGGAGGCTGGATCGGAGGGGCGGAAGTATTGATTGGACATGCACACAGTTCTATTCGGTAATATGCGCACACATCTAATTCTATGCATGGGTAACAGAAAATTCCCTTGTGACGAGATGTCAGCGTGCATGCATTTTCAAAGAGAGTTCTGTACGTGCACAATGCATTGTGAAGTCCGAAATAATTGATGCATACTTCCGCGTGCTTGGGAAAAGAACGCAGTAGTTAATTTTGTGTTGTAAGCACGTAAGAATTGTAAACGCGTGCATAGATGTGAGCTTGTGAAGATACCATAGAAACTGAACAATCAATAAGCCAATGAACTTCAAACCAGGCGTTGTGCGTTTATGTTCAAATGTTCTTCTAAAGTTAAAAGCCTAGAAGAAGCCTTAAACTGTTTCATGTAAGTGAAATTTATTGAAGAACTGTGTTTGCAAGAAGTGCTATATTTTAAAATCACACGTATTTATTCTACCGGAAGATATCAATTAACTGTTAGCTTTCAAAACGACTGATCAGTGATCAGCACTTCCACCCCTCCGATTCGGCCTCCGTGAGGAGTCACCGCGCCATTTTAAGTTTGGTATCTATGTTTATAATATCTTTGTCTCTCCTCACATACCTTCCTGTCTTAAGGACTCAATACAGTTCTGTCGCCTGGCTCTATCCTCCAGTAGGAATGGCTGACCTCTCTTATTCCTTTTCTAGTTTTTTGTTTCCACCTTCAGGTAGTAGATGAGATGAACACCATATTTTTCAAGAAATGAAAAACTATTTATAAGTATTGCCACTGTGTCCTCTGTGAATTACCTCCCTCCCTGTACTCTTTATTTTGAAGAGGAATGGTACTGTAGGTGGAAGAGAAACTAGTGCCTCAGAGCAATGGACAATGCTACTGTATTGAGTACTGGTTACCCAGCAGCTCTGGCTGTCCACTGTGGCTATAGTGTAGTACAACTCTGGCAGGCTGTACAGAATGATATTATATCACTAAATCTTATCTCCTGATTTTAGTTGCACAATGGTGGATGAATATTGACTTTAAATGGTAACAATTATTTGCAAATTATGTTTGGAATATTTCTTTTTCTGAAACTAGGGAATTTATAGAAGAATGCCTTCCACCAGTGTTCAAGTAGAGATCCACAGACCAAAGACACTCCTGGATTCTGAAGAAACAAATCTCTCCAAAGTTACTGGAGCTGAAGGTGGGGATGAAAGGCTCCTCACCATCAGGGCACCAAGGGTGGATCCAATGACTGGAGAAATGGGTAAGGAAAACTACTAAAGGGGTACTGTATGCCAACAGTAGCTCACATTTTTATCCATAATACGCTACTGAAAATGAATATCACTTTATTTGAGTCTCTGTGAAATTCACGTTGCAGTCCACTTGTCTGCTTTTTATGGTGGTTTAGTTTATTCATCACGTATTGAGCGTGATATCCTGTAGTATGGTGTGCCAAATCAATATGAAGTCATATTTAATGTTCATGATGACAGAAAGGACACATACAGCAGAGTAAGTACGGAATTGTAACTACAACACTGACATTTAAGCCATAATTTTGCTTGAACGCTACTGTAAACAAATATTGCTTTGTTTGAGTTGACTGAGTCAAATTCACGTTGCAGTTCATGTATATGATTTTTATGGGGTTTCATTTTGTACATAGTACAGCAGGCTTAACATGTGTAACTTGACTCTTGTCAAGAATTGTTAGTCATGATAGATTTGTTCAGCAGCCCCACATTGAGATAAATTTGAATCATGACCTCGTTGTTCAGTACCTCCCATACAAATGAAACTTGAGTGTCTGGTTTAATGCTGAAAAATGAAGTATTTAACTTACTGTTATAAAATAAAACTTTTCATGCTTAGTAGCCTACTAAAATGTCAGTATGCCTAAGTATGTTTTTTACAATTAAGAGCAAAAATTGTTGTCAATAGATATCATCTATTCTACTTCATGCTAATAGTTATCTTCTCTGACCTTGTGGCTTTTAAAGTATTGCAAAGTACAGAAATCTGTACTATGAAGGTGTTTTGAATTTGTGTGGAAGAAGGCTAGAATTTAACGTAGTAGGATTTGGTTTTGTGGAGTTCTATGTCTCAATTTCTAACCTTCTGGTCACAACTTTATTGGGAGAATGTTTACTCCCTGGGATGGCAATGCAGGGTAGAGCTGTGAAAAGTCTGATGACATGAAAATGGCAAATCTAAGTATTTCTGGTGAATTAAAAGCATTGAAAACCCAGGAGATACCCATTATTTCCTTAAAAATCCATCTAACACTGACCATTTTACATTCAGTACTTCCTGAGGGTTTAATTTTGGAAGTTAAAACTATGTTCTTGAAAACCTTACCAAACCATGAACTGTCTGATGAGAAATTAATGGGCAAGAGAAGTTGCCCCAACTTTGGATAGTGTAGTAGACTGTTCTGTTTCATGATTGGCTGTTTAGAATCATGTGACAAATTTTTTTCTTCTTAAATGTGAAATGTGCTTAAAATAACTACTTGGTTTAGCTTGAGTATGCAATGGTTAAGACATAAAATATGATGCAAAATACTTAAATGTTAAATAAGAAGACATTGTGAAATTTTTAGCTTTTGCTTCAAAATAAGTTGGGGGGGGAGGGGGACAGACTGCTGTTGACCTGTAAGTGATAATTAGTGTAGAGTTCATTAGCACAAATGTCAACACTAAGAAACAATCATTATTTCTGCATCAGACAACTGGACTTCTTGTGCACTTCTTTTAAATGTGGTTATATAAATATGAAACTGTTGTCCATATAATCTGTGTTGTCTGAAAAGTTGTGTTGTAATGTATGCACAGATGGTGGTGTTTTGTGTGTGGTGCTCTTCAATGCAGAAGGTGGTTTGTGTACCTTCTAAGCATCCCATAATTCCTGGTTCTGCATACTGCATGATAGATTGTGAAAGATCTGTTTCCCCAAGCTCTGATATATTCCAATAAAGTCTTGACTCCTTTGAAATTTCCCTTTGTGAGTAACCCTTTTATCAAAAGTATTTTTCCATTTTGGTAGACACTTACTTCTTTGTTGATATAAGAGTCATATCTGGGACATTGAAGTGGATTTTTGTTTCTTTCTTCCCTAGTACAAAATATATAGAATTTAATAAGTATAGAAAACTTATTTACATTTTTGTGGACAACACACAATACAATGAAAAAATACCCAAGTCAGTTGAACATATCATGTATGGTAATGTGAGTATTAGTCTTGTGAGAAGGGAATTCAAGGTCCCAGAAAGAAGTTAGCAAACTTTTCTGTTCTAGCCTCATCAAGTGGAATGTCTCTTTTGCAAGAATATAGCTCAGGCTAAAAAAGAAAAAATTGAAAAGGTGGTTTTCTGACTCAGATAAGAAAATGATTACAACCATGATAGATCTATTTACCTCCTGCAATACTTATTACATGAAATAGCCCTACCTATCACTAAGCAGTCTAAAACTTGACTTTTGGGTTGTAAGTTGGGTTTTAACTTCATGGTAACATCCACAATTGGTAGCCACTTCAAAGCTTAATGGGTTTTATCATATTTTTAATGACTTTAGGGTTGGAGTGGCTATAAACTGTAGGTGTAAACATCAAGTAAAAACCAGACTTAACTGCCCAAAAGTTGGGATTTAGACTTTTTTTGTGATAAGTAGTTTAAGTAAGGGCTGTTTGCTTGTGGCGAGGGTGGTTAGGTGTGGGGTAGTTATGTCCTGTTCAGGATATTTTCCATCCCCTCCCTGATTATTTCTTTCATTCAACCTTTCTTTTATTGAACACTTTTTGGGGGTCAGTTGGAAGCATCTACAGTATAGGCTCCTTGCTTAGGTTAATTGGAGCGAGAATTGAAGGGATGAAAATTATCCCAGATGGAATGTAACTGCCCTGCACCAAACAAACCTAGCCACATGTGTAATAGGAGGTTAATTATTAGAGCCTGTAGATCCCAAGCCACGGAATTTTGGAGAATCCCAGTAAAGGCTCATGGTTACAGTTATCACAGTTTGAAAAATACAGCCTGTCTTCCTTGCATACATGGTTTTGTTTATATCTTGGTGATATTTTTGTCACACAGTTTAGTAATAAAGCCACAACAATAGCTCCTTGGTTTCATGTATGCAATATTAATGTGGTGGTTTTACACTCTTGTAATAGTATTGTTTGTGAGAATACTGGCAGAAACACACTGCACTGAAATATGACATGTACAGTATTTGCAAAAAGCAAACAGGAATGGAGAGAACATAATAGTGGGTGCCAACTTTAGAGGTTTCAAATGATGAAAATGGCACAAAAACATTGTTAATGCTAGAGGCATTGTGTAATCTATATCCTTTATACCTGACATATTTATGTGAGTGGGTGGGTATTTGTGTGTGGGTGTTTGTGCGTGTGTTTGTGATAGTGTTACTTTACTCGGGAGGTTGTGATATAGAAAAGCATTTTAGAAGGAAATATCAGGAAAGTAAATTTCGCAAATCTTTGTCGGTAATTTCCTGTCACCAATTGTGTTGTTGATGTATTTGATATTATTGTGCATAGTTATGCTTAAATTGAATGCATGAGCCAAAAAAAAAGTTTGAAGGGGAACAATTTTTCATACTATACTATAACCATCCCACTGGAATGTGGATAACATGTTCATGCTATGTTATCATGTGTGAACATGACACCCTTTTGTTTGTGATCTGCGTCTAATTCCGTATCACATAATAATTCTTCAAAATAAATATTCACATCAGCAGGGACCGCGGAGAATGGGGGGCTAGGGGAGCTTTAGCCCCCGCCCTTTTTTTCGGTGTGGGCATTTTGGGCCACCTTAAACTGCATTTTGAGCCGCCTTAAACTGCATTTATTTTATTGGACATATTGGGCCCCTTCGATGATTAGCCCCCACACTTCAAAATTGGCTCCACGGTCGCTGCACAGATATATACTTACTCCATGGCCCTTGTCTACCTAATTTGCATAAATTGTCTGATCTAATTTGCATAAATCTTGCTGGTGCACATCCAGAGTATTTTTGACACCACAACCCCCATGATGACCAGTTCAGCATGTAGATATCAGTTCTATTGGAAGTTGGTGACAAGGTTTCTATTTATGAAATCTTTTCATTGCAAATTAAATTCGTTTGAACTGATATTTACAAGTCGAAAATGTGTCACCTCTCTGTCTCATTTCTGTGCATTTTATTTGTTTTTTGTGTGTGTGCATAATTGATTCAGAATGACATAAACCCATTTTCATTTTCTCCATGTAGAGGACACCAACAGTGAAGGTATGCTCAAAGTTTCTAGTGATGTTGCCAGTAGCTGTCCAAGTCCTAAAATCACTACAACATCATTTTTGGATGATTCATCATCTTCAGGTAAGAAATGTTGAACAAAAACTACGATCTTCTGACATGGAAATGATGCAAGTACTTGTAGTGTGTGTAACTATTTGCTCATCATTTTCTTCTTTTTTTTTTGGGGGGGGGGGGGGCCTGTCAGTTGACACAATAGATTCTTTAAGGGATATTCTGGTGACAAATTTCAAGAGCTTCCAAAAATCAAGGCACTTTTGTTCTCTTTATTGGTGAAAATTCCATCTTAATCGCATGTTGCTTTCAGCAGTTATGACTTTTTTGAAGAGAATATTCAAACCACATTGCATTGTGGGAAATCTGTGATGTCATACAGACAGATTAATTGAGCATCTTTTGTATTTTTTTACAAAATGTTGTACATGCAATGAAATTTGCAGACACTTTTTAAGCTGCAACCTTTGGGCTCATAAAATTTTCATCTACTGGTATTACACAACTTTTTGTAACCTTGAAGCAACTAGGAGTCTGTTTTTGACAAAGGTAACTTATTTTAAACAGGAATATCTTGAGTCATGAACAAGTTATAGGAGTGGGCTTTGAAAGGTGTGCAATAAAAAGTATTCATATTTTAAGACCCTTTGATATTGACTCCTGTATATTCTTTAACCCTTTACCGTTGTGCTCCAATCGGGGCATATTTGCACGCCTCAGGAGTGGGGGGCTCATCATTTTCTTCTTTTTTTTTTGGGGGGGGGGGGGCCTGTCAGTTGACACAATAGATTCTTTAAGGGATATTCTGGTGACAAATTTCAAGAGCTTCCAAAAATCAAGGCACTTTTGTTCTCTTTATTGGTGAAAATTCCATCTTAATCGCATGTTGCTTTCAGCAGTTATGACTTTTTTGAAGAGAATATTCAAACCACATTGCATTGTGGGAAATCTGTGATGTCATACAGACAGATTAATTGAGCATCTTTTGTATTTTTTTACAAAATGTTGTACATGCAATGAAATTTGCAGACACTTTTTAAGCTGCAACCTTTGGGCTCATAAAATTTTCATCTACTGGTATTACACAACTTTTTGTAACCTTGAAGCAACTAGGAGTCTGTTTTTGACAAAGGTAACTTATTTTAAACAGGAATATCTTGAGTCATGAACAAGTTATAGGAGTGGGCTTTGAAAGGTGTGCAATAAAAAGTATTCATATTTTAAGACCCTTTGATATTGACTCCTGTATATTCTTTAACCCTTTACCGTTGTGCTCCAATCGGGGCATATTTGCACGCCTCAGGAGTGGGGGGAAAAGCGGACGTAGCACGCCCCACATCAGCTTCCATAGGCTATTGACCCCATGACCTTAAACTATTGTCTCTCTGGATGTTGTGGCCGAATTTTTGGGTAGCTACTCACAGTTTAGAGCTCCGTGTGAAACAGTAAAGATGGGTGACAGCCCAGTTCTCCGCATGGGTCCAAAAGGACCCAAACAACGGTAAATGGTTAACTATAGCTTCTATGTTGGAAACAATTTCAAGTGTTCTCTCCAGCCAATATTTTTGGAATTCATTAGCACATGCAAAAGCTTGTGAATACCCTATCACGAATAGCCTGTGAATATACCATAGAATTATAGAAAAGAAAGAAAGGGAGAGTGACATGGCATGAATTCATTAGCACATGCAAAAGCTTGTGAATACCCTATCACGAATAGCCTGTGAATATACCATAGAATTATAGAAAAGAAAGAAAGGGAGAGTGACATGGCAACATGGAATGAAGCCATATATTTGACTCCCTGTTTTGTGACAAAGGAAAATTCTGTGCCTTACACAAAGTTTACAGCTTTTGCTCAACTCATCCACATAAAGTGTGCAAGTGGTAACCTACAGAGGATGTTACGAAAGATGTTTGAAAACATTGTGGTTTTTTAATTGAATGTAGAACTCTTAAATAGGTACATTCAGGTGGTTCATGAAATTCACAAAATTTTTCCAAACCCCTAAAAGTGCTCTGCATACTAATGGCAAATGGGTAAAGTTAGACAATTCCTATACCAAAACCCAAATAAATGTGTCATGAAAGAATTAAAGATCCAATGTGGTTTTCAAAAATGTTTGACCAAACCCTTTTTTTAATTGTACACACAATCTTTACGTCTGGGTAAAAAAGAAACAAAAATTTTCAACGAATTGCATTTAACAAATGGATATGAAACTTCTCTGATTGTACTAATAATAAGCATTGTCATGTGGAACATTTACCACCCTTGTTATGATATTGTTATTAACTTAATGTGTCTGTTGAAAGCAAAAGTTTATCCAGAAAATGATGTTAGGCACAATCATGTAGTTGCTGGTTATTGAACATATTGTGTTATTTCTTAAATAATCACTGGAATGAAACACAACTGAAAGCACTTGCAGAGTCTTGGTGGCTAGAATATAAATATTTAACCCCTGCGCTCCGCACGGTTTTGCTGCAAAACCATAATTTACCATTACTTTATACTTGTGATTTAGGTGTGAAACCATGCCTTCTGGAGTACCTCATTATAAATCTATGGTGTGTAATCATGTTTTGGACATGGAATAGGCTTGAAGAGGAGATACTTTATACAAATGCACGTTCTTGGAGTATAGCTAGTGCAAATATGACGTCATCCATACAAAACTTACTATTTCCGAGAACAGGTACATATGTACTTTGTATATTTAATATATTACATAGCTCAGTATGGTGAGATGGACCCCCTCTCTTAGTGAAGGGGTTACTGTAAGTCAAATTCTATTTTTTCTCCTTACAGTGGAAGGACATGAACTCCAGTGGAAAGAAATTAAAAGGCATGCTCGAGACAGAGCGAGTCTGGAAGATGTTCCAAATCACAGGAGGAAAGCAGAGAGGATGAGAGCTAGGCCTAAGAAAGAACTCAGGGTCACAGTTTCTTGTGAAGATGAGAGAGATCTTGAGAGAAAAGGAGACATTTTTAGAGAAGATAATAATTTATCTAAGGAAAAAACTGAAATACCACTTTCTTCGAGTTTATCTGAAGAGCCTGATTTATGTTTACAAGATTTAGAAACTTCCAGAGAAGGGAAGAAGACTCGTAGGGTGCAGAAACGAGATTTGGAGGAATTGCCTCAGGGAGCTAGTGCAATGGAAGGTGGTCTTAATGCAGCTGAAAGAGATGTTTCTGTACAGAGGAGAAAACATTCAAAATCTAGAAAACGTCGGAAAGCATCTCGTAGGCAGGGTGCGTCAGCAAACCCGGAGATAGACGGGGAAGATGGGGATTCCCCTGAGGATGACTCTGGAAGTGAAGCATGGTGGAGTCAAAAAAATAATGAATATGTACCCAGTGGAATGGCATATGGTGCACCCCCTAACACAGATGCCAGTGAAACGACTAGGCACCCTAGAAAACGGCCAAAGAAGCCACCTCGCACCTTGAAATTATCAGAGGTCTCACCCAGATCAAGAAAAGATCTTGATCCGGAAGTTTTGGGACCAGTCCTGCCTGAAAAATGGAAGCCTCCTTCATCATCTGAACAATTTTATAACTTTCCTCCTGCTGATAATTTAGTCAGTAGTCCTGATACAAACGGAGACTCCAGCACCCTAACTCCATCAATAGCTTCCCCTCATCACACTCTATCCAGCTCTGCCACAAGTTCGGAGGACAGCACCTTGATGTCCGAGTCTTCAGCTTTCATTGGTTCCAACCAGGAAAGCTCCTCCAGTTCTATGGGTTTGCACTGGCTATTTAACAATTACAATGCAGAAATGTTTTCTTACAACGGTAGGTACTATTTCTTCCATATGATTGTTATTTTGTTACTTTGAATGGCAGATGAAACAGAAATAAATTTCAAAGAAGTTTTGATGGATTTGTACAACTTTTGCTGTTCCAACAGGATAGCTCTAATTGAATAACACACCCAAGCAAAAGTTAGGCAAGAAAGTCGACAAGCCTAAAATGGTAATCCTAAGAAAAATTTAGACCCCTCAAAACTCATGCTAGGAGACCTGGAGACTAAAAACAGGTAAAGGCTAAAGGGGGAAAACAATGTAACAAAATAATATAAATGGCATTTAGTTGATGTTCCTGGATGGAAAAAAGCTGTAATGAGGTGAAACTTCCAGACTACGAAAGCTCAGAGAGAGCAAGACTTGTCCAGAACAGTAATGAGTGCAATCTACTGATCGATCGGGGCATAGTGGGGGTCCAGTGCTAGAACTTCTCTAAGTGGTGTGCAGTGTATGAGTGATATGCAGTTTATATGTAGCAAGGGGTTAGTATAGTCGTTTGTTTAATACATCTACTAGGAAGGTGGGAGGATTTCTTCATATAGTGCACGTTGAGCTACCTTACACAGTTTCCTGCACCAGAGTGATTTCACATCACGTCACAGTTGGTAAGCCACTCCCACTGCCAGGCAAAATTCAGTAGTGTTTTATTTAATGCAACCGTCACATGGGTGTTGTCAGCTACTTCTCAGCTAGCTACACTGGTTTCCATACTTCACTAGGTTTTGCCCATCAAAAGGGGCAGAGCCTGTGATATTAGTGAAGCACTCTGTAGCACTCTTTTGTCTTGTAGTTATCATCATCACCTTCAAAAAGTCTCTGTGTGACATGTTTGGTTACACGTTCCTTGCCTTATTGTTTCCACATTTTATGACTTCTCTATAAAATGTCAGATATTATAAGAGCTTTGCTGAGGTAGGAGGAAGTAGGAAGCAATGCTTGTTGTGTCATTTATTGTCATCAAAGTTATTCTTTCTAGTTTCCATTTGAAATTTAATCAGAAATGAGTTGCCCAGAATTATGTCACAGGACTGTTGACTTTAAAGCAGGTATTATTTTTACAAACTGAAAGTTGCTTTAAGAGGCTCATTGAGGCTCAACAAATTTTTCCAAGCTGTTAATTTTTCTTCACAAACCAATGACAAATGGTCAAACTTAGACAATCCCTATATTCTTCATAAAAATAAGTGTTTTGTGAGTGAGCACTTAAGGACTCAATTTAGATTTCAAAAATTTGTGACCAGACACTTTTTCAAATTATGTACAAAACAGTTACAAGTCAAGACACCACAAAGTTCAAAATTTCCACTTTTTTCATAACTATTGGATATGATACTTGACTTGTTATGCTAATTATAAGTGACGTCATGTAGTAGTGACCTTTAAACACTCTCATTGAGTTATGGATATCAACTCAATGAGCCTCTTTATAAAAGTATGAATAAGTAAAAGAAAAAAAGCCACAGAGCCCAAAGTACAAATTCAAACCATGAATGTACTTTAATACTACCATGAGAGTAATGTTACCTTTGTAGGAAGAAGTAGGAAGATAGGTTTGTTGTATCATTCATTTTCATCAAACTTGTCATTTCCAGTTTCTGTTAAGAATACCATTAGGAGTGAGGGAAACATGGAGTAAGGTCCAATACTGTTTACGAAAATGCAGGTTTTATTTCAATGAATTGAAAGTTGCTTTCAGATAATATTGGCTAAAAACAGTTTTAAGTACAACTCAAAGACTTGCAGCCCTGAGTGTGTAGTTCCACCCCTTGCCTGGTCATACTGAAGATTTTAGAAGTGGAACGTACTGCCATTTTTCTTGGTGCTCAGCATATGCAGTGCAATAGAGAAAACTTGCCTTAACTGGAGTGTAGCCAGTGTGACTGAGGAAAACTGAGCTGTCAAACCTCATCTAAGTAACTCATATCTATTAGAAGGCATATTTTCTGCTCTGTGACATCCATTGCCATTATCCATGATGCTTGACATGAACAATGAGGTTGAAGAAACATTTTGATGACCCTCAACAGAAAAATAGATGTGGACACAGCTAGATTAAACAAGAAAATTAGAAATTGAGGTATTAACTTTCAGCAACAAATCCACGATTTGTTGGAATATGGCCTGATAGAAAATTTTGAAAATTGTATTGATATTACTCTGAAAATGCTTCATATAGGCCTACTGCTTGTCAAAATATATTAGCTTTTCATCCAGAAGCAGTATGCAGTTCTCATATGTACTGGCTTCTAAAAGAAAGCAGTTTCGACCTAAATTGTTGAGTTGGACAGTCACATGACATGAAGTTGTAATTTGCGAGCGATTAGATTCTGTCACATCCTTCGTTGCAAAAGGATCGCCCAACAAGGCCTGAATTAATCTTTCGCAATAATTTGCTGTGGTATTGTCACATTCAGATATTTCATTGAAAAATCTTACCATGTCTAGCTTCTGTTGTGGGCTAGGGGTTGTAGAATATGGCCATGGTATTCCTTGTCTGTCATAATTGGTGACTAAAGGATAGGACTTGAATGGGATTGAAGAGTAAATGAAAGTAAATTTGAACCATATTAGAACTGTCTTTTAACTAGTGGACACTATACAACACATTCATCTTGTTGTGATGTAAAATCCTATCAAATTAGCCCATACGTTTAAAAGAACTTTATTACATTCTTTTGTTAGATGAAACAAGTGCTGACCCAGACTCCTCCCATGCCAGGCCAAGGTCAAAGTGTCTTGATAACAGAGACAGGTCAGAGGAGGGAGCAATACCAAAACGAAGAACCAATGAGTTGGTGCCAGTCAACTCTGGAGGTAAGTTTACTTTTCCTAAATTACACAGTGTTTGTCTTATATCTGAGAATTTACACTTAAAAGTCTTGAATGGACAAAATATCTTGAAAGTGTGAACTTGAAAAGGCGTGTTTAGTTAATATTTCAAGGGCACGTGAGTTAATATTTATTAATATATGGGGGTGTTTGAGGATGTTATTGGTCTACATCCTGCTTGTAAGCTCACAAGCTTAAACATGCACAAACCCTAACATACACGTGTGTGCTCCTGCCTAAGCTCTATGCCAACCAATGCCAACCAGTGATGTAAGTGTGAACACCCTATTAGGACTGTATTTTGCAAAACTGAATGTGATACTACCAGCTTGAACAATCAAATCTTCCAAATCCAAAGATATTTTACTTCTTAGAGTAATTCAGCTTTGAGAAACTTTGCTGTCTGTCTGATAGTGGCTGTGCATAAAACTCCACGCTTTGTCAAAGTACCTTTTCCTTTTTATGTTAATAAGTCATTCTTCTAGTCAAGAAATGTCTGCTTCATTAAACTATGGTTGTTAATTACTGATAGAGTGTTCACCAATTGACAGTGCAGATTTGAGTTGATTGATCACAATTTTCAAGTGTTTACAAGTTTTTCAAAAGTATTAAAGTCACATCTGTCTTAGAGATCATAAAGCCATCCAAAATTATCGAAAATATTCAAAATAACCATCATTTCCACTCCAGTGCATCAGATCAAGACTGAGCTTAGCAACAAGATCATTCATAAAGCTTCTGAATTTTTAAACCAAACAAAATGGATGTATTGAGGTGTCAGATGCTCCTTAAAAATTAACAAGTTGGATGTCAGCCTGTGCACTTTTTCCAAACTGTAGTATGAATTGCATGGAAATACTAGCTAGCGTGTTCCAAATGTTACAGAGTTTTTTTGTGTATTTTGGTGTATCTGGTACTGTCAATCAATTAGTAGATATATCAAGTGTGTATCAAGTGTGTATTTAGTGTGCTTCATTCCCTCCCTGAGGCAGTAAGATGTAATCAAGCAGAGAATTGAGGATGTTTCAAAAAGTAAGAAGGTAAGTTTCATCATGATACAGGAAGAAGCAACTACTTTTGCTAATCTATTGTAGCTTCACAAATTATGGGGGAAGCCCCACTCACATAGTGTGTACATCCTTTTGTAAGAGTTCCTGAGAGATCTGTATAAACCAATTCCTCATGCTGGCCCCTACTTAGCATAGAGTCTTTCATATATAACTGGCAGTTATGGCCAGGTCACTTCTGTATTTCCTTTGCCCACCTGCCCATACTGGCTGGTTAGATGAATGACTCTCCCCTTAATTTTTGTGGCTACTTCTAAAGTGTAGCGGTATTGCCTACGAAAAATATCGATATATAGGTCCGAAAATACCGATAATACCGGTAATATCGGTATTTTCGCAGAATAAGTACACACACTTTATGTGTATAGGAACGAAGTTCGAAGGTTATTCCTTGCCCCATAATCAATATACGAGACAAACAAAGGTTCGCAATTTCATCTTGATCGGCAAAAATCAATTAAATGTGTACAAAGAGGAAAGATGAATAAATATTTTTTTTATTAGAATGTGTGTTAGCCTTACTTCTCTCTCTTTCATTTTATTTGTCACGGGATTCCCGCGGCCCAACTCTCCTAAATTGCCCGCAAACATAATTAGGGGCAGCTTTTCCCATACAGGCCTGTCGGCCCTCGCAGTCAATTCAAACAGCAATAAACACTCGAGCTCTGACAGCATATTTGCAAAGTTTCTCTGATACCTAAAATACCGACCGATATTCTGGATATCAAATATATGCTTCGGTATTATAGTCAACTAGTTGAAAGAAGTCGGTATCACATCACTTAACTGACCTATTTCTGTCAACTGCCTGATCGGCAGTGAGCGAACCCGCACTTCAAATATTATTCCAAAAGTCCGATCCTACGAACACTGCACTGTTTGTTGTCAAAATCCAGGTACCATGCACTCTGTTGCATCGTAGCAGCTCTTTCGCTGCTCTGCGCTGTTGCCTTTTCCAGGTCCGCGATGTGAAAACTTTCCCATATTTTTTAAATCCCATCTTCTACGCGGCAATTTTTAACAGAGTTTGCCCCGTCCTAGTTCTAATGACATTTTTTAAACGGCAATGCAAAATGTTGCGGGCTAAAAAACTTGCAAAATTCGATCAAAGAAATAAATTACTTATGGAACTCTGTATCAAAAATCCCCCTGTATCAAAGTGGGCAGATCCAGCCAAGGTTATTGGCTTGGAATGCACAGCCTGTTCGACCACGTGTTTGCATGTTTGCACATGTACAGTGTATACATTTACGTTGTGTAGTACATGCAGCAAATTCTCGCGCTAACGCGTACGAAGGATTGAGTTGCTATACTAAACCTGCATTGACTTAAACGTTCACTGTAGTAGCCTGCGGTGGATTCCCACATCTAACTTGTGCGAAAGAATTTTGCAAAAATGTTACGTTCTTTTCGCCCTTCGTGGACACATCGTGAAGGCTTTACAGTACCGTTTGAATTTCACCTAACAGTAAGACTAATTGATATGTAAAAGAAATTGACTTGTTAAGTTTTGAAACGCAGGTATTTGCAGTCAAAAATATTTTTGGAAAACATTGGTTGAATCGATAGGCCCATGAACTTGGACACTCTTATTCCGCCATTACGTATATACCGGCATACACAGACACTGCCGATGTACGTAAACAAGTGCATTGAATTATTCCACTGTGCAGATCATTGAGTATACAGCACGAGCTGAGCTGTAGACCGTCAATACATACACAGCACATGAACGAATAGCTCTGGAACTGGAAAGGTCACGGAGAGGTGAACCTAAACATCTCGTAGCTCTCTAGTCTACTCTACTCATTGAAAACTCTTAGTTTATTGGTGGTTCGGTATCGGTATTTTCTCATATCTGTCATGAGTCACTGCTGTTAATCATCAGTATTTGTGTTGAGTGTCTATATTTTGGTTGAATCGGTATTTCAGTGAGTAGGGGAATATCGGTATTACTTCTATATATAGATTTTACTATATACCCATATTTTTGAAAACGCATATCGACGATATTACTAAGGTGGAAATACCGACTAAAACCGGTAATATAGATATACCGCTACTGCTTAGCTACTTCATATTCTTGTATAGCACATAACCCATCTTGAAGTACTGACCAGTTTTAGACTTTTATAAGAATTTTCACCTTATACCTGCATCTTTCATAAACATTAATTGCATAAAAAACACAATTTATTCCACCTATGAGCTGCTGTTGGTAGAGTATGGCCAGTCAATGTCCCACCTGTCATAAGAGGAAACTAACGAGGACTTGGCCAGTACTTGAACAGTATTTGAATCCAAACTTGGACCATATACGAAACGGTGTATAATTTGCGTTTTCATCTACTGTAGTTGACTCTTGGTAACACATTCATGTTGGTGTGTCGTTAGATCTTATCTAACTGATTAAACAAATTAAATGCATGTAGGGAGGCACTGTCTGAAAATTTCTGTGTTATTCCTAGATAATTTCAAGGACCTTTTTAAGGTTAACTTTTGGGTTACTTGTTAGGTCCATTTAATTTTTGAAAAAAAAAAACATAAATTTTCCTTTTGAAAGATGTCAGTATCACGTTTTAAACTAGCAGACAAATGATAGGGCTGAATTCATTCTATGGGGATATGCATCATCTCAGACATGCAAAATTTGAAAAGGTGCAGTTTATTTTAGAAAAGAGAACATTTAAGTTTGTTTCAACAGTCTTCTTCATTAGAGTTTAATAGTCTTATGAGACAGTTTATTTGGTTGCAAGTTTATGTCCCTTTTAATTATTACCACATATTCCCACACTGCTTTAATGTTTGAGGAGTATGATTGATACATATCTCTCCGATGGTTAGCATTAATATATGAGAAGATTGGTTTGGTGGATGCAGTTTGAGGGCAAGGTCCATGTAGGTTTTATAGTTGTATAAAAGCTGAGGAGTAATTGGTTTTAAGTGGTTCTTCATCTTAGTTCAGTATGAGACTTGCTTGTGTGATTTTTACAGACCATGTGGAGTGCAATGAGAGTTAATTGTCTATGTGTGACTCATAGATTAGTATTATTAGGTATCAGTGCAATGCTATTTTATCATGCAGCATTTAGATTTTAAGACCAGGCCTTTTCCTCTCTAGGGCAAGCCTAACAGCATAAAGATACAGATATTCATCTTGCTAGCAGTCAGGCATTATTTAAAGCAGATATTCCATACCCCAGGCAGTTTCAATTCTCACAACCTTCTTGCTTCTAACCCCTCCCACAGCTGCCTTAAATCCAAATCTTATCCAGACAACAATCTGGTTTTATTGCCTTAGCCCATATATGCTGGTAATCATTACTATCAATACAATACATACAATCTAATGTGTAATAAGAACTTTTTCTTTACATGCTATGTGTATGAGGCACTCTTACTATATTGTTTTAACAGCCCATTAAACTTGACTTCTGCCTTTCTGATTACTAACTAAACTTAACTGTTTTCTATAAAAAATTGTAAGCAAGGCAGTAGGGGGTTATCAGCTTACCTGAGAGAAACTGAAACTTTCTTAATTGTGGATACATTTGTTCATCATGTAAAAACCATGTATGACAAGTACAGTTCCTTGTAGTGATTAGAATACATCCATTGCATGGGGAATGATCTTCTTGGCTTTGGAAGTCAACTCTGTGCAGTAATTCAACAGGTTTGAGCTTCAGCACTGATGGTGCTCAAGTTTTAGTTGATGACAATCAAAGACATGTTCTAGTTGAGAATTTTGGTCTACCAGGGTTAAAATTGCAGTTACAGTAAAGGTGATGAGTGACTGCCTTTAAACACCTACCATGTCTTTGTACACCTCCCATTTCTATGTTATTTATGCAAAACTTGTGTCATTTTACAACTGCAAGAAGAGATGAGGAAGGATAGCTAGGATAATTGTCATTAGGTTCAATGAAACAAAAAGACCTAATTAAAGGTATTTAAAAACATGTTGAAAACACATATAATTGAAAAACTGTTGTGGAAATATTAGAATGCTGATGTAGTCCAAGTAATCACAACTTGCATTTTTTGTTTAATGTAAGGGAAACAAAATAGTGTGTGGCATCTGTCAGTTTTGCCTAAATCAGCTAATTGTAGTTTTATTTATTTAACTGTGAAAACATTGACAGTTTTGAAGCATAAACAGAGCACAAGTTAAGTATTCTTGCTGAAAAGATGAACTCCTTTGTGTGTAACTTCGAAAAGCCTCTCACTGGGAAGTTGGGGATTTTTAGGGAATTTTTGCTTTGTCTATGTAGGAAGATAATTTAAAGAAATTAAGAAAAATCCAGTTTATTGTATTTCTTGGAAAATGAATTTTTTTCCATCCCTGGTCAAGGAATGAAAAAAAGGGAAAAGACAGGATTATGTTCTTGGCAGAGATGGATTGCACATTAAACACATCGACCAGAATTAGCATTATTAGCTCTCCTCATTTAACATTGGTCCCGTTCATTTGTAGTCAAGATTCTGAGATAAAATCTCATTTGCTATTTTTAAACTGTTCTTGAATATTTTCTTGGCTACTATGATTTTCTCCTACAAAGCATAATTTGTCACTTAGTGCTTTTTTTCTTGTCCTATCCACTAAGTTTCTTTACTGACATTTGCTTTTATTACAGACGATACTATTGAAAATGTGCAAGACAATCCTGTTTTGGGTCTAGAGAGATCAGGCAGTGCAAGTCGACAGCTGATAGCCAGGATGATGAAGAGAATGCTGCCGGAAGATTCACTCAGAGCTCAGCTAGAAGGGGCAGGTAAAAAGACCTCTTTGAAGGGAATGAAGACACAGTTGTTTGATTCAAATCACATGGATTAAAATAATAATTAAAGTCATGATTTTATTTGAAAAATGAGGATTTTAATTAAAAAAAGCTATTTTAAATCAATTTATTTGATTTAAATCATGATTTTTAAAAATATAATAAAAAAAATTCAACAACCCTGGATGAAGACCATATATGAGACAAATATTGTCACATGATTCACAAGAGCCATTCATAGAATAGGGTAGACTACTTCACTTATTGGTGATTGCATTACCTTGTAAGAGTGAGTTCTGCCTGGTGTTTTCAATGCCCGGAACACATAAAAGCTTATCGGCATCTTTAATCCTTACTGCAACTGATGTCTTTGAAAACTATGTTCTGTTAAATGTTTCACTTATTATTTATCTTTAATTATCAGTCAATTCCAACTTACGGCGGAGACGAAGCTATGTTCGTGCAACAAATGAATCACGTCAAAGGCAGCGGGAGCAAGAAAGGAACGACTTCCAAAGAGAAAGAAGGAGAGCCATCAGAAGAAGATTACGTAAGATGATATTATGTTTTAGATGCAGATCTGGGGAACAGGTGGGGCAAAGGGGGGGGGGGTTCAGTAGGTCAATACCTTAGCCCTCTCTTGGCAACCAACAATTATTGGATGTGTTGACATGTAGTAATTTTTATCCTTACTCTAAATTATTTACCTATTGTATTTATTATGAGAATTATTGAGGATCCTAACTTTTGCAAAAGATATTTTCTTTTGTGATAAACAATAAAATTTAAGTGTACAGAATGACAGTATGTACAGCTTTAAACAGTTTCACTTCTAAATTAGTATTGAAAAATAACTCTTAGAAAAAGTAAATTTTCAAATTTGTCATTTCTCTATTGATTTTGTAAGTTTTGGGAGGCATTGAGGTCACTCTGTGCTTTTACTGTCCATTCTTTCAACAGATTCAAGCACCACATCGGACAGACCACCAGAAAGGGACGGTTCATCTGTGTCTGTTTCCCTAGGAGGAGGGGCACGTTACAGAGCAACAAGCCATGATGACACTTCCCCAGGGGCTGTGCATACATACACTGATGAGCAGGGTGAGGCTTTAATGTTAGACAGCTTTCCATAATTCAAATGCTATTGGATGAGATGAGATTTATACTCTGTTTTGTATTCAATTCACAAAAAATAGCAGGGAATTTTGAAATACGCAGTCTTCTTGTACATTCCTTTATTCGGTTCTTTTTAACCTTTTTTTGGTAGAGGGATGGGATAGGGACTAAAGGAGGTTGAAATCAGGCTGCTGGAACTAATGAGGAAAGCTGTAGAATGAGTCTTGCATTATGTGTCAAAACAGATTTAGTCATGGTACTGGATGTAAGCTTTCAAGGGATGGGGTTGTGGAGAGGCGACAAATATTTTAAGGGACTGATATACACCAAAATACATGAGAGGAAAATGTGTGTCTGTGTGTGTTTTTTTTGGCAATGTGATTGTCCCAGGAGTATTTTAATGGCAGCAGAAAAGCCAAATCTGAAGTAAAGAAGGATGGTGGGGGAGGGGGGGGTTTCTTATCACCCAGTTTAAGATCAGCCCAAAATGCTGTAAGCTCCCAGAGCTCCCCAGTTCCCCTGTCTTGGTGGTCCCTATTCCAATTCATAATTATGCAAGGATGCCATTCATAGTAGCTTTAACACAAATACATATATACTCATCATAAGTGGACCCCATTAATACTTTTAAAGACAGATCCAGACTGTACACATCCTGCAGTTGACTTTATTCATTTTGTAAACAGCTGGTTTTACAACTTTTACTTTCAAGTCTGTCCTTTCACTTCCTGCTGACCTACTTCTGTTTCATTTTCACTGTTGACACTTTTGACATGTTTTGTTTGCAGTTGTTTCTTTTGACCTACCTCTGTTTATAGCCTTTCATAAAGAGAAAAGCTTTTGAATAGCACTTACCCCTGGATTTTCCCCAGTGCTCTTCCTCTTTTTTCCCCCTTTTGTTTGCAAGTCCTGCCCACTAGATGAAGAACAACACCTGGCTTGTAATTGTTATGAATATTCATTAATACATAAAACATGGTATAGACTGAGGAAAGAAAGTTCAACAACCTTTGTATTGACATAGTTCCATGAAACAAGGCTTTTGAATATCCTTGCATCCTGGACTTTCCCCAGTACTTCCTTTGTTTCTAACCATGCTTACTAGATGGAGAACAACAGCTGTGTGTGTCAATAGAAACACCTGGCATATAATGGGCTATGCATATTCATACCTAAAAGTGACATAGTCTGAGAAAAGAAAAGAAAGGTGAATAACCTTTGTAGTTACATAGTTTCATGGAGACCATTTTTTGAGGTATTTAATTCAAAGTATTTTTTGTAGGGATTTGACATGTTCATGGTTGTTGATGCTATGAAAGCCATTGCAGTTATGGTTATGTTGTTTGTGTGTAGCAATTTATGGGAAGTGGAATTGGGGGGGGGGGGGGGAGGTTATTTGTGAGAAAATGTTCATCATTTATAACATTCTTTGTCTAATGACTGCACCATACTCGATAAGGGTTCAACATAGTGTATGGAATGACAGACAATGCTGATTTGAAATTGATATGCCATTGTTGCGTGACAGTCCTAATAATATTCTCAGAACTGCTTGAAAATTCCTGCCAGTACCTTTGTCATTTTGTGGGGGAGAAGACCCTGGGAGTATAAAACATTAAAGGCTTGGAAAGCTGTTTTGAAATATTGTACATGTTTAAAGTATTGATTATACTAGAGTCTGCAAAATTGAGGTGTATTTGCTGTACTGCCTATCCATTCATTTAGCATTTTATGAAACACTAATTTTTTCTGCTTTTTTGTCTGTTTTACCAGGTAACATTATAACATATGCCTTTGGGGAACCAGGAACTACTCCAAAGTTAGATTCGGACCTTGAAGCAGGAACTGCTTCCAACTGGGCAGACAACACTTGCTGGTCAGTATAATTCAATACACCCACTCGCTCAAATTAGATAAATGGTGCTCAGCACAAGCAATGGAAGTAGGGAAATAAAGCCAGTTGAACCCAACTGGAAAAAAAAGGCTATAGCCAGCCCAACTTCAACCAGTTGGTTAGAAACTGAACTGTAAAACCTCATCTAATGGAATAAATAGATAAATGGTTCTGTCTCATTAGCATGTCCCCAGAGACAGGAATAACAGATTAATGGGAGAAAAAAATCCTCCTTTTTCTTAAGCCCCTTTTCAAAACCTTTTAAACTTTTTTAAAGATTATCGTTTCAGTAACATTTAAGGGAACTGTCTGTAGCCTTTTTTAGAATTTTTTTTTTTATCATACTGCAATTGTAGTGTTGTATAGCCAGGTAGCAGAAAACGAATAAGAGCATGGAATGTTAAGTTGTGATGCTTACTGATTCCACAGAGCTTTAAAGGTAAAAGCTTTCCTCAATTCAATTGCAATCATCAAAACACATGAATAGAAAGCAAAATATCACAAAATGTGGTGTATATGCATACAAAATTTGGTTTAAAATGGTATCATAGCCCAGAACTTGAGATTAACATCTTTAATGCACTGCTGAAAATTGAAAAAAAAATTGTGCAAAGGGCAAAAACTAAATGAAAAGTGACCCCAAAAGTCATAATAAAATTCATAGATGTTGTCAAACTGCTGTGGTGCTGCTAGTGGGGTGGGATAAAATGTTCAATTCTGAGATTTAAAGATTTACATCATGATCGTTCATTATACAGTTTGCTACAACAGGTCATTTCATTTAAGTACTTCTGAAGTCATAAAATGTCTAGAAAGATGCAAAGTTTCTCAAATTGTGCATGTTATTTTAACCTTTTTTAGTAAAGTTCATAGAAGAGAAACTATTTCTTTTTGTTTAAATCCTTTTCTGTAGGGATGAAAGTTCAAGCTGCCAGTCAGATACAACAGTGTACACTATGCCCAACAAACCACAACCTCCTTCTGAACCAGACTTAGATTTACTTTACACCCATCCTGGAAATTCCTATTGGGAAATACCTCCTGGCCTGCTTGGAGATGTCCCTCTCGAGACACTCCTAAATGAGTATCGTCGAGGTACATTTGACTTCAACCTGGATGAAACATCCACAAACAGGGCCCGATTTGGCAGTAGCCAGTCATCCAGAAAGCCAGTCGTTCACAATTATAGGTTCTGGATCCTACCTTGGAGGTCAATACGAGTGACATTTGATAGGCTTAAATTCTTAGCACTATTTGACAGGTGAGATATAGCATCTATTTCTGAAATCAAAGCATTCCTGAATTACTTTGATGGAATACTAATTTTAATTGGGAGGGGGGGGGACTGCATTTTCCATTGTTCGGAGTCCACATAATGGTTCTTCACTTGTGATGAGAAATAATGCAAGGGTCAGTATTTTTGATATATTAAAAGTTCCATCTGACGATCAGCCCCTACTTTGAAAAGTAATAATGAAAATTTCAATTGCTCATTAAAGTGGTCTAGTCCTTCTTTCCAACTATTTTAAATAAATTTTGGTTTTTGCCTTGTAGGTAGTAATTTGTTCTTTAGATAAGTTTGATCATAGAAATGTAACTGTCATTAGTGAACATCATTCTTTCCTCCCTTTCTTTGGCTAACTGCATGGTCAAGTGGTCAGAGCATTCAACCTGCAGACCTCATGGCTTGCAGGGAGGAGGAGCTGAAGGTTGACTCCTAGCCAAGTCATACCAAAACACTTTAAAAATGGAACCTTCTGCCATTGTGCCGGGAGTTTAGCACAAGCAATGAATTAGGGAAAACAAGCCAGTGAGGCACGACTGGATAAAAAGGCTGTGACTGGCTAGATTAAAACCAATTGAGTAGAACAGTGAAAAATGATCCTGTAAACTTCATTTAACTAACTGATCTAAGCTTGTTGAGTGGGATTATCTCCAAACTCAAAAACTTTGTATCAGATGACTTTAAAGCCAGAACTTGGGCATAAGTCAGATTAACTCATCTTAAGTAAAATCTCTCAGGAAGATGGGAGTAACAAATATCTTCAAATGACCATGCATCTTTACACCTCACCTTGCTCAAAATATAAAGCACCCCCCCACCCCCTATAACTCAAGCCCATGTGAACAGGTGAAGTGAAAGTTAACCTACAATAGATGTGTTCAAAATTTGTATCTTGTCATGGGTTAGTGACCTGTCTGTTGGAAAAAAGGACCATGGCCAGCCTACTTAAACCAGTTGGTTAGAAACAGAACTGTGAAACTTCATCTTACGAACTAAATAACTCCTCCCTTTTGTTTTACAGAAATGTGACTATACCAGAGAGTTGCTTGTCTGTCTTCTTAGCAGTACTGGTTAGTTTTTTAGGTTACTTTATCCTTACAAAGGGCTTTCTTCACGATTTCTGGATGTTTTGGTTTTGTTTTGTGATGGCAAGCTCTCACTACTCTTTAGTCAAGGTAAGTCTTGGTTTGATTCAGTTTTTCTTTCACTTGGGGAATGTAATGGTACCGGGGGTTGGGGGTAGGGAGAGAGGGGATGAGAGAAGGATGTAATAATATGTAAACCATTTTTTAATTTCAATTGTACTTTACATCATTTCTGAAGGATTGAGTTCTTTAAATGAACATATTTCAAGAAAAGTGGTGTTTGTTTTGACTGATGCAATTGCTTTGCATCATTTGTGCTGTTATAACATGCTTTAAAAGTGTCAATGAGAATGCCTTCTATAAATCCATCCCATGGCATTGTAGACAATTATTCTCAATTTCTCATAGACAACATTCATCTTCATTTTGGACCTTTATATTTGTAAAGGTAGGATATGGGAGAGTTCCAAAAGACATTGACAAATGCCCCACCCGGAAGTCAAGGGCAAGACCATAATCACATAGGCAAGTGCAATGCTCAATATCATGGCCCTGCGGACAAGTGCTCCAGGGAAGTCTCAACCATAAAGGTGTTAAAATAAAATGAGGAGTGGACTACAAAAATTTAATTGCTGATGGACAAGAAATGAAAAAGGAATTTGTTGAAGCATTAAGTCTGTCTACATTATCCCCTTTGATGCTAGAACTGGAAAAGAAAATTGATATCTTGCAATAAAACTGGTGTGTAAGCCTGATGTTGAGATCTCTATGCAGCAGGCCATTTTAGTAAGTTAATAGGATTGGAATACTAAAGATGTTACAGTTCAGAAAATGTTGTTATTTCAGGAAATTGGAATCTGTAAGCAAATTTCTCAAGAAATCCATTTTGCTGGACAAAAAGCTTTTGCCATGTAATTTTTATGTGTGAAAACATACTTAAAAATCTTAAAAAGATAGCACCTAGGCTTCATTTGAATATGAAGTTTTCACAAAGGGGATCTCCCTCCCCTCCCCCACCCCTCTTAGGCCCCTTCCCCAGGCTGATAACCCTTCATGACAAAGTTTCAGGAAATGGTACTATTCTTTGTTTATATGTATGTTGAATTCATTTGATCTATAGCTGCTTTCTGTATTTTTAGCATGAAAAATAATAATTATGTTATTGTTCTTTATTTTTCAGAGTGTTCAACCTGATTCAGCCTCACCTATGCATGTAAGTTTGTGGAGGGTTTGTTTTATTTGAAATGGAAGTGGCTAAGTTAAATCATCAATCAGAGTTTGAGTTTAAAATTTTTCCCCAACTTTAATTGTGTACCACATTTGTACAATGACAATCAAAAAATGAGTTACTCTGCATAACAAAAAAATGATTTGTGATCACAGTTTTATGTTGTGATTGGTTACTTTGTAGTGAAAACTGTCGAGTCTTGCATCCGTGTTGGTTTTTGTTATTCAATAATTTTCAGAAATTTTCATTCAACGAGTAATTAACACAAAATTATGTTCCTTCTAACCTGAAAATCCTCTTCAAAGTCTCCATATTCTGGTAAATGATCATTTCAGAATGGAAAACAAGGTGTTGGAAGAAAAGGTTAATATTCTCAGTTAAACCTTGATTGTCCCTTTACGTATGTAGTATGATAGTAAAAATGAAATAATGTGGAATTTATTTCATCTAAGAGCAGCTGTGTGTATTCAATTTGGAAAGTGTATTTCATAGAAAGATTGTCTAAGTTTTGTTATATGTGCTGGTTGAGTGGAGATGTTTATGAGTTCTCCAAAAGAGGGCTAAGTGACGGTGTGTATACCTTACGTCAGTGAATAAAGCCCATTCTTCGCTCAGAGGCAATCATTCCTCAACCCCAAACTACATTTCACCCTTGGCTTATAAAAACTCTTAATTGGCACAGCTCTTTCATTGACATAAAGTTAAAAAGAAAATGCAGAGTAAATTGTATTACGCAGCATGCACTGAGAGTGTTCTGATTACACATTAGAGCATTCTTCTTGTATACTCACTAGGGTGTGGCCCTGAAACAATAGACTAGGATTGTGTCAGGATAAGGATGAGTTTTTGACAGATGTGGGAGGAGCTAGGAGGAGGTATGTTGGGAGAATTGGAACTGTCTAGGGTGTTGAATAACTGTCTCTAAATTCTTTTGTTGATTTTTTTTTTCTTTTGTGTGGTGTCTTTGCTCACAAAAAATATGAATATGGTATATTGTCTTCCTGATTGTCCTTTTGTAACACCTTCTGTAAATAAATGTCCTATTTATGGCCTTAATGAATATTCATCACATTTTTGCTCTTTTATTTACGCAGGGCCACAACCAAATCATTGCCTACAGCCGGCCATTGTACTTCTGTCTATGCTGTGCCCTGATATTACTCCTAGACTTTTTCAGTACTCTACCTGAAGTGTATTTAACAGATTTTAAGATTTATGGAGTTCAGATTGAAACTATCCAGCCAGCTCTCATCTTTGCAAGAAATGCATTTTTAGGTGAGGAAAAGTAACAGTCTTTTAGTCATGTACATCCTGTAATGTCAGTCATGTGATGATTCACAGAAGGTCAGTTAATGTCCAGGTTAGATGATTCAGTGTCCTCATAATGTCAGTCAATGTCTGAAAAAGGTATGTCAGTGTCAGTGTAAAGCTGACCACCTTCCACATAGCACAAAGTCAGTCACTGTTAACATCAGGTCAGTCAACACTTGCTCCTCAGTCATTGTCCATATCAGGCAAGTCTGGATTAATTAGGCATTTGCATAAATGCTATGTGACATCATTCTGTAGGCAATGCAAGAATGCATTCTGCATGCACAGCATAGATTTCACTCATGTAGTTTGTTAGATGTGGTTTTACATCTCAGTTGCACAAATGGGTAAGAAAGACTTGCTGCGTATCCAACAAACAAATTATCTGTATTGTTTGCTGTAAGTTGATGTGATTTGTGCTTTTCCTCTGCTGCATTAAATATTTCCATAAAATCCATTTTAAACAAGTTCATGTGTAAACTGAACTGTTCAAAAGTACTCTAACTTCAAAACTAAGTCAAATTCTTTAAATTTTTGTATTAAATATTTTTTTGAAACATTTTTGGTGTACTTCACAAACAAAATTTTATTTCTTCCTTTCCTTTGTTCTTTCAGTATTTGTTTTATTTTTTCCATTGGTCTTCCTGGTGGGCCTGCTTCCTCAGTGCAATACTTTCATCATGTACTTTCTAGAAGCCATTGATATGCACATATTTGGTGGTACTGGTACGTATAAACAAATGACATAAATACTAGTCCTTATGTACCAAGTCATGAATATGGGTATGGGCACCATGTCAGAAGTATGGGCACGGGTACAGGTACTACAATATTGCTACATGCTCTCATGCCCTAGCCCCGGAGGCAACAGATATGTCACAACTCACAAGGTATTCAAGTCATTGCCTTCTTGACTGGGTCACACTGGGATGGCATAACACATAGAATCTGGCAAAGTGGTTCTGTAAAACAGCTATCCTTTTGCATAGATAGCCCCCTCAGCCTCCACTACTCCCTTCCGAAAATGTTTATTTTAACTGGGCAACTATATAAATAAACATAAGTGTTTGCAGGGGTACCGAAAAATAGGAACTGGATACCCAATCGCCATACCCGTCGGGTACCCGGGTATCAGGTGTTACGGTGACTAAAGTATAGCAACATTTTGTGAGGCATACTCCATAAGACATTCATGATTATATTTAAAGCTGTATTGGAGAGGTATTGATCACACTCACAAGTTCAAAAACACTTGATTTGTCACAAGGTTTTATTGTCTCGTTTTGTTTCAAATAAAAAATGACAAGTAAAAGAATTGCAATGGAAAACAGTCAAATAAGGAAATTAGTGCAGCCCAAGGCCTATATAAATTTGACACTGAATTGGGACATTTTCCTACTTGATAAGCAAGCATATTCAGGGCTTGAAGCTTCTCCTTATAAAACACTGATTTAAAAATATCAACCAATCAGAGCCCTGTATTACGATATTCTCTTGTACATCTTAAATTACCGAAAGTAAACAAACGACGTCATGCTTGGGAAATTTGCCCTTGCTAAAGTACAATATGCCGTGGCATTATCCCTAAAGGGCTATATACATTCTGACATAGCTAGCCGCCTGTTGACATCAGGGCATGCTAACGTAGCTTTCATACATAAACTTGTTAGTCTGTGCTAGTGCCATTTTGGGACAAACTTACATATTATGTAAGGCCTGTTTCAAAACCCTTCTGTGAATAGTTACAGTGTCATTACAGTGATATCTTTGTACTTTACAGATAGCGGCAAAGTGTGGATTTGCGTAAAAGTGACATGTTTAACCATTGTGAAATATTCGAGGAATAAACTCAAGGTGGCACACTGTATTAAAAATGAGGCCGTATACATGCAAGGCTCAGTAATTACGTAGCTCGCCAAAAGTTTGCAGGCAGTCTTTGCAAGCTGGGTCAATAGCATGTCTGCTAGTTTCTACTTAAAACAGTACGACATGGTTTTGAATTACCGTCAGAAAGCTTGCTGCAAGATTATAAGTGATGTTTGTGTGATATGTGAGAATTAACTCACTACATGAGGATAGCGTGTTGGGGCCACATGCCGAAGAAAATTTCAACTTCTGGAAACTAAGTACAAACAACTTTCAAACTTAAACATAATTTCTAGGGGCTCTCTTCATTCTCAGTGTTAGAGAATGTTTGCCAAATTGGCAGAATATTTTAGTCCGTTACTGTGGGCAATGACATAAATGGGGTGATTCTTTTTGCATGCAATATTTTTTAAGATTCGGGTAGTAGATTTGGAACCAGTTAATACGATGGCGGGCAGGTACCCAGGTAACCCATGCAAACACTAACAAACATTGTATGTAAATTTCATATTTGACAAACACCAGGATGCATTCTGAATTTTTCTGTAATTTTTCATTTCCCCCTGTGGGCTGGGGATATAGAATATTGCCCATGGTATTTCTTGCCTGTTGTAAGAGGCAACTAAATGGATGGACGTGAACCGTTTAATACAGATGACGTCGTATGACGCATTCGTGTTGGTGTGTCCTTAAATCTCATCTCACTAACTAACCTGAATTTATTGCCTTGTCTCCTTTATGCAAGACTTGATAACATGGATTTGACTTGGAATTTAACCTTGAAAATTCATGTCAAAATTTGTTTTCTCTGTAATATTAAACTTTTTGATTTGCTTCTTTGGGAAATATTTATTCAAAAGAGTAAAGATTTCAATTTCCTGTTTCTTTTGCATTGTATAACAGCCTGTACAGGCCTAGGAGCATCTGTGTATGCAGTATGTAGAAGCACTATTGCCGTCCTTTGCCTGGTAGGATTCGCATACGGTGGACTGAAGGTATGTACATAGTTCAACATAGTTTTGGACAGTTTTAATTCACTAGTTCCAAATGCAATTTGTACATCCACAACCTGCTCCTGGCACTTAAATTTTATTTTTTATCATCAAAATTACAAGACTTTCTAAATTTTGCACAGGGATTTGTTTTAATAATATCTCTATACCATTTTAACAGGAATATATGGCATGATACCATAATTTAAAGGTTGATGGGACTTGTAAATGTAATGAAGTTATTACTGTCCTTTCCTTAAAGTTATGGTGACATGTCACCACAAAGACACAAAGAGCTGCTTTACATGTCAGTCAAAGAAATTTATCCTTCAATGAAAGAGCTAGTGGAACAGTTTCAATATCACACCATTCTCAACATATTCTCTTTGAAGTTTGATAGCTTCTGCAGTGTCTCAGTTTCCATGTAAAAAAATATGCAGGAGTTTTACACAGTAATGGCAATTTTTAACTGTAGCCCCATTAAAGTTATTTCATATTAACCATCAGATAGTATACAGTCTGGTGAGTTTGTTAGTTAGGTGGAGTTTTATGGCCCAGTTTACAACCTATTGGTTCAAGTCGAGCCGGCCACAGCCTTTTTCCAGTTGTGGCTCTCTTGCTTATTTTCCCTACTCCATTGCTTATGCATAGCATCACTTATAACGGCAGTAGGTTGAATTTTTAGAGCGGTACCTATGTTTTTCCGAAAATGAAGCAATGAGGGCAGACCAATGTTACAAGTGTCCTTGAAAAAAAAAGTTGGGGATGCAAAGTGTAACATTCACCACTTTTAGCAGACCCTTCTCTTGAAGAAAAAATTTGCATATTTTGATCACTGTTATGCATGATGTAAGTATAAAATCATTACATGAATTTAGCCCTTACTAAAACTGCCCATCACTAAACAGTCTAAAACCCGACTTTTGGGCATCTAAGTCGGGTTTTTCCTTGATGTTCACACCTACAGTTTATAGCCACTCCAACCCTAAAATCAATAAAAATATGATAAAACCCTTTAAGCATCGAGGTGGCTATAAACTGAGGATGTTAACATCAAATAACAACCAGACTTATCACCCAAAGTCAGGTTTTAAACCATTTGGTGGTGGGCAGTTTTAGTAAGGGCTATTTCACGTAATGTGGAATTGTCTTAAGTGGTCAGTATTTGATTAAATTTGACAGGGATTGCAGTTACTTGGTAGTCTATAAGGCTTTTTTTCATGGAATACCTCAGTTTGAAGTTCTAACCCTTCAACAAACATATTCCAATCATAGTTATTTTCTCTTTGTCATCAGGATCTATCTCAGACAATCTTTTTTGCAGTATTTTGTGGTCTTCTAGTAGCAGTCAGCTACCATCTAAGTCGTAGCGCTTCAAATCCCAGTGTTTTGTGGTGAGAATTTCTCTTCTTTTAAGTCATATTTGTAATCTTGATAGAATCTACTGACAACACTCATAAACTGTTGGGACTGTTAGGAAAATATTATTGAGCTTGAAGCATTTGATGAACAAAAATGTGCAGAAAGTTACGTGTAAGGAAAAGTAGTCAAATTATGATGGAATGTATGAAAATAAAACAGATGCTTGCTTGAAGAATATTAGGAATGGTAAGTGTAAAGAAATTTCATGTTTGTAGTGTGCTCAATAATATAGAAAGTGTCGGTACATGAATGTGCAAGTAAGAAGTAGGTGGGAACGGTTAAAACTGTTTTAATTTGTAGTGAATGAATGCATAGGTATCATTGTATGCTTCTAAGGAAAATGTGTGGCTATTAAAAAAAGACCAACATTTAGAAGAAAACTAAGGTAACCTTTCTAAAGATGTTCATCCTTTTGAGCCATAGAATAGACAGTAGACCTGTTTCAAAATGATGTTAAGTTTTGCTGAGTATTAATTTAGACTGAAGTGGTTTAGTTGCATGTAGATAGCAGTGGATGATGATGTTAATTATTTAGTTTTATATTAAACTTCATTTCTCTACATTTGACTGGCCCCCAATCATCACATGATTCATCAGTGTATAGTGCAATAGTAGTCCCCAGAGTGCAGTAGAAGTCTCATTGGCACATAGGCCTATGTATGTAGTTTGTACGCTCACAATTATGTACATTGTGTGAATCGATAATCACGTTGTAAAAATATGTAAACAAATCCACCATGATGCCACCCTCCACAAAGTGTTATAAAGTGGCAGTTGGATGTATAAATATTTTGCTCCTAAAAGAGGATGAACTCGCCCAACTTTGGGACTCTAGGGATTCAAGAAACAAGGTAGGTGTTATATTAAAAGAATAATGAATGTTTTCATTTGTGCGATAGCGTTGATTTATTTCATTCATTGAAAGATTGAACCTCCCATTAAACTTGGCTTTGCCTCTTTGACTAGAGGTGTAATCTTTCAACTCATGAAATAATTCAATGTTATTGCACTCATACACATTATTTGCATTATAATGTTGTTTTACAGCTCAGATTTTAACTGTTTGGTTTATGTTGGACTCTCTGCCTTTTTTTAAGTTGTAACTCACTGGCTGTGATGAAGAGATAATCTATATGGCTGCTACATAGAAGCCTCTATACATGCAGTAATATCTGAGCGTTTTTCCTGTATTAAACTCCACACATCTCTCCACCTCACCTCGACACCCAATTAGTTGATTTGCCAAGTCTATAGTCCCATATCTAGTACATCATTGAAGTAAAGTGGTTTCTTGTATTTGAGTGTTGACATTAATTATTGTTATTTGGCAGGAATATACTTCGAGATCTCACATTAGGAGAACAGCACAGTGGTCCAGAGCCAGAAGAAGGTGAAATCAAAGATCCGCTCCCTGGAAAACTCAAAAAATCAGTGGTACGTTAGATTATATCATCAGTATTTCAGTCCTTAAGTTGTTTAGCTTTGATTTTTTGAATTTAAAATGATGTGTGTTAATTTGTGCAAGGATATTGATGTAATTGAACCTTATCAGTACTTCATTCATAACTTGAAGTACTGATGGGAGATTAACAAATATGCCATGAAGTACCCCCAGCTGCATTCATTTGGTTTTGTTTCATTCCATTTCATTATCTTGTTTCTACAAATACAAAAGAGGTATTGTAAAGCATGAATCTTGATACTTACACATATGTGTCTAACAAAGTCAGCAACTTCACCTGAAAAAAAAAAATAAAAAAACCCGTAGTCCACCATGAAAGAAAACTTACAGAGGAAACAGACAGAGAAGAAAAGAGAGAAAAACTGGAGAAAAGAAAACATTAGTAACCACGTCACCAAAATTGTAAAACTTGGTATTTGCCACAAAAAAAGCCTTTTTTTTTCATCTTTAAAGGTGTGATAAGATTCAAGTTGTTTAAATTGGTTTTGAAGACTGCTCCATAATCTGTTACAATAGTTATTCAAGGGAATTTCCCATGTGGTAGTGTGTTAACTTGTAGATTAGTGTAATTGATTACTTACAAGGAATCCTTTTATTTTACTGCCTTTGTTATTTAAAGTATGCATGTTCTATAAATTTGATGCTGTTCATGCTGCCAGAATTGAATAGGACATTTTGCTAACATTACCCGAGAAAAAGGCTTTTTCCCGGGTGAAGCTTATTTCTGCAATTGCATCAGTTAATCCCTTTTACAAAGAAACCTTTCCTATTGACCAAGCATTCTTTAAAAGGGTTCAACCCCCTTTAACTTTATTGATCTCAAGACACCTGGACAGGAAGTTCTCTGATAGATTCTGGATTATGGGTGGTCAAATAGGGATGGCTAAAACTTGCTATTCCTCTCTAGCATCATGTAGAATGATTGAATATACATGTAGATCTAATACAAATTGTGTTAAATTTATGGTCAAGCAAACAAACGTATGAATTTTTAGATCAGAGGTGGTAATAGTCTAAAGAAATGCCAATGCTATGTTTTATCCATGTGCCAAATTACATCACAGATTTCCCTGCATACCCTGCATTTCTGAAGAAAATTTGTTCTTGGTAGTTTATTGTCTTCCATAGCAATTGCTGGTGTGAAAAGGAATTTTTACTCCCTAAAACAAGAAATTTAGTCACCAAGCTATGACGTCAAAAGATGACTGTAATACATACTTTGTGTTTATCTTCCATAACAAAGTGTTGGTGCTTGTATTACCCATGAAGTATGTGAGCTGTAAAACTGCATCTAATTAATTAGACATACAGTGTGGGGGACTTATTTTGATATTTACCCTTTTGCACTTACTTCATGTGACTTTACTTTGAATTTTCTCTCTCCAGAGTGGCCGGCTGCAATCGGATTTAATTATCAGTCCTCTCATTGCATTAATAGTCCTAGGAATCCATAGCAGTACTATCTTTACTATATTACAGGTAAGTTACCTCTTAATTACTCATTGCATTTGTACATTGATGTATTATCTTCACTTTGTATATTGTCAGACACCAGGTGTGAGAATTTCTTAATCACATGCCTTAGTGCAAACACTGGTTGTTTCTGTCATTATCTACTTGTACATTACCTGCTTGCTGTTTAAGTATGTGTAAATAGATAGTAAAGTATGTAACAATTGTAGTCAAATAAGATTTATCATAATGTAAACATTCAAAAATGTTACAAGGTCTTGCCAGCCATCAGTACAACAAATCAACTGATGAAACCACATGATTAAACCAAAGGTCAAGAACATAAAAATATGGAGATGAGCCAGATTACTTGTTAATTAAGTAGTCCAGAGTGTTTCTGATCATATTAGGAAATCACATGACTAGAAGTGGAATTTCTGAAATGGTGTAATCTTCAGTACCCACGTAACAACCCAGGTTCATGTCTAGTTCAGGGGCAGTCAGTTAATGCCAGTTCAACTACACACTAACAGTAATGTGTTAATTTCAGCTTTATTATTGGGTAGGTAAACTTAAATGTCTCTCAATTCATATACAGTGCAAATTCTCGGCTTAAGTTGTGGCCTTTAATGAAAACAGGTGGGGAGTACTGTGGGTACTATGGGCTTGTTCTACAACCAGCAGTCTGCAGGGGGCATCTAGTCCATGGCTTCTCTGTGAAGTTATCATTATACTTATACCTTCAGAAAAAGAAAATGGAAGTTCCTAATTCAAAATATTTTATTGCACAATTTGATTACATTTTAAAGGCAGAATTTGTTTATGTTGTAAATGTCTCTGTCATGCATAGTGCTTACTGACATAGGCAGGTAATGGGTTGGGGAATTTCCAGCCTGAATTATTTTCTTGGAAATGCTGAAGTTTCAAATTGTTACAAGAACATGTGCTGATATTCACATTGAATACTTATAATTACTGTAACAATAAGTTGAGTTCCAGCCTGTATTTTATGTACCCTTTTAGAACCCTTTATATTCAAAAGGGGTTTTTAGCTGTTTTTAGATCCCTGCAATTATGTATTAATGTAGATATTGTGGCTGAAGTAGGATAATATATTTCATTACCATATTGTATCGTACAGTACCATTAAGCACAGCACATCACATTACATTACAGTACGTTGCAGTGCAGCGCAGGACAGCACAGTGCAATGCAACACAACACAATGCAATACGCAGAATTGGAAGAATATTTGTCACCTAGGAAGGGAGCCAGATATTTTGCAAATTCCTTCTATACTCTATGCACATTAAAGGTGTGAATTTCCTTCAAGTTTCCAAAATTTCCATCCAAATACCCAGATTGTCTAGAAAGAGGCATTATAGCTTACTAACATTTTCCACCCATAGTACATTACAGTAATCAAAGAGTTAAAGTGAGATAGTTTACTCTTCTGTTTTCAGCCCATCTTGACCTACGTCCTTTGCAGCCTGGCCATCGTCCTGGGTTTTATTCTTCATTATGTAACACCTCAGCTACGTAAGGAGCTTCCATGGTCATGCCTGGCTCATCCAGTCCTAAAAAGCAGAGAATACGCCATGTTTGAACCACAAAGTAAGTTAATTTGTCAGTTTTGTTCTTGAATAAATGCCCATCAGTATAATTGAGTCTTGGATATCAGAAGCTATTCTCAAGGAACAAATTCCATTATTTCAGTGTTCCCATCAAACTTTGCCGTTAGTTAGATGCTGTTTAACAACACACCAACGGGAATGTGTCTTATAGTGTCAAACAGATAAAAGGGTGAAGGTTAACCCCTTCACCCCTTCACTACACATGGTTTTATGCTGCGAAACCATAATTTACCATCACTACATCTGCATGGATTTGCCACAGAACCATAGCACTCAGCTGTGTTCTGGCATAGCCAATTGTAATTCTATGGCTTACGATCGTGTTTTGGACATGAAATTAGCTTGAAGGGGAGACATTCAACATACGTGCAACCTCTCCGGCATAGCAAGCGCAACTATGACTGCATCCATACAAAAAATGTAACATTTCGGGGAACCGGTTTACACATACTGTGTATGTGTATTATAATACATAGAGCAGTATGGACAGGCGGAAATAATGTGGGCACATTCTACAACCCTCCCAGCCCACAGGGCATTAAACTTGGCAAAGTATATCATCAAAACTTATAATAAATTTATTTTGCATCTTCACTCAACATTCAGTAAGGCAGGCTTGTTACTAGCAGTTTCCACTTTCAAATGTCAGTCTAGAATCTCTTACCAGAGTTTATATGCAATTACATTTAAATATATCACTTCAGTGAGATATTGTATGTATTAATATCTGTAAATATCAATAAATGTTTCATTTTATTGAGAAGATGCACACGCTATCTGTATTTTCCTCTTGGCTTTAGAAATATCAGTGAAGGGGTGTGCTCAGAGTATGTACATATTTATGTCCAAAGTGTCAGGCGTGGTCAAGTGGTTAGAACAATTGACTTGCAGCCAGGAGGTCTGTAGGTCAAATTCTGGCAGGGTCATACCAAAGACTTTTAAAATGGAACCTACTGCTGTTGTCCTTGGTGTCAGCATAAGCAATGGAGTAGGGAAAACAAGCCAGTGAGCCACAACTGGAAAAACGCTGTGGCGGGCCCTTCTTAAACCAGTTGGTTAGGTACTGAGCTGTACAACCTCATCCATGTAACTAATTAACCAAAACATCATATGTCTGTTATTCTTTGAGAACTGTAGTGCATAATTGCTTGTGAATGTAACATTATCTAAATGATGAAGGATGTGTTTTGCTTGAATGTAGTAATTGTTGTACATCTAGAAGACTTTGTTGTCTGTTGCTTGCAGAAGGGCACTTTTCACTTTGATCAGGCCATATGTAACTCACCTTTCATCCTCATCTAACATGCTACTTTCATTGCATTGTTCTAATGAAATTCCTTTGTAGATGCTGCAGAAATTATGTGGTTTGAAAAACTGGCTGTGTGGGGTTGCATCATTGAAACCAATTTGCTGCTTCCTTTGGTCATCGTGTCTGGCGCCACCACTTCGGCTGCCAAGTTAGCAGATGACTTTGGTCCATTGTAAGTTATATTCCATGTAATCTAGCTTCAGAGAGCAAAATGCAATTCATTCCTTGTGGTATTACAAAGGAAAGGCAATATAGATTCTTTCATCCAAACAGGTTACTGAAAGGAAACTTGTTTGCATGCTTACTTTTATCTGATAAGATTACTGTTTTATGTTGTTGTTGTTCATGATTTAAAAAAAAGGGGTGGGGGATGAGGAGATACTTCCTAAAATGCTCTTATTCTGTCAGTTTATATTTTATGCATCAGGGTAATGTAAGCATTAAAAAAAATCTTAAAGATCAACTGGTTGATATAAATGTTTGTCAATGATACCTGCTGTTATCAGTAATTTACCATATAGGTTTTTATTCTGATCATGAATTGAAAAAAAAAAATCAGTATTTATCTGTTCTGAAGTATTAAAGGGCAGGAGCAGTTACCTCAAACTTATTTAAAAAAAGCAGCTAATTCTCACTAATTCCTTCATATTTCTTTCCAAGCCCTCATTATTATATTTCAAGACTTAGAAAAATTTTAGATATTCAAGTTGAGTCGATGAGTTTTTCCTCATAAAGTTCTCAGTTTTTGAAGAAAATGTTGTCATCTGATTCTCAAGGGCCACTGTCAAAGAAGGCCTGGAGTTCAACTCCTGGTCAGGTCAAACCAAAAAATGGAAACAATGGCCATTGTGCTTGATGCTCAGCAAGTGTAATGGAGTAGGGAAAACAAGCCAGTTAGCCACAACTGGAAAAAACGCTGTGACCATGGACAGTCTGACGTCTTAAACCAATTGGCTAGAAACTGAGCCTTAAACCTCATTTACCTAACATAAGTACCACTCATAATAAAAATAGGGTAGACTTCTAGACCAATTAAAATTAGGCTGACTGCATTTGCCTTTAAGCTATTTTGAAGTTTCAGTTAGAAACAGCTTGAAATATGTCAGGCAGTATTGGGATGTAATACTTTATTTCTATTCATTTTCAGAGGTGGGGCTTTCATTATTACCATCTGCAGCATGAAATTACTTCGTCACTGCTATTGTGATACTCCAAGACAGTTTCCAATGCTAGCGTTCACACTACTATGTTTTACCTATGATTTCCCTGGACCAGAGGGCTCTTCCAATTTCTTCACAGAGTACTTTGTATTGCACTATTTCTTCATGACTATTATATTAACTAAGGTAAGTTTGAATTACTTGCATTACTTCCTGAAAGGAATTGAATGGGGGGGGGGGGATTCCTCACACCATTAGTATTTTTGGGGGGGAGTTTAGATGGTAAGGAGTGATTTTTCTAGTGTCAATTTAGTGGAGATTGGGGGACATGTAGCATGGGTTTATTGTTATTGGTCTATTGCTAATGCAACTGTACATTGCGGTGCATTGTTGTACATCAATACTGGCAGCTGCACAAGATCTGCAATAAAATTGTTTTTTTTTTGACTTTGACCATTTCATTCTCATGGATAGTCACTTTGTAAAATTTATATTATTGAACTAGTTTTTGAGGATAAGCTTGCTCAAAGCTTTATGTTGAGCTGAGTAGATGACCAATATATTATCTCCCCCCTCTCACAAAAATGAAAGGGGGGAATATTTGGAGTGTGGATGAAGGAGGATGCCTCCGCCTGCTAGTAATGACACTCCCCACCACAGTCCACATCACATTTTCTTCTGTTTTTAAGTAGATTGAAACAACATGTAAACATATTAATAAAAATTGCCTCCTTGGTGTAAAAGCATTACAACCTTTACAATAGCAGCGATATCCATCAAATCCCATCACAGTTTGACCATTTAAAAAAGACAATTACTGTTTGATACTTATACCATAGATAAACATGAACTTTATGTGCAAATTTGTGAAGCAAAAAAAAAAAGCTTAGAAACAATGACATCACTTCTAGCATACACTTCAATGGTTTTCAAATATATTGTGAACATTTAGTGAGGGAAGGAGTCATCTAGTCTCTTGAACCCCATCTATTGCTGTGTACCCTACAGGTGTGCAGTAGACAGTGGCATAGCCATGGGGGTGGTTTTGGGGGTTAGAACCCCCTCCCCATGACCCAACCCTGCAGTGAAAAAAACACCTAAAACAGCATTTTTTTTCTCTCTTTCCTTAGGCTTTTCCCTCATGTCATGCCCCAAACCCCCTCATGACACCCCCCCCCCCATGAAGCAATCCTTCCTGCCCCTGGTAGTAGATCATTTGCTACATGTTGGCAAGTATGATATTGAAGGTGAAAACGAATTAGTCTGTTCTCCCATTTATTACCTCCACTATTGATACTGTTGCTGTTAGTCTAAACTTCAGTCCTTTTCTTTTGTGTCTCATTTTATATACAGTTGCAAGAATGGCTGCTGAAGTTACATTTTGTCTTTACATACATCGCACCTTGGCAAATTACCTGGGGGTCGGCGTTCCATGCCTTTGCTCAACCTCTCAGTGTTGCTCGTATCCTTTGAAGAAAATAAATAACTTGTGGTGCCTGAGTTTAATTTTTGGTCACAATGTTGAAACAATCCAAGGCTAGAACTATTTCTACCAACCTTACACATACATAGCCCCTTTGTCATTCTATGTACACGGAGGGAGTATTTAGATAAACTTGGAATGGGCATATTTGTGAAAAAATGTTGAATTGTGTAATGACAAATATGTTTTCATTTATCTATTCCTATTTCAGAGAGAGGGCATGTGGGGGGGGGGGTGGAGTAGGGAGAGGGTTTATAACTTGATAAACTTCAGTCTATTTTGCTTCTCATTTCTTTCTATATATCAGAAACATTTTCACCAAATGATTTAGTATGTGAAAAAACAAGACAAAGTGAAGTGAAAGAAGGAGTTACCTAGTACTATGGGTTAGGTAGGTAGGTGATGGGCGCCCTCTGTTGGTTGAGGTTACCACAGTGCTTTTAGTTTTTTGCCAGATGGTTATTGTAAGTAACAATGATAAACATTGGGAAATAGGAGGTAAGTATCAGAACTCAGCCACTCCCAAATGCAGCACTGAAAAAGGATAAATCTTGGAAAATGTCCTCATCCTTGACACAATTTTTTCAGACTCTGGAATGCTGTTTGTGCAGACTATCATATCAGCCATCTTTTCAACTCCATTGAGCCCTTTCATGGGCAGTGCAATCTTCCTGTCTTCTTATGTCAGACCAATGAAATTCTGGGAGAGAGATTACAAGTAAGTTAATGTTTCACAAGGTAGGTTTAAAAATAAAGACAAATACAGCATTCTATTTTCAGCCTTGTGAAGCATTTTTGTAAGTAAAATGTGTGTCTGGCTCATGCTTGCTCAGTATAAGCAGTGAAGTAGTTGGAACTAGCCAGTGGGCTCCAACTGGACAATAGCCTTGGTTGGCTGTACTTAAACCAATGGGTTGGACTGCGTGTTTGGTCTAATGCTAGAGCATCCGCCTCTCATGCAGAAGGCCTGGGTTCGACTCCTAGGTCAAGTCATACCAAAGACTCTAAATAAGGAACCTACTGCCGATGTGCGTGATGCTCCGCACAAGCAAAGGAGTAGGGACAACAAGCCAGTGAGCCACAACTGGAAAAAAGGCCATGGCCGGCTTGACTTGAACCAATATTTTGGAAACTGGACAGTTAAACTCCATCTAACTAACTAAATAACCAATGGGTTGGAAACTGAACCCCAAAACCTTAGCTAATTCACACTTGCTGGGTACTATGGTAGTAGACTTCTAGTAAGCCTTCATTCTGTGCCATTGTACATGAAGTGAAAATTTTGCCATTGAAATGCTTCAACTGGGCATACATAGACAATACCTGTCATCACTTCCAATTCATCCAGTCTCACCAATAAACTCCAGGGATAGCTTCCTCCCCTCAAAATATCAATTATGTATTACAAGAGAGAGGGAAGATGCACCAAGAAAAATTTTTTTTCCTGTTAGGACCCTTTTCTTTGAAATAATAACCATCCCACTGCCTTATTTTGAGTTGTGTATCATCCTGTATTTACACATACTAGTCTTAAAAATGTTAAAATTTCCTGTACAAACAAATGTAGTATGTGCTTTCAAACTGGCATTTAACTCATGCTTTAATAAACACCCTCTTCATTGTAAGCCAGTTTCATCTGAACTAGAATGTATTCTTCTTTTACCAGGGATTGGCATATTTCATTTAAATTCCCTCCCCTTGTATTTCATGTAGTTTCCATATGTGTGCAGCTCACAGACTTCCTATATACATGGGCAGAGCATGTAACGCTTTCATCCTATCCATAGATTGTCACAACTGACTGGGTCAAAAAAGGCACACCAAAATCGCTGCTGTGAAGCTACAATTTGCATGATTTGACGATGACTCTGTAATATTTCAAACTTTTAACTTTAGTGGAAAGTGGAAAATAATATCATATTCCTGCCATATGTGTAGTAATTTTGACCATACCTTGCATTATTTCAAAAATATTACAAGTTTCTTTCAAATTCTGTTGTTTCGAACTACTTGAGCATGTCCAAACTTTCAGACACAAAACCATAGCAGACAGCCATCTTGCTACACCTTCTTCACACGTATGGCAGCGACAATCTAACCTGTAGTATGCTCTGTCCATGTATAGGAAGTCTGTGGTACTGCTGTTACCCCATAGAATCCAATTGGATCAATGATGATAACATGCATGCATACTTTACTTTTCCAGCACAAAAAGAGTGGACCATTCAAACACAAGATTATCAACACAATTGGAGAAGAATCTTGGTAAGAATTTGATTGCTACCTGAAAGTTAGATCAATCTAGTATGTAACAATTTTTAACTGACTGCATGGTCAAATTGTTAGGGCTCAGACTTGCTGCGGGGAGGTCTGGAGTCGTACTCCTGGCTGGGTCATAACAAAGACTTTAAAAATGGAACTTACTGCCATTGTGCTTGGTGCATCGTGTTTGGAAGTAGGGAATGCAAGCCAGTGAGGCACAACAGAAAAATGTCATGGCCAGCCCGAGTTAAACTAGTTGTTTAATAAGTTAGCTGTAAAACCTCATCTAACTAACTAACTAACTAACTAACTAACTAACTAACTAACTAACTAACTAACTAACTAACTAACTAACTAACTAACTAACTAACTAACTGCAGTTTCAAGTTAGTGCAAAGAGGTTCAGAGATGATGATACTGACAAAAATTAATGCTTTTCATCTTCCATTTGTATCTTTTGTGAAGGTCTGTTGTTTCCCTTGGGAGTAAACTTACTGGAATTAGTTTTTCTTAAAGTGAAATATTGCATTGAAGATATACCAACATAGCCTTCAAAGAAAATAGCTTTAGTTCTCATCAAATTTCCCAATCTCAGCAGTTAAAAAAACATCAGTTACTTCATCTTCTGAAAATACAATGTACAGGGAGAGCTATGGAAGTTACACCGTTTGAATTTTTAAAAGTTTTGGGTGAACAAATTTAATTATTATTGAGCAACAAGTAATTGAATTTCTTTCAGTGAGAAGTTTATTTCTTGAAAAAAGGCTACCATCCTACATTATTTATTTTCTGTGTCAATAAATACAAAAGAATAATTTTTTTTTTTGTAAAACAAGCACAATATTTTCCTTTAAGTGCTTTCTTTGATGCTCAGTTTGTAACAATTTCTGTGTATCTGTTTCCTTTTATTGTGTAATCATTTTGGCTAGTTTCATTTCATATATCAAGGAATTAGTAATTATACAAACCAAAGTCATTTACATTGTAACAATATCAAAGTATACTTTTCATTTTGTTTTATTTTCAGGCTCAGATAACAATAATCTTGATTCTATATTCTACGAGCATCTGACAAGATCACTACAGGAGAGCCTGTGCGGGGACTTGACCCTAGGGAGATGGGGGTCGGTGTTTCCTGGGGACTGTTTCATATTAGCATCTGATTCGCTGAATGCTCTTATCAATATCATTGAAATTGGCAATGGACTTGTAACATTCCAGCTGAGGGGTTTGGAGTTTAAAGGTCAGTAAAATTATCATTATAAAGGGAAAGTAAAGTATACATAATATGACAGGACTGTATGTTTTTAGTGTGAGGGGGTTTTATATTTGGCAGGTGCCACCATTAAATATTTTTAATGCCTCTGTATGTTAGAGACTGTGCACTGTTAAGATTTATTTTAATGAAGAAGTTAAGCTGTGTGTTTACATTCTTCTTTGTCACCCCTTTACTTACCTTTATCAACTTTTGGGGGGATTGGATTGAAAGTGCAGGTAGCACTGGCTTTGCATTGGTATGTAAGCAGAACAGTGCTTTAATGTTAAAGGTTGGTGTTTTGCAAACCAGGGGTACAATACTGAGATCATGGCCCTGCACCTGGATTCGACGTGGACTTTGAAATCATTCAACACATTATTGGAATTCAGTTGCAAGGGGAGATTTGTAGAATATGTTTAGTTTTCACATGTTAAAGAGAGATTTGAAGATGATGGTAAACATTTGTCAGAATTCTGGAGCTGTGGATGTTAGGTATCCTCATCCTGTTAAGGGAAGGGTTGAAGTGTAAGGTAGAAGGGGTTAGATGAGAGTTAATTAGGACACACCAACAGTGATGTGGCCAACACTAATGTGTTGTATATTGTCAACTAGGTAGAAAGGCAAAGTTAAATTCAGCTCAAAATAAGGATAAGTGCAAGTTTGGTTTCAAATACAGTTCAAATATGGTGCAAGTCCTTTCCTTTAGTCACCTGTTAGGACAGGCAGGAAATACTCTGGGCACATTCTACAACCCCCAGTTTTAGAAGGGGGGGGGGGGGTTAAGCTGGAAGAAAACATCATTCCTAATCTGGTAAGCTTAAAAATAAAAGTGATTATTACCATGTAACATGTCCATCAACTTAACTGACAAAGTTGCATGATAACTCTGTTTTGGTGTACTTGTAGGAACTTACTGCCAGCAGAGAGAAGTTGAAGCTATTACAGAAGGGGTGGAAGAAGATGAAGGTATGTTTGTAAGAACTTAATCCTTTACCGTTGTGCTCCAATCGGGGCATATTTGCGCGCCTCGGGAGTGGGCAGAAAAGCGGACGTAGCACGCCCCGCATCACCTTCCGTAGGCGATTGACCCTGTGACCTTAAACTATTGTCTCTCTCGTTGTTGTGTCCGAATTTTCGGGTAGCTACTCGCAGTTTCGAGCTCCGCGTGAAACAGTAAAGACGGGTGACAGCCGCGCTCCCCCTATGAGTCCAAAAGGACCCAAACAACGGTAAAGGGTTAAGTCCTTCACTAGACCCTTGCTGGTATGAAAGTTTCAAATATTCATTCATGGTGGGTAGTTTCAGTTGATAGCATTAACTTATATTTTGAATCTTCCCTTTACCTTCAAATTGGTTAAGTTTTGTTAAAGTGACCTCAGTGGTTCCTTATCTAATCTTTGTTTGTTCAATTCTTTTTGGGGGAAGAGTGTGGGTGGGGGGTGGGGGGAGGGAGTGTGTGGATGGAGGAGGGAGTTGAAGTTGTTTCTAGGAGTCTGATATCATATCCTTAGCCAAATTAAACTCTAATGAGAATCAAGTTTACTTTTTCAATTGGGGGGGGGGAAGAAATGAGGGCATATGTTGTTTCTTGCCACCTTCCTCTTATAAATCAAGTTAAGTAAATACAAATCAAACTGGAATATAAATAAAGTTGGAATGGTTTTAGATCCCATATAACTGTTAGATTAACAGTTTTAAAGAAGCATCATGTTAGTCATCAGCCAGGTTGTGGGAGGGGGTAAAATGGAAGGGGATGTTTAAATGAAAACCATTAACAAACATGAAAAATAAAACATTGAAATTGCCAAAGCTGTACACTTTTCATTTCATAAAATAATTCTTGTTATTCACAGGTTGTTGCTGCTGTGAGCCTGGACATCTACCAGGGTGTTTGTCTGCTAATGCTGCATTTGGTCAGCGGTGGTTATCGTGGCAGGTTATTGCCAGCAAGTACACACTTCTAGGATACAGCATATCAGACAACTGTGCTGCATCTATGCTTCAGGTCTTTGATCTTAGGAAGATTCTCATTACGTACTATGTCAAGGTGAGAATTTGTTTTTGAAAGTTAGTTAGCTAGATGGAGATTTCTGAGAGAGGACAGTAGATATTTATGACAATTTTAGCCAGCAAGTATGCACTTATAGGTGCAGTATGTCATACAACTGTGCTGCTTCTGCGCTTCAGGTTTTTATCTCCATGAGTTTTTCATTGTGCACTAAGCCTGGTGAGGTTGTGTTATAAATGGAGGGTAACAGAAATATGGATTACAAATTGTTGCCAGCAAGTACACACTTCAAGGATATAGCATATCAGAAAGCTGTGCTGCTTTTGTGCTTCAGGTCTTTGAAGTTGGGAAGATTTTTGTTTATGTCAAGGTGAGGTTGTGATACAACCATCAGAGCACTGAGATGCAAAGAAGGCAGGAGATTTGTTGAGGATTTACATATATATGCAAAAGGATTACTTTTAAACATGCTAATTACAAAAAAAAAAAAAATAGTATCAAATGAAGAAGTAAGTACATATGGCATGCATTAGGGGGAAGCAGAGTCATAATGGTGAAAACTTTACAAGTATGTAAAAGACAAGACATTTTCTTATGAGAAGGCATTTGGTAATCCCCAATAACCAGCTTGGTCTAGGGCAATGTCAGTTCAGTTGGAACCACATTGACAGACTCCAAAGAATGACCTGCATAACTCAGCATTTTTCATGACCTTTCTTCACAGGGCATCATTTATTATGTAGTGAGGTGCCCCAAACTAGAGCAATGGGTATCAGATCAAGCCATACTAGATGCCTTGGAACCATTAGCTGACAGCAGTTATGGAGACTGTGATGTGACCTTTAACCCCAAGATTGATGAAGATTATGACCCAAGGCTGGGTGGAGTCTCCAGAGAATCTTTTTGCAATACCTATCTGCCTTGGATTCAGTACTGTGTGTCTAGGAGGGAAGAGGTAAAGTATTCAGTCTTCATTTCATGAGCAGTGCAATTGCAGATTTTTACTCTATATTCATTTATTTTTCCTGTTTTCATTATTTTCTGCTCCATTTGTGTAGTTTTCAAATTATTCACTCACTTAGTACAGAAGGATAGTTTATTGCGAGCATAACTTACATATTGATTATAACTTTCGATGAAAATTAAGACCATTGATCTGATGAGTTTTTAATCAGTTCAGAGGTATGTTCATTGACAGATTGATTAACAGTATCTTCATTGTAATCAGTTATTATGTTGAAAGTTTGAATGTAACAATTATGTATCAGCTGTATTGAAAAGATGAAAAAGTTGCTTACCTATGCATTTCATAATTTTGTAAAGCTTCTAGCAAAATTTTTAAGCTTCTTTGATATATAAATGCTGAAAGTTGTAATTTGGAACTAAAATAAATTTCCAAGTCTAATTATATACAACCGTTACCCTTGAATTAGAGGTGCCATGAACAATTGCAAGTCTGTCTGTTTCCCGGTAACATACTGGTATTTAACTTGTTTAATATTCATTATGCTAGTATGGAGTCCTACATTGCATTGCAGCCAGGAGATCTGGAGTTGGCCAGATAATACAAAGACTTAAAAAATGGTACTGTACTGCTATTGTGCTTTGTGCTCAGCATGAGCAATGGAGTAGAGGAAACAAGCCAGTGAGCCACAATTGGATAAAAGGCCGTGGCTGGTTTGACATAAACCATTTGGTTTGGAACTGAACAGTAAAACCTCATCTAAGTACGTTGCCTGTTACCTGATTTGGTTAACACCTGCTGTGATAAGAATTCATTCATTGACAGGTCTTCAAAATACACCTTCCCAGAATTGCCTGATCTATGTTTTATTTAGCAAAAGATGTCATCACTTTATTGTATTTAGGAGATTTTTCTCTATGTACATTTTTCAGACAATGGAAAGTGGAGCTGATTCTCCAGTTGTAACTCTATGTTTTGCACTTTGCATCTTGGGAAGGAGAGCACTTGGAACCGCTTCCCACCATCTAGCCTCCAGGTTAGTCAAAAGTTACTATGCTGCTGGAATTTTAAGTGAATTCATGCACTTTTCATTTCATTGGGGTTATGTAAGTCTAAAATTTTACCAGTGTGACTAGTGTGGTGCTGTGGCCAAGTGGATGAAGACAGCGGCATTGGGTGAAGCGAGGAAACGTAGCAACCAGGAAGTGGGAAATTTGATTCCATGCCTGGTGAAAGCATGGTTGGTTTTTGTTCTAAGGACAATCAGCTGTTGTTTCCATCTGAACTTGCCCTTCAAAAGATACCCAATTTGATCTTAATGTTTCAATTTGTTGCCATCTGATATGAAGTTGTAATTTATAAACCACAGGCTTTTCCCACAATCCACTTCACATCATAAAAAAGCCTCCCTTCAAGATCCAATTATTATTACTATTATAAACTGTATTTTGCTGTCTTCTCTTTCAGCATCCTTGAGTCCTTCCTGTATGGTCTTCATGCTCTATTTAAGGGAGATTTTCGTATCACATCCAGTAAAGATGAATGGGTCTTTACAGACGTGGAAATGTTACGTAGATGTGTGGCTCCAGGGGTGCGAATGTCACTTCGTTTGCATCAGGTAGGTAGTTTCATGGGTTTTGGTAAACAGCAATGTTGGAAAAAGGTAGATTTTTAAACTCATTGATGGGTTTCTTTTTCAATATTTCCTGTTCAATTTAATGTTTGGGAAAAATTTTACTAATTCTGTTATGACGACATAGTCAGGCATGGGATACTTCCTCTGTTTTGTTCTAACCAGTCCACTTATTTTTAATCATTTCTCTTTTCCACGACAAAGACCCAAAAAGTTTCTTTAATAAATGTCTTGATAGATCTCAGCAGTTAAACTTGCACAAAGGGCCGTCAAGAGTTCTATTCTGTCAAAAGTCTGTATTATAATGACATCAATGTCACCAGGGGACCCCTGGCCCCCAGCCAAGAGGGTACAGGGCTTTGTGCTCTTTGCTTGCCATTGGTTGTCCTCCAAATGATTTACTCCACTTTTAGAAGTTGCCACTAGCATGCCTGTGACCTGCATTGCAATTTCTTCTTTTTTTATTGAAGTCTCAGGCATATTTCTGCATTTAGTGTGAACTTTAAGTCTTTCAAGAAAACATTGAAGGGAAAATATTTCCTTCTTGTTGTTGTTGGTTAAAAGCTTTTCTGCCTTAATTATACACATGTGAAGTAATATAGCAATCCAGCTTATTTTGCCTAGTGAATGAAATGAGGCTTATTACTTAATGTGAAAGTAAAGAATTTCTCAAAAAAATGTTGGTTTCTTTGCAAAGTTTGCAAAAAAGAAATTTATTCTTGAATCCTGCATCAAAAAGTGTTCTAACTTTTGCAAAATTGGTAAGATTCTGTATTTCAATGTACCACACCTCAGTGAATCTAGTGTCTTTGTTTATGTCAGTTGTAAAACATTTACAAGAGAAATTGTCCCAGTAGTGGTTACAAAGGATTGTGGGATGGATTTTTGGTAAGGACCATTTTTGTCAATGTCGTTGTGTCTTGGCCAAAAATGATGCATGCCAAAATGGTATCCCACAAGTCTTTGCAATTGCCATTTGGAAAAGGGTCTGTGGGAGAAATTATGCAAATCTGTGGATTTGATTTAATGGTTTGAAATAAGTCTTATTACTTTGTAGAAGTTTAGAATGACTATGGTTTAAACAATCAATGCTTTTTTCTATGGAACTTTGGAAGCAAATCTTAGTAATTCAAACAGTGTTTGTTACCTTGTCATAAATCAATCTATTTTTGTGAATTATCAGGATCATTTCACATCACCTGATGAGTATGAGGACCCAGAAGTTTTGTACAATGCAATCACATCGTATGAGGAGAACCTGGTAATAGCCCACGAAGGGGACCCTGCCTGGAGGAATGCCGTCCTGTCAAATACACCTTCACTTCTTGCCTTAAGGTTAGTAGCCTGATACAAACTATTGACTTGTGTATTATAGAAAAATCTTTGGTGATGTGTAAGGGAAGAGTAAAATAGTGAGAAGGGATTGGTGACAAAATGAAACCAGAGAGGGCAAAATTGAAAAGGTTATTGTTTTGGTAAGTATTGCTTATGCTGAGCATCAAGCACAATTGCAATAGCTTCCACTTATTATGGTCTTTGATATGACCAGAATGTAAATGAATACTACCAAAAAAAAAAAAAATGTAATTTCCTGAGTAGCTTTAGTTTTTATTTTGGGATCATATTTGTTCTACAATTGTCGAAATAATGGAATTCAAAATGTATTTCCCAATGTTATTTGTTGTCAGGATAATTCAACATACGTTTTCATTCAACATACATGTGCATTTACAAATTATGCAATCCAACACCTTGTCATAATCACTTGTTCAACAGAGATGTCAAATGTATGATTTACCATGTGTTTCATAAATCAGGGTGACTTTCTTTTTGTCAAGTGTTCAAATTTTGCCTTTTAACGGGTATTCAACATTTTGTTTTTCTACAGACATGTTCTTGATGAGGGAACTGCAGATTACAAAGTTATTATGCTCAACAGGAAGTATCTTGTCTTCCGTGTCATCAAAGTAAGCTGACTTTCAATTCTGATAATTCATTAAAAGAATGGTCTAAGGCCAAATCAAGTTTGGATATGTTTGAGGGGTACTTATTCTAAGCATTCTTTTGAAATTTACATTAAAAACAATGCGATGTTTGGTTTGCAAGATATGAGTGGGTTGAGTTGCCTAATTTTCAACAAAAAGTGAATGTGAAGCGAGCAAATATGACATCACATCCTCAAAGTAATGAACAGTCTTTTGTTTTTCTTTGAATTGTACCACCATTTATCTCCTCAACATTCTCATATTATTAGAATTTGATTGGATGAGGACCATGGGAACTTTTACAATTTTTACATCCCTTGTTAGGAGGTTCCATCCCTCCTAACTTAAAGTCAATTTAACAGTCTGACAAAAAATTGCTTGTCAATGTGAGGAAGTGTAATAACATCTGCCCTTGTGTTCCCTTTTGGACACAAATCTAGTGATTTCACTGGCTGATATCTGGAGAAGTGCATGTCTGATTCGAATGGCATTTTCACCAAATTGTATAGATATGAATCCTCTTCACATATGAAAGCAAAATTTTTGCTGAAATAATGAAGTACGTGAAGATACCTGCAAACTAGAACATGGTTTTCTTTCATAAAGCATAACAATTTTTCATAAGTGTGATCTTAAATGCAGTAGTCCTTTTGAAATTGAAGTTTAGCATTTACCTTCCATAAATTGGATCATGAAATACTTAGCAGGGAATATGGCTTCCATAAGATTTGTACAACTGTTCATAATCTTAGTCCAGCATCTGTTATGAAATCTCTTGAAACTATTTTAGAAAACCTGTGATTTCACTTTTTCTTATTAAGTTCATCAATCAATATTTGTTTGTTGTTTTACCAGATTAATAGAGAATGCGTCAAGGGGCTTTGGGCGGGGCAACAGCAGGAGTTGGTCTTCCTCCGTAATAGTAACCCAGAAAGAGGGAGCATTCAGAATGCCAAGCAGGCTTTACGTAATATGATCAATTCTTCCTGTGATCAGCCAATTGGTTATCCCATTTATGTGTCACCGTTGACAACATCGTATGCGGAAAGCAGTCAACAGTTGACAGAGGTCACAGGTCGACCTCTCAGCTTTGCTTGCATTAAGAATTGCGTTATGGTTTGTTGGACTAGGTGAGTAATAAGAAATTATTTTATTCTGAAGTAAATTTGTTTGGTGTTTTGTGCCAAATTGTCTGGTGAAACGGGTGAAAAGGAAATGTTTGAGGTAAATATTGGTTTTAGAATACAAACTTTTTCTGTAAAACAAGTACATCAACATCAGTTTTTCAAAATAGTTCTCTCCTTTCCATCCTAATTTATTGTAAAAAGTTTTGGTTTTGTTTATTTCAAAGCCACTTCATATTTTAGGCAAAAAAGGTAAAATGTCTACTTGCTTAAGTTTATGAACTCCTTAGATGAGATTTAGTTACACGAGCTGAGAAACTGTATCTATGAAAGAGAAATATTGCTCTCATGTTATGGAAAATGTTCATATTTTTAAAATCAATATTTATAGAGTCAATGAGATAGATAGTAGAAAATATGGCAGTACGGTTGCTGTCATTTTAAAATATAAAGTTCTTTCATGAAGTAATTCCACTATTTTGCCCAAAGCTGATTTGCTGGTTCAAACTTTCAAAAATTGGAAATGATGCAAATTATGTAACTCTTCTATTGCATGTTGATGTGCTGTTGCTGGTCCACTGGTTAATGGTTCAATACGATGAAATTTTTTCGTATGCTATTGTGGTGCAGTTTAAATGCAGTGTTGCACTTTAAAATGGTGGAAAATACAGCGTGAAGGTGGCTAAATCTTGTACTCCTCTCTTTCTTGTAGAATGCTGCAGAGATGTGCTGCAGGATGCAGTAGTGGGGGTGGTGTGGGAAATGTCTCTGAGAAGGAAGAAGCAGATGCTGCGGCTACTCCTAGGACCGGCACTGCTGGTGAGTTATTGACAGAGGAATGATGAAGAACAACAAACTTTGATTGGATGGATGTCATGGCCCTTTTGGAAGTGGGGTTGGTAGGGGTGGGACTGGCCTGAGTGTGGGGACATATGAGTTAGAGAGTTTTGATTCTTGAGTTGTAACATATGTGATTTTACATATTAAAAGTGGAAGGTTTGAGGGTGGTACCATATCTTACATAGGGGTAATGTATCCCCCCACTTCTTCCCTCACCATTGATGGAATGTCCCTATTTTGTCTGCTACTTAGTAGGGCTGGTTCATAAATGGTGTTTCTGTTGCTGTGGCAGCTGTAATAAGAAATATAATGAGTTAGATGAGGATAATCTGAATGATTTGGGGACAAAGATGGTTTTCTTTTTGTTCCAAAAGTAGGTGCACTCCTAATTTGACAAAACTGAAATTTCTATTGAGTCAAATTTTCACATATTGAGTATATTAACCCAATGAATACTTTCTCTGGGGAACTACATGGTAAAGTCTTTAACTGAGGTTTGAAAAAATAAGGCTTAGCAAGATTTGAGTGATTTCTTGGTCACCAGATGCATAAAGCAAGATTCAGTAGCAAGCCTCCCATTTTCATGTTCCATTTGAAATTATTTTATTTTCTTTTTTCATCAGTCCGTACTGATGCAGCTGGGCAGCAACCTGCAGTACCAGTCACTACAGCTCCAACTGATGGCGGGGGTGCTCACTTACAAACCCCACCCCATACGTTGACACACGCCAGGGGCAGCCAATCATCTAGTACTGGGTCACTCAGGAAAACTAGTGGTGGAAGTCGTCCTCAGGCTGTAGAACTCATCGCTATGTCGGTAGCAAGCTCTGTTACCAAAGACAAGTACATTGGACATAGAGTCAAGGTGAGTACCCAAACCCCTGATATTTAGGATTTATGATTCATTAGGAGGACAGTTAACCTCATTCCCATCAAATTGGGCATTTGGACAGGGACCCTGGATTAGTATCAATTACCAAATGCAGCTGGAAGTCACTTAGCCATGAAAGAAGATAAGGAAACAATTTTTTTCTGCTACTTGAAGCAAACAATTTCTGCTCACCGATGAGAGGAAGCTGGAGAATTAAAGGGAACTTTGCTTGGATTTTCATTTTGGGGCTAGATTAATCACAGTTTGTAAACTTCAAAGGACTTGGCCATCATATGATAAAGAGAATATGTTGGTACTTACTGCAATTTAGTTGAGCTTTGTTTTTAATGTCATGTACAAATTGATCAGAAGTGTATGTAGTTTCTTGAGAGAATTTGTGGGTAGTTGTTGGATTCAGAGGGTAGGGGAGGGTGTGAGGGGGTCAAGAATGGGGGAGGGGAAAATTTCTTAATGGGCATTGGTTAGTTCACAAGAAGTTGTGTTGATAATGTGCACAACATTTGGAATCACAAGGAGGCTTCCCATAGATGTAATGGAATCTAATATAATGAAAGTTTGGTGAATTCAGTTAATTATATTTTTCTTTCTTCAGATTCGTGATCCTAGCATGGTGATTGAGAAACTCAATAACAGCAAAGTTTTCGAATGGCCTAGTGAACAGATGCGTCATCAAGGGGGAAAGGATGCATGGAAAGGATGGTTCCCTGAGGAAGGGATGGAGGGAACGGTAGTCCATATCTGGGGCCCTTTCCACCTAGACAGAAGCAAGAGAACCCACTCTGAGAAAACTATCTTGCTTGTGAAGATGGAAGGAGGCAAGTACTATGTGCCCATAGATGAGGTAGGTGTGGTAGACTTGGGAGCAGAGGTATGAAGCCATGGAAGGCCATAAAGGAGGACTTCGTTCAGACTCTCAATCATCTTGACCAGCCAAGGTGGACGGTGGTCCGGACGGATGAAAATATGGCGTATCTGGATGAAAAGTTGGCATATCTGAGACTGGGTCTGGATTCAACCATTTTGTCTCATTTGCATTGACTGTATCACTTAGCTGCAAACTAACTACTGTTTGTGTGTGGCATTTAATGTCCAAGGAATGGGTATGCTTTTCAAATGTGAGATCAAAGGATGTAAAATCAGCTCATGAATGTTTATATCACATTGACTGCATATTCATAATAGCACTGAAATGTGACCATGATGATTGCTTATGGTAGAGTGTGGGTGCCATTCGAGACGTCATGGACTTGCCATGGTCATCAGTTTGAAAGACAATCATCACCTTGATGACATCTAGGGTACAGTGGTGGCAACCTCCACATGTAAACATCATATTGCATGTGATGATGGTGGTCAGTTGCCCAGTCATTACAGAATACCAATGGCTATACCACAAAAAAAGGCCTTAATTTTTGGGTCAAAACTAAACGATGCAACTACCTATAGTAGTACTTTTCATTTTGAGAAGGGTATGTTTTTATATTATGTTAATATAATGTACCATTCCTACAGTCGTGACTTAGTAGTCCTGCCATGTTTTATTTAAAATTAGTGATATTGTGCTGTCCGTAAGAAGCTTTAATTACTATTTAATTGTACTGTTAGTGCTACATGAAAGTTTTGCCATCAAAGATACCAAATGGTGAGTAGGTATGATCACATAGTGCTCCATATTTTTTGTCTCCGATCATGTGATGATGTAATGTCAAATACTTTTTTGACCATTACGAGACATGTTTGCAACCAAAAGTCAAGTGAAAGATTAGGGTGAAACGAGGGGAGGAGTAAGTGACCAAAACTCCATTTAAAGAAGCTGGAATTGTTTATGCAATGGTATAATCATTTGAATTATCATTTGGATTTATAGGAAAAGTTCCAAACTGTCCAAAGAGTACACCATCTGTAGTTATGTTGCAATTTTTGAGAAGAATTGTCCAGGTAACATTTCCCTTTCATAATTTTCTTAGGATAGTGCATTCTAGAAATCTTTTGATGGTATGTATTGGTGGGTTCTTTAATTGGGGAGGTACTATGAGCCCTGTGATATGAACCAGCCTTGTCCCAGACTCATCAATAAACCATCATTGCTTGCCTTGTATACTAATTTTGTATTCAGAAGAAAACTGTTTCATCAATGACATAGTTTTATATCAGTATCAGTGATTTGAAAAATGTTTAACATGAGTGTGACACACAATAAATCCTTGGGAATATAACTGTGTGATATCTTCAGACAGGTATATGTGATGCTTATGTCCAAGAGAGAAATACTTGTGTGTAAAAAGTCTGTCTAAATGTCAATTACTTTTCCATAGAAGATAGTGTAATCATTGCCTTTAACCAGCAGGAGGACAGTGTAAAATTTTATTGTTTTGGGATGTTTCCATTTTTTGTAGGCTGGCAAAGTCTTTCATGCATGTAAATTGATTTAGTAAATTCAACTGTACATTATTAAATCATTATTAATCAACAGAAGTTTACAATGAATATTTACCCAACTGTACAGTAGTTACAAGAAGAAATACAAAGTTGTTCCTTTTTCTAAGTACTCATTCTCTATTTTCCAGTAATTTTTTAACCAATTTGCTAAATATTATTCGTTCTGCTAGTTGCCAATGAAATATAGCCAGACTTTTTCAGCAGATGTTGAGCGTTTCTTTAACCTAAAATACTTTGGACGTATTTTAGTGTCATACTTAAGTTAAAACTGTATTCAGAGAGGTAATAAACAGCACTGATTATTGAAACTAATACCTGGAAATTTTGAAAATATTTTATCAAGTCAGAAAATTTGGAAAAAGTTTTGGAAAAAGAGATAACCTTTGTTCATGGAACTGAATCCATGAAATCATATTGTAATTCCTGCATTTACATTCATAATAAAAAGATATGAAATTATGCTTGTTTGTTGGTTATAACATTGGTCTATCTTCAAAAGTCTGTGAAGATCATAAATTTTTGTAATTTTTTTTTTTTAATGTAAGGGAGAAAAGTTCTCATTTTGATCAGGTTGCAAGTCATAACATAAAGTAAAATTCATGAAATGCATGTTAATGATAATCTTATGTAGAAGACCAATGATGGTAGGACATCATTATAAACCTATTGTTGGAGGTGACAATATCTAACTTTTACTAGGTTACTTGTTTTCTTCGAGCGTCATACTTTTTTGTTGCTGTTGGTAACATGTAATGGGACAAGAGTTCATGTCAAGATTGATTTGATGAGAAAATAAACAAATTTTACAGATATTGTAACTCAGTGCTTCCATTTTGATTTCTTAATGCTTAAACCAGCAAATCTGTTGTCAGTCTGTTTTGTTGTGGATTCTCTCCCTCCAAACTCTCTCTATATGAATTCTCTCCCTCCATACTCTCTCTCTGTACTCATAAATCATTAGCTGTTTTATTCACTGAATTTCTAGCCTTCCACTGTTTGTATCTCTTCGAAGAACCAGCCTTTCCATTCTGTAGAAATGTTGTTTTACAGTTTCTCTGTTACCGCCTATATATTTATATAATCTGTTCACATTTGCAAAAGAATATCTCATGCATATTTCTCAGGTAATGGGCGTTCATGTGAAATTTAGGTCAAAGGTCATGTAGAGGTCATTTAGTGTATAGATTTGTATCGCTAGATGACCTTTTCTTCTTCATGTGTCTTTTAATTATTTTTCTGCACCCTCTCCCTTCACTTTCCCAAAGGAAGGTTAAGTTAGATGAAATTTAACAGCACACCAACACCAATGTGTTATAGTGTCAGTCAACTCAATAAAAAGTTCCAAGTTAAAATTTATTTTCAAGTATGTTTCAAGTGCAAGTTTGGTTTCCCTTTAGTCGCCTCTTACAATAGGCAGGAAATATCGTGGGCATACCCTACAACCCCAGCCCACAATGGGAAAAGGCTGGAACGGGTGGAGGATCAATGCTCCCGACAACTAGAGTAGCAAAGCCCACAGTTGTTAAGTGGTAGAACGTCAAACTTTCAACTCCTGGCCAGGTCTTATCAAAGACTTCAAAATGGAACCTAAGGCCATTGAGCTTGGGGCTCAGCGTAAGCAATGAAGTAGGGAAAAAACAAGCCATTGAGACATACTTGGGGGAAGGCTGGGGCCAACCCGACCTAGAGCAAGCATTATAAACTGTAAAACACATTAAACTCCATCCACCCTCATCAACAGTTTTCTGAATCAGATGACTTATGAATATGATAAATTCTTGGGACAGGAAGACAGGTACCCAGTTAAATTCCTAACCCCCTCAGAATCTGATACCTGTTACAGCTTTGATCATATATCTTGGCTCAACATTTTATATCTCAACTGAAGAATGTCCTATGAAGATGGGAGTTGGACTGTTAAGAATTCACAGTTTTCATGCTGTTTAATATGTATTTTTGATTTTTTTTACTTGAGGTACGCTTAAAGGGAGAGGATATAAGGACAGAAAAGAGGAAGGACCCACAGTAAAGCAAATCTGATACGATGATGGATTGAAGAAAGAAAACTACGGTCCCTATCTTAAATCTTTTTATCGCCATCGAAAAGGGACTTCTAATCTTTGCTCTAGTGAAAAGTTGCATTAGAGGTCGTACATTGTGTGGATAAAAAAGTTTCCTTTCGGCGCAATAGACGTTCGGCTTTGCGTTCGTAAATGAAAGAAGTCGTTACTCCTTTTTCAGGAAAATTTACTCAAACTATTTTCAACTCCCCATGCATCCATAGCCTTAACTCTACCATTAGGTGCAGATCAAAAGGGAACGGAACCAATCTCATCTCAGTAGGAAAAGTAAAAAAATAATGACAGGGAGAGGAAGACGGCGATATAAGGTAAGAACGAATTTTGGTAAGTTGAAAAGAAACAATATTTCGGTAGTTCAGCCATTGAGAAAGCCCCTTTTCGGCTTGCTTGTCTTGTTATTGCTCCCTGCAAACCAAGTTACCCTCTCTCATTTACACTCATCTACCCCTTGCCCGCGGAGAACGTGTATTACTCTTGAATTCGCGCGATGCCAACTTCGAAAGAAAAACACATATTCTACACATATAATGAAGGTAACCTGTAGCGTCATCAATTTGAAATTGTTCTATCTAGAGTCCAATTAGGTAGTTAAAGAAAACGATCAAATTGTCCAGGTACAAGTTCTATTCTGCTTCCTATGAAACTCAAGAAGTGCTTATTAAAGAGATGTTCACATACCAGCTTCAGTACTTTTGCCTTGGAGAGAATGTTTACACTATCTAATTTCATTTGAAGTAGTTAATATTTCTTCCGGAATTTTTTGAAGAGGGAGAATTTGGACATTTTTTTTCTGGGCATATTTTTTAATTCTCCCTTTAGGGACTTATAAAAATTCCAAGATCTTTCGCAAGGGGCACCGCTTTGTCCGACTGAGGAAGAGACGAGCCCCCCCCCCCCCCTCCTCGCTCCTCACGGTTGTTACACCACCGCCTGTTTCTAGGTCGTTGGCTCAGGGAGTTGTCAGCCCTGACACTGCTCCCTGGTTGGATCACAATTACGTCCATTTCGTTAAAACATACACTATAACTCCACTAACATTTTTCTTCCCAGTTGATATAACCCCTCCCCTGGTGCGACTTCCTGTATGAGGGTTCAATTCTAAAAATCGTAGAATATGAAGTTCATGTGCAACTTGAAACTTCTGAAAATGTGTCAAAATTACCTGAAATCTGTGAGTGTTTCTTTTTTTCTTGGTCAAAGACTTTTAGACATGCACGCACCAACCGATAGCTCGCTCTGCTTGGTAATATCTAGAAGGGCCCGGTGAGGTCACCCAATTTATCTTCTTCACTCCTAGATCTTTGCATCCACCTCTCACCGATAAATCGATCGTCAACTTCATATCCAATTTTGTTGTATTCTAATTGTTCACAAGATTGTTACCCAGGATCAATCGGGGCTTCACCATGGAGAACTAACCTGCCAGGCTGGACCCAAAAGCACTCCTGGAACTTACACGCCACCTCCACCGTTAGCAAATTTTTGGGGCAATAGTTTTAATTACCCCCCCCCCCCCCCCCTCCCCTGCCACCTTCCAAATTATTCATCTACACATCTAGTGCATCTGATACTCCCAGTTTGTATGCCCCTGGAGCCAATTAATTTTCGGTCAAAACTCCGTTAAACACGTTGGTTAAACTTCATTCTAGGTTTCTAAATTGTGTGGTTCACTTACAAGTGGAAGAAGTCCTTCTTCATTTTATCGATTAGTAGCTTAAATACCTTCCATTAACAAATTGACGGATCAGTGAAGGTTTATTTTCAATCGCCTGTCCCTCCCTAAACTGGGGAACTTCAGAAGACTTAAAGCAGCGGTCACACTACAACGAATTCGGATCGAATTCCGATCCAACTTTTTCTGGTCAAAATCTTCTCCCATCTTTTGTCGGAAAGAACTAAAAAATTGTCATCTGGTACAAATATATGATTTACATCTGATTCCTATGAAAATAAAATGCAAAATGACTTTTTATGACGTCACACCGGCATACATTTTATCGGACAGCGGAAATGCGGAATCCGATCAAGTAAAATCTGTCTATCGATGTGAAGTCACGAAATGATCAGCATAAATTAAGTTTTCATAGTCCTGAGTTACGAATTTTATATTTACACATGTTGGCAAATTTTTGGCTCTTTTCGACCAGAATTTGAGAAGATTTCAGCAAATACCGCCAAATCGGATCGGGGTCCGATTTCAATTTGTTGTAGTGTGACTGCTGCTTACTTCTCCCAGCTTCAAACAGATTGTACATGACAATTGAACGTCGGCTTCGAGTCACCATTTTTTCATGCCCTATCCCTCCTAATTTAATTCTATCGCATTTTTTTTTTTTTCATTTCAAATTAACCGTTTTACCAATTTTCACCAAAACTACAATTTTTTTAGTGGTCTATAGAAATTCTCAATTGGCACAGCTCTTTGAATGAGAGCAACTTAAAAATGCACTAGTTATACTGTAGCTTATATAACACAGTATATACTGTACTGAGAGTGTTCTGATTAAGAAATAACAGATAAAGGTCTTTTGTACTCACCCTGAAGCATTAAACTGAGATTGAGTTTGGAAGAGGATGTGCTTTAAACAATTGTGGGTGGGGCGTAAGTAAGTAGGTTAGAAGAATTTGAACTGTCCATGTTGAGAAGATTTGGCCTTTAACTTTGACAATAAAAATATGAAAGTTGAGAAATCAAAGAATATACCTAACATGGAACAACGTGAAGACAGAAAATGCGAAATGGTGTAAAAATAGAATAGAATATATAAGGAAGGTCAGTTAGTTGTTTAAAAAAAGGTGTTTGGAGAGAATTTCTCCTCTTAGTTATTTTTTAAAAATTTCAAATTGTGACATTTAAGCATTGTGTTTAAAGATGGGTGGAAGTGTAATGTGTCCTAGTTTTGCACATCGTAGTCGACTCCTATTTAAGAAACATTGTACCTGAATCGGTCCGTGACGTACTTGTTTTTTTTTTTTATATTATGTCCTAAAAGGGCCGCGATCATAAACATACAGGCATATGGCAGTGTGGTGGCGCATGGTGCCGGACAGTTATTTTTAGAGTTTTTCAAGGTAGTTTTTCTGGGTTCCTGGACTTGTGCGGGTGCACGATTCAATTTGGCGCATCCATTTCTTTTGTCATAAATCAAAACGATCAACAATTTATGAAATGGATATCGTGGAGCACTATTTTTCCTCCTAAATTTACATAATTTATGCTTCCATGTTAAGCGCACTTTTGGAAACTGCGTTTTATTCTTGGAGCTTGTGATGACTTGAACTGGTGTTATTTGGATCTAATTGGTCCAGGAACTTGTTGGTGTATACATGAAATGGGCCCATAATTTGAGGGAATATGTCCCCAAATTACATATTGAAAAGTTTGTACACCACAAAACGATCAATTGCTCATTTTACCAAAATTTCTTAACTGCGCACTCCAACCCTTGCACCAAATCCATATATGGGTCAGATATTAAATTCCATATACTGGCCAGATATGGATTTCATATCTTGGCAATATCTGATGCAAATATGGCCAGAAGTTCTGTAACGCTATTTTAATGCTTATCTGAATCTGTTTTTATCACTTCTTACTAGCTCTGCTATCCCTAATCCCATCTACAATCGGCAAAATCATGTCCCGCCGGGGAAGGCTGGCCTCGCCCTGTTGTTGCAAAAATCCAGTTTCTTCGGGGAACCTTCATGTACATGCCAAAGATAAAATGATAAAAGATGCGGGTGTCAAAAACTTCAGTCACCTGGACGATCTTTTTGATTTTGCTTACTAGAAGACCATGTTCTTCAAGGAAACTCACAATTCCGAATTTTCCTTACAAAAACGAATGAGAGGTTGTTCATGTGCATGCAGTGCATAATGGTCTGCCATCTGGCCTGCCCCGACAGCCAAATTCTAGCAACGGTAATAAAAATCGGTCAGGCCGTTTCAGCTACCCATATAATGATAAAGAGTAGTGTGAGAATGTCTCCCAATAAGTCTGCCTGAAAATTCATTTGAACCCACCTTGTAACGTGACATATTTTCAAATACGTTGGTAGTAAAAATATTTTATAGTATGGAGTTCGGGCAGTCACGTAGCAAATCTCGTCTATTTAGCTGACAGTGTTTTTGACAGTACAACGAAGATTCTTAATATTGTCAAAAACAGTTAGTGTGTTTTCAATTCCGTTGCACAGTTTTCCCCGAAAAGAGACAAAAACATTTCATCTAGTTGCAGCAGTACCTTTTATCTGGTAATTTTCTTATCACTTAGCAAGTTAGGTTTTTCCTTTTAGGGTGAAACTTTCATTTCAAAGGAAAGCTCAAAATAAAGACTGCTTTATTTCTAGTTACAAGTCTTCGAAATGCAATTTCCGGCTGTCTGACGTGTTAGACTTTGTAACAATTTTCTGCACGCTCCGCCCCAACTGATGGTGGCGCTCCGCCTAGATAGTGTTTTGGTCGAACAGATTTCTAAACAGAACAATGCAGGTTTGCAAATTATTCTTCGATTTGGGGCAATATTATGAAGTGAAAATTTTATTGCGAAAGAAAGCTCAAAATAGTAATTGCTTTGTTTTCAGCCGAGCCCGGGAAATGCCATTTCCTGCTGTCTGGGGGTTCTCATTTTTTTTCAAAAATTTCTCTGCTCTGCACTTTGATAGTCTGTCGGTCACAATTACATTTTTGGACAAAAAAGACAATTTCTTCCCTCCCAAACTGAAACACTCCCTTCCGTCTTTCTCAATATATAAAATATAAAACTTAAAATATATGGGAAGCCAAACTTTTTTGCGGGACCCCCCAATATGGTCCGAGGGCCTTTATCATGATGATATTCAGTAAACCCAACAAAAGTACAAATCACCCCGTATTTGATTTTCCTCATAAGAAGATTAGATGCTTCAGGAAATCCCCAAAATCTGTCATAAAATTACAATTCTTCTCCAATACAAGCTTCAGATTGTTAAAAATGGCAGAATTTTCCAGTTTCGATGGATACTCGGTACAATAAATAACCAAAGTCAACTTTGTTAATCTCCCCGACATTTTAGTCACCTAGTTTTGCTCTTGAAAGGCATATCAATTAATAAAAACCCCATATTTTCCATTATAATCCGACAGCATCCCCCAAAATTCTCTTCCATTATAAATTAAATTTCACCAATAAAATAAGCTCTCAATTTTCAAATCTTTGTTCAAAAAAGGGAAAAAACTTTTCGGGCAAACTTGTTGTCATGTGTTTAAGCCTTAGTACGTAGGCCTAGTAGGATTAAATGCTTAACCCCAAAATATTTTCCGCGTCGCCTTAATAACTTTTTTGATTGTGTTCATATGAAGGACACATTCTTAAATGAACACCCCGACTTTTTTTATGGTCCTTACAAAAGCCAAATTTTTCAACAAAAATGTTATATGTCTTCAAATAAACTGCTGATTTTTAAGTTTTTTTTTTTGAAAAGAAGGCAAAAAATTTTGCTCGCTGAGTGCGTCTCAAAATCTGCTTAGTCACCTCCGACCGTAACCAAATCAAAGCCTGTGTCAGAGCCTTGAAATGTTGGCCCCCTGTCGGGGAGCTTGTCCCCCTCCCGTCGGGGAAATGCTGGAGCCACCCCTGCTGTCCACACAGTACTGACTGCAAAAGTTTTGGTTTGGTGTGGAAGTATAAAATCATCATATACTGATAAAGGGTGCTTGTCGTACATTTGCTATTGTATTTTTTTAATGTCGTCAATGTTCTTCAGACAGTTAGGCCTACTCACGGACTTCCTATACATGGACAGAGCACACTGCACGGTAGATTGTCGCTACCGTACGTGTGAAAAAAAGCGTACCAAGATGGCCGTCTGCTATGGTTTTGGGTAGCATACCACAATTAATTCCTCCGTTGACTTACACACTAAATCCAAAAAGTAAACGAACATCTAAAAGCGTGTCGAAGTTTTCGCCAGGGTCAAGCTACCCCTCATATGAAAGCTGACAAGTTGGCCATTCATGGCACTTTCAATTTACCATATCATGACCGTGAAGATTTTTTGCTATTTCACCTCAAAGTTCAAACCACCTTTTCCGAGCCTTGTTTTTCTCTAAAATCTCGGTATGCCTCCGCCAGCTTCTGAGGCCCATAATTTCCACAAAATTTCTTCAATTAAGCCCATTTTTTCACCAATAGTACTTCATTTGATATATACTTTCAAAGAAACTTACAGAAAACCCCAGCTCGTTCCATAACATTTCAAAAATGTGTCTCTTTTAGGGACTCTATCGGACGGCGAACAAACGAACGCTTTAATACACCTGCTAATTGGGATATGCCCCCTTTGTGTGAAAGTTTGGACTTGGTTCAAGTATACCCACATATCTTGTAAGAAAGTTGAAATATTTTTGAAATTTATCAAGGTAAGGTCAAAATCACTTCACAGATTGCAGCAATATAATATTGTTTCTCATTCAAGATTAACTTTTGTTTAAAATATAACAGAGTCGTCAAATCAGACGATTTTTAGCTTTATAGCCGCCGTCTTGTCCCAGTTGGTGGCGACCATCTACGGATAGGACGCACATGTTACATGCTGTGCCCGTGGGCCTACCGGACACCCAAGAGACATATGTTCATGAAAGAGTGAGGACTGAGGCTAGCTTGGAGGAACAAATTGTGCATTTGCATTGGAATCTTCTCATATTTTTATGGCCTGGGTGGTCCCCGCACTTTCCCTGTATTCACCGCCTCAGATAGCTTCTATCTTCCTTGAGCCCGGTCTTGATCTATCCTCCCACTATCTGCATTTCCCCACTTTTTTCAAAGTGCGCCATCGCTTGCTCGACATGTAGGGTGCCTTCGATTTTCGTACGTACACGACTACAGTCAAGCACAGTTGTTAAATCTGGAACATCTGGAGGAAAGTACAGTTACTTCGTTCGGTAATGATTTCCAATTCTTGCAACGTTCTTTTTGATTGGCTGTGGGAAAAACATAAATACTCCCCTCTCCTATTAAATTAAATATTCTATATATGCTACATCACCACCTGTAGGTTCAAAGGTCAATAACATCACAAACAAGTTCGCCATGTACAAGCTTTGCGATACGTATACTATTCCGTAGTCAGTTTTCCGTACCTGCCATGTACGCGTACGTATTGCATTGGAGTACTATACACAATGCTGTGATCCGTTCACTTCAACGTAATATTACATTAATACAGTGCATGCACTGCTAGCTTTAGCTTATACCACCACAATATTATCATGTAGCCTACGTACGCACGAAGAGGTTACACCAACCAGTGGATTCGTAAAACATTCCTTCAAAGACCCGGAAAAGATAGTTCCTTGAAGATCATCAGATATGGTGAAAACGTTTGCAACTTATTCTTCCGTCGGGCATTTAATTTTGTGTAGCTTTAAATTATCTCTACCCTTTACAAGTCATTCAGACTTGAAAAGCCTAACGTGGAACTGGAATTTGTGCTGTAATCTCTGTGTAGCCTAGGCTACACTGTGTACGCCCAAGCTCATACTCATACTCCAGCCTAGGTCCCCTACACTGGCTTAATTCGCAGCTCCGACATTGTTATCGAAAAAACTTACCGTTCGTAGCATGTATTTTTGAACTAGGGGAGTAAAGTATAGTTTGGCAAACATTCCGAAGAACGAAGGGTTAACTCAAGTAAATAGGTAGTCTAGTCGGCCGAACTTGATGACAATGTTAGTAGGCCTTATGACACTAACACAGTAACACTACTATACTACTACTAGTAGTAAGCCAGGGAATTCAAGTAAGCCTAACGTTAATACTAGTACTAGGACAGTTGTAGCTAGTGTGTTGGCAACAGTAACACTAACATTTACAGTCTTTCCTCTGTACTGCAGCCTTACTACACATAAACTCAGCTAACAGTTACAGTAGGCACAGCCTAGCTGTACTGCAGTCAGTTTTTGCAAGAGACAGTGGTACTAGGCTAGTTTTGAGGCATGAAGTAACACTAGTCTGGTCTTGGTCAAAGCCTATCCAAGAAACCTTGATGACTTATGAATGCCTAGACCTAGCATTAGTGATGATTTAGCCAAGTTCACCAATCCTGGAAGGCAAAATCTTCAAACCTTCAATGTCGAACAGTTAGGCCATAAGATTGCTTTTGGATGGAAAGTGTTATAGCCTACTAAACCAGAAGTTGGATGGAAAGTGTTATAGCCTACTAAACCAGAAGTTGTATTCAGTGTGATCATTTATTAAATATTGGAATGATATACAACACAACTAGCCTTCACTGAAAAGAGGCATTGCAAGATTGCATTATGGAATATAAAGTGTACAGAATTATGGACTGGCATGGATGAAAGGATCCATGTCACATTTGGAGTAGATTATCATTCACTTGATTCCAACAACCTGTTTTCAGCAAATTTTGCATTCTTACAGGTGTATCTGTCTGGTGAGGATGTTTTTTAAGTTTTTCCTATCGCAGAAGGTGAAGTACATATCAACATACAAATGGCTAAACAGTCAAATATAAAGAGCCATGTGATACAAAGTTTACATTCTCTGTCCGCAGTTTGACTGTTAGACTTAAGCGCTATTGACTTCCCAATTTTTGTTCTCATGAATTTGCAAGACAGTTCAACAAAGTTCCTGTGCCTCAAAGTTATAAATATTTGCATTAACTATGCAGATATTTATTATTCTGGATTGGAATAATGCATTTCATCAATCTTTCAATATCAAGTGTTGAAAGATTGATAATATTTTTTCACAATAGTTGGGTGGTGCTCAGTTCACTCAATACAAAGTGTGGGAAGGAAGATTACCCAATACTTTTGTACTGTATATGATTTTAAAATGTCTAGTAGCAATGCATCTGGAATCAGCTCCAGTTCTGATGCCTCACCACCATCTTCACTGGCTTCATCTCAGGCAGAAAAGGGGACAAGTTTATGCACTGCCATTTATGACTATGATGCTCAGCATGGGGATGAGCTCACACTTAGGCAGGGGGACCTTGTGGAGATCATATCCAAGGACCATGATGTCACAGGGGATGATGGATGGTGGAAAGGAAAAGTTAATGACAAAGTTGGAGTTTTTCCCAATAATTTTGTGACAACTCCCCACACAATAAGTGGCAAGGGTCGAGTTTATGGAGTGCAAGAAATTGATTTTTCAGAAATAGTCCTTAGTGAGATGATAGGCATGGGTGGTTTTGGACAAGTTCACCGTGGCTTTTGGAAAAGTCAAGAAGTTGCAGTTAAAGTGGCAAGGACAGACACTGATGAAGATTTGGACCAGATTGTGTCCACAGTTACTCAGGAAGCATCTTTGTTTAGTTTACTTGCACATGAAAATATTATTAATTGCTTTGGAGCTTGCCTTGTGAAACCTAATATATGTCTTGTTTTGGAATATGCGAGAGGAGGCCCTTTGAGCAGAGTGTTAGCTAATAAAAGAATGGGCCTTCCACCAAATGTTCTTGTTGACTGGGCCTACCAGATTGCAGAGGGAATGGACTACTTGCATGAGAGAGCTGTTATTCCAATAATTCACAGAGACCTCAAGTCCAGTAACAGTAAGTATACTCATATACCATTTTTAGACTCTAAGATAATTAATTGAACCCTTGTTTTTGGATAAGTTTTTAATCTGTACACTGCCTTTACCAAGCTTAGCATTTCCCAAGTTGAGCAAGGAGAAATGGAAGCCTAGCCTGATCATCTGTTGTTTGCCAACATTGTTCATGTCAAGAAGTGAGGACCAAATGTCCTATCTCCTATATTATGAAAGAGATACATTTCCTTAAACAATTAGTATTTTTGAGTGACTTCACCTATTATTATCGTAACTGGATGCTTCAAACATGATTTTACACTTTGCTTTTCGATGAACCACGGAAATGTGTATCAGTTCCACAAATGTCACAAATAAGTAGTTTATTACTTCTGTGTGACGGAGGGCAGTTAAAACGCAGGGCAATGACTGTCACCTCCAACTTTCTTTGAAACAACAGCTAAATCCTTCAATTTACTTCTCATATGTCACACAATTCTGAAAGATAGCGATTAATGAAACTGGATAGTTTTGTTCACTGATTTAAGTTCTGGTGACTGTACTTTCCCTTTAAAGGGGGACATGCAGTCACCCAAACTTGATGCAGTGTAGTGGACTGCCCTGCTTTATGATTGGCTCTGGAGAATCATGTGACAATATTTTTGTCCTCAAATATGAACTTCACTAGGAGCAATCACTTGGTTTACTTTGAATACAATTATGAAGTCCCAAAATGCTATAAAAGGTGGTTTGAAGCTTTGAAGAGATATTTGAAGAAGATCGTAAGGTTAAGCTGTTGCTGCAAAATAGGCTCGGGAAGACTGCTCTTGCCCTTTAAAATTTTGATGCTGGGGATCATCAATTATTTGATGCACAGAAAAACATAGTTACTAGCTCTCGTAGCAAACAAACAAATTTAGGCACCGCCAATTTTCAGTCAGTTTTTACAACTTGCAATCAATTATAGTACATCTTGATTAATCAACTTTGATCATTGCTAACATTCATGTCACCATGTGCATACTGTGTAAATCATTGGCATGCATTGATTGAACACACCATTTGACTTAGCTGTGTGTGAGATATCCTCAATACAAAACTTATGCTTGAACAATTAATGTTGCTTGAGTAATAAATACTGTGAGTCAATGGAGTTTCTCCATCACATGTCTTTACACTGTCGGTCCATGAAGCTGCCACTCTAACCTAGTGGCAGCTTCCTGGTTGGTCTAAGCAGGAGAAGTTACACAGCATTAAAATCATGTGCAAATGTTGTAAACTCTGTCATTTAGTTTTTTAGGTGTCTACTGGTGTGATAGTGCAGGGCTGGAAAAAATGTTAATTTCCCTGCAAGGAAATTCAAATTTCCCAGCAATCAAATCAAAACTTCCCACAGACTTCACATGTTTACATACAAAAGTAGTCAAATTTCCCTCCAAATACCAAAATTTCTCTGCAATGACATTCCCAAATTTCTGTTTTTTTCCAGCCATGGTGATAGTGTGTGATTGCACTCACACATTTCAAAATTCAAGGCCTGCTTAGAATTAGACTTGCCCAAGTCAATTTAAGTTTCTTATGATGTGAAGTTCCCAATTCAAGTTGTCAGATTTCACGGGAACAATTGCTTTCCAGCGCGTGGTGATCCCGTGATGATTAAATCATGGAACCCAAAAACTGGTTACCACCAATCAGTTAACACCCATGCATTTTGTAACAGAACCCAAGAGTGGGTTCCCATGGGTTACCATGGAGAATATTGACAGTACCCACAAATAGGTTCCTGTGATTTTTGAAATCCAACGGCTTGCAATTCTCTCAATAGAAGTTAGCAGACTCTGCAGTATTGAATAAATTGAACAGTGGATTGGAATAACATGGAGAGTTGGACTGTAAGGCCATACAGCACATACACATGTATAATACCAGACAAAGATGGGATTAATGTTGTAAAATTGTAGACCTGTACAGATGAGATATTGAAGAGTCTTGCATTTTTGTAGTGGAACTCATTCATGAATGAAAAAAGTTGGTTTGTGCAGCAGCTGGAAAACATTAACAGCTGAAAATGTGTTTGCAACTTTGCATGCATTGAATTTGTAGTTGGGGGTGCAGGTGGGTAAGGGAATTGGCACCTTGACCTTGTTATGTAAGCAATGTAAACAGTGTGACATTTTGGTACCATCCCCAACGCTGTTTTCTCCAGAAGTTATAGCCACCCAATACACTAAGTATGAGAAGATTTGACCTAATGGAAATTTTGTAGATCTGTACACACACATCACATCTGGGCAAAAGTGGAACCCTCTTTTTTCATTTTTTTCTTAACAAACATCAGTGAATCAAATTGACAAGCCATTGTGAAAAAATTGTATCATTGCAGCTTAAACACTGATCTTCAACTAATTTGGTACTCCTTTGCAGTAAGATACCATTAAAACTTACTTATGTAATTGGGAAAATATTTGTTGATTTTCCCCATGGATACATTTGTGGCCATAAGTGTGTGGGTGTATCCAGATTACAAAATGGTACTGTATTTGCCATCATCAGTTTGTGTGGTGTTCTTTGCTGAATGGTAACCAAAAGGGTTCATTGCACTTTCTTTTTGAGATTCCCAAAATAGACCAGATTGGACAAATAATGAATGTGGTTATGTGTACAAGGTTGCACTCCCCTGAATTTGTAGTCATTTTTAAAGCCTTGTGAACAATGTCACAGAAATTTGATTACATTTGAACAACATATCTTGTGAAGATACTTTTTTCTTCAAAATTGTGTGGAATAAGGTCTTCTAGGCTAATGAGTTCAGTGAAATTTGAATTGCAATTTAGTTTACAGTACAAGTTTAGATGGTGAGCAATGGCAAGACTTGAATACAATTTGCCTTGAAAATTATAGTCCACTGGGGTAAAGCAGGAAAAAAACTGGTAGCTGTAAAACAAAATCTATATAATGGATGATTTTTTAAATGCTATAATAAGTTAATAACAATAAACAAACTTAGTTGAAATACAGTATGCAATTTGGAAAACAAGAAAAGCTAAAACGAGGTTGGTCTATAATGCATTATTATAATTTAATTATTATACTTTCTGCAAGAAACTGGTTAAAGATATGATTACTGTGAAAATCACAAGAACATCCCCATCTTGATTGACAACAAGTGACCAACAAGGTCCATGTGCTTTTATTACATTGGCCAAATATAAGTCTGACCAACTTTTTCTCCCTTGCAATCTGAGGAAGTGTGAAAAAAAATCCACTGTACACATTTCTTGCAGTACGCTTGTAGAATACTATCATACCTCTAGACCAGTGTTTTCACCGGGTAGGAATTTCGTACCTGGGTACCAGAACCATATTACCTGTCGGGTACCCGGGTACCCGATCGTAAACCTTGCAATATATTTTGTCCCCCTGCGAGCTAGGCTGGGCTATGCACAGTATATTATGTAGGCCAATGCTGTTTTGTGAAATGGTATAGGAGCAGCTGTTAGAAACACACATTGCGGGAATTGTTTCTGGAAAAGTGCAATTTAACAAAAGCATGTTCCGGAAACAAACAAGTTAAGCAACTTCATTTCAAATAATTGTGCATGAGATGTGGGTTAATTCATTTGTTACTTTCAATAACCATGTTATTTTGTGAAGATCAAAAAGAAATCATAGAAAAACCCCACCCGGGTAGTAATTTTCTACCTGGATGGCAAGAATGTCGGTCGGGTACCCGGTGCAAACACTACTCTAGACTAGGATAAGTTTTTGACTTTTGTGTTTGAATGTCTTAGTATTTGGAAGTATATTGAGAAGTTCCCTGTCATGTATTTTGGTGTCACATGTTGAGAAAGAGTTTCTTGAATGATTAAATGTACTCTCACACAGTCAAAAATAGTCTTGTAAATTCGTCTTGTAGTACTATTTGCCATTTTGGAGTGGATATCTAAATCTACTTCACTCCTACTTACCTCACCTGTTCCACAAATGGACTGTTCCATTTACCGCGGAATACTATCTGGCAATGTCTTCTGTAGGTGGAACTATAGCCCAATAGGAACCATCCCTGAACACACCCGTTTCATTTCCAGTGGAATGCTAAAGTCATGTTTAATTAGCTCTCGTTTTTTCGTCTTTTTGGATTTTCCTTTGGACTTTTTTTGGGTGCAGGAAGTTTTTCAATCTGCCTGTATCGGCCTGTACAGTACAGAATGGTACCGTACTTGTTGGGTATAGCTCCATATGGTCCCTGGAGGCCATCTTCCACCATCATTTATTATCAATTCGTTAGTGTACGGGGCGGTTCGGGAGTATATGGGGCAATTCGGGCATGATGTGGGACTTTACAAGGCCATTCGGTCTCAACACAGGACTATTCTTGACAATGTGAGAGTAACTTTAATACACAAAACTTAAAAAAGAAGAAGAAAATAATACCCTCAAAAGTTGAAGTTTCTCCGAAATATTCATGAAGTGTATGTCAGTACAAATTGGTCATATACGTAGGCTACAAGGTTGTATTCTTGTTTGTGTAGGTTACAAAAGAAAAATTGAACAGCAAATTCTATTGGACACTACTGTACTGCCTGTGCTGATGAAAACAAATGGCAGGCATAGAGTGTGCACTCATGCATGTGCCAGTGTAATTTGTTTTTATTGTATGAACTGAGGAGCTGTAATTGGCACAGATAAAATCTTGATTACTGTGCAAGTTCTGAGTTCTATTGCACAGTATTTGTGCTTCACAGTACTGTGTATTGTGTAAACTTGCAAATATTGAAAATATGGCAAGGTTCTTAGATAGTAGAAGTAGTGGATCCAGGGCTCACATAGTCTCTTTGGTTCTTGGGGGCATTTAGAGGCCAGACATATCACATATTGTGTGATGATTTGGATCCCCTCCACTTTCAAAATGGTAGGCTCTGTCGTAAGATGATGGCTCCCTGCCCTTCACCTGTGGATATTGACATTGTCATTGCTCCTCTGCCTTTTGGCTAAGTTGGTGTGTACAGTAGTATCTGATCTTTTCATCCAGTCTAGAATGGAACTGTACTTGAGACCAATGGTCTTAAGGCCGTGAGGTTGGTCAAGTGTTGTCTTTCAGTGGTCGTAATAGTTTCTTTGGGAAGCAGTTTAAAGTTTGGTTTCACCAAATGGCCCTTTGCTAGAGGGTCAGGACTCGAGAGGACTTTAAAAAAAATGATTTGACATTGTCATGTCTTGGTGCAGTTTTAAAAATTTCAAATCTAAACATTTCAAATTTTATTTCTATAAACAGTGTGTCTGTTGGATTTTAACCAGATTCTGGGGTCCAAGGTCTATGTCCACAATGAGTGCATCATATGTATTGTACTTTCCATGAACTCAAGAATAAGGCTGCAGTCAAAAGAATTGGTATTCCCATGATTTTCATGAAATTATTTTAAAGAGTTGATTTTTTTTTTTTTCCAATAAGCATTTCAGAAAAATGTTGCATTTTTAAAAAATCAGCAGGATAACCACATTTCCTATGGAACGACCATATTTCTTCCTGGACAATCACTTTCCTGCTAAGTAAATGGTAGCTCTTTGGACAACCTTTTTATTTTCCTTAGAGACATACTCTGACAAAATTTTGGTGTAGACCCCTTTCCAATTAATTGCAATTAAAGAGAATTGTGGGACAATGTGTTGGAATACATTATTTTCTGGCACAGTACAACATAGACTTTAAATCATGCATACCAGAACCCTGTTCCACAGTCCTTTTTAACTGCTATTTGGAGGATATTTGGCTGTGCCATATGGTATCCTTTTGCTTGCATCCCAGGGAGTAAAACTTTCTTCTACCAACAGGTCATTAGTTTTGTGCAAGAAGTGCTAACTTCAGCTTATCTACACACTGTGGAAAGAGTGGGTGGAAAAAGTTCGGAAGTTGTGAAATTTTGCCATTCTGGCAATTGGAGATAAACTTTGGCATCTGGGAAAAATATACACGTGAAAACATGTTGTGTCCTTTCCAGCAAATAACAGTTTTTCCAGTGGTGCTGAAGACCCACCATATTGAGATACTGCAGAAGACCCAGAGAAGTCCTGATTATGCACAATTGATTATTTAGCCTATGGATTCCACATACATACTAAAAAAATGAGTTCAACTTGACACAGGGGCCAGAGTTGCAATTATCAGTTGCTCAGAAGCTTTGAACAGGTGTAAATGTTTGGGTTACAGACCTAGAAGTTACTTTGGTTATCTGGATCACCAACAAGGTTAGCATTGTACACATGAACGTGTTGAAGAAAATAATGTTGGTCGTAGTCGCATCCTGTCGTTGTTGTTTGAGCCATATTCATTTGTGGGAGAAGTGTAACTGTTACCTCAAAATGGTCAAATTTTCTGACTTTCTGTGTATTTCAAGCCCTGACAGCTCCTCAATATTTCTCACATGGACTGCCCTAAGGTGCTTTAGGCTACACATCAGGCCCCTTTCCTGTGAGGGTGGGGGCTGAAGCCCCTGAAATTTTTCCCTCCCTAAAAACTTCTGAAGTTTGCCATTGACTGCATACATTTGTACACATTTGACCCCCTGAAAGAAAAATTTTTGTCCTACTGAAAAAAGGCTTTGGCCCCCCTTCCATGCCATGTCTGACTGCAGGCCTGCTACAGACATTACCTTCAAATAAGTTTGGACTGTCTCATGTAAAATGTTACCAGTATAGTAGGTTATTTCAAGTTCCAAGAAGTTCCACCCTGTAAAGTGCAATTACTGAACTAAGTGTGGTTTACTACTTCACATTATTTCCAGTACAAAGGACAGCGTTTACCCTTCCTATTGCATAAATTTCTCAATATCTTCCAGTTGTTTCATTCTTTCACTCTTCAAAACAAAGCTTATTATTTTAAGGGATGCCGAAACTGAACATTTAAAAATAACCTGCAACCAGCTGGGAAGTATACTTCAAATTGTACAGTCTCAATTTCAGTGTGGATCACACTGACCTATTTTACACTTGTCAACAATTGACTGCTGCCTAAAATCCATATGCAAGGACATCACTGCTTTTATGTACACATTAGCCCGCAAGTAGGTATAGTACCACAAGTAGGTATAGTACCACCGGTAGAATTTGCTGTGCAGATCTGTACTGTACATAGTACTAACTTCACAATGCAATCACAGTGCCAGGGCAGAGTATCATATCTTTGAAGTTGTACTGTGACTGTGTGTAAGTCTGTAGATTAGTTCCTAAAGAATGTTCAGTATCACTTTACAAGGATCATGGCCACTATAAGGCCAGGTGGGTTATTCCATTGAAAGGCTAGGGAACTTAGCAACTTAAATTTCACAATATTTATTGCACACAAAATTTTGTCAGAACTCAGAGTATTCATCTGAGATGATTATAAAAAGCACGCTTGTTTAAAAGGATCCAATGTTGAGAATAACACAAAAAGCTGGGAGGCACCTTTCCATACATTTGAGTGTTTTGAAGGATGTTAAAAACTGTATTTAGGCTTTCAGGACTGATTTCTTGATTTGTTCCTTTGAATGTAGTTAATTAGTTGTATGCATTTTTGTCAAGTGCTGTACTGTAGAGCAGTTACTAGTTTCTGATTAAATTGGTGTCATGTATGTCCAATGTATTATTATTTTGACCTTTTTGTGGCAGTATGGGAGAAATTGTAGAAATTTCACTTCCTTCCCAAAAAGTAAGGAATGTTTTGCCTATCCTGCTCTTACTGTAATTGCTCCTTCAGTACATCAATATCTTTTAACTTTGACATGTCTAGTCTGCTCAGTCAGCCGACTTAATAGTGGCCATAATCCATTGACTGGCAAATGAACTTCTATGTGTAAGGAGAGATGAAACCATGAAAGTACATACATGAAGTGTGTGCAGTGTTTCAGTAAGGGGTGGAAGGGCTTATTGGGATTTGTCCCACCTTTCCAGAAGAAGGACGGTAAAATCCCTCCCTTCCTCTTTCTGATTATTTCCCTAAAAATAACAAAAATGTCAGTTTCTTGGTTTCTAATTTAAGAAGAAGACACCTTTGCAGCAATGGCCGAACTTAGATTTAATAGCCTTAAAACCCTTTAGATTGTACCTTTCAGGGACCTTGAAGCAAGTGTTTGCCCTCTAAACCCACCTGCAACTTTGGCCAATGGCACCATCAATTTAAGCATGTGGTTTGACAGTGATAAATCTCTCCCTTTTTTGAAGTTTCTGGTAGAATCCCTGGTAGCCTTGGTTTACATTTATGTCATTGGTTTACTACTGCTCAGTGATATAGCTACAGTAAATGGAACCTACAGGTACTGCCACTGTGTGTGATGCTCCACGTTAGCAACGGAGTAGGGAAAACTGTAAGCCACTGAGCCAACTGGAAAAAAGGCTGTGGCCGGCTGGACTTGAACCAATAGGGTGGCTGTAAAACTCCATCTAACTAAATAACTACAGTATATTTAACCCTTACAGTAGAGCACAGCAATCAGAGTTTGTTTTTACCATTCTTTCAGGTTCCTTAATCCTGCGTCCCATTTGTACATTGACTAAAACCAACAAAAAATGATCGGTAAATTGCAGACTAATGTTGTGATTGGTTTTAATGTAGTGAACTGTGTGTGGAGGCTGTCTGCAGTAGTGGTGCTTCTCTGTGGAATCTTTTAACTGCCAAATATTCAGAAATTTTCAACCAACAGTAATTAATGCATAATTAATGTTTCTTTTAACCTAAAAGATCTCTTCAATGTCTCTATATTCTGGCAAACAAGTAGATTGTTCAGAAGGGAGTGAGGTGGCTGGAAGAAAAGGTTAATGTTCTCCCTCAAATGCTTATTGTCCGTGCAGTATGATACCTAGGTTAGGTGTAATCAAACATTGTAAATCTGTTTCAAAAGCAGGTGCTATCATTTCTACATAAGTAATACCATGGAAGTGCACAATACCTCACAGGTGTGTTTCCAAGTAGTAGCTCAGGTAGTGCTTCCATGGTGATATTTGGTGTGCTATCTGCAATGGGACAAAGCTGAAAGGGTAAAAATTGTTGTGTAATTGTAAGCAGTTTCTTGGAAAATTGTATGACATTTTACACATATGTTACCCTCAAATATAAAAAATGTTTTTACAGTATTGGAATATAGTGTTGTTGCTTTCATTTTTATTTACAAATCATTTCCAGGAAAACTGAAAACGTTCAAGTTTCAGTTGACTTTGTCAAAATTTGTTGAAGTCCAAAACCATTATCACCATTGGATAATTTCCTGTACTGTAGTACTGTAATGAAGATTGTTTACTTCCATTGGTCAATTTGCTTTATGGTTTCCTGTAGGTACAATGTGAAATGTTGCCAAATAGCAAGCATTGAAGCAAGAAAGCAAGGAAGTACTTCTGATGGAGGTAGTCATTATTGTCATAAAAGGTTACTTTGTAGTTTGTACCCCCTTTTTTTGGTCTTAATGAAAATAGAAAACTGAATTAATGGGTGTGTATCACTATGTATGTTTTCATGTTTTTGTGGTTGGGACTGGAGTTGGGGGCTTTTAGGGTGGGAAGCTGTTGGGGCAGGTGGGGCTGCACATTTCTCTACACAATGTGCAAAGCTAGTTGACTGGAAACTAATTATTTTTAAACTTGAGGTCCATTTAACTCATTAGAACTTAATGGCCCTTAAAGGTCTGATGATTAAGTTGGTTATTTGATGTTAAGAAGCTTTTAAAACACATTGTAGCCTCTATTGTAAAGAATAAAGTCTGCAATTTGTAGTGAAATCCATCAAATATTGACCAATTTACAGGTAAATTTTATGGTATGCACTGTCTTAATAATGAATTGACATTGAGCTAAATAGTTACAAATCTTGTTGTGCTGATAGAGGGGCAGGCCATATATGGCAAACGTTTTGTTTTGCAACCAACATTTGAAGGGCAGTTGTAACATGAGTATGTCCTGAGGGATTCAACTGTAGGTCTAGGGTGTGATTCCTGGCCAGGTCATTTGGAAGACTTAAAAAATGGAAACTCATTACATTTTACATGAAGAAAATCCTTTACACAATTTTGCTTTTGTATAGCAATTTGTCCATTTTGTGTAACAAAATGCCATGTGATGCTGGATAAATTATTCTCTGAGATCATTAAGAGTAACTCCATCATAAATAATTTACCATTTCACATAGCATGGGGAATTTTCAGGAAGATTGATCATCCCACTTCTTGAGAAAAGAGACAATTTAGGGGTATTTGGTGATAGTGACATATGAGGATAGCAACATTTTGAGAATTGTAAACCCTGGCAGGCTACATTTCCAATAATATGTGGGTGGATTGTAAACAGACAATGTTCTTTTAGAGTATAACAGTGCAGCAATAAATTTACAGATATCCTTAAGTCAGCAAATCTTGATGGTTAAGTTGGAACCTGTTAAAGCAAACTATTTGTCCTTCGTATATTGACTTGACTTCACCATAATGGTGGTTGCTGACAAATATTAGTGAGTTCATATAAAGGTTGCAGAAGGTATAAAACAGAAAATATTGCTTGGTTTTGAAGAAGAAATCTGTGGTTCAATTGATATTTTTTTATTTGACCACAGGGTGCATGTGGAAGAAAGAAGTTTGAGGACTTGTTTGAATGAGTTAAATTTAGACATTACTTTCCAGGTATGGTATAATCTAATCTGATTATACTGTAGTCAAAATAGAAACCTTGCATCCCACTTTTCTGCAGTCACACAGCCTCAAACCTGCCTCAATCTGCCTCAAACGGCCAAAGTACATGCCACTATTGAACACATTTGCCAATGTTATAACCACACCCACTCATCCTACTGTACCTTACCTTTTTGTAGTTTAGTGTTTACTTGGTATGTTGTTCCTTTGACTCATAAAACAGTAACTCAGGATATATATTGATAGATCTTGCACTGGGGTTGGAGAAGGGAAAGAGGATTTGAAGGTAAATGCATTAGATTACAGAAATGCTTAGAATTGAAAAAAGTAGAACTTGCACAAGAAAAGTGACAGCGCAAATGGATGATATTATTAACATGCACAGTGTTTCTGCCAAAGGGGGTGGGGAAAGGGGAATTTGTCCCCCTTTCTAGATTGCAGGAGAAAGTGGGTAAAATCCTCTTTTCATTTCAATAAAAATTAGAAATTTGGCAATATTTTGGTTTCTTACTTAAAAAGAGGACACTTTTAAAGCAATGTTTGAATTTTCCTAAATAATTTGCCTTTCAAACACTTAAAATTGCACCTTACAGGGGCTTTGAAGCAAGCCTACAGTATGTCCCCTCAAATCCACTTACAACTTTAACCTAAGGCAGCATCAATTTGTACCTATGTTTTAGCAGTAATAAATCCTTATATCTCCCCCCCCCCCTCTTTTTTGTGTGTTTCTGGCATAATCCCAGATGTGGAAATGAAAGAAAGTTTCTGAACAAAGAAGAAAGAAATCCTTTGTAATATTTACTGTTTAATATAATATATATATTAGGAAGGTGAAATCCCATGACCATGACAGCTGTCAATGCCAATTCTTCATTGAATAACTGATCACTAGAGTTGTTAACCATGCTGGGCGATTCTGCGCAGCTCTCAAAATCTCCACCCGGCCAGTACTTGCAATAAAATATCAGCATCACTGCCCGGCACAAATTTCTCAATACTCTTACACAATAAATAGATTTCTGTAGAATTGAGTGATAATTCCTCGTTTTTCGAAGGGTAGGTGGGACAGTGACATCCCTTAGACTGCTCCCTCAGGACAGTGACTGCAAATTACCCGACTCTCAAAATGGTCTGCTGATTACTTCATCAAAGACTGACACAAAAAGACACTCATCAATTTCACAAATATTACAATAGCCTGTACACAATACACATTATCTTTTCCTCAGCATCACTTTGTTAATCCTCCATCTTGCCTGCAAGCACCATGTGGCTTAAAAGAATAATCCAGAGCCAAATTTTTGTTTGATGTGTTGAAGGGGAACATAATCTAAACATTCTAATTATTTATTTTCCCACATTCAATTCTAAGCACAGGGATGACATCCTCTCTCTCGAAAGGGTTGTGTGGAAGGACTGATTCTCATCTTCATGGTCTGCTTTGAGCATGTTGTAATTTGGTACAGTAAACTACTGATGTGTGGGAGTCAGACAAGAGTACAGGACAGTACCAACACATTGTACAATCCCTCCCCATAAGTTTAGGACATGTGGAGTTCAACTCCTGGCTGGGTCGTACTGACGACTTTAAAAATAGTGGAATGTACCAAACAGTACCACTATTGTGCACATCATAAGCAATAGAGTAGGGAAAACAAACCTGTGAGTTACAACTGAAAAAAAAACTATGGCCAGTCCAAGTTAAACCAGTTGGTTAAAATAGCAGCTATGCAGTAAACCACATTCAACTATCCAAGCCTATCTACACATAATTATGCAGTAAATCTTTGATAGTATGTTTGTACTAGATTATTGCGTAGTGGATGTCATACCTTTGCCAGTTTTTTGGCCACATAAAACTTGTGCATAGTGTATTAAACTTTTTCAAAGATCTTCCAAATGCAGACAAAATTTATCATGGGATATTTTAACACAGAAAATCAGGCAGACTTAAGACATGTGGGAGAGTGTCATACAGCATGGTACAATGTAGTGTAGAGTATTAATAGTACCTTCTTGACTTTGCAGCTAGTGTGTGGGAAGATGTTTGCAAATATGCAAATGAATCTTAATAAGTAGGTCAACAACTTTCTCAGAAATTACCTTGAGGGTGTGATCTACAGTATTCAAGTACTTCAGAAAGAGCTGTGGTTGTTCAAAGGTTTGTAAAGGATTAAGCTGAATTAAGTGATGTTGATAGATCATTTGCAATGCCTGTAGTACTTGAGGTTGTTCCCTATTCATGTTAAAGGTAATTGTAGTTTAGTGAAGAGCAAATAACATCTTGAAAATTGGGTAAATGAACGTTTGAGAAACATTCAGTAGGGACACATAATTTTTTGATGAACCAATGAAAAGTAAATAGCAAGAGGGAAGGGTCTGTCCATTTTGAAGTGTATTTTGGACCATCCATACCTTTAAGCTGATCCCCAGGGGGTAGATTAGATCTGAATCAATTCTCTTGAGAGGGGTGGCAAATCAAAGCTCTGATCAGGCATTCAACAAATAGGAAGTTACCTTTCTGATCCACTACTATATATCTGGTCTGCAAGAGCTTTCACACCAAAAAGTTTATGTTGAGGTGAATCAGATGTGTGTAGAAGATGAAGTGTGAAAGCACTATATCTTTACACAGTGCATGCTATTGCACATGGTGATTCTACAGGTGTACAAGGTATGCAAGGTCACGCATGCAGGTTGCTGTGATATGTAGGTCTTCCACATGTGTGTATTTAGAGCATCATAATGTCATGTAGTATCATCATGGAGGCTTGGATGCTTTCATTAGTAGCTTATAAATTGACCCCTTTTGGCTGGTAATTTTATGTACGGTATGGCAACCCTGAAAGTTAAAAGCCTGTGAGCTTTTTTTTTTTTTGATTGCCGGAGAGAACATTTTCTGGATGTGCTTAGTTTCATCTTATCTGTGCTCTTCTTTTGTGGAATTTGAATTCAGTTTGATTTTTGACAATTGCAGTGGAGGGCAACATTCTGGGAAACTTTAAATCAAGTCCTCCATGATATGGAAGTGACGACTTAACTTTTTGGATCTTTATAGTTACCCCTATGCATTTCTTGTTACACTTGTAACCCTCACTTACCTGCAACTAAACCCGAGTCAACCAAAAGCAGTATACATGTAGCAAGTAAGTATCGGGCTTGTACAGTAGTAGATTCCCATTCCACTGAGTTTTGTGGGGTTTTACCCCACTTTGGAAATTTTAGGTCCCAGTGAATGCACTTCATGCACAGTCAACATGTACAGTATACCATGTAATGGCCTTCAGCAGAAGTTTCTTTATTGATCTCAACATTTTCAAGCACTGTGGAAAGTCATGAATTAGTTTGTAATTTTGTAAGTGATGCACTAAAACAAGCATCAGCAGTTTCATGTGTGTACTAAATGTGTACATACAACACAATCACATGTGGTACTGTACTTGAAAGACTCAGGGCCAGAAGGATGCTTTATTAACTTTTCTTCAATTTGTTACTGTATTTTCATGTGCTAAAAGGTAAATTTCCTCCAGTTGATATCATTTCATCTGTAACAAAATTTCTCAAGGAGAAAAAAGTCTTCTATCTCCCCAACTTTTTCCACCCAGGCATGAAAGTAGTTACTACAGTACCTGTTTATTTACTGTATACAGAGCTAATACCACTGTGTATCAGACCCATACCATGGCATTCTTGAATTACTATTAACTTGATCAAGTAAGTAAATATTGGCATTTGACAGATCAATGACAGAGTCTAACAGAGTCTAATGATTGGTCATCTGTTAATCAGCATATTGTATAATTAGCTAGGTCCTAGTTAAACACAAGATGAGGTGACTTGCTATCCAGTACAACTGTATGCTATTGCATCAGCCATTCCATCAGGGTCACAGTGAATCCGCCAAATCATTCCACCCAGATATTGAAAATCCTCTGGTTTCCTATTGACTGCTGTGCATGCATTTAGTCAAGATTGTTTCATTAAATTAAAATTAAGTGTAAAAAGTGACATCATCAACAGTAAATTTTCAAATGGTTGGACTTTGCTTTAATAGCACCGCAAGGGAGGGCGCCCTTCCTCCCCCACAAGGAGGGAGGACGCCCTCCATCGTCATATGACATGGTCATAGGATTCAGAAACATGGTAGTTACTAACTCTTTTATGACTTGGTACAGTATCTGATGTGTACATTTAGTTTTGCTGTCCATTACCTCCTATTAACACTTTTAATTCTTTAGCTTGTGTGCAAAGTCAAAATACATAAGACCTTATGCCTGATTTATGAGGAATTTTCAGGTTGCCCATCAAACAAGCTATATTCAAATTGAGGTTGGCAAAAAAATGTTAGGTTGTCTAAGTGAAAGTGAAAAATGATGTACAAACAACTTTATTTGATCCCTGACTTAGGAAACAAACAACATGTTCTTGTTTTGTAGTTTTCTATTTCTATCTCTGTTTCAGTGATGAACGATAGGCCACACCACTGTCTCAGTCCCTCTATGAGCATGTTCACAACATTCTTCCAGGTTTGCAAATGTAGAAAAGCTAGCCAAATGGGAATAGGAAATAGGTGCCAGGGTTAAAGACTCCCAAACCAGGGAGTTTTGGGGAATCTTCTTGTCTTTCTGACAACCTCAAAGGGAGAATGTAGTTGTCCAAAACAATATTTACCTGTCTTGGATGAAAGCAGGGTGAGTGTTAAATTTCAGCCCTGGACTTTTATGCACAGGGATGGGGTCCTCCAACCCTAGAAGGTGGTGCACTAGCATTTATCTTTTGTTGATTACATCATTGATGTCAATTGTTTTGTCTATGTTCAGGGAGATGATAAGACAAGTTGGCCCACTGGCAAATTACAATAATCTCTCATACTGCATAGATTGCTTGTTTGTAAAGATTTTCTTGAACCAAAAGGAGTTTTATGTAGCAGGTTAAAGGGTTAAAGGTCTTGCTTTCTGCAAGCCAGTGGATGCCGGAAGATTATTATTTGCAATCAAATGTCAGTCACTCTTGTGCAAAATTTTTATGTGACCTTTGGCTTTAGTTTCCCACATCATACAAAAGGTCAGTTTGTGACTTGAAAGTTGCTAGTCAAACAGCAACTGATCACTGATCTAAGAAGCAGCTCATCTCCTGCTGTGGTGTGGTTTCATGTGAACTACGTTCAAATGCAGTCATTCTGATATGAACGGCTGTACATGCTGTCCAGTGTCCTGGTTTGTAGTTTTTGAATTAACAGGAGGTACTTAGTTGGAGCCACATTGACTTGACACCTCTCAAATGTTATCCTAAGACTTAGTCTGACTTACGCCATGGCACCCTGTGTTTCCTCATGTTTACGAGGAGGCAAAATCGCAAGTTAACCCCAAGTTTTTCAGACTGTGTCCTCACATGCCCCCAGTTAGGTTGATTGATTGGGCTGTGCTTCCATAGTAATGAGGTCAAATATTTCACATACTAATTACTGTAAAATTGTAGAAAATCTGTTCATCGGCCTCTGATCTGAAATGGATGGAAATTTAAACACTGACCCTGAGTAAACCTACTGTACATTCTTGCAGTGCTCAAACTGGAGGTAATACAGTGTCACCTTGAGTGGGGTGTATGTCAGGCTGCAGAACTAATAAATCAAATTCCACAAAGCTCTTGATGCATATTATTTCAACAATTTCTATTTTGTGAGGTCCAGTTTTAATGTTTCAGTCTTTCTTGTGGTGAAGTAACAGTTTTACACTAGATCCAGATCTGATGGCCTGCATAGGGGCAGTGTTGGCTGCTTGAGCTGAGATTTTCAGTGTACTTTTTAAGTGTAGCAACGAGTCAGATCAAATCTGATTGCGCAGTTTTGATCCTGGTAAGAAGGGAGGATGAGACCCCTGGGCAGGGTCAAAATTTAGTGTAAATTATGCTCTACGTTCAATGGCGACCTAAGGTCAGTGATACAATTTGGTATGATTCATAAGGAGGTCATTTCTGCTGAAGCACCCATTTATTCAAGGGACCCTATCAGTGGGGACCCTATCAGTGCTGGAGACAACACATGTACCAGGAACAAAGCATGCATGAAAATTATGAAATTCAATTAATGATTACATTGTGCAATCAGATCCAGATCTGGTGTAAAGCTCCCTTGTCAAAATTTTGCCAATATGTAACACAGTTAACTTAAAAAACTTGTTAAGAATCCTCGGAAGTGTAAGGAAATGATGTGTTGGAAGTAAAAATCATGTGTATCTTCTAAACTTTCCTTTAAACTGGACCACCAAGGAATACAGAATGTGTTCTTGTGCTTCATTAAAAGGTTGTAGGGCTCCCTTACTTCAGTGCCATTTTGTTTATTGTGCAGCAGTGTTACACCAATTTTGCTCTACAGTAGCATAAAATAAGTATTAGACATACATGGCATAGCTCACCTTTTGTGCAACAGCAGGGGTCTCCATTTAGAGTTGACAGTTACCAGCGGGCAGTGAAGTGGCAAAAGGCATCTCTCTCTTGAACATGAAGGGAAGTAGAGCAACTAATGGCAGTTTGATTTGTGCAACTTGACCCCCAAAAACAAACCTGGGAGTTTCCTCTTTTGAGTGTAATTTTTACTGAAGATTTCGTTCCTGCATTGAAGGAGCTCATTAATATTCAAACTTGGCTAAGCTTAACAGGGAAATGCAGTCACCCCAACTTGAATTAGTATAGTAAAGTGGTATGTTCCATGATTGACTTTTGTGAAACTGAGCTGTAAAACATCATGTAACCAACAATATATGGAAACATCCCTCAGCCTGTATGTAATGGATGTCTCCTGTTGTCCAGATTTGTAGAAACTTTTCCTGAGTTTCCTGGTACAGTATATGTACTGTAGCTTCATGAAGCTACCATGCTTCACAGTAGCTTCCTCAAGGAGTTGCTCTATAGCAACATCCATCTGGGAGGGTGGCTGGGTCATACAAAACTTAAAAAATGGAACCTAATGCCATTGTGCTTGGTGCTTAGAATTAGCACTGGGGTAGCAAAATGAAGCCAGTGAGCCACAACTGGGAAAAAGTATACTAGAGTTCAATCATTTGGTCAGAAATTGAGCTGTAAAATCTCATCTAACCAACCAGGGAGCTGCAACAGACTCCATGAAAGAACTAACTGTAGCAACATCCCTGTGTAGTGGATACATATCTCATGGTGTCCATACACATTTGTGGAAACCTTTCTTCAGTTTCTAGCATCATCACCATGCTGCACTGTAGCATTCCCTAGTGAATTTGGTCTCCAGCAACATTCATCTGGGATGTCTGGAGTTTGACCCCTGGCTGGGTCATACCTACAACTTCAAATAAAACCTATTGCCGTTGTGCTTGGTGCTCAGCTAAAGTAATAGGGTAGGAAAGCAAGCAATGGAGCCACAACTGTAATTTAAAAGTCTTTGGCAACCTGACTATAACCAATTGGTTAGTAACAGCACAGTAGCATAAAACCTTATGCAACCAACTCTAGCAACATTTCTGCATGGAGTGGATGTCTTCTGAATGTCAAGATTAGTGGAAACTTCTTGTTAGAGTTTCCTGATACACTGTTAACACTGTATCATCTTGAATTCATAAGCTACCATGCTGCACAGTAGCTCTTCCCAGCAAAGTCTAAAACTGTTTATACTGGATTACTGAACTCCCTCAATGGTCAGCCTTTGGTATTGTAAGCTTGTTGATAATCAACAGAGGATTAGGAAGTTTCTATGCCAGGCTGATAGGACAATTCAGGATGTAAGACTTCTTTAGAAGTCCACTTCTATAATCTGGTTATGCCTGTGGGTGTGAACAAAATCCTGCATTGTGTAGTAACTGCAAACTGAACTATAGCTTTGAATTCACCTTCATAACTTTGGGGAAAGGTCATGTATCCTGGTTCGACACTTTTGAAATATACTAGTGCTATAAATACAGTGTCACTTACAATAGCATCTAACTTTATTGTGTACATAGCAACTCCCAGGCAGAATAATTGTGTGAGTTTGGAAATACTGTACTCTGTCCATATGCTTTTCATAATTTCACACATGGTTGTGCAGTACTGTATGTAGTACCTGGGAAATAAGGGTACATTTAGAAATCAAAGGGTGCTTTTTGAAAAGAGGCATAAAAACTTCACTACCCTGCAAATACGAGTGTTGAAAAAAAGTATTTTGCCTGATATGCTTTTGCCATCTTGTGTCCTGCTAATGGGCATACAAATTTTAATAGAAGAGAACTTGCATGCAGACTGATGCAGAATTCTTGGCAAAAATTGGCCCAAGTTTGCCAACATCTATATAGGTCTTGTGAATTGATGACACAGAGATGTCATCCTTTGGGCAGAACAATGGAATGCGTGTCCACGCGAATAAGAATGTGCCCTGCACCTGTAATAGACTATGCGCATGTTTGACTGGTTGACAAATCTGCAGCATCTGCATTTGTATTTGTTGGTTTGTTTTGCTTCCAAAGGAGGGCATCCTCTCTGCTCAGTGACATCTTATGCACAAGGTCTATTACCTGTGCAACCATCAACTGATGTAGGTGTAATACACAATGTATTACTCAAATACTCATGTATTCACATGATTGAAATAAAATCTTGCACTTTGGACATTCACTACCCCTGGGCAGTATTGGTTTTTAATAATGACTGGGAGTTCCAGCTATTCCAGATGCCAGATTATTTGCATAACTATGTTATAACTCATAAAGGTAGAAGGTACACTCCACCACATAATCAATTCATCTTTCCAAAATTTTTTGTAACATTGCTTGAAATGATCAGAACTAATTCCAAGCCTTTAAATTGTACAGAACTAGGAAATGGCTCAAAACTCTTTATGCATATACTGGAACATAGAAAAAGATGGCTAGACAGACTTCTTTCTGCTTAGGAAGCTTGAGTGTAAGCCAAGAGTGTCTCTAAAATGAATTGACCTCTAAAATGCATTAAGCCACTTCCACATACATACACAGTAGGCCTACAAGCATTTATTCTTTTTTGTGTATATATAGACAAAGTTACATGTTTGCACATACATTCCTCATTCATTATAAATAGCCATGCATTTGCCAAAACTTTGAACCTTATGGTGTCAGTATGTGTACACGTGTATACCAAGATGTATACAGTCAAAAGTATACACAAACAAGAGAAGCCTGGATGAAGTTACACAATGACAACAAGATTTTTGGTAATAAAAGAATGCTCCATAGGTCCAGTGGTATTTTATGCTTCTTTTAGACATAAATTTCTCATATTTGATAGTTTTTTTTTTCCTTGATTGATGTTGAAAATTATTTTCATTTGTTTTTCTCAATATTTTGTTTAGATGATCTCTTACCCGTCCACACCCCTTTTGATGATGTAACTTAAACCAAATACTAAAGGTTATAAACCTAATAGCTCTAAGCACATAAAAAGCATTGACGGAAAAGCATATTGTTTACTAATTGTAAGGTCACTATCTTTTTCATGGTACTTTCTGTTTAAAAGTCACAGGTGGAATGCAAAAGATAACGTAAAAATGTGTCAACAAACTAATCAGTGTATATTTACCAGACCATACCCTAAAAGTGTACAGCTATATTTCTTTATATAGTCTTACTGGCTATAAGGCATATATGTGTGAGAGTTATATTTGCCTTATGGGAGGTACAAGAAATTTAGTGGAACCTGGGAAATGAATTCAGCTTGCAAAGTATGGAAATGTAGTCCTTAAGTTACTGCATAGTTGAGGGTATTCCCCATCTAATGACAAGTGCCTTCTATTAGTCACTGTGAATCATCGGAAGGCCCATAGCAATTCAGTGGCATTGCTGAGGAGTATTCTGTCAATGCAAACATACATTAGTATTGAGTCATCAGTGATAATCAAAGCACAGGGCATTGAATACATCCTGTACACTACTACTTATATACAGTAGTTGAGGTTACAGGTGTTTCTGTCAACATAATCACCTGATAAAATACTGACATATAACTGTTAACAGTTCTAATTTAACAGGTATCACTTTTTTGAGTCAGTGGGTGAAAAGAGTGTGCCTCATAGCCCTGTGGTTGCAGTGAATGTGCAGTGACATGTGAAGCCAGGGGAAGTTTGGAAACCAGACTTTCAAAAGAGTTTTACATGTTGAACTTGAAAAAAATAAAAAAATCAAGAGTGGCCTATGGTACCAGTGAATGTGCCGTGACATGTGAAGCCAGGGGAAGTTTGGAAACCAGACTCCCAAAAGAGTTTCAGATGTCAAAAAAATATATAATGGAATGCTTAAAGTGACAACAAGTGCTGTTTGAAATAAATCCAGAATTTAAAAACAAACCAAAATTATCATGTCTAACTTTTATTTGTTACCAGTAGCGCAAATGATATGTTTTCTTTATTTTGGTTTCAATGAAAAGAGTAGATTCATATGAGCTCTCATTCTTCATCTACATGTGCAAAAAGTGACACTCCTTGCAGGGATTTTAGGTGAGCGGTGGTGTGCTATCACACTTGAATGTCTCGAAAGGTCTGCCAAGGGGTACGCTTGTGATTCAAAACTCTTACGACATGTTTCAAAGACATCTGTGGCAGTAATACAGATGATCAGTTTGCCTCAAGTCTTGAAAAGAAGTTGTTTTGGTTGAGCTCAAAGCCGTATGCCTGAGCTTTCACCAGAAGTTGAAGAAAAGCTAGTGTTAAGTTAAATTTAAAGTAAGGATCATGTACATGCAAAACTATTTTCTTAGGTAAAGGTCAAAGTCATGAACATTGCATCACGTAGGGGGTCATGGACAAGGCTGGAAAAAAGTTTGTTTCCCAGGAAGGGAGTAAAATTTCCAGTAATTCTCACTTAATATTTTTATGTACAGAAAAGGGAATTTTTGGAGAATTTTCAAAATTTCCCTCAAGATGCCCAAACTTCCCAGGAAGGAGCTTCCAAGCTTTCCAATTTTTTCCACCTATGGCATGAATGCCACTCTGTGGAATAATTGTAGTAGGGCCTATACCCAAAAGAGTGTTTGAGGACATTCGTAACGAGTTGTTGTTTTGAAAGAATATTAAAACACACTAATTCAGTTCAATGGCCAAGTTGTACATGGCATGCAATGCCAAGTTGCCAAGCTGTGCAAAGCATGCAATATTTATGCAAACTAGATTTGCAGTAGATCAAGTTAGAGTATGTATATATTATTGTATGAGAAATGGGTTGAATGTGCTGTTTGGAAAAGTGCAATTTTGTTTCTCACTGGGATGCCTCCAGGTATAATGCTTGATGATGGCTGTTACATGAACATTCTCTGATCTTCAGTGACTCCTTTTGTGTGTAACTAAAACCTTTTTGTAAGGCTCAAACCATCAATCATTATACATCTTGTCTTTTTAAATTCACTGAGGTAGTAGCACTTTCACAGTAAATTTGTTCTGTTTGAACTGTTGGTGTATGAAGATGAGGAACATAGCCTCCAGGGTGACACAGGTGGGCGTACAAAACCCAAATACTCCAGTTTGAGGAAAGTACAGTACAGCTGTACTGTAGTGGGTTGGAAAGATAATTTTTTGTTTGGAGGTGAAATGAATGTCATTTGAGATTAACATATTAATTCCTTGGTTTTCATTTATTTAGTAATTGCAAAGAGGTTGTGATTCTGATCTGCTTATAGTGACAGTTGCATTTTTTTCTACATTGTATTCCTGCTAGATGGATTGCTGTACAAGTCTGCATTCGTGTGATTGTCAGTGATGCTATGTGGGCATTGTTTTAGGGCATTTATCGAGTTGATTTTATTTTATGGCAAATTCAGACAAATTAATGGGATGACAAATTGACAATGAATTAGCCTGATTTATTTAGTATCACTTCCCTCAAATAAGTCCGAAAATGCGAAACAAAATTGCAGCTGATTGTGAGCTTGCCCATTGCTTTTCCATAATATTTTCAAACTAATAAAAGGTGTCAGGTCATGAATATGAATTTGAATAAATAGCTTAACTGGCCAACTACTGTACTTTTACCATTACAGTTGTATGTTTGATGTGAAGAATTATTTTAGGTGGACATTTCCCATCTTGAGAAACTCAACAGGTGGAACCCCAAAAATTACAATATTAATGAACCATGTCAAAAAGCCTCTTAAACAGATATCATGTTTTAATAGTCATGGACTTAAAAGGTAGCTATATTGAGAATCTAAGATGGATCATGATTTATCTAAATTTCTGTCACATGTGTTGAGTTTATATGCTCACACCTTAGTGGTAAATGGGTAAGAGTAACTGCACATCCATCTATTCACACAACTGAAATGGCTATAAAGGGTGATTAATCATTAAACCTGTAGTGTCATTTAACTTGTTTTAGAGATACAGTAGGGTGAAGGAGACCCCATGGATCCACTTCGCACAGTTTGACATACCTCATCTGTTTCACAAATGAACCATCCCATTTTCCGTGGAACCTTAACTGGCAGTGTTTTTAGTGGGTGGGGCTATGCCTCATTTCAATCCATTCCTAGACACACCCTTGTTTTGTTATCATTGGAATGCTTAAGTTACAAATTTAGATTGTCTTGTTTTTCCCCATTTTGTGGAGTTCATGAGGCAAGTGAAACAAGGGTTTGTCTAGAGAAAGATTCCAATGAGGTATAGCTCCACCTATTGAAGACATTGCCAGTTAGCGTTCTGCGGTAATGGGATAATCCATCTGTGAAACAGGTGGGGTAAGTAGGGCTCATAGATCCACAAATCTCTGGTAAGTTTTGATTATTAGTGTGGAAACATTAGGTTGGACATATTTGGCCAACCTGGGGGAAGCATGCTTATGTCTCTGTAGCCTGAGTCTGAGATATTTCCTAATTTTGTAACAAAATTAATTAAAATAGACCTTTTGGACATGTAATGGATGGAGATAGAAGGAGGGATGGTGTTACTGTCAAAGTAACAGTGCCTGGAGAGTTGCCTACATGTTTGCTATGGTAAGCCACAAATGTTGAGATTTGTGGTGTCAATATCATCAATAATCAAATCAATTTTAAAGAACTTTTAACTGCTTGTCAGTTTCTATGAAGCACCATTGTTGGAAAGCTTGACAGTGGCTGTCCTGACAATCCAATTACTGTTTATAGTTACCCAAAAAACTCCCTTTGGACTGCAATATTCATAGATGTACACACACTACCCTGTAAAGTAGAATGGTATCTGTAGGACATTAACCAGTTGTATTTACCCAAGTTACACAACACTACTGTATTCATCACCTCACAGGCCACAGTTCAAAGAAATAGCTGTTAAGTCAGGCTACAGTACATGTTTCCTATGCTAGAAGTGTGAAAACCAAAATAATTTTTAACAATGCATAAGCCAGCCAATAAAGGGCACACCCTTCACAAAGACCACAGCCCAGTCATGGTGTTTTAATATACCTACACTGATAAATGCAGTACTGTATTCATGTACACAGATGCATATTACACAATTCACAGCCCTGTGAGGTATGAATGCTACTAAAATCAATTGACTGTCATACTTTAGAGTACTCCAGTTTGTTTGGCACTTTGGGATTATAATATTTTTTTATTTTTTAAATGAACCCCTCCTATGCACAAAAAGGCACACAGCAGGAACACACACATTAAGTCCACAGTATACCAGAGAGATGCTGTTCAAGTTGATACCATGTCAATCATATTGTGATGAGTTTGAAGGAAATAAAATCACAACAGTGTTTCTCTTTAAAATTATTAGTGACAAATTACTTCCTAAATGTACAGAAAATGTAAAAAAATGCCATTTTTTGTGCTTAAGAGCTTTTAATTTGGAATGCTCATTAATGCCCTTGATAGGCAAGCTCTGCCTTGTTCAATACAACTGAAGGTATTCATAATAGTGGAGCAAGCCTATAAATCAAGCTGGCATAAGCTTTACTTATTGGTTCTCTTTGAACAGGAGTTGCACATGATCAACAGCTGGTGGTAAATATTGTCCTGTCACAAATTTTAATTAATCAGTTTATAGCACATGCCCTTCTATATCTTTATTCATTTATCAGAGGTGAAGTACATAATACATGCATTTAAAGGGCAAATGCTGTCACCTCAATTCCAATGAGTGCAGCAATTTGCCTTGTTTCATGATTGGCTTTTGAGAGTCATGTGATGATATTTTTCTCACTAAATTATGAAATTTAGGAGGGTATGCCCTTGACTTGTTATAAACTATGCAATGTTTGAGTCATGCAAGTCTCATAAAGGATGCTTGTAAGAGCTCAATGAGAGGAAATAGGTTGTATGTTTGTTGTTTCAAGATACGTAAGTCAGGGATTAATGATTTTGCCCTTTAAGGGCCAAATCCTCTCACACCATTTCCAATTCTCCTAACCTATTTTCTTAAACCTCTTCCACAACTGTGTTAAACTCATCCTTATCCAGATGCAATCTCAGTTTACCGCTCATTACAATACACTGTGTGTAATCAGTGAATCAGAACAGTGTCAGTACAGTGTATGCTGGTTGGGTGATATGAGCTTCAGTGTGCTTCATTCAGTATTCTTCAGTACTCTGCAATTTTTTTAACTGTGTGCTGTGCCAATTGAGAATTTTTTTAATCTACTACAAGTATTGTAGTTTGGGGTGACAGTTGACTGCCTTTAGGAGAAGTTGCAACAAACTTGCTTATATGCAGAATGATTGCTATGTAACAACATTAAATTAAAAATTTTACCATGTTATGTTTTGGGTTTTCTTTATTCTTGTCCATAACCTACACTCTTCCACTGTTGTATCTGTCATTTCTGTCTACAGTGCAATAGTTTGCAGAGCTTTTAATTTCAGTTTTCTTTTCAAATTATCAGTACCTCAAGAAGAGGCCATGTTGTTTGAGTAACACACTAGATAACGCACTAGATATGGATGCGGAACTTAAAAATGCACATTCATCGTAATTTGGAGGATGTTCTGCCTATAGACACAGCTAGAAATAATTAAGTAGTCAAAATTTGGAGGAGTTCAGTAGGAGGCTTGCAAAAGTTGTTTATGGCAAAATTGATGTAGCCCCTACGGTTACAGACCTGTATTAACAAACTTTCACAATTTTGAATGTGTATAGCAATTTGGCTAGCTTGTATGGCTTGTTATGCCACTAGGTACAGGATGAATTATCCCCTAAGGATGAACTTAGTGTCAGGTAAATTAAATATTAAAATGAGTTATTGTCTAATACTTAGGTACATAATTGAAATGTGATAAAACAGCAAGATTGTGAAGGAGGAATTTTGGATCTCGTCTTTACAGGAGGGTAATGTCACAGTAGTTTTGATGTTATCAGCGTATCGAATTACGTGTATGGCTTGATCCTGGTGCATTTACACTTGTCTTGTACTCTGATCCTCCTCTGTGCTATAAGCGGAAGTCGCTCCAAATGAATTAATAAATACAGGCACATGCGCTTGCGCACCAAAGTGTAAACAAAAAATAGACCCTGTTCATGTACCATGCACACCGTACCTTACCTCACTGTTGATCTGGCGAGCATTTACACTACAGATTTGATTGCCTGCGTGGGGTCTGATCCTCCCCCTTACTAGGATCAAAATCGGGCAATCAGATCCAGATCTGATCTGCATTTACACTACAAATTTGAACTCGAGCAGTGGATCAGACCCTGCGCAGGGGATCAGATCTGGATCAAGTGTAAATGCACCCTCAATCTCTAGGATAAGATTGGAAAGCTTTTTAAAGGTTAGTGTTGTAAATGAAAGTTAAACAACAGACAACTTATAGTGTATCTGTGTTGTTTTTTCTTTTTTTTTCAGTCTTGATTGATGAATTGGTGGACAACAATGACTACAATGGCAAAGTTCTGAAAATAACCGACTTTGGTCTAGCTCGTGAAGTCTACCACACTACCAGGATGAGTGCTGCAGGTACCTATGCCTGGATGGCACCCGAAGTTATAAAATCATCAGTTTTCTCTAAAAGAGCTGATATTTGGAGGTTGGTAGAATGTAATACATTAACAACAAAATGAAACCAAATTAATAATGAAGATTGAATTTTTCTGTGAGCAATTATTGGTTGCCATGTCATCTTGAAATTTTTATGTTCATTTTGACAATTTTATAAACCAAGATAAGCAATGTGTAATACCTACAAACTATGTGTTAAATATCTTTTTCTCTCAGTTCTTTTCTATAAAATATTTGTCTGTCTTCATTTGACTAAGAGCCAGAGCAACCACACACTGGGGAATTTTAGCCCCTGTAAAACCAAGAGCTGACTTCACGGGAGGAATAAGATTCACATCGCTGATATACATGACTTGCTACCTCTTAATTACATATTACTCAATGCACTACGCCCTACTCAGAATAGTTTTGCACAGCTCCTTTGTGTCATGACCAGTATATTGCTCTCACCAATGAGAAGGATCTACTGGTTGATTGGGGGTGTTTTGAGGGTGTGTTTGCTTTAAACTTGATGTCCACCCCAAAGAACCACAGCTGACACTGCACCTGGTTAACCAGCACTATGAGTAAAACAAAATTATTTCATTCAAGAAATCCCTTTCAACAAAAAGAATGGAAGGGAATGAGGTCCCACCCTGATTTTGAGAATGCCTTCCATTTTGGGGGTGTGTGGAAATTTCCACCCAAGTAAGATTTCTTTGTTCAAGCACAACATCATTTACTTAATTGGAAACTGAAATTGGATTTTCATAAATTGTATTCATCTTTTTTTAATATTTTTTCATTCATTACCATTCCATCACTCTTCATTTTAAAACTTTCTGATAATTCCCTCCTGGACAGTAGCTAACCTTCTGCTTCCGTCCCTACTTTACGATGGTTCTACCCTGCAGTCATGCCATACATCCGTTTCAGTCATGGAAGAGCTACCTCCGAGGTAGTACTTCCATATTTAATTTAATACTTCAAAGGCAGTTATTCACTTCCCCAGACAGAGACAGTTCCAATCCTCCCAACCCTCTCAGTTGTCCCTCCCACAACTGCTGTAAACTCTGTCGTATCCAAACACCATCCTAAACAATCCTATTTCATTGTTTCAGGGCACACCATAATGAGCATGCAAGGCCCTATAAATCAGAACACTCTCCGTGCACAATGTGTAATATGTGCTACTCTACAGTTTCTGAATATGATGATCAAAGAGCTGTGCCAATTAAAAATTTCTTTAGACTTCTGGTAAAATTGTGGTTTGGGGTGATGAATGGCTGCCTTTAAGATTCTACTAAATTGTTAAATTAGAGTCTTCTTTACATTTTCCTCAGCTATGGAGTTGTTCTGTGGGAGTTGCTGACAGGTGAAGTACCATATCGTGGTATCAACAGCTTAGCAGTGGCATATGGTGTAGCTGTCAACAAGTACACTTTGCCCATACCAACCACATGTCCTGGGGAATTTGCCGATATTCTTACAGGTAAATCAGCAGAATGGTGCTTTCAGTGTATTGATTAACCATATATGTAAATTACTTTGCCTTGTATGCAATAATGGGATAAAACTGACATTCTGAAAGGAAGATGTTTCATTTGTTTCGTCATTCAGGTATGTACAGGGACATAGTTAAACATATTTACAGAAGCTTATATGAGAGTGAAAGGAAGTGCAACTAAAAGCCAAAGGCTTGTTGAGTGCACCCCTGTTTGCTATAATCTATGTCCCTCCTTATTTTCTATACATTATGGGACCCGACGTACCTGTGGGTAAAAATGTAGTAGGAAGATAAAGGGTTTAGAATGCTCTCTTCTGGTTGAGTCACCATGGTGTTTTAAGTTTGCAGACAGTAGTATAGGTATAGATGGTATACATAGGGTGATAGGAGGTAGGTATCATCCCTCATAGACTCCCGTACAAGAAAGGTTTTGGGATTATTATATCCCTGGGATGCCAATGGGTGTGTGTCAGGTAATTATTGAGTCCAAACAACAAGGGTTGCAAATAATGTTTACTGTGTAATGTTTAATCATTTGTTGCCCTACTGTTTTATGCCTAACAAAGAACCAATTTTTTAAAACACAAAGGTTTAATAACAAGCACTCTTGGAGAAGAATTTTTAAAACTGTTGTCTGCATGGTAATACAATACTGTCTTTGTTATATCTTAGTAACAAATTTTCGCTTTAGAAAAACAAGTTGCTTCCCTTCAAAAACAGGATGTACTTAAATGGATAATGCATTGTTCAAAGTCTGTGATTTTGGGGGAGTGGTGGTATCACATGGGAAAAAGTATCTGTTAAATGGATACTTCCGTCTTCCCACCTGTATCTTGATAAAAAGTAGACTAGTCCAAAGGTCTCCTTACACCCTGCTTAGTTACAGTAAGTCGAGAATTGTCCTATAAAATGCCATTGAATAGTTGCAGGAGAGAAAACTTCTTTTTCATTATCTTGTAAGCCTTTATTATCTACTTTTCACAAGAGACTCTTTGTCAGTCAGTCATCATGCAAATTCTTTTATAATAGGTTAGCTTACAGACAGTCACAGGTCAGGAGGTAACTGGAACTAAATTATTGTATGGTCATGCATTGTATTTGCTTCCCTGGCTACGTAGCTCTGAAATCAAGGTTTCACAGGAGAAACAAGCCAGGGGTAGTGAATGCAATTGACCCAAAACAGGTCAGTCATTTCAGTGTTCACATACAGTACTGCCTGTCACCCTATGTATACCATTTGTACCTATGCTAAACAGTTTTACTTTTGGTTCAAGTACCAGACATACTCTTTTGGACAGGAATTTTGAGTTTCTAAAAGCCAAACTCTATTTCATTCCTCACCTACCTTCTACCAAGGAGTTTTGAGAGGTTCTCTGTAGTAATGTAATTTTGCATAAACTAAACTTCTATTGAAATAGTGTATCACCTAAACAACAAATTCTGATTATTTTACAACAAGGAAGCCTCCTGTCTCAGCATTTACTTATCCTTTGCTTCATAACTTTCATGCAGCACTTACAGTAACCAGCAATATTTTTGACTCAGCATCCCCATGTCTGCCAATAAGTGAGTTAGGTAATTGTCTTTGTGGCCATGCACATGTGCACATCCTCCAAATCTTCAGGAAAAACAAACAAATTCTGCACCAATAACATGCGTTCCAAAATTTGAGTTGATGTGAAAGTTTAGTGATATCATTCTTTTGGAATCCAATCATAACATAGGCCTGAAGAGGAATCATAAGTGTGACTCTGTGCAGTGGATTATGTCTGAATTGTCTTTTTGGCGTAAAAATATGCATTTTAATCTGCCGTAAGTAGAGCTGAGTCCCGTTTTTCGGTCGGGTGGGCTAGCCAGATTTATGCGTAGGGTTGTATACAGGTACTGCATGACAACAAGAGAATGCCGTACACACCTATAACCCTATGAATACCATTTATACCTATCCTTAGTAATAATCCGAAAATAATCCAATTAGTTGCTAGACAGCCTAAAAACACATCTAAAAGTGAGCGAGGCAAAATGGAGAAGGAAGTTATGGGAAGTTGTAGGGTGTATGGTGCCCTCAGCTTGTAGGGTTCCCATGGTTTTATTAGTTTTCCAGATGGTAAGTATAAGTATAAATGGTATACAAAGGGTGATAGGAGGTGGGTATCGTCCCTTAAAGACTCCCAAACCGGGGAGTTTTGTGAATTCCACACCATGCCCCACAATTCCATACACCAACGAATTACCCATCCAGCATATTTTCATTGTACAAACAGCATATATTCACACCTTTCAAGATGAAATAGGAATATGTCAAGTAATTTATTTCTTTTGTTTTCAGAAAATGGTTGGAATGAAGGTCATTTTAACATGGGTTAAATCTTATGGGCAAGGCAGGAAAGCTTGTTCCTTTCTTGGTGATCAAGTTAACTTTTCCACTACTTAATACATGCTTTTCATGTTCAAAACTAGCCATATTTACCTCCAAATGTTCATACTTCCCTTCAGATATACAGAAGTATTCCTATAAGCAGCTTCTCATATTAAAGATAGTTTCCACATTCTCATATTAAAGATAGTTTCCACCCTTGCTTTTGGGCTTGATTTAAGAAAAGCAGGGTTATTATTTCTGAACTGAACTGCTGTTTCAGTCATGTGGTTTTAACATGTTCCAATAGTGCAACATGGTTTTGTCAAGTCAGCTATTTTATTTCACTTTATTTATTCACAGCTGGAGTGAAAGTTTGCAGAGTTATTGACATTTTGACAAAATGTTAATGGGAAATTGGGTTTATTTCAAATTTCCTTTCTCACAGTTTAATTTTACTGTTAGGGAAGAAATATTGTAGTCACTTTACATTCCTTCACAGCTTTCCATAATGCAAGTGGGAAGTAGGAATGATGTTGTGCATGTCTTGTGAATTAGAAACAAACTTTGTGATGTTACAAATCATACAACTGTAGTATTAAGTTCTTGTTGCTCATAAAGGGCAAAAGCATTCACCTCAATCTTCATTTTGAAACAACAGTACAATCCCATAGAGTCTATTTCGGTCCTCACCTACCTTCTATCAACTTATGTATACCATTTGTATCTTTACTTACCATATGGCAAACTGATAGCACCGTGGTAACCCTACTAGCAGAGGAGCTGCATGTTTAGTGTTGCAGTAAGAGCATCTGCCTCTCACACGGAAGGCCCTGGTTCTGTTTCCAGGTCGAGTCATACCAAGGACTATAAAAATGGAACCTACTTTATACTCGTTGTGCGTGATACTCGGTAGAAGCAGTAGAGTGGGAAAAACAAGCCAGTGAGCCACAACTGGAAAATAGGCAGTGGCTGGCTCGACTTGATCCAATAGGTTGGAAGCTGGGCTGTAAAACTCTTACTAACTAACCTTCACACTATATCTGCCTACTCCATTTTGCAACCTCACGTTTGAATAATCCAGTAATAATCCAAATATTCCCAAACAGCGAGAAAACATGTTTAAACAAGATCTAGGCAAAATGCAGTACTTAGGAAGATGTAGGGTGTGCCCCCCCCCCATTCCCAGTGGTAGGGTTACCATGGTGTTATTAGGTTGCCAGAAGATAAGTGTAGGTATAAATGACATACATATTTCATATTTCAGGACTTCAATGATTACATATCTAGGTAAACAAATGAGTTACTCCTATGAATTTTTATAATTTTGAAATGTTAAAAATTCTTTAAACACCACAGACTGGTGACTGCATATCCCCTCAGAACAAAAGGTTTCATACTCTATCTTGTGTGTTAAATATTTGCGGGGGGGGGGGGAGGGGAGGGGGGGAGAAGTTAACCAACAGATTATCCAAAAATATGGGCAATAAACACAATTCTTTGAAACATGAAAAGTAGTGCTTAAATTTGGCCCTCTGTGGGTTCTGAATTTGATGCACAATCTAAAGTTAATGAATTGACATGGGTTAATGGTCTACTTAAATTGTGTGGAATTGTAAAAGAAATTGTTCAACTTTGACAATATATTAAATTGTGTTTTGAAATCTGTATGAAATTCTTAGGCCAAGTAATCATTTTTGACTACAGGCTACCAAGTGAATAGTATCTTGAAGATACTTGTTTGTTTTAGCAGCTTTGGTTTTAGGAGCATTGTTAGTTTGTTAGATTGGTTAGGTCTAGAATCTGGAATCTTAAAGGGAAAATCCCCCCTGCCTCCCCATTTGAATTAAGCTTTATACCATGTCACACTATATGTTCCTTTCAATCATGATAAAATTGTGGTTAATTGTAAATTTAGGAAGAATAATTGTTTGCTCCTCCTAAAACCAAATATTATGATGATAGACAGCAGGGATGGAAAACATTTTTACTTCTCAGGAAGAGAGTAAAATTTCCCACAACTTTCCTGATAATTTACAAAGAAAGGAAATTTCCTTCCAATTGCCAAAATTGGTAAATTGCTCTCCGTATGCTCAAATTTCCTGGGAAGGAGCCTTCCAGTTTCATAACTTTTTCCAACCATGAGAGTGACCAACCCCTTTCTTCCCTCTCCTTGCCCCCTCCTCCCTGCTTCTCCTTTTACCTCTGATGGATGCCAAAATGGGTTGTGTTGTAAGTATCATATACAGTAGAAACAGAAGGGCAGTTTTTGTACTCCCCTGACATCAGTGAATTTACTGTTGTAAAAGGCTTTAAAGGGGCACATTGAGTTGATACTGTTAAATTAATGAGAGAGTTAAAGGTTCACTGCCACATGACAAATGCTTACAGTTAGCACAATAAGTCAAGTTGCATATCTAGTAGCTGTAGAAAAAGTTAAAATTTTGAATTTTATGGTGTCTTTACTTGTAGTGGTTTTGTGCATAATTTGAGGAAGTGTCTGGTCACAAATTTTTGAAAACAGAAATTGCAGAATTGAACTGTTTAGTACTTACTCATAAAACAATTATTTGTATGCAGGATACCAGAATTGTCAAAGTTTGACCATTTGTCATTGGTATGTGAAGAAAACATAACAGTATTGGAAAACTTAGTTGAATTTTATGATCCAACTCAATGAGCCACTTTAATGTATTGACAGGAAATAAAAGATAAATAAAAACTATAATTGTCCATAGATGAGTTAGCTACATTCATGGTAGATATTTATTTTTATGATAACTTTCACTTTGTAAAGCATCAAAGGCCTATTGATAACATCTTCTGTTGAAAGTCATTTATATATGTTAGTATATTTTGACAACCACCTCTGCCTACTGACATAAAATAGTTGATGACTTTGTGTAAGAAGGAAAAATGAAATAACAAGGAATTATGAAATAAGAACTCTTTGTTTCTTTTTGTTTGGTATGTTTAAAGGTCAAAAGCAGTAGCCCCATACTTACTTTGAAACAACAGCTAATTATCCCCCAAATCTTATTACTCTTCCAAGTACCGACAAGCCAGTGAGTAAAAACTAGAAAAAAAAGCCAAATTAGACCACTTGGTTAGAAACTAATCTGTAAATCTAATAACCTTATGTTATACTTTAGAAGTCACATGGCATAACCTAATGAAGGCAATGAGTTCAGCCTCATAAATTTCTCATCCATGAAATAGGATATACAATTACACTTATTCATATCGGGATGAATGCATTTTCACTTTATATCAAATAATGGTGGCTGTGATTGTTATGGGGTTGATGTTAATGAACCATTCAGGGGTTCCCCCAGAAATTACCCAAAAGGTGGGGAACTGCTATTGCCAAACCCCAAGTCCAAATAATACTGCCCTTAGCCGAATTCCCCTGTAGGGTGCAGTATGAAGGGGGTGGGGGTTTTAATGGCTATTTATTTGTGTAAGTTCAAACATGGCTTAAAAGGTGTCCTCTTCTTAAATAAGAAACCAAGGTACCAAGGTAACCAGTCCAAACCAAGGTATGGACTGTTTACTTTTATGGAAATGAAAAAGGGGGATTTTGCCCTTCATATCCCGGAAGGGGGGCAAATCCCCTCTTCCCCCACCCTTGATAGAAACCCTGTCATTGATGTGTTCATAAACCTTGAAACGTTTTGTTATCAAAAAAGGAAACAGCTAATATGAAACTAAGGGGGAGTCTGGCCATAGGTTTGTGAGTCTGCTTCCCACACCTTTCCCTTTCATCAAGAGTTGTGTTTTCATTTCCAAGGGAACCAATTTAAGTAATCTATTAAACTCCCACCATTTGCTTTCATTAAATAAAAAGTGCACCATCCCTCTGCTATAAAAAGAGATTGTAAAATAATTGTACAACAGTACTTTACCTTTACAATTATTTTTTTACTTACAGCTTGCTGGAATTGTGACCCACACCAGAGGCCAACATTCAGTGACATCTTGGACACTCTCAAAGTAATCATAGCTTCATCATTCATTGAAACACCATCAGAGTCCTTTCACACCATGCAAGAAAATTGGAGGCAGGAAATTGAGGAGGTGTATGATGAACTTCGCTTGAAGGAGAGGGTAACAACAAATTTTCTTGTCTTCAAACATACTTAAAGAAATCAAATTTCCCTTAAAAGTCTGCTTTCTTGAAAGAGTTTAATTTTGGAAAAGTTAAACGTGCTTCTTTTAAATCAAGTTTCATGAATCTCTTTAATGAATTGTAGTCTTTTCTAGTTGGACAGGGTTGGTGGTCAATGTACTCTGTAACATGTCTACTTGAGCACCATGGTGGGGGAGACAAACCCTTTTTCCCCTTTAAACAAAACCCCTGAAAGCCTCCTTCCCCTGAAGCTTTTCATTCCCCTTTGGTACCTTGTCTGGCTAAGGGCTTTAAAGAAGAGTTGTTCCATCAAAGAATCAAGATGTAATTTGAAAATGCCATTTTCTCTGTATTGTTCTCTTTTCTTCCTTTGTCAAAGCTAAATATTTTATGCAAGGGTGATTTCTGCCATCTTGTCCTCACTATTGACCCATTTCTAAATAGTAATTACAAAGGATTGTGGGATAGGTTTTAGGGCTGCATATTTTTTGTCAAAGACACTTTCCTGTCGGAAAAAATAATGCATGCCGACATTCTATCCCACAATCCTTTGTAATAGCTTTTTGGAAAAGTGTCTTTTGTAAAGTAGTATGTTTTGAAATACAAACTAGGCAGTTTTGAATTGCAAACAATATCTTACCTAAGTCCCTGCTTTAGAAGTGTAGCAATTCCATCGTATGTATACATCGAGACATGTAGGCCTGTTTTATCCTTGCCACCTCCTAGTAATTACATATCCTCATTGCCTGCAATAATCTTCAGACAAAGGAATATGTATTTTGAAATGTGATTTGCAGTAGCAAGAAAGTAAGAGGTTTGCTTTTGGTGTGGTCCATCAGTACTTAAATTTCATAATTTTTTGTTAACCTGTACAGGAATGTACCTGTTTGATTCTGAGTGCCAAGAATTGTGAATCTGAATGCATCATTGGGGGAGAGGTCTAGGCCTAGGCAAAGGGAAGGGGGTGTCCACTCTCCCCATTGGAAAATTTTTAATATTCACTGTTATCGGCTCGGCTCGACACTACTGTGGATGCTACTTCTGGTGTGGGCTAATCCCTGCCTGTTTCACGGATGACTGCAAACAATCAAAAACTCCAACATAGGCATAGAAAGTGCAGGTTTTCAATTGAAAATAACTATCCATGCTACAGTTAAACAAAGGAAGTGGATGGTCTCAAGTAATACTGACAGATCACAGACATTACTTCAACTTGGCTACAGGATTCATGTGTGTTATAACTCTTGTGAATATTTGCATTGAAATTTTACTTGTAATTCTTGAGAAAAAAGCAAATCAAATTTCAATGCTTCAAGCTCAAAGTGAACTTGAAGCAAGCACACATGACATTCTACCCCGTCACATTAATGAGCTCTCTTTAGGTTTCCTTTAAACTTTGCAACCAACTTTCTGTACCCATAATCTTATATTATTGGAATGTAAATGCAAGAGAGGCTAAGGAATTTTGTGGACTTAAATTCCCCGTGAGAATCTTGTTGTTCATAATACAGTTCAACAAATAAATCACAGATAAAAAATAAAACACAGAGAAATTGAAGCATTGCTCATTGCTCATCAATGCAGTGAATTAGTGTAAGGAGATATGTGCTCTTGCTTGATGTAGGCCACAAATGAAGCTATATCATTGCCTGTAAATCTTAAACAACTAAGCAGTTTAACTCAAAAAGGAAAAAGTGTCTATGTGTGTTTTCTTCTTCCATAACTTATTAACTTTTTATTGTTTAAATCCTTTTTTTCTTTAATTTCTCTTTTCTACTTTTCATTGTCATAGGAACTAAGAAGCAGGGAGGAAGAGCTCAGGAAGGCTGCTAACTGGCAGAAGGAACAAGCAGATCTGTTGAATCTACGAGCAAAGGAACTGGCCAACAGAGAGCTGGAGATTGTTAGAAGGGAGGTGATGTTACTGATTCAAAATCAACAAGCCAACAGGCCTGTCCCAAAGAAAAGGAGAAACCATTTTGTGAAGGGGAGAACACGATTGAGCGGGAAAGAAATTAGCACCCCTCATGGTAAGACAACTGTAAACTGCATTCTTATTGTTATTCAAAACACAGCAAGGATCGTTGATCTAAGTTTGTTTTGTTTTTAAGTGTATCAGTCCATGTAGTTCTGATGGGCCGATGTTGAAAGTGCCGATAACCAGTTTCAGTGTGTTCCAAAAGATTTCAAGGGAATTGTGAATAATAGTGTGATACAAGCCCAACATTGGATTGACTGTTCAGTCTAATGGTAGAGAATCTGTCTCTCACCCAAGAGTGACATGGTCTGATTCCCAGACCAAGTGATATCAAAGACTGTGCAATCTATGACCTTTAATGCTCCATGTAAGCACTGAAGTAAATGCTCCACATAGTCACTGGAGTAGAAAAGCTATTCAATGACCAACAGCAGGAAAAAGGTCAAATACACTGCAGGATAAAACCAGACTTGGAAGTTGAGGCATACAACTCTAAAAAAGCAACCAAAATCGACTTGAAGTGGGACTGGCATCGTGAGTCCGCTTTGTTTCACATAAAATCTCTTTCCCCCTTGAGCTGTTCACATAATAGTTTCAGCACCATCACAATCTTTTTTTAACTGAATTTTTGCTAAAGGTTGATATGTAATTTGTATCTGGTAAGTAGATTTTTGCATGATTGCAGTAAAAGACACCTTATATAACATGCTCCATCTTTGCATTAGACGATCGTTGGCCAAATATCACACATTATTTGAAGGAATTTGAAGAGTTTTGTGATATTATTGTTTTCATTTTCATTTGACCTTTCTTTAGACTTTCAGCACCAGATCAGTGTCACCGACAGGAAAAATGCAAGGTCTCCCCACAGTCCAGAGAGTCCACCGAAAAGTCCTCTTCCAAATCTCAGGGTATTAACCTGTAAGTAAATTTGAGTTAGAGTAATAGGGAGATCTAGTTTCCTATTCTTCTGTTCTACAACACTTTTTAATACTCACAAGTAGACCCTGGTGAACAAATAGCACACTCAGTATGAGGACCATCCTCACTCAGGTATGTGGGATTACAAGTGTAGCATTGAGGCTTGTATATCCCCAAACCAGGGAGTCTATTTCGGTCCTCAGTTACCTCCTATCACCCTATGTATACCATTTATATCTTCACTTACCCATCTGGCAAACTAATTGTACCATGGTAACCCTACTAGCAGAGGGTTTCATACACACTATATTTTCCTTCTCCATTTTGCCTGAACCATGTTTGGTCTAACAGTAGAGCATTTGCCTGTCATGCTGAAGGCCTTGGTTTGATCCCCAGTTCGAGTCATACCAAAGACTCTAAAATGGAACCTACTGCCAGTGTGTGTGATGCTCCCCATAAGCAATGAAGTAGGGAAAACAAGCCAGTGGGCCACAACTGGAAAAAAGGCCCTGGCCAACTTGAACCAGTAGGTTGGAAACTGGGCTGTAAAACTCCATCTTAACTAACTAACTCCATTTTGCCTTGTTCACATTTAAAAGAGTTAGATGTAGTCCCATGAAGACTTTCAAACCAGGGAGTGTTACAGATGCTTTAATGAAAACCAGTTTAAAATGATTGGAAGAATGAGGAAGGGGGTAAGGGCTTGACATGAAGGAACTAGGCCAGTCTATTTCATTCCTCACGTACCTCCTATCACCCTATGTATACCATTTATACCTATACTTACCGTCTGGCAACTAGGCCAATTTGACATATGTGAAGTTCACATTTCCATGCAGTATAAAAAAAAAATAAATATACTATTGAGTGTCATCAGTCTGAAAATGGTATTAAATACTGTATTGTGTTATGACATCAGCTAGAGATGAAATGTATAATGTAAATAAAAGCGGACCCAATACAGGGCCTTGGGGAACACCAATATCAAATTTAATAAGACTAGGTTGTATACCAGCAACTGTTACCCTTTGAGTTCTGTCTTTCAAATATAACTGTATCCAGCGAAGTGCTTGGTCTTTGATGCCAAAACGTGTTGAGAGACGCTTCAAGAAAATGTTACGATTGAAGGTTTGGAAAGCTGCACTTGGCTCAAGTAATACAAGTGCAACCATTTTCTTTTCATTTAAGCTACTCAAAATGTCATTGTGAACGACAAGTAGTAGCTTTGAACTTTTCTACACTGAGTCATTGTAACGATTGTGCGTGGCAGATTTCTGTTTGTATGCTGTGCACATATCAACAAGCAGAGATCTGGTTTGCTTGAGATACTTGTATCTTCTGCAACTGGTGACGTTGCATTGTGGATAGTCCCATTTTAAATCACTAATCTCTGTAGCCAATGAAAGCTTTTTATATGTAACAGACAGAATGACACAACATTCATCACACTATGATCTTAATGAATATCCAGTGAAAGTTGCACAATGCTGAAACCAATTGGATGATACAGTAAGCTTTCATGAAATATATTCATCTGAATTCTGGGATGAATAAAACAATATAGAAGTTAAAGATGATGACGTAAACAATTGCAAAAGATACAAGTCTCTCACAGCAAGCCGCCAGTTTGTACTGGCTGCTCAGCAGGCTCTTGGTGTGTGGTTAGTTAGTTAGATGGAGTTTTACGGCCCAGTTTGCAACCTATTGGTTTAAGTTGAGCCGGCCACGGCCTTTCTTCCAGTTGTTGCTCACTGGCCTGTTTTCCCTACTCCATTGCTTATGGGGAGCATCATTACGCACAACAGCAGTCAGTTCCTTTTCTAGAGTCTTTGGTATGACTCTACCTGGGAAGTAAACCAGAGCCTTCCTCGTGAGAGGCGTGGTGTGTGAGCAGTGTACAGTCTGCATGGACAGTTGTAAACAGGTGTTAGAGCACTAGCTGTTGGAAGATGCAAAAACCGTTACTTAGATGTAATCTGAATGGTTGCAAAGCAGCACAATGCTATTGGGTCACCGAGAAGAATAGTAACAGATATAAAAAGAAAGGTGGATGGAATATGTGATAGACTTGGGGCAAGTCTACATCGTACCATGCCTCGTATCATACCAAGCATCATGCCTGATAACAGTCACGTTGATTTGTGAATGTTGAAGGGGGTAGCCTGTACATTCTGCTTCTTTATATTTTTTTACTTTATCTTAATATTTGTTTTTCGTATTTCCATGTGTAGTATTGGTAGATAATTAGTGGACTTAGTTCATATGACTGCAGGTAATTAGATATATACCATAAGATAACCATCTTCATGTAAGGGATCAACATGTTTCGTTAAAACCATACACCAGAGTTGAAGTTCTTTGATAAGCAATATAGATGTTTATTCTGTAAAAATTGATAGTGTTTTAAGGAAGTGACAAAGATCAATTGTTTCAAAATCAACTGCTATCTTATGGCATCATTCATGTTTGTAAACAAATCATGTCATGGTTGCATGGCAACCAAGTTGGTGTAGGGCACGTATGCTATCATCAGAATGTAAAGTATATTTTAATTTTTGTATGTTCTGCTTGCAATTCAAAGGCTCCCGTGCACCCTAATTTTCTCGTGCAGGCTCTAAGCCAACCAATGACATAACCATGGAGGTAGCAGTTTGTATATATTGTTGTTACCCATTTGTAATATTTTGAATTTTGATGCCCAAATTGTTTTGTTTTCTGCAGTTCCAAAAGGCAAGACATGGGGTCCAAGCTCACTGCAAAGGAAACATAGGACCAGTGCTCTAAAACCACACACAATGTCTGCTGCCACTGGGAAAAAGTACTCTGGATACTACACACCATCACCATCACACCCTGAGGGATATTACGACCAACCTGATGGTAATGTAGTGTCTGTTTCGCTCCTCACCTACCTCCTATCACCCTGTGTGTACCATTTATACCTATACTTACCATCTGGCCAACTAATAACACTGTGAGAACCCTACCAGCAGAGGGCGCCATACACCCTGGAACTTTCAGGGAGTTTTGTGAGATATACCTGTAATGTTGTAGCTGCGCTGTATGTGTTACCTCAAGTCACCTACTATCATTGTGCTTGGTGGTCAGGGCTGTGAACGTTTGGGAAAATAACTAAACGTTTAACCTCAAAAATTTGCGATCGTTTAGAGGTAAACCGCGAGTACCTTATCACAAAAAAAAAATAATTTCAGTATGTAGTGATTGATGCTGAATGTAATGCAGAAGTAATAACAGTTGTTATCTTGCATGGTAAAATCAAATTATTCTGTAACTTTGAAGCCTACAAGGTTCAAATATGCCCAGAATGTCCCATTTAAAAAAACAAGGGATCATCAAAGTATGCAAATGGATAAAAACTGTCAAAAACAGGTTTTAAGATTAATCGCTTGTAGATTTGTACTAAACGTTTATTTCACATGCGATCGTTTAGTGATTAATCGCTACACGTTCACAGACTTAGTGGTCAGCATAAGCATTGTAGTAGGGAAAAGCCAGTTAGCCATAAATGGAAAAAAAGCTGTGGGTGGTCCAACTTAAACCAATTGGTCAGAAAGTAGGTTGTAAAACTCGACCCAACCCTGCTCTAACCGGAGTCACCATGTCAGTTCAATTCCAGTTGCCTTGATTCATTCCAAATTCTGTTTATTTCACTCCATGCTAATTCTAAGTCCAGTGAAAATTCATCTGAAGCCAGAAAATTGGGTTCGATTGTAGAATCCTACTAGAAAACTGAATAATGCTTTTGATGTAGTTGTCTTTGTGGTAACTTCTTATTCATGTTCTTAAAGTACTTTTAGGAGTTGATTTTTAATTTTCCTTTGAAGGTGATATGCGGACTTACAGTGAGTTGGTTTCCATTCTCCCTGCTTTGCACAATTGCTGCCTTCATGCTAGTGAGAATAGATTTTTACTGTTATTCACAAATTCTGAGTTGAACAACTAGGCGAATGCAAATTTTTTTGTTCAGTTATGAAAAACATGTAGGTGTACTCATACTCTTATTTTGTTAGTCAGATGTAGTTTTACGGCCCAGTTTCCAACCAGTTGATTCAAGTTGAGACCTGAGATGAATTACTGTAGTCTGGATGAAAGAATCTACTTGTTAAGATTTTTAAGGTTTTTTAGGCTACTTCCTTCCTCTTTCATTCATTACCAAGGTTATTGTTAAAATATTTACTTCTTTTTATTGTATTTCATGTGCAAAAAAGAGAAAAAACAAAAGAAACAAAGAAAATAAAACACCTAACTAGATTGGTCAATAAGATGTGCACGTATATGGACTGGGTAAATGTAGTAAATTGGCAAGGATTATTTGTTAGTGTCAAATTTTGTAATGTCTTTTGAAAATTTGAAACCAGTTGCTTATATTTGATGTAAATCCCTTCTAAGTAACATGACCAAGCGATGTTCCTTTCCTGGGTAAGTGTGAAAAACTGAAAATACCATGTACAACTTTACAAAATTTCATGCTGCAAAAACATGTCTGTTATATTTTATACCAGTAACTGACTGTCAAGTTTCATGAGAGAATTTGGCATTTATGGCTAACATTGAGTTCTGTACCTTTTCAGAATTCCTCTATCAAAATTAACGGTAATGTGTCCATATGATGTGAAATAGTCCACTGAATTAAATTACAGATTTTGTTAGTTATTTATTGTTCATCAGCGTACCATCCACCCACATCTCAGAAGAATCTTGAACCAACTGCACGGTCAAGTGGTTAAAGCATCTGACTTGCAGTTGGGAGGTTTGGAGTTCAAGTCCTGGCCGGTTCATACCAAAGACTTTAAAAATGGAACCTACTGCCATTCTGCTTGGTGCTCAGCATAAGCAATGGAGTAGGAGAAACAAGCCAGTGAGCCACAACTGGGGAAAAAGGCTGTGGCCAGCCCAACTTAAACAGTTGGTTAGAAAATGAGCCATAAAATTCCATATCACTTACTTACTGAAGAATCTTGAAATATGGATATTTTTATTTTTTTTGATTTAAATGTTTCATGGATTAAGAAAGACTTCATGCAGTAAGTGAGCGTTGCTTAGAATATTCAAGACATCACAAGGAAGTGTGATTATACATTGGAGACAGGTCTAAATTGCTTTCAAGATACTTACCAAATATCAACTTTAAAGATACATTCTCTCTAAAAAAAAAAGGAACTTTGTTATAATCCTGCTCAAACAATGTGTTACTTTTCAGTGTTTGCCTGGAATTTAGGGAATGGAAAAGGCTGAAATGTAGGAGTGGATTGGTAATATCTGCATGTACTAGACTCTCAATTAATTTTTAAATCTTTTTGGCTTTCAGAATCATTCCGATTTCCTAGACCAGATTGGATTGATGTTGGGCCATCACCTCACACAGAGTTTGAAAGTAAGGCAGAGGACCATCAGATGCTGCAGAAAAGGACAAACATTGGACTTTGGGGGGCTGCCACCATACTAGCTGCAGTGGCAGCAGGGTGTGATATCCGTCAGTCCAGACTAAGCATTGTTCGGAGTGGGGAACTGGAAGCCCGCAGATCAGAGCTTTATCGACAGAGTTCTTCTCAAACAGAAGGCTCTGAGACTTCTCCATTTGATAGTGATAATTTGTGGGACAATGGTGATACTGTAGAGTCAATGACCTCTACCACAAACTTAATACAGCTGTCCCCAAAGGGATCTCGCAAACAGCACAAAAGACACCAGGCTCAAGAAATGAACTACGATACCTCTTTGAGGAGAGGCTCTAGCGATAGACCCCAGGACTCATTCCAGAGTTCTATGGGCTCCAATTGGACATTACTTAACAAATCAAGCAGTAGTATTCACAGGCGAACTCATTCTGCCGATGACACTTTAGACAGTGCTATGATGCACAAACGCACACCGTCTGATAGTTCCTCACCATCATCAGTCTTCTCCGCAGGTGACTGGGACACCAGGGAAAGGGATCCTTGGTCCAGTCCAACGCACAGACCTACAACACAGCCAACTCAGTCACCACGACGAGGTATATCATGTAAGTAATAACGTCTGTTATTCCCCTTATTACCAGCTATTTACAGTTGTATTCCATTATTGCCTGCAATAACTGTCCAGCAAAAACCAGTTACTGCTCCTGGAGTCAGAGTGTCACCTGACCCAAGTCTTCCTTCTCTGTTTTAATTCCACCAGCTTAGTAAGTATTTGAAGTCATTTGGTAAAAACCGTGTCTGAATTTTGATAAGAACTGGAGCTGCATTCATTATGAATACTTTAGTACACAATGTTGAGTGAGTCAACCCTTACTCAAACCCTTTTCACCAATGTTGGTATCACCAAAAAAACAGAAAAAAAAAGAACACAACTGTTAAGGTGAAAATATTAAAGAATCTGAAAGAAGTAGATAAAAAAATTTTATCACATGCCCTTCAAAATATTGTATGAGTTGACAAATGAGTATCATTTTGATTGGGGTTGTGAGTCAACAGCTCATTCTGTGATTATACTTGGCTGTAAATATTTCAATTGGTATTAAAAATTGTTCAGTTGGCAGTTAATTTAAAGTACTTGCATGAATTCTGTTTTACTGGTCACTTTTTGTTGCCTTATACCTTGATTCTGACCCGAGGAATTTTGCTTAGACTACTCAGAGGCAGATTATTATCTATCTCCCACAGAGCCTACACAAAAAAGCATCAATACCAACTAGTTAGCTGAAACAAAAGATGGCATGGCCCACTTTAAGTCTGTTCCATTGAAATGACTTTATGCATGTATATTGGGCCTTTTGTCTTGGTCCTAAGAGGAAACAACATCCTGACAATGGCCTAAGAGCATACCTAAACTCAAAATATATCTCAAAACTGGAAACAAAAATCTTAATTACCCAACTCTAATCCTCACAGTGCATTTTGAAGCCTGTATATAAAATGATGAAACTCAGTCACTCATACTTCTTAAAGGGGCAATCAGAATTTTTTTTTATCTTTTTTGCACAACTTGATACCTGCACCATATTGTACATTTACTTAAACCTAACACAAAATGGTCCTTGATCACAGTCTAATGCCGTGATTGGTTACAGTGTAGTGGAGGATGTCTAGTCTTGCCTCAATGTGGAATAATTTTACCCAACAATATTCAGAAATTTCATTCAGTACGTGATTAACACAAAATTAATGTTTCTTCTAATCTGAGTCCCCTGTCGGTTAGGGGCCGTAGAATATGCCCACGGTATTTTCCGCCTCTTGTAAGAGGACACTTAAGAGAAACCAAACTTGCACTTAAACCGTACGGGAAAATTAATTCAAACATTGAATTTTTTATTAAGTTGACTGACACAATATAATACATTCATGTTGGTGTGTCTTTAAAGCTCATCTACTAAATCTAACCTGACAGACCTCTTCAATGTTTCTGTATTCTCGTAAATAATCAGTTTGAAAGAAAAACAAAGCTTTTGTTGGAACAAAAGGCTAATATTCTCTGTCAAACTCTTACAGCCCCTTTATATAACGTTTTTTGTTTTCCATTTCTTTTAGAAAAGCCTTTTTTTCTTGTGTCAAAATGTGATCAGCACTTTCTCATACTTGTAGATAGCTTGGCTAATATGAGCCCTCTTTATACAACATTATATGTAAGAAAGCAATAAAGCCTTCCATGGTTGTGTAAACTTACTGTTTCAATCAGAAACAAAAGCAAGTAATATGATCTTAAGAAGTAGGGTATTCTAAATTATTGTGGAATCAACCCTTTCATAATTAGTGAATAAATTTCAACATTTTATTTCTCAACCATTAAACTGCAATAGGGAAAATAATTACATGTTTCTAGCAACTTTTTTTTCTCTCCATTACCCTTGTTGCATTTGAAAGATATCTTTTCTCTTTTTTTTAAATTTCTTTTGTTATTTGTTATGTTTATGAATGGAAATGTAACTTAGAAATGAAAGTTTACAATGCACTGTTTAATTTAGATTGTTTGTTTGTAGTTGTATAATCTCTCTCACTATTAGGGTTAAACTGTTCAGTTGCCTAATAGTTCTGCCTGTAGCTGTGCTTTCAAAACATTTATTGCAATATAACATTTATTAGTGTTGATGAACATTGTTTGCTCATCCTCCACAATAAATAAATCCTGACTTAAAGGCCAGGTCACTCTACAGCAATATTGGATCAGATTTTGCTCTGATATTTGTGAGTTTTTATTAATATCTCCCCCATCTTTGGTTGAAAAGAAACAAAAATTTGCCATCCTGTGTGGATATATGAATTGTATCGCAGGACTGCGAAATTCTAAGTTACACGAATTATTCCATGATGTCACATCGGCAGACAGCTTTTATGGGATACATGTAGTCTGATAAAAGCTATTTGCCAATGTGACATCTCTAAATAAGTAGTGTATATTTCATTTCCGTTGTGCTCTTACACTGATAATATATTTACACAAGATGGCAAATTTTGGTTCTTTCTGACAAAGGATGGAGGGGGTTTTTACTTAAACTCACAAAAATTGGATAGTAATCTGATCCGATATCGTTGTAGTGTGACATGGGCTCAAATCAGTGAACTTCATCTTAACAAAAAAAAAAAAAAAATCTGGCAATATAATGGTGATGGATGAAATCATCATGATAGATCTTTGAGATGTAGCAGACAACAGAGACCATTGTCTTAGTACCAAATTCCTTTCAAGTCTTAAAGATAGTTTGAAGTGCGAGACAATCGGCAACTACCTTGGTTCAAAAGAGGAATGTTTGATTACCTTCTCTGACTGCTCCCTGGTCCATTAACACATAACAATATTTTGATTTAAAAGGCGGAAAAAAGGTAAAATCCTGTACACCAGCAGAAGTAGAAGGATGTCAGAAAGTGTGAGTGAAAAATACCTGATGTTAGGAAGTGTCCTTGTCACCAATTTGTAAAGAATGATTCAAATCATTAAGTACCATATTCTTGACATTTTCATCATTAAATGAAAAGAATCTCTTAGTTTGACCATCCAGGCCAACTTCAATGTTGAGAGGTTAGAGCATCTGACTCGCAGGCAGGTGGTTTGGAGTTGGAGTCCTGGCTGGGTCATACCTAAGACTTTTAAAATGAAACCTACTTCCATTGTGCTTGGCGCTTAGCATAAGCAATGGAGTACGTAAAACAAATCCGTGAGCCACAGTTGGAAAAGAAGTATGTGGCAGGCCCGACTTAAACCAATTGATTAGAAACTGAGCAGTGAAACATTATCTAATTAATTTAGTTTTTACCATTTACCAACAAAATGTGAGTAGTGCTCAAGAAGTGTGACAAATGGGTATGAAATCTGTGAACTAAGTCTATTTCCTGCTTAAAGGGGCTCAGTGAATTGGTTCATGAAATTCAACCAATTTTTCCCGGTTATGTTTTCTTCACATACTAATGACAAATGATCAAACTTAGACAATCCCCATATCTTACATGCAAGTCACTGTTTCATGACAGTTCAATTTGGTTTCCAAAAATTTGTGACCAGACACTTTTTTGATTATGTACAAAGCCATTACAATTCAGGACACCACAAAATTCAAAATTGTTATTTTCCCCCTTTGACACACTCACTTATGTTTTTGAAAGTGAATGACATCCAATTACTCTAGTATGGGCTGCCTATCATTCCTTACAGGTAAAATCATGGTTTTGAAGGTATGGACGGTTTTTAAAGGATTTGAAATGGAAAGTTGAAAATTGAACCAATCAGTATTATCACTACACATTTTTCTGATGCTGAAAGTTACAGTAGTTCCGTGTGGGGTTTTGCTGTTGCACATATTTGTATTACAGCTGTATAGACAGTGTGCATTGTTTTCAGTTTTTAGGTGATCGTTGCTTATCAAACGGACAAGAGATTAATCCGATGTCTGTATTGTCACAAATGTCATTGAACTGTTTGGCAAACTGTCAGCTATTTCATATTTCTTGCTTGCTGTGTACAGACAATGCAATTCACAGAGTACACAGAAAGTGTGCAAGGAATGTTCTGCTCAACATACCACTTGAGCTTTGCACTCTGAGAAAGGTTCAGTTTTTCGTTTTGCCATAACTTGTTGTAACTATATTCAGGAACTTTAAACAGTCCATAATAGTCTAGACCTACTCTTTTTTTTCTCTCCTTAAATATTTGATTTTCTTGGAGGGCAAACTGTGTGTTGAACTTTTTTGTTTGTCTTCAAACATTTATTTTGCAGATATTTCATAACCTTGCCATTTAGAGACACCTATGGACCTTATTAAACAGATATATTGAAAAGTAATTTGATAAGTTTGTTGGGCAGAAAACTTTGACCTATGTGTATCAGGCCATACTGGTGAAATGTTAGTTAAGTTGCCCTGTGCTGCTTTGTATGGCTTATCAACGATATTTCAATCTTCCTTCATCTGTTACTTGTTCAGTTCAGTTTATATTCCTTTTCTCATTACAATACATATTTTTACAGATCAATGAATTGGCCCTTTTCCAAAAAGTAATTACAAAGTATTGTGAGAAAGGGTTTTCATATGTGTTGTTTTCAATGACATTTTACCATAGCAAAACAAAAACGACACTCATCAACTTTCTTTCCTGCAATCCTAATAGCTATTTAGAGTTAGATGAGGTTTAACTGCTCCGTTTGAAACCAATTTGTTTAAGTCGGGTCGTCTTTGACTGCCCTATATTCCGACACCCCTATGTTTCGACATGCCCATGTTCCGACAATTTCTTTAATCATCTACGATTGAGTTGTCAGAACATAGGGGTGTCGAAACAAAGCCTCTGTTGCAATGTAATAAATTTGTCAGAATATATAGGCGTCGGAATATAGGTGTTGGAATATAGGGCTGTAACCGGGTTGTCCATGGCCTTTTTCAAATTGTGGCTCACAGACTTGCTTTCGCATATGCTGATCACCAAGCACAGTGACAGTTGTCTCTGTTTTTAGAGGCTTCAAAATGACCCAGCCAGGAATTAAACTCGAGACCTGGCTGAAAGTCAGATGTTTCCAAGCAAGGACAATACTAACAATTTGGAAACAGGTCTATGGAGTAAACAAATTTGCAATGGCAGACATGTAATTTTCCATACAATGAAATAACACAGTCAATTGAGCAAAGGAATGAAAAAATTGCAGTAACAAGAAGAGAGAGGAACCAGGAGGATATTTGTAGCCTGGTCCCTTCAAGTGCATAATTATGGAACGTCTAATTGATAAGACTTAGACCTTGGCTTAAAAAGAGGAAAAGGGGGGGGGTGGGTGGGTGGGGAATAGACGTACCAGAAAATGTAAATACATTTGTCCAGTTCAGTGACTTCCATTGCTCTCTAAAGGTGCTAAAACTGACAGCATTCTCATATCATACCAACTAAAATTTTTAGGCTTGAGAAAGGAGGGAAAATGAGCAAAGTTTCAAAAGGTCCTGAAAAAAGGAATAAAAAGGAAGTGAACTCATAATTCTAATGTTCTCAATGTTCAGATACATTGTTTTGTTTAAAACGCACAAATATGGGAACATCTGACTGTTTTAAAAGGTCCTGGAAATGTAGGTCAAGGTCATTGAAAGTCATGGAATTTTATTTTGAAAGTGTAGAAATCTGGATTGCTCATTTTGTATAATTTGATATCATTACAGATGATCAGTCCCACCCTGAAAGACCTCAGACTTTGGACATTGCCAGACCAAGACCGGCAGCCAGACATTTACCTACACCTCAGCATCCTTACCAGGTTGGTGAGGATGCCATTGTCAGTAAGTTACCCATTTGTCTTTAGCTATGCATGGTTTTGCTGTGAAACTCCTAAATTTCTGTTGCTATATAATGTGTAATCATTTCTGGGGGATGGAATTGGCTTGAAGAAGAGATGTTTTACATATACATGCAGTGGTTAAATTTATCCAGTCTCAAGGGAAGATGAGAGCAAGATTTCAGAAACCTTTCTGTAGGCCCATGCTTCTATTTGTCTTGAGTAAAATGTGGTGGTGTTTTTGTAAGCACTAATGTTAAATTAAGTAAATTTTTAGTTGATTGGGGACTTCATTGTCATAGGAAAATTCAGCCCATCATGAAGGTTGGAAATTGTTAAACATTTTGTATGAAATTTTTCTTTGTTGAAAGTGGACATAAACTGAAGTTGTCATACTTTATATGATTGGTGGAAAATGTCATGGAAAAATGTTTCCAAAACTAGACAAGGTGGCCTGCTTACTAGTAATGTAGTAAATAATTTCTTGGAAGTTAACTGCATCCATGGTCAATTAAATTGGTTGAAATATGGCCCAAAGAACTTTGTGATTGGAATGAGTTTTCTTTGTTGGTAATTTCCACGATGTATTCAAAATTGTACAGTTAGTAATAATTGCTATATCCTTTGTTCTCTTTCGCTTTCTCTCTTACTAGGAAATAACAATGCATCAACTTCATCCCCATCCAATATTATCAGCCCAAGATTCTATCACCAGTCCCCAAAACGTTCCCAAGCATCTCCGCACCATCGGAAGACCTCTAACACCAGGAGTCCCAAGACATCCTCCACAAGTCCTCCCTATATTGTGACTCATTCACCGTATCAGTATCCCAGTCCTCCACCATCATCATCATTACTGGATGAAGATAGCATTCAGAGACTGGACTCCTCCTCACTCATGCAACCTCAACCAAGAGGTCAATATTACCCACAGCACAAGGAATTTATGTAACTCAGTGGTCAGAAACATCACAGGTATTGCTATTGTTCTATATCTTAAAGAGATGGAGTTTCCTTTGTGCTTAAAAGTTACTGTCTTAGACACTACAGATCCCTGAATTCAGGTGAAACCAATTCAAAGTTTTCTGGGGGTTAAATTTCCCTTGCTCAGCAAAACTATTTACAAGGACTATCCATAGTGCGACAAAAAAGACACATCAACTGTTGTGGCGGTGTAAATGGTTCCAAAAATTACAATTTCTTCAAGATTGTGTCATGAGGTGTTAACTCAATGGCTCTTTTGCAATCGTAGCCTGATACAATCCATGCACCATAGTGTCTGTGATTTACAAGTGCAAATCTTCTGTGACCAAGAAGTTTGGTTGGGTCATAGGTCTTCATAGGGCTTGACCCTCACCAACAATGAATACTTCACCTTGCAAGTTGACATTATGTTGGTGGAGTTCTGCCACTGAAGCACCTTCTCTGTAGTCTTCTTGGGTCTGGATACTGCTAAATAATTTGTTTCCTGGTATTTTAATCTCACTTATTTTGTTATGGCATTGTTTGCACATTTTATGATCACATAGTAAACTCTCAATTTCAGTGCCCCATTTGCAGTAAACATAAATAAGGGTACTGTTTTTTAAGTCTGGTTTACCACAGAACTAGTGTAACACTATGTAGCAAATATCAAACAATACCGATAAGTGAAACGGCACATTAGGTTATGTATATTTTTACTTTCCCTTTTACAGCATCAAGCTAGGGTGGGTTGGTAGGACTGGAAGCAGAGAACCACCAACTTCAGACAGGGCATTAATCCAAGAAGATTTTGAAGGAAGTTCCATTCTTGTCGAGTTTTGACATTCAAATGTTTTGAAATATTTTCCACAATACATTATTCATCTTCCATTTCGTGCTTATCGCAAGGTGGCTCTGTTCCAATGTGTTTAGAAATCACATGGTAACTGAAACTGGTTTCTTTGATATTTATTGCTTTCTGCTCTCAGTTGTGTAGTGGTCTCGAGATCATGTATAAATATATGTGCTCAATACCACTGTAAGCTAATTTATCTTTTTGTATTCATTATAATAAATCTATCAGATTTTCAACGATTTGTTGCATAATATCGTATATTAGTGACTGTGTATCTATAAATTGAAATGATATATTTGTGTGTATGATATTAAAAAAAAAGCATTTAAATTGTCTCTTTTGTTCTTTGACGCTAAGCAGTGGGTACTCGGTCAAAAGAGGAAGTGAAATCATGAATCGTGGAGGCAAATATGCAGTTTGGCTGGTTCCATCTGCAAAACAAATGTTTTCATGTCAAAGAGAGTCAATTTACCAGGCATAGCATATATGAACTATGACCGTCTTCCATATTAGTTACTTAGTGTAACTGCCTAGACAGTAAGCTCTTCTACGTTAGCCCCTACATTAGAATGGGATTTTTTCAGTTCAAGCCATATATTTTCATGGAAATGTTTTTCTTTTGAAAAAGGATGTTAAGAGTATAAACCTAGACTGACCTATATTTTTGTTTTAAATCAATGCAAGTGTTTGCTTAGTGACTTACAACCAACCTGAAATATCAAAATTTTATTGAATAAAAGGGAATAACTTTGGGCCATAATTCACTATAATTTTGAGGGATACAATTTTACTGGCCAGACTGATAGTTGGTCATTTTATTGCAGCTTTTATGTATTTCTGCTTTATAAAAATTATCCAATATGATGTAGTATTTAAACTTTCGAATCCCAAGAAATTTGAATTTGATGAAGATCCCTATTTACAAAAGTTCAATGAGTATAATATTAATGTGGGTGTGTGCTGTTTTAGCAGGTCATGAAACAGATTCAGTCACTGTCATTTAGAAAAAAGGATTTTGTGGAGGTCAAAACTTATTGCTATAAGGTGTTGTATTTGTGGGTGAGATGGGAGTGGCTAACAACACAGACTATTTTGAGTATGGCTCTATGTACAAGGTGTGGAGGAGTTCGATATAGGTTTATTATGTGCATACGAATGTGGGAGGTTCTGTTCATGAAGCCATGGGTCTACTAATGTTACACTGTAGTCTTGTTAGGCAGCATACATTTGCTTGTTGCCTATCCTAAAATGTATGTATGTTATAATGACATGAGGTTAATGGGTGATGGTAAGAGTGGGTGGGGAGGTGAATTGAGGGTAGATAATTTTTCAGAGACTGACTGTTAAATTGCACTAAAGTATTCATATTATTAGGACGTCTGTCAGAGATTTTGTAAAGTAAGATATATTGTGTAGGTATGGTATGTTACCTGGTGGCCAGTTATTTGAAGTGTAGTATAATATTTGAATGTCTGTTGTTGTGCACTTGTGATAGATGGATTAGAATGTAAGGGTTCAGAAACAGCGTGGTTCATGTAGATGTAATTATTAAACTCTATAGGCCTATCTTTTACAAATGGGAACAAATATAATACAGTATATTAATTGTCGAGCTGGTTTCTGACAAATGTAATCAAATGCACTCACACTCTCAGGTTGGCCAGGTTTTATTCTTTTTTTTTTTTTGAATATTATTTTGAACATGGTACACCTTTTGTGGGTACATGTACTAATTGCAGCTTTAATATCTAGATCACAAACTTTTGAGTCACAGTACAATGAAAGGAATCTATGTACTTCTTGTTTATCAAGTTTTTCAGTACAGGATGTCATAGGTTATGTCTGTGGTATTCAGTGTGTGCTTTGACAAAAGGTTATTCCTTGACACGGTCCCTTTATATAACAAAGAATATTTTTTGTTAAATATATCTTCATGCCAAAACCCAAGTAATGCTTTAATGTTTCACTGCATGTACTTAAAAAATAAATTGCAGTTTATTTTTTTTTCTTTTATTTTTGGAGGGTGAGTTAGTGTACATTCCAAGCCTGGTCTGTAGGTGAACTTTCACTGTAGATCATTCCAACTGGTTGACCAAGTCAGAAATTTATTTTCATGAAGTTGATTCCATTATTCTCATGACCAGATGCAGGGTTCTCTTCAGTACTCCACAGTCATCACAAACCTGTCTTTGGTTTAATGTTTTGTTTTAATCCTGAGTCCATCTTTTGTAAACATTTTGCCATTTCATAATAGCTATCAGCATAGGTAGTCAGCAGATGTTGATAAAACTCAACAGCAGGGGCCACAAAAGGAAAAGGTCTTTTGTCTCCCATGCAACCAAGGGGCTTATTGCTAAAAGCAAAACCAGGTTTCTTGTTGAAGCTAAACGTTTTTTGAAGTGGGCCAAAAGAATGAAAGTTGCTCTCAAGTTAAAATAGGTTTAAAAAGTGTTTAATTTTCCACCCAACATCTTAATGACTTTAGCAAAACCTAGTATTCAAGCCACAAGTAGATTGTTTCTTACCTATGTCAATCCAACCCTGTGCTGGCCCAACCCCAATTAGACAAATGTCAGTCTGATGACAAAATATTTTCTAAGTATGTGAGGGATCCTAGCCTTTTCTAGTCCCAGCAGTGGGCATACAACTCCTCAACACATTGTGCTCCTACTGAATATTCTGTACAGCCCATTGACCACAGACAGTACAGTGGGTTGCAGGTGGTCAATGGGCTTTTCAGAATATTCAGTTGGAGCACAATGTGTGGAGTGGAATTCTGCTGGGGACTAAGAAAAGTTATACTCCCAAAGTACTATATGGAAACATGTTCCTGTCACGTCTGAGATACATATGAAGGCATCAATTTTTAGACGAGGTTTTCTCAGTCGGTTCAAGTGGGGCCAGCCACTGACAAAGACATTGTTTTAATCCAATTTTGCCAGTTTGTGGTTTTCTTTAGTCCATTGCTAATGCTGAGCACCAGGTAGAATGGCAGTAGATATCATTTCACTTGACCATGCAAGATGCACAACTTCCAGTGTTAGTGGTTAGAATACAGAGACTGTAATCCAGTTCAGCTAATACTAACATAAATATGTTTAAAGAGAGAAATTAATGGAGTAGAGAGGCTGACTGGTCTGAATATTAAATTTTTTGACCCAGATGATTCCAATATGCTTCTGTTTTATTTGCAAGTACATGGGTCCACAAATTCTTCCCCCTCACTTTGTGTGATGTATCCAGTGTTGTTCATCTGTACTATCAATTTCTTTGTGTGTTTGACTAAACTAAATATTGTAAAAGTATTCAAGTAGGCAAATGCTCTCTGTCAAAGGTTTGCATTTTTAGAAATATTTAAAATAATAAAAGCATTGAGAAATTGTGAATAAGAATTTTATGTGAGAGATTATTGATAACTTGCCATTGTGGGTTGCTTGCTGGTACTATTATTTGTGGTATGTTCATGTATTCTATGGAGCAGTCTTTCATTATATTGTGTACCTTTTCTATGCAGAATCAGAAATATAACTCCATCCTACCCCAAAGCATGAGAGGTTATAACTTGTTGGGGGAGGGGGGTGCAGGGGCAAAAATGGCACTATTCAAAATTGCTCTCTGTCTACTCCTTTGCCCCCTCCTGTCCCCTATAGCGTAGAAGCTATGCCAAGAAAAAACTGTAAATAGACTTAAAAGCATGCTTATGCTGTGAAGTATCCCTTAAATTATTCCAAAATATGAACCATGTGTTGCTAGTCTTGTAGAACAAGAAGGTATTAAAAAGAAACTTTGTAATTTTTACAGAATTGCAATAATTACTGATCTCATGAATAGCCAGGGTTTGCCCAACTGTGTATCATGTGATGTATCGATGTCTCTAAGTGTGGTAGGTTTAATAAGTTGCACCTCGGGGTCTGTGGGATGCCTGTACATTTATGTTTGTTTTTTGTATCACTAGATTATATCTGCCTTTTAGAAGGTTACCAAATGATGGTGATTAATGGCAGATAATTGTGACCACAAAATCTTAATCATTAAATTTTTATGAAGAAAATGAGAAGAAAATGAAAACATGTTGTCTTTATTTATATATTGTGTGTGCTTTATTTGAGCCACTATCAGCTGGGTATTTACACAAGGATGGCTTTCCTCTTATGGCCTTCTTCTCTCAAACACAAGGCATGGAGAATGATTTTTTGGAGAATTGCAGAGTAATCAACCATGATAGATTCATCTATCGATAAGGTCATGTGTAGATCAAATTCTAAGTTTTGACATTTCATAAAAAATTGCACTTACAAATTTAACCCCACAGATTAACACCTTTTTAAACAACAGAAACATTAATCTTCAATATTCACATTTAATAAACCTTAATCCATCAATCTGGTAACATGGATTAAATTTTGAACAAAGTTGCACCCATATATCATTGCACCCGGACATCATGACATGTGTATTACTTCCAAATATGAATAGAGTATACCTTTCCAAGAGCATCCAGGCTGAAATTGTCCAGGTATTACTATTAAATAGCTTAATCAATTCTGCTTCTCAACAATCTCATTTAAAGATTGCATGCTTGAAAACCAGTTTGTTGAAAGTCATGAAGATGCAGCCTTTTTGACACAAGTACCCCTCAAAACATTTTTGAGAGAATCCCCTTAGCTATTGAGACTAAATATACTCCTGAAAAGAACCATGCATTTAAATAGGAAAAACATGCAAGAAACAAAATACCAACAGTTTTACATGTTTTGTGTAAGGGTAAGCTACATTTCAATTGTTACTAATATAAACATAGCAGGCTACGACATAACATCTCCATCTCTACAAAACATATTCCTACCACCCTCCATTGGCTGATGTTTTAGTCTGTCTGTCTTCCTTTTGTCTGCTCATCTCCCTTTTGGTCTTCAGGCAAGATAGCCTAGCCCTCAACTAAATATAGATTACATTCACATTTTCACTGTTTCTCTTGATGATAGTACCATTCAAATCATGCTGAAACAGTTTAGCAGAATTCCTCACCCCTAAATACTTCAAAAACTCAAACCAATGGACCAAAACATCTGAAAAAACACATTTTGAGAAAGAAAAATTTCTCACCAAGCCTTACTGACAACCACATTGCAGGCCTCAAAATTCATGAAGGCCATAGAGGCCATGGCTGCCATAAATTTTGTTTTGGCCTTTGACAGGCATTTTTCAAACACTTATCGAAGGCCACTTTTGGCTGACGATGTGTCAGTCAAGCTGCTCTGCATGTGTTGAACTACTGTAAATCAGGCTTCGACAATTTTTTTCTTTTGTACTTGTAGGACGGGCTAGCTGTTTTCTCAGTCTACTTGTCCGCATAAATATCTACTTGTCCAATTCAAATCTGTTGAGTATATGTGATTTTTTGAAGTCTAAAAATACAAATGCCATTTTGCGCAACTCAAAAATTTAAGGCTGGGGGTACTTGCCCAGCAGGCTGCAACATTGAGCACGGTAGTTGCCCGAGTGATTTTTTACTTGTCCCAGGCTGTCGGGCAGGGGATTTGTCGAAGCCTGTGTAAATACCAAGTGCAATTCCTTCATTATTTCATTTTTGCAGGAGCATTCCAAATCACAGTGCAGTGCACAAGAACCAATGTTTCTTTTTCCACTTTCATACTGTTCTGTTGATATTTGATTTGCATACATATGCTGATCAATCATTCATAGGCATACTGTACACTCCCTTGTTCTGTCCTTCTTTCAAGTGTTTTGAATGTTGGTATTGGATGAGAGAATTTGGCCTTCGTTTAACCAAAAAATTGTTCGTTACGAAGACCATGTTGGCCTTAGAGTGGGAAAAATGAATTTTTAGGCCTGCATTGTGAGTTGCAACTGATTCTTAATCACCCCTCAAATCATGGCTAAAATAACAAAACTGAAGCTAGACAATGCTGAAGAGTATATTCTACGAAAAGAGAAGTATTGATCTCTTTACTGGATGGTTATATGATAAAAGGGTAACTGGGATGTGACACCACTAGAGATTGGAGCAATTGTTCCATTTATATATACCATTTATCTATGGCAATATGGCAAAATAATTTTACTTCTGGCCATCACAATAGAATTTTTAAGCTGGCATCCTTTCCAACAGGTCTGGTGTATCCAACCTTCTGAATAAATGTCTTTTTGTGAGCTGCCAGTTTTACTTTCCTCCACCACCACCCATCATTCCTCCAAGACCTCCCCCAGCCCCTTGCTGAAATTGCTTCATCATATTCTGTAGGCCATTCATGCCTCCTAGTTGATGCAGCACCCTAGGGTCCATGGCACGTGCAATTGACTGGTTCAGTTTCTGCATCTGAGCTGGATTGACATTCTTTGACATATCTCCACCTTTGAATAAATGAAATACAAGATAGACTGATGGTTAGATGAGGCTTTACAGCTTGGTTTCTAACTAACTGGTAAAGTCAGCCAAGTCACAGCATTTATCCCCAATGTGGCTCACTGGCTTGTTTTCCCTACTCAATTGCTTCTGCTGAGCATCAACTACAATAGACCTATTTCCAAATAGCAATTACAATGAATTGTGGGATAGAGTTTTGGGTGTGCATCAATTTTCACCGCAGTAAAATGCCATTGACAAAGATGACAAACACCAAAACTCTGTTCCACAATGTATTTGCTATTTGGAAATAGGTCTATGGCAGCTGGTTCCATTTTTGAATCTTCAGTATGACCCAGCCAGGAATCAAACTCCAGACGTCTTGGCTACGAGTTGGATACTCTAACCACTTGACCATAAAGAAATACAAGATGGTAGGTGACTAATTTAGCAATCTCGTACAAGTAAATTAAGTTAGATGGAATTTTACGGCCCAGTTTCCAACCTTTTGGTTCAAGTCGAGCCAATCACGGCCTTTTTTCCAGTTGTGGTTCACTGGCTTGTTTCCCCTACTCCACACTTACAGGTAGCATAATGCACAACGGCAGTAGGTTCCATTTTTAGAGTCTTTGGTATGACAAGACCTGGGGATAGAACCCATTGCCTTCCATGTGAGAGGCGGATGCTCTTACCGTTAGACCAAACACAAGTACATGAAAACAATGCTTTATTTGAGTGGACTCAAAACTAGCAAAACTGAAAATAAGGAAGATTTGAATTAGAAACATGTTTCTGTACAAATCTTTTAATTTTGAACAAAAAGAAAACATATCCAATATCTGCAGAGACAAACAAAGTTAACTTTTACAAAGGCGAAAAAAACCCACTACTAATATTTTTATATTTCTATAAATATTAACTCATTCACAATTTGGACCTTTTTTTTACTTTTATTCATTTTTATCCACTCACTAAAGATGGTGCTCTGATGGGGGAAACACTTCTTATTTGAACTGTTTAAGTGTAGGGATGTTAGATTTCTCAGTTTCAGAGCTGAATATCAGACTGCTAAAATGAAATGATCTGAGTGAAGGAAACTTGGATATTTGAATACCTAGGAGCCCTATAGGTACAATTTGGTGCAAGACTGAGTAAAATTTGAGAAAAAATAGGCATTTACTGAGTGGGGTGGGGTGGGGTGGATGGGGTGAGGGTGGGGTTGGGTGGTAAACACAATTCTGTCCCACTGCTTTGGTTTAGATAATGCAAACATAATGTGTACTGATGTTCAAAACACAATCTTCCAAGGATTCAATCACTTATGCTTTCATGTCTCAAACACGACTAGATATACAAGATTGATTACTAACACACTCCGAAGGTCCAAAAATGAGGAAACATTCACTTACCTTTAAAGAGCCCTTTGATACCACCCATCTTCTTTACCATCTGAGCAAATTTCTGGTACTGTTGTAGTAGTTCTTGTACCTCTTTGACTGAGACACCTGCACCCCTAGCCACTCTCTGCACCCTGCCAGGTCCACGGACAAAGGTCTTTGCACCCTCACGACTATCCAATTCTGGGGGAATTCATTAAACCAATATTTAATTTAAAAGGACAAACACACTGAAGTATTACCTAAACTGAAAACATGCAGTGAGCTTGAGTGACTTATCCGAATCTACTTCAAGGAAATTCACTACTTCTGCCAGGAGTCCAGTAGCAGTTCCCATTTCCTTTGAATTGCAACTTAATACTGTCAAAATATGTAAAATTGATACTATGGTGGTTCCATTGTGTGTTACTTAATTACTAAATTCAAAGCAGTTGTTGAAACACATTTGACTCCACAATTATTTCTTTATTATCATATCTTCAAGTCTAACCAGTTAAGATAGTGACTTTGCATCTCACATGTTGAAGTAACAAGACTGTACCTACTGGTATATTGTGTGTCTTTAGCTTGCTAAAATTTATGTTCCAAACTACACAAATACAACCAAGGTTCATTACTCCAAAGTTACTGAAGTCTTCCCATTTTCAGCTTATCACACAAACAGAAACTTGATGACTCATGCAATGTGTTAACTGACTTACAGAAAATGGTGCAGCCACAAAATATGAATCTTTATATTTCATCTCACAAATTCTACCATTTATAACTTTCAAAGCCAAAGAAACACACACAAACTTGGGTAGTTTTTTGGTGGGACACTAAGCTGCTCACTCTAATATTTTTTCCATTGCACCCAAGTTGTGGAAGATGTTATACAAAGGCTTGTTGTGATGAAGTTTGTTAGTTAAATAAGCCTTCACAGCTCAGTTTCTAACCAACTGGTTTAAGTCAGGCCTGCAACTTACTTTTTTCCAGTTGTGGCTCACTGACTTGTTTTTCCTACTCCAATGCTTATGCTGAGCTTCAAACACAATGGCAGTAAGTTCCAATCCTTTTTTATAAATTTGCATTTTTTAATAGGTATAGTAGTGATGAAGAATCTACATCACCACTCCTTACCTTTATTTACACTTTGTTACCCCCACTTAGCCTCAGAAAGTCCCTGATAAATGGGGATTACAAAGTGTAAATAGGAGGTAAATATAAGGACTCGTAGATTCCCAAACTAGGGAGTTTTAGGAAAACAGGCATTAGAATAGATACTCATGAAAGTATGACTTTCTTCACAAAAAAAAAAAAAAATCTTCATGTCCACCCCCCCCCCCACATTTATGCCCCTAAACCTTGCATGCACAAAATCATGCATGGGGTGTGCTACCCAATTTCAACATGAGGATACAAGATAACTGATATTGACCTTAACTTTTCATATCATGGTCAGGTGCCTGGTGCACCCTGATTGCTAACAGCCAGTGTTTATAAAAGTAAACTGTTTTTTCTCCTCTAGTGAGCCTAATACATATTTAACTTTCTGTTAAAATGAAAGCATAATAAGTTTCTTGTAATCAATAGTCACTCCCAAAATTCCAGACTTAACAGATTGAAATTGTTTCTAATCCATTTTAAAGTAAGTTGCTCAGGAAATAAGTAACTCTTTCTATGGTACATCAACTCATGACTTGAGTCCCTGACTTAGTTCAAAAGGGGGAAATCTAGCTATAATTTTCCAAGTCAGTCAATTAAAGGCAAACTCACTCTACGACTCTCTGCTCCCCCTCTGCCCCCCCCCCCCTTGCCACTTACCTTCATCATTCATACTGTCCATTATAGTCATCAGCTTTTTCAATCTTGCCATGGACTCCTGTTCACTTCCTTTTGTCATGAAATCTGCACTGAATCCTGGGATTAATCCCTTTAAAACAAATAAAACACAAAATGTGAGTCACATCTGCTGGACACAGGATAGTTGACTATCAGTACACAGATCACACTGAGTACACTTCACAACTTTGTTGCAGAATATTTGAAATGGAGATTTAATGTAACTTTCTTGTTGTATCCCTGTCACAATGTAAAAGCTTGCAATGTAAACATGTGAAAATAACTGTGACCTAAAAGGGAAGTTTAAGAAAAGATTCCACTTTCACAGTGAAAGAGGAATTAAATCTTCACAAACTGGTGAAACTTTCATTAAATCAGATGTGTATTTCTCAAGATATCAGGAAATGAAATTACTACATTTGTGCTCCAAAGTGAGCAGCTTGAGGGCAGCAGAGATTGTATCACTTCCTCACATTGACCAGAAAAGCTTTTGTTTCCCTCTATTTGTCCACAATGTTGTGTTGGCCTTGAAGTTAATAGGAATAAGGCCTCCCTGTGGAGAATGCCAAGTTTGTGAAGTTCTCCTGCCAATGCTGCCATCACATTCTGATCATATGGGATTTTTGAGGAGAAAATTACTTGTCAAGTTTCAAGAAAAACAAAAGACTCTCCATTAATGTGAGGATGATGTCACATGTTCTTGCTTCAAATTCACTGTTTGCTGAAAATGTGACAAATATCATATCTTGAGAACCACACACTGAATTTCAATGCAAATTTGAATCTAACACATGAAAACTTGATCTGACCTTAATCCCTTCTTTTAAAAAAGCATGATCCCACGTAAAGGGTCAGGATCTCAAAATAAGATAGCTCACCAACCCTCAGAAATTACACTCAATACATAACTTTTACAGTATGTAACAGCAACCTTGTTTTACATCTTGGAGTCACTTTGGCCTGTTTATGGAAGGGATGGGATTTGGAAGGGATTTAATGGCTCAGTAAGTCTGGCCATCTGGCTGGCAACAGCCTTTTTTCCACTCGTGGCTCACTGGTTTGTTTTCCCTACTCCAATGCTTATGCTGAGTACCAAGCAGAATGACGTTAATAAAGAAGTAAATAATTTGAACCTAAGTGTCTTAAGTAATTTTCAGGGCTGAGGAGCTGTCTGAAATCCTACACTTAATGTGATGTAATACTCTTAAGTCAGAGTAGTTTTCACTCGCCAGCATGGCAAGTTTTTACATTGTAACAATTCCCCCTCTCCCTTTCATCATTAAGCATCTCCTTACAACAGAATTATATATATTGAAGGGCACGAGCAGTCACCAGAACTTGAAGTAGTGAAGTAAACTGTCCTGTTTCATGATTGGCTCTTGAGAGTCATGTGACAATATTTTTTCTCCACAGATGTTTAATGAGAAAAACTGCTTGGTTTACCTTGAGTAAGAGATATAAAAGTCGTAAAATATTATGAAAGATACTTTGAAGAGAAATGATAGAAAAATTGCTGTTGCTTAGCAGTTGCTTCAAAACAAGTTTGGGCAACTGCTCTTGCCCTTTAACTGCTCTGACAATCTATTCAGCACAGAGACTGGACGTTTTTATTTATGATGTATTTCATGATGAGATTATGAAATGTTCTTACCATTATTTGACTGAAAGGTCCCATTTTCATAATATTCTGGAATTGTTCATACATGTCACGTAGGGTGAATTCACCTAAAAAGAGATAAAAGCACATAAAAATGAATCGACAAAGGCATTGATGGAGATTCTAGATCTTCATACAAAACCATAACCTCAGACAGCACTGAGAATGCTGCATACTTGGATTGCCAGTACAGTGCATTGGACTGAGTCTGAGAAATGATTGTAATATCTTAAGAGCATCTAAAATTTTCTTTCCATGCATAATACATGCAAAATGAAACTTGAGGTTACCTAAATAGAACCAATTGCATTGAATGTTTCATCGTGATAAAGTTCTCCTTTTTTAATTCAACCAGTTGTAAGGTGTTGTGTTTGCCATTTTCAAAATGTGTTCAAGAAAGTGTAATTTGGAGATATTCCTTTCTTGCAAATGACCACACCAATTCACTACCACATTAATAAAGAAAGGAGTAGCAATTAGTGGAAGGATCAGAGGCCATATCACTGGGCACCATCACTTTGCATTAATGCCTCTCAAAAGGACCCACATTAAAAGCCGAACTTGTCTTTCTATACTATTTTTATTCAGTTGGAACATTTGGAAATTTTTACCTCATTTCATTTCTTAATTGGCTTTCCTGCCCTGTAAAATTTTTGCCATCTTGAGGCTATGTATAGCAATGCAATTTCCATCTCTGGTTTCAACCACAGGCCTTTTTCCAAATAGCATCTTAGCCCTTTTGCTATGGAAGGGGGTCCATCCTGCCATACTGAACTGTGTATTACATTATGTATACACAGTGCGTATGTACCGGTTCCACATAATACTACGTTTTTGTATGAATTACGCCATATTTGCACTTGCTATGCCCCAAGAGGATGCATATGTGTTAAATGTCTCCTCTTGAAGTCTATTGCATGTCCAAAAGATGATCAAACACCATAGATTTATAATTAGCTATGCCAGAATGCATCTGAAGGCTACGGTTTTGCAACGAAACCATGCATATACAGGCTAGGTAAATAATTATTTCACAGCAAAACCATGCCTATATAGTCATGGTAAGTTATGGTTTTGCAGCGAAACCATGCATACCGAAGGGGTTAACTAGAGCACCATCGGTGCTGATGGCTCAAACCTGTTGAATTAGTGCACAATGATGACTTCCAGTGCCAAGAAAATCACTCCCCATGCAATGGGTACAGGGACTGTTCTTGTCATACAAGGCTATTATTTTTTGAACAGATGTGCCCACAATTTAGAATGTTTAAATTTCTCTCTAGCAAAATGACAAGTAACTCAACACTTTTTAGAATGATTAACTTTCTCTAAGGTGTAGCCTTAAAGTGAGAAGCCTCTGTTACCATGCTTTCTGTTTTTACAGAAATCAGAAAGTCTAGTTAGCAAGGAAGAAAGCAAGTTTAATGAGCTATGATAACACAATTAGTAAGCAAGAGCTTACTCTCTGAGCACAAGAAAAAAAACTTGACCCTCTTCATCCTTACCTCAAGCAAGTCTAGTTTAGAAACGGTGTAAGGTGACTCTACCCTTAATTCATCCTACTGAAGTTGAGTATGTCTACAAAACCCCTGCATGCACTCACAATACAACTACTGTTCTCTTTGAACAAGATCTGTTTACATTAACCTAATCAACCTCAGATGATTGACAATCTTGCACCCAGACAGTTTGAAAGGGAGTTCAGTTCAATGGGAAGCACTGAATTTGTGAGACTGGTAAAAATGGAGGGGTGGCACAAAATTGGTCAGAAAGGTGTCAAAATAATTATTTATCCAAAAATGAACAAAAATTTGTAATCAGCACATGCCAGCCTCCCATCTGAACAATTTTGAGAACAAAATTGCAATGCATCTGGGAGAAAATGGCATTTCAAAATATTTACACCTATGACCTCAATGACCTTGAATAAACAAGGTAAGTACACGGTTTAACAACCACTATCTGAGGAATATTATGGCCAACTTTCAAGGACATTGAGCACTATTTGCAGGAGAAGTGACACTTCAAAAAATATTCACAAAACAGCTACTAATGACCCCTAGATGACCATTGACCTCAATTTTTTGAACACAACAAGTAGCCCTATGTCCAATGACTGATGTGTTCAAGTTTCGTTTCAATTAGTCAACAAATGTGCCCCTGAGAGCATTAAAGAAAATTGTGAACAGACATGATAGATAGACGGATAGACAAAGTGACGGTGGAAAATTACAAAAACTCAAACAGCTCTTTGAGCTGGTTTGAGCTAAAAATGATTGTGGGATGAAGTTTTGGTATGTGATGTTTTTGTCAAACCCATTTTACCATAGCTAAAAATGGCACACCAACATTCTATCCCGAAATCCTTAAAGCTATTTGGAAAAGGACCAATTGTAAAATCACACTCACCATGTTTCAATTTGTTAATAAGTTCCTCGTTGTTGTCCAAGTTGAGTTCATTGACCTTATCGATAAGCCCCTCAATATCACCCATTCCTGTCACAAAAAAACAGATACAACACATAACACCCAAGGCCTAACACTTCAACAATGTCTGCGGTTAAAGTTTTTGGCCAGAGTATAGATAGATGGGAGGTGTGTTTGTGCAGGAAGGGGGATCACCATCCCTCCCAGCATTAGCTGCATTTGGCAGATATTGTACCTAGCAACAAAGAGGAACTTGAAAATAAAGTTGCTCCACAAAGTATTGAATTATTCGATATTTAACAAAATGAATATCCCTTCTTAACATCTTTCATTCACTTCTGAAACTCAGATCCTATTTCCAGCTTTCAAATGCTAACAAACATGTATGCATATACTTTTGACACCAGAAAGTAGTGATGTGGCAATAAAAATGGCTTTAAAAGGACTGATTTGACTTAGAAAAATATCAATCAGCATACCGTAGTATTCAGTTTTACAATGCGTTCTTTCCTTTCATACAATTAGTCACATTCACAGATTTTTTGACAAATTTTAAATTTTCTTTTGTTTTTCAGCTTCTCATCATCCATCTTTGTGTTTTCTTTATTTTTTTTTCTAGGGAGTGTCAATTCCCGACAAGTCCTAAAGGATTTCAAAGTGCACTTCCTTTCACACTCTCTCTGTTACTTATTCACTTTGTGATACTTGTTTTTATCTTGTATTGTGATAAACCAAAAATAAATAAATAAAATGAAATTTGCAAGACACCTCACAATTTCATAACACAAACTTCTGCATGCAAATTAGATTTTCTTTAAATGCAATAACCAATTACGAATTTTTTGCTTAAAAAGGGTATAAAACAATCTTGTTGTTAATAATCTCACCTAGAAGCTTGCTAATGAATGGCTTTGTTTTGAATTGTTCAAAATCATCTGTGTGTTCTCCTGTTCCGATAAAGATAACAGGACTTTTTGTTGCTGCAACCCTGAAATGAGAGATAATTTACATGTAATTACATTTTCTAACTTATTAAAAGCCTAGTATTTCATGAAATTGTTTACATGGGGTCATTAATTTTATCATTTTTGCCAGAGGAGAAAGTTCCCTATTTTTCTTCCTACCTGCTTCCCTAACCTCCAAATTACTGCATTGAAAAAATGATATAAGGAATTTTTAGCAAAAATTAAATAAGGTCTATGACCCACCCCTCTTACATATCTGTCTTCTGATACAAGAATCATCAAAATGCTTGATGCCCTATGATATATCTAATCTACTCTGGATATTTAAATTATATAATGTGCCTCAGGCCAAGGTATCTAATACAAACCATCTACAACCATTGTCTACCAGCCATCTTTCCAAAAAGTTGGCAAAGAAAAGTGTGACAACGTCCTCCAACCCTGAACAGAGGCTACAACAGACCACAGTTGCAGATAAATCAAGCATACTCTAATAGGGTACAATGCTTTGGCACTTTTATTTAACCCTCATATCAGTCATGAGACACTGCTGTCAAATATTGATATTTGTGTTGAGTGTTATATTTTCGTTGGATTGGTGTCATGACTAGCAGAATGTCGACATTAATTCTACATAACGATATTTTTGAAAATGCATATTAGCCGTTTTACTGAAGTGGAGACACGGACTAATACCAGTAATATCAAAATACCACTACACGAGGTCACATTTTTACGCGTTTTTTTCCTTCAAAAATTTTATCAGATCCCTTTCCAGCTTATGCTTGTACATCAACTCATTGGTGGAAGAAAAACATCTACAGAAGTCCATTTAGGGGAGAGCGATTTATCTAACTGGGCAGCAAGGGTAGTTTGGCAAAAACTGCCAGTCAGATAAAGGACTCTGCCCTTAACAAGGTCGGACCAGCTGATAGCTAAAGGGTACCTTTCTCCAGTTTCGGCTCATTGGCTTGTTTTTCCTAACTCCACTGCTTATGTTGAGTTTAATGGCAGGAGGTTTAAAGTCTCCCGGCTGCAAGTCGGATGCTCTAATAACAAGAAATCTTTAGAGAACAACATACAGTTTTTGATTTGCATTACTCTTTGAAACACTGCTCCTCTTCAAGAAAAACAACAATACTCTTTTCTGCTTTATGAAACAACTACGTACACCTGGCCATAATATACCATTTCTGAAGCAAGGCAGCCTTGGTATATCTCACATGCTAAAGAAAACACTTAAGCCATAATTATTTCCATATAATGAATACCATTGTCATTTTCTTTCATAATGTCCTTTTGTGACTTTAAAGCCCAACTCACACTACAGTGATATCGGATTGGATTTTACTCTGAATTTTGTGGGTTTATTTACAATCTTCTCCATCTTTGGTCAGAAAGAAACAAAAATTTGCCAACCTGTGTTAATACATGTAATTTGAATCATAAGATTACAAAAATCTAAGTTATACTAATTATTCCATGACATCACATCCGCAGTCAGCTTTTAAAGGATATGGGTTGTCCAATAAAATCTATTTGTCAGTGTGACCTCACAAAATAAATGGTTTACATTTCACTTCCATGGTCCTCTCATATGGATGATATATTTAAACATGATGGCCAATTTTTGGTTCCTTCTGATGGTGAATGATGGAGATTCACAAAAATCTGAGCGTATTCCCATCCAATATCACCGTAGTGTGACCTACGCTTAAGACCATCTCAACCATACTCTCTACATTTTGAATGTTGCTACTTACGCACTTAGGGCTCCTCCACCTTTGGAATGTCCATCTAACTTTGTGATGATGACTGACGCTACGTCAACTTTATCCTTGAACGCTCTCGCTTGGTTTTCACAAGCCTGTCCAATAGATGCATCCATCACAAAGACTATGTTGTCTGGATTCTGTATAAATTATGAAAAAAGAACTAAAAAACAGAGCCAAACAAACAACAAAGCAGACCAGTCTACTAGAGATGAAACCAGAACATGTTAGGAAAGGTTGCAGTAGAATATGGCATGGTGCCACCAAGAAAGATTTCACTGCCAATGATCATTCAATGATGGATAGACTGTCCAAAAGTAGCTACAGGTATGGTAGGTAGGAGCATAATGGGTTATGGAAATCGGGTATTATGATAAACAACTGAGGTTTCATTTGCCCTTCACAAGAGATACAACTTAGTAAATATTCCCTTTACCCTTATACATTGGAGCACTTCAGATACAGAAAAAGTTCAAATTGACTAGGTTTCAATACTTTGTTTGCTTCTAGTTGACTACATCCAATCTCAAGATGTACCAAAACATAAATGTACTGTGTTGTGGCTAGCTGAATAAATTTTCTTGTGGTTGTAAACCAAGAAAGATACAACAAACTATTTCAGCAGACCTTCTTCAGCCAAGCTATTTCCTTCCCAAAATTTGCTTTGGAACTGTCAAAATTTTACACACACTAAATGCAGAAATGCATGGGAGGGTTAGTTAGTTATTTAAGCAGGTAAGATTCTTAACCACACACCAATATGAATGTGTTTTACAAATTGTCAGGTAGGTGAAAAAGAAGAGTTGAATAAAGTTTCAAATATTGTCCTATTTCACATTAAGTTTCAACTTCAGTTCAAATATGGTCCACTCCTTTGCATCCTACAACCCCCCCCCCCCCCCACCCCAGGAACATGAGAGGTATCCACAATACAAAGTTGGCATAAACTTCAGAATATATAACAGATATTTGCAGAAGATTTGGTTACAACACAGCTAGCTACTTGTATCATTTTAAAATGTTCACCCTTACTACTGCACGTATATTCCTCACTTTTTAGAATCACACACACAAGGCCTAACCCTCTCCTCTCTGTTATTTCTCAATCAAAGAAAATTAGTCAAAATATTGAACCAAAATATATGAACAAAGGGCTTGTTGCATCCCTTCAAGAAGGTCCTTGCACTGTATAATGACAAGGAAACACAGTATACCAAGTGCCTGGATGCTAATTTATTCTCTTGTTATACTTCTTGAGATCAGGGAACACAGTGTACCACATTTTTATGCTATACATTTCATAAGCTGTCTCACTAAAGCAACAAACAGTGTCACATTTTGTGATAAAAAATTGACCATTTCCAATGATGCGCCAACATGTAATATAAAAGTTTATTCCACTTACTATTGCATTAGAGACCTGCAACATTTCCTCAAAAAGTGAGTCTTCTTGTTTGTGTCTTCCACTTGTGTCGACAATAATAATTTCAAATCCCTCTGATTTGAATTTGTCCACCCCATCCATGGCCAGGATGACAGGGTTGTCTTCTGTGTAGCTACCAAAAAATGGTATTCTGGCTTTGGCAGCATTCTGTTTCAACTGGTCAAAGGCACCTGGAGAAAAAAAAAAATTCATTCAAACATTTGCCTCTTCATTAGTGCTGAAATGCTGAACCTTGTCAGTATCCTTTGAAGGCAGGGTTACCCTGGCATTGTTTTCTGAGAGGCAGCCACATGATTGTCCTCTTTCAAAATGTTGATGTTCTTGATGTGTCTTAACTAGACACCATTTTCTGTTTTTAGGTTAATCAAAGATAAGAGAATCAGTAAATTAAGAACCAGTGAATTAACTAAATGTGCACAGTCCTGAAGGCATGTGGGATTTTTAAACCTTAATATCTGAAGTCCATAACTAGCTGCTTGAATAGTTCTTCCAACAAAAACAAAAAAACAAAAACAAAACAAAAACAAAAAAACAACTTTATGAGAATGAGGTAAACATTTCACCAAGTAAAATAATAAGATGACATAAAAACTTCATAGAAATGCAAGAAGATAACTTACCTGCCCTAAATGTGTCTGCACAAATCAAACAAGCCTTCCATCCCTTCTTTTGGTAATAGTATGCCAGCTGGAGTATGAGAAATGCAAATTGAAAATGATTACAAAGAAGACTGGATTTGTTAGTTAGATCAGATTTAAAGACACAGCAAAAATGTGCTAAAATAAGCTAAATAGTGTGAACTAGATAGAAAAGTTCTGTTTTCAATACCATTCAAGCATAATTAAAATCCTTCCCTTTAGTCACATCTTATAACAGGTGGGAAGTACAGTAGACCTATTCTACAATCATACCCCACAGCAAAGAAGACTGGAGACACTAAAAGAAGACAAGACCGTGATGCAACATAACCTGATTAAAATTCCAAACTCATCTTCACCCTTTGTTTAATTCAATATTTTGTTATTAAAACACATTTTGCTATTAAAACTTTTGAAATTACAGGAAACTTGTACCTATTACTGGGTCAGGGCTGGAGTTAATATTGTTGGCAATGTCCTTGTTGCCCTATAAAATTTAATGACCATCAAGGGCATTTGGCTTCTGTGCCCTACCTGTGAGATAACACTGTGAGCAGTACAAAATAGCTTGTTTGACCTTGGTGACCCCTCAGTTCCCCTCAGATGGGGAAATGGTCTTGCCCTGCTGGAACCTTAATTCCGGCCCTTCTGGGTGAAACACTAAGTTGGCAAATTGCTCACTCGAGAAATACACATTATCACTGTACTACTTTTACGTCATAATCCTGTATGCTTTACTCACAGAGTTTTTGCATGACTCCAAATAAATGTTACCGGCAGTTCACATGAAAGTGATTTTGAATGTTGCTCTGCTAAGCAATAATTGTAGCAAAACGATTTATTGTGATGTTATCATTTTATTATTAAAATATTACGAATAACCAGGACAACCCTGAGAGAAAAGTCTGAATAAAAAACCCTAATTGTCTAATTTAGAAAACTGCGTATCAGAATTTCAGATTGCCAATTGGGGTGACCAGCCTGTCAGGCCTACAAAACAAGAAGCTTGTTTTATGAAATGTCACATACTTTTGTACAAGTTGTTGTTTTGCCACTTCCCTGAAGACCTACAAACATCACAACATTTGGTTGACCTTTGACAGGGGTCCATGCTTTCACACCTGGATCAATAAGCTGTGGAAAAAAATAAAAAGGTTGAGGATTAAAAAATGTTGAATCTTAAACATTATTAGAAAAGAAAGCAATAGCATAACAAATTCAAAGTTAACTTGATCATTACCACATCATTCCAACAATATACTACCAGTTGCAGCAAAAAATGAAGTGCAACTTAGACTTATTATAACTTGAGAGAGACACCGTCAAATCAGGGCTACTTTCAGAGACAGAGACATCTGATGACCTGGCATGACATTCCTGGTAATATTTTGGAAATTTCCTTTTTGAGCTCTATTGAACCGAGGAGACAAATCTTATGAACTCTTGAAAAATTTCCTTTTGATCTCTGGTCACTGTGACCGCAATATGATGACGTTTAGAATTCCTGTCCGAATCTAAAAACTGATCACCATCAAAAAGTTACCCTCACCTTAACAAGTTCTTTGAAGACAGCTGTCTGGATCATCTTCCTCTTGTTAAGGCCTGCTGCCATCTCCTCAAAGTCAATGACAGACTTCACATTTTCTTTGAGTTTTTTCACCAACTTGATGTTGACATCAGCTTCTAGCAGAGCTCTACAGATTTCATTGAGCATGGAGTTGAGGACCTAGCAAAATGACACAAGACCACTGGAGTTACAGATATTCATTGCAGTACAGGTATGGCAAATAACAAAATATAGCTGACTTGGTAGTGACAAGATATTACACAGTCTCATCCTATTGCCAACATTTAGTAATTTTGCTTATTCTCAATGTATCTTGGAATAAACTGTGGGAACAGATTCTGCATGGGAGCCTGTTCATGTTACACAAATGCAGGGTTCCAGATATAGTGGGCTGAACTGCATGCCACTTCTTGTTTGCGCCTGAAGCTCATAGTCTAATGTACAGTATCATCCCACCTGGCAAATTTTCTGCAAATTTAACTGAAACAATGCTGAAAAGCAGCCTTAGATAGTTCTAAAAAGACAGAAAAATTCCCCCCCTCCAAAAAAAATAAATAAAGAAATAAATAAAAAATTCATGAAATTACTCATATACTGCACGTAGATCAAGAACTGGAGGCAGTAACACTATTTTGGTCTAAAGTCCATGTTGAAGATAATTTCTTATCCCCAACTGTAAAATAAAAATGGCTGTAACATGCTCCACTTCAACCAATTGGTTAGAAACTGGCCAGTACAACTCCACATAACTAACTAAATTCTCCCCTTGGACTTAGTAAACCCCTCACCGAGGAGGGCATTTCTTAAACCAACTGCTGCACTGGTTCTAAATATACATGTGCTAGTTATAGAACCCTGCATGTATACACACTGTACCTGATAAACTATTATACCGCATGTTGGGTCAAACGATCTCACATGGAAGGCCCAAGTTTGCTCCCCAAGTCAAGTCATACCAAAGACTCTAGAAAAGGAACCTACTGTTGTTGTGCATGATGCTCCACATAAGCAAAGGAATAGGGAAAACAAGCCAGAAAGCCGAAACTGCAAAAAGGTCTTGGCCACCTCAACTTGAACCAATAGGTTGGAAACTGGGCTGTAAAACTCTAACTACTAACTGATAAACTATTATGAAATATCATGTTTTGAAAAGTTTTGAAGGTTCATGTCAATTTGGTTGTGCCTATGTCTTCCACAGTTATGCAAAATTGTTAAATCAAAAATTTTCTTTCAAAATTTTATCTTTGAACAAAAAGGTGCCTCTCTTCATCTGTATTAAGACCATATTTTCAGTTGAAAAAACCATCAAGTTAACTGACATTTGCAGAACCAAAATGCAAGGTGTGTCAACTCGTACTCATCTAGCAACTTTCTTCGAACAAGACTGTGATGTGTCTATAGAGAATTTATTCAACAAAAAAATGTTGTGGCTTCTTGTCAGACAGTATGTCATTTTGAAGTGTGGAATCAAAGATATTATAAACATAGATACCAAACTCCTATCCCTTCACTGTTAGACTCACTGACTTACCTTGGCGGCTCAATCCCAGGGGCAGAAGTGTTGATTAGACATGTGCACAGTTCTATTCCAAGATGTGCGTGCCCAACTATGCATGCGAAACAGAAAATTTCATTGTGGCAAGATGTCAGTGTGCATGCATTTTCAAATAGAGTTCTGTACGCACACAATGTATTTCTCCATGTGAAGTCCGGAATAATTGACACATTCTTTGGCATGTTTGAAAAAAAAAAAAAAACAGTAGTTGATTTTCTGTTTAAAGCGGGTAAGAATATTAACACGTGCATAGATCTGCACTTGTGATAGATACCATAGAAACTGACCAATCAGCAAGTCAATGAACTTTAAACCAGTCGTTGTGCGTTAAGGTTCAAATGTTCTTAGGCAGAAAGCTTCCAAGAAGCCTAAAACTGTTTCATGTACAGGTAAGTGAAATTTATTGAAGACAGTGTTTGCAAGAATTGCAATGTTTTAAAATCACATGTATTTATACGACCGGAAGATATCAATGAACTGTTAGCTTTCAAAATAACTAATCAGAGATCAGCACTTCCGCCTCTCTGTTTCGGCCTCCGTAAGGAGTCACCGTGCCATTTTAAGTTTGGTATCTATGCTTGTAATATCTTTGTGTAGAATCCCGATATTTCCAAACATCAATCCACCAATCAAAAGTCCCCAAGAAAGACATAAGTTATTTAGTTGGTGAAATGGAGTTTTACAGCCCAGTTTCCAAACTATTGGTTCAAGTCGAGCCAGCCACAGCCTTTTTTCCAGTTGTGGCTCAATGGCTTGTTTTCCCTATTCCATTGCTCGTGTGGAGTATCATGCACAATGGCAGTATGTTCCATTTTTAGAGAAAGACATTGGAAATTTATCTACTCAAAATATCCGTTACTGCTGCGAGATAGTTATACTTGTAGGAAACTACAAACTGACTGGCACATGATGTTGTTACAGGCTATATATATAGCCACGATGTTGCCGATAGATTTGGTGTAGCCACTCCAGGTAAATGTCTTGGACTTAGAAAATTTTGAGGCAAGTATTCCCAACCCAAAACACTGTAGTTGCAATGAGGGCAATGATGACTCGTTCTCAAAAACTATGTAGCCATCCATTTTTATGGGGTGTTTTCTCATGGTGGGGTATTCTATAGTTACTCTGGTACAAAATGGTAACTACTTGCTGGATCCTTGACACAGGACAAAGCTAGATTTTGCTTCACATCTACTTTCAAATGGTCTTTTCTTGTCAATATTTTGGTTAGAATTTAAATAGATGAAAATGCATTTGTCTTGTCGATGAAGATTCCATCAACTTTTTCTTAAAGTTTCAAACTTCATTGATGTCTTTTACTATTCAATGCGACACCCGTTACTGCCATGTTGCAACAATCTTACTGTAGACTTTAGTATACTTATATGTACTTACGTACAGGTATATGGTATTCAGTGCTGTGAACAACTGTTCACACATTCAGCGTTAGTCTACCTATAGGCAAGCAGACTACTTATACGTAAAAAAATACAACTCCGTGACTAGACTTGATGTTTAGAAAAAAGGTGGTAAAATTCATTCTTTTCGATGATTTTTGATGAGTATACTGAAAAATTTTTAGGTTTAGCCATAAATTTCGTTGCTGCCTTGCACTTGGATTTGAAAATTGAAGTTAACAGTTATTTTTGTCACATGTTAGTTCAAACATTACTTTCCCCCCCCAAGATTTTTAGGGGCGGAAAGTAACGGACGGAAACTCTAGTACCGAGGGCTGGTACATATATGCTAATTGTTGTGTCATGGGATGAGGTACAGTAGCTGTAAGACTAGGTTAGGCCTAGGCCACGTCGGAAAGTACATTTGCATTGCCAAGGAATCACGCCAAGGTGGAGGTGTTTGGAATTATACGCCACACCAACTTTTGCAATTGTATGCCAACTATTGTAATTTTCCATGTAGCAGCCGTATGCCAAATTTGTTGGCGTACATTTCCGTACGCCAAAGATCTTTCTATGAAAGACCCTACTTTCCAGTATGGGGCCTAGGCCTATGTAACTATCACACAACCCTGGTAGAGGGCTAAGGCTTCTTTTGTTCAATGTGGCTTGAGTTAGAGCATATAAGGTACCACTTCCAAACAGAACCCCTGTAAAGTAAAATGCTACTAGGCCTATAGGCTAAACAAACTTACATCCTCATCAATAATTGTTGCATTGCTAAGGCTTTTTAAGGCCGATGTAATCTTCCTTCCAAGGTCTGCGAGAACCATCTTGAGGAAATGATGTTGATGTCAATCTTAGATGGAATCCCGACTAAATACAGTTTCATTGACAGACCCAAATTCAGACAAATTACTTTAACACACACAGTAGTAATTAAATACAGCCAGTTACTGGTTTGGTACGAATGAGTGTGTGACCATATGGTCTGCCTAGAATGTACACTGTAGGCTACAGTACAGGCTGACTGTACAACTACAAAAGCGTTCAAGCCACTACAAATTGATACCACTGCACTGAATGTCAACAAGTTGAAACGGTTGAAGTGGAAGAACGAATGACTCTTCCATGAGGTCAGATAGACACAATTCCTATTCGCGACTGGTCTTTCCTAGTTCATCCACCGAGCCAGGGACTAAAAATCCAACGACGCTTCCTTCATACGGTTTACTTCTCATCTAAAAGTTAATTTTCTGTTAGCTTGGTCGACGTAACATCTCTAGCGTATGGCATCACAACAGGATATCATGACTATATGACGATAAGTAGCGCAGCGTACACAGTAATGTACGTGTCACATTGCATATCGCGGATCCCCAATCAGTACAACATCAGTACACATTGCGAAATCCGAAATTTTTGCGTATGGAACGCCAATTGAACAGTTTAGTTTCGCACACCCAGCGTTCCACCATAGTTATTATATACCTTTCCCTGGTTGGGAAACTCCTTTCGTAGACTGTGTGTGCAGAGACGTAAAAGCTGTATGGAAGTTCATAGTTCTGGTAAGGTGCTTTCGTAACTGTCCGTAAAAACGTGTTGAACTCTTCAAAGAGATGGAACCATTTGGAGTATTCTTCTCTAGCCAGTCCGATACTGGGATCTGCAATCCGACTTAACCTTTTAGCTGTCTCTCCGATAGCGAACTTCACAGACTACTCAATGTCGATGAAGATCACGTAATAAACCTTTTCTGACAACACTTTCCGATCCCGTGTATTCGTCAGCGAGGATCTTCGAAAGCAATAGCATAAAAAAAATGTTGTTTAACATGTATTTTCTGTTTATTTGAAAAACCATTTCTGTCTGCTTTTTTAACCAAATTTTACTGCTTTGTAAAACTTTTTCTGTAAATTTACAGAAATTTTAAAAGTATTTTGTATTTTTCTGATTTCACATAAATAGACTGTCATTTAACAAACATTCATTTTGTTTTTAAGCTGAAAAAGAAACAAAAATAAGCCCAAACAAACAAATAAGAAATAGCCAGAAAATTTTCAATATATAACATACATCGTTCTGCGAAGTTTCAGTTAAAAAAAAAACATTTTTGGCAAATTTATGGCCCTATTTGAAAATTAACTTACATTTATTATAAAAGCATACTTAGTTATTACGTTCTTAGTTATAAATATCATACAACTGGTGTTTTGTCGCACATTTTTAAGTAAAAAGAAATTGTAAGGCTCTAATTTCAGAGCACTGACAAGTATATTATTTTGGTAAACAATATCTGGTTTATTTGTATGTTCTAACGCAGTGGCGTACGCAGGATTTCTCTGAAGGGGGAAGGACATGCAGTATGGTCAAGGGGAGGGGTGTCCGGAAATTTTTTGACGTTTTCAAGGAGCCTACATGCAAAATGGTGCCAGATTTTCGACTTTGACAGGAACAGTGTTAAAAGTTGAATCGTGGTGGTTCATGAGGATAAAACTGAAACTTTTGTGCCTTGACATGCATTTCTTTTTATGCCATTTATGCTACCTTACGAAGAAAAACTTGTCATTAAATTTGCACACTTTTAGGAGTCAAAATAAAAGAGCATTGATCGGTATTTGTGGTTTTTCTTGGCCACAAAATGTTATTTTGTCATAAAGATTATCTAAGCGGAGCTCCACCATTGGTTGGCGCGGAGCGTAGAGAAAATTTGGAAAAATTAGACCCCTTAGATGGCCGGAAATAGCATTTTCCAGGCTTATACGACGAATCTAGCCAGTCGCTTTCTTCATTTGTCGTTTGCAATAAAATGCTCACTTCAAAATATGTTCGCAAACTGCAAAGTGATCAGAGAGTTAAGAGCTAATTTTACCCCAAATATGTTATTTTGCCCAAAAGACCGAGCGAAGCGCCACCATTAGTTGGCGCGGAGCGTAAAGAAAATTTCGAAAAATCAGACCCCTCAGATGGTCAAAATAGCGTATTTATGCTTGTAAGGAAAATCTATAGCATGTAGTCTTTTGATAGATGCCACCAGTGGGAAACAGAGTCTACCTTTTCTAAGTAAAAATTGGAATTTGACAGAATTTGCCTAGGTCTATTTGTAGGAATTAAAAAAAAAATTGACATCACTGAAAGACCTTGCAGGGACAATCCTTCCCCTTTGAAAATTTTTGAAAAATTGGGTGTCCCTATAAGCAATCTGGTACCACATATGCTATCTTTTGATGTAAAATCTGTGTTGATGAAGTTAGACTACGTATTTTTAAGAACAAAGAAAATGGCATCTGTGAGGGGGGCATGGCCCAATGGTCTCCCCTTCGCAAGCCACTAAGGAGGCCTAACAGTGGCTCGATCACACAGGATATCCTGTGAGAAAAGCAGTCTGTTAAGTGTAGAAGGCTACAAGGTACTGATTGTCCATTTATTGTTACACTCAAAGTGAGCAGAAAGCTATTTTCCCGAACTAGCTTGTAAGCCTCCAAGGATTAGGCTAAGTAACAAAATCTAAGTGTGCCAACGGATCCCGTTAATTCTACTTTCTAGATTTACTTTAAGTTTATCGTTAGCCATGGATTGTTTCAGCCCCATCCATCATTATGTACACAGAGTAAAATCGTACAGCTACTGCTAGATTGAAGAAGAACATAACAACCTCGGGGGTCTACGGTAGTGACTTGTCAGTTTTCACATCCTTTTACTGAGTATCACCTGAATAACAGCTTCCTGTGCACTGAAATGCACTGATCATAACCCCCGTGCGTATACAAGCACAAGAGAACATTCAATCTGCTACGCGGCGAGGACATTTCTGTGGAACGCGAATTGGACCGGTTCCTGCGACACTGACGAAATCTGAGTTAATTTGTTGCATGAAAATACGAATTATGTATGAGAAATGTCTCACAATTTCTTATTCTACGAAAAAATTTGAGAAATTTTTGTGAAATTTTTGTAATAATAAGAAGATTCATCAAATTTCCCCAAAAAATTTTCCAGGGGGCAACTTGCCCCCCTGCCCCCCCCCCCAGTGGCTACGCCACTGATGACTCAGCCAGACGAGACCATTTAAAACTTGGGCAATCGTGTGCTCTGTTTCTAGAAAAAGAGAATTGATTGCAATTGAAGAAAAAACGCTTACACTTTTTATTCTGTTTGATTCGTTTAATGCATATTATGATGGCAGATTTTCACGTCATAGTTTAAACTTTGAGGAATAACAACTTTTGACGAGAGAAATATTTTTACATTCTTTGAAATGTTTCAAACCTTCACTGGGTATTGAGTTTCGTAATATGTATCTATCGGGTTTCAAATAAGATTTAGAATGTATGGAAGCCGAGAGAAAGCTTACAGAAGAAAGGCATATGCGTTAGCACTTTTGGTTTTGATTAGAGTTTTACGGCCCAGTTTCCAACCTATTGGTTCAAGTCAAGACGACCACGGCCTTTTTCCAGTTGTGGCTCACTGGCTTGTTTTCCCTACTTCATTGCTTATGCGGAGCACCACGCGCAATGGCACTAGATTCCATTTTCAGAGTCTTTGGCATGACTCGACCTGGGAAGCGAACCCGGACCTTCCGCGTGAGAGGCGGATGCTCTTACCGTTAGACCAAACACGCGGTGAGCAATTGAGGGAAGGCATCATTCCCTCGGCAGTTATTTAAAGGTCTTCTGGTGGTTTTTCACCGGAGAAAAAAAATATGCCACATCGTGTCCTTGAAACCCTGTCGCAATTCCTTTTCCTAACTCGTCTCATTTTAAAGTTTGGGTACTTTTGCTGAAAAATACCGCTGCTCTTCAACATTACTACAAGTTGCATTACTTTGTTAATTTGTATCTTCTGAACGCTATATGCTATTGAGATGAAGTTTTCGCCTTCTAAAAAAAGAAAACTTTCCTGCATATCTTAAAGTTAATAAATTTTGTGTCCGGGAGTATGCCTTTAATTAGCCTTTCGGGAAACGTTTCCCAATTAAGTTTTGATTTAAGTGTGAATCATTACAGCATCAGAAAACGTCATTTGCAGCGAGCGATGCAGGCAGAAACTTTTACCTTTTTTAGATAAATTGGCTATTTGTAAATGTGGACTTTGCATTGCAGAAAAGTTTTGTCTTTAAGAAAATTTTGGTGGTTTGGAATATTTTGTGTAAGGACATTTGAAAAGTTTGGGGATTTTCGAAAAGGTTGCCTCCCTTAAATCAGAGATTGCACAGTGACTGAAGATCGTTGTAGTGTCTAATTTTACATTAGCCCGGACGAATGAGACTCTCCGACGAAATTCAAAAAGTTAGTTTGGTACCTCTTTAAGAAAAATTGATGTATTTGTCTAAAAGAGAGGAGAAATATTTGGGACTTTATAAAAGGAAATTTGAAAAAAAAAAAACACCTCGCTCTGAAGATGAACTATGTCACTTTGTGATCTGCGGTCACATATGTGACCAATTTTTTATTTCTTCATTTTACTTTGGAGGGGTTGTTCCCTGCCCTCTGTAGTAACACCTTAATCTGTACTAGATATCAGCCTAGTGTACTCAATATACAGCCCCGGCAAGGGCAGATGTAAGGAAACTTGGTAATGACACCCCATTTGAACACCCTCCCGTCTGTGGACTGTAGGTGGGATTAATTTGGCAATTGGAACGACCCAGCCTTTTCTCCATCGTTCGACAGATTTTTTTTTTCTTTTTTTTTTCTTTTTGGGGTCTAAGAATTTGCTGAGAAGTTGCTGCCCGAATTTTTCCAAATTCCTCCCGGCATTTTTCCAGGTTGTATACAGTTGTCCTTACATGCAATTTGCTGCCACATATTCTAACTTCTGAAGTAAAATTTTGAGTGTTTCAAAATTTGCGTACTTTTAAGAGGTAAATAAAATGGCACCAGTTAGGGGACATGAGGAGACAGACTTTCGCAGTAAGTATAGTAACAAGTTGGATTTGACTACCGATTGCATGGTCAAGTGTTTAGAGCTCACAGTCGGGAGGTCCAGAGTTCGAGTCCTTCCCGGGTAATACCGGAAACTTTGAAAACGGAACCTACTGCCATTGTGCTTGGTGCTCCGCATAAGCAATGGAGTAGGGAAAACAAGCAAGTGAACTACAACTGGAAAAAAGGCCGTGGCCGGCTCGACTTCAACCAGTTGGTTGAAAACTGTGCCTTAAAACTTCATCTAACCTAACCCTGACTACAGACTGATCAACCCCAGGCTCATAGACAAGAGATTGTTTATCTTTTCTAATTTTATATTTTTTTCTTTGGGGGCTGGGCAATGCGCGGGTGGTAGCCCAATGACCAGCCTGCGTACGCTAGTGCTTATTTAAAGGTAGGGTGACATACCTGCAATGTTCCTTGGCTTTTCTTGTCAGTCAAAGAGTACGATTACCCATAGGAAATTCCGTTGAAACTGCCAATTGTTGAATGTTTTATAGTAATTTGCCAGTTGCATACTACCCCGCGGAGGGAACGGTGGTTTCTCAGCTTCTTAGCTTCCAAAACTGAAAAAGCTGAAAAAGGAATATGCCGTACAGCCTGCTACGCAGGCTAGTTGCATACGCAAAACAATGATGTGAAAAGTTTCACAGTTGCTTTTCTTAATCCCATCTTAATGCTCTCTCGATTACACATCAGATAATTTAGAAGTTGATATTGATGGTTTACAGGGACACAATTTAAAAGTCCAACATAAAACCCCCAGGGCACACTATTCTCAAAACTGCAAAGAATAACATTAGCCATACATGACATATCTCTCTCTCGATCGAATATCACATGATTTGAGTTCATAATGAAGTGCAAATCAGAAATTACCCTGTAAAATTGACAATTTTTGCTGGATTTTGATGGGAACTGTGGCTATCATTTGTGAGGGCTTTTAATAATTTTAACATCAAATATCTAACTTCGTCATTTTTATGTCACCAGGCCTTTAATAAGGTCTACCGCCAACCTTATCCACTCATGGATAAATATTGGCAGGATAAGTTATACATTTGAAGATATAAGACGATTTTGGGTGGTAATTTGGTAAATAATAAATAAAAAACACTCACCCACTACTTAGTACTCACTAGCTCTCTCGCAGGGTAGTGGTTCCTGTAACATCGACACAACACTCCTACTGTAGATGCGTTAACGCAGACCGTTTTGGCGAGTATATTCCTTTGCTCAATTCCAACCAGTCAACACTCTACGGGTAGAAGACTGCGGTATCTAATAGCGCTAGATGCCACAAGCATTGCATGATTATCATGTGGTAGTGACGGCACTACGGAGGGGTCCAGTTTTTGGCCTTTGCCGCCCCTCCCCTCTCGACTTAGGGCAGTTAGGAGTAGGGTTAACCTAAAAATAAATAATACGGTTTACCCCTCCCCGCCAGAGACTTAGTTTTTCATTCACAGATATGTTGAAACCTCCGAGCTTAATTCACCTTCGGATCCCACCCTCAGGAACGGGCGCTTTGGAGTCGGTTTCGTACTTCCCCCAAAAATTTTTTCCGCACGAACATTATCCTTTACCTCTTGTTTTCCTGCGTCCAATTCTGGCGTTCTGGTACCGCCAATGTCCTGTAGTGATCCTTTACAACCAATAAGCACATCACCAACCTCTACGACAAACATTTCACATATTTCCTTTAATTGGATGAACTGCTGGGAAGACAAACCCATCCGCTCTCCTTGGATACAGTATGCCCGTGATGTTCCACTGCGGCTCTACATCTGGGTATATCAGCAACCGCAGGAGAACAACAATTTTTTTCTGAGTCCTAAACTGAAAGTGGTACTTTCTCAACTCGGTGCCTTCAACTAAGTTCGAGGAGGCGCCAAAGCAAAAGGAAATTCTTCTCACCAAAAGGAGCTGGATCTGGAAAAATACTGCACAACACTCCTGGTGGAGTCAAACGTGCAGTGTTGAGTGTGCGCATGTAGTTAGTCGTCCCGTCTGAGGATCCTCAAGGCTGCGCTCTTGAACTGCTTGGGTTTCTCGAGATCTGTAATGTTCCGAGGGAGTAGGTTCCAGTCTCTGACGGTCCGAGGAAAGAAACTGTATTTGTAGCAGTCCTTATTGGTTGGTATATTTGTAAAGCTATTAGAATGGTGATGCCTGGAGGGCCACCGGATCGGTGGTAGGTTGTTGATTGGCAAGGCTAGGAGGCCCAATCTGGCTTTGTGAAGAATTGCTAGCCTGCTGGCAGTACGCCTGTTTTGAGACTTTCCCACCCTAGGTCATTCAACATTTCAGTCACACTACTATGGGGGGAATAGTCTTTATAAACAAACCTAGCAGCCCTACGTTGAATTTGCTCAACCTTATTGGATAGGGAAACGGTGTAGGGATCACAAACAGAAGAGCCATTCTCTTTAAAAGAAGCTACATCCTTGACAAGAGAACAAACTTAGCTGACCAACAAATTGAGATTCACACCGGCCACAGCTTCATGTTGTAGACGGCAGAGGCAACTACATGAAAGAAACACGAGTTGAAACACTTCCTATGGTAACCACGTGATTAAAGTAGCTTTCTAGTTTACAATGGGCTTAATAATTCCAACTAGTTCTAGCCTTCACCACTGACTTGTGCTATCACAATGTTCCTCTTCTTTTGCTTTCTTCTTTTGTTTAAAAATCTTCAGATTGAAGAACACAAACAACCCTTAAAGGCAGTCAATCCTCACCCCAAACTACAATTTTTGTATTAATGTTTACAGATATTCTCGATAAGCACATCATTTTGATTGACAGGAAGTTCCAAAAATACGGAGTAGTGTAGCCCATGTTATCAGTAGAGCACGTACTGAACCGAAAGTGTTCTGATTACACATTCTGTTTTTGTATATACTCACCCTGAAGCAATTGTGTCTGGACGAGGATACGTGTGAAGGGCTTAACTAAGTAGGTTGGGAGAATTACAACTCTTTAGGGTGAGAGGATTCGGCCTATAAGTTTGCGGCACGAGGATGTGGTTTGAATACCCTTTGTCAATCTCAAACTGTATGATGATCAATGACGTTCGAGGGGCGAACCCCCGGGCGCCCAGGCTTCCGCTTGAGGAGATACCCTAAGTGGTACCGTATTGTTGCAATGGTCTGGGCCGGAGGGGCACCCAGCCTTATTTGATATCCTCAAAGACAAATAGTGTCAGAAAAGCGAATGTATTGGGCCACTTTAGAAGTAATATTAAGAAGTACGTGACTGGGGAACCTAAGCACTAACGCAAGCCGTCAACATCGAGAAAGATATTCTCTGGGTCACAACTGAAGTGGAGCGGTACGTCAGCGACTTTTGACAAAAAGATTGCAAGAAATGCGACTTCCAGTGCCTCATTATTACAAACCCAGAATTTTCATTTTTTAGATGATTGTGTGTCTGGTTTTGTTCACATAATACTGACGAGAGATATAGTATATACCATACCGACCAGGCGCGGATCTAGACATTCCAAAAAAAAAAAAAAAAAAAGAGGGGGGTGTGGGCTGGCGAAAAAGGGAGGACCGAGGCCGTAACCCCCCCCCCCCCCCGTGGATCCGTGCCTGCTGACAGCCTCAATTGAATGTGAATGTGAGAAGAATCAAACCCAATAAATGAGAAGATAATTCGATACTGCGACTATAGTAATGTAACTGTTTATAAGCAATCAGTTCGAGAAGGAGTAACACAGGTAGCATGGTAGCGGACGATTTGACGACGCCCAGTGCATCGTTTGCTTAAAAGTCGCGTCCACAATATGCGACTCGATGCGACGCAACACCTTGAAGTTGTGCAGACGCGTCGCAAAGGGTGGAAGTCTTTGCAACTAGTTGTAATCAGTCAAGCAAACCAGTCTCATGATGTTCGGTCGCATAAAACTGAAACGTAAAACTGACAATATTGGCAGACTTCTGGAACGAAGCCTGTGACGCTCAGAAGTGTGGAGAACGTACCTCTGTCTCTTCTACACGACAGATAAAGAGTAAAAATTTGGGGGAAAATCTTAGATCTTCTTAGGTCTGCTATTAGTTGCCTAGTGTGGACACCTTGCCTGTAAAAAACTATTTAGCACGAGCTAGTCGTTATTCGCTTATCGCGATAAGACAGTCTCGTCGCAATATGTCGTGTCGCAGAGTGGACCGGGCTTAAGAGAGGGAGAAAAAGTACTGCGTGAGTTCATCAGTTTTGGCCGAAATGACTAAGGCTGAATGCGTGAGAGAGACAGCCCTGAAAGAAGAGTATGCTTCTATCCCGAACATTTAAATCGCATAGACCATTCTTCCTTTTGAAAGTTATCAAATTTTCCAAATAACATATTAAACTTTGTTTATGAATGTTCTCCAAAAAAATCACAAATGTTGCATAAAACAAGTCTTAATATAACTTCAAATGATAAGAAATCAACAGCTGTCATTGTGTCAGTCAAGTTGTAATACCATACAGAAATGGACATTAATGCCCCCTCACCCCATGATTTTGAAACACCCCCATTGACTCTGGATATTTATAAGTTAAATTTGTGAAGGAAGTACCTCTGCAAACATTTGAGTAAAAATTGAGGCTACTGTACATAAAAACAGCACTGATGGAGAGGGCACACTTCCTGTGCGGTGATGCCTGGCACTTTCTTTTGTGAGAGATTGTCTATGCAAAGCATAAATTTATCAACATGCTTTCCTTTTTTTGTGTGCAATAATTTTGCATTTTTGTATGCACTGCCCTTTAGTGAATGTCATTCTGTTGGGAACCTTTTTTTTTTTGCTTATTTTTACTAACAGCCTCTCCACCCTCAACCCAGGCTGAAATCATTGCTGTTACAATGTTCCTTTAAGAAGTCCCCCTCCTCTAGTTGCAGAGCTACAATGGGGCACTTGGGGGAATTTGCTACCTTACATTTTCCTCCTCTTCCTCCCCCAGTTGGTGTCCCAAGTTAGGTCAGTTAGGAGTTAGTTCAAACAAAAGATAAATAACGTACTTCTAGCAGGAATTAATTTGTCACTCAGAGATACACTTTAACCTGAGCTTCCGAGGGCTTTAATTGCCCCCCGGACCTCCACAACCACTTTTCCCTTGGATCCCACCCGGAGGGGTGTGCGCTCTGGGTGCAAAAAATTTGTACCCCCAACATTTTCCTTGTCCCTTGTTTGTCCCCCATTTTGACATTAAGCTCCCACCACTGCCCTACTCCAAAACGATTAAATATTGATACATTTTCCATTTCTTCTGGCTTTTCTCTGCACAGAATATGCAAATTTTCCACTTTACAAGTATTTCCTAATGCATAATCATTTAGATTTGATTTTAATAAAAATGTTCTTGTTGTTTGTTATTTATCTTTTTCATATAAATAAAATATTCAACGATTACAAAAAAAGTTTAAAAAACCTGACAATGAAAACAAAACACAGACATTAAAATTGATTGTTCTTAATTTATTTCACACTTAATTGCTGTACAAAACCTGACTGAATCAAAATCAGAGTCAAAATCATAAAACTGTTAAAATAAGTTCCACAGAATCCATCACATTTCTTTGATCTCTGAAAAAATACTAAAAATAAAAACAATACAGAGTAATTATAATAATATCCATGAAACTACAACAAAGCACCTCAAGACGGTCTGGCAGGATAAGACGATATTATCAAAATAAAAGTTTTACAACCTGTTTCTATTATGACACCTATTTGTACAAATTTTACAGTTAAAATGCCCACACCTTCTGCGATTTGAATCTCTAGGCTAAACATATTTGTTCTAAGTCTTCAAGAAACATTAACAAAGGAGTATTTTACACTACTTATGTTAGAATATTTCCTGTCCTAATGAATTTACTTAATTTGGCATAAATAATAGTTTAAGGGGAAAACTGCTTTGCCCTATGCTTAAGGGTTCTAGGAAAATGATTTTTTTCTTTCTTCTGATAATAATTTTAGGTTGATTTAATTTAACATTTTTTGATTGAAGAACAGTACTTTCTTAATAATTCGCACTGTTTAACAAGGTGATTCTTGATTGGCTGTTGCCATTGTATTGCATCGATTGAATTCTTTGTTAGGGTAAGGGATTAGGTTAGGAATTAGGGCTATTGTTAGCCAGTTAAGAAATTTCTTGTTAAACAGTGCGCATTGCCCCACCGTACTTAGTTCCTTAATACACAAATGTTCACTAACTTTCTGGCCGTTCATAGTGATTGCATTTCAATGATGCTAATGAATGGCTGGCTGATACACCAACCCCAGCTCTCAGTATTTACCACTTACAGATGCATTGGACGATAATACTGCTTAATAAATGGGCAAGTTCCATAAAGGATTGAAAAGAAATGGAGGGTGCAGGAAAATCAATGTGAACAGAAGTACATAAACAATAAAATATTCTGGCAAGTACCAAAACATGGGTAGAGTCTTTCTTTTAAATACATGATATAAAGCAAAGCAAAGTTCTTACCACTGAGTAATTGTGAAAAACATTGTGACATGATAATATGAAGCAAAATCAAAATATTATCACAATTTTTTTTCTCGCTTACCATGTATCTACAAATTCTTTATGCAACACAGCAAACTTACACTCTAACAGAATTACAGTTATAATACTAACAAACATCACAGCAATCGGAGGAAATAAAATGTTTATCAATTTAAGGTTACACCCTGCCTTCAAAATAACATACCTAAATGAGCACAGAATTAAACATAGGTAAATACTGCCCCCTATCTCTTAACATCAGGTAGGATAAAAAACAACACAGTTTTTGCAAGGTGACGGTACTGGGAAACGAATGGTTTCAACTCTATATTTACAATAACAACAAAACAGTGGAAGTACAAAGCAATGGACGTATTCTAGGGCCCTCTGAATTGATGAAAAAAATTACATAATTATAACTCTTTTACAAATTATACATACCTTCATCTTAAATATTAGAAGTAACCTGGTTCTGTTAAATGTATGTTTCACCAGTAATCAGCATATTTCACACACTTAATATGACTCTATTCCACACACAGAGTAGCTTATTTCTGAAGTAGCTACCCAGAAAAAGCTACATACCGTACCAAACCTGTGCTACATAATTTACATAGCTACATCTTTACATAAAAGTATACTCCTTTAAATTCTTTTCATTTAATTGTGTAAGAGATATTTCTTGAGTGGAAGACAATAACTGACAAGTATAACAATGAAATTATAACAAAAGTCCAAAGAATAAGCCAAAATTATTCCACAAACATATGCTAATCTTTCATATTTGTCATACCTTGGGAAAGAGTTCTTAGAGAGCCATAGAATGTTTTTTTTTCAGGGGTGGCACTTGGATATCTGTCCATCAAGAACATGTCAATATGGTAAAGAAGGGGCATGTATCCATGGTGAAGGGGAGGGGGAAAGGAATTTGGAGCTTTAACAATGGGGATAGGGCACTGGAATGATGCACAGCCAAAATATTTGAAGCAAGGGGACTCACATTTTTACTGAAAGAATACAAAATATTTTATGTTACTGAAAGAGAAAGTATTCCATTTCCTACAGAAGAGTCTTCACTTCATAACAGGGCAGAAACAAGTCACCGTTAGAAACTACACATTTATTACACCCCTCAGGCTCTCCACTGAAATGGGAAAATCTCTCTGACAGACATATCCAAACTGTCCCATACAAGAGCCATGCCCCCTCCAACTTACCATGCCCCCTGACTTTAGTCATTTGAGAATAATAATAAACTCATAGTGCTAAATTTGACCAAATTTTCCATACATACACAGACCAAAAGACCATGATGTAAATTTAATTTTGCTGACCCTTGTAAAATTGTTTAAATTTATCATGAACGAAAGATTGAAGGAAAGATTGGTAGAACAATAAATGACGTAGAATGCTAAAAATACACCACATGGCAAGTTACATGTCAACAATTAAAAACAATACTGTTAATCTCTTGCATACAGAAACTACTTGAATAAAATCCTTGATAAAATATAACGTTTATATATGCATACTTTGGTTTGAATCGTCCAGCATAATAGTATCATACTTTCCTTTCATAAACACTTATAACAACGACTTTTCATGTTCTTTTTTTCTCACATATGCTACACTTTTAATGACCGTGCAATGAAAAGAAATTTCAACATAGCTTTTTCCTGAAAATTTAACCTATAATACATTTACCTTTTGTGGTTCACCTTTTTGAATGAACAGAAAAAAAAATCCTTCATTGCAGAACACATGTTCTTGCATGAAATAAAAGCTGTTGAAACTGTTTACTATATGTACATAAATATTGCGCTTTCTTGAAAGATAACATGAATATTTACTATTTGCACTTTGCAATTATCCGAAAGAAAGCAAATCAAAGACTTTTAAAACACAGTCACACTACAACAAATTTGGATCAGATTCCAATCCAATGTGAAGTTTCATTAAAATCCTTTCCATCTCTGGTCAGAAATAGACAAAAATTTGCCAACAAGCGTTAATGTGTGAGTTGTACAGCAGGACTATGAAAATTAAATTTACGCAAATTATTTTGTGACATCACATTGATATATATTTTTTATGGGACTACCCTGTCCAGTTAAATATTTATGGAGCTGTGATGTCACAAAAAAGTCAGCATTTATTTTCATAGGCGTCAGGTGCAAATCATATAGTTGCACTGGCATTTTTTTTATTTTTCCAACTCGAGATGTGGCAGATTTTAAAAAAAATTCCACAAATCGGATCGAATCCTGATCCAAACTCGTAGTGGTGTAACCCCGGCTTTACACACTATTTAAACGTTGAAAGAAAGTGCCCCTAGGGGGAGGAAAAGGTGTGTTATCAATTATCTGACTATCTACTGTCTTTGTGGGCACTAGCTGGAGTACTTGCACAATGGTGGGCTGAAGGGAGGGGGCACATGGACGGGGTTTAAGCCAGGGGCTAAAATGGGGATAGAGAGTGAATAGAGCGACTATGAGAGCAAAGAAGAGAGCGAATAAGATGTAGCAAGAGGTAAGTATATGTCAGCAAAGTGAATTATATAGTTATGAATTGTCTTGGCTAGATGATCTCTGATAATTAACACTGTTGCAATGCTTCGAACTTAACAAAAAACATGAATATGTTAAAAGTCTATGATGAAGATTACATCAAAAGTATAACAGAACTATGAAGTAATAAAAATTAGTTCTAGAGTAGTTGTAAACTAAGCATTTAAGTTAGAGATATAGATCTGAACAGAATGAGACGGCCTGCAAAGGAGAATATATGAGTGAGTTAAAGAGTAGATCATAGTGCAAGAGTGATCAGTACTAATCTGTATTGATCAGTACTGATTGGTATTGGTCAGTATTGATCACTGTTAGTTCAAAATTATTTTCCAATTAAGAAGAATAGACCAGGAAACCAAAAAAAAAAGATGAATGTGAGTAAATTTGGGAATTGTTAAAACTGTTAGCATGTGATCATACTCAATTGATGAGCTGAAATACACTTTTGTCATTTGGATTTTATCTCCGATTTTTTAATTTGTTGCAAGTAATAACCAATCAGCTATTTGGCAAAACGATCAATGCGCATAGGTGAGCAGATCTGTTACCATGCAGCACTGGGGAAAGATACTAGAAGGCAAAGGCTGTGTTTTGTTTTGTAAAGTACTGTATGAAAGCCCCTACACAATCACACATTTGATCAAAAACATCATCATACATTTGCATGACAAATGCTAATGGACAAATACATGATCGTGTAGACTGATTCACAGAAAAAATTTGAACTACTTCCAACATGCATGAAGGTTTTCAAATATTTAGTTGCATGTTTTATCTTTACAACAAATGTTCAAACATTTGTAAGACAATGATCATGAACAAATGTATGATCGTGTAGATGGGGCTTAAAGCAGAAATTTGTAAGTTTTAACAAACAGCATTCTATCCTAAGCCTGCTTGCAATCATGTAAATACACAACATTGGAAATAAATTCAAGCTGTTACATTGTCTCGTAAATTTCCAGTCAGTGACGAAAGGTGTATGCTGGCCCTTCCTACTCCACACAGACTACCATGAAGGCTACATGCATGATTACCAGAGTTGAGAGATTTGCTTTCAAAATATGGCTACCATTTTTGAGAGTTTAATCTTGAATTAATGGTAATGAAAATTAATTTTTCTGACAGTAAAGTGAGCACACAAATGTTGAAGGATTGAAATATGACTCCCAAGAGAATGGGTCACACATGTTTAGTGTGCATCAGCAAAATACGCATCAGGTCCAAATAGGTCACTGAAAAGAAAAATGTCCACATAATAACCTATTGTTATGCTAATGAGAACAACTAGAAGCAAAAAGATTTAGGATTTAGGAATCAAATCTTCACAAAGTATGAGACTTAATCTCCGAAATATTCACAACACTGTACTGTAATAAAATGAGAATTTAGTGGGGTGTGCCTATAAGTTTGATACATTTTCAAAATTTGCTTAGATTATTTAGGCTAGATAGATCAACAAACATTTAGACTTGTGATTACATATTTCGAAGAAAGTATAAAGTAGCTTATTTACTGCTATGCTTATCCAATATATAGAAACTATGTATAGTATTATCGACACGTACACACTCACATAATGCCAAAATGTAACTGATGTTTTACACCTTACCATACCTCTGTTGACACTACTAAAGTTAAGTCTAAATTAGTGTTTAATGTCATCCCACAGAATGCTTTAAAATAGTAGCATTAACAAAAGAGAACCAAAATTAATGTTGGTAAATACTTTCACAGATTTGCCAAAAGCAACCTGCTTGAATCAACTTTAAATACAGTTTGGCATACTATAACAATTATTGCTGACAGATTTTGTAGGTTACATCGGCCATTTTTAAAATTTGCTGAGTTATTTTCACGACTCCTTTTCTTAGCTGTAGTCAATTAATTTGGCAGTGTTACCGTGGCATATTTTTGCACTGTTGAAGTGATGGATAACCAGCACATAAACAAGGCATGGCATATTGTCCTGGTAAGTTGAAAACGAGCCAGAGACTGCTTCTCGTCATAATAGCAACTTGGGGTGCAAATATTCAAACTGATATGTCACACCTTGTACTGCAATTTGCTCTCTTTCCTGCAGAGCAGGACATGTCAATTGACACAGTAAACAAAAAATTATTTATATATGTATTAAACTAATTATTGAAGGCTACACACAGGACAAATACAGCTATAACCTGCTATACAGCTACACCTGTTACACAGCTACCTGCTATGCACACAATATGTTCTATCAGCAGATGTAGGCATGACTGCTTTCTTTCAGATAAACCAAGTCCTTCTAATTTCTGACCTTCATGAGAATGCATCTTGACAATTAATCCTTCGCTCACTTTCAGTAGCACTTACAATGACAAGCTTTTGCTCCCATAGAAACTGGATCACTACGAACTTATTATGAATCCCTGATATATAATTAAATATAAACATTTTCAGACCAATAGAACCTCTCCATGCAGAGTCCACTTGTTTTCATTTCTTCCATTCATAAATCTTTTCTGCTGCCCTCTAATAGTGCTCCCATGAGGAGTCCAAGATGAAGCTTTGTGATGTCCATCATCCATGGCCATCATTTGCTTTCAGTGTTTACAGATTGGTGGGTTGACGTATCCGAAGACATTAAACTCCACCAAGCTGCACAGTGTCAGGAACACTATGTAGAAACACAGCAGCATGATGCCTAGAGATCGATTTAACTTCCACTTGAAGAAATGTATGCTGGTGATCTGTGAAATCAAAATATCAAAATTGATAATTCAAGATTCTGGTTTGGTTTTGTTGGGTGTTTTTGAGCCCTATGCCTTAAACTTCTAACCTTTAAGCTGCACCCGTTGCCTTTTTTCCAATTGTGGCTCACTAGTTTGTTCTCAGTACTCCACTGATTATGCTGAGCATCATGCACAATGGTAGCAGATTCCATTTTTAAAAGGCTATAAATTTTTCTGCATGCCTTTCAATGGGTATCAGAGTGCATAGTGAGTCCACACTGCCTATGGCGATGATTCCTTATGATTTTTTCAAGTGACCCCAATTTCAGGATTTGGAATTCTTCAACAACCCAATGAAAGGGCTTGTGCAAAAATGTCTGCAGTAATTGGTAAACCTTTGTATGAAATATAGAGCTCCCTTTTAGAGGGATTGCTACTATAGACCTCTATTATGGACCTCTGCTATAGACTATAGACCTCTACTATGAACCTTTTCTATAGACCTCTACTTAGATCTTTACTATAGACCTCTATTATGGACTGCTTCTATAGACCTCTCCTAAAGACCTCTACTCTGGATCTCTTCTTTAAACCTCTACTTCAGACCTCAACATTCTCCTTCTTCTATAGAACTCTACTATAGACCTCTATTATGGACTCCTTCTATAGACCTCTACTATAGACCTCTACTCAGGATCTCTACTTCAGACCTCAACATTCTCCTTCTTCTATAGAACTCTACTATAGACCTCTATTATGGACTGCTTCTATAGACATCTCCTAAAGACCTCTACTCTGGATCTCTACTTCAGACCTCAACATTCTCCTTCTTCTATAGACCTCTACTATAGACCTCTTCCATAGACTTCTGATGTAGACACAAAGAGGTTTGTTGTCCACCCTCCCCTGTATACTAATAGTTTAGCTGGAGGTATTGTAAGTGTTTACAAGTGAAGTGAATTACTAGAGCAGCTATGCTGAAATATATGCAGTAGAGCCATGAATTTAAGTTTTTAAAGATACAACAGAAAAGAGAAGACATCACTTTGGTGATCAGGTACAGCATCATGAATGAAAATGAAGTATTTTAGACCTACGCTGTTAATGGACATTTGGCTACCGTTGTCTGTAAACTTCCAACATACATATGGTATTTAAGTGATACAAATGTAAAACCAAGCTTCCAAACATGGCCATGCTAAAATGGATCTTTCGATAAAGCTAGCAACTGGCTAGCGTGACAATATCTCAATACATTTTATGTACTGAAAAAAAAAATCACTAAGAGAGGTATGATGTAGACTTTATCTTACTGTGATGAAAACTGTTGCTAGGAGTAACGTCACAGAGTATTTTAGACCTCTGCTGTTAATGGACACTTGGCTACCGTTGTCTGTAACAACCGTCTTCAGGAACCATGGAAATGCAAGTCCAAGTAAAATATCAAATACATTACTACCAATGCTGTTTGAAACTGCCATATCACCCAGTCCTGAGGAAATAGAAAAAAAAATACTTATTGAAATGTTACAACTATATCCCTTAGCATTACCAGCATTTTTACTCCTTGTAGCAAGTTTAAAGGTTTTTAGACATGGTGATGGGAAACACCAAAAGGTTCAGAGACATACCTACACACACCTGTTCTGTTATGTATAATTGCGGTACAAATGGGGGACCTTTTGTCTAAGTGTTAGAATGTGTATTCATTAACTTAATCCTAAATATTGTTGACCTGGCAAAACATCCCATACAACCATTTTCTTGTCATTGTTTATTTAACAACATTACCTTTGGTGAACACAATGACAACAGCAATTAGTTGGGGGTAGGGGACAGACAAACTAAAATGAATTACTTAAATGGTAGTTGTTTACCTTTGGGGAGAGAGGAAAGCTTTTTCCATGCCTTATTCCCCCATTCCCTATAGCTAAAGACTGTTCCCTAACAAGCTGTTTCTAATTTCAGTTATAAAATGAAATATATCCATAAAGCAAAACAACAGTACTCTCTTCTATCACAGACAAACAGAGACAATATGAAGCAAATAGTTTAGAAAACAAACTACTTTTATTACATATAGCCTTCACTAATTTTGCTGTAAGTTGGTACACTTTTCAAATGTTAAAACATCAGATTTAAATGGTGTGACATCTTTCTGCCATAATTTCACTGACACAGGCAGGATTTTGTTTTGCAGACAGGGCATGGTGTCCGCCTTCGATTGAAAAATTTTTGCACATCTGCATACCCTCCGATGCAATATGGTACAACGTTTTGCATCATTTGTAGCCACTTTTGTCCCATTCCAAAAACAAATTTTGCAGAGTAATTATGATGAGAGTGGGGAGGGGAGGGGCCACACGCTCCATGCCCCTCCCCTTGGCTATGCTAATGAATAATGCTACTTGAAGAGTGATATTTTCCTTTCTGACAAATACAAAAGGTGCACATTTTCTACTCACCTTGTCTAGCTACAATAAGACTTGCCATTGCATCTGGTACACTGGTACCCGCAGCTAAAAATGTGATCCCCATGATAGTATCTGGTATTCCCATTGTGTAACCAATAAGCGCCACCATCCAAACCATTATGTATGAAAATACCATTATCCACACGATGGAGAACACAAAAGTAACAATGTACCATCTCTCAAATCTTTGTAACGAAAGAAAAAAAATCAGTTGCTAAATAACAGTCTTTTATACTGTCACATTATTTCTAAGTTAGATACAGTTTCCCTCAACTTTCAATCCTCTGGTTCAACCCAGAGGTGTCTACAGCCTTTCTCCCAGTCTAAAGATGGAAGATCAAGACAGTGTGGATTATGTCAAAAATGAATGCATAATTTATAAAAGATAATAATAGGTGCCTACAAAACAGTTGGTCAGCCCACAGTTGGTAAGCAACACTTAAAGGGAAAGTGTAGGCAAAAATTTAAATTTTTACATGCAAAAGAAGAACTAAGTATACACAATTTGGTGAAACTTCTATTCAAATTGGACTTGCATTTCTCAAGATATCAGCAAATGAAGTTACTAGATTTGCTTTTCAAAGTGAGCTTGAAGGCAGCAGAACTTGTATTACTTCCTCATATTTTTAAGGCACACTTTATTTCTTTTTGCATTTCCCCCCCCCCCCCCCCCAGTTGTGCTGACCTCAAAGTTCACATGGATAGGACCTCCCCATGTCCCCTTGGCAATTGCACCGCTTGTTAAGTTTTCATGCTAATTACACAATCACATTCAGAAAACTGGGATTATTGAGGAGGAAATAGGTTTTAAAGTTTAAAGAAAAGCAAAAGACTTGCACGTGAATATGAGGGTATGATGTCATATGATGATGTCATTTGTGCTTGCTTTAAGTTCACTTTTTGTTGAAAATGTGACATTTTTACCGGCTCATTTCTTGAGCACCACACAGAGCATACCAATTTTCAACGCAACTTTCACCCAAATGCTTGAAATAATTACCCCTGTAATACATCAAAACTTGATTTCACCTTGGACTGTTCTTTTACAGAACCGGCATAACCATAGTTAAAATACAATTATTTTTTCAAAATGACTACCAATGAGCTAACCTTTGTTTTCTGCAATCAGGAACTGATATGAAAAGAATAAGAGACAATGGAAGGCAAATCACCCATCTGACAATGCCAAGACAACCATCTGTAATAAATTTAAAATAACAAACTTATTGAAAGCATGCTTCAAGTTGCTCATAAAAAACCGGACTTGATATATAAACACTGTAGAGTATTCCATAGGCCTATATTATAAGAAAACCTGATATACCAAACATTATTATTTTATACAATGCAATGTGTTCATTCATACTTGTGATATTTCTCAATTTCTACTGGTTCATAACAGTCAGGTGACCATGCCCCGTCTTCTGATTAAACTCACCGTAATGACTGAATGCACTCATCTTACACTCTCCATGTTACTCAAGGATGTGATAATTTAATATGTTTATTTCATAACCACATTTTTGCTTTTAGTCTTTTTCATCAAAATGTGTTGTGTTTGAATGAAAAAGGTTTTACAACTCTGCACCCGTGCATTAGATCAGGTTAATGCACTCTCAGGGGATGCTATCCCTTGCATTATCCCTTCCACTTATATTACCCAGTGCCAATACACTATCCATCATTGTAACCCTTCCATTTATATCATCCATTGCTAATACAATATCCATCATTGTTCAGTCTTTGATTTTCTGTATAGATGAGTCCAAGCATCTAGTAAAGTCGGCCACTAGTCGGGTCCATCAGTCTGAAATCATCTCAATATTATTGTCTCCATGCAAATCTAAGCCCTCATCCTAAATAAGATTGAGGGAATTAAGAATCATACCAGTTTACAATCATTTATGATACAGATAACCAAAGCATTTGAAAAATTTAAAGTGGATGAACCCCAGTTATTCTCGACTAAATTGGAATGTTACTTCGCTGTTTGGATACAACCATAACAAATGCAATATTTCCATCCAACGAGCCTATCACTCACTATATTGTCTTGGGGCACTTACAAAACAAAAAATCCCACATTTTCAACATGAATGCCCCACCTGGTATATTGCACACCCCCTCAGGATCCCCTAGGATGATATGATGTTCCTCTTCTTCTGTTTCACCCTCCTCTGCTGTGATAAAGCTGCGCCAAAGAAACAAAAAAGTTCCAGGTAAACCAACTAAAATATAAAATGTTGCTCTGACCCATATTAGCAAGCCATATTTTTCGAAGCCAAAAGCTTTTAAATGATTTGTCAACCCTGTTCTCAGTAAATGCCAACTGCATCCTATAAGGATAAAATATTTCATAACAATGACACAAAATCAACCAGGCATTAACCTCACCCCAAAATTTCCTACTTAAAATATGGCATTTTGAAAATGAATTAATTTTCAAGTAGTTCACTTCTACTGTACTAATCAGGAAACATACACATACTTTTACAGGTGATATAAATATTTGGCTCATATAACACCACTTTATATTAGGCTGGCAGTAAAAAATTATCTGAGAGTCCATCTATCTTACTCAAAATAGTCAATTCTTGGGTACGGAGTGGACTTGAAGATGATGCATTTTGTCCCAGGTTTTCTCTGGCACAGGGTAGATGTCTAACATAAATAGGCAAAGGCTAGTTGTCAAGTATTTAAGAAGGTTAGAGAGGTAGAATACTATTGCATTATAACATCCCAGCTATTTAATTTGTCAAAAAGTTTACCTCCTTATCTTACAGTGATATATCCACTAGCGTACCCCTATCCAGTTGCCAAGGCCGATGGTACATAGTCTCGACCACTTTGCTGGGCTTAGTTTTACAGCAAAACCATAATTTACCATTGCCTATATATATGCATGGTTTCCCAGGGAAACCTTTGCACTGTCGCCCCCTGAAATGACTCTGACCCTGAAATTGCGTTTTGCACACAGAATAGGAACAGGCTTGTAGAGGAGATACTTTTACATATGTGCACCCTCTTGGGCCATAGTGAATGTAAATATGGTGGCCTGCATACAAAAACTATAGTATTTGCGGACCCTGAAAGCCAAAAGGCTTAATGATTCCTTGCCAAAAGGAAAATTTTGTTTTTTGGCCTCTGGTGACCTCAGATGATAATCTTGGAAACTCTTGGTGAAATTCTACCTTTTGATAGCTGAGGATCTTGAATGACCGAATTCTGACATACCCCCAAAAATTAGGGATCTTTTGATCGCATATGACATTTGACCACTGGTGACCTGGCATTTGACCTTTGCTGATCTGGCATTTGACCTAAGGTGATGTGGCATATGGCCTCTAATGACATTGCATTTGACCTCTGGTGACCTGGCATTTGACCTATGGCAACCTAGCTTTTGACCTCTGTGACTTGGCATTTGACTTTTGCTGACCTAGCATTTGACCTCTGCTGACCTGGCACATGACCTCTGCCTACCAGGCATATGAACTCTGGTGACATTGCATTAGACCTCTGGTGATCTTACAAGCCATTAATGAGATTTTTGTACAGTTAGCGCATTGGACCTCAGCTGACATTTGACCCACCCAATCTAAATAGCAAATCTATGAACCAAATATGAAAAGTTTCCTTCATTGTTGTCTGGAGATATTGTGATAACAAGCCCTCCAGGCCTGTGGCCAAGCAAGGTACAAGAGGGGAAAACATTTTGGTTTTGATCCGTGATGATCCCAAATGACCTTTGACCTCCACCAAAACCCCAAAGAGGTTCTTCTTCTCAACATGACAAATCTATATACCAAATATGAAACGTGTGTGTGTTTCTTGAGATACTGTAATGTGTTTAAAAGTAATTTGAGGTTTTCACCTCAAATGACCTCTGATCTCCACCAAAAACATTAAGGATCTTGTTTTCAGTGTGGCAAATTCATATACTAAATATGGAAAAGAGTTAGTCATTTCTAACTTGAGATATTGTGTCTACAAGGTTTTGACCTCTGGTGACCTCAAATAACCTTTGACCTCCACCACAATATATAGGGTTCCTCTTCTTATTACGAAAAATGTGTATACTAAATATGAAAAGTGTCCGACATTCCTCTCTTGAGATACCATGTTTACAAGTAAAAGTGTGATGAACACACACAAGCACAGGACATCACCATGACATAAGATTCCTTGCTTGCCTATGACAAGGAATCAATAATGCATAGCTCAGTATGGTAGAATGGACCCCCATCTATGGCAAAAGTATTACTTCATCTTCTGCCCAGTTCATGAACATTCATTCATAGTATTCAGACACTTTGTCATCTGATTTTGATGGACCTTCAAATTTAAGGCAATCTTCCACAAAATGAATCATTAAAAGCAAGGCTGAGTTTTCCATTGTCCATCTGACTGGAACAAAAATATGCATGTCAAACATGTCCCTGGGAACTTAAATGCTTAAACTTTTCGGCAACACTGCTTGGCCACTGTTTGTCTCATATGCCTATTCATCTGCCTTTCCCGACCAAACAAACATATACCACGTACTTAAGTCCATACATCCGTACTTTTCTGGAATGTTCTTATTTTAAAGGGTAAATGCAGCTACTCCACCTCAGATTAGTGAAGTAGTATACTCAATTTCATGATTGGTGAAAAGGAGTCATGTGACAATTTTTCTCTCTGAATTGGCAACACTGCTTATGCAATATTTAAGTCCTGTAGTATCATGAAAAGTATTTTGAGGAGAAATGAAAGAGAAACAAGTCAGATGTAGTTTTTGTTTCAAAGTAAGTTTGAGGTGACTACTCGGTGCAACATGCTAAGAAAAGCCCCTTAGCTACTTTTCAAATTTGGTATCTGTCATAGAGGGGAGAGGGCACATGGCAGGAACATTGGATTAAGTCAAGTTCAATACTAGTGTCACATGTGTGCATTGATCCATGAACCCACTCAGGAAATATACAGTGAACAACATAATAGAGGTATTGTGATTGTATTCTTCTATGACACTGAACACAAAAGCAGCAATGGCTGTCAGGATAAATCTTTTTTTTTTGCTTGGGTGCTTCAATTTTTTCAAATGGGGTAAGGGCAGGTTTCTCTCATGAACTTTTTGACACACTGAGGGCCAGAGCTATGTGGGGGTGACAATTTCTACAAACCACATTATCGATCAAGGGGGTTAAATAACCAGAGTTAATTCCAGAAATGGGGTAGTCTGATAATCTTTTGCTTTTCATATACTTACTTGTTCCTACAAAGCTTATCTTTCCCACCTGTGAGGGGGTAAAATTCAGGTTTCTCTTTGCAGGAGCAACTCCTGATAAGATAAGACAATTTAAATGAGCTTTCTCCTTCTAGTGAGGAGATAATAACAAAATGTATCATCATCTCCAACTGTAATATCTATATAATATGTCCTAAAATTTATTTTTGTTTTTCAAAATGTGAGCCTTTTGACCAATTAACATCCTACACAAACCTCCCACACATGCTTTTTGCTTCAACTGTGCACACAGGAAAGTTAAACAAAAACCTAATTTAAATTTAAAATTAGTATACCCACTAAGGTTTAAGATACACCCACCCTTATTTACAACAAATAATTAGAATTTCATTCCTCTACCATGGGGTTAGTGCCCTTTAATGTGGTCAGGGATCTTACAAAGTGTAAATAGGAGGAGAGTAGGGGTGATGTAGATTCCCTCTTTTCATACGATAATTGCTCTTCCCTGATTATATGGATAGAGGGCAGCACTCAACTCCTATTGGCTACATTCCAGTCTTATAGCAGTGTAGTCAGTTAGATCAGATTTTAAGACACACCAACATGGATGTGTTATATAGTGTCATCCAGAAAACAAATGGTATAGTGGTAGGTAGATGAGCTGTAAGTTTTTTATTACAAAGGCAACGAAACAGCACAATCTGTGAATTCACAGACCACGCCAAGGGTGCCCCAGTTTCACAACTGACTTAGTGAGCTGTGTAACATCCTTTTTGGCAAACCCAATGCCGAGGAGGGAAACCAGAGTATCCAGAGAAAAATCCACCTACATAGAGCAGGATTTGAACCCCATTAGCATGTGAATCACACTGGTGTGCAGCAGCTGGAATAGACCACTCTGCCACTTGAGGACCCAATATTATAAAGGGCCACCATTATGGCCCACCATTAAGTTATAGGGATGGCAACCTCAATCAAAGATATCAAAGATATCCATATATCCAAAGGTTTAATTTCTTCAATGTAGCTCTTTCTAATCATTTCTGAAAAAGATTTATTCCATGAAACCTTCAAACTACTATCCAGTAAATCCACAGTAAACAATGCATGGACCACATAATACTAGATTTAGCAAATGCATGAGAAAAGTTACATTTCATAATAATTATTTTTCAAAATTTTGTAAAAGTCTTTGCAAAAATTAATCCTAGATGGTTGATCAATCAAAGGCCAGCATACACACCTTGAGCTTTTTTTGAATGTTTCTGATTTCAAGACTGTTCCATTGGTACTGCTAGAGGTGGGTGTGTTCAAGTAGTGGCTATATTCTGGGTCTTTCTCCATCATTTGTTTCTGCAGTTTGAAAATTTTACACAATTAAAAAGTGTCTCAGGTAAAAAATTTAAAGAATACATATTATTAAGGATGAAAAATGAATTCAAACAGTCCAGCCCCCATCTTCATAGAACATTCCTGAGCTGAGTTGCAAAATGTTAAAGGTTATTCACTCAGTTTAAAATGGTACAATAATTTGTTGTCTTCATTGTACTACTCAAAGTACAATCTTTGTATTTCTTTGTTTTTCTGAAAGTTTCTGCACCTTGTACTGATGTGTGATAGCACTCCTACTCTTACGGGGTAGATCAATCAATTTATTAGCCCTCTCTCTGTACAATGCTACACAAGCAAACTGGAAGCATTCAAGATCATAAAAACATTTATAATTTCAAGCAAGTAATGTGAGCTATATCATCAGAAAGTCACAAATTATTGCACAATATACTATTTTGTTTTAAGTGAATAAATTTCAACATTTAGTATCTCAACAATGAAACAAACTATGAAAATGGAAGTTGGAAGAAAAAGTTGCAACTTCTAAAATATACATTTTTTCAAATTCTGCACTTGGAATTAACTCTAAAATCCCTTACATATAAGGGGAGCATAGCTGGAAATCATGTTCGATCATATTCTGACAATTTAAAGCAACTTTTTCTAGGGCAATCTGTAAGCTCTAATATTTCCCCTTTCCAAGATATGTCTCACATAGAAATCTTTTCCTAGTTATTTAGAACTTCCAAGTATGCTGTATTCCACTTTTTACATGAAGGGTGTTCCATTGGTATAGGGTTCGTAATGAAACTATCAAAACTCAAAACCCTGGGGTCAGGGACAAATCAGCAAATTTTTTTCCATTAACACTTTCATACAACTTTTATGAAACGCCCATCTTTCCCCCAAAATTGTCCCTCTCAAAGTGCTTGCATCTTCTACAATTCCTCATGAGCAGGACTAGAGGCCACTTGGAATAAAAACTACTGTTTGCAACTTCTGTAGAGAATGAACAAAAAATTGCAAAAGAAGTTAATACACATGCCATCACTCTGCTCTGATATTATCTTCAGTTATAAGCTGTTCATTTGTGAAATATTCTTTAATTTCTTTGTACATCTTATTTTCATATTTCTGAAGGTTTTCTACTCGGGAGTCAATTTGTGACGGAGGCATTTGCATATAAAATGCCATCAACCACATCAAAATCAACTGTCGCAGAAGCTTCCCTCCCACCAAAATTTCATACAATTATACATGTGCTATGCCAGGGGGATACTCTCAAGGGGGACCACATAATTTAATTATCATACTCAAAATGACTTCAACCTACTCTGAAGACCTGAGAACACAAAACGAATATTCCACGAAATGGGTGAATTAAACCAAAAAGAAATCTAGATTTAATTTTATCTGCCCATCTCATTTAATACTTTCTCCCTGCTGACAAAATTAAATCCCCACTACAGGGAATTGTGGGAATGATTCTTTGTCATCCAAGAAGAAAATTAATCAAAAAACATCCTTCTTTGTGTTATCTTTCCTTTTTTCGGTGTGTCTAAATTCAGGCGATGTGGTAAAAGAATCACTCTGGTGCCGAATGTCATCACAAATTTTTCACGACCAAAAGAATTGAGAGAATCCCATACACTGAAATATATAACACCATCCCTGGTACATGAATAAGTAGTTTTAATGTATGTATGGAATGGGTATCAATGATACAACAGTACACCCTTTGGAAACATTATCAGTGGTAGATAAGACTATAGACAAATCCAAATAAGAAAGTGATGGTCTGATTTAGTCTGGCATAACTGGGATCCACCAGCTTTAATCTTCGAATTATTTGCTTCAATGTATCATGGATGATTGCACACTAAAATACTCCTTCAATCTTTCAATTTCACTGAATATGAGGGTTTAGAATTGTGCATAGACAATAACATTAAGATGATTTAAGTCTGAAGGACACTACTCACGGCTGCATTCACTAGTTGCTCTGATTTGTCTTAAGTGAGAGAGCAGCCCTGGAGTCATTTGGACCCCTGAATTCTAAATAAAATCATATTTGGAGAAAATTTTAATGCAAGGATTTTGCACGGGTTCCCAAAACTCCTTAGATTGGGAAACCAAGGCCAAAATTATATGGAGAGTGTCTGATGCTCAGTAGGATGAGGATGTAAGAGACTGCCTGTCAAGTGGTGGTGTTCTTCTCTTCCACTGTGCTATCAGTTAACCAGGGTCTTGTTGAGAGCAGGTGGGATAACATGTATTATAGAGTGCCTCCACTGTAGTCAGAAGCCCCACCCCTTTTGCCAGGCAAAACTACAGTAATATGTAAAACTCGCTGAGAAGCACATGCCAATCGATGAGATGACTTGTGTTTTGCCCGGCAGCAGGTGTGGCTACCCAATACGATGTCACATGAAAGGACTCCACAGGAGGTCATTATCGGGGAAGGGGGATTTAGATTACGTATTTACACTCCCTGAGTCTGCCAACCTGGCTAAAGCTATGGTGGTAGACCTGATTGAACACTGCTTGAAAATATTGACAAAGTGTTTCCATATCAAGCGAAAAGATTGGAATAGGCATGTGAAACTCGGCAAAGTTTACAGGTAACATATAAAAAAACTTGTTTAACTTTTCAAGTAGTCAGTTTTGGGTACAAAGCTATTGTGAAGAAGTTTCAAGTCTGTAATTAGAAGTTGTTTTATGATTATGGGGTAATTGAGTCAGGATGAACAAAGTGATTTAACACAGCTAGTTACAGAAGGTGAATGGCATAAACACTTTACTCATCAGTGCTTGTTAGTGCATGAGAGGGTACACCTATGCTATTAAAGATATGTGTGAATTATTTACGAAACAGAGCTCGAAGTAGCCAACAGCACTAATAACTGTGGCTATTGGGTCCTTATTGGTGGATGTTTTGCCACTAAGAAATGTCTTTTGATATAACAAAGACCTAGAACCAAACTGTTCATTTTGGTTATACTCTATTTCAAGCTTATTTCGAACCCTGGCAAGTCAAGGGATTCATTGAACTCTGTCTCCTCACCTCAGTAATTATAAGCCAGCAAGCTGTTCTCATCCGTGTCCTGGCTGGGAATTTGTTACTCAGCATGACCCGAAAACCAGCATCTTGAAACGTTAACCTGGAAAAGGAGACGAACGACATTTATGACACCAGAGCACAGTGATAAACTCACACTTCACAGTCATCTAACGCGGGAGGCGCCCCAATTGCAAAGTGAATTAGCCTCCAGACGATCAGACCATGAAATGTGGGGGAGGCACCGAATTAAAATGGCATTCATTTATTCCTGGAACTGACAATAGACTCTGATGGTTTTATGACGACTCTCTATACATACTAAACACTCTACTGCATTTTACCAACTCCTTTAAAGTCGTATTACATAAAACATGAACATAAAATGTTTCACACGACATAAAGAATCAGATTTGTTCTGCGGTAATTTTGGCTTCTATTAAAAAGAGAGGCCCACAATGGCATCTTGAAAGTCAAGTAGCCAAATATGAAAACCTCCTCTATTTGAAAAAAAAAAAAATTGATAATCTGTAAAGTTGAAACATGGATAATTCCACACTTCAGTACTTGATGAAGACTCAACACCAATAAAATTTTACTTTTCTTCTCGAATGTTCCCAAAAGGGATTGTTCCTTCAGCCATTTTCTTACGCCAATCTGTGTAAAATGTAGATGGGTTAGGCTAAATGAAATTTTATGGCTTAGCTTCTAACCAATTGATTGAAGTCAGGCTGACCACAGCCTTTTCTCCGGTTGTGGATCACTGTAAAATAGGCAAGGAAAAAGACCAAGGCCAACCTTGTATATTAAAGGTTTAGAAATTAAAGAAAGAGGACAGCATGCCAAATGAGGGCAGTCTCCATTTCCACTGCACTTCTTGGTTACCATGCTTATTTTCAGGTGGGTGGGACTACCATTACAGGTGTAAATAGGTGTCAGAGGAGCAAAGAATGCTTAGCAGTAAATTTCATACCTCCACAATCAATATTTATACAGATGTAAAATGGTATCTAATTCGAAATAAGGCAGAATTCTAGAAACAGGGTTCTCACTGAAAGAAAATGTTTGTGGGTAAAGAGTAATTTCTTGGCCAAACAAAAAGTCAGAGCAAGTTGCAACTTCCATAACTCTTGAAATGTATAGCATATTGAGGAGGTACAGCTTCATCAAGGGTCTTTAGGTGATACTGTATGCTTTTATGCATGAAACTATTATCTTGCTTGTCATGTTGGTACATTTTCAGATCAACTACCAATTTAATTTGAGGGGATGTTTTTGCTAATGTTTCATAAATTTGTACCCATAGCCATTTTTGCTGTAAAAAATATTTTATGGCTAGCCAGCGTATATATACAACAGTTACTGAGGTATCCCAAAAATTTTGATGTAATGTCGCTCAAATATTGTCATTCTTCAAAATCCATTTTTCATCTTATTTGTCAGCATCATCCAAACCCCATAACATGAAATTTGAACTTTGAAAAAGTATCGTGTTCAAATCACCAGTACACATACCAATGAGCGTGCATTCCCTCACTGCCTGAAAAAAGATATAACACACTGGATCGAAATACCTACTGGGAAAGCATTACATTCCCTTAATGACTATCAGCATTCTTCTAGACACAAACCAGCCTGAAAGTTCAATGCTCACATTATGTGGCTATATTTCCGAGCCATGTATTATTAAACTGGTTGCATAAGAAGAGACCGCAGTGCAGCTGTAATACCAATCAATCATTGAGGTAAATGTTTGCACTGTTTTAAACGGAACACATAAACGTACATCATTCTCCATCACTTCAGCTCACAAATCTAACACAATGCACCAGAAATTTGTTAGACCAGTGAGCTTACTCACGTCTGCCAAATTCACCCTAAAAATTTATAGTTCAAGCACGAGAAATGTTTTAAACTTATCCTTTTATCAGCAGTTCATTTCAGTATAGTATGTTTAATATTGTATGTATACCCAAAGCTTTTAAACTAATGACAAGCAAGTCCTGTGCTGTTTCCATTTTAAGCATCTAAAATCACACACTGTGTAAAAGTAAGGGGAATGGCAACATTGCAACGTGGGTTTGTGGCAACTTGCAGTGATGTAATGATGCAGGAAATCATCATACAATGTACATATATAAATATAAATATATATATAATGCTGGATCGACTGGTAGGGGGAAATCGGTATACAGTCAGAACGGTAAGGCAAAAATAAAACAATAAAATACATAGCAATATTTCCCCTTTGCGTTTTAAGATATGCATACATGATATTTCAATGGCCCCTCACACATTCGTGTTAATGGATACATGTACATAAGTTGGTATACATTAGAGCAATTACATGTACTGCTTATGGTATGTGGGGATTTACCATACTATTACGTATTCCTATTGAAAATGTGTGTCAAAATGTTAAACGGACACGGTTTTTTCGCCCTATGGGTAAATTCGCTCTATGCTGGATTGACTGGTACATTGTTACCCAAAAACTAAACTGAATCCTCGTATGTTGGGGTTTTGTGAATTCTTTTATATGTAGAATATGCCCATAGTATTTCGGACTTATGTTAAGCGGAAACTTTTAAAGGGGGGGAGGACTTGAACCTATTTTCACTGTATCTAGACAGTTTGATGGAGTTTTACAGCCCAGTTTCTAACCAATTGGTTTAAGTTGAGCTACCAGCCACTGCTTTTTTTCCAGTTGTCACTCACTGGCTTGTTTTCCCTACTCCATTGTCTAGGCTGAGCACCAAGCACAATAGCAGCAGGTTCCATTTTGCTGTATTCATGTAAATGGTACATGAATTTAATCAAACTGACACTTTGTAACACATTGGTGTGCCATTAAATTTCATCTAAGTTACTAAACATTATTTATACTTCAATACAATTTACAATATGGAGTAGTGCTAGATGGGGCACATGCCCCCAAGTGGGCAAATTTCCAACTTTATCAGGGAGCTAATAAAATATATCACCCCAACAACCTGCTTGATGTTGCTATTGGGAAGTGCAGATTCTATAGTTAAAACTCTTAATTTTCATACCTTCTTCATCAATAGGAAAAATTTGGCAAAATTTTTACCTGTGAAAATTCAAACTGGGTTCATCAGCTAGTTGGTCTACTGATTCAAGAAAATGGAGGTTGCCGAGTTTTGCTTTTTTAAGACCAAAAGCAAGAATGTCTTGATATTTTACATTCACTGAAATTAGGTCAATTAAGTTACATTGTGTAATAATGAATTCTCCATTAATACAATCTGGTTTTGTTGCTATGGTAACATTTGATACATTTCATTGAAGGACTTTTCTTTCACAAATTTAAAGGTATTGGAGCTCAATCCTGGAATTTAATGAATGAGGTTTGACTGACTTTCATTCAATTGTACTAGCAAGCAGTTTTGCATTTGGAGAGTTGCATTTATTCATGCTTGTGATATAATGCTTTTGTTTCCATGGAAACCTGTGACAAAACACTTGAAAGTGAAATGTATAGATTGGTGACCTTGTCACACATTTGGATGTGTTGAACATCAAAAATATCAATAATGCCATTTAGAAAACCACAGTTGCCAGTTGGTGTAACTCAACTTGCTGATAACTACAGGGATTAATTTTGATAGTATAATTATATTTTGGTAACTTGGTATGATTAGTCCTGGCTTAGATTCCTTTTGGAGTAAACACTGTCAGATTAATGATGAAATTTCAGTAAAGCTGAGAGTGTAATCAGTGGAGAACTGAGAAAGGTGCAAATGGATAAATAATGACCTAGATTGTTGATAAATTTTGGATGTAATGTGAAATTGTACACTGCATGAAAGCAAGGGCAGTAGAATTTGTCTGGTGGGGGCCAAGCTCCCTTAATAGAGAGGGACCATCCAATGCCTTGATGAGGGGTGGGTGGAAAGGGCAAAGCTGCCTTCAAATACTTACTTTGAAGCAGCAGGTAAATCTCACAATTTTTTCCCATTTCTGCAAAGTATGTTGAATGTGACAAATTTTGGCTTCTATCTACAAACATTTATAAGAGGCAGGACTTTTGTCAGAGCAAATTGCTTATTTCACAAAGAAAGGGATTACCTCCTTTCTATAATGTACTGTTAGCATATAACATCACCAGACATGATTTAAGGAACATGTTCACTTTTTTGCTGGGGTGAGGAGGGAGGTTTTACTGGAGGAAAAAGTATTTTCTAGGCATATGTATGTCTTCATCATTATGAGCCTACATAAAATCTTGCACATCTTTTTTTTTGTTCTTTTTTTTTGAGGGGGGGGGGGAGATTAGGAGCTTGGAAAAATTCAGGGGGATGATGCCCCCTCAATGTCCTAAAAACTACTGCCCTTATATGCATTATTCTGAATCATTGTGAGAATGTATTGCAAGTTGGAATAAGTAACTGTCATTTTTAGTAATTTTTCAAGTTGGGTTGTGGTTAGTATTAATTCAATGTAAAATGCAACTCTGTTCCTAGGACGCAGGTCCCAGTGAGGAGGTTCCCAAAAATATTGGATCGAGAGTCACTTTGTAGTAAGTTTATACTTTATGCTAGCTGCAGTAGCCAGAATTTAGAAGGAAAGTGAGGAGTAAAGATGGAGATGGAAAGAGGACACCCTCTAGAGGAGAGAGGGTGCTATACTGGTGCTAAAGGGTCTTGTACCAAATGGAACTGCAGGCAAGTTTGGGAACTACAAAGGTAAAGCTACCACTAAAAACATTGTGATAAAAAGTTAATCTGACATTTAATAGTCTTCCATTTCATATCTTATTTAAAGTTATCTGTCTAAACTGAATGATCCACTTCACTAAGCTAGAATAATAGGTGAATTTCAATTTTATGCAAAGATGATTACAAGAAAATTCATAGGAAAACAGATTAATAGCAACATTATAACACATTTACCTTTTTGGTGAGTTACAAATGTATTCATCTACCATCGGAACTGCTGGCTTACTGGCACCATTTTCAACCACACCAGTCTCCTCCGGGGAATTTAGAGGCACAGCTAAAAAAAAACAGAAAGGGAAACAAAATTTGAAAGTTTGACAAAGACAGGCAAGTTTGGCAACAATGTTGAAAGTGATGCTGTTTTAATGCTCATTACTGAAATGCTGTTCCACCTTCTGAAAATTCAAAATCCCGTCAAGTGGCTGTCTGGGTGGGTTTTTTGACTAAGTTTATTTGGGATGTTTATCCTGGAAGGTTGTACAAAGGAGCTTGGTCAATTGGTGGTAATAATTGGGAGCTTGTTAGTTCAACAGATTAAATATTACAGAGAAAACAACTCTGGAGATAGGTGGAGAGAGCTGCAGAGGTGCTGCTTTTGGCTAATGGGTCCTGTTGTGACATGTCAATAGCGAACATGCTGCTTTGAGTTAGCCCAGTCGGTGAGCCTTAACTGGAAAACTGGCTGTGGCCTGTGCGACCTGAACCAATTGCAGAGATGCCAACATTTATATCCACAAATCAGGGAGGTTTCACAAAAGAATCAGGGAGGCTTTTTAAAATCATATGCAACTTAATGAAGGAAAAACTTTCTTGAATCACGGAGGTTGTCATATTTGCTAGTTAGAATGGACAAAAATCCTTGAATTTTCAGGGAGCCTCCCTGATTCTCAGGGAGGATTGGCATCTCTTCAATTGGTTAAAAACTGAACCATAAAACTCATCCACCCTAACAATAACTAAACTGAGTTGGACTTGAAGATCCTCAATCCAGTTGCATCAAATCTTATAAAACATTTAAAAATTTAAAAAGGTAGGATATTTTGAAGAATGACTGTTTTATGATTGTGATGGCCTTTCTTACTTCTAATTATGAATTGATATTAATTAATTGGCTTCATAAGTCAAGCATTTACAATTATGAGACAGGGTTCATTTTATTTTAGTAAGCTATCCATATGACAACTGATTTCTTCATACAGAATTACAGATACAATGGTGAGCATGTGCTAGAGACAACCCATACTGGTTTTCATTGAACCATATTCATGCTTAAATAACTGGCCCCTCTGACCCTCAAAAATTCACACTATTACCATAAGTTATCCAGGAATTTTCTACCAAATTTCTTTCATAAATTCTCAACTTGCCTAAAAAATGATCCCAAACATAGTATTACTGCTTCAATAACAAACTGAGAAAAAAAAAAAGAAAAAAAAAGACAGAACTTTTCTGAAATGTGTGATGTATGTTTTTGCTGAAATTTGTGTGTACCAGCCCTTCTACACCAATTGATTGAGGTACTGCCCTTAGATTGACTACAATAACATTTGCACCCCACACGCCTAGTCTCTCTGGCTACAACACTGTCTTCAAAGTCATTTTCAAACTCCTGACAAAAAGTGACCAAGTCCCAGAATCCTTTTCCCCCTTGCTTGTCATGTTCTATACAGCTACTTTGGAAATATTGGAACACAACAGGTCAACTGCTCACTCTTCCATCAAACTGTAATATAAAAGGTCACCTAAAATCACATAACACCCATTGTTTTTGAAGAGGTCATTGCAATGCCACTGCATTTTATTTTTTAGGAAACTGAACATGTTTTCATTAACCTGTTCAAGTTGTTTCAGTTTCACTTCATAAAATGCCAGACAAACACATAACATCACCTGTTTGGGTTACTTTCAATTCTCTAGATAAAGTGTTCTGTAAACTTCAGTTGCTTCTTGAAAATAATTTTTTTTTCAAACCTATAAAGTTTCCTTTGCCTAATAACCACAAATGACCAAACTGAGGCAATCGGCTGACTATTTCACAAGAGTGAGTGGTTAATGATTCAAATCAGTTAATAAACATTCATGACCAGAAACTTCTTCAAATTATGCACAAAATGATTTAAACCAGGACAACAATCCAAAATCTAACCATTTTTCACAATTATGGAAGTTAAAATTGTGCTAATAAGAAGATTTACTCATGTTATAGCAACCTTCAACACCCTGCTTAAAGGGAAAGTTAAAGCAAAAATTCTATTTTCATATGTGAAAGAGAAGCAAATCTACACAGTGTGGTGAAACTTCCATTCAAATAGGACATGTGTTTCTTGAGGTATCAGTCAATGAAGTCAGTAGATTTGTGTTCCAAAGTGAGTTTGAGGGCAGCAGAGATTATATCACTTCCTCACATTGACAAGGAAAGGTTTGTTTCCCTTTGTTTTTTCTGACTGAAGTGTTGACTTTGAAGTCAATAGGACTAGGACCTCCTTGAAGGGAATGCAAAGTTTTTAAAGTTCTCATGCTACTTTGTAATCACATCCTGATAATATGGGACTTGTTTAGGAGAAAACTGGTTGTGAAGTTTAAAGAAAAACTTAAGACTGACCATTAATGTGAGGATCTGATGCCATATGTGCTTGCTTCAAGTTCACTTTTTATTGATAACAAAACAACTTCACCTGCTCATATTCTAAGAACCAAAGATTGAATTTCAATGCAAATTTCACCAAAATATATACTTAGAATGAGTATTCCTTTAAAATATTAAAACTTGATGTGACTTTATACCCTCTTTCAAGTTATCAGTATCAACTTGATAGGCCACTTACAGGTGGCTGTTAACCAACTGTATCTATTATACTTGACAAAAAGGGCAGCTTGTATTACAAACTTAAAGGGGGAAGGGTGCAATAAAGAAATACATAGCACAAAACTGATGTAATAATGTAAAACTGATCAATATTTCATTTTCCTACTGTTTTCTGTTGCCAAATGTTGAGGAAGCCCTTATTGCCTGATTTAAATTATGCCACTACATTTAAAGCTTGTTTCTACTTTTATTTTTTGCTTTACTTCATGGTAAAGTATTGAAAATAAGTTCCAACAAATGAAATACATCTTGGTACCTCTTTAACAGATGTTTGCAGTATGCATTTCTATAACTTTTGTTATATAACAAGAGACACCTCTACCAACTCTCCCTTCTTCTATTACAATACTTAAACTACAATAGTATGTATCATATTATACTCTGCTGCTGCTGTTTTCCCACAGAGAGGTGGATGGGTCTTGATCTCGATCTGAGGTAGATGAAACTAATGGGAACGCAGACCAACAGCATCACTCAAGATTTAAATCCACCCATTCTAATTGATACACAGGGGTAGATCAGATAAAACTGAAAGTTTCTATGTGAACACAATCAAATGAGCAATTGACCCAGAATAATAAATGGCAAACAGAGTTGTAAGCACTGATGATCTTTCTGCACTTGCAGATTGAGTTCATACAGAGTGAGAGTTGATTTACCTCACTCACTAAAATGGGAATGCAACTCTGGATCAAGGAATTAACAGTTTGATCTACCTCTGTATATCAAAATCCACCTTACTGAATCAAGTGGAAATATGGCTCGATAGAGCCTCTTTTGTTAACATCCACCTGAAATCTGTGACTGTTTTTACACTAGAGGCACTTGTGCCTGTGGATGTAAAGGGTTGAGAGAGGAAGAAGAAAAGGGGAGGGTTAGAGGTTTCCCACAGTGCAACTCTGCCAGAAATTAACTACAGCAGACCTTAAATTTTGAGGTGTGCAAGTGAGATAGCATGCCATCACTCTCCTCAAATTACTGTGAAGAGCGTGACTTTTTGCACACCTAGATGAAGATGGGAGCAAATATAAATCCATAAAAGTTTAATTAAAGATACACAGGTAAATAGGACATAATGACGAGCAAAAATAAGACCAGGGAACACACTTGTTTAATGGAGTACAGGAGGAATAATATCATGAAAGGCAACTACCCTCTATAACACCATCAGTTACTTTAAAAAGCTGATCACATTTTAACTTAAAGGCCTAATCCTCTCACCCCAAACAGTTCCAATTCAAGTACTTTGGGGAGAGTCATTTTTCTAACCAGTAAGTATGGGCAGGTGGGTAAAGGAAATACGTAAGTGACTTGGCCATACCTGCCAGTTAGATAAATGACTCTGCCCTTACTTAAGCCCCGCCCCCAACACAACTGACTATAACCCATCCTCATCCAGACACAATCTCAATTTATTATTTCACTGTGAGTATACAAGACCCCAATGTGTAATCAAAATTTTCAGTACAGTACATGCTGTGTAATATGAGCTAGAGTACTCTGCATTCTTTGAACTTGTTGCCGAAGAGATGTGTCAATTGTGAATTTCTGTGGACTTCACCAAAAATGTAGTTTTATGTGGGAATTGACGTGACTGCCTTTAAAGGGAAATATTGTGTTTAAAATGCTTCAAATCATTCAGTCTCAACAATAAACCCCAGCAATAGTTTTATCTCCTCATGACTTCCCCTAAGAAGAGCTTTGGAAGTTGCATCTTTTGAAAGGTTGAAAGTTTGGATGAACAAATTATTCTTGAGCAACAAACAACTGAATTGCTCTCTGAGACAAACTTATTTCTTGAAAGGATAGCTACCATACTGCCTTATTTTTAACTATTTATCACTTTTGCCAATAAATATTGGTTTTAAAAGGATGAAATTTCCTTGTAAAATAAATGCAATTTAAAATGCAAACATTACTAAGAAAACATCTTGAATCATTATAACACTAAACAGTCTCACCAATAAATAATAATAATAATAATAATATAACAGTTCTTATATAGCGCCTTACACAAGAAGTCTCAAAGCGCTAAAACTATACAACATGCGGTCAATAAGACAAAGTAAACAAATGAGTTTTCAAGTTAGTTTTAAAATGCCAGCAATAGCTTTTATCTCCTCCAACAATTACATATCAGAAGAGAGACAGGGATTGCATCATTTGAACTATTGAAAGTTTGGGTGAATAAATTGTTCTAGAGCTACAAATAACTGAATTGCTATCTGTGAGAACATATTTCTTAAAACAAATGTTATCATACCACCTTATTTTGAATAATCTATCATTAAGTATTCCATACATATGATCTCAAAGTATGAATTTTTCTGTAAAAACAAACAAAAATGTTTCTCTTCAAATGATCGTAAGTGAACCAGCTGGAAGAATTTTGTAAGGACATGAATTAACAAGATGGACACCCATCAGGTCAAGTAAAGTTATCTCTAGTGAAAACTGCTCCGCAGGTCCAACGAAAATGTTTCAAGCTGATAGCAGGGTCATATCAGCATAACTAGAACAGCTTGACCTGACAGAGGCTGCAAGCAAGTCAAAAACCACAAATGTTAAAAGAAGGTCAGAAGGAATGACATCGAGGCAAGCATTCCCAGTAGCCTTTAAAAACCTAGGCTGGTAGTAAAAAGATAAAAGGATGGTCAATGAACCAGCTGGAAGAAATTGGTCAGTTGCATGAATAAGTAAACATGGGCACCATTCCTCATTATCTCCCAAGGAACCATCTGGGGCCACTGAGTGACTATCTTGCAGAGATATCAATATGGTTTTGATTGACCTAATTAAAATCTCTGCATGTGATATGGGTGAATGCCAATGTCCTTTGGACATTAAGTCAAATTATGATTTTACATACAATCTGACCTCATTGTATCTTCATTTGCATTTTCTTCCTGAACTTTAACCTTAACAATAGACTCTCTATTGTTCAAACTTCAAAAGACTTAAGAAATCTATTGAAATTCCTTCAGAGGACTTGAAATTCATTGTTTCAGTACTCAGTCTTCAGCCTAAATTCTACGAAAGCGAGTGCACCCACTCACACATACACACACCCACACACACATTATCAAGATTCAGTGTGATGAAAGAGAGATCCCACTCACAATCCCACTTACAAGCATGTTTATTTTAAGACAATGACTCAGCTATGAAGTCATTTTACACCATATTAATGCTCTTTTTAAGAAAAATGTTTTGCATACAAAACACCGTATTTGTTTCATTTTTTATTTGTGTCAAAACAAGGTCCAATAGCATAAACAATTGGCTTACCTAGTACTTTCACTTATACCTCAAGCCATTTGAAGTAATTTTCTTTTATTTGTTCTTCATTTACTGCCTAAGTTGTTTGACTTTTTACCCCATAGAACGTTCTCATGTGATGTCATAATATGGCTTGCCACACCCACTGCCCTGACCTATGACCTATTCAGATTTCCACATCATAACTAATTCCAGGACAATTAAAGATTAGTTATGGTTATTATAATCATATCAGGGCTCGAAAAATAAGGTGCCTGAGTGCCCTAGGGCATCTTGTCTAATGGCTTGGGTAACAAAAAGTGATGAATTGCACAGCAGAACATGCCCCACTGGGCACCTCAAGTCACTGTGCAGACAGATCCTCACTGTGTTTGAAGTTTCCCATTAACTACTGTAAAAACACTACAACTCAATGTACTGTACCTCTCAATGCTCGCTACGGTGATTGTTACTGTAATGCCATGGGCCAACAAAGTTATTTAAATAACAAAGCATTACCATGATGTCCTTAATTTCCTTTCATCTTTTGATAATTTCCTTTTATCTTTTGATATTTTCTTTATTTGGGCAACAATAAAGCTACGTTGGACAACCAAAAACTACCAATTCAAAAAATGAGTTGCCCTATAGGACAACAGGACATTAAAAAGTTTTTCAAGCCCCAATTTTATTTCAGGACTTGATATTCTTGACAAGCAATTCAGTGAGAAACTTCTGTCACTTGATTTTCATGAGTCATTAATGAAATAGGATAGGCTACTAGACTAATTCAAATTGAGAAATACAGTCACTCCCCTTAAAGTATAGATGAATCCGAACAGTCAAGTGATGGTCTGTTTAGTTGGACATTACTGGGGTCTGTCACCCTTAATCTTTCAGATTCTTTGCTTATCTGTATCTTAGATGGTTGCACACTACAAGATTCTTTATTTCATCAATTTGACTATGAGGGTTTAGATTTGCATGTAGACAATAAAATCAAGACAGTCTACGGCTGATGGATCCCACTAATGGCAGACTTTACTGGCTACTTGGATTCATATGCCAAAGTCCCTTTCAGAAGTCCAACACCTCTATTAAAGGTAGTAAGAGAGTAAAATATGGTATGTCCCCTACGGTAACACACAACACACACATGGAGAAGGGTACTGAGAAAGTCACTGCTGTTGGAAACTTGTGCAAAGTGAGATTAAATGCTCTCCTGATGAAAAATGTTAGCTTTTGGAAAGAGCTCCCATATGCTGGTTGAATTGGATAGGACATTTAATCCAATATTAACCAAAAAAGGGCCTTTTCTTTGGTGAAGCTTATCTCTAAAATAGTAACAGCTAATCCCTTTTACAAACAAACTTGCTCTATCGATTGAGCAAGCAGATACCTGAATGAGATGTTCTCTGATAGGTTCTGGATTAAAAGAAGGGTTTAAGGTCACATCAAGTTTTGATATGTTAGAAGAGTACTTATTCAAATATGTCTGGGAAGTTTGCATTGAAATCCTATTTGTGGTTCCCAAGATTTGAGCACGTAAAGTTGTCATATTTTCAACAAAAGTGAACATAAAGCAAGAACATATGACATCATATCCCCACATTAATTTTGCCTTGAGTAATCCCACATTATCAGAATGAGGTTGCATTAAGAGGCATGAGACCTTTACAATCTTTAAATTCCTACATGGAGGTCCTTTTCCTATTAACTTCAAGGCAATACAACAGTCTGAAAAAAGGATGGGAAACAAAACCTTGTCAATGTGAGGATATGATATAACCTCTGCTGCCCTTAAACTCACTTCCGAACACAAAACGTCTGGGTTTGTTGACTGATATCTCAAGAAACACATGTAAGATTGTAATGGAAGTTTCACCACACTGTGTAGATTTGGTTCCTCTTTTACATATGAAAATTAAGAAGAGACAGCTATAACTTGCTTTTCATTTCTAGCATCTCACATGCCAAATGGTGCAATATCTGACACACTTAATATTAAACAGCATATTTAAACATGCATGTTTGGTCCCTACCTGGATCTGCCAATGTTACCTAATGTTCTTACACACACATTATAGCATGTAAATAAAAACAACTCTGCAGTATTAACAAAATTTTCCTAATTGTTTTTATTTAGGAGGCCACTCGCTTACTAGCTAAATTTTCTATGAGGGGGCAAGAACATTTTTGGCCCGAATAATGTCACTAGTTATCATGTTTTGCCCAAATAGATCAACTGCTTTTGCCCGAATTTGGAGGGCGAGTGCCCGTCCCCTGCAACCCCGTCTTATACACCTATGTAGGAGGCTATGGAAAGTTGTAGTAGATTTTGATAATTAATTTATAACATTTTATATCAAAATTACATTTCCATTTTACTGCATTCATCATTTTATATCTTGTACTTCAATCAATGATCATTCTGCATCATTACATCCATCACTGTTCCACATGGATCTGGCTTCTATATTCATTTTGAATTTTTTATGCCAGTTTTCATGTTCATCAGTTTTGACTGAGAGTTCATGAATTTAATGAATTTTCTAATTTTCTGTTACGACAGGAATCTTACAAAAATGTCAATACATTATAGCTGAGGAAGTCACATGAATTAATTGCTTATAAATAAAACATAATATTGACTTAGCCGCAACTATTGAGGTGCACCCACACAACTAATACAAGTCTCCTACGACAAATTCCATGAGTGTCACCATGCCATGCACAGTACTGGTAATTCAATCTCTATTCCACCAATGGCCTGTGAAGGCTTGTGTTGCAACTAATCACACACGATAGCTTACTCAGAATATGCAACCAATCACCATAGATATTGCAAACATCTGGGACTGTGCGACTTTTTAAGCAGATAGTGGTGAATTTAATCAGCTTGCAACAATTCTTGCATAAGGACTTTTGCTCTGGCTGTTTTCCCATCTGAATTCAGGCGGTTCCATCATCTTAATAGATGCTTTATTTCGTAATTGAGGAAAATGTAACAGATATGGAGAAATTATTCTAGACTAACCTTCTGCAAGAGAGACCTCGGGAAGCAAAGAAGTTTTGAAGGAATAAATTACCAGTAGATTTGGATCATAATGAGAAAAAGAGACCACTACATTTGAAAACTGAAAATTCTACTGGAGGCAAAAAAATAAATTATCAAAAGTATTGAGCTGAAAGCAATGAAATTCCTGGGCACATTTAACACTGCCCTGAGCCATCGGTGAAAAATAATTATGCAAAGAAATGACAGAGTACTACCTTTAGCAGTCACACTGCAATCAAAAAGTTATAATCTCCATAGCTCCATTATTTACAGCAAAAGTTATGATATTAAGTTTAAAGGATTTTTTCAGTAATATAGTTCTTTTAGTTGGGTTTTTAATCAATAAAAAGTTTTTTGTTAGATGAGTTTCCCAGAAATGATTTTTTTATAAATAATTTAATTTTTTTTTCAATTTTTTGTCATGTTTTTTCATATTGTGCTGACAGTGGGAAAGACATAGGAGCAAGGAGCAAAGGACGTTTTGGATTTGAGAGAAAAGGGCAAACTTGTTTATTGCTATGCAAACCGCTGAGATGATATTAGAAAGCTTTTGTTCCAACAAATTCCACAGTTTCTGCCAAATTTTAAGGAGTTTAAGAAATGAGGGTTGGAAGAGGGTGATGGACAACAGAGATTCTTCCTCCCACTTCATATACCTAAGAAGTTTTATTTCATATTCATTGTAAAATTTGAATCTGAAGATGAAAATGTAAGGTGTGGGGGGGAGGGAGGGAGCAGGTTTGGTGTGAAGTCAAAATTGCAAACATATTTCACAATTCACCAAGACTGAGTATGGATAAGGTTTGTCTATCTCTGATCTTTGAAGTATTAGCACAGGGACAGAAAAACTCATGGACTCTGGAACATTGTTTACCAGTAATACTGTGAACAAGAGCCCAAGGGCACTATGGTTCCTTGCATTAAAGATGATGTTGTATTAAGGTAGTCCCAAGGTAAGGCATAATTTGCACCTTTAACCCCAATGACTTTTGGCCATCACCCAAAAACATAGGGGCACATTAAATTTCAAAATCATACAAGCACTTGCCGTATGAGAGAAATAGAACACTAAACTTTTCAAATTATCACACTGCACACTGCCCACTTCCATGCGACAAATACATTCATCACCTTTCACTAAAATGTCATTTACTTGAGTTTGGGGTAGTATAGGAGGTTAGTTAATTGCCTTTTTGGTCAATCTCAACAATTCAAATCCAGACCTTAAAAAGGAGTCACAAAGGTCAAATACAGTCAAAGTAGATCAAAACTGATTTTAAATAAACACAGTCTCTTCTGCACCAAAGAAATTTAACAGTCATCTGGTCATTCCTGACCACCAAAATTTATGATGGATGACTAGAAATTATGTCATGGTTGTCCTTTAGACTACCCAATGTGTTTGCCTGAAAAGCAAAAATAAGGAAAAGCCCACAATTCTGCTACTAAAGGCAGCCCGATAGTGATTTATTACCACCAATTTCTTCTTCACAATTTGGCTAGAAGACCAAGAAACAAACATAGCTCTGTAGAATCTAATAAATGAATTTCAACTTGACCTTTTAACCTAAAGAGGGTGTTAGAAACAGCATTGTAGTCCCTAGGGTAAAAGCAGAGGTAAAGAAGAGAAACTGCTTTCATATTTTACTATTGAAATTGGAATCTTAGCTTGCACTGTGAATAACTTTATTCAATACTGTATGTGAGGAAAAGGTTGTTTTTAATAATAATTGCATTACTGTCCTGATTGTTAACTAAACTGCTTTTAGACTGAGAGGGGGTTATAATTCTTCTTTTCTTTTATACATTGCATTTGTCTAAAGGCATTAAACTTCAGCTGGACTTTTAAACCAATTGAACAAAGACCCAAAGAGTCTTCACGTGCACTTTACTTAGACGAACACAACTTTCCATTATTTCCACTATGTTACTTGGTTATTGAGTAATTGCACCGCATACCTGGCATTGCAATAGGCCTACATATGACCTACATGTACACACTAGCCTGTCATTTAAATGTCAGTAACTCAAGTAACGAACATTGTAGGAGGGTAGTGTAATAGCCTTTTTGGTTCATCTGATCAAGACAAATCTTGACGTCACAAAAAAGTCACAAAGGTCAAAAGGTCAAATGAGGTCAAGTGGGGTCATCACGTGCATTTCACTTAGACGAACGCAAATCTCCATTACACCACCCCTCTAAAATGTTTCAGTGGCAAGATATCAATAAAACATTACTTTTTGACCTTTTGACCCTTTCCAATTATTTTGGTTAATGTACCAACATTTTCACCTCCTACCAATCTAACTTATCCTAAAATGATGCCACTGCTTGAGCAACGGATACTGAGTTACAGCTACTAACATAAATTCAGTTTTTGGCCTCTGGTGATCACCAATGACCTTTGACCTCCACCAAAAACGATAGGGCACATCTACTCCACAACATCTACATACATACCAAGTTTGAAAAAAATTGATCACTCGGTTATTGAGTTATCGCACCACATACCTTGCATTCCAATCCGTCACATACACACACACACACACATACACACACACACATACATACGCCAAGGTGACTGCATAGGTTCCTTTGTTACACAAGAAACCAAAAATGGGAGGCAATTTTTACGGACAAACCAGTTACACTCTAGATTTTTACTTTCATGTATTCTACCTTATAAAATCACTCATTCAAAAGGATACAACATATCATTTTTAAGAATTAATAAAACAAAACTATAATTTTTTCACTTTCCAATTTCATTTTCACCTATTTCCCTTTTCATTTAATCATGCAGCCCATTCATTCACAATTTCTAAACAAAAATGTGTAAGAGCATCTTTCAAAACATATAAGGAAGCACATATATAGCAATATCATCTAAGTATTTAATCCTAGCAAAACTCTGTGAGGAATAGCAAACTTGTTGAATGTCCAGAAGGCAAAGAGAGAATTAGGGCTCTGACCATTTAGCAATTCATTGCTAAACAATCAGAAGTGGATTAAGCATTCAATAAAAAGCTGCATGCGGTTAATTACAAATCCTGTGATTTGTCTATCTAAAAATCTGCAAATTTCTCTGTCTCTATTTTCTATTTATCAATCAGTCTGGACTCATGGTATGTGGGGTTATTTCTGATTCATTTTGTCAAAATGTGACACATGCATTCTGACTGACAGTACATACGAGCATTTAACAATGGTAGTAGGAAGGTTATCATAAATTCTCTTCAAAGCATTCTGTGCAGGCCAGTGCTGCCGCTGCCGAGTTGGGAAGTCTTGCAATGTAGGTAATTTGCATTTACTGTACTGTACATTCAAAACGTTTAAACCGAACGGAAATTCTCGCCGCTATTGTATGCAAAAAACAGCCGTACATGACTAATCGCGATTAACCACTAAATGATCGCAAAATTAAGCGATTAAATGGTAAGTCATTTTACTAAACATTTACAGCCCTAGAGAAAATGATGGGTTCAAGATAGGAGTCTTCTGAGATCGGACAGGGGTGTTCTCTGTACTGAGAAGTCTTTGCTTATGGAACTGCAGCCAATTAGGGGAATTTATACGTGATAACATGAATAAAGGCATGGAAGGGAAAGAAGTAGTTATTTAGTTAGTTAGATGAGATTTAACAGCACATTAACACAAATGTGTTATAAAGTGTCAACCAACTTGATAAAAAGTTCAAAATTAAAGTTAATTTTCAAGTGTGGTTCAAGTTTAAATTTCGTTTCCCCCTAGTCGCCTCTTTGGAAAGGCAGGAAATAAAATGGGCATATTCTACAACCCCAGACAACAGGGGAGAGGAAAAAGTAGACAGAAAAGCATCAGAACACATGAAGAAGATTTCACCAGAATAATTTTATGGTCCGTACAGAGATGCTCCCTCTCTTAAAGATACTTGTTTCTCAAATGCTGATTAAAGACATCATTCTAATCTCTCGTTTACTATGACTATGGACAAACCTGAGCCATCAAAAGATGGTTCTGATTTAGTCAGTCATGACTGGGTTCCATCAGCTGGAAACTTTCAAATCCTTTGTTTTACCTGTATCATGGATGGTGGTACACTAAAATACCTTATGTCTCTCAACTTCATGGAATACGAAAGCCTAGAATTGCATTTAGACCATACAATTATGATGATTTAATGCTGATAGACCCCACCAAAGGCAGGCTTCTCTAGCTGCTCAAATTTATCTATACAGATTGCCATGTCTGTTCACAGTCCTCATAATGTTCATATAAGAGAATGTATCACCCTCATCTCGATGTGGAAATCAAATTCCAAAGGGAAACATTTCCATTCCAGTTAAGCAAATCCCCATTCCTCATCTTCATCTCATCCTTATCTATGCATCATGAGAGGCAGCCATGATTGAGAGGCAGCTGTCAGAATGTATTTGTAAACAAAGGAAGCGTTCCTGCTCTTTCATTAAAAGTCCTCCTGATATGATTTTGATGTACCGCTTGCTCAAACCAAACATACAGCCCCACACATGGATCATGCTTTGATTTATCAACTGTTTCTGGCTTGATGTCTACAAAGCTTGCACTATGTATCTTTATTTGAGGTAGATCAAATTCAACCTGACTCACTCTCATTGCCTTTGTTCAGTAAAAATAGCCCTGGCAGAGTGCAGATTGAAAAAAAAACCATGTCAGAGTTTATGTTACAGAGTCCAAGACATGTAGGCCTCAGTAATTAAGTATCTCTAATACGCACATGTTCTCATCAGACAGCTACACAGTTCAGTAAATCAAAGTCCTTTGTGGCTGATTCCTCTGTGCGTACAACATCATAACAGCAACAATAGCATTCCATATTTGTCACCATAGAGATACTTCACAAACATTCCCAAATTGTTAATACACAGGAAACAGCACTGCAGTGTAATTTATACCCCCCTCTAAATGCCTATGCTCTTGATACAAAGACTTGCTTACTCATCATACCAGTCTTACGTTACAAGTCTTAACATACAATCGTAAACAAATGCTCCTGGTAAATGCTTTCCACTGAACAAGCCTCTTTCAACTGCAACATTTTACTTCAGGTGGAGATGGTTAAGACATGAGACAGGTTATCCACACAGACAAGACACAAAGTATAGACGAATGCGAGCAGCTAGCATTTAAAGTCAGCCTTTAGTGGGGTCCTTCGACCTTACATTCTCTCAATTTTATTGTCTACATGCACTGCTGAGCCTTAAAATTCGGAGAAATTGAGGGATTGAGAGGTATTTTAGTGTACAATCTGTGGTACATTTAAGAAAAAAATCTGAAAGATAAAAGTTGACAGACCCCAGTTATGGCTGACTTAATAAGACCATCACTTAATTGTTCACATTTTTCTATGGAGAAGAATAGACAAATGGAATAAATCAGTATACTAAAGACTCTTGCCTGATTGGTCAGTTTAAAGGGTGTAAGCAAAACAGTTATCACAGTCTTTTCGAAATAACAACTAAATCTCACAAAGTCCTGCTCATTTCTTTTCAAGTATCTCAGGACTTCAGTACTACAATTTAAGCTTAACAACTATTTAGAAGTAGGCTATTGCACTAACTTGAATGCCTGCAGGTCAGGATATATGAATATCTTTCGTACATATATATGTTCAATAAGAACAACATATGCACCTGTCAAGTAGTCTACATGAGTTTCAAGTACAGTACCCCGACTATCAAGTTATATCCTCTGCACCACGTGGTAATAAAAAGAAATGTACCTCACTTTACGAGATGCTTGTACTTGAAATACAAAAAAAAAAAAAAAATAATAGAATATTCATAAACTATTTTACTACTCAAGTCATATAACTTCCCCAATCTAATTGTGCAAAGTCAAAGGAATAGGCAATAAAATAAGGCATAAAACATTCCCCTCGCAAGGTACCTCCAGTTACATGCAGTTTCTCTAGGACTTCTCTATTTCAAAGTCGCTTCTCAAAATCCCCTCGTGTCCACAACTTTTAATATTTGCTTTTACTATACCTTGCTCAAGCTGCATGGCTGACTTGCTGTTATTGCAGACATCCTTTCTTTTCTTTGCTTTCCTCTTTTCTGTTGCTTTCTGAATTTTGTAGAATATTTTAGGATTTAACCTGTTGTAAAAAATAATAAAAGTAAAAGACCTAGTGAAAATTGTCAGTATTGTTTACATAAGAGGCACAGCTGAAACAATTTACATAATGTTGGCTGGCTGGATGATAGGTCAGTATTGGATGAATCAGTCAAAGTAAGAATTAGTCTTAGATGAGGCAAGCTGGCATCTGTCTTTCATGTACAGCTCATTGAATGTACAACTGCTAGTTTGGCAAATAAAATTAAATCACATATTTCCTTCATCTCATGTCTCCATGGGGACACTTAATGCAAAATATTCTGAATCTCCACACGTCAAAAGGAAACATAACAATAAATATTTAAACCAACAAAATGATGAAAAGATAATGATTAAGCACATATATTCTTAAAATGACGTCATGGTATATTTGTTGCAATCCTGGAGGGCACAGTCACTGCACTCTACTGCTTTCAAAAGAAGATTTAAGGTCACATAAAGTGTTGACATGTTAGAGGGGTACTTATTCTAAGCGTTTCGGTGAAATTTGCATTGGAGTCCATTGTGTGGTTCTCAAGATAAGAACAAGTATAAAGTTGTCGCATTTTCAACAAAGAGTGAACTTGATGAAAGCTTTTATGATATCATATCCTCTTTGAAATGGACAGTCTTTTGTTTTCCTTTAAACTTTACAGCCTTATTTCTCCTCAATTTTCCCATATTATCAGAATGTAATTGCATAAAAGGCATGAGAACTTAACAAACTTTGCATTCCCATCAAGGAGGTCCTATTCCTATTAACTTCAAGGTTAACTCAACAATGTGAAAAAAAGAAAGAAAAACAAAGCATTCCTTGTCAATGTGAGGATGTTATATAAACTCTGCTGCCCTTTAAGCTCACTTTGAAACACAAATCTGGTGACTTCATTGTCTGATATCTCAAGAAATACATATCCACTTTAGATGGGAGTTCCACCATATTGTGTAGATTTAGTTCTTCCAACACATATGAAAATTAAGTTTTTGCTTTAACTTCCCCTTTAAGTCTACTGGTTAACCTAAAAATACCTTAACAGGGCATGTTGAGTGGATATTTTTAATTAAACAAGGATGCTAAAAGATAATTCCACATGAAAAAGGTCATAATTAGCATAATAATTCAAGTTTCACATCTAATAATTATGCAAGAAGTTACTTCTGATTCCTTTTTACACTATATTATAAACAAAATCTTTCAAACTTGTTTTTTGGGAGTAGGGAAAGGATGGGGTTGGGGAAGAGGGGAGCGGGTATTTCCGAACCACACAGAATTTATCAGAGATAAGAAATAGCAGATGTCAAATAAATCATTAATCTGAACTTTTTTTCATATCAACTGTGGAATAATATAAAAGGGAAATTTACATCAAGAACGTATTTCATGAAAGTTCAGAAACCTTGGTAAAACTATCAGTGACCTTACAGGCATCACAATACAGAATAAAAGTCATCATATTGCAAAATATTTACATCATCTTTGACACTGCCATCTTCAAAAAAAAAAAAAAATCAAAATTAATAAAAATTACAAAATTAACAAAACTTACCTTGTTTTATAAACCTACTAGCCCTACTTACTTTGCCTATGCCTTCTATTGCATGACAGTCTGTCCATCTACTGTGGATTGATCACTGGTGATAAAATCTTCAACTGCTAGCCCTATGCCACTTCCTACAGCAGGCTTCCCTACCTCGCCCTTGGAAGTGGTGGGAACGGAAGCCTGGGGCCAAAACCAAGCCAAGGCAACAACCGTGGGGAAGAGCAGCTATAGATGTAAGTTGAAGTGAAGCATTCCGCTGGCGATGAAACAAGGGCAAGGTAGAAAAGCCTGCTATAGGAAGTGGCATAGCACTAACAGTCGAGGATTTCATCAACAGTGATCATTCCGCAGGATGGACTGTCTAATAGTAGTCATAGGCGAGGTTAGTAGGAGCGTAATAGCTGCTTCAGTTAACTCAATTAAGTTCATAAACATCTCTTTCAAAAAGTAATGAACACCTTTTTATGTACAAAAAAATCCTAGTTTGGAAATCTACAACCTGCAACAAATACCACCTACTTACCTGTCATGCCCACTGACTTGCAACTTTAAGTTATAGTCTAGTTGAGAGGTTAGGTTAGGGTTAGATTTAGATGGGTTAGATTAGATAGGGTCTACTGTCTCAACTTACGACCTTCTGATTCATCTAGCAGTACCCACAATCTTTTTTACTCACAATCTTCTTTTTTACCCTTGAAAGGCAATGATTGTTATCCGTATTTCTTGGTTTTAATAGAATGCATGTTTCATCTAACAGTAGAGCATCCCCCTCTCACACGGAAGGCCCGGGTTCAATGATTCCCAGGTCAAGTCATACCAAAGACTCTAAAAACGGAACCTACTGCCGTTGTGTGAGATGCTCCGCATAAGCAATGGAATAGGGAAAACAAGTAAGTGAGCCACAACTGGAAAAACCTTGGCTGGCTTGACTTGACCTAATAGGTTGGAAACGGGCCCATAAAACTGTCTAACTAACTCCATCCTTTTAATATGCAGGGTACAATGGAGGGAGAGTGCCCACCCTTTAAAAGGCAAGAGCAGTTCCCCAAACTTATTCTGAAACAACAGCTAATTCTCAGACTTTCTTCTTCTCTTCGAAGTATTTTTCATAACATTTTAGGACTTAATTACTGTATATTTAAGGTAAAACAAGCAAATATGACTAGTACATGTCACATCTGAGGAGAAAAAATATTGTTGCAAGTCTTTCCAAATCCAATCAGGAAACAAGATAGCCATATTTCCTACTTCAAGTTTGGGTGACTGCACTTGCCCTTTAAGGATGGCCTCCATGGATCTCTTCCAATTTATCACCAGGGTTAAGGTGCAGGTGAGATTATATCTACAAGGTTAGGGGAGGGGGAGACTTAGATTCAGCCAAACTGCCAAAATACAGTTTTAATGGGCAGGAGACAAGTGTTTGCATGTGGGGTTATCATATTTAAAACCCAAAACTCTTAAAACTACCTATAAATTTTATTGTGTAAATACACAATTATGCAGTAATATGGCCACATGGTGCTAAAAAGTGTTAAAAACTGTCCTTTAAAAATAATAATACAGTAGTAATACAAAGTCAGTATGCAGTGTACAGTTGAAGTAACATTTAACAATAACTGCTCTTTCTACAAATATGCATTGTAAATATAGTCAAGTAGCTTGGTCGATATGTATGCAGAGGCATATCTCTCTATACACGACTTTATATATTTCCACTTTTCAAGAAATCTAGGAGTGATAATATTATCACATAACAAGAGACAGAAGCGATCCCATGATCCTCAATTTACACATGTGACCATTTTGCACTACTCCCAAAGAATTAACAGTAATGATGATCATCTCCGGAGAGCAGACACCTCATTAGGCAAGAAGTATGTGGCTTTTTACTGCTATTACCACACAGAAGACATATTAAAGTGCTTTCAATCAGACTTTATACCAGGAAAAGCCATCAAAGACATATAACAGATGGATTGATCGTTCAACTCATCATTAAGAAAAGCAATTAGCCCAAAAGGGCATAAATCTAGACTTTTTGAAGAGATTTGTCTTTGAGTATGTCTTTGCAGTTTTTGCATTGCATAAACTAGTGAGTGCAGTAAATCATGGGTAGAATATTTACCTGTAATTTTTTTATTCTTCTCCTAAAATATTATGAATTGTCTCTTTAAACTAAACTTTCAACCACTTTTGAATAATTTAAGTAAAACATATAAAATGCAATGCAGCATGTAGAGAAGACATGGTTGATACTTAAAGTACTGTGAATAATATGAAAATATAAAGAATTTGTCCATAATATTTGGAAAAAAGCCAAGATATACTATCAGTAACTAATTTAAAGGCAGTCAACTCTCAGAGAAACTACAATTTTTGTAGTAGTCCACAGAAATTCTCCATTGGCACAGCTCTTTGATTGACAGCACGTTTGGAAAATCCAGAACGCTGTATCTCATAGATGCGTGGTATGTACTGTTCTAAGAGTGTTTTCATTACCCACAGGAGTCTTGTACACTCAACGTGGAGCAATAAACTGAGATTGTGTCTAGATGAGGATGAATTTTAGACAGTTGTGTGAGTGGCTTAAGTAAGTAGGTTTAGGAGAATTGGAACTATTTGGGATAAGAGGATTAGGCCTTAAAGGGAACGTGCAGCCACATGCCAGATATCCCTCCATCCAATAGTATTCTTTTCCTTGGTTTATATTTTCTAACAATTTTGTAGGGAATATATATTGCATTCTTGACTTGTGGTGAGATAGGTGAATACTTCCAATCAATGCCACTGATTCTATTAAAGGGACAATCCTCTCTAGTATAGGGTAACAGAAACTCTCAATTGGCTCAACTTTTTGATTGACTGCTAATTCAAACAATGCAGAGTACCAAAACTTATATTACACAGCACGAATTGTTCTGATAGTGTTTTGATTATACACATTGAGCTTTCTATATTCACCCTGAAGCAATAAAATGAGATTGTGTCTGGAGGAGGGTGAATTTCAGACAATTGTGGGAGGGGCTTAATTACGAAGGTTAGGAGAATTGGTACTGTTTGGGGGCAAGAGAATTGGGCCTTTATATTTTTTCCACCTTGAGAATGAGATGTCTTAACACTTACCAAGGTTTTCATTCAGTTTGACCTCCAGACACACATCTACACATGCACATACACACACATATACATACAAATGCTATCATAACTGCAAAGGTTTTTCTTCCATCAAAACCAAAAAGTTGAAGGGAAACATGGATATTTGTGAGGTTTAACTCGCATGTTGTTTCAAAATAAGTTTGAGGCAGTTGTTAAAAATCCCCTTAAAAAGTACCAACTCACAGTTTTACAAAGACAGAGACTCTTTACAAAACCTGTTTCACCCACTGTCTAATACTATAACAGCATTTCATTCTTCCATACATGCGCCATTCCATGTAAAGATGACCTCTGTGTAACAACACTGTACCACACGAAGACCATTGTCAAACTGGCATAACTTTCTGCTCCTAATCACTTTCAACCGAGCAAGAACAGTTTACATTTCACCACAAACATTTAACAGCAAAGTCTGCAAAGGCAAAACAGCTATAGATAGAAAGATTTTAAAACTGGGAATTAATCCACTGTAAAAATGAAGCCTGGAACTTTTAATATGGCTTGTAACATTTGAACTGCTGATGGGCTACCCTGTTGATGACATCAATCACTTAAAAAGTACAGCGAAAGTCAATAATCAAAAGATGCCATAGGGACCAATCAAAGGTGAGGTAGTTCGACACCTGGCTGGTATTTTCAAAATATCTGATGTCATAGCTTTTAATGCTGATGGGAGCCGACCTACATAAAGGTACAGTAGAATAAGTCACAGATTTAACTAATGAGGACAAACAGAAATGTCATCTCATAGAAAACTACTGCATAAAGATGTGCTCTGTGGTTCAAATATGTGAGGCTATAGATATAGTAGTAGTACTGCAGGTCTGGACAAAGAGAAATATCATTATTGTATCTCATAGTGCTGCTGAATAAGATATGTTCTGAGGTTTAAATATGACACTGCAGCTAGTACTGCAGGCCTGGACATGGAGAAATGTCATTACTGTGTGCCATAAAGAGAGAGCTACTGCATAGATGCTTTGAGATCAATGCAGAAGAATCCGGACAGACAAGTGATGGTCTGATTTTAGTCCGATATGACTGGGGTCCATTACCTTTGAATCTTTCAATTTCCTTGCTTTTCTGTATCGTGGATAGTTGTACACTGAATTGTACCTTGATTCCCTCGATTTCACTAAATATGAATGTTTGAAACTACATGTGGACAATAAATCAAGACGATTTAAAAGTCAAGAGCAGTTGCACCAAAATTATTTTAAAACAACTGCTAAATTTTGCTATTTTTCTGTCATTTTTCCTCCAAGCTTTTGGGATATTTTAAGGCTTAAACATTCAACATTCAAGGTTAAACAAGATATTACTTTTTGTAAATTTCACAATTCGGTGAAAAACACATTGTCACATGATTGTCAAGAGTTCAAAAACCAGTGTAGACTCCTATCCTTGTTCAAATTGGGGTGACTGCAGTTGCCCTTTAAGGTTGATGGGCTCCACTAATGGCTGCCACAGTCACTGAACACAACCGCTGATTAGCTATGTCTATAGGTAAATAAATTGCTGCAGCCAGTATTTCAGGCCTGTCCGAGTACATATAGTTTGAATCATGCTCAGGCATAGTGGGGGGGGGGGGGGGGGGGGGGGGCGGGTCTGAATGTACGTGTCCAAACTGCAAGTATGGCAACAGAGGAATAAGCTGGTGGAACAGTTGGAAGGGCAAGGGTGCCACCTGTGTTAACAGCGAAAAAGACCAGCTTAACAACTACTAGCAATTATTAATGAATCCTTACACCAAATGCCTGTCCTGCATATTTATCATATATTACAACTCCTAATTTGTTGGTTGTGCACGTACTGGTCATACCAAATGCCAGTGAACTTCCAGGATCATCTATATTAATGGGACTTTTCTTGTGTTTGTTATCTTGCACAACTGCACACTTCCCCACATGCATACACATGTGTAAAAGTAGAATTGAAAATGCACGGTTAAATTCTACACTTGTCTTAAAATATGAATATTTACAAACTGGAGCCAATCAACAACTGAAAGACTGTCAAAAGGAACAAAATGTCAATAATTCCAAACTCAAAGCATTATTATGTTTCAATCAAAAACCTCCCTGAAAAAAATACCCAGAATGCACTGAAAGGTACAATTTACATATTTCTCAAAGGACCAGACCATTTTTTAAATTCAACATTTATGCACACACAAATGCAGAACAGTAAGTCTTGCCGTTTAGATCAATACTGCAATTTGAAAATTATTGCACTAAATGTATTTTGAAGCACCCGAAAACTTCATCAAACAGAGAGAAATATTACTAGAGATGCCAAAAACCATTTACCTGTCAAATATGCTCTATTAAACAGCTAATGTATTCTCTGTTCCAGAAATTCAGACCCTAAGACTGAAAAACACATTTCATAATTACATCTGACAGGTCATGAAGGGGGCCAAAAACATTTCCTAATTTGAACAAAACAAGAAAATTTTTCACAGTTGATAAACAGCTAATATTTAGCTTCCACATTTCACATGCTAATGTAAAGGTTGTTTGCGACTGCAAATGCCAGAGAGTGTTCACACCACTCTTGGTTTCTCTTATCTTTGCACTGATAGAAAGTAGGGCTGACAGCTACAGAAACAAGTTTTGCAAATTGATCTATTTCAGAATTTCAACTTGATGACACCCTTCAACACTTTTTTCATGCCGTTGGGCATATTAATGTCTTTTAGGCAACCGCAATTCCTACAGACATGTCAACAAATTTTGAACAACCAGACAGCTCTTATTTTGTGACTGGCTGCCAGATGCTTCAGCATAAACAAAATTAAACTATTACAGGTTTGAAAAAAAATGTGGGCGTTTAAAAATTTATTCTTCTGCAAAATGGATGCAACATAATATTTACATAACTACTTCAGACAGGTAAGCCACAATTTATCACCCCACCTAAAATTTTTGAATTAACAAATACTTTTGAAGTACTACACAGGATGCTTCTAGTATAAAGTAAACAATCTTCCACCTAGCCCCCCCCCCAAAAAAAAAAAAAAAACATTTTTTGACACAACTTTAAAGCATATTTATATCTTTGCAGCTTTCATTCTGTCATACCTAGAGTAACTTAATAATGCTGTGAACAGTGTATTAGACTTAGTCCTGGCTGAAACTTGTAAAATTTACCAACTATGCCTTGACCTCCATCACAAATTAAATTGACAAAACAGAAAGAGATCAATAGCAATCATGCAACTCTCACGGACAAAACGGCAACCAAGCGACAAGCTGAACTTGGAAATCACAACAACTGTGGACATTGGGGAGGTATCTGTTGACACCTGTAGTCTGTTGCCATAACAAAAGTGGTCAGTCAATATTAGAGGAATTATTGCCAGAGGTTACATAAATCTTTAAACGGAATGGCTGTTAGGGGGAAAACAACTTCAAAAGTCACTACTTGAAGATATGGATATCTTCTTGGTCTGCAAGTTCAGGGATACATTTCTTACTTCAATATCATCTAAGATAAATGCAGAACACCATATGAAAGAGCCCTTATGCAAATCAACAATCAACTACCACTAAGTCTTAAACCTAACTTTTGTGTGGCAAGTCGGGTTTCTACTTGATGATCACACTTAAAGTATATAGCTATTCCAACCCTTAACACAACATAAATGTGATAAAACCCTATAAGCCCTTAGGGTGTTTATAAGCTATGCACAAGGCCCTATGGGTGCATTTACTCTTGATCCGAATCTGATCGCCTGCGCGGGGTCTGATCCACTGCTCGAGATCAAATTTGTAGTGTAAATGCTCGCCCGATCAATGGTGAGGTAAGGTACAGTGTGCATGGTACATGTACAGGGTCTATTTTTGTTTACACTTTGGTGCACATGCGCATATGCCTGTATTTCTTAATTCATTTGGAGCGACTTCTGCTTATAGCATAGAGGAGGATGAGAGTATGAGACAAGTGTAAATGCACCAGGATCAAGCCATACAGGTAATTCGATACGCTGATAACACCGGGCAATCAGATCCAGATCAAGTGTAAAAGCACCTATGTCAAAACAGACAAGCTGTAACAGCTGCCATTATGACTTATCTGGGAACCTGGACAAAGGTCCTTTTGTCAAGTAATTTTGGCTAAAATCTCCAACTAAATTTGGAGAAATCTTGTTCAAAGGCAACACTATTTTACCCTTTTAGTTAAAATCACATTATTAATACCCTTAAAGTGTACCTCAAGTCAAAAGTTTCAAAAATATATGTTAAAGACCATGAAAAATAAATTTTAAGAGTCCCAACTCCCATCTTCATAGGACATTTTTGAGCCGAGAAGTAAAGTGTTAAAGTTTACTCAAATAAAAATGGTACATTGCACAATAATTTGTGATGTCATTGTTGTACCACTCAAATTACGATCTTTGTACTTCTTTGTTTTTCTAAAAGTTACTGCACCTTGTATCAAGGTTTGATAGCACTCTTGCTCTTATGGGGTGATGTAATTAATTAAGCCCTCTCTGTGCAACATGCTATGCAAGCAAACAGGAAAAGTTCACGATCATGAAAACTTTTCAATTTTAAAGGGAACCAAAGCAGAAAATTTAAGTTGTACAACAAGAAAGTCACAAGTTATTGCACAATGCACCAATTTGTTTTAACTAATAAACTTCAACATTTTATATCTATTAGCTCAGGAATGAGCTATGAAGATGGGAGTTCAGACTTTTACAATTTACTTTTCATACTCTTTAATATATATTTATACATTTTTTGACTTGAGGTACACTTTAAGATTGGTAAAATTTGCCTATAATTTTCGAACATCATACATTTGGGGTAATCACTTCATGACACTACATTTCAATTGGAAACACTGAACATAATAAGGGTTAAAATCCTACACAAAGCACTAATTTTTGCATCAGTTACACATTCAACTGGACAACAAACACCTCAGCTATCAATCATACAGCCTAAACTATCACTCTTGCATGCTAAAATTTCATTCATACATTATGCAGAGGCACAGCAAAGAACCAAAAACCCTGAACACCATCTTATGTAGAGCACAGCCATCACATAGTGGCATATTTATGATTTGAAAATCTTAAGGGAGAAGTTTCTCCCTGTCCCTTCCATACCCTAATCCCCCACAGGCTAAGACCCTGTTAACAAGCTTGTACGGAGACAGTGTTTCCTCCAGGAGAGAGGGGAAGGAGGAATTTGTTCACCCTTCCCAGAAGGAAATGAGTAAACCCATCCCCCTTTTCATTTCCATAAAAAATAGAAAATTGTCAATATCTTGGTTCTTACTTAAAAAGAAGACACTTTTGCAGCAATGCTTGAACTTCAGGAATAAATGACCTTTAAAACCCTTCAAATTGCACCTTACAGGGACCTTAAAGCAAGCTTTTGTCCCCCTGAACCCACTTGCAACATGAGCCTAGAAAATCATCAATTAAGACTTGGGGTTTAGCAGTAATGTTTCTCCCTTGTTTTGTGTTTCTGGTGGAATCCATGTTAGAACAATGTTACAACTAACTTTGCACAAATCTACTCAAAGCTCTCTGCTGATGTTACATTCAGTAGTAAGGACAATGTTCCCTGTTGTACCATTGAACATCACTCTACATCATACATGTACTCATAAAAAGCATCCTACCAAATAATATTTTTTCACACAAAGGCATAGTTACCCAACATCAGCCCAACTTTACCTAATTTATATAAGAACAAATAAACCTAATTGGTTGTCATTTTATATGAAACTGCATGCACCATATCTTGCTTTTATTCCAAAGATTGCTATGCAACTACCTTTAATCTGAATGCAAAATGCTTGGGAGATTGAGGACAAACAAACTGTACCCATTTGATTTGAATCACATGAAGAGACTTCAAACCGCAGTCTATTTTACACATGGCTAAACTTTGACGGGTAATTTGCACACAGGGTATGTGAGCAAAAGGTTGCAAATTTTTCTAGGCATCTGTGAGGAGAACATGCAGCGACTTCTGAACTATTTCAAATGCTACTTTATCAACACACATATACTGACGGTGAATGAATTGATTAACAAGTCTGCATCACATGACAAGAAACAAGCTAACAAACAATGAAAACATCTTTTGAGTCAATAAAATTTATAATTTGATTCAATTTTCCTACTGGTACAAACAGAGACCAGAATGCAAAAATGCACTGAGGTTTCGATGATACGTAAATGTTCCGTTTCAAAGAGTGCCATCATGCACCATTATCTTCTCATTCAAATGTTATACTAGCATGTTCAAAAAATAATTTTGTCATTCCAGATGACCTTTTGACCTCCATAAAAGCCATACATAGCTAGAATGACAAACAGACAGACAGACAAATGGACAAACAGCTATCTTGAAAAATCACATTTAAAAAGGTTTCCAGGCTTTGACTCCTGGAGACCCTAGATGACCTTTCATCTCTGCCAAAAACTATGGGGACCATCTTCTAACCACAATGCATCCACATACCCATATATGAAATCTATCCAAGTTTCCCATCTTGAGAAATTGTATAAGCAGGATTTTCAGACTTGGACCAGCAGTGACCCCAATTGACCTTTGACCTCCATCAAAACATTACGCACCATTTCCTGACCATAACCCATCCACGTAACAAATATGAAATCTATCAAAGCTACTTAACCTGAGATATCACATAAACAAGGTATTCAGACTTTGACCCCTGGTGACCCCAGATGACCTTTGACCTCCATCAAAAACATTATGCACCATTTCCTGACCATAACCCATCCACATACCAAATATGAAATCTATCCAAGTTTCCTACCTTGAGATAAAGCATTAACAAGGTTTTCATACTTTGACCCCTGATGACCCCAGATGACATTTGACCTCCAACAAAAACAATAGGGACCACCTCCTGACCATAACACATCCACATACTTCATATGAAATCTATTCAAGCTTTTTATCTTGAGATATTGTTAACGAGATTTTCAAATGTTGACCCCTGGTGACCCCAGATGACCTTTGACCTACCCCAAAAACAATATGAACCATCTACTGACTATAACACATCCACACACTACATATGAAATCTATCCAAGTTTCCCATCTTGAGATATTACCTTAACAAGGTTTTCATACTTCGACCCCTGGGGACCCCAGATGACCATTGACCTCCAACAAAAACAATAGGGACCACCTCCTGACCATAACACATCCACATACTTCATATGAAATCTATCCAAGCTTTTTACCTTGAGATATTGTGTTAACGAGATTTTCAGACGTTGACCCCTGGTGACCCCAGATGACCTTTGACCTACCCCAAAAACAATATGAACCATCTACTGACTATAACACATCCACACACTACATATGAAATCTATCCAAGTTTCCCATCTTGCGATATTACCTTAACAAGGTTTTCATACTTCGACCCCTGGGGACCCCAGATGACCTTTGACCTCCACCAAAACAATAGGGACCATCTCCTGACCATATCACATCCACATACTAAATATAAAATCTATTCAAGCTTTCTACCTTGAGATATTGTGTTAACGAGATTTTCAGGCATTGACCCCTGGTGACCCCAGATGACCTTTGAACTACCCCAAAAACAATAAGGACCATCAACCGACTATAACGCATCCACATACCAAATATGAAATCTATCCAAGCTTCCTATCTTGAGATATTGTGTTAACAAGGTTTTAAGACTTTGACCCCTGATGACCCCAGGTGACCTTTGACCTCCACCAAAAACGATAGGGTTCTTCCTCTTAATATGGTGCATCTATGTACCAAGTTTGAAAACTGTCACACATTCCTATCTTGAGATATCGTGTTAACGAGCAAAGTGTCACAAACACACACACACACACACGCACACATACACATACATACATACATACACACGCACGCCATCATGATTGCATTGGTTTCTCTTATCATCGAAACCAAAAACTCTACATGGAATTTCCATAATACCAAGGCTAAAAAAATGTTTTCTTTCTGGGAAGGGAGTAAAGTATTTCCCAGGAAAAGAATACAATTTCCTATAAATCCACCTACCTTTTCATTTTAAGAAAAGGGAACTTCCTCCCTAATTTACCTGAGGGCAAGTTAGGACAGCTTGCTATGGGAGGTGGCATAGTGCCACCACACTCAAGTTTTCTCTCTAAACATTATTCCCCAAAAGATGAAACTGTCCAATAGGAATTATAGGTGAGGTACAGTAGGACCACAATAGACTAATAGGTTCACAAAATTTCACTACAGATGCCCCAATTTTCTGGGAAGGAGCTCCCAGTTGCCTAACTTTTGCCGCTTATGCATACAACACTTGCTTCAGTGAATAGCTCTGGTACAGGGAAACTTATTGTCAATGCAGCAACTTTAAAAGTTGGAGGTCCCTACCACAGAGGTTTACGCATGGTACTACTTGAAGGCAAGTTGCAGAATTACATAAAGAGTGGGTGATGATGAAGAGAAAATATAGCACAATGCTATGATGTACTTCCAGCTCACTAAGAGACAATTTATACACACTTGAAGCAAATTTCTTGAGGATTTCCCACTCTACTAAAATATATTCTACAGTATTAACACTGATGACAATATCTGGCTCAAAAAGATCTAAAAATTTACCAACCAAGCAGTAACGCAACCACCTCATCTGACCAATACGCCAAAAATTTTCAGATTCACAGAAAAATAATACTCCTGAAAGCAATTTACACATAACAAACTACCCCTGAGGATTGAATGTCATACAAAATCATTTGGGAAATTGATATGGTTGCAAAGACACGACCTCAAGAACTTCAAAATTGCATCCCCAAAGGAAAGGAAACACGAAGATTTGCTCCAACAAGAGTCAAGTTAGAAAAGGATTTCCGGGATCAATCTGTGTCTCTCTATCATAATCTTTGGCGGCTATTCCTTCCTAGAAGATGATGACTAAACTCCATTTCAATGTTAGAGAAAAGATAATCGTTTACAATAAAATGGAACGGCATTTCTGACTCACTTTCTGGATTAATTATATGCTACAGATCATTGCGGTATGTTCTTCTTTTTTAATAAGCAGAGTGAGAAAGGAGGAATCGTATTAACTCACCACATTAGAAATATATAACCACCATACATAGTCAGCATGATTACGGATTCATACCTGAGTGAGAAAAAAGAGAAACGAGAACATTTATGTTGCCAAACATCAATAACTGATGATAGATGACGATTTTTATCACAACGTCTTCTCAAAGACAAAGTAGCAGTTTTATTACAGCGAAATTCCCATTTTGCACAGATGGCTATACCATAAATTAGAGAATAGCCTTCAATAAATAATTACACCCATAAATTTTGTTCAATTTTTGCAGTTTTTGTGAAATTTTCAGGTCCTTTGATAAATTTCATCTTGGTCACCACAACTGCAAGAGTTGTGTTATACCAGGAACAAACTGGTATATTGAAGGTTAATTGCTGTGACTGGTGTATATCATTAGGGGAGCTTTAGAGTTCACAGTGCAGACCTCGTCGAAAATTAAATGACATGATTTGTGTCTACCCCATATCCGCTGCAACATGAAATGACAGTTAACCAAGTTATGAAAGTGATAACATTACATCGTAGCTGATACATGTTCACAGTGGGCAATCTAAAGTTCACTATTATTAAGCAAACATATGACAGCAAAGAATAATTGTTCAGTGCACTTCATCATCAAAACTTACAATTTCATTGAAAAATATACACCAAACAATCAACATTTCCAACAAGACTTACTTTCTAGCATAACAGCTCAAAATCAGGAGCTTTTTAAAGGCACAATTTTTTTCTGATTTACTTTAAACTACCTTTGCTTTGTGAACCGATATATTAGCCCTACATACCTCCCCTGTAACTACTGTAACCTTTCCTAAGATTACATGGGCAGGTTTAGGACAGGCTACAGTAGTTATAGATGAGGAATGTAACAGGTTGACTGAATACATGATGCAAAAATTGATCTCAAATTTGCATAATTATTTCAAGTGGAAATATTTTGCCATATGAGAAATCTGGAGATTTCATTGCAATGCAAATTATATACTTGTTTGAACAGGCCAAGGTTGTGAACCAACACTTTTGAAATATCTGCACCATACTGTCTCATACCATGATATTTAATAAATGACCCCCAAAAAGTACAAGCAAATATACCACTTGTTCACAGAGGCTAGGCAAGTACTCAGTGTGTATTTATAAGTCCCTCTGTATATCAAGGGAGATACTGTACCCAGAAAGAGTTACGTATACATCTGAGAGAAAAAGCAAACAAAATCAAACGCAAGGGAGCTAGAACCTCCACCCCAACCAGCTTCACAATAATAAACACCAACTATGACAGATTTCTTCGGAGATAATTCATCAGGAATCATAATTTGCAGAGAATTGATGTTTATCAGAGACCTTAAAAATGAAAAAACATGAAATCAAACAAGTGAATATAAAATTGCTAACTAGGTAAACAAATTAATAAGTTGCTTCACCTAAACTGAAATAATTAAATAAATTGCTTTTTTGAGAGGGGCAATGTACATTTTCCTTCCAGAAAGTAATCACAATGTAAGGGCCAAAGTCTGTGAAACAATTTTGGTCACTGCTTCCACATTTGAAACTTTTAATAAAATCTTCAGACTAAGCGAACAGAGAATAGCTTCTCCTAATTAATGATCTTTACACTAAAACTGTACAAGGAACAACACACTGAGAAAACTGTGCCCCAAGCCTTATAATATCAATTATGACCATTAGTTTTTTCTGTACTACATCATTCTGCCTGCTGGCCAGGCACTAAGCAATTAGTTTAGTAACAGCAGAATGACAGCTAGTGGTGCCCACTGTTAAACAAAAAAATATAAAGCAAATCAACAGTACTTTTAGCCATATTATTAGTGACTCCCTAACTTAACATGTGGGGGTACAGCCTGAGCAGTAGCTTGCAGACCTTTAACTTCTATTAACAAACTGTGAAGTGCAATGCTAGGAAAGGTTGACGGAAACACTTGAGGAGAAAATGTTAAATGCTTATATCCTTGAAAAAAGTGTTGCACACATCCCATGTGTTAAAAGTACAAAACACTTTAAAGGCTATACAGAGCCCCATGTATGGAGGGCAGGGCTGGTCATGAAAATTTTTCAGGAGGGCAAGCAACTGCCTGCCTAAATTAAGGTTCCATGCTTCAAGGCAGGCAATTAGTTGCCCATCCAAGATTTTGGGCGGGCAGTTTTGTTAATAGTAATGTTGAGCAGGTAACTGGTAAAGATATTTGCATCGGCACAAATGTAGGCCATCTCAGATAGTGGCAACCGATAACAAGCATTTCATCATTTTAATAGTAAAGAGCTAAAAGTACATACAACGCGCTTAAATAAAATACAGAGCACTGTGTTTAACATAAAACATTCAAGAAATTCATTGCAGTGAACGTACGCAAACTAGCTCTGCTAAGCCGCAAGCACGCAGTTCGTAGTCCATTTCAACAAGTGCACAAGGAAGTCATGGTCAACAGTACTACTGTACTGTTGACCATGGCTACTACTGTAGCAATGCTTCCTGTGAAAATATTTGCTGCAGTCCCAATGATTTTCTGTTTGGAAGTTTGTAGCAAACAAGTGTATTGAGTGCTTGCTTGTTGTGTCCTTTCAACAGTTAACGTACACATCTATAGCAAAATGCATGCACTGTAATGTGCTATCTATAGGCAATTCGGTATACAAGTCCGTTGTCCGTTTACGGGAGCCACATTCCTCTGAATTTTCCTCTGAAAAAAAGTCTGTGTAAAACAGAGCAGCATGCTCCATGTTCACGATTGCGAACGTGCGATTGCAAGAGCTTACCTAAGAGACCAATGTCTGAGACAAAATGTACGATCTTATGATGTATCGTAACCAGTGAAGGATCAGCGCTGTGTAAGGGAGTAGGGGTCTTTATCTATACCACAGCCATCGAATTTTCAGCAGTATCCATACATGCACATACTTTATACTGTATAGTGTATGCATATGCTGAGAACGCATGTGGTATGCTGTACGTAAAGGCCGTACGTATGCTGCACGCAATTTGTTTTCGTAGTATAGCCAGCGGAATTCCACTGTACACTACATACACATACCTGTACTTGTATTGCAGCAGTGCACATAACATTAGGTCAACATGATATTGTCAGTTTGTATGACTGGCTGTGTTTTCGCTACGTAAGTACCAGAATATTATGGCGAAAAATTTTTTCGGGCGGTCTTCTAAATGCACATGTGATCATTGTATTCTGATGTTTTTGGCATTGTATTTTTACACGGGCAATCATATTTCTCAAGGAGGGCTATTTATTGCCCGACGCACAATTCAAGGCGGGCATTTTGATGCCCGCCTTGGGAAGGATTTTTGCTTCCAAGGCAGGCGTTTAGGCGGGCAAGGGCGATCGCCCGGGTCATATGACCAGCCCTGATGGAGGGGTTCCTATGGTGAAATTCAGAGGGTCATTATCCACAATAATGGTGGACATAGGAATTTGGGGAATGAGAAAAAAAATGAACTGTACACTTTTATGTGAATCATATCCAACATTCCCCTCCTTGAGCTAGGACTGTGGGTTGCAGAATGTGTAGAATTCCCCACCTGCCATAAGGAGCCAATGAAGAGGACGACCTGAAATGGATTTGAACTCTATCTGAAGTTGACTCTCATCTGAACCATAGACCTATTTCCAAATAGCAATTACAATGAATTGTGGGATAGAGTTTTGGGTGTGCGTCAATTTTCACCACAGTAAAATGCCATTGACAAAAATGACAAACACCAAAACTCTAACCCACAATCCTTTGTAATTGCTATTTGGAAATAGGTCTATTATTGAAACAGTCTTTGTACTTCCTTTTTTCAGGCCTTGAGTTTTAGATCTTCCAGGTGTGCTACAAGCCACACTCATCAAGAAATTGAGGAGCATGTTAGGTATAATATTTTATTAAACTTTAACAGATTTATATGAACTCCTATTCTTCATCTTGGGGTACATAAAAATCACACTCCTCAGTCCTCACAGTAATTTGAGCTGAGTGATGCTGTGCGAACATCCTCGTACACTTCAAAATTCACATTCATGTGTAACACATTCATGTTGGTGTGTCCTTAAATCCCATCTAATTAATTAACATATCCAACGTTTCAATGTTGTCACTCAACATTACAGCTCGTTAAAACTAAATCCCCAGCTACAATTACATTCTGGCTTTAATTAGGGGAGGTTTTACGGTTCAGTTTTCAACCAATTGATTTAAGTGTGGAGCCCAGCACAGCCCTTTTCAAGTTGTGGCTCACTGGATTGTTTTCCCTACTCCATTGCTTACGTTGAGCATAAAGCACAATGGCAGTAGGTTGCTTTTTTCAGTATCCATTAATACTACATGTCTTGAAAATAACTGCTTTAATCTTACCCACAGTAGATTTTATTGCTGATGTAATAGTGGGCAGAACCCCCTTCCCTATTTAGGCACCAATTTAGAGCAAGATACAGCCATTGTCTTTTGTCCTATATTTATTTCTATTCTTAAGTTCCTACATATCACTTGTCTATGTGTTCCACATATCTCACTTGTAATGCTCTCTTCATTGGATGCACATGTATATAAGCCACGGTGCAGAAAACAAGGCCTGACTACCCGTTTTTCCCAGCACAAATCAAATAAGCCATGCCTAAAATTTTTGCCAATTATAAATTCAATGACTTCTTAAAGCAAATTGCACCATCCCACTAACTTTCAAAAAGTAGAAAATGCGAAAGTAAAAAAAATTCATGACTTTTCAGGTTGTTCATGACTGATGCATATACATGAAGGTCAAGGATGTTTATTGTAAAGGTAAAGTTGGCAATGTTTCATTTGTTATGGTAAACACCATTGTAACAGTTCTCTTCAGATGCTTATCCATCTTCTTTAGATGGACAAAATAAGTCTCTGATTTTTTTCAAAGACAATATCCCAAATATAGTAGACAATCACCCCCTACCTTAAATTACAGTTAAATAAATAAAAGGAAGCACTCACATATGTGACACTAGAAATCTTCAGAAGATTTATACTAAAAGCTACAAACTTAAACCGTAAACAGAAAAACTTTGGTCTGTTATTTTAGCCCACTTTTAAAGTACCAATTTTTTTTACATGTGACCTTAAAAGCTCGTTTTCTTCCAAAGTAAGCAAACTAATACCACAATTCTAAGAGGAAGATTTGCATTTTGTGTAAAGAACATGTTTCTTTTAAAGAATGGACTTGTAGCTAAAATAGCAGACATTCGAGGTGCAATCCCCAAACTCCCTATGACAAAACGTGAGTGAGGCAAAATGGAGTACGAAGCCATAGGGTGTTACACACCCTCTGCTGGTAGGATATCCATGGTGTCAAAGGTTGCCAGACGGTAAGTATAGGTATAAATGGTATACATAGGGCGATAGGAGGTAGGTGAGGACTGAAATAGACTGGCCTAGTTTACTGCAAGTTGGGCAAGAATGTAAGATATTCATACGATTCAGCACAGGGTTAACTTATCTTATGTTCTGATTTAAGTTGGACAGGCATAACTTTGAAAAAAAGCAATAGCTAAATGATCCTCTGGTTTGCAAGGAAGTTTCTATTGCACAACATTGTTTTCCCCAGAAGGGGGTTAAGCCCAGGTTACACTACAGCGATATCAGATGGGACTACTGTCTGATTTTTGTGAGTTTTACTTAAAATCTCATCCATCCATTAACAGAAAGAACCAAAAATTTGCCACCTTGTGTAAATATATCGTCGGTATGAGAGGCCCACAAAAATGAAATGTAAATTATATATTTTGTGATGTCACATTGACAAATAGCTTTTAATCGGACTACGCATATCCAATAAAAGCTTTCTGCTGATGTGCTGTCACAGAATAATTAGCATAACCTAGATTTTGTAGTTCTGGGATGCAAATCATATATTTACAAAGGTTGGCAAATTTTTGTTTCTTTTTGACCAAAGATGGGGGGAGATTTAAAGTCAAACTTACAGAAGTTGGAGCAAAATAGGGTCCGATGTCGCCTCGGTTTTGGGGGATTTTTGTCCTCCTTTTCCAGAAGAAGGTGGGTAAGATCTCCCTTTTCATTTCCATAAAAATTAGAAAATTGTCAATATCTTTGCTTCCTACTTAAAAGAAGACACTTTTGGGGCAATCTTTTAACAAACATAAATAAATGGGCCTTTAAAACCCTTCAAATTGCACCTTGTAGGGGACTTGAAGCAAGCTTTTGTCTCCCTGAACAGACTCATTACTTAAGCCTAGGACAACATCACTTTGGACTTGGGGTTAAGCAGGAATAAATCTCCCACCCCCCCCCCCTTTTTGTGTATCTGTCCGAATCAATGAACAGATAACAGATCATGCTCACCTCATCACTCCTCCCCATAATCGGAGGTTGGGTGCACTTTCTCTGGAGAAGAAAATCAAGCACTTTTAAGCACTTACCAAGGACCACTAAGTGTCCTCAAGAAAGTCCATTTGACTGCATTTCTAATAGTTTTCTTACTTTTACAAGATTACAAAGATGGTATAGAAGAAAGAGCATACTTCAATCCTTCTGAGAAAAGCAGCCCTGATATAAAAACTCGAGTACTTTTCCATCATCCTCTTGCTGAAAAGCAAAAGTGGTGTACTTTCAAGGTCTTCAAAATAGTTCATTCCATCTTCAACAATTTTTATATTGTACTCAGATGTGAATCCTAATTTCAGGTGGGGTAAACTGGGGGAGGAAAAGGGAGGGATCATGGGAAGAGAGAAGGGGGATTTGTGCTTTAACCAAGGCCATAGCTACTGAGGGGGGAATTGGGGGCACGTGCCTAAAAAATTTTATAGTAAGGATCCATTTTTAATTCTTCAATTAACCTCTCCCCTATGGAACTATCTTTCAACCCTAAAAATGGCAATCAATCTGCTCCCCCCCATAAATGACAATCCTGGCTACGGGCCTGGTCTTTACAAGGGGATTCCAAGTCAAAACTGCAACTTTGAAATGGATTCAGGGTTGACATTTTGCTTGTTGTATTTGGTTTCACCTCAGGGAAGAGTTACTTCCAGACCCCATGCATCTGTTTTTATTTAATAATTGAGAATGAGGAAACCATAATTGGATCATCAAGAACCTTATCTCTGGTGAGCATGGGTAAACATTAGTCGGATTTTACTTCTCTTTTTGACCTACATACATGTGCAAACTGCTTCCAATATTACTTCATGGACAGTCCCTGACAGATATGAGTATTTCCCACCCTTTAGCCACTTTCCCAAAGACTGGAGGAGGGGGGGGGGGAACTTGCTTTGTATCACTGCTAAAAGGCTGAATCAAGCAAGGTAGACTTCCTGAATCAGAAAAGTTCCACAGTTGGACAACTTTCTTAGACAGACAATCAGAAACTCAATGGAAGTTTCTTCACCCTAACTTTCAAAAGTTCAAATGATGCAACCTCTTTAATTCTGTTAATGCAAGAAGTTTTGAGCATTCAAAAAAACTGCTGATGCTGACTAGTGAAGCTGAATGTTTTTGTTCTGAACAATTGTTCCTTGCATATCTTGTTGTTGCATTTTAAATATAATATTTCCCTTTACCCTTCTGTTTAGTACTTACCACACAACCGTACCATCGAATATGACAAACATTAGGGTGACCACTGCCAGTGCATATACCATTGTATCCCTTGCCATAGGCCACCATGTTAAAGGTACCACCTGCAAAGAAAATAAGATTTCACATTCAGAAAAATTCAAACTTTCTGAGGTTGCTGACATTCTCCACACTTCTTGATGCTTGCTGCCATGCAAACTTTCTAAAAGCTTCTTGGAAAACTGTTATTAATATTCCATCTCAAGAATACTTCTTTAAAATGAATGGGAGGGAGAATTTGTTTTTCTTTTTTTCTTTTTTACGAATCCCAGTTTGCTATCTCCTTGCCCCTTGAGTTACATCTGAATTTCAAAGATCACAAGAACACAAACTAAAGGGCTTGCAAAATGTCTTTCAACATTCTGCGTTCAATGCCCTCCCAAGACGACATCCTTTGCAGTCAAACAACGACAACATTTATTGCCATGCAAAACATACTGCAGACATCTTCTTGCCTTCTACCCAATGTTAACGATTACATGCAAACCCATCATTTTGTCCTGACAATGTTTGAAGTCATGCGCTGAAATGTTCTCACTTAAATGGTTATGAACACATGCTACTTTTCTGACTTGAATGCAAAAACGGAAGAAGAAAAGAAAATTAGAAGAACATGAAATGTCATGTGGGAATAAATTCTGAAGGAAAAATCAACAAAGTATTCCTAGCAGGGGTTAAAACACTACATTTTATGCGTTATTGATTGGATTAACATTCAGAGACAAACCTTGCAAACAGCTCTGAGAAACTGAGTGAAATTGACATTAATGTTCTTGTACTATAGTTGCGAAGGATGCGAGAACGAGGAACGAGTAACGTGACATTGGCGTCTCATCTCCCACTTAAAAATTTGAGGAAGGGATTCATCCTGAGAGGTTGTATTTCTCAAATGTCAATGATTATCATGTATTGCAACCCTGAGATTTGACTCTATTGTTACTAAAATGATTTTCTTTTGTCTGGAAAATATCGCTTCTTTAGAAGCCTGGGCATTTCAGAGGAAACTACAACTTTCTTGAAAACGGAGGAAAATTTATGCAATGCATAAATTTCTTCAATTAATATATATAGGCAATATTTTGTAAGAGAGAAAAGGACCACTCCTGAATTTTTCTCAAAAAAAAAGAAAACCAAAATCATGACAAACCACCAATGAAGAGGTGGCTTTTCTAATACTGACAATACACCTACTGAATTTTCCATACAAGCATCCTTGGGAAGGAAGACAGTTACTGTAGCACTCTGTTACAGTTAACCACATACCAGGGGAATCATGCATTTGGAGAGGGACCCTGGATTAGTATCAATCACCAGGTGCAGCTTTAAGTCACCCAAGCAAAGTTAAGGAAACTAATTGTTCTCCTAGCTGAAACAAACAGTCTTTCTGCTGCTCACTGATTCCAGAAAGCAGAGGATTTCTGCTTTAGATTAATTACGTTGGTAAACTTAAAAGGACGAGTCCTTCTCATATCAAATTTTTATATTTGACACACTAGCGATCATTCAGTGTGTTTAACACATTTGGCATTGAAAACATACACAGAGAACAAACAGGACCATGGGTAAATTAGACAAAATTGAGGTGCCCATGACCAAATTCCTCCAGATACAGGAGAAATTTAGATTTTCCCTTAAGGGTATCTCACAAAGATACTTATTATACCACATTTGCAGTTGTTTGAAGAATTTTGTCGGTGACAAATAATTATTCTGTTCCTCAAAGCGACCACTAATACCAACTAAAGCAAACAAACTATCTCCTTCAAATTTAGAAGTTTTCTTTATCCATCTCATACTTTATCAATATAACTCACAACCAGCATATTCATTTCACATTCAAAGGCCAAATCTCCTCGACCCATACAGTTCAAATTCTCCTAACATACTGCACTTACTTAGGCCACTCCCACAACTGTCTAAAACTTATCCTCATCCAAATGCAATTTCAAGTTGTTGCCTCAGGGTAAGTATACAAGATCCAATGTGTCTCTAATTTCACTGCAGAGCATTCTCAAGAAGGAAGATGCTGTGTAATATGACCTACAGTATCCTGCATTTTTTTAATTAGCTGTCAATCAAAGGGCTGTGACAAATGAGAATTTTTGTAGACTACCACAAAATTTAAGTTTGAGCAAGAGTTGACTGTCTTTATATATCAACCTCCCTCAAAGTATATGGCAAAAAATCTAAGATAAATTGTCATGTCATTTTCTCTGCTAATTTCAGCCAATAAACAATTTTCCTTTCTGTGTTTTCATGTGAGAGGAAAAAATTAATCCCTCTCTCTACAAAAATGTATATTAAATTTAACCCAGAAACAATCCACATGCAGTTAAACACCACTGAAACATCTAACAACTTTATTCCAAGGCCAGAAAATTTTTCAGATGCAATATAGACAAATATTGTCTAGAATCCTAGATTCTCCATGGTTTGAAAATGCAGTAACCATTGAATTGGTGATAAAATTTAAGAAAATTTTGTTTTTGCAGACTGACAGTTTACTATCAGATTTTTTTGTCAATGGATCTAGAAAATTTTGAGTAGGTGCTCAAGTGACAAGGATTCAAATGCATGGTGTGCTTGAAGGGACTCGTATACCAAAGGTTTTTGGAAAATAATCTGGGGGCCGTTCCTCAAAGAGTTACGCACAATCTTAAGTTTGATTCACCATCCTTAAGCCAACAGTAAATCATACTTAAGATCATGCGTGACTCTTTGTGGAATGGGCCCCTGAACATAGAATTAATCACCCTTTGTCCTACAATTCTGCTGCTAACCTATCAAAATTCCACTTGTGGAAAAGGGGGAGAGGCAGGGTTCAAGACACTGAAGGGTGAGGTGTCCACAGATCCCTACTCCACACATCCTAACCTGGGCAGAGCTGACCCAGCATACTTTGAGGGAGCTTTACAATGGAAGGCACATAATTTTACAAGACAAATGGTCTATCTTAGGGCACTTTGTCAAAGTTGCATGCATAGGGTGCGGGGAGGAGAGATTTTTGCAATGTTTTCTTCAAAACTCCCTGGTTTGGGAGTATATGAAAGACGATACCTACCTATCACCCTATGTACATGTATACCATTTATACCTATACTTACTGTCAGTCAGTCAAATAAGATAAGACAACACTGTCAGGCAAACTATTAACACCATGGTAACCCTCCCAGCAGAAGGCGTCCTACACAATATAACCTTCTACTTCATTTTGCCTGTTATTTAAATACTTATTTCAGTCTTTACTTACAAGTGATCCATCAGAACTTTCAAAGTTTATCACATATTTATCTTAATTTCTCAATAAGTCCAGGCTTCCATTCTAACTTTCAGAATTAAGAGCCAGCATCTGGCAGGCTATGCATTACTTTGCTTCACATGCTTTTTCATTTCATGTTCAATCCTATCATAGTCAAAATTACAGCTGATACCTAAAACAGTTCGGATACATCAGATACAGATTCAATCTTCTTTTTGTGATGAGGTCTTTGTTTGGTCTAGTGGTAGAGTATTCGTCTTTCAGCCTAGAGGACTGGGGTACTGTTCCTTGACCGAGTCATAACAAAGAAGTGGAACCTACTGTCTTTGTGTAAGATACTTACCATAAGCAACTGGAGAAGGAAACAGTTCAATACCCCATGATTGAATGATAAAAGAGCTTGTTGTAGGCACTGGTAGATTTAAAACTGAATGTTTTAAAGTTGAGGCTTTTACCTCTAATAAATCTAATTGACCCAAACCAACTGTAATTTATGTGAGGGCCGATGATGATTAATGTAAGGGCAGACGATGACTTATGTAAAGGCAGACGACTTATGTAAGGGCAGACAACTTACATAAGGGCAGACGATGACTTGTAAAGGGTAGATCATTCAGAAACACATAAGGTGTGAAACCAAAAACCTGAAACTAAAACTTTTTTAAATTACTGATTCCCTGTCCTCCCATTCGACATTACCTAACAGTTGCAGTCATGCACTTTCATCACCTCCTCATGCCCCAAAATTATTTAAATGTCACTTCTGAACCGCCAGACTGATTACAGAAACTACTGCTTTTTCTTTCATCCAATAGATTTTTCTGCATCTCAAATGGCCCTTAGTTTAATAGGGTGCACCATTCCTACATACTGCTCTTTGCACTTGAAATCCTCAATTCTCTTCATTACATGACTAGACAATTTGGTTCCAACTTTCATGGATGCAACAACGCTGCAACCTCAGTGACATTCTGAGGTGGAATTTGACACGCATCAACCTTTTCCACAAGTACTTTAAATCTTCCAAAAAGTGCATTGACCATTCTTATTTTAAATAACCTTTTCCTACTTTCAAAATGTCTTTTGCTTAACATGAGACCAATTTTCCCCAAATCATTATTGAACCAAGTTTTCTGTTACATAATTTTATTATGCTCCAGCTGTGTCATAAGCAAGGAGATATATTTAAGGCAAGCATTATAACAAAATACATCAGCTTCACAACATCACTAAAAATTGATAATTAAAAAAGAGTCAAATAAGTACAACAATTTGGAAATACTAAAGCTTTCTATTAACAAGTGATTGTTAATTTGACATGTCTACAAATCCAAAAAAAAACCCAGCATTGACTGTAAAAAAAAGTTTATATGATTAGCATTTAGATGACAAATGAGACAGATTAGTCTCCTAGCAATGGACAAGTGCATCAAATTTCTCATTTCTCTTTCACATCTTTCCTGGTATTTCATGAATGACTTGAATATTTCATTATCAAGTTACACCAAAAAGTTGACCGTGTGTTGGTCTAACTGTAAGAGCATCCCCCTCTCACTCAGAAGGCCGGGGTTCTGTTCCCAGGTCGAGTCATACCAAAGCCTCCTGGATACTTTAAAAGCAATAATATGTTTACTATTACTGTTTTGTATAGAAAATTTAACTCAAGCAATTCCTTTTTCGATCTCCAATATTAAGTCCCACTTATTTAGAATAATCATGGAACAGAGACAAATCTGATCAGACAAGTAATGGTCTTATTAAAGTGTACATCAAGTCAAAAAATTCAAGACTATATATTAAAGACCATGAAAAATAAATTCTAACAGTCCAACTCCCATCTTCATAGGACATTCCTGGGCTGAGATATAAAATGTTGAAGTTTATTCACTCAAATTAAAATGGTACATTGTGCAATAATTTGTGATGGACGTCCTTCTTGAACTACTCAAATTACAATCTTTGTATTTCTTTGTTTTTCCAAACATTACTGCACCTTGTACCAAGGCGTGATAGTACTCTTACTCTTATGGGGTGATTAATTAATTAAGCCCTCCTTGTGCATATGCTATGCAAACAAACAGAAAGTGTTCAAGGTCATAAAATCATTTTTAGTTTTAAAGGGAAACAAAGCATGTTATATGAAGTTGTACAACAAAAAGGTCACAAATTACTGTGCAATCAACCAATTTGTTTTAAGTGAATAAACTTCAACATTTTATATCTCAGCTCAGGAATGTCATATGAAGATGGGAGTTGGACTGTTAGAATTCACTTTTCATGCTCTTAAATATATATTTTTGAATTTTTTTACTTGAGGTACACTTTAAGTCAGCCACAATTGGGGTCCATCAGCTTAAGTCTTTCCAATTTTTCTAATTTTTATCATGGATGATTTTACACTACAATACCTCTTGATTTCCTAAATTTCACTGAATAAGAGGATTTAGCATGACATGTAGACAATATTGAAATTAAAAGAAAGGTTTAAGGTCACATCAAATTTTGGTACTTCAGAGGGATATTTAATCTAAGCATTTCGGTGAAATTCACTTTGAAATCAGATGTGTGGTTCCTAAATCATGGGCAAATAAAGTTGTCACAATTTCAACAAAAAGTGAACTTCTAGCAAGCACATATGACATTTCCTCACATTAGTGGACTTTTGTTTTTCTGCAAACTGTACAACCTGTAATTTCCTAAATGATCCAATCTTATCAGAATGTAATTCCATAAGTGAGGTAAGTACTTTACAAACTTTGCATTGGTCCTATTCCTATAACTTCAAGGTTAACACAACAGTCTTAAAAACAAATGGAATGAAAACATTTTCTGTCATGTGAGGTAGTGATATAACCTGTGCTGAACTCAAGCTCACTATGGAAAACAAATTTACTGACTTCATTTACTGATATCTTGAGAAATACATGTCCAATTTGAATGGAAATTTTATCACAGTGTAGATTTGGTTCTTCTTTCATCCATGAGTTGCAGTTCCTATGCATTTCATATTATAGCCTTTCCAAAAATTTAAATTTTGTTTAGTCAACAAAAACATAAGACCCATATGTATATATATTGCAAGCATCAAACAAAATCCTGACTTTCTGTCCAGAGGTTAGGTTTTAGACTGTTACAAGGTGATTTGGGTAGAGATTACTTCACATACTATCAGTGTTATTGATCCTCATTGATCCTAATTAAATAAAACAAAACAAGCCTTGAGAGTAAGTATTCTTCAAGACTTCAAGAGTGGAGGAGTCTGTGAGACACAATGTACATTTCTAATCAAGTGGCAAACCAGGGAGCTGCCATTGGGGAAACCAATTCTTAACATGAATCTATACAAGGGAATAATTTATCCAGTATGGCATCGCAATTTGCTTCACAAACAGGCCAAGTTGCTATACAAATGAAAAATTGTGTAGCAATTTTATGTGTGCATAACCCTTGCATTCTCACAAACAATGTGTGAAAGACCTCAAAAATCTTCAAAACTGCTACGCAAAATTTGAATGCTAAATTATTCCCTGTTATACCAAATTTGGTTTCTTTTGAGCAACCTCCACACCATATGTGCAAATTTGTCCAACTTGGAAGAAAAAGGCACCTCACCATAATTCTGGTAGGCATCAAATCACAAAATCAGGAGCTAAAACCGTAATGACTCAAAATGCCAACAGCTAACAACTTGGCCCCTAGCAACAGCAATTTTATACTAGAAATGACAGACTAACTAAAGGAAGAAAAAACACCTTTGTCACCAAAAATTCAAAACACTTTTAACCTTCTTTCTTCGTGAATGCCAAAACAGTACATACTTGATCATCTTGTGAATGCATGGTTTCCAGTAACAGCCATTATTTTGATGGCTTAACCTGCAAAGCTGGCTCTAATCGTTTCTTCCTCAATCAAAGAATTAATTAAAAGTCTGGAATGAGTAGCAAGTTGCTTCTGCTACTCTGGTATTCTACATGTGTGCAAATAATTGGAATACATGGTTGAAATCCAGTCTGATATATCAAGACCCAAGTACCACTCTATTTGCTTACAATTATGGTGCACAGAATCAACAAATGTTGAGTTGAGGGCAAACACCTGGTGAATTTTAGGGCAAAATTCATGTCCTGATTGTTTGTCAATTTCATAATTTAATTAAAGGGGCAGTATTCCCTCCACTTTCTGAGAATCAATTTTTCAAGATTCTTCCAAGACCTTCCAAGACCAAATAAAGAATTTTAATGACTTTACATTTCCTGTCTTTCATACATTGTGTAAAATTTGAGTTCCACAGAATAATTAAGTTTTATTAGGGGAGAATACATTTTTACATTGTGGGTAACAATGAAAGAATGCCACTATGTGAAAATTGTTTTGACTTTACCAGAACCTCATACAATTTACCTCAATTTACCTGCATTAGATGGACTGTCCAAGAGTAGTAATAGGGGAGGTAAGCAGGAGCGTAATAGGTTTCAAGCTTTTTCCTGGTCTTGAAATATTTTTTTTCAAATTTTCATAACTTTTCCAGTTTCCCACCACAAGAACTCTAAAGGCAAACATAATAGACCCTCCCCATGCCATGTGCCTATGTTACTATTAACTGTTTCATAGTCAGTGACCATACCCCACCCTTTAAACTGAACTTTTTCAGAACTCCTTCAGGATTCAAACCATGAGTGGTGACACTGAATTTACTTTCGGAACATGTCTGGAAGCAATATGTTCTGTCATGAACTTTTCATAACAATCTTTAGAATAGCTCCCAGTCAGGTGACAACAGCCTTTGAAGTAGTGAAGATGTTATTGTACAACACTCATCAGGTTCCTTAAACTTTTCTGGTTGCTCAGCTTTTATGTAAATTATGGAACATTTGCACATTGAGTTTTGTATTAATGTACATCAATGTTTTTTTTAATAAAATGTACACATGTCTAAATTTAGATATTGATTTGTGAACCACAAAACCAATATTATGACAGTTAGTTCCTTTTTACCCAGTTTCACTTCTCCCTTCCTTTATACTTCTATTTGCCTTTCGTTTTTGGTTTCCTGGAAGAAAGAACCTTGGAATATTTACAAATGAACTTTTCAAACTGATGATGATGTAGTCAGTTTAGGTGCCTAAAGATCACAATGGGTTCACAACTTTTAAAAAACTTTAAATCCAAACTTTTTTCAGACTTCAAAGTAGTCAGTACTGAAAAATGAATAATTTTAAACAAAATGGATGAGATGTTTCTCATAGGCTTACTCTGCAGTTGGTGTAGCATTTACTATAAGCTATCTATAGCCTCACTCACCTGGAAACAAAATTGCCTGTTCAAATTATCCCTAAACCTTACCTTACTGATTCCATGAATGTCAGTCAAATAACCAGTTTGTACTAAGAGTTTCACATTACTTCACACTTGGTAAGCAAGGCCCACTGCCAGGCAAAAATGCTTTAGTGTAACTGTCACATGTGGGTCATCCACTGCTTCTCAGATCCCTGCACTAAATGCATCGGCACTAGACTAAATTTTGTCCATCAAATGAGGCGGGGTTTGTTGCATAAGTGGAAGCACAATATAGGATTATACCTATGGATATGAGGGTTGTACTTGGTGTTACCTTCAACAAACTTAACATGATCATTAGGCCTATGTTGTGAACTCTTGTCACTTTGCAGAACAGGTGCTTAAAGAGCTTTGCATTAAGTTTAATACAAAAAGAAATACTTAATACAGAAATTGACCCAAACCTAGGGAAACTAAGAAACTCCTAAAAGGGAAAGGATACTCATTATGAGACCAAACGGTTTGATTCATGATGCAAGCTTAATTTGATGCAGGTTGGAATAGGACTGCATCTCAAAATGAACATTCTTGCTCAAAAAGAGCCATGGTAACAACTGAGTTGAGTCTTTAAGACAGGCAAAGAGGAAGAACTACTCAGGGTGCCCTCTATAGGAGGTAACCCATGTGCATGGTCCTATTAAGAGCTTCAGAAGGACAAATACTGTAACTAGGGATTACATGTGTAAGTAAGAGGCAGAAAGGGGTGAATTATACTCCAAACTTCTTTAATTCCATCAGCCTCCGATCATGCTCTTTGAAGAGTCACCATGGTCTCTTCGAGCCATGGCATGGAGATGAAACGACTGAGATTCTGCAAACATTTTACACCTAAAGAGAAATTAAAAGTCTTGCATTTCACTTATGAAATGGGTAAATTAATCTTGTGGATACTGTTTGATCAGTCTAATCACCCCATAATATAGATACATCAGTTGTATCAGCTACCAGGTGACCTAAACTTTTGTGATAAATATAAAAAATATTACCAATATAAAGCAAGAAAAACAAGGCGTGGTTTAAACCTTCCCTGAACCCTGTATTGACCTGATATTCCTCAAAACTCCCTAGTTAACTCATCTAATCCAAGCCAGAATCCCTTGATAACAAAAAGAAAACCTTTCTGGATAAAGTTCGTGTGAGATCTGCAGAAACTGCCAATGGGAATTTTTCATCCTGGCCTGCTTGAAATGTTACCCCATTTGATCTTTACCTCAATTTTTTCATTATCGTTTTCTTTTTATCAACAAATGGCAATTCAGAAAAGTCTTCTGTCTTTTCAAACATAAGAAAATTTAAAGACTGAAAGGACATTCATCTTAGAGATATATTTTATTCAATTGATCCCTATTAACAGTTCTTTATGTTATATTAATGTTGCTCCCATCCTCCCAACTTGCAGCTTAATTTGAGCAATCATTGATATCAGTATCATGTTACCACGATAATCCAAATCACAGACAAAATTATGGAAGTGCTGAGCAGAGGTCTATGACCTAACACAGCTTTGTCACACACAGTTGATCCTTGCACAGGCTTTTTTCTGCTATTTCTCCGAGGAAAGGGGAAACTGTCTTGATTTGGCACAAAAATCACAACTTATTGGAAAAGTAGCTTGCCAGAAGGATCCTTCCTATGTGATTTCCTTCACATTGATAGGCCTAAATCTCATAATTATAAATACATGTCTTTATCTCCAACTGCATCCCACCGTCCTCCCAATGGAAATGGCCCTGGAGACAATGAGGAAAGATTAGGATTGGGCAATGTAGGCAAACTATGAGAGCAACAGTTCAATGTTTTCAACAGATCCCATACAAGCCATTCAAAAGGAGGGCTTGCACGAATCAATATTGCATATATTAGGCCTACCTTCAAAATTCTTTGTTTGCATATGAATTATGCTCAATTGCATATGTTTCAATAAAAACTATATTGCTTTTTTTCTAGTTCCCATACAAATACCTATGGAGCAAAACACAAGGACCAGCACAAAATAAGTACTCAAAAAAGCTTAAGGCCAAAAAAGGCTAATTAATATAAGGGATACTCATAGTGTTCACTGCACATGGTGGTAAAAAGTATTGAAAGGAAGTTGGAAGGTAAGAGATGACCAGAAATAGATAGAACAACCCTCTTTTTTGCCTAAAAATAACAGGGTAAAAAACTGCATTAAATCCTTTGGACAGGCAAGCAGGAAGAGGATGGAGCACCTCTTTGGGTGACCTTTTCCGGTGACCTCTTCTGGAGGACACCTACTGTAGAGTCACTGTGTCATTAAAGTTTGCAAGGAACTTACTGTAGGTGAGGGTATGGGCATCCGCAGAAAATTTTACAAGGGGGGGGCAAGGTCGTTCATGGATGATTCAATTGTGTACACTATCTAAGCAGAGCGCCACCATCGGTTGGGGCGGAGCGTACCAGAAAATTTTGGGTCTTACAAACCCTCCAGATGGCCGGAAATGACACTTGGCGAGTGTTATAAGCTGCAGGTACCCAGCCCTGAAACAAGAATTTAATGTCTGTAATTTTTAGATTTTTAGAATTTTCAATCTAAAAAAATTGTTGAAGGTAAATCTGCCTCTCGGTCAGGGCCTCGCACGCCTGAGCACGATAAAACTTAACAACTGTCAAACAGCCTATATAGGCCTATATCCGTTACCCAATTATGAATCACCCCCCCCCATATTCACCTTGTATATCCCAGTTACATCCGCGCGTCGCCACTTGAGATCAGCACGGGACCAAACCAAGACCAACGCATTCACATCAATAGTCGGATGCCATATGAACACTACATAATTGACAACTAGTACAATTTTGGCATAGTTTTTACAATTGCAAATTTCCAATAGATATCACGAATGATGGTCCCCAAATTACGATTTCACTATTCAGCATACCATCTTCTCTTTTGCTATTAGTGGTCAAATGTCTGCATATTTCAGTAGAAACTGACGCTGTGAGTGAAGATATTTTGATGATCTATTTTTAATTTTTTTTTATTTTAATTTTTAATTAAATTTTTTCACCAGTTTGATTTTCCAGGGGGGGCAAGTGCCCCCCTGGCCCCCCCTTCCGGACGCCCATGGGTAAGGGGATTACTAAGTGTAAATAGGAGCTAAGGAGGGGTGAAGTCGATTGCTTGTTTTTAACTGAGACTAAGTGCAGCTTTTGAACACAACTATCTAGAATGTTTATCAAACTTTGCTTTTATTGCCATGATACCATTTAGCATTTGCTTTGTGGGAAGGTACATACTAAAGGGAAAGAGCACTTGCCCCAGATTTATTTTGAAACAACAACTTAATTTCACCTTTTATATAATTTTTTCTCTTCAAAGTATCTTTCATCAATCTTTAGGGCTTGAATATTGCATACTGTATATTCAAGATAAATCACACAGATAAATTTCACATCTGAGGGGAAAAGTTTGTCACATGGTTCTTAAGAGCCAATCTTGATGCAGGACAGTCTGCTATAATGGTCCAAGGTGGCTTAACTGCATGTTCCCTTTAATATTTAGATAATCAATGACAAAGATAAGTAACTTTGGTGGACACATTTGTCTGTGGCCCGTCTGGAGCACTCATTCCTTCACAGATATACATCTGCCTGCAGTGCTTCATCATAATATAACACATTCATACACAAATGAAATAAGCTTATCTTAGTGTACACAAATTATACAGAAATCTTCTCTCTATTGAAAACATTTCACTCAGTTAATATGAACTTCACAAAACTCCATGATTTGGGAGTCTGTGAGGGATGATACCTACCTCCTATCACCCTATGTATACCATTTATACCGACACTTATTGTCTGGCAAACTAATAACACCATGAAAACCCTACCTACAGACGGCACCATACACCCTATATCATCCTGCATTTTGTCTTGTACATGCTTTTAGGGTGACAGGAGGTAGGTGAGGTTGGGAGGACGTAACTGTTGTGATCTATATGAAAATTACAAGTTGCATGGAAACATATTTTTGAAGGAAACAAGGTACCATGTCTTGGGGACCATGGGTTAAAAAAGTAGGTATGCACTTAACAAAGGCTTGATCTTACATAACATGGTCTATGGAGTGTGCTGAAAGCTAATGAATCTGATGAAATTTGAATATTCCACACATTCATTTACTTTTACTACTATTTGTAGAAACCCTGGCCTTACTAGTATTTAGAGATACCCTGGCCTTATTCTATTAATTGATATCTTGACCTTTAAAGATACCCTGGCATTAATACTACTATTTATAGTTACCCTAGACGGCCTTATTTCTAGATATCCTGGTCCTAAGAAAACAGATGACCTAATCCTGTAAAAACCCTGCCCTTTGTTACCATCACTTCCACTTTATTGTTGCAAACTAAACTGGAATATCAGATTTGGTAGATAACACTTTTCATTTAACTTGTCACTTATTCTTCCCAACTCATTACCACCAAAAATGTTTGAAAGATGCAATTGTTTTTCTTATAGTGATACACACCCTCTGTAATATTTCCACCTGAATTTCTGTATTACAGATATAATGGTCAACGATTGCAAGAAAATTTGTAGAAAAATTTCTTTATTATCCAAATTTCTTTCGAGATGGTGTTATCATATAAGTATATTAGAACTAAAAAGAGAGCCTGACATACCTTGGACCATAACTTAACAACTTTATCTTCCGAAACTTTCAAATATTGACGTGCTACATAATTACCCAATGGAAGTCAATGCACCAATATACAGAGGTCTTGAACTTTATTATGCCTTTCGAATTACAGTAGGTATCCTAGAAATGTGAATGAAATGATCTGAAAAGATGTGGGACAATCATTGCAACTCTCTTGCAGGTTTGCCTCTATCAAAATTTTTAAAATATTGGACTTTGTGCAATAAGTAAGAACCATTATAGAATCTGCAAATAAACACAATAGAAACGTGTTAATTAGATTTTCATTCAGCTGCTATGAAAACTTGATTTATACTAAAGTGGGTCACCACAACTGATGCCACAAGAAAATTATACTTCACTTTACTCCACTCAGAGAGACAGAGATCTATACCTGCAGGAGTGCATCTTCCAAAAGGCATGGATAGTTGAAACAGACAAAGATCTTTCTATCAACTATATTTGCGACAATTACTGCAATAATTAGTATTGTGTGATTATGCAGGATATCTAGCCAGAATTGCAAGATTGAATGCACCATTACTGTTCAGTTAGCTATTAATGTGGCTTTGCTTACTCTATATTACTTCAAACATAGCTTAGCAACAGAGAGGTCTTGAGTTCTTTTCCTGGCCAGGTCAAAGGAGGGTGGGTTTTTTTTCAAACAATTAGCTATCTAGGGTTTTTCCACCTGAACTAGTCTTACAATTTTTGATCCAAATAGTTGAGTTGGTTGCCATCTAGTTGTTATCTTTAAGTCTATGGTTTTTCCCACTTTGGGGTCGCTTAGCCTAGTAAAACAACTGTCCTATGGCCTGATTTTTTTAAAGTGTAACAGACTCTTTCTACATATAAACAACCACATACTTCATGACTTTTAAACATAACAGCCAATTAATATTTCATTAAACATTTTCGTAACCAGGGAATCAACTCTACATCTTTGCTTTGTTTCCAAAGCAGTTTGTGTTGACTAATCATCACAAGACATACCCATATGCAAACAATGGTATTACATTACATGAACGTACATGCCATAACCTGAACAGACATAGACCAACCACATGACTTAAAGGACAATTAAATCTCTTTTAAATATGCCAGCAGGATCTCAGATTCCTTGCATACCTGCACAAATCAATCTTTGTACACATTCATTTATCACTGTTCATTATATTATCTCATGAGCACAGGAGTTTTAGGACACTTAATACCCTGGTGTCATAACAACCAACCTTTAATTTTATATTTTCAAGTGAGTTACATTAATGTTACAAAGGCTAAATGTACTGTAAATAAACCTCATATCAAAATGTTCTTAAAGAGCTTGAGCAGCCTCCTCAAACTTATTTTGTAGCAACAGCCAGATCCTACAAATTCACAAAACTCGTCCGTGGTTTGGGAGTCTGTGAGCTGACAATTCCTACCTCCTATCACACTATGTATACCATTTATACCTACACTTACTGTCTGGCAAACTAGTAAAACTGTGGGTCCCTTACTAGCTGAGGATGCCATACACCTTATAACATCCTTCTGCATTTTGCAGAGTTAAAAAATATCAATAAGTTGCCAGAGAGCCTAAAAACACATCTAAATGTGAGCCAGAGAGCCTAAAAACATGTCTTAATGTGAGCCGGGCAAAATGGAGAAGGATGTTATAGGGTGTATGGCATCCTCTGTTGGTAGGGTTTCCACGGAGTTATCAGTTTGCCAGACAGTAAGTATAGGTATAAATGGTATACATAGGGTGATAAGATGTATACTTCTTATCCCACTTTCACAAATATTTCATGATATCTAAGGATTTACACATTGCATTTTCAAGGTAAACTAATGAGTAACTCTCCCAAATTTCATAATTTAGTAAGAAAAATATTGTCACATAACTTTCAAGAGCCAACCATAAAAGTGGACAGATTTTGAAACTAATCAAACTAGGGGTGACTACATTTCCTGTTTAAAGACTTTCTGTCACCAGTTTCTAAGGATTAAAAGGAGTATGAAATCCTTATCAAACACCTTGTAAAAATTTATTATAAAATACAAACAATGCAACCACAGACAATTCTAAACAAGATTAGAAGGAATCATGTTGAAATGTCAAAGGTTTTTAAAAGAACTGTTCCAAATGTCATGTACACAACATTTCCAATGTGTAACAGTAATGACATGAGGGGTAATCCTGTGTGCTTTCCATTCACACTCCATCAAATATTGGTGACTCCACCATTTTTTGAATAAAGAGAAAAGTAATCAACTTAGCATGAGCAAATCTGAATCCCCATCTCAAAGACACTCCCTGGCTATTAATAAGTTTAAAAGGTTTGGAAAAAAATTCATACCTATTTTTGTTGACTTCTATTGCCCACAGATATTTTCCCTTTTTTCTGAAATGACATTTTCAAAACTATAACATAAGGTAAAAGGTATTATCACGCGAGTCAAATTTTGACCATTTGATTTTGAAAGCCACAGCTACACATCAACACAGCAAGAATGGCCTTGACGATGTAACAAAAAAGGTGTCTGACAAATTTTTGACACCTTCTGCATGACTTACACACATAAACATCTTCAGAATTTTTTGAGTGATTGATAATATTGCTCCATATGAGCCATACTGATATTGTATTTCATCTTCTAGAAGAACCCTGAACACAATTCAACTGGGGCTGCATGTGTCTTTTTATGACACATTGAGATTGTTAAAGGTCCGAGGATGGGTATCCAGCTCTGGTTTACTCAATAATGATACATGCGAGCTAAAAAATATCTGTTGGAAGAATTTTGAATATCTCATGCCATTTTTAACATAAATGTTTTCAAATAGTAACAATTTCCCAGTTGAGTCATTTGCTTTGCGATGGTTGCCATATAGAGTGTTGCAAAGGGCTTTAATTTCTTTTGATAGACCTCCTTACATTTTCTGTTGCATTTGTTTTTTTTGCTGCATATTTTTAAGTCAATGAATTTTGTCCCTGGAAAATCCCTTTAAATGTGAATACTTTCAAAGTAGCCAAAAAAAAGGGAAAAAAAAGAGAAATCAAATAAAATAAACACCTCAGAAAGGCAGTATGCCACCATTATAACTATTTCCTATAAGGATGAATGGAAACAAATATGGGAACATATAAACACACACCTAGGGTCCTGTTTTCATAAATTTGTATGTAGCTCATGTTGTTCATAACATTTTATAGTAAGATGATGACTTTATGACTGATTGTGAATATGAAGGGAAGTTTCATCAAATTGTGCGGACTTTGTTTATCTTTCCCATATGGGTATTACATTTCCACTTTGAATTCCCCTCTTATTCACTTTTCACCTCAACAGATATTGTTACCATTCTGACAAAAGTTGAGGAAAAGTAGGCGCAATTTACGTAATGTGAATTAAGAAATCAAATTCAAGGAAGAGCATGATAGCATGAAACCCATTCATCAATAAAAATCACCTGTCATTCTCATCAGTTGGATATTTACTTCCAAGTTTTGAATTTAATATGAGACTCAGCACTGCATTCATTTCAACAACTGATTGCTTTTATTGAGTGGATAAATGAAGGAAAACAAGCAGAAATTAAGCAAAGTACACTATATCATTGGCTGGTTTCGTGAAGTACGCAGTTGTCCTTGAAAACAATCTGTAATTTAGTTTTTGTAAAAAATCAAAAAATTGAACAGTGCAATAGATACTGATCAGACATCCAATCTGTCTGAAAGTATGCCATGTTAAAGGTGGTCAACTCACACCCCAAACTGCAATTTCTGTTTTAGTCTATATAAATTCTCAATTGGCATAGCTCTTTGATTGACAGCAATTTCAAAAATTTCGGAGCACTGTAGCTCATGTTACACACAGGCTGAGAGTACACACAGGTACACACAGGTACTGAGAGTGTGTTGATTACACATGGCATCTTTGTATACTAACCCTGGAGCAATAAACTGAGATGTTTCTAGATGAAAATGAGTTTTACATGGTTGTGGGAGGGGTTTAAATAAATAGGTTGGGAGAACTGGTACTGTCTGTGGTGAGATGATAAGGTCTAAAAGTTATGAATTTCATATGAGATTCTGCATTCATTTCAACCACTGATATCTTTTTTGAAAGGGACAACAAAGAAAAACATGCAGAAATTCAGAGTGCAAAAGAGGTTGATCATGCAGACACCCACACTGTCTGAAAGATTTAAGCCCTTGCTAAGACTTCATAATTTCACTCCCTCCTTATTAAGATCTTTATTTGTTGCTCTTCCATGATATTTTTTCCATCCCTCACAGGGCGTTCTCCTCGCAACAAACATGCATCTCTAGATTTGCAATGATAACAGGCAGCATAGTGCAAACTTTTGTAATGTTTAAAATGGTTTGCATTATTTTGAAGCAATTATAAACAGCTAAATATCACTATTTTCCTCTTATTTTTCTTCAAATTTTCATGACTTCAGTATTGCATATTCAAGGTAAAACAAGAGGTTACTCTAGAAAATTTCACATTTGAGAAGAAAAAATGAAAAATTGCCACCACATATCTCTCAACGGCCTATATGAAACAGGACAGTTTTCTACACTTCTTCATGTTGGGGTGACTGCTTTTGCTTTTTAAAGTCAAAAACATTTAGGACATCTTCCACAAAAATGATTCGATTCCTTCAAGCGCATTTTTAATCGCACGGTTTTCAAGTTCACTGAATTGTATCTTCTGTACTTTCTGGTTTTTATTCAACTTTATCCTTCTTGCTGCCCCTTGCAAAGCTTACAACCTTGCTCTGCCTTTAAGATGGATTCCTAAAGAGGCCCCACAAGAGATGGCTCTAAAATTCTCTGTAGGAGCAATACAGTCTCCTAGTTTTATGTTTCTTCAAACAGAACCAGCTCACTTGTGACATGACTTTTCTCCTTAGGGGCATAAAGTTGAATGTTATCAGAGACCACAATATTTCATTTGATGGTAATTAAACAGAGGCAGCTTCATTTAACAACCAATATCACCCACTGGTTTAAGTTATCTCCAGGCTATAGTTTTGGAAACTTTCTAATCGGTAAAATGAGGTGATGCCATTGATTTGGAGATGGAGCGATACAGTATTAAAGTCTCTCACAAAACTACAAACACGATGGCAAGATGGGGACTTTAGACTCTACCTTGAATACATTCTAAAGCAAGGGTTTCCAACCTTTTTTGGGGGGCTATCTGCCCAAATTGGAACTTGTGAATGTATCATGTCCCACCATTTTCAGATTAAGCATAGTACCTGAAATTATGACTCCAAATACAGGTGGTGGGAAAGGGGGGGTTTGAGACTGCCTTTCCCCTCGAATATATAGAATTTATTTGCTAATTTATGCCAACCTTATGTAAATCTTATGAAAGCTAATGAAATTTTGTTTAACCTTATTCTCACGGCAATGGTATGCATAACCCTTTCAAATTTCTCCTATTTTTTTTTTTATAAAACTGCTTTCCCATTGGACAAGAAAAAACTCTGGTGGGCCTACAATAAATGTAAAAAGTGCAACAACCCTATGGGTCAGAATTTTATTTAACTCAGCAAATGCACTATTAAACCCCAGGTGAAAAATGCCTTGTAGTGACTTGGAATTTCTGCCTAAAGCTGAGGACCAAGCAATTTCAAAGAGTTATTCAAATTTAATCAAGTAGACATTCACATGCGCATACTTAGCGCATACTTATACTGAAGAAGGTGGGTTTACTGAATTCCCACGCTGTGATATATGACTGACAGATATGAAAGTGGAGTGTAACACCTGGTAGCCAACACTGTTATCACAAAAAAAGGAACAAGTAGCCAATTATCTATTGTGTGCGGTAATTGCACAAGCCCTGACCTCAATGGGTTAATGCTCCGGGGAAGGGGGGTGGGGGTGGGTGGGGCAAACGCTAGTTTGATCCCTTGATGTCCAGAACATACATGGATACCACTTAGTTTTATGCAAAATTGACACTTCCAAGCCACTAGCTGTCAACTAGGTTTAAAGGTCAAAGGCAGTCCTCTCAAACTTATTTTGAAGCAACAGATATATATCATAATTTCACGCTTATTGCTCTTTAAGTATCTTCCCTCATATTTAATGACTTTGATATTGCATGTGCAATGTAAAACAAGCAGTTATGTCAAGTAAATTTTACATTTGAGGAGAAAAAATGTCATGTGACTCTCAACAGCCAATCATGAAACAGAAGAGTCTACTACATGACTTAAAGTTGGGGTGACTGCTCTTGCCCTTTAAAATGGACAATTGGAAAGCAACTTTTCATCTTATCAGCCATGGTGAGGTACTTTTGTCTGTGCAGGATTCAGAAATAAGACATGACAACACATTTGAGTTCTTCTATTTACTTAGGAGCTTATGGTCTCAATTCAACTTTATGACAGCTAACTCCCAAAGGAAGCAGAGACAGTAATTACAGTCTGCACCCACAAATGCCTCTGACCACCGTTTGGCATTTCACACCAAGCAATGTATTTGTTGTCACCCATAAGAATCAGTGTTGTCTCAATTTAAATATGATACCATTGCGTTCCATTTTACCAAGATCACCTTGGTGTCGATTGTAACTCTAATGACATCCACCAGTAGTATTCTGTAAAAGCTTACAGCTTTGCAAAAAGGAACTCCTGCTGAAAGAGGAATTTCCCAAATTTTGAATAATTTACCAAGTTGCTATTGCTATGTCTCTTGGTCTTTCCCCCAAAGAAATGTAGACTTACAATAGTTGTGTATATGCTTATTGCTGAATCTGAAAGGTCAGGTTTTCATTCTACATAACAGGCTGACTCAAGATTTTAAAATTGGCTGACTCAAGATTTTAAAATTCTACATGTGCAAATAAAGTTTCTTGTAAAAGAGTACCAGCTTTTAAAGCATATATACTGTATCGTTACATTCATTTACTCTTCACTGCTTTTACAAAGGAGCAGGTGAGTTGACTTTTGATAAAGTCCTTTCTGAGATGGCAAATCTGGTACAATGTTACAATTGATGGATTTCAGAGGAGACAGGATTCAAAAATGCTTTCAAATACAGAATTATGAAGAATACATATGTCTTAATCATAAGAACATAACCTAACCTTCTTTTATATTCTGAAGTTGGTTTAAGTCGTACCTGTGGCATATGCAAGCATGCTAATCCAGGATAGAAGATGCAAGAAGTTCTAAGAACAGGAATTATCTGTATTACAGCAGAATGCATCAGAATTTTAAGACAACTGTCACCCCAAACTACATTTTTGCTACAGGGTAGCAAAATTCTCAGTTGGAACTGCTCTCAAAATTCCAAAGATGCAGAAAAATTCACATTACACAGCATGTACCAAGTTTGCTGGTATCATATTGGGAGATGCACCCTTGAGCTATAAATGAGGATGGTGCTCTCATAGGGGAGTGAACAGCTTGGAACAATTGGAACTAACAGGGATGATAAGATCTGGTCTTCTAAGCTCCCTATATCAAATAACAGAAGACAGATACATTCGAGAAAAAAATATCGAGAATATGTATTCATCCTTGCTGACATTTTGATCTCAGAAAACAGAACAAATGTAGGCCATGATCTACGAGGTGCAATGAGGGAACGAGCACTTACCTTAATGGGTGGGGTCCAGGAAGAGAAACTCCTCTTTCCTCTCTAAGTGTTAACACTATGTGGAAATCACTTGTATGCAAAGATTGACTTTACCTTGTCCAGCTGTTGCTTCACAATTTTTCTGATCATTTTAAGTATTCGTATATTTGTAGAACTAAGTCAGGAAAACCAAATATTCAGATTTTCATAGGTTCAAAAGCTCAGGAAATGGAAGTTTCTCTTAAAATGGAACAGTTGACAAATATGTGTATTTCAGTTTGTGTCACTTCAAAAAGGAGACATACCTGACACCTTAACTGAAATTGATCAATGACCAAAATCATAATGCTTCTGTTGAGTAGAGATTGACCTCTTCTCATCTAAAGTAGATGAAATGAGTTGAACAGAAGTTTTCTTCTAGTGCCTATTTCCTTGGACTTGTAGCAAGTCACTTTGACACGCGAGCAGGAAGGAGGACCTCTTCTCCAGCTGACCGCTTCGGCAGGTCACCTGGAGTCATGGTGCTATTAAAAGCTTGCAAAGGACTTACTACAGGTAGGTGGGGATTACAAAGTGTAAACAGGAGGTAAGGAGGGGGGGGGGGGAGAAGATTACTCCTTACCAGTAAACTATAGATCAGTAATTCATTGCCACATGGAATTGTTGAGCACAGCTTGAGATGTACAAACCAAGCTCAGCACAAAAAGTATGGAGTTCCTCTCTCTCATCAGTACCTGCATACAAAACTATCAAAAAGTCTAGCCAACTCAAACAAAGATAGTGGCTCAGTCCTACTCTACGGCAGAATAAAATGCAAATTTTTATACCAAAAAAGGCAATTTAGACACAACCCATTGCACACAACCACATTTGAGGTCTCTCCTTATATTATGGATGGATTAAGAAAGAATGATTTCACCAAATTTCTGTTTAAACTCAAATTTTGGATTATGTGTTGTAGGTGCAGGATTGGTCTGTTTATTCTGACAATTTTAAGGTGGTACACATGTGCATAGCCACCCAAATCAAATTACCAAACTGGATTATTCTGTCACTCAAATGTTTCTGAATGAGTGCATGCTGAATAGAAAAGATATTGTAGTTGACAAAAAGGATGCATTATGTACAGTATTATAATTGTGTTCTTCAATCTCATCATGAAATACGTTTAGCTGGTAGAAACTCTATGAGGCAAAAATGAACAAGGAAGCAGTACCATGAGTTTGGTATGTAGTTAATGGGTGCCCTCTTTTGGTAGGGGTTACTGAGTGAGTGCATATTAGTTTTTTTTTTTTTTTGTCAGACAGTTATCTGTCACAGAGACAGAATAACAATTAAATCAAGATGGATAGAAGGTGTCCAGTCTCCATATTTATTTCTTCTAACTTCAAGCCAGATCAAAAATACAACAAATAAGATGAATTAGATGAAGGATGATTATACAGATGCCATAGGATGATTTGATATGGTGTTAACAGCTTGATGGCTAAAATCTCACTGCCCAGAAGTCCAGCTACCAGCTAGCTCCCTGTATGACACCCAAGCAAACATTTCCTGACCAGACAAAGGAGTAACAACATACCTAAAACAATGAATGGCTTTGATCCCAAGTAGCTCCTTTGTCTGAAGCAAACAAACAGATGAGCACATGGCATGGTGATGATGATTCTACAGCAGCTAATTCTAAATGTACTGTAACCAGATGCCCACACCAGGGTGGCCAGTTGATAATAAGAACCATTATATATCCTTGAAGGATAAAGGAGCTAGGGAAGGATAGATAAAGGAGGGGAAGGATAGAACAAGAACAAAGCAATACACACTGCACCAAATAAAACGTTGAACCAGTTGAGGTGCAGTGACCCCGCCCCTTCCCCATTAAATATTGGAGGTCTGGTGTTAAATTAAGTGAATGGAAAGAAATGAAATTCAGTGAATGGAAAGAAATGCTTCAAATATAAAAATTCTGTGATTTTGAAACACAGCTTTATACATTTCTTGTTTGCATAGAGGTATTGAAATAGGTTATAAGTTTGTATTTCTAGGTCTGTCACATTTTAAATTAATCATATGGACTCTTATTGTGAAAACAATAGGTAATTATTTGACTTACAAACCTGTTGGCATACTCTCTCTTTGTTTAGTATTGCTGCATATCATTAAAGCAGAAAAAGGGTATATCATGTTTTATTAACCAATGTACGTATGATTCATATCTACAAACAGTTTTTCCTTTTGTGAACTATCTTGAGTGACCGTCTTCAGATACAATATAAGTGGGTCTGTTTATGACCGCTTTCACACTTGATCTCAAGCAGGGGATCAGATCCGGATCTGATCCACCCCTCGAGATCAACTTTGTAGTGTGGAAGCTCTCGCACTCAGGATCAGATCCGGAGATTTTGATCCACCCACCAGGGCAGATCAGATCTCGTTTGGGGGATCAAAAAACCGTGTGTGAAAGCTCGGAGGATCAAGGTGACCCGAGATCAACGTGACCTATGATGTAACTTCCCCTTTCAACATACACAACCGTTGCTCTGCACAGCAGTGCTGCGGTATGTACAGCTGGCCTGCACTGCATGCAGTGTATATACACATACTACATAGGCCTACTATAGGCTAGCCACTCCGTTTGACGCTGGTGATTGGCTTCAATTTTGAGGGTCTTTCTCCAATTTCAAAGAATAATTTTCACTCCAGAGTTTTCCCGAGTGTGTTTTAGAAAAAAGCTATCCCTTTGCTTCTCTTTTATCTCTGTAAAGGTTTCGATATTTCCGATCTATGTCTTGTATTTCGCAGGAAACAAAACTAAGTTAGAGCAATGGCGGGATAACGAGGATAAGGCGGGTTCATTGCGTCACTTCCTGTTTGTTGATCGCTTGATCGGGGCTTGATTCACCGCGGGGGATCAAGTGTGAAAACAAAACCTTTGATCTCGAGGGGAGGATCTGATCCGGATCTGATCCCCCCCCCGAGATCAGCTCTTAAGTGTGAAAGCAGTCTATGTTAAAAACCCTAAATAGCACAAAGCTGCGGTCACACTTCATCGATTTCAGATCGGATTTCAATCCCATTTCTTCAGAATTTTGTTAAATCTTCTACATCTCTGACTGGAAGGAGCCAAAAATTTGCCAGCCTGTGTAAATTATATGATTTCTACTGCATGGCTATAAAAACTAAATTTACCAATCTATTTCATGACGTCAAATTTACAGACAGATTTTATCAGACTACACTGTCCGATTAAAAATGTACGTGGGTTTGACGTCTTTAAAAAAACTAGTTGGCATTTTGTTGTCATAAATATCAGATGCAAATCATATATTTACATATGACAAATTTTTTGGCTCTCTCCGACCAAACATGAAGAACCTTATGGAAAAAACCTGAAAAAATTGGGAATCAGATCGGATCAAAATCTGATCTGAATTCATTTTAGTGTGACCAAGGCTTAAACCACATTAGAAGCACTGTACCACCAAGACTACTGATAATTTAGAAGCAGTTTACATACTCCTGGATTGAGTCCACATACCTGTACTTATCACAGACTAATTTCTCAGATGTTCACCCTTTGGTCTATAACTCTGCAAGGCGCCAAATGGTGACAGAAAATGCAACCATTTTCAAGTCAACATTTTCATTAAATCTGTGGTTCCTTGGTCAGTTTGCTCCTACAGGAAATATTAAAGGTCTTAAATGACCTTTATATCTCAAAGTTCAAAACCCAAAACAGGCAAGCAAAAATTTAAACATAACCTGTGTCTTTTTGAACATTGTGAGTATGACTCATATATACCTACACACAGCTTTCCTTTTTTTGAACTATCTCAAGTGACCTTCTTCAAATACAATATGCACATCACCATCAGATATTAGAATGGATTGATCTAAATGTCAATACATGACCAAAAAAAAAAGTACAAAAATGTATAAACTGCTTGATGATGCATTTCACTCCTCTATATTCATAATGTCACTTTAAACTGAATTTAATTGCCTCGAGTCCCTGCTTCCTGTCCTTCCTTTGACGTGTTTGTTCTTTCTCATCACTCCACAAGCTAGTGAAGAAGTCCCCTTACAGCATCATTTGCATTGATTTACTGCAAACAAATGGCCTTAGTGACTGTCTATTTGAAGATGTGGCCATATGTCATGCCAAAATGTACGACTCTGTGACTGTTTTATCGTTTCGTCTACTTATTCGCACTAACTACACGGTTCTTTGGCAATGTAAAAAAAGGCCCAACTATTGGACACAGAGGCACAAACTACCCATTTCTGCAGTTTTAATACAAAAATTGATGCCACACTAAAAACAGTACTACAGACACTCACTCTTTAAAGCTTTTGTCAATATGGGCGTCTGAAAACAAAGAGCAAGTGTCCTGTGTTAAAAGCAATTATGCATTTTACGAGTGGAAGCACCTGAAGAAATAAAAAAATTTAAGCAAACAACTCATGTATGGACAAAGGGAAACACTGCTTGCCTATAGTGACAAATATTTTTGTTTCTTAAACCAGAATGCAAAACTGCATTGAGGTTTCGATGATACACAAATGTTCCGTTTCAAATAATCCCATCATGTACCATTATCTTCTCATTCAAATGTTATACTAACATGTTCAAAAAATAATTTTGTTTTCCCACATGACCTTTGTCCCCCCCACCAAAAATAGGGATCATCTTCTTACCATAAGCATTCACAAACCACACGTGAAATCTATTTAAGTCTCCCACTTTAAGATGTGTTAACACCTATTAAACAAGGTTGTCATTCACATTTTGACCACCAGTGACCCTACAAATCCTTTAACCTCTACACATTGCAATTTCAAAAGGCTTCGAGCTGACTTCAAGAAATGAAAAATAGGAATCATGCAAACCTTCTTTAAAAGTGGACCCCCCTCATGCTAGGGCAACCCTAAAAAACCATGGTACAATTAAGAAATGACATAATGATGGTTTTGTATAATTACCTGCAAAAAGTCTTGAGAGTTCACAACACTGTAAACTAAGGACCCTCTCCCCATCCTTTCCAGCTGAAAGGTTTAATAATACTTTTAAGACTTTGATGAGGGTTAGATTTCAGTGCAGAGGTTTGAACCAACCCCATAAATACTGCAGAGTCGAGACATTATTTTGCGATGACACTTTGTAACACTAATATATATGGGAGGACTTTTGAACAGCTTCTCACAACACTAATATATATGGGAGAATTTCGTAAGTTTTCCCCCGCTGCAGATACCACCCTGCTACCAAAATATGCTGCTGCATGCTTTATATCATGTTCTAGAACAAATAAAATATTGGTAAGAAAGCTTAATTTCCCACTAGGCTAGCCTAAGGATATTACACAGAAACATACATGTGTAGAATAGGTTCAAAATGTACATATATGCTATACATTAGGCAATGGCAAAAGTGCCAAGACATTAGACATGATGAAGAAAATTACATCGCAGGGAAAAACTTTACACCTAAAGCTCACAAAAGTACTGCAGATTGTTGTATAAGGGTTTTTTACCAATGCCTTTTAAATATTTTTGATGTTCTTGGCCAAGTGGATTTTGTTGATCCTCTTCAGTACTCGATTCTGCTTTGTGAAAGATGTAGCATCGGCTAGGCCTAACTTAGGCCTACGTTAAGCCTAGGCAGAAAGTACTAGCCCACTTGCTCATTCGAACCATACAATTTTGGCCTAAACTTTTCAGTTTAGGGAGCTAGACACTTTGAGATTTCAACAAAGATCCTTAACATGTGAAAAGAGCAATTTTTGGAGGATATTCGTAATTGCGGAATTGAGGGTGAAAATGGTAATTATTCCGCCTAAATCAAGATACTTGGCATCTCTGTAGGGACCATCTCCTAACTTTAACCCATTCACATTCCAAATATGGAATCTATCCAAGTTCCCTACCTTGTGATATTGTTGTCCCCCCGGTGACCCCAGATGACCTTTGACCTTTACCAAGACCAATAGAGACCATCCTCTGACTATAATGCATCCACAAACCAAACATAAAATCTATTCAAGTTTCCTCCCTTGAGATATTGTGTTGACAAGATTTTCAGACTTTGACCCCCAGTGACCCCAGATGACCTATGACTGCCACCAAAAACAATATGAACCATCTTCTGACAATAACACATCCACATATCAAATATGAAATCTATCCAAGTTCCCTATCTTGAAATATGGTGCTGACAAGATTTTCACATTTTGACCCCCGGTGACCCCAGATGACCTTTGACCTCTACCGAAAACAAAAGGTACCATCTTCTGACCATAACACATCCACATACCAAATATGAAATCTATCCATGTTCCCTATCTTGAAATATCGTGCTAATAAGATTTTCACACTTTGACCCCTACTGACCCCAGATGACCTTTGACCTCCACCAAAAACAATATGAACCTTCTTCTGACCATAACACATCCACATACCAAATATGAAATCTATCCAAGTTCCCTATCTTGAAATATTGTGCTTATAAGATTTTCAGACTTTGACCCCCGGTGACCCCAGATGACCTTTGACCTCCACTGAAAACAATATGAACCTTCTTCTGACCATAACACATCCACATACCAAATATGAAATCTATCCAAGTTCCCTATCTTGAAATATTGTGCTTATAAGATTTTCAGACTTTGACCCCTGGTGACCCCAGATGACCTTTGACCTCCACCAAAAACAATAGGGACCATCTTTTGACCAAAACGCATCCACATACTAAATATGAAATCTATCCAAGTTTCCTATCTTGAGATATTGTGCTAACAAAGTTTTCAGAAAATGACCCCTGCTGACCCCAGATGACCTTTGACCTCCACCAAAAACAATAGGGACCATCTTTTGACCAAACTGCATCCACATACTAAATATGAAATCTATCCATGTTTCCTATCTTGAGATATTGTGCTAACAAAGTTTTCAGAAAATGACCCCTGCTGACCCCAGATGACCTTGACCTCCACCAAAAACAATAGGGACCATCTTTTGACCAAACTGCATCCACATACTAAATATGAAATCTATCCAAGTTTCCAAACTTGAGATATTGTGTTGACAAGATTTTCAGACTTTGACCCCGGTGACCCCAGATGACCTTTGACCTCCACCAAAAACAATATGAACCATCTTCTGACCATAACACATCCACATACCAAATATGAAATCTATCCAAGTTCCCTATCTTGAAATATCGTGCTAATAAGATTTTCAGACTTTGACCGCTGGTGACCCCAGATGACCTTTCCCCCTACCGAAAACATTAGGGACCATATTCTGACCAAAACGCATCCACATACCAAATATGAAACCTATCAAAGTTTCCTATCTTGAGATATTGTGCTAAGAAAATTATCAGAATTTGACCCCCGGTGACCCCAGATGACCTTTGACCTCTGTCAAAAACAATAGGGACCATCTTCTGACCATAACACATCCACATACCAAATATGAAATCTATCCATGTTCCCTATCTTGAGATATTGTGCTAACAAGATTTTCAGAATTTGACCCCCGGTGACCCCAGATGACCTTTGACCTCCACCGAAAACGATACAAACCATCTTCTGATTATAACACATCCACATACCAAATATGAAATCTATCCAAGTTCCCTATCTTGAAATATTGTGCTAATAAGATTTTCAGACTTTGACCCCTGGTGACCCCAGATGACCTTTGACCTCCACCAAAAACAATAGGGACCATCTTTTGACCAAAACGCATCCACATACTAAATATGAAATCTATCCAAGTTTCCTATCTTGAGATATTGTGCTAACAAAGTTTTCAGAAAATGGCCCCTGCTGACCCCAGATGACCTTTGACCTCCACCAAAAACAATAGGGACCATCTTTTGACCAAAACGCATCCACATACTAAATATGAAATCTATCCAAGTTTCCAAACTTGAGATATTGTGCTAACAAGATTTTCAGAATTTGACCCCCGGTGACCCCAGATGACCTTTGACCTCCGTCAAAAACAATAGGGACCATCTTCTGACCATAACACATCCACATACCAAATATGAAATCTATCCAAGTTCCCTATGTTGAAATATCGTGCTAATAAGATTTTCAGACTTTGACCCCTGGTGACCCCAGCTGACCTTTGACCTCCACCAAAAACAATAGGGACCATCTTTTGACCAAAACGCATCCACATACTAAATATGAAATCTATCCAAGTTTCCTATCTTGAGATATTGTGCTAACAAAGTTTTCAGAAAATGACCCCTGCTGACCCCAGATGACCTTTGACCTCCACCAAAAACAATAGGGACCATCTTTTGACCAAAACGCATCCACATACTAAATATGAAATCTATCCAAGTTTCCAAACTTGAGATATTGTGCTAACAAGATTTTCAGAATTTGACCCCCGGTGACCCCAGATGACCTTTGACCTCCGTCAAAAACAATAGGGACCATCTTCTGACCATAACACATGCACATACCAAATATGAAATCTATCCAAGTTCCCTATCTTGAAATATCGTGCTAATAAGATTTTCAGATTTTGACCCCTGGTGACCCCAGATGATCTTTGACCTCCACCAAAAACAATAGGGACCATCTTTTGACCAAAACGCATCCACATACTAAATATGAAACCTATCCAAGTTCCCTATCTTGAAATATTGTGCTAATAAGATTTTCAGATTTTGACCCTTGGTGACCGCAGATGACCTTTGACCTCCACCAAAAACAATAGAAACCATCTCCTGACCATAACGCTTCCACAAACTACATATGAAATCTATCCAAGTTTCCTCCCTTCAGATATTGTATTGACAAGATTTTCAGACTTTGACCCCCGGTGACCCCAGATGACCTTTGACCTCCATCAAAAACAATAGAGACCATCTTCTGACCATAACGCATCCACATACCAAATATGAAATCTATACAAGTTTCCTCTCTTGAGATATCATGCTAACAAAGTTTTCAGAAATTGACCCCTGCTGACCCCAGATGACCTTCGACCTGCGCCAAAAACAATAGGGTTCTTCCTCTCAATATGGGGCATCCATGTATCAAGTTTGAAAATTGTCAGACATTTCTATCTTGAGATATCGTGCTAACAAGCAAAGTGTCACAAACACACACACACACACATACACACATACACACACACCTATACACACACACACATACACACGCCATCATGATTGCATAGGTTTCTCTTATCATCGAAACCAAAAAACCCTTTTTAAAGGTAGTGTGACATGACAAAATGACTTAACTTCACTTGGCAGAACTTTATGGAATTAATTTTCGATGGAAAAATCCATTTCAATTATCTCAATATCTTTCATGGTCCTCCAGATATACCTCTGCAAAATTCAAATGTTTCTGAAGCAACTTGTGGCTTATATGCAAAAATGATGATGTGGAATGTTGCACAGCATTGGAATTTCTTTGCTAACAATATATTAATTAATCTCTCCTAATTACTGATCAGATAGTTTATGGTTTGGTAATTGATACTGATGACTTTCAAGCACACAATTGAAGCTTTCAACATAAAACCCTAAGGACAAACTCAAGTTACAACTCTCCTTGAAATGAACATTGCAATTACAAAGATTAGCGTTAGCCTTAAATGGTATGTCCCCTTCATGAAATCACAAGATTTTCATATTGAGCTCATATTTATTCATGATCAGGTGCAAATCAACACTTAATACATACAGGTGTCAGCTTTCGTCATTCTTAAGCTAGAAAGAATGCATTTCTTAACCGCGATATGTACTGTTCAAGCTTTACCTTTTTAGGAATGTATCATATTTGACAGTGCTAAGCTAGAAAGAATGCATTTCCTATCGTATCCATTGGGTGAAATCAGAAATTGCCCTCTAATATGGTCAATTTTGACAGCTGTAGATGGAAGTTGTGCTTATTTTCTTGGATTTTACTGCTTTTTGTGTCAAAAACCCAATTTTCACATTTTCATGTCACATGCCCTGTAACAAGTAAGGATTGACAGTTAATTCAATGTGTGGTTGACCAAACTTTCTAGTTAAGGAATTGAAGTTTGCACAGGATTTTATGAATTTATTTGTAGTAGTAGCTAGCTCATTAACAATTTGATAAAAATGACAGTTTTTTGTAGCAGTGTTAACTTTGTGACACACAGGTTTACAAAGGAGACAAAAATTGGAATAAAAGTATAAAATGGTCTACTAAATTTTACACAATGACACTAAGATCACAAAATTCTAAACCTTGTCCACCCAGATTTTCAGAAAATACAAGATTTCTCCTGCTTATAATGTCCAAAATCTTTGAGAAATACTGTACAGCTTAATTTTTCACATGGAATTGGAAAGCATGGAATTGAATTTTTCCATAATATTTTTAAAAAAGGTTTTAAAATTTTGGAGAATCTCTCTCAATGCTAACTTTGAAAGCAATTAAAATAAGTATAAACTAGTTAAAACTAAAAGGTGCAATCAGACTTTGACTGCCAATATTAACCTTTAATTCCATCACTTTGTTTTTTTTTTCTTTTGACTGATTATTTATCAGAATAAACAGGCATAGAAGAAGTCTTTCAAATGCAAAGAAACAATAATTCTATATTTATTACTCTTGAATGGGAATTTTGTAATTCTGTTCAGGTAACAAAATTCCACAAAAATGCAAGACTAGACAGCTTCATACATACAGTGACCAATCACATTTATTAGACCATGATGACAGATCATTTTTTATTACGGTCTGTTACAGAATTACAGTCTTGGAAAACTTGTTAAAACAAACTGATTGCCCCTGTTAACTATTTGAAAAAGAAAACTACTGAAAATACTCTGTAGTCCTCAAAACTCCCTGGTTAGGGAGTCTATGAGGGACGATACCTACCTCCTATCACCCTATGTATACCATCTATACTTATATTACCGTCTGGCAAACTAACAACACCGTACCTTGCAACCCTTCTAGCTGAGGGCGGCAGACACCCTCTAACTTCCTTCTCCATAGACTGACAATACCCACATGAAGCCAAACAAAGCTGCAAAGCCTTGGGCAAGTGAGTGGAGTGAGTAATAGGCCCCGCCAAGAAGCCCCTGTTATAGTGGAAGAGTGCCCCAAAGATAACTCTTTTTATGCCAGCTATCACCCTATAAATACCACTTACACCTATACCCTCTGGCAAACTAATAACACCGTGGTAAAATCCTACCAGCAATGGGCGACATACACCCTACATCTTCCTACTCCATTTTGAAAAGGTGAGGACCGAAATAGACACATTTTTTTATATTTTTCACATTTTTCACATTTTTCTTATTCTATTTATTTCTTTTCATAATGCCTATTTCTCATAACATACATAAACAGGAAGTAATGAGAAAGCAATACTGTAATTAACTTTATATCTGCAGATATGAACTGTCAGTTTTTTAATCGCTAAATTCCATTTTCTGATGAATTTTGTACAAACCTCCATTAAAAATGTGTAATACCAAAACAACAAATTCTGTTTTCTAATTTTACAAAATGGAAAACTCCTGTCTCTAAATTTGACCAATGTCAGGTTTTTAGTTATATGATATGTCACTACAAAAAAAAAGTTGTTTTTTATACTTTGTCCTGCCGTAGTAACTACAACTACAAAGTTTATTACTGAACATGACTCAATGAGCAAACAGGCTACAATTTTCAGAAAATTTCCCAGTTGTTCATTAGGGCAATCATTTCATTTTTTTTAGTTGTCTGCAGGCCCATTTAACTGACCAAAACCTTTTGTACACAACTACAAAACAATGTGCTTTTACAAGTGTATATTGCAATGTTTTGTTGCAGGAGTTCAGTAAATTGTGTGCTTGTGTAGTATATGCCTTTTGATGTTTGAGAGACAGAATTAGTTTTATTAATACTGAACAGGGGCATCGATCCTGTGGGGAGTCAAGGGGCAATTGCCCCACCAATGAAAATATTGGGGAGGAAAGCATATCATTTTGCTGCTTCCTCCCCAGCCCCAATAATACAGGCAGATTAAAAAATGACATTCAGGATAACCAAAAATTAATATAAAATTGCTACAAGTATACAATGATCCTAGGGCTTCGATAAAACATCAATTTGAGGCTCATAAGTCAGTAAAAAATATACTGCCTTTATAATGCGCCATCTATATATATTTTGCCGCTACGCCTGTCAATTTGAGTGAATTTGTTTTTTTTTTTTAATGAACCCAGATCGGAACACCATCTAGGGTTTCAGCTTTAGGAAAATCTTTGCTCCCCCATATACAGACCAAAGTGAGGCCCGGCCCTGATACTGAAGTCTGGTAATAAAAGTTGAAAGAGTCAATCCCATCAGTAAGCAGTAGTCTTGGATACAAGCTGCTTTCCAGATCTTATTCTCACTGTCAAAGAAATAATTGTTTGTCCGACAACCAACTTTTTACTTTTGGTTGTCCATGTGGAATTTTAGTTGTCCAGGACAATAGGAGAACCATGAAAATCAAGCCCTGGGCAAAGATGTGACTGCAGAACCTGCTTTTGAATATTCATTCATTGCAAAAAGGATTCCAAATATAAACAAATACTTCTTTTAGTAGATATAAGTCTATTATTAGAAATGAAAAACTCACTTCAAACAAAATCTGTTTACTGTTGCAAATCCACAATCATTAAACCCACTCACTGAGGCTTTCTTGGGATTCTCTAACCTTCCCTGACCACTATAGGCGGTCAAGCGACAAACAAATTCTATTCATCACATGTATGCAGTTGGTCATGCAATAAACCCTTAGATGAAAGTTACAGCATGACACCTCAAGAGAAACAAACAACTTCTTCTCTCCCAGCTCAGATTAAGCCACTGGTGAGGATTATGGCAGCTTGTACATATCTTTGAGGCCGGTCATGAGGATGAAGAAATGTATTGCTTTACTAAAGCCTCCCTCAATCATATGACAGGATAACGTAACTCATAGCTTCTATTCCCACATGTCACGCTGCTTTGGGGGCTGGATTCAAGGAGACACCAGAATGAAATATTAAAACTACTTACTCTAGATGCAACTTTCTTCCTTGTAACATTGTTATATACTGTCAAGGCAAAACATGAAGCATACGCTGTTTCTGTATCACATACTATACACAACAAGCATTTTTCAGGCTTAGCTGGTTATTAAATGATTTACAAACAGGTCTTTCATTTAGGGGGCCTCGTTTTGTCAGGGTGAAGACAGTCCTCATCTTCACAGTGCTAATAGCTTATCAGAGTCTAGTTGCAGGTAGGTGGGATAACAGGCATAAATAGGTGGTAAGGATGGGTAATGCAGACCAACATTTTTTCCAAATTTTACAAGTTGGAAGGGATTGGCTAAAAGCTGGGATGGAAGAGCTTCATACTTGGAGCCTATTTACACTGCAACTATGTCTAGTAACCACCACATCAAACTGATGTTAAGTACCTTTCAGCAACTCTGACCATCTGATCTTGCAGCAGTAAGTGATATTTTGTCAAAACTCTCTACTTATGCTTCAACAACAAAGTCTGACCTAAGTGTCATCATGGTGAGAACACTGCGACTGAAAACTTTTTCTGATTACCAGTGCATAACAGCCATCATTTCTACTTCACCAAATCTTGCAACGTAACAATATTTTCTATTCTTCCCTAATAGTTTACATCAAATTGTAGTCTGACCCGAGATTTTTAAAATATGGTACTGGATGAAAAGGGATCGGACTTGCATAAATTCAACCAGTTTTAAACAAGTTCAAATGTCCTGGTCTACATTATCCTTCACTTCTACAATCCTGGACAAAAATGGTGGGACATTTTTGCCCAAATGTAGCAACACGTATGCAAAGACTCATTGGTTTTCCAAAATCCCCTTCCCCCCTAGTTCAATGTTGTTCTCTACAAAATATTCTCAAAATTTCAAAAATTACAACATTGAACGGGGGAGCGGGGGACTGTCCCATGTATTTTTGTCCAGGATTGTAGCTATCCAATAAACACAATGCACACATGTTCATACGCTTCCTATGCCTGCATGGGAACTAGGTGAACCTCTTCCAAAGGAAATTTGAAGCCGCTGTGTTTATAAAAGCTTGCCAACAACTTACTGTGGGTAAAGTGGGGAGACGTAAGCAGAAAGCAAAGGAGAGGGAAAGTAGATTATTGCATGCTCACAGAGATTAAATAGTTTCAACCATAATTTCTTTGTTCCTGTAGACGAATCCCAGCAACTGATGAAGTCGGCCATTGGTGGGATCCAGCAGCATTAAATTATTTATAGTCTACAAGATATTCTAAACCCTTATATTCAGTGAAATTGAGGGAATCATGACATATTTTAGTGTACGATAATCCAAAGAATTTGGAAGATTAAAGCTGAAGAATTTTCTTATGGATACCAAAAAGATTTTCTGAATTCCTAACCTGATCATGTATGATTCCTAGTTAATAACTGATATGAATTTACCCTTTATGAATAAATTCTTAAAGATGATGAAAACTTACTGAGCCAGCAAATATTGCACATAGCCCGATGATAACCAGGATGTTGAAAACAGCTGATCCAACAATGGTACCTACTCCTACATCACCCTCTGCTATGAAAACACCTGAAAAATAAAACAACATCATGCTATGAAAACACCTGAAAAATAAAACAACATCATGTATCATTACAGTATAACTATGGAGAATTTTACATGAGTTCTTTGCACTTGTGCTTCTTGAGAATGCAACAAAGACACCCCAGTAGATCAAAGGCAGTGTGGGGTGTAACTGATATCTGAGTTTGCTACATTACCTGTGCCATTGAATGATCTACACTTTCACTGTTCACACTGCGTGAAAAGCAGTTAACACATGCTTGGCCCTCCTGTTAGCTAACTCCAAATGTTGTGAACATTTTGTGTATTTTAATAAATCTCTAACTGTCAATCAATTAATCAAATGTGAAATCTGATGTATCAAGTGTGTGTGTAGTACCATCTCTATTTCCTCCATAATGGTGATAAGATGTAATCTAGCAGAGAAGGAGGGTGTAACGAAAAAGTGAGAAAGAAAATTTCGTCATGCATCTTATGCCAAATATTCATTCAAATTTATCCATATATCAGTAGCAGAACTTCACTATATTTTGATACAGCAGAATGTAAAATGAATGATGTAAGTTCCAAAAAATTTGAAAGATAATCCCTAAAGTTAATGCATTATTAATCCTGAAATGGTCAATGCAAAAATTGGTCTACACAAATACTGCTTCTATTTTATTTTTGTGTTATTTTCATGTCAATCACACGAACACCACAATTTTTGGAAAAAAAAACAAAAACAAAAAGAGATAAAATGAACATAAGAATTCATTCATTTTTTTACAGAAAACTCCGTTATTGCAATTTCAAGGCAAATTTATGTATCATGAAGAAGAGTACAAGAAATCTGAGCTCCCCAATGTCACATTTGGCTTTACAAAACCTCAGCAACTGCTTACGGTCTCATCCACCAAAAGTACTTCATGCATTGCATAAAGAAAGAATGGATTGATCGAGTTAGCAAGGCCAAGCTGGATAGATAATTGTTTAGGAAAGAATATTACATCATCAATCTCTGGAGTTCAGATTCAGAGGGCAGAAGTATTTTAAATTTTAAAACAATATCATTCCAAATTTTGAAACAATACCTTTTCTTAACTTTATTCTTTAGTACTTTCCAGCTTCCAAGTGTGATACGAGCAAATTCTGTCTCATTTTACGATTAATTAACAAAATGATTGTCACATGACTAAGGATGACTATGCTTGATCAAGCATGCCCAGCTAAAATATAGACAAATGCATTTGTCTCTTGAAAGGCATTGTGTGAGATAAAAAGGACAACCGTATTTCGCTTCAAATGAACAACTGGCATAAATTCACATTAAAATCAGTGCCAGCATCTATTCTAACAAAATAAACATCTTTAATCTAATGCTTTTATCAAATTAATCAGTAAAAGGAAAATTGTCCACCAAAATATACATCATAACTCTTTGTTCCCAGCATTTTGGAGGTACAGTTGGAAAACATGCATGCTAAGTTGCTTGCTACCAAAGAACAACAATATAATATCAATTAAAACAATGTTTTACTTTTAGCTTTGTCCAAGGATGGTACTAAGATGCACAAATGACCAAACATTATAACATCTAATTAATGTGGGACATCATGTATAAATTTCACACCCACAAAAGATAATTGATAAAAGGACTCCTATCTATTCCCTTAGAAGTTGAGTTTTTAGGCTTACATTACAGCCCTTTACTACCCCATTAACAAAGCATCAGCCCCCATCAAAAGGAAGTAATAGTGAGAGATATTGATAAGCACTAATTGCTAAACAATATTTGCATTGATTATCACTCGCCAAATTGTGATTCCTAGCTATTAAAATCACCATAAGTGTTTCAAATGAGGTGTATTACTTGGCTCATTAGTTTCACATACAGCTTAACACTTCAACTTCAAACAATATGAAAACTATTACATGTTTGGCTAATCAGAACAGTTACAGTCTAAAATGTCCAAATCTCCCTGGTTTGGGGACCTACAAACCCTGAATGTTTGGCTAATCAGAACAGTTACAGTCTAAAATGTCCAAATCTCCCTGGTTTGGGGATCTACAAGCCTTGAATGTTTGGCTAATCAGAACAGTTGCAGTCTAAAATGTCCAAATCTCCCTGGTTTGGGGATCTACAAGCCCTGAATGTTTGGCTAATCAGAACAGTTACAGTCTAAAATGTCCAAATCTCCCTGGTTTGGGGATCTACAAACCCTGAATGTTTGGCTAATCAGAACAGTTACAGTCTAAAATGTCCAAATCTCCCTGGTTTGGGGATCTACAAGCCCTGAATGTTTGGCTAATCAGAACAGTTACAGTCTAAAATGTCCAAATCTCCCTGGTTTGGGGATCTACAAGCCCTGAATGTTTGGCTAATCAGAACAGTTACAGTCTAAAATGTCCAAATCTCCCTGGTTTGGGGATCTACAAGCCCTGAATGTTTGGCTAATCAGAACAGTTACAGTCTAAAATGTCCAAATCTCCCTGGTCTGGGGATCTACAAGCCCTGAATGTTTGGCTAATCAGAACAGTTACAGTCTAAAATGTCCAAATCTCCCTGGTTTGGGGATCTACAAGCCCTGAATGTTTGGCTAATCAGAACAGTTACAGTCTAAAATGTCCAAATCTCCCTGGTTTGGGGATCTACAAGCCCTGAATGTTTGGCTAATCAGAACAGTTACAGTCTAAAATGTCCAAATCTCCCTGGTTTGGGGATCTACAAGCCTTGAATGTTTGGCTAATCAGAACAGTTACAGTCTAAAATGTCCAAATCTCCCTGGTTTGGGGATCTACAAGCCTTGAATGTTTGGCTAATCAGAACAGTTACAGTCTAAAATGTCCAAATCTCCCTGGTTTGGGGATCTACAAGCCCTGAATGTTTGGCTAATCAGAACAGTTACAGTCTAAAATGTCCAAATCTCCCTGGTTTGGGGATCTACAAACCCTGAATGTTTGGCTAATCAGAACAGTTACAGTCTAAAATGTCCAAATCTCCCTGGTTTGGGGACCTACAAACCCTGAATGTTTGGCTAATCAGAACAGTTACAGTCTAAAATGCCCAAATCTCCCTGGTTTGGGGATCTACAAGCCCTGATACTTACCTCCTATTTACATTATGTAACCCTACTTACCTGTAGTAATCCTTTGGCTAGTCTGCAGTGTGACAAGATATGGCTATCTAGAAACCTGAATGGCCCTTTCTAACTTGCCAGCATGTAGTTTTGGAAGGTGATACCTTTGGTTCATGATATTTCTGCAGACTGCCAAAGGATTACGGCAGGTTACAAGGATTTCATAATGTTAATAAGAAATGAGGAGGACTGATGTAAACTATTTGGTTCCTAAAGCAAAATTTGAATTGCTTGGCAACTGCAATTTATTTGGCCCAAATTTCCTCCATTGCATACTGTAATAGTTATACAGCATTTTTTAATGATAACAAGGGTTTCATACGTAGACTTTAGAGCTAAAATTATGTGTATGAGGCACAAAAGGAAGAGGCCAAATATAAGCTTAGATTAAATACCAGTATTCCGCTTTACATTTACCTCACTTTTCCCCATCCTCAATAAAATCAATAATTACACTCGCAATTTCCCCTTCTCTCTCCTTAATGACATTCCTCATTCTTGCTGTTTTTGCTCCCCCTTACCTCACAAATCTATAATTTGCTGTTTCTAGTTTGTATACCAAATCACAGGGGAACAAACCCTTATTAGTCAAGGGAGGAAGTAACATCCAACCAAATATTGGAGGTCACTTGTAAGGAAAATTTAAAAAGCCAACATAGAAAATCTCTATCCCTTTTGTATTCCCTTACAGAGACTTAGTTTTGTTCTAGAAACTGAATACCCTATAGGTTTATGCTACTGCCATAATATTTATGATGTTTATCTACCACAGATCTTGTTCAAACATTACTCCACGACCATGCTTTGTTCAAATAGCGCCCTCTACTCATAATTAAGACCATCCAATGTCAATTTCATCTGTATGGATATATTTTAGCTGGCTGATGTGTAGTGCTTTTTACTGACAATTTAAGTCACTCATCTATGGCTACAGAGCTTTTTTCTTGACAAGAAACAACTTTTTGCAACTTCCATGTCACCATGAAACAGTATCATAAAAATTTGTTTTTCTCAGGTAAAAAGATAGCCTCAACTTCTTCTGATGAATCACTCAAAACCTGTAAAAAATTTGAACTTTTTCCCCATATCTAAGAAATTTGCATCACATGGCATCATTTGAAAAGTTCAAACTGTTTTTACAGCATGCTAATGGTCTTTGATGGACCATGGCTTTTTCCGAATAACTTAATACAAAAAAAAAAATTTCTAGGGGCACAACATGGTTTGCTGTCTACTGTGATTGACAGGTTGTGCATGAGCAGGGTTCTAAAATATACATTTAGGAATTGGAAATTTTATATTTGGGCTTTGATATTGAGATAAATTTAACTCAGTAACAATCTCAGCCTACAACCACGAATACCGGCACAAGAGACGAGAAGTTGCAAATAATTTGCAAATAATTTGCAAATTTGCCTTATAATTTGACAAATGGAATATTAATACAGTCAGGTGCATTGCTATCTCTTGGCAGGACATAATGTAGGAAAGATCTTGCCAATCACTCTTACATTTATGGAAGAACTGGTTCCAAGATGGCGTGTTTCTTCATTTTTTTCCAAGCACAGCACCTTAATTGTATTGATGGGAGGAGTTGGTTAGTCAGATGTAGTTTTACAGCACAGTTTCCAACCTACTGAAACAAGTCTAGCCAGCTTCTGCCTTTTTTCCAGTAGTGGCCCACTAAATTGTTTCCCTTACTCCATTGCTTATGCAGAGCATCACGCGAAACGGCAATAGGTTCCATTTTAGGAGTCTTTGGTATGACCCGACCTGGGAATCAAACCTAGGCCTTTCGCGTGAGAGGAGGCTGCTCTACTGCTCGACCAAACACGCTGTCTTATTGACGGGAGAGGACCCTTATTCATACATCATCCTAGCACTAATTTCACAGAATAAAGTGCCACCATTCAGGCTTTCTATCCATCTCATTACTTTGTTGACTTGGCAAATTAAGGATTACTTGAGGTGATTAGGGTTGCACAAAGGACAAAATAGAGTGATTAAATTGATTAACAGTGATTGCTAATGAAATCTGAATTGACTAGCCATTACTTCATCTTGGTTAGCAGTTTATTAATTAACTTTCATTTTAGCTGCCAGCAGTTAAATACAACTACTATATAACTCAATAGTTCCCTTGAAAACTGGAATAGGAAATTCATTGAAACAAGAGTACTGAGAAATGATACTATTTGTTCCAAAAAGAGCAGATGAACTGTTTATTCATGCAGTAGCTCCTCACACACTGTGTTAATGAGGGGAGTCAAAACTGGGACATCAGGTACCCTTGACAAAACATTGATATGCAACTTCCCCAACTCCAAATTGAAAATGATCACTCTCAACTGAAAATGATTCCCACTTGGTCATTCTTGCATGGGTAGCAAATTGCAATGCGACCAAAGTCATTTTGTCACATGTTGTGAAATATAAACAACAGGTATAAAGGTGGTCTACCAAAGATTGTAATCTGAGCAGTACAACAATGGCATTGTAAATTACTGTACAATGTACCATTTTCATAATTTGAATGAATAAATTTAAACACTCTATATCTCAGCTCAAGAATGTCCTGTGAGATGAGAATTGGAATTGTAAGATATCATTTTTCATGCTGCTTAGTATACGTCTTTGAGTTTTTTTACTTGAGGTATACTTTACAAAGTAGTCATAGCACTGTACTGAAATTTTGTCAATCTCTTAGAGGTGTAGGCATCATGTCTAATTTGTACAGAAAAAACTCAATGTAATGCCACTCATTATTAAACACACTGGTCAAACTGCTCTACATGAGTGGCCAGTGCTGTTATCTGTTATTTCCTTCCCTCATATTGATCAATTTACATAGCTACCCTTTGGTACATTTTTAAAAGCCTTTGTTCCACACAATTCAAATAGATCAATGCAATATTACCGAGATAGCAGATTTAGTGACAACTTGGGAAATCCCCCATTTTTCCAAATGCTTTTCAAACATCAAGCAATCAACTTAAGTGTTCCCCAAAGAAAATGGGATGTTAGGATATGACAACTGAACCATTTTGAAACTGAATGTGTTGCAGGCAGCTGTTTCATAATTGCCTTGAATAATTACTCTCAAAGACTAACATAAATTTCAAGTTTCTCAAAAAATAAAGTCATTCCAAATTGAATATTCTGAATACACAATAGTATCCTTACTGATGACTGCCCTTGTATCTTTGTTTGATACTGAATAATTCATGTAGGTTTGGTTAGGTTAGATGGAGTTTTCTGACCCAGTTTCCAACCGTTTGGTTCAAGTCAAGCTGGCCTCAGCCTTTTTTCCATTTATGGCTAATTCATGTAGAAAAAATCCTTACGTAAACACAAAAATAGAACATTTTGATTGCTTTAATCTGTGAATTGTTTGTGAGGTGTGAATTCTTTTCTCGTTAAGCATTCTCTGTGATTTTCTTTTAACTTTGTTGGCTTCTCCTTTGTGCATGGAGTTCTATTTCTTTGGAGAGTACTTTAAGCCTTAGGATAGGGTTAGTTAGTTAAATGATATTTCACAACAACACACCAACACAAGTGTGTTATATGTTGTAGAGAACGGTATGCAGTAGGGTTTTGTTTTAAAAACAAAGGACATTATTATTTAAGCAGGAGGCATGTCGGGAGAGTAAGAATGAAGAGGAACAGAGGTTGAACATGAAATGTGCTGTAGTTTGGATCTAGGATTGGTTGAGAAAAACATTTTAGAGGGTACAGAGTCCATGGTGGACAAGAATAAAAGTGGAGATCTGTTGAACCTATAGACATTTAGTCTTTGCATTACTTTTTGTTTGGATCAATGTGTACAAAAAGACTCTTACTCTTGGCTAATTGTAATCATACTTAAATCCAAAACATGGCAAGAGTTCCTTGCATAGCAAAGAATAAAACACTTGTGGGATCTAGCTAATGTTTCAAAATAAATGTTGGTCTTCTGCCTCTTCTCTTACGTGCCTCATATCCAGCTATGAAGATTCTGATAACCTGCTAAGACGGTGAAATTTGATGCATACCTTACTACAATGGGTAAAAGATACTATGAGATAATCACATCAAAATTGCAACACAATACAGGGATAAATTTCTTTTAAATCCTCCCACAAAGCATACAAAGAAAATAGCTCTTGCCATAATCACGCCATTTATGCAGTCTCCTCAATGAACCCAGCAACAGCTTCATCTCATTGAATAATTACGTACAGGAGGAGAACAGTTGTATCATCTAAAATTTGGAAAGTGTGAACCAATAATTAAGGGCAACATTTGAATTTCATTCTGTGGGAGAGTTATTTATTGAAAAGGCAGCTACCATACTACATTATTTTTGATAATCTAGACTCTCTAAATTAACATGTAATAATCCAAAATTTTCCTGTGAAACAAAGACAATATTTCCCTTTAAAGTGTAAATATATTTCAGAGGTTGAAAAGTCTATACTATTCAACTATCTCCTTCTTTCATAGCTTTCTCCATTTCTGAGTGAATTGATAATTTCAATTGTAAATTAGATAAACTAATTAAAACCTGGTTTCCAGTGCCAATGACCTGTTTTCCAGTTGCAGTTAGATAGAGGTACAGTTTTATGGCCCAGTTTCCAAACAATTGGTTCAAGTTGAGATGGCCACAGCCTTTTTTCCACTTTTGGCTCAGCGGCTTGTTTTCCATACTCTATTGCTTATGCTGAGCACCAAGCACGATGGTAGTAGGTTTCGTTCTTGAAGTATTTGGTATGACCCGGCCAAGACTTGAACTCCCAACCTGCAAGTCTGATGCTTAAAACCACTAGAACATTTAGTCAGTTTTCCAGTTGTAGGGCACTGGAATGGTTTCTCTACTCCATTCATTACTTAAAGGCAGTCATTCGTCACCCCAAACTGCAGTTTCAGTATGCATATATCAAACCTCTCAATTGGTACAGCTCTTTGATTGGCATCACATTCAAACAATGCATCATAGCTAAATTACACAGCATGGGCACTGAGAGTGTCTTGATTACACATATGGACTTGTATGGCCATGGACAAGCCATGAAGCAATAAACTAGGATCGTGTCTAGATAAAGATGAGTTTTAGATAAATGTGGGAGGGGCTAGAAGTAAGTAGGTTGGGAGAATTGGAACTGTTTGGGATGATGAAAATATGCCTTTATGCAGAGCATGCATGTACAAGGGCAGTAGGTTCCATTGATATCACTCCACCTGTTAATCAAACCTCAGAGCTTTCCATTGTGAGGTGGAGGACCTACCACTAGACTTGACATACAGGAATACTAACTCTCACACTTATTCAATAACTTAGATAACTGACTCCTTCCACAACTCACATAACTCAGTTTTATTTTTTTCCTTTGAAAAATTAAAATGTTGGCACTACAAAGAAAAAATCTGTCTTCTTGCAAAGTTTGTTGTGATCACCTGTAGGTAATTGTGCAGTCAAATGACACAATTCAAGTAATACAGGCATCAAATTTTGGAACAAGGTGTATGGAAAATGAAAGACTTATTTCACAAAGATTAGGAAGAAATCACAATTTATTGCCCAATCTATTTAAAAATTTCAAGTACGAACTCAGGAACGTCGTGTACATGGACGTTGGGACTTTTTCAGTTCACATTTCAAACTCAGTAAAGGTGGGAGAGGGGTTTGATAGAGTTTTACAGTTCACTTTCTATTAAAGCGAATGCATCAAGTTAGCCCAGTCCCATCCTTTTATCCTGTAATGGTTCAATGGCTGGTTTCCCCTTACTCCATCGCTCATGCCGCACACCAAGCACAATGAAAGTACGTTCCATTTTTTAAGTCTTCTGCATGCATGGCCAGGAGACTCCAGACCTACCGGTTGCAATACCATAGTTTCAAAATTTCTACCAACCAAACTAACCTATAATTGAGGTAAAAAGTTCGGGAGCAGAACTTCCTGCAGCCATGAAGGTTGCCCCAGCCACATCTTCAGAGAAGCCAAGTTTCTGCAAGAACAAATAATAGACAAATAACATTATATTTAATATGGAATATACCTCTCATTACTCCCACGTTAGTGGGATTACAAGTGCACTAGGAAGTAGAGGAGTGACGTAGATTACTAACACGTACCTAACACACATTGAGTGCAACACAGAGGTGTTGGTCAACATTTGAAGCTTAATTTTCTAGACCACATACATGTCCGTATGTACATGTATGTTGAATTATTTCAGCTGCCAATCATTTTTTGGTACAGGATGAGTGGGTGTTATGAATGTTGTTGCAATCCATGGGGCGATTCAGAGGTATGAGGCTGTCAAGAAATATTGATCCACGCAAAATGGAAATCATCTTAAATGCAAATCTTTTAAAAAAAATGGGGGTCTTTGTAAGGGTTTTGATTGGCTCTGAACTGCAAGCAAACTGTTTTATCTTTAAAAGGTCATGTCAAGACACTCTTATGATGGTTTACACCTACATTCCACTCATGTTCTTGAACAGATTTGAACAGAAAAACTCTGAAATGAGCCCGAATTTCCAGACTCATGAAACCTCCGAAACAGCCTAGACTTGTGCAGAAGAGTTATGAGAACGATCTACTGGTCCATCACAGCGAAATAAGGGCGTGGTGTTAGAACTTCTCCGAGTAGGGCGCAGCGCACAAGTAATATGCAATTTAGATGTAGCAAGGGGTAAGTATATGTGAGCGATGTTAATATAAGACAAAGTTTGATGAACAGAATTTGAAATACTCAGGAAAAGATGGGGATATACTTGCAAACTTTCAAATTGTGGTAAAAAGCTTAGAGCTCTTCTAAAGACAGTCAACCCTTACCCCAATTACAATTTTTGAAGTGGTCCACAGAAATTCTCAATTGGTACAGCTCTTTGATTGATAGAAAGTTATAAAAAAAAAGCAGAATGCTGTCACTTGCTTTACACAGCATTTATTGCACTAAGAGTGTTTTGATTTATACACATTGGGGTCTTGTATACTCACCCTGAGACAATAAACTGAGATTTTGTCTGGATAAAGATGGGTTCGAAACAGTTGTAGGAAAGGTTTAATTTAAGTAAGTAGGTTAAGATAATTGGAAACGTTTGGGTGAAAGCATTAGGTATTTAAGAATATTTCTGATGAGGTAACCTTTCAAGGGCTCCAAATCTGACAATGGTTGTGATAATCTTCACCAGGTGTAGAGCCTACACAAAGTACATAGAACTGAGGGCAGTACTTTGCATTGTTGATTGATCTGCTGATCCTAGCTCTGGTGTTTGAGACTTAGATTTAGGGAGGTTAGATTATGAACCTCCAGGTAAGTGGGGATAACAAAGTGAAAAGAGGAGCCAAGTAGATTTAACTATTCCAGCAATCATCAATATGGGCATAATCTTGCAAATTGGGTCACGATTTCTATTTTTTTTTTGGTAATATAGTACAAGCCAATATTCATTCTTGCCTATATAAATATGTTTATTGCAATATATATCACAAATTTTTAATGATATTTTAGAAAAATATCGGTACGAAAGTTCTCCATGTCATCCAATCCTTAACGAGGGGGTTATATTGGTGTATAAATATGACAGCAATAATCTTCAGAAACCTTAATATAATGGAGGCAGCGAATAATGAAACAGACTCATAAGCAAGAAGACATAAAACACCCAGGAGAACGTCTGCCTCCTCCAGTGACTATCTTTTGTTTGTCCCATCCCAGAAGACCTACTCTATTTCGAATAAATATATCAAATGATACCACAGGAGCAATGTGTCACTCCCAAATACTTCAATTAACTTGAAAGAGCAATTTCAGGGCATAGAATCTTTTTCTATTCCTCTAGGAAACATTCAAAACACAAGCATTTTGTAGCATTCATGTTAAGTTCATGTGCACTGTGTGTAAAAGGATACGTCTGGAGATGTACTTGAGCAAAACCACTTAAGGCCATTGATCCAAAATTCCTCATCACTTTATAGCTATTTGATGATAAAATTTCACTTCATTTTAAAATTGGGGAGGAGGGAGACCTGCATGTAGTTAAGTGCAAAAATGTGACCAGTCCTTGCCAGAAAATAGAAGCTTTTAAAAACATCAATACTGTATGCATCGCAATGGAAGCATAGTACAATCAATATCAAGGACACTAATCAATGCTGATCGTAAAATTGAGTTGACATTGAGCAAAATGGAATATCAGTATTTAGGTTCATTTGTAGAAATTAGTAGAAAAATAACTTGGGAAGTTGATATGTTATTTACCACATTTGCATCTTCAAACAAATGTATTTATAATTGTGAATTAAAACCTTGCAGCTACATTAACCAAAAGGGTTTATTAGTTTCAAAAACAACAAATATTTACCTGCTATAAAGCAATGATGGCTATAGCTTCACAAAAAAACGTTTGAACAAAATTTGAAGCACTATATAATTGCCAAAAAATGTGGAACAAAAAAAAAAAAATGAAAAGAAATAAAAGAAAAGGGGGAATTTACAAGCCTGATATTTACATTTGTGAACACTTGCAGATGCAACAGAAAGTACAGTACTTGACAAAAATGACAGTATAAAAGAAGAGAGGCCCTCATTGAGGGAGCTCTATTTTTCTTTCCCCTAGTTTGAAAGAAACTATTAACCTTTTGGTCCAGTACCTAGCTTTTCCCTTCTAAACTGATTGTTTACTAGAATATAGAAACATTGAAGAGGTCTTTCAGGTAAGAAGATGCAGTATAAAATTGTCAATTACTATTGAATGAAAATTTCTGAATATCTGTCGGGTAGCAAAATTCCACAGAGATGCAAAACTATGAGTTTCCACTACACTGTAACTAACCACAGTGTCAGGCAGAGATCATGGATCATTTTTTGTTCATGTCAATTTACCAATGTGGTGTAGAATTAAAGTTGTGAAAAACTGTAAAAGCAAACTCTGATTGCCACTTTAACAAACCCACAAAATAAAATCTGACCAGTAAGGAATTACACTCAAATAATTTCATCACAGCTAGCAAAGAAAGTGGAAACTGCAATGCATCGTAGAAAGTCAGAATGAATGTATTTTTTCCAACAAATCTTTGACTTTAACTTATTCCAAACCATGACTCCCAAACAAAACAGCTGCTTGCATGTAGAAATTAATAATTTAAACTGATCCAGAAAACCTTTGGTATTTATCAAAATGTCACATAGAACACGATAAATAATTCAAAACTTGCAAAATGGAAATAAAATCATCCTGCAAAAATGCAGAGAACCTTTTTACATCACCTACTGTACTCTAATGATAACATCCTTATCATGATATGGCTCTTGCGTGCCAATAAAACCAGTCAGAATTACATCTCTTGCTGCCAAGATTTTGAGGCAAGACCTACCACATCTTTTTGAAAAATGTGAGAGAGAATTGCCTTGGATTGGCAACATTCTTGGGGTGATGTAACATAATTACATCAAAAAACAGCTGTATCACAGACTAACAAGTCAGGTTTAGAGGATGCAACTATAGCATGTCCTGCTAGAAGCAGTTATCTACATGCTTGATACTTTACCATCCATATGTTAATGCCTCCTCCAATCAAACTGTTCTTTCTCCTTTGGGCAGTTATCTAAGACCACTATCAGATTTCTACAATCTCCAACTAATACACAGTGGATAGTTACAAATGCTGAAGGTGTTAAGGAACATCAATGGTTTGAGTATTAAGTAAGATACATGTTCTCTGTTTTTCATTGGATCAGAGTTAAGTTCTTTATACATAACATTAATGGAAGCCAGAAGAAACTCATACAGGTGAAAGTAGGGCTGGTTTTTAACTTTGGCCAAGTAAGGCGTATCAATATTGAGGAGAATGACAATCTTGAAAATATTGAGCACTGCATTGGAGAATTTACTCTGACTTATAAGATATGGTAGCAACTTAGCAAGCAAAAATTGTTGCATATTTGAGCGCATTCCTACTGTGTGAACCAGGAAATGCCTGTGTCAATGAACTTTGGGATAACCATGGTTTGAAGACACAAAACATAAGGTTTTGACCAAAGAGATAGGTTGTGGTCAGTTCTGAATCTTCTTTAAAGGGCAAATGCAGTCACCCCAATTTGAATAAGGATAGTAGTCTATACTAATTTGTGAATGGCTCTTGAAAATCATGTGACAATGTGTTTTTCACTGAATTGTGAAGTTCTTGTAGTAATATCTTGGTTAACTTTGAATGTTGAATGTTTGAGCCTTAAAATATTTTAAATATCCCAAAAGTTTCTTGGAAGAAAAATGATAGAAAAATAGAAAAATTTAGTACTTGCTTCAAAATAATTTTGGGGAGACTGCTTTAAGCTAAAAGGGTGAAAACGTAATGTATGCAAAGACACAGAGTATAATTCAAGCTGTCAATCAGGAGAATGATCCCATAGGATACACAAAGTAAATCAGAACTACAGTTTAATGAGTTGTGTTGGATCCACAAAATTCACCTGTAGCTTAAAGAAAATCATATAACTTAAAAATTATGATATTGTGGTCCATAAAAAGACAATTTATCTCTTACTTGATCATGACAGCCAAACTGGCAAACCCCTCAGAAATACAGAGTGCAAGTTTTGAAATCTATAAACAAGGCGAAACATCCTTTTGGCACCCTGTGGGCTAGGAGTTTCAGAATATGCCCACGGTATTTCCCACCTGTTGTAAGAGGCGACTAAAGAGACATCAAACTTGCACTTGAACCATACTTGAATATAAATTTAATTTTGAACCTTTTATCCAGATGACTGACACTATATAACACATTCGAGTTGGTGTGTTTTTAAATCTCATCTCACTTCCTTACTCTATTTACCATTAGTACCAACTTCCCTCGTGGCTAGGTTTGAAGAACATGCACACTGTATTTCCAGCCAGTCAGGCTTAACCAAATATTTCAAAAATTGTGAAGTTTACAGTCCTGGGGCCAACCAAAAATTTTTGAGTACAATGAATGTAATTTCCATGAATTAAGGACCAAAGATGAAGTCAATTAATTTGTTATTCCCTGATGTTCAATACAAAGTGGAGTTTAATCACCACATAATTGCTTTCTTGTTTAAGTGAGTGGCTTAAGCATTTTTGAAAATAATACTATTCCTGGAAAATCTGTGGGAATACCAGATTTCCCACAAGGTACCACTGTGCTATTAGAAGCTTCCAGGGACTAATTACCACAGGTAAGTAAGGATAACATATGAGGTAATGAGGGGCAATGTAGATTTCCCACGGGTCAACAGCTTTCTGCCCAACAGTTGCCCTTCAGACAACCAATTTATTTTCCTATAAGGCACAATCTGTTTAATTACTGTCATCTAATATCTACAACACATCTGTATTTGTAGTCCTTATAACACATGCCATTTTATGTGATGGTTCCAATTTCCTTAATAAACTTTTCAACAAAGGGCATTTTTGACAATGACAATATTTTCTTTCCTGAAATGGTGTTCTCTACTATAGATGACCAGTTGAGCATAGCTACGTACATGTCAAATCATGCATGCTACTCAAGCAGTTCTATCAAAATCCTGCCTCCCTTTAGTACTATGAATGTTAATCCCAGGGTCTATATATGACTTCCTCTGCCCTACAGTTTAAGAACTTCGTGGTTATCAAACGGCTCCCATTGCTCTAAAAAATCAATACTAATGTAACCCAACAACCTCACCGGCTGCTAAGTGCATTCTGTTGCAAAAGGAGAGTATCTCATATAAGTATACTAGTACACTACATCTTGAACAAGTTACAAACCTGTAAATTGAATTTGAAAATACATCCATGTGAACATTTCTCAGTCAAATTTTAATCAGTTTTAATTACACAATTTTGAAGTAAATACTTTTAAGTAAAATATTTTCTGCACTGACTGATATTGTTAACAATCAGCATAACTCTATGGAAAATTTTACACACGAATATTGATGATTACTTTTCTCAAGCTCCTTCAAATGGCACCAAAACCGACAAATAATATTTATCTCAATGCATAACAGCAGGTTTTGGTGAATTGGTGGTTAAGTAGGTTGAGGACATGGGAGGCCATGAGCCAAGAACAGGTTAGATTATGTTAGGTTACGTAATAGGTTGGGTTAGGTCAGATGAAGTTTGCCAAGAAAGAGTAGCATACATCCCACAATGCTATTTGTTACCAGCACCTAGTGGCAGATAGGTGGGATTGCAAGTTGTATGGAGGTAAGTATCCACAACAAGTAGATACTTTCTTTTCTTCGTATGAATGTGCAAATATCGGTCATAATTTGCCTTCCATTCAACCGTACTATTTAAAGAGTTTTTATATGTCAAAATAAGGTTGATCATCGCTGAGCAACTTCCTACCAAAGTGAATCTGTATTTATTTCACTTCTTTATTTATTTCACTTGTACATAAAGAAGGTAAAGTTTACTCTTTTGAGAAAGAGCTAGTTAAAATGTAGAATCTGAAAAAATAAATGAGCAAAGATGCAAACATGAAAAATCCAAGCTTAGAGGGAATAAAGATAAACTATTAATAGTGCAGAAAGTTGAACACTTCAAGTGGAAGTGGGATGAAAGTCTAAAATATTCCTATATTTTCAAGGGGGTCATATGATGAGGGCTTGACTTACTTAATTGTCATAAACAAAAGAATTTATCTTCACATATGAAAAAAGATTTATCATGACAAATTACAATCTTTTAAAAGAGTTCTTAATTGAAAGGAGGTTCTTCCTTGGCATAATTAAAAACAACAGCATTAACTTACTAAATTAAACCAAGCTAAGTCATTAAAGAGATATTCTGGTGGCTTTTCATTAAGGTCTCGCGAGTAAGACAAAAATATTCCAGTCCTTGTCCTCCAACCCCTGTCCCAACACCCTTTTCCTGACTAAAGATATCTCACTTTAAAGATTGGTCATTTTTGTTACAAAATACCTCCACTTTTGAACAAAACCACAGAAAGTTATGTACTGTGGGCACATTGTGTCAGATCCCTTTTGTTTTCTGCTATTATTGAATGTCCTGGGGCCTGTTCCACAAAGAGCTGCGCACGATCTTAAGTTTGATTCACCATACTTTAGCCAACAGTAAATCATACTTAAGATCGTGCGTAACTCTTTGTGGAATGGGCCCCTGGTTGTGCCTGAAATTTGATACTGCTGAAATGTTTTTTAATATCTTTTCCTACAGATCTTGCATTTTACCCTACATTATATGTCAGATATAAGAAACAATGTGGCTTAATATTTCCTACATTGGCATCAAATTACAAATGAATTGAATACACTGTTAAATTAATGTACATGCTGCTATGACAAGAGATTTCCCATAATCCACTACATCCCAACAAAAGCTTGCATTTCTTTGAAAATAAATGTTTTCAAGAATGAAAAGCCATCGGAGCATGCCTTTAGACGCTGGATCATATCTTGGTTTTTCTACATACTCTCATGACAAGAACTATCATATCTAGGATTCAGAAATGACAAGAACTAAAGTTCTTCTAATCCTCATTTCAAAGCAAGACTTAAGAGGTCACTTGATAAGGTCAAGATCTTTACTAAAAAACAAAACCACCAGGTATATTTCTGACAAGTTTCTAAAGAGGATTCCATTCTTTTCAAACTTTCACATGTAAAGAGTACAGTACTTACAGGTAATCAATAGGCTTTAATTAATGCCTCCATCTTAATAGTATCTTAATAGTATGTCTAGGTCAAACTGACCCCTGGTTTGAGATAGCAAATTCCATTCTGTCCTTAATGACATGTTTCAACTTTCTGATGGACAGTTAACTTCCCATCAGATTCATAAAAGAATGATATCTGAACTTCAGATGAACCTTCATGCTTACTGCCAGATATAACAGAAGTCTGTTTCTTGAGAAATGAGAGTTAAATTGCTGGATGTAGTGCATTGTAGGAGGTAAAGCAATGGTATTTTCATTCAAGATAGTTAATTTAATGACTTTTCAGACTTGTTTTTATAGGAGTTGATTGGTATTTGCAGTGTTGCTGCTAGGACTCAAAATATAGCCAATAGATTTTCCCCCTCAACATTTTTCCCATGGGAATTCAGCTATTACCATGACCTATATGTATGATATCACTTCAGATCTTATATTTCATGTATGTAGAGAAAGTCCAGCAGACAATTATTTTCATTGTGGGGCTTCTTTAACGAAGTGCACTAATCTTCAAATTGTGGCCTTAACCCCCACACTGCAACACAAAGGTAGCAAAGGTCAAATACAGCAGTATAGATCTATAGCATAGCTCACTACAGGTCTGCAAATAAACATTTTACCATAGCTCTTCTTACAGGACCATAATGCAACACTGGTGAAAGGTTACTACAGGGACATAATGTGTTCAAAATGATCCAGCAATGGGTACAAAGAAAATGGCTCAGACACTATCCAATAGCTACATATCTCTTCAAATACTGTGGGTAAGAAGAGCCATGGACATTGCATCATTTGAAATGTTGAAAGTTTGGGTAAACATATTATTCTTGAGCAACAAACACCTGAATTCCTATCTGTGGAAAACTTATTTCTTACAAAGCAGGCTACCTTTCTGCCTTATTTTTGATAATCTGTCACCCTGTGTCAATAAATATTAGTTTTCAAAGAATAAAATTTTTCTTGCACAACAAAGGCAATGTTTTCCTTTAAAGGTAAAGATCAGTCTCCCAACTTAAAGCTGTGCAACAAGCTGTTCTATTTCATGAGTGGCTCTTGAGAGTCATGTGACAATGCTTTCTCCTTAAATGTGAAATTTTTCCCAAGTTACTGCTTGGTTTACTTTGAATGTCCAATACTATAAGATGTGAGATTTAGTTGTTGCCTTTATCAAGCAAGTTTGGGGCAACTACTGTTGCCCTTTAAGCTTTTCAAATAAATTTTATGATGTCATCAAACAAAGCAAGTAATGAAACAAACTACATTACTAACCTTATGTTTAAATATAATTGTAAGGAAGCTCAACTATTCAAATTAAAAAATTATATAAAATGGATTTGCCTATGTTTGACATAGGAAGATTTAAACAACAAAAGCAGTATCATAGAGGGCACTCTTTATGTGAAAGCCTTGCCATGGCAATGATGGGATGCCTTGACCCCTATAACTAACACAGAAATTAACATCTATTTTTACTAATGCATATTTTAACCCCGTTAACAGAGAACAACTGTCCAACTGCCTAAATAAACCAACCAATATTTTTTTCCAGCCATGCTAAAATGAAAGTTGCATTCAAGATATTATCATGATTCAAACAGGAAGACACTTTTGTTCAAATGCAGTTTACAATAAGAAATCTGGAGAAGAATTTCTATGTTTGTCAGTTATATCCATTTTTGGAAGTCTTTACACTCAACATAGACTACATATCACCCAGAAAACCATTCATGTCATTTATCGAAAGGACTGCCTTTGTTTCCGCTATGACCTGGCTCCTGACTAATATTCAATTTGGCAAAACCTGGAGGCGTTTCCGGATGTAAAAGAAATTCATTCATTTATACAAGGAAATATATAATGGGCAGTAAAGAATATGAAGAAAAGATATGAAGAAAAAATACAGAAAGCAGGTGATGAAAAAAATTCTGCTATGTGTGGGAGTTTTACCATGAACTACAATAATATTCCTTCCAATGGCATCAAACATTTTAATGCACAGGAAGGAATAATGTAAAATATTACATTAAGTCTTCCGAAGAAAAAAATGAGGCTCTATGTATACCTACTTAGAAGATGTCACAAAACTTTCTGAGTCACAGCAGGATGACAATTTCTAAATCAGACAGAGACCTATATTTGGTGTAAGGTACCTTCTGCTGTGTTGAACTTATAATGAGTCATCAAAGAAAGATGGTTCAAAAGGACAAAGGCACTCTCTTGATTTGGTCAGTAAAAACAGAACTTAGTTTTGAGAGGTACAATTTGGTAATCTATGCATTTTAAAGGTCAGTAGACACAAATAAATTGCACATGAATGTGCATGGGGAATGGGTTTTCAAAGTGGATAGCTAGTATGAGACAAACTCTGTTGAAAATAGTATCCAAGAATTTGAAGGCTCGATTCTCTTACCCCAAACATCAATTATTATAGCAGGTCCACAAAAATTCTCAATCAAGTTCAAAAAATACTGAGAACAAAAGCTCATACTACACAGAAACACAGAAACACAGAATGTACTGTGCAGAGAGTGTTTTGATTACACATTGGGTTTGTATACTCACCCTGAAGTAATAATATAATTGATGTGTCTGGATGAGGATGAGTTTTAAACAGTTTGGGGAAGGGCTTTGGTAAATAGATTAGGAGAACTGGAACTATTCGGGTTGAGAGGATTGGGTCTTTAGCAATGGAACTTAACATAGTAATGCATGATGAAGGCAATGAGTAGGGAAACAATCCAGTGACTCAAAATCTACCAGTCAGACTGTTATTTATGATTGCAGTGTGAAACTCCAACTGACCCATACCCATCCGAAGAAGATGACTCACAATTACTAAGGATTTTACTTGAATGAATAAAACAAAATTTTAGAAAAGAAAAATAAATACTGAATAACTAATTAAAGGAAATGGTGAACCCAAAATAAATCAATATGATTGTATAGACCTTGCCCATTGATGACACATTAACATCATTCTTGGGGACAAAACAATGGAACATGTGGCCGCAGCATAAGAATTTGTAGGAATTTGTCCTGAACGCGTAGCAGACTATGCATGTATTTGACTGATTGACAAATCAGCTGCCTGCATTTATTTGTGGTTTGTTTTGCCCCAAAGGAGGGCTTACTTTCCGCTCTGTGACATCATATGCACAAGGTCTATTGTTTTGAAAAGAGGTTCTAGAAAATCACATCAAAAGAGAGGATTAATACCAGGATTAGCAAGACTGACAGATACTGATTTTGGTTTTGTTGGAGTTTCATGCCTCAACATTTAATGTATTTTAGTTTAATGTAGCAGTCCACTTTTTTCCATTGCAAGGCTACTTTATTGTCTCTTCTCTATCATGTCTATTGTGATGGATCACACACAACAACAATGAAAGATGTTTAATTGGGTCAAGATCTGGGTCCATTTGTTTGACTACGTTCCCCATAACATCTATCTATGGTTGTGCTCTTAAAGTATGAACCCACCCACCCCTCTAAACCACATGTGGTACACTGAACAAAAGGTTCCATTTTGTTAACGATGGCAGATGAATACAGAATATTTTTTAAACAGACCTGAATTAGCAATGTATAGAACAAAATACTTGTCTTCCTACCAGACAACAGAGAGTTACATAACTGCAACAAGGTGCACTGACAATCTAGTTGATAAATGCTGATGTGAGGCATTCCATTAACAGAAAGGTAGGAACTCCATGAGTCAGTCTTAAGGTCACCTAGAAAACAGCACATTAAACTCAGATACAAAAATTTGCACAAGTACTTTTAAAACATGCTTTTAAAGCCATAAAATGCATCAGTGATTCCCTGTGCGAGTACAGATATGTCAGAAAACTTGAGGTCAAACTGTTTCTCTGTCATGTAGATAGCCTATCTATTCGCAGATCTAACTGGTGTACTTCAGCAGCTTCGTAATGCTACTGAAATCACATATGATAGAAACTACTGATGCAACAGAGTGATAGTCTTTCAATCTGATGTGTATTAACAATGTAAACATGTTGTTATGACTCATTTCAGGATTAAGTCAAGAGCAGCTGGAAAGATTTTGATCTTACCTGAATGAAACGTACGTTGGGAGATGTCAGGAATAACCTAACGTTCACAGAATTCAAACTGAAGTTCTGAGTGGTGCTGTGGCAGTGTAAGATACATACCAATACATTAAAGGGAACAAGTTTTACAGGTTTACTACATCCCCTTGTGGGCTGGGGGTTGTAGAATATGCCCACAGTATTCCCTGCTTGTTGTAAGAGGCGACTAAACGGGAGCATTTGAACAGTATTTGAACATTATGACACTATATCACACATTGGTGTTGATGTGTCATTAAATCTTATCTTACTAACTTAGGTCAGTGTAAACGCAAAGTATGAAAATGCTCTGTGTGGAAGATGTAACTGTACAATGGGTAGGAAGTGATCCGTGTCGAAGGTGTACAAACACGTACAAAAAACATAACAACAAAACATAATGGGACAATAATGGGAGCCTGCGTTACAGGAGGACAACCTCCGTAATGCTAACCTAGGACCCAGCCTCCCGGGAAAAACCCATAGGGAGGGAGGGGGTAGTTGCCCTGAAAACTACAAACACAACCAAAACTTGTAAAGTCTACACATACAGAGATAAAAAGCATAGTAAGGCAAACAGAATACAGGCGAAAATCGCACAACTAGTCCCACACTAAAACTAATGGGCGACGCAAATAGACAAAGACCCAAAAGGCGGGAAAAGTAAAACCCCTTCAAAAACCCCCCAAAAAGAGGATACTCATCCAAAAGGCGCTGAAGATGAAGAAGGAGGTAGGCTACTAGTGAATCACAGCAAAAACATGTCTCCCGGACGAAAATCGGCAGTACTAATCCACGGAGAAAAACCAAGGCCTAAAGTTGCGTCTGAACTAGTCTGGTGGTAAGATGAGGAAGGACAGGGGAGGGCGTCCTACAAGGGAGGGCGCCCTCCTCTACTGTGCTATTAGTTTACCAGGGTCTAGTTACAGTAAGTGGGGATTACATAGGTAAATAGGAGGTAAGTGAGGGGCGATGTAGATTCTTATCTTACTGACTAACTTTACAGGTGCAGCTGTCAAACCACAACCAAATATCTTTGGGAGTTCAAAAGCTACACAAAATGTGAAATCAACATATATAGCATGAATATCTTGAAAAATATGGAACTGTTGTACCCAATGGTTGAAGATTTATACCATGGAAAAAAAACCTGTGAGAAGTGGCTTAGGTGAACAAAAGACACCATTCAAACCATTGTATCTTACTCCTTCAAATCACACTTTGATTGCCACATTATTACTGTTTGAAGCAGTTATCATGACAGCAGTATTGAAAAGCTTCAATGTCGCAACAAATGTGCTTGGAAATGTTCACTCTGAGAATGCAGCATTGACCAGTTCCCTCTTATATTTCCTGCTCATCATGATAAGTGAGGTGGACCCTACATTTAGTGAAACTGTCTCAAAAGGAAAGGATTTGTGGTATTTCACAAAATCAAAAAGAATCTTCCCCCCCCACCTTACTGATGTGGGTATTCATGAGCGAGCACACCAACCCCTTGCTACATTTACTTTGCATTATTCGTGCTTTGCGCGCTGCCTGAAATTCAAATTAGGGCGATATTTATTCATATGCGTACAAAAGGGGCACCATGCTAAAATTATTTTGGACTGGGCGCTAAGCACGATTAATACAAATTACATGTAGCAAGGGGTGAGTAAATGTCTGCCCAGTGAATTCTCATAGTCCCTTAATACTTGGATTTCCAAAATAACTTAAGGTTAACTTTCTATTAAACCACCCAAGAGTTTTTATTTTATCATAAATCACAATGGACAAAAGAGTGACATATGCCATATGAGGAAGCAACTGTAAGGTTTCACAAAATTACAATCACGAGCAACTCAAATTTCTCCCAAGTTTTCCAATGTTTTGACCTATCTTTAATCAAATGTTTGAGATTTCCCTTTAACATTCAGGATGAAGAGGTAGAGGTAAAAAATTCATCTTCCAATTCCCTGATTGGCTGGAAATCATTACTACAAATAACAATTTGTAGCTTATCCTCATGAGAGCACCACTAGCAGGAGACTACATGAAAATTCTCATGAATATCGGGTACCAATGTAATTACAAAGATTTAAGAGGAGAACAAGGTACAACTTGTGCTAATATGGTGTTTCATTTTCATAGCTAATCATTAAATTCACTGTGCACAGTAGAGGTTTGTAAAGGTTTAAAACTTTGACAAACTCAATTTTATTCTGTCCTACCAGAAAGTAAATCAACAAATTTTTGGGGATGTACAGTAACATTCAAACTTTTCTCCCAACAAAAATGATTCAAGCTCAATAGGCCTAATTCTCACAACTTATTGCTATAAGAACAGAAAACATCTCTGTAACAGTAATGCTGAAAATTCATTACCGACCTTCTTACCTTTTAGCGACCTTTGACATTTACGATACCACATGAGACTTGAAACACATTTTCACAAAAGTTGAAAACAAACTGTATTCATTTTGAGTTACAATTTAATTCTCCTACCCTGAACCTATAATTCTAGCCTTGAAGCATGATCTGGAAAACTATATCCCTCGTCTTAATTAAATAAATCCCAAGTATTCGATGTACGTCATGGGAAATGACCTAAATAGGCTAAAAATCACCCCCACTGAAGGACTGTAGTTTACAAAAGTCGTCCAGATTATCGCTTTTTGTAAAACAACAGATGAAGCAGGTGATCACAGGATGAATTTGACAGATGAGAAACAAAACACGCACCTAATTAAGAGATGAAACTTTCTGTATTGCATGGGTGTGATACATGACAGAATAGTGGCAATCACCATGGAAACCACTACATCTTTAGAAATATCAATGGCACTTCCTTTCAGTACACTATACAGTTGCTGATGACTGTGACCTTGTCTTTAAGCAAATTACGTGACAAGGGAAACTTATTTAGTGCTACCCTAAGGAAAACTTGCGAACTTAAAACGTGTCAAAAGGAAGAAAGTTAAATACATTCTGAAAGTATTTTATCTGGGTCTCTGTGTCTGTATATCATTTAACAGGTCTCACTGCTAGGTAGAATTTAAAGTTCTGTTAGTTCAGACTTCACTGGCATCTAGGCATATATGATAAAATTGTTTGTTTTACAGATAAAATCATACACACACTACTAAGGTGGTAGCATTTGTAAAACTAGACAATGCTGTACATGTATACCCAAGCTTCTTAAGACCATAGCGCTTAGGCGTAAACTTAAAGGTCTGATGGCATGACAAAGTTGGGTATTTTTTAAAGGCATTAAAAATCAAGAAAATTTCCACAACTCCTGTCAATATCAATTAAAAATTGTCCACTGCACAGGGTAATTTTTGGTTTGCACTTAAAAATTGAGGGAATCAAGATACAATTTAGTGTAAACCATCCATGATACAGGTAAGCAAGAAAATTTAAAAGACTTAAGGTTATGGACCCAAGTTATGTCTGCCTAAAATCTGACCATCACTTGGCTGTCTGGATTCATCCAAAAAAAGTGCAAAAAAGGGCTGCATAGATTGCAGTAATATTCTGTAATACAGCTAGCGTACCTGTGCCCAAGTATGAGTGTCTCAGGGATAGAGGGCACTAAAATTTAGACTTAGCAAAATAGGGGAATCCCTATCATTAGTGGCCATGGAAGGGGGGGCACAGGGACAAGGGTTATATGTCTTCCCCCTTGATATTTAAGAAACTGCCCCCATTCCCCTCCCCATATTGAGAACTGTGACTGTTATTATAAACTATCCATTTCTCAATAGTTGTTTTGGATTTTTTTTCACAATAGTACTATTACTTTTAACTCAAGCTGTGCATTGTCATTTTTACATTACATAATGATCAGTATTCCCTGAAGAATACCAACATACCAACAGATCATTATGAATATTTGAATAAATTTCAGTTGAAAGTTGGTAATTTAGATGGGGATTTAATGACATACCATACCACAAGACTCGATTTTCGTGATTGTCCGATTGTCCGGGACAACTCAAATTCCATATATGGGCAACCAAAAGTTAGAGGTTGGTTGTCCAATGGACAACCATTTTTCTCTAAGACAGAAAGGGAATACTGCTGACCGACCAACTCTTTTGACTTTTTGCATCAAACCATGTTTCAGACTTCAAGTGTCTCTGTCTCTCAAACATCACATCTTTTTATTTTTCAAGACTATAAGTATATACATGAACACAAGAAGTGTTTTGTTTCGAACAACCAAATATTTTTTGTGGACAACTAAATTAGTGAAATGGTTGCCCAAAAGACAACCATAAATTTTTCTGAATATGGAGGCCTGATACCAATTGTCTACATAGTGTCAGCAAGATGGATATATACAGTTGGCACTGCAGGTTTATCTATACCTTCCAAGTTCAAATATGGTTCAAATCCTCCTGTTTCAAGTCACATTGAATGGAAGGCAGAGCATACAATACCACACATTCTAAAACCTTAGCTGGGCTCATATGTCAGTAACTCTGTGATTATGTATTGACAGGCCTGTCCAGCCATGATGCTTAATTGCACAACTACATGTTCAAAACAAGAGGATTTTATAGTGGCCAAGATGGGACAAGCACAACAAAACAAATGTGGATTTCTTCTTTTCATCTCAATTATCTCAGAAATCTGGCTTAGTATCATGGAATACTGACTTAGTAACTTGGAATTCTGAGAGATAAAATCCCCAAAACTCCCTCCTAGGATATCCACGGTGTCAAAGGTTGCCAGACGGTAAGTATAGGTATAAATGGTATACATAGGGTGATAGGAGGTAGGTGAGGAGCGAAATAGACTCATGGAATCATAAAATCAGGAGCTCCAATATATTATTTCAAAATTCTGACTTATTATCTTCTTCTGGCATAGTATCACAGCATTCTGATTACTGCTTAGTTTCTGAGTTTTTTTGTTGTCCCCTCTCAGCCACTGTAGGATTTGACTGCTACTTCTCTCTGTAGTTATGGATGTTAACAATGTCTAAATATTTTTAAATGTGCACGTGTAATAAGAGTACTTAATGAACATTATGTACATAATGTGCTTACAGGTTTAGTTGAGTTCTGAAAGTGCGAACATGAATTGGTACAAATCAACTTCATATGCCAAAGAGTTCCTGAAAACAATCTTAACTACCAATATTTTTAAGTTTATTTTCCATCATAATATGTTAAAGAGAAAAATCTGTTACTATTTCAACTTATATTTTTATAGATTAGTCAAGTTGTTTCAGATTTATTGCTTAGCAACCCAATGCAATCCATCACAGATTACTAATGTACATAGTAAAACCTTTACAGAGCAAATGTCACAATGTTAATGATTGATGGAGCAGTAATACCTTCCTTCAAAGTTGACTTTATGTGTGAAAAGACATTTATAAAAAGAAATAAAGGCTTTAATGAATTTTATCAGCTCATTGTTTTACCATTTTCATTTTAATCATTTACACAAATCACAAATACTCTTTGGAGTTATTTCCACATCTTGATCAAAGGCAGTCAGGTATGGCAATGGGGAGTCCTGATAAATCTCACACAGAAAAGATAAATGTCAAAGTTTTGAATAAAAATAACAACTGATATGTTTAAAATGAAATGAATTGCTTTTGTGTACACCATCTAAAGAGTAATTGTGAAATGAAACTCAGCCCAGAGTTTTAATATCACAAATGAAAATGTTTCCATTTTTAAGTGTTTTTATTTTCCTGTGGTTATTTTCTAAATGACTCTTTGGTATAAGCAAAACAATAAAGCATAAAAGCAAAGATTGCTTTGCTATAATTTTTACAATGTCAACATTTTCTGTAGTGTCTATCATCAACTTTGAAGTAAAATGATTGATTTCCATTAGCAAATGAAATTTCATTTCTTCAGCATGATGCTTTCTGTTTGGAGGACATGAACATGCAAGCTAATATAACGAGGGAAGAGCAACTTTCAGCATGCCCTGATTTTATGAGAAAAGCAGGGTTCAAATTTTAAAAAGTGCAAAACTTTGAATAGGTTATAGGTCTATGGTTTCAACTACTTTAACAGGGTATGTTACAACAAGCCATTCAGAGAAGACTTAGCTGATTCTCTGAGAGAAGTTACTCCCTGAAATCATTCATCTTATCTGCATAATACTAGTGTTCGACCGATTATGCTATAATCGGTAATACCCGATTACTGATTATTTAATTTAACAATCGGCCCGATGCCGATTACCGATCACCGATTATTAGAAAGAGGGAAGTCACATGTTTGTCAATTTAGTACGTGCCCCTTGCTTCGTGCATATCGTATAACCATAACCAGTTCAGGATGGGAAATTTTGGGAATAGTTCTGTTCGTTTCACAAACGGGATATCATTTTTGTAGGCGAAATATTTTCACTTCAAAAGTGGAGATACAAATCAACCCTTAACTCTGTACAATTGTTTGCAGTCGATGTCACATGCCTTTTGATAATTTAGTTCTAAGGCCAACATCATGCTCTGTCTTGTTTTCATCCCCCAATCATGTCGGAACATTGCTTTCTTTTACTTTACTGGGTTGTAGTTGCATTAATGTACTGTAGCTACTCTCCCGCTTTAACGAACCCCATGTAAAGCAATCATCATAATCTTAGCAGTTCTGGGCACCTGTATAACGTATCTTATGGTTCCTTTCCGATATAAATATCCCCGTATATTTTTAGCAGTTCTCGTCCAAAACTTCCATCTTGTTTAAAAAGAATCTGCAACTGAAATGCACGTAAGTCCGATCCCCAAAAAATCCACATATGCAGAGATTTGTGATGCCGTTTCTAGGTGAATTTGGCACGGGGCTCGCCCGCCTTCGCTAGCCGGCATTACAAGCGCGATGGTCGTAACACAAACTCAATGGGAAAATTTGTCTCGAGACCGAGTATTTTCACACACTAAATCACATTGGCGAAGGCGTGTGTTTTGATTGGCTGCCTAGAATCAATGTAATTGAACCAATCACGAAGCAGGGGACAATTTAAATTTTGCAATGGATCTTTTGCATATGATGTCACCGAGCAAAATATGATGCCTTGTTTGGCGGTAAAAACGGACACGCACGCAACGTGCATTACTGTGTTCGTTTGCAATGACGTCGTGTGACAACATTACTGAAGTCCTACCGTAAATAACATTACGGAAGGTAATAACCACCGCAAGGTGGTTATTACCTTGCAAGGTAATAACCACCGAACTTCACAAGATTCTAAGTGCTACGTGTACAAAACGTGCACAGATATGTATGCCAAGCTTGGGGATTTGAAAAAAACGGCGAAACACTGCAACTAGATAGTCTGTACTATGTGTTTTGTGCAGAACAGTTTGTACAGGAACTTTCGTAGCGCTTTCTGCGAGACAGCAAGAATACACCTTGAATGCACTTCTAAATCGAATTCCAAGTAATACTACCGGGTTATACTGTAGCGGAAAACATCAATCATTCCCATGGCAGGGGTAAAATGTATATGTTTGTGATTATCAATGCATCCCGTTTTGGCGGGAAGTTAAGGGATTGAGTATTTAGGGGAATTTTAACGAAATTAAGAGCAAGTTTCAAGTACATTTAGCCCCTTTTTCCAGTTTGCAAATAATCGGTGGTAGTGATCGGTTGGATGGCAGAATTTTACCGATGCCGATTATTTACCGATAACGCAATAATCGGCCCGATGCCGATTACCTAACAGATGATCGGTCGAACACTACATAATACATATTCTTGGGGTCTGCAGCCACCGCCTCTGAATCACTAGCACATCTGTATTAATATACCAACTGAAAACAATTACTACTGTAGTCTTTGACTATGTGCAGAATTCCTAAATCTTCCTGATTTGTGAATCTACAAGCCACATTACTCACCTGTCTACATATAGTCAAGCCCGATCAGCACTTGTGTTTAGTGACTGCAGAGAGCCATAAGTGAGGTCCATCAGACTTAATTTATCTTCATTTATTTGTCTACATGAATTTCAAACCCTCATATTCAGTAAAATTGAGGGAATCAATAAAAAAAATTAGTGTGCATGCATCCATGATACAAGTAAGCAAGGAAATTGAAAGATTAAAAGGTGACAGACCACAGTTACGGTCCACTCAAATCAAACCATCACTTGCTGTCTGGACTCGTCTACATGACCCTTACCCTTCCTATTAAGGTCCTGGCTACCAGGCATGTGGTCAAGTTGGAAGACCATCCTACTCTCACCCAAAAGGTCTGGGGCTCAATTCCAAGACTGTGTCATACCAAAGATTCCAAAAATGGACCTTACTGCAGGCCTTGAATTTTGAGGTGTGTAGGTATGATTTTTTGCACACCTGGATGAAGATTTGGAGCCTGTGTATAAATCTATTAAAGTTTAATAAAAGAGCACACCTACCACACTACTTAATTTTCTGAGGAATGTGATTTGTAGCACACCTGGGGGCCATTCCACAAAGAGTTACGCACAATCTTAAGTATGATTAACTGTTGACTCAAGTATGGGGAATCAAACTTAAGATTGTGCATAAGTCTTTGTGGAATGGGCCCCTGAAGAATCTAAAATTCAAGGCCTGCTTACTGCCATTGTGCTTGGTGGTCCCCAAAAGCAATGGAGTAGGGATAAAATTCCAGTACCAAACAACTGGAAAAAAGGTCTTGAGCATGCCTAGATTAAACCAGGTTGTAATAATAAGTTGAGACACTAATCTAACCTAACCTAGTAAGATTCTGTAGAAGAGGCCATCCTGGTAAATGGTATCCTCTCTCGTTTTCTTCTAGGATCATATTATGGGTAATTGAGGGTTCCACATGTAAGAGATGTGCGATGTAAGTGGGGGGTGGGGATGATGTAGATTGAAGCAACTTCTTTTTCCCTATATTGCCATCACTCCTGAAACATTTTGCTTCTTCAAAATATATTCAATCCTGTATTGCACCCCAATAATGTTACCCAGCAGGAATATTGATGCCTTCTACATCTCTGGATTTTACAAAGGCCACCAGAAGAAATACCTTCCATACTCTGAAGGCCTATTTTTTTTTCATTTCTTGAGGCATAACTATCTCAAAATAACATTTCTACAAGCCATTGCACTGTGTTACATAACATGCTTCATTCTTGTCACTAAGTACAGCCTGAGGTTCAGGCCGAAGTTAAGCAACCATCAATATCTTGTGCACTGAAGACACATCAACATCATCCTTTGAGCAGAACAATGAAACACACAGCCACGCCCATAGGAATTGGTCCTGCACCTCTAGCAGACTATGCAAGTATCGGGCTGGTTGAAAAATCGGCTGTCTGCATTCGTTTGTGTTGGTCTGCTTTGTCCCCAAAGGAGGGGGTACTTTCAGCTCTGTGAAATTATATGCACAAGGTCTATACCTCTAATCTACAACTGAAATATTCTGTGCCATTTAAACGAGCAATTATTTTGAACCTATACGTCACAAGATGTTTCTAATCCTGCACTTTTCTTCACATCAAAAACCTAATAAAATGACAACAGTATACCAGTTTTCATTTAATACACTTTCCCCTTCCTTGATTTTTTCTGTAGATGTACCTCTTATAACTAATATCACTAATCACAACTATCTATATGGCTATCACCTGTAATTGCATTTTGGCACAAACCAATTTTAAAAATTTCATACCACTTTTAAAACTTTTTTTTTCATGCAGCTGATTTTAAAAATCGAGCTCTACATCTCATACAGGCATTTTATCTCTTAATCCAATCTGTTAATGGTTTGACATGGACTCAAAGTCCCTATCTATGCAACTCAACTTCCCGTAAAGGCAGCAAAATAATTACAAGCTGATACTTAAGAAGTATCAATTCTTTATGTACCATAACTGCTGCTCTTCTAGCATGGTTGCATGATTTATGCCAGGTTTATCCAGGCACCTGATAAATCTTTGTCTGTTTTACCAGGTGGCAAATATTTGGTAAACAAATTACAAATTTAAAGGTGTGTGGTCATCAGTCTCTTAAAGGAGGACTCCCATGAAGGCTCTAAATCTTACCCTGTGATATTTCCTAACAAACTATTTGAAAAATGCTAACCCTTTGCTAAATTAATCTTTAAAAATTATAACTCATCATTTTATTTTGGGATCCACATAAAATATTTCGTAAGCTGACATTCTTCTGCTATCACATCCCCCCCTTTAACTTACCTATGTTTTCTGAATATCTTTTTCCACCAACCATGCCAGCAGGAATCAATCAATCTTGACATAAGGTCAAGTTAACTGTAATTTGCTATCTAAACTTTCAAACCAGTACACTGTAATTAAAATGGTTCATGTAATCTGACAAATTTTCCTACAGGATGCTAAGATTCTTAAAGAAGCAGTTGTGAGGCCTCTCCACAAGGCCTAAACATCTTTATGTACAATGACTGTATTTCCTTGTAAGAAGCGTTCCATAAAACGGCATAGTTCTCCAGCTTTTGCCCTCTTTTGAATGCATGCATGATATTGATTCAAGCAGCAGTACATGACCGTTGTTATAATATTCTTCATCAGAGCAGTTGAAAGGTCCAGGCAATGTGAAGAGATAGAATGGAAATTATTGATCGTAAGAAAGTTGGAGGGCATTTACAGGAAATTGATGACAGATTTTGAGAGGACCCCATACGCAAAAGATGAACACGACAAGGTGAACCAGAATATCTACTCACTAAATAATAAAACAGTTTTAAAGAATTAAGTCCAGTAATTATGTCAGGTTGCTGCTTAAACTGTTGGATTGTGTGACCATGGTGCATATTTTAATGATAGCATTTTCTATTTGTCAGATATTTAACTTAAAGGGAAGACCAATTTGACAGCGAAAACTAACCTTTTGTCTCAGAACTTAATTTTTCCTTTTTTAACTGATATTTACCCTAATAAACAAATATTGCAGAGGTCTTCAAGTGAGAAGAAATGTTAATTTTTGGTAAATTACTGCTGAATGGGAATTTTGCCATTTTGTTCAGGTAACAAAATTCCACACAGATGCAAGACTAGACAGACAGCATTATCCAAACGGTGACCAATTCCAAAGTCAGACCTTGACAACTGATCATTTTGTGTCATATCTTTAATATATGATTGTGCTGCAGAATTTAAGTTTGAAAAACTTGTAAAAACAAACTCTGATTGACCCTTTAGCAGAGAAAATTTTCAACCCATCCTACATTTTGATCAGGGGAATTCTAAATTGGTACCACTCGTTGAGATGCAGGGTAGCTCATATCACACTGAATGCACAGGTGGTGTATGTCTTAATGGCAAATTTCAGGGACTTTATGGAGATCACCAAGGAATATCCTGAAATAGTTACTAAACTATGATTGTGTCTGCAAAGGGGCAAGTTTTTTATTGGTTGTTGGAGGGATAAAAGTGATACAGATGGGAAAATTGGAGCTGAGGGGATAAAAAGATTGGACCTTTTAATACTTCAATTGTACTAGTTCATCTTGGGCTTTGCATTTTCAATTTTCCAGGAATGATACACATCCCATTTCACAAAGAATTAAGAAGTGTGGTAAGTGTGCTGTTTTATCAAACTTCAACAGATTTAACAGAGGTCCCATCTGCAATAAAAGTGTGCAAAAAATTGTAATGCTCACAGTGGTTTTGAGCAAAGATGTACGAGGAGGAGGTGCGGGGGGGGGGGGGGGGAGCACTGTCCCTCCCAGTTCGGGCAAAAACAGCTGGTCCATTCGGGCAAAACATGATAAAGGGTGTCATTTTTTGGGCAAAAATTGCTCTTGCCCCCTCAAAAAATTAATCCCGTACACCTATGGTTTTAAGGCAAGTGATGGTGTGCAACTACACTCACACGTCTCAAAATGCAAGGCATAACATCTACATCCAAGGGTTCATGTTACCACTGGTGCATACATACCGTGGATGACACGCAATACATTCTTTTGCTTGTCAAGAACAGAACAAATTTTGGCTCATTTACAACACAAATTTGCTTTTGTTTCAGTTGACATAGCAACAAATAAACATAAATGTTTGGCTGGGTTATTCAACACCCGTTTCTTTTCAAGGTATACGTTTGGAAGAAGCTTTTATCAGATCTTCCATCATCAATTCATGACACTTTGTATGGGCTGACTGGCTCCTTTCCCATCTCCAATCTACAAACTCTGATAACAAATTGCTTATGATATAACTCTAGTAACAGAAAACAAACTTACTGCAGACAGGCTAAGATACATGAAATAAATACATGCAATACAAATGAGATTGCTTTCTGGCTTGTTTTACATGTAATTTTGATCACACATTTCACACACCTTGAAAAATGTTTCCTCACTCACCTTGACAAGTAATTAATACATTGATGTACAAGGGTTTAAATTGAATTTTCAAATGGGTCTCGTTCAATTGTATTAGTTTCACACAGCAGATGGAAAAAATGGTTCATTCAAGAAATTGATACCACTGAAGGGCTGAAATATTCCTGCCTTGATAAAATAAATATTATGAAATCTCACAGAACATGGAGGCAAACCTTTCAGAACCCACCAAATTCTGTTTGTGGTTACTTACTTAAAAGCGTATTTGAAAGCCCTTCTAAGGCTCTACATTAGCTATATTAAACAACATATAAATTACTAGCATCATCCATACATGTGAAATTCTGTTCCCTTTCCCACAGAAAGAGGGAGGGGACACCATTTTCACCCTTCCCCATTTAATTCTGAAAAAATATTCTTAATGAAACACAAGAAAAAAATTCAAATGATCCTTTTTTAGGCAAAGATTGGCTTTTATGTGAAAGAGGGATTAAATCCACACAATTTGCTGAAACTTCCATTAAAATCAAATATTTATTTCTCCAAATATCAGTAAAATGATGTTAATAGATTTTTGTATCAAAGTGAATTTGCAGGCAGCACTGCCTCATACTGATACAGAAAGCTTTGTTTCCCTTTTTTCAGACTGTTGTGTTGACCTTGAAGTAATAGGGAATGGACCTCTCTGCAGGGAATGCAAAGTTTGTAAAGTTTTCATGCTATTTATGCAATAACATTCTGATAATATAGGTTAGGTTAGAAGTAGGTTAGATGTTTTACAGCCCAGTTTCACATGAATTGGTTCAAGTCAAGCCGGCCATGGCCTTCTTGCCAGTTGTGGCTCACTGGCTTTGTTTTTCCACATCCCATTGCTCTTGCTTAGCACCGAGCACAATGGCAGAAGTTTCGTTGATAATATAGGATTGTTGAGGAGAAAACTGGCTGCAAAGTGTACACCAAATCAAAAGACCGTCCATTAACGTGAGGAGATGATGTCACATGTGATTCCTTCAAGTATGCTTTTGTTGCAAATGTGACAACTTTACACGCTCGTATCTTGAAAACTGCACATGGAATTTCAATGCAAATTTCACCCAAAAGTTTAGATTGAGCACCCTCTAATGTATTAAAACTTGATGTGACCTTAAACTCTTCTTTTAAGGGGAAAGGGGAGACACTTTCCTGTCTCAGGATGGCAATGAGACTGTGCAGTTGTCACCCTCAATCAAAAATCCTGGTTACACCATTGCACACACACACAAATTGCAGGCATTCATGTTGGCTACTGCTGTTCTAACAACTGTACAAGATAGGTATTCCCAACAAAACTCCCTAGCAATAGACTAATATTTACTCTCTACTATATGAAATTCATAATCGATTTAATATATGTAAAGCACATTTCTCTATGTAGTGAAATTAAAACTAAGTACCACTTGATGCAGTCTCAACATTTTTTTCAGTGCTTCTCTACAAGCCTCTAGTAATGAAAAGCCTCTAACAACTTAACAACCATCCAATAAAAAGTTTGTGAAATTTTATTAAAACAAGGATCAATTAAGCAGTTTAATAAGGACAACGTATTCAAGTGCCACACACTGAAAAACACTTCAAACATTGTGTAAGAGAAAAATAGATAGCAATCACTCATTCAACATGGTGTTTTACATGTAGGATGGGTGAATTTTATTCACTTCTCTGGAGGACAAGTTATTTTACAGTAAAAATCTAGATGTTGATTTAAATTTCTTAGGCAGCATCTTTTGTGGGAGGTGTATTCCAATTGTTTATTTACTCTGAAGGGCTGAAAGCACTCACAGAAAGGGGTGCAAGCATTTAAAGAGTGAAAGACATTTGGCCGGAATTGATCAACTCCACAAAGATCAGTCCAGAGAAGATAATGTATACGTTAGAATTTTAGTCACCCATTCCTGACACTGATGAGGTAATGTATCATTCAGATGAGAATTGAATTCTCCAGCGCTATATGACCAGGGTATCAGGGACTTGAAAAACAAGCTGGCCCAATTGACCGTTACTTTTAAAGAATGCTTAAGCTGAAACAGCATGATTCCAATATGAAGAAAGAAAGTTGGCAATAAAAGGTTAAGGGTAGAAAAGTTCTGAGTGTGAGAAGTAAGACCAATAAAGAACCTTGCTTAAAGCATTAAAAAACATGTATAGCTACTTTTTATTTTTTCGTTCTTTTTTTGACATTTTGAACTGTTCGGCAGCAATTTTGCCGAGTAAATGGAAATGATGATTCTCTAAAACTCAACTTTTTAAAGTGCAGTAAGTGATAACTTATGATGGTTGTTGTCAACTGAATATTTTTCAACCTTTTTAGGAGCACTTGGCCCTGGGAAGGGGTCTTAGGAGAAAGTGTGCTTTGCACAAATGACGAAAAAATAAAAGTGTGCGACAATCAACTCTCTGTAACAGTAGCAGGGCTCCAAAGCAAAGGGGAAAAGGTACATAATATGGAGACAAAACTTTAATCACACTGAGTGAAGCAAGTGCTCCTGCAGGTGGAGTCCTGTGGAAAATCCCAGTGGGGTCTGAGGGGCAAAACCCCTAGTATATCTTAGGTTTTAACATATATCTCTTGGGGAAAAATCAAGTTTCTGGAGAGGTATATTAATTATTTCTTTTGGGTGATCCAACTCTTACTGACCTAAACCTGGGAGGGGCACACAACTAGGGTGGGCAAAATGGGCAAATTCCCCCTATGCCCCCAAATAGTGCCCCGACTCCTCCATAAAGATGTATATTGCACTGCTCAACTCTGAATTATCAAAGAAAAAGAAAAGATCCCATTTGTAGTACAAGAGTTAGTAAGTTGGAGCTTTACGGCCCAGTTTCCAACCAATTGGTTCAATTCTGCCACAGCCTTTTTTCCAGTTGTGGCTCATTGGCTTGTTTTCCCTGCTCCATTGTTTATGCTGAGCACCAAGCACAATGGTAGAAGGTTCCATTTTTAAAATCTCCGGTATGACCCGGCCAGGAATATAGTACAAGAGAAGGCCTTTGCATAAATTTCTGCATAGTGAATAACATGACTTAAATGCAATAATAGTCAATATTTTTGTAAACCTGATGCATCAGCTACCGCAGCCATAAAGTAAAATTTCATGCCCAAACCACGACACCAAGGCCCCCGAGAACTGTGTTTACAATGAAGTGAATCTTTGCAGCTTCTCCAATTGGACACCGACAAACCTGGAGGGACTGCAAGAGCCGTCAGTTATATGTAGTTCATCCAACCAAAAGGTCAGAATGCATCCACCGATAATCGCTAGAGGCTGTTAAAATTGCATCATGATTTGACATAAAAGTCCAACAGACCGTGAGCAGAGTGCAATTTAAGACTGGGATTTGACACTGAGCTGCTTTTTAATTGCTGGCAAACAAAAGCTTTAGGTCAGGTATAGAAGGATTCCTTTGCCTTAGAAAACTGGAAACTTCATGACAATTTTTTGATGAAGCATTTCTGCTTAAAAATAACTTGCTGGGTTGCAGAAATTTGTAATAAAGATGACTTGAAGATGCTCCATTCTAATATTTCAGGATAAGGGTAAGTATAATTTTGGCAGCTTTGAAAAATCTGCTACCACAATTTAGCTGACAGAAATGTACAAGTAGGTATGCATCACTCAGTAAAAAGACAATTTTAGGGATAGAGGGAGCCCTATACTAGAACTTGTATTACTCTGTAGGAAGCATAAGTACAGGCTCCAAAACTGCCACTGAAAGTAAATTGAACATACAAGGCACCCATATGATTTATTTTCTTCAAGAATTGACCAAATGCTATGTCTATCTGCAGCAGCAAAAGAAATTTAAGGAAACTTAGGGCAGAGTCATTTATCTAACTGGTATTTACTGCCAAGTCATTTATGTTTTTCTAGTGCCCAACTGCCTATACTATCTGGTTAGATACATGACTCTCCCCTTAGTCACAACTCATACAAACATATACATGTACTGTGTCTATGAACTATGGAACATCAATATTTAAACAGGAAAGAACCAAGTAATATAGACAAAAAGTGCATAAAAGTGTAAAAGGTACAAGATATTTCTGCCAAGAGTACACTCCAAAAGTCATTGCCCTGCTCCCGCTTGTCTCATACATTTGGTGCTAGAAGCCACCCTCATGACGTTAAGCAACAACATAAATCTTACAAGTCTTAGTACTTACTAAAGCTAGCTGAAACTAAATCTTGCATGCCTTCGAATGTTAACTCTTTGTTTTTAGCAGCCCTACTAACCACAGCCTCAGGTAAAATGGCCATCTGACAATGAGTAAACAGGAGATAGGAAATTGAAAAAAAAAAAAAAAAGTGGAAAAACAGTAAAATTCTTTCAGACGTCACAACTGTGACAAAAGTAAAACAGTCTCTTCTGTGGATTAGATGGTGATCGCTTTAGTTGCTGTCATTTTATGAGGAGAGTGAGGTTCGAAGTTTAAGAGAGAGTGGATAAAGGCTTGATCTGCTTTCCATCAAACCGAGACAATACAAAACAAGGACAGGGAGAATAATTGACAAGTCATGTTTAAAAAGTAATCTAACTCATCAACTGAGATTGATAGAAACTGTAACATCACCTGCATTCTTCGGCTCATGGGTATCTCTCAGCTATCACAGCAGTAAGCAATGACGTTCTCCAAAAAGCTTTTTGAGAATGATGCCTTTCTAGTAAATCTTTAACATGGAAGGCATATCTGTCGGATGTTGAAGGCCTTTTGGGGGGAATGATTTTAAGAAGATAATTTCACTAAGGTCTCATTGTGCCAGACAGGTAATACCATTGGCACAATGGAAGAGACATTATATGCCATAGCCTGAGTGAAACAATTGAGAGAACTGAGCTGGGAAGTCAAATAATTTATTCCTGAAAGGAACTTTGGTACAAAAAAGCTTGAGATGCTTTAATCATATCTCCTGAAATATGAATAAAAATCTTTACCAGGTACACCTTTCAAAGTTTGATATTTTAAAACTTGTTTTTTTTTAGAACTTTTTCCATAGCACTTTTCAGAAAATGCCTCAGTGCTGCTGAGGACATGTCACCATAGATATACAGGTATTACACAGCTTTTACAATGAACATTGAGAATGCTATAAATATGAAGTAGTTCACAGAAACTAAGTAATGAAGTTGGAGAAAATGCCCTTTCATACCAATTTAATAGGCAAGAGGAGCAATGTTTCAAACACAATATTTTCAATTAAAACTTAAACAAACCTTGTAAAGATATGCTAAGTTTGCCTGTTACTCTGGTGACTGCCTACGTGACCTTCAAAGTCATTGGCACTGAATGTTGCCTACTGTACATCCCCCAAGTTTCAAATCTTGAAATTATTTTTTTTACCTTGTTCACAAGGTTTTCAGTGTTTGACCTCAAGTTACCCCAGATAATGTTTGCCCTCCACCAAAAACAACACAACTCTTCTTTATGCCATATCACTTCCACATATCAAATAATAAATCTACCCAAGCTTCCTGCCTTGGAATTTACAAGGTTTTCCATGCTTGATGTCTGGTGACCCAAAATGATCTTTGACCAAATTAGCTTGATTCCTCTTCTTGCCCTAACACGTCTACATACTACATATGAAATCTATCCAGGATCCTAACTTGAGATACCATTATAACATGGTTTCAATCTTTGATCCATGGTGACCCCAAAGGACCTTTGACCTCCACCCAAAACAATAGGGCACATCACAATATGATGATTCCACCTATGAGAGTGTACATTTGACAATAGTTTTCAATTAGGTTTTTAATTTGCTTTGCTTTTCATTGCTTTGCTGGTGATGTGAAAGCACATTTACTCTGCAATAATCCAAAGTTTTTGGAAAAACAATGCAGTGCCCTCCAAATTGCAACAATCATGAACTTTGGGTGATGCCAGTATATTAAAAGTTCTGAACTGAAACAATCTTACCCTGCAATGAGCAATATTATTACTTTATTTTGGAAAAACAATAAAAAGCAATGTGAGCCATCCAGATGTGTTCATGAAAAAAAGAAACACCATTACCTGAAATAGCCCTCACTCAAATAGCCTACCACTAAACAGTCTAAAACCCATTTATAGCAACCACAATTAAGACCTACTGGGTTTTATCACAGTTCTATTGATGTTAGGGATGGAGATGCTTTAAACTGTAAGTGAGAACATTAAGCAGAAACCTGACATACCCACCCAAAGGTCAGGTTTTCAATTGCTTAGTGGGAATGGATTACAGTAAGGGCTTTTGCACGTAATGACAATGTGGAAATACGTTGCTTATGTTAGTACCTGGTCCCCTTTTTCTTCATTATAGGCTAAACTTGAAGAATTCTAACGTTCAAATAATTCATACTTAAAAATCTGCTCAGACATGACTTCAGAATACTAAATCCCTCAAACTCCCTGGTTTTGGAGGTAATGAGGGGAGATGCAATTTATTTGTGATGTGAATAGAAAGGTAATTTATTGAGTGAAGCTTGCATTGTAATGCTAGAGCTACCCCTTGCTTAGAAATGGATTTAGCCTCTTTTCACACTTTTTAGAATTTACAAATGATAAGTGCAGTTTAATTGCCACGCCAAAATTGTCATCTGGAATGAACCTTACCTCACAAATCTTCTCTAGAGATGAGACAAAGTAGTCATCACAGACTATCGCCAAGGCAACGAACATATATATTGCCTGAAGGATAAAAAATATAAGAAATACCAATAATGTAGTATGCACAAATGATGATCTAGGGTTCTGTCTGCCAAAATTCATTCCAAAAGTATTCTATTTAAGTTAGTCCCTTGGCTCCTCAGGGCTGTAAATGGCCAAAGCAACATAAAGTGATATGCGACTGCTGTAATTACTTTTTTCTACCAGGCAGAGCGAAAAATTGGATTATGCCATGTAAGAAACATCAAAACCGCACCTGTGGCAATTTGCTATTAAAACTTAGGGAATATTTAAAGATTAATTATCAGTCAACTAGAAATGTCAAACCAGTCAAATGATGTACATTTCTTAGCATAGGAAATCCATCCTTCTCTTTGCAACGCCCTTTTTAAAATTTGACAACAGTGTGATAGAATCCCCAAACTACCTGTCTGCTACCAGAATCCAGCTCTAAAAGGGAACAATCCAAAACAAAAATGACCCCAAAGGAGGAAAAACCAAGGTAAAAACAAGTTGCACAAACAGAACTCCCCCAAACCTCCCTGGATTGGGAATCTACAAGCCCAGATACAATTACCTCCCATTCACATATGGTATGGGAGAAGAAGATGATAGTGGGCGTCCTTGCTCCTCATGTGGGGAGCAAGGGCACCCTCTCTCTTCGTGCTATTAGTTTACCAGGGTAAGTTGTGGGTAAGTGGGGTTTACATATGTGAATAGGAGGTAAGTATTGGCGCGATGCAGATGCCAGAAATCAAAAAGAAAGAATTTTTAATATTACACCCTCTTGGGGACCTGAACATACTCTTAATTTCCAAAGGCAGTTAAAATGCAAAACATATGTTCAAGAGCCCACCACTGAATGGAGCATTTAAGACTTCCTAACACTTGAACATTCACCAAATGGAATTGAATAATGTGTTAATCAATATTATATTTTGCTGTAAAACTAATACACAACAGCATAGTGAAAACAGATCTGTCTTTTATGGCAGTTTCATTGCAGGGCTGTGTTGGCTGACTGGCTGGCTAGCTGACTGACAGACTGGAGGACTGACTGTTTAAAGAGAGTTAATGACTCCATAGTTGTCTTGGTGAGCGACTGACTGACTGACCGTCTAAAGGAAGTTGAGTGGCTATCTGGGCGACTATCTGGGTGACTGAGTGAGTGGGTGACCAGGTGTTTGCCTGACTGACATAACTTGAGAACTACTCCCACATTTCTTTCCCTGAGATATATTCACAAGGCCATATCCCAATCATATAAAATTGATTATGTTACAAACATTATATCTTTGAATTGTTATTTTTGTTATATTCTTAACATCATGCACACTGACTTTAATTGAAGTCTTATGGGCTTTAGTCCATGCCCAACAATGTATTTCAGTGTACTGGGTAAGTTTTAATTTTTGTGCTCTTGAAAGACATACCCAAAGGGATTAGTTCTTATCATTACAGTCTCTTGAGTCCTTCACCCATTGTTATCTAAATTCATCAGACGACTTCAGAGAAGCTAGGCCCAGCTTGAAGAAATCATAGACGCTCAACATTGAAGTCTCTCCAACAATGCTTTTAAGCCCCTCAATTCATATGCAGCTTTGGAATTCCCATCATCTTGAAGAGAGTGGATGAATTCTTGGAGAGGACAGGTTCCAGGTATTACCCTCCCATTTCTCCCCTGGAATATTGATGAAATGTCACAACGATCTATTCTGACAGGGTGCATGGATAACAAAACACAGAGGCAAGTAGGACAACAGTACAGTTCCTTAATTTACTCAAAGGCAATGTGACAATGTAGCCATCTCCTAGGAATACAAATTTTGAACTGACTTTACAGCTTACAGTTTAAACACAGTAGTTATAACTATTTCATAATATGGGTAATATGGGTGATAGTAAAAAAAATCCTTGGTCCTGTATGTTTGTTAATTTCACCAAAAAGCCACACAACTTCATCTAACTTTACCAAAAGGCCAAAGGTGCAGCAAATGGGGAATCTTAGAAGTTACTTGGTAGAAAAAGATGTGATAAGAAATGTTGATATTTGGAAGGACATGTTGATATCTGAAGGAAAATGAGATATTTGAACATGAAATAATGAGAAAATTTGACTCGCTTCCTAAATAAGAAAAAATCCTGTGCAATTGGGATTGATTGTGCAATTAGTTTAATTACTAGGGTTAGTGATTAGTTATTGATGAAATGTCACAACGATCTATTCTGAAAGGATGCATGGATAACAAAACACAGAGGCAAGTAGGACAACAGTACAGTTCCTTAAACTACTCAAAGGCAATGTGACAATGTAGCCATCTCCTAGGAATACAAATTTTGAACTGACTTTACAGCTTACAGTTTAAACACAGTAGTTATAACTATTTCATAATATGGGTAATATGGGTGATAGTAAAAAAAATCCTTGGTCCTGTATGTTTGTTAATTTCACCAAAAAGCCACACAACTTCATCTAACTTTACCAAAAGGCCAAAGGTGCAGCAAATGGGGAATCTTAGAAGTTACTTGGTAGAAAAAGATGTGATAAGAAATGTTGATATTTGGAAGGAAATGTTGATATCTGAAGGAAAATGAGATATTTGAACATGAAATAATGTGAAAATTTGACTCGCTTCCTAAATAAGAAAAAATCCTGTGCAATTGGGATTGATTGTGCAATTAGTTTAGGGAAGCCATCCATTCTCGTTTCTGCGAGTCCGTGCGGAGGCAGATTTGCGTGTTCACTGAAGCTTGACTCATTATCGCTCTGACCCTCCAAGGCATTGCCGAGCACTTTCCGAATTATGCACAACTTCCCTCCACGCTCGTGGTAATCCTATTACTGAGCACAATGGCCTATTCAACTGCTTCCCAATTTCAGTCAAGACAGGTCTTTTGTTCGCGAAAACTTTTCACCACGAAGTTTGCACGAAGCTTCGTCAGCGGTCAAGTGAAAAGATAAGCTAACTTTCTTCTGTTTACTTTCAGGAACAATTGTTTGTATGTGAAGTTGAACAAAATAAATTTACATGCGTGTGTCTGTGTCTTTCTTTTACTTGATTCTCTTTTAAGTTTCATAAGTAATTTAGAAATGTTTTGCAATATACAGATTTTTACATGTTTAATTGTTCTATGAGTTGACAGGCCTTGAATTTAACGGCAATATTGCCGTCGTACAGTCCTTGTTTGTCTCGATGCCCCCGCAAAATGGCTTCAAAGTCATGACCAAAGCTGTCGCCGTGACGATCGGTGTAGAGCCACTTTGCCTTAAGATATGGCCAAACGGTATATACATCAATGTTCTCGTATGTATGAAGTGCAAAATATTTTGGCCTTAAAATGAAGCTTGAAACTGTAGTTTAGGGTATGTCGTAAATTTCGCACATATATTTTCAACTTTGAATAAATCATGGTCGCACACTGTGCTTTTCTCCTGCATACATGCAAGGCAAAGCAGCACCAAATCATACATGAATCGAATTGGTATTCTGCAAAATTGCCCACGCCTATGTAAATAGAACTTCATTTGGGATACATCAAGCCACCAACTCTGAAGGAAAATGTCAATAGGCCTATCGTACAAGAATATTGCCGAAGAAAAATTTCTGAAAATATTGGGCATTACTTAGATTGATTACTTTGGGCATCCGTCATCGTCCTCGAAACTAAGTAAAAAATTAAATCTAAATCTAAATAGTGTTGGTGTTTATTACGTTTTGATCTGGATACTATGATGAAAAGAAAACGCATATCCCTGTCAAGTTACTACAGCCTAAATACTACACGATCGGCATCTTGAATTTAATCTTAAATTGTTCACAAGCCAACAATTGGTAAAGAAAATTTAAATCCAGCCGTTATCGATAATCATGAAACTGCTTTCAAGACAATCCTTCAAGAAAAATTTCACCAGTTACTTAGTCTGTATCCCCCGGCGGCAGGTGGAATCTGTTTCAGGTCTGTTTAGAGACTAAGTGTACTATAACAGTATAAGGCAGCTTGCTGACAATGCCGGTTTACGATGTTTACAAAACACTTCAGTGATGACGGCCGTACGTAGTCTTTTGGGCGGCGATCCCCTGGGATCATTTCTCTATCTTTGAAAAATCCCCTATTGACTGACATTTTTCACTCAGTAATTTTTTGAAAAAAAAATAATTATTTAAATGCCCGGCCCCTCCCCTTCAATATTGAGAATCGATTAGGTTACCATTGAGTTCTCTTTTGAAAGGCTTGATTTCTGATATCGTTTATGGGGAATTTTGCATTCAAACTTTTGCCCTAAATCACTCTAAATATCCCACACTTATCAAACTTTCAGACCGAGTGACAAGAACACTCTGAATATGCGATGTATGGTACGTGTATTAAACTGGAGCCCTGAAAGTCAGTTGAGGCTTTAATTAATTGATCTTACCTCCAGATATCAGTATGAGACTTTTAACTATAAGGTCCAAGTCTTGGGAGGAAACATTAAATCCAAATATAGTCCATGCAGAGAAAGTCTGAGTACGCCGAAAATGCACGTCAATTTTCGATGAATTTAAAATTTTACCTCTGCCTAACCTCCCCCACCTCATTTTTCCATGCATCGCCCAAAACTCATTTCGCGACCTACTTTAAGATGATCAAAATTTCAACCCGGACCAGAAAATCTCTTGGCTATATCTGCAATGTGGTACCGTACTGTTCGGCTCTGTCACGCGCTAAGATAAAGGTACCATCGAGAATTGTCTTTCGGTTCAAAATTGCATTAATGTTAAGATGTGGGCCCTGTTTGTGTTGCACCTGTAGATATCTGCACATACTATATGCTGCATGCTAATAAGTTAGCGTCGCTAGGAATGTAGTCACGTTTTTTCTTCGCTAAAACATCCGATCACAACTGCAGGACGAAATACTCACTCATTGATCACCGGCCAGCGCCCATATCTGCGTTACCTTTTTTGGAAGTGGCTAGACGTTCACAGTACGTGACGTCACTCACATAAATTATCTCAGATTTTTTAACAAGCTTGGAGAGTCGGCGCCATCTTTGTATTTACACATTTGCAATATTTCGTACAATTCTAAATTCTTACCGCATATTTTTCGCATGAACGACTTAATCCACACCTATTAATAAGATCAGGTATAAAATGGAACTCGAAAAAGTTTATTTTGCAGATAATCATCACAACCATTTTTCGCCGATCGCCACGCTAGAATTGAGCCCCCTTGTACACACAGGGTATGAAATAACTGTGTTAGGCTACCGTACTAGGATAAAGCCTACACGCGGAAGCAGTAGTCCGTTCGTAAGTCAGACCACGCTACAAGTTTCTTGAGGTGGGTGTGGCTTAGAAGGGGAGGGATATAAACGTTGGTTGTTATGACAGAAAACTCACGGGATTGAAAGCTGCCAATTGGAATACAGCACGTCACTTTTATGATATGAAATGTCCAATGGCGTCATTATCGATGTATGTGCAGTACTTGGAAATATTCTCTGCTAGAGCGAGAGTTAAACAAATTTTCTCGTAGAAGTGAACACATAGGACCTACGGTGAATTCGTATGTAGCCAGTGTTAGCCAAAAGGTGTAAGCGATCTCCCGGGGTTTAACATGCAAAATAAAGCATTGTCGGTATAGTGCTTAGTCTGGAATACAGCAATGTGTTTGAATGTAGGTATCGTTCGAGCAGATCTTCTGCTCATCTAAGAGGCCGACTTTGATAATTCAGCAAAATGTGGTGCAGCTGAAAATTGTAAAATTAGTGTAGAATCAATACAGTCAAAACTAGGAAATATTGGGATATATAAGCTTATTGGCGGAGTGGCAGTTCCTTCCGGCGGCCGTTAACTATAATTCACCTTTCCAAGGTAAGAATGTTTTCAGCAGTCAAGGTCCCGTATTGGACAGAAAGTGCAGGCGTGGATCCAGACATTCCACAAAAGGGAGGGGCTGACTTAAGAGAAAGCAAAGGTGAAGGGTCGTACTTACTGAAGCTCCCCCCTTCAGATCCGCGCATGAAGTGGATCCAATACAATTTGAGGGGGGTTCGGGCTTCTTCTTATCTTCCTGAGAAAAACCAAACAGGAGTGTTGGCAGGATTGGCCTCTATATTTAAATAATCGGGGTGTGCTAACTTAGACTTCTTTCAAGCGAAAGTCCTCCCCTCCCTCCTCCCCGATATCCTCATGTATAGACACTTGATTGTTATTCAAGTAGTATTATACCGAATTCCATTCATTTGAAAGTGGGTCCACGCTCTCTTAATTGAAAGGAGGGAAAAATTCCTCGATCTTCTCCCCCTGGATGCCACATATTTTACGCTTTATTTCGACGCAACTTTCAGCGATCGTGTTTTTAGTATGAAAAGAAAACAGAGCAATGAGCTATTTAAAAATAGAAGCTCCAACCACGTATGCACATTGAATCGCCTAGTTAAATGGGCGTCAGAGATAAAATAAAATGATGGTCATGCAGTGAGTGGTCAGTCAGTTCGTTGTTAGACTTTCTATCGTGTCCTGAAAGGCCATCTGAACGTCACGGTAGGAAAAATGTACTTCATTAATGCCTCGTAAAAATAACTTGATTCTCAGCACAGATTTTTGGAAATATCGGACACCCAGGCTTTTTTATTTTAGTGATTTATTCTCCATTTTTTTTTTCATACAAGTGAAGATTGTTCTCATCAAGTCGGTCTTATCGGTCACCATAAAAACGAGAGTGAAAATTGGTTGATGTAAATTGCAGCAATGTATATTTTTGTGAAAACTGTTTTCAGACATCAAATCTCCTTATGGATACTGCAGTTCTTATTAAAAGGATGTTTTATTTATTAGTAAGAAATAAATAAAAACCATCCCGGGCGTACCAAATTCGGCACACCGGTGATGAGAATAAACGAAGTTCGAGTTGAAATGATGAAGGTCGCGCAATCATAGATTACTTCCTCTTTTTTCAGTAGAATATGTGCAGAAGTTGCGAGAATATTCTTTCCTTCTTAATGACTGAGATTTTCGGGAGTAAACCGTAGCCCTGTTAGTTCTGTTTCTAACCCACCAAAAGTCATTCGCAAGTGGTAGCAGAATAAGAAACTCTTGCGTTGTGTTTCAGAAAATAGTTTATTTCTTGTAAAGCTTAAACAACTGATTTATGTATTTCAAAGTTTTTTTATAATAAGCTGAAGAGTTTATTTACACAGTTCATCAATAAAACTTGAAGTCCAGAGATAAGCAGCTTATAGGATTAGCTAACCCTCTTGTTGATGCATTGTGTGCGAGCTTTGTTAAGAGGAAGTATCTTTGAATAGCGGTGTTGTTGTGTAGACCTATTCAATGCTAGACCTGCTATTGTGTGATCGAGAGAGTGGCACAATAGGGCAGAAGTTGGAAGGCTTATTAAACATCGGGAAACTTCGGAGGTGTACAAGTGACGTCAATAGGCATATTCATGAATTCTCGGGATAATCTGCAACCGCGCGGACCCGCAGAAACGAGTTTGGATGGCTTCCCTTAATTACTAGGGTTAGTAGGGTGGGAATTAAAGGGAAATATTGTGCTTGTTTTACAAGGAAATTTCATCCTTTTAAAACCAATATTTATTGGCAAAGAGTGAAAAATAATTATGGATAAGGCAGTATGGTAACCTTCTTCTCAAGAAGTAAGTTTCCCTCAGATAGAAAATCAGTTGTTGTCTTGATTTAGAATAATTTGTTCATCCAAACTTTCAACACTTCAAAAGATGCAACTTGCATAACTCCTCTTGAGGAGATGAAGGTATTGTTGGGGTTTATTGTTGAGACCAAATGATCGATAATGATTGGAGCTATTCTCTTTTAATGCTATGTTGGAGCATTTTAAATGCAATATTTCACTTTAAAGGTAAAAGAGGAGGTGGAGAAAGTGGATGTGGATTGTTAATTGCAGGCAACTGCAAAAAAAAACCGGAAACATAAAGCAAATATAATGAATACAGGATGAGCATGCAAAACAAGATCTGCCCAGAGCAGTACTACATAACATCCAGTAGGTGCTTAAGAATGCCACATGAAACCTCTAAAGCTTGTGGCTTGAGCAGAAAAAAAATGCGGGAGGGCAGGTGGTTACTAGTGAAACAGGTGGACCTTGTCCTCTTAGTGAGGGTGCAAAAGTTGTGCACAAGGGCTTTGGTGGTAAGTTGGTTGAGGACGAGGGGGGCTGTCAGCTGAGTGAAGGCAGCCTCCAATCTCCACTGCCCATGGTTAATCATGGTAAACCATGGTAATTGGCTGGGCCATTTGTTTAAAAGGACCTAGTCAGGTGGGACTACAAGTGTAGAAGGATGTAAGGTGGAGGGGTGAAGTAGATTTGGCCCTCTCACCTCAGGGTGTCATGGCAAAACACCTCTTGCAGCTCACTGAGTGACACAACTAGGCACAAAAAATGCAACAAGGGTCAGAGATTCTGTCTGCCAAGTGCAGAGAACAGGAATACTTACAATAAGAAAATGGACCACAACTGCCCCTTTTGACCGTTGCTCATCCGTGAAGAAGTCTGGAGGAAACTCTTCAATAGCTGAAATGAAAAAGAAATCAATAATGACATAAACAGCTGGCTCTAATAACATCGTGGCAGATGTACAGTTTGCCTGAAAACCTGTGGAAGGGTGAGGGTTAAAGATGGAGGCCTAAATAACAGATAAGAGAGGCCATCTTTAAAGTTTTGTGTGTACTGCCACATTTGGCTGTTTTTTAGCACAACCCAGCTGTTTAACAACCTTCATGGTAGTATTGTGTAGAAATTAACCATTAAAAGAAGGGTCTAAGCACAAATCAAGTTTTGAAATACTAGAGAGGTACTTATCCTAAGCAATCTGGTGAAATTTGTATTGAAATGTGATGTATGTATAGTTGTCAAGATATCAGCAGTTGAAGCTGTCACATTTTCAACACAAAGTGAACTTCAAGCAAGCACATACAGTATGATGTCATAGCCTCACTTTGATGAGCAGTCAATAAACACAGGTAGATAGGAGGTAGTGAGGAGTGAAACAGACCCAAAAGTTACACAAAAGGGTAAAGTTGTACCTTGTCTAAAAATGTTTTAGTGCATTTGCAATTTCAGAAAGTGTCTGGCCATATGAATTTTACAATAACCAGATTGAATTGTCAATTACTTACTCAGGCAATATTTATTTGTATCAAGGCTACAGGGATTGTCTTTAAGATTGACCATTTGCCATTTATTTGTGAAGCACACTACTTCAGGTATGGAAAATTAACTCCATAGGAAGAACCAACTTAAAGCGGCTCACTGAGTTGGTTCATGGAATACAACAAATTTTTCCAAAGCTTTATAGTTTTCTCCACATACCAATCATAAATGGTCAAACTTAGACAGTCCCCATACCCTACAAACAAATAACTGCTTTATTAGTGAGTACTGAACAGTTCAGTCTGGTTTTTAAAAATTCATCTTTTTCAAATTATACACAAAACTATTATAAATCAGGACACCACAAAATTCAAAACATCCACTTTTTTCTATGACTATTGGATATGAAATTTGACTCGTTATGCTAACTGTAAGCATTGTCATGTGTTGGTAACCCTAAAACACTCTCATGAAGTAAACAATATCAACTCAATGAGCTCCATTAATGTGCTGCTTAATATTTGCAACATCACAGAAACACTGGAAAAAGGTCCCACTCTTCACATTTAACCTTAAGTTGTGAAATCTATAATTCATACAAAAAGACCTTGAAAAAGTGTTTGCATGAAGTTTGAAGTGAAAGTGTCGAAATTTTATCAAAATGTCTCTAACTTTAGTCAAAATTGCCATGCAAAAAATGCCTTTCTCATCAATCTTCATCTGTTAAATATGTAGAAAATTTTGAGTGAACCATGAAATTTCAATAAATTATCTCAATACACATTTTATTCTTAGTAATTATTGTAGTCCTTGATTGAACATGGCTGACAGCTTTTTATCCCTGAATACATCATTTCCTATAAACGAAAGACACAATCACCAGGCACCAGCTTTGCATGAGAAAGAAAAGGATGAGATGCTAGTCAAAATAGCAGACAATGGGAGGGGGGCAGTGCCAGAACTACTTCCAACTGCATTTAAAGATGGCAATTATATGTAATAAGGAGGTATGTGAGGGACAAAATAGACTATCTGTGTGTTATGAGTATACATGATGAACATCTGTCACCTACTGATTAAATTAGATCGGATCCAATCAGTTCAGGTGCGCTTCTAATTGTAACAAATCATCACAAACCTGTTACACAGTGTCAACTACACTAGTTCAAACAAAGCAAAGTTTATGTATAAAAATGAACTAAAACCGAAATATTGAGAAATTCCCTACCCACATTTCTGAACAAAAACAAAAACCTTTAGTTCCTAACAATAGGTAAATGACATTCTTTATCCCAGTTACAGAACCCTGTTCCTCCAAGGCACCCCCTTCCTCCAGAAATGTAGGATTTCCATCAGCATTCATTTTGTGAGGACCCCACCTATGAGATATTGGCCATCACCCCATGGAAAATTCCTCAAATTGAGTGGACTGAGAATCTACAAGCCTAGATAATCACCTCCTATTCATCTATGCAATCCACACTTACCTACAACTATAACCCTGGTTTAAAGTAATAACAATGAGAAAGAGGGCACTGTTACTCCTCACAACAAGGAGCAAGGAACCCCTCCACCTTTCTTTCCTCCAGTTAGTAGACCACGTCTGTTGATAAGTAAGAAGAGGAAGATCGACAACATAGGCATCCTTGCACCTTGTTGTGGAGAGAAAGGGCGCCCTCTGTATCAGTGCTCTTAGTTTACCAGGGTTAGTTGCTGGTAAGTGGAAATTACATAGGTGAATAGGGGGTTAGTAGATGGGTGATGTCGACTGATGTAATTGGCACCTGCAGTGTACTATGCAGGTGTGGATCCAGACATTCTGAAAAGGGTGGGCTGACTAATTAAGAGAAAGCAGGGGGTACGAGGGAGTTGCACTGCTAATTTCCTGTATGTTTTATTGTTGATGTGAGGAAAAAGGGAGGGCTGACACCATAAAAGCCCCCCTTGAATCTGTGCCTGCTATATATTGAAGAAGTGACAGTTCTTCCTCCCTGCTGTTGTCAAAACTGGAATCATTTACCCCCTTAGACCATAGAAACTACCTCACAATCTGTAAAACGAGAAGGAAACTCTGTAACAGAAACAAGCAAGGGAAGATAAAGATTGAAATTTCCACATTACTTTCATGAGATGGAGTCCTTCTGAGCTTATAGACTCTGAAAAGACTCAGTATAAATTGTTCTGTTCTATTACCTTTACAATAGGTGAAATCAATTTAACAGTAAAAAACCCTTGGAAAATAGCCAATTAAAAGAACTTGTTGAACTCAAATCAATATCAACAGGAAACACACAAAACCCTTGGGGTATTTATATAACATTTGAAACTTATGTCTATGAGGAGTTAATCCTAGGTGTGAAATAGCAGGTGCAACTGCGCATTTCAGTTCATGAACTGTGCATAACTTTGCTTCCTTAAATAAATGTTACTTGTATGCAATTCAATGGGCTTTAAAAAAAGTACCAGTGAGTGTGCACCTACAAAATCTGCATTATCAGGTACCCAGCGGGTAAGAGCTTGAGTCTCGCACGTACATCTTCCCCTGCTCATGAGGAACTAGTAACTAGTGTAGCTACCCAAAAATTCGGACACTGTGATGAGCTCTGCCATGTTTAAATTGTTTCCTGGAAAATCATCATCTCAATTACTAAACCATAAACAATCTGATAAGTAATTGGGAGACAATTAAGAAAGGGTTTACAAAAGGAATGTCAACACTGTGCAACACCCCACATAACTAATTTAGCATTTAAGCAAAATGTTGCTTAGAACCATTCAAACTTTTTAAAGAGGTATCTTGAGAACCATACAAGATACTGACACAATGGCTAATACTATGTAACTGCAAATTAGGTTATCAGATTTTGCTGACATGTCACACTTCCTTTAAGTTTGAATCAAGTTACCAATTGGGTCATAAAGTTGGCCTGAAGAAAATTACAAAGAAAAAAATGTGCATCTTTATTCCTATTCAATTTATAATGATTCATTAAATATCTTTTAACTCATTCATCTCAACAAAAGAAATGTGAACACTGTGCAACATTCCACATCAGTACTTTTTCATAAGCATCAAGTGGCTTTAGAAGCATTCAAACTTTGAAGGGGTATATTTTCAGAACTGTTAAAGACACTAAAATAATTCCAACATATTTTTCACTAGAAAAGTTCACCAGGTAACTGCAAGTGAAGTCAGGTCATTTTGCTGACATGTCACACTATACCTTAAGAACTCAGCTATCGGAAACTATCCAAACAAAAACTAAACATGAAAATCCAGGCACAAAACCAAAGGAAATAAACCAGGGAAAAAAACAGGTTGCTGATCCAAAAGATGGTAAGCGAGAATAGGACAATGGAGAGCATCCTTCCTCCTCGTGTGGAGAGGATGGGTGCCCTCCCTTGCGGTGCTATTGGTTTACCAGGGTTGGTTGCGGGTAGGTGGGGATTACATGTGTGAATAGGAGGGAAGTAGAGGGGCAAAGTAGATTGCCTACATTTACAAGTGTTCATCTTACTTAGATGAGCTAGATCCTAATTGGAGAGAAAAAAAGTGATCTCTTGTGTTAATTCCAAGATGAAAAAATTTCATAGGAACTCTTACTGATGTGAAAACACCTTGTAACATGAATTTAAGGAGCTTTGCTCTAGCCTATTCATATGCAAATATGAGGTAAGTAGAAAGGGCAATGAAGATTGCCTGTTTCAGCCCACACAGATGATCCTGTAATTATAGCTACAATGTACTTATATCCTGCACTAGTTCTATCCATGTTCCAATCCTTACTCTATGCTGTGCAATGGATAACAAAGTTCTGTTGTATAACCTCCACAATGTCCAGTATATAACAGTGACACTTCACAGGAGGCTGTGCGTTTGTTAACGCTTTTCTGTTCATCTGGATATAGATACTACCCAAGAATTTAGACATTTTTCAAAAATCCATAACTTTGTCACTATCCACTCCTCACCTTTTATTCAACCAGCAAATTATAGCTCAAAAGATGCTCTTTATTATGAACTACTGGAGGGAGGGGGGTTATCATGTACAATTTTTGAACTAATCACGGTTGAAGTTGTTTTTTACATAAAAAAAATGGGAAAAATGTCAAAATTTATGAATTTCTGTAAAAAATTGTTTCAGGTACCTATTAAGCAGGCAACATCTCTTTACTCTTTAAGTTATGGAACTACCTTCATATATCTAAGATATTCTCAGACAGTTTCAGCTCAAAGGGATGCAGGGTTTTGGAGAAATAGCTCCATAAAGTTGAAAAATTGGAAAAATATTCTCTAAAATGACCCAAAACCAGCCCTCCTTTCAAAAATTCATAATTCTCTAACCCTTCAACCGATTTTCCTCATTCAAAAACCAAAATGTTCTTTTAATAATTTACTAACACAAATCTAATCACAAAATTAGACCTTATAATCTAGATATGGTAACTGTAAAATTGGGGGTCATCAAAGCTTGAGCATTATCTCCACTAAACTATCTTTCATTTGCCACATAATACTTTGGCTATTTCAACCCTAATCCGCTCACCCAAAACAGATCCAATTCTTCCAACCTACTTACTGTCTAAACCTCATTCTCATCCAGACAAAATCTGAGCGTATTCCTTCATGGTGATTTTATATGCTGCAGTGCATGCTGTGTAATATGAGCTACAGTACAGCACTCTGAATTGTTGGAACTTGCTCTCAATCAAAGAGCTGTGTCAATTGCAAAGTTCTGTGGACTACTTCAAAAGTGTAGATTGGGGTGGTGACTCTGCCTTTATTAAGTGAGGGTTACATATATAGACAGAGAAGGTAAGACAAGGTGATGTAAACTCTCACTAAATTGCATAAAATTTGAACAGCCATCTTGTGTCAAAAGTAAGCAATTTTATAGAATTTGCAAAATTTCTTTTCTTAACTAACCAACAGTTAATTTCCTATTACTTCATTCTCTTTCATAAAAGCAAAAACCCTCATAGACTTCAATAAACACTTCTATCCACATCGACAACATGACAAACAATCCAACCTAATAAGCCTTTAAAACATCCAAAATAGTATTAAAACCATTCCTACTGTAACTTGAAGCATGCCAGCTTAGAAAAAATCACAAATATAAAATATTTCATTTAAAAACAGGAAATCAAAGATCAGTCACCTATGTTCTTTTAAAAGCTTTTAAACCAAATCAGGTGAAGCCTAACTGAAAATTTTATGAGGGTATCCATATGTTTGTACTGCTGTTTGTTTCTCCAGTTTTTCCCAATTCTATGCACTACTTCTCCTTAAAATAAAGAAACAAGTAATACTACCAGCTTTTGACATACAACACTTTCATACTAACTGAATCACAGCTAAGACAGTGTCTTGGGTTTCATGCTTTTCAAACTCACTGAACCATTTTCTATGGTTATTCTGCTAGAGTTAACCCAACTCAATATATCGTTCCTATTTGATGCCTGTTCCAGTTAAAGTACAGCCGACGGCCTAAGAGACTTGATCGCCCTCTAAAATGCAATATCTGAGAAAATGCCGCTCCATCAACCTTGAAACCATGCGTTAAGGTGAAAGTGATTAACCACAAACAGATTTCTAGGCATTGTGGGTTATGCGTTTCTTTTGTTGGACAACATAATGAAATAATCCAGGATTTGCAGGCCAAAATTTCCACAGGGTATTTTGAAATCGTGTCTGGCATAAACACATTATTTTTTGTGTCTATATCAAATTATCAGTGTTAGAAATGTTTGCACATTGTGAACTGACTTGGAGGGAAAAAGTAGCTTTACTGAATACATTATGCATCAAGAAATGCAAGTTAGCCTTAACATTTAAAATGAACAATTTTTATGTAATTATTTGAAATAAACTCTTTCCTTGTCGTCTAACGAATGAAAAAATCACAATCCAAAAACGAAAGTTTTTGAGGAAATAATCCAGTAATAATCCAAACAACTGCCAGACACTTAGAAAACTTACTTAAACCTGAGCTACTGTAGCTCAAGAAAGTTTAAGGTGTGTATGGTGCCCTCTGCTGGTAGGGTTACCACACTGTTACTGTATTAGTCTGCCAGACTAAGTAGGTATAAATGGTATACATAGGGTGATAGGAGGTAGGAGAGGACCAAAATAGACTATCATACTAAAAACCAGAAACACAGATGAATACACGATCAGATACAGTAGTGCATCTTTTAAAATACAACTCTTGTTGCAACCTTTGCAAATTCTCAAGGTATGTTAGTTAGATGAGATTTACATTTCAGTTTCCAACCAACTAGTTCAAGTCAGGCCATCCACTGCATTTTTGCAGTTTTGCAGTTGTCATGGTAGCTCACCGATTTGAAATGTATGAACCAGTAGTAGAGCAGGCTTACTCAAAAAGTAGCCGAGACATGGTTTGGAGTGGTGCAATAATTTACTGGGAGAATACTGAAAATTTAACTTTTTCATAACCTTTTTGACAAGAATTATTCTGTCTCAAAAGTAGGTACTGTAGATAAATCTTAACTTCGAACAGACTGACGTCACATACCAACAAGGATATAATAAAGTCCTAATTGTTCTCACATGAAAGTAAAATCACTGTCACTGCTTACATTTTTAAGAGTCAGGGCTTTGTCGATTCACTGTTTCCGGTGAATCGGAAAAAATGTAGAGTTTGTGAAAAATTTTGGCTGGAAAAAGTGAACAAATTTTGCACCATTTTGCATGTAAGCCCCTTCTGAAACACAAAATTTCCCCTACCCCAGAACGGCAACCAGTGGCACATTATATCAGTAACATTTAGCAATGTAGTGCTTTAGAAAATTTAATTGAGGAAACCCGCAGTAGAGCAACAATATAGATCTACAAACTTACATGCGGGTATGAAATCATCGATACTGTAACAACTTGATCCATTCAGCTCAAAATTATACCAGAACTTGAAGATTGTGAAATTAGCAGTAAAAGGATTCAAAACACCAGCAAAAATCAATTCTCTCCCAGTCATATGAACTGTAAGAGAACAACCTCATTTTAGGACTTTGAATAAAAAGCACCTGCCGCTTCAGCGCAATGCCTTCCAGAATTTACATGTGATGTCATGTCTGCCAAAGTAAGGCGATAAAAGATACTTCTTTAAATGATGTAGCTAGGACAAACCAAAAGAAATGTGATGAAAATGAGTGTCGACATTCCGGGTGAAGCGGGTTCTAAATGGCAAAAGCCTACAGGATCAACGACATTAATGGGCAAAAAACCCCAGAGGCAGACAACCCCTCATGTAAAATACATGTCATACTTGATAGAAAGGCCCCTGGAGCACACAATAAAGGCCACGCTGGGGTAAACTTAATTTACCGTATCACGATATGCTGGGCTTTTCGACACTATTAACATCAATCTCAATATAACTTCAACATTTTTCACAAATAGAGTGAATGTAAGATAATTCAAACTGTGACTTCAATGTTCACTACTTCAGATTGCCCTGTCAAGACTAAAAGGTATAAACTTTGTGGAATGTATGAAAGGTAAGGACTGCAGGTGAAAAGCTTTAATGCAGTTGGCACTTACAGCATTATGCTGGCAATGAATGCTGAATGAATCCTTTCTGGAGCGTAGGCCTTATTTCAGGTAAGAACGAAATAAGACAAATGGGTTTATAGACCTTTATAGGCCATTAACCTTATTTTAAAACTCAGAAGTATCAAATCCTTGTTAGCCTCACAACAACATTCCCTCATCACACTAAGTCCTTCTACACACAAAGGTTCTCCTACTACTGTACACTCTAAAACCTTCACTAAATGTCCTTTTTTTGGTCTCAGTGTAATTTCATCTCTGTCAACACTGAAAGAAATAACTTTGTCAAGTGCATGAAAGGACTGCCACTGACAAGCTTTAGTTTGGTTGGCACCCACAGTATTATGTAGTTCACTGAAGACCATTTCTAGAGCTCAGACCATAATTCAGGTAACAACAAATTGTGAAAAATAGGTTATCAGTGAGTAGCAGTTTCATTTTTGGAATTCAACAAAACTTTCCTGTCGTGTGTGAACCTATAAGCCCTACTTACTTCACCTCCTTTACAAATGGACTATTCTATTTACTGCGAATACTAACTGGCAATGTCTTAAAAGAAGGGTTTATAGGTCACATCAAGTTTTGATATATAAGAGGGGTACTTATTCTAAGCATTTTGATGAAAGTTGCAATGAAATCCATTGTGTGGTTCTAAAGTTATTAGCAGGTAAAATTGTCACATTTTCAACACAGTGAACTTGAAGCAAGCCAGGGCTCAATTTTCATGGTTGTACAATTGTCCGGGACAACCAAAATCTCATACGGACAACCAAAAGTTGGTTGTCCAATGGACAACCATTTTTCTCTTACGGCAATGAATTATATTCAAGTGCCTTGCTTTTATCTGACTGAAGAAGTATACTGCTGACTGATCAACTCTTTTTACTTTTTCCATCATACAGTTTCAGACTTCAAGTGTTATTGACTTGCAAAAATCATATCTTTTTATTCTTCGAGACCAATTGTATATAAATACAATAACTGTTTTGTACTGTAATTTTGCGCAAAATGTTTCGGGCAACCAACTTTTTCATAAGGATGACTAAAAACACTGAAATGGTTGCCCGAAGGACAACCATAAATTTTTCTGAAAATCAAGGCCTGCAAGCACATATGACATTATATACCCATATTAATGGACAGTCTTTCGTTTTTCTTTTCTTTTCAGGCTATTTTCTCCTCAACAGTCCCATACTATCAAAACATGATTGCACAAGTGGCATGAGAGAACTTTTCAAACTTTGTAACCCCCATGGCGAGGTCCCTTTCCTATCAATGTCAAAGTCAACACAACAATCTGAAAAACAAAGGGAAACAAAGCTTTCCTTGTCAATGTGATGAAGTTTTATAAATCTCTGCTGCCCCCAATCTCACTTTGAAACACAAATCTAATAACTTCATTTGCTTAAATCTCAAAACACATGTCCAACTTGAATGGAAATTTCAACACACTGAGTAGATTTATTTTTACTTTCATACATGTGAAAATTAATTTTTTGCTTAAACTCCCCCTTTCAGTAAGTGGTGCTACATACCCCAATGAGACTGACCCATCATAAACACATCCTTGTTTCATTCTCCTGGTGGAATTCTGCTAAATGGAATAATCCATTTGTGAAACAGGTGAGGTAATAATGTGCAAAGTAGCTTGGAAGTAACATCCTTGCTGGCTTCATGACACTATTAGTTCTTCCAACAAATATCTCTCCTATACTCTAGAACCTTCATTAAATGTTCATTTTGTGTCTCAGTTTAATTTTTTCTCCCCATTTTGTGTCTTCCTTTAATTTTTTTCCCTCATCAGTTATTCATTCAGATAGTATGCAAACATAACTAGTACCATATTCAATCTGTCAACTTGATGAAAACTGGGGTTTTTTAATACTTCATCCAATGCCTAGCAACAACTCCATATCTACCAATGTCTCACACCATACTCCAAGTATTCATGCTCACACACAACGTACTTTTGTGGGTGTGTAACAAAATGAGAAACATTTATTAGACTCAAACACATTACATTAAATGCCACAGTGGGTTATGGTACTACTGAGATGGTTTAGGACACAATATCACCACATACAGTAACATGGACTCTGATAACAAGGAAACTACCATCTTGTAAATTATGGTACATTTCGAAGTTTCTCAATTTCAGTGAAAAAAACATGAATAAACAAACAAGGTTGTTAAATTCTGCATTAATTGCAACCTATTACATTACATACTCATGTTACTATCAATAAACAGTACTGCTTCAATGTTACTGTAATAGTAGTCAAAACATTGAACCCAAATAAATGTAGTGTCATTTTATACAGTTCTACAGTTGAAAAAATCTCTCCTGATCAAAGCTTACCAGGAACAAAGTGAAAGTGAGGAGGAGGCTATGAAGAGTGTGACAGATTTTTTATTTACAACATGGATTTTCGTTCATACCACCCAACTTTCCACAGTTTCTGACCGAAATGCAAAAATGCATTTAGGTTTAAATGGTGTTCTATTCCAAGTAATGTCATGATGTATGTACTTTCTCAACCAACTGTTACACTAGATCCTGTGCCTCTTTCTATCACAGCTACCTAGACAGAGTCTAGTTTTACTTAAACCTGTGACTTGCAGCAAAAAGGATAAGTTGAATAACATCACAACAGAAAACTATGAGACAAGATATAACCATTGAAAGATCACTAAAGTTGAAGATCCAAGACCTCTCACTTTAAGTATTTCTCAAGGAGGTAGGACTGGCACATAGGTTTCAGTGTCTTGTAAGTTGAAAGGTTTTGGTAAATGAGATGAGGACTGGTAAATGAGATGAGGACATGATTCGTGGAAGGCTGACCCTAAGTGCAAATCAGATATTATCCTGTAAATGGTCACATTTTGATGGATTTTGAGGAGAATTATAGCTAATTTTAATGTTTTCAATATTTTTTGCATCAAATATTCAATGGATACATTTTGATTTCACCCATACCCTTAACCTACCCTAAACTGTCTCATATGTTGCACTCACGAATCAACAATCTCCAGTATCATACAGTATTACCAACAAAAACAGAACCTTTGCGAGTTTGGAATCCAAATCAAACTGCAAACAGTGAAGTTCTTGAGCTGCTGTTTAAACTATATTAGTTGGTCTCCACTTTTTTATTCACATAACTCAATTTGAGTTTTAATTTCAAACATGCTAATGTTTCTAAGAGTCAATACACTTTCTATTCAAAATTTTATCTTGCCCTATAATCAAAACCCTCAAGGACAGAGTACTGTATGTTCAATCCTTTGGCTGAAGTTTCACATGACCTGCCAAGTGCACCCAGATGCAAAATTGATACAAGCAATCAAATAATGTAATTACAGAGATTGGTTTCTCATAATTACACACAATATAAGCAAAATGAGAGATTCTCAAAATAAACATGAAATGTTTGCTCACAGCAGAACCTTCAAACTAAAATGAAATTACATAATGCACATTAATTTTTTTTTCATGCCCATTATTCATGTTAGAATTTTGAACAATTTTAAAAACTAAAGTCACATGAACCTAATCAAGCATCACAAAACATAATTACAGTAATCTATATGGGCGAGGAAAGGTCTGAGTAGACTGATAGGCATTTAGTAATTTACATAATTTAGGAGAAAATTGGAGTGTCTAAAATTTTCCTTATCCAGACACAATCTCAGTTTATTGCTTTTGGAAGAGTGTAAAAGAACCCAATGAGTAATCAAAACGCTCTCAGAGAGGTACATACCAGCTATGTACTCTGCATTTTTTAACTTGCTGCCAATCAAAGAACTGTGCCAAATTAGGAATTTGTGTAGACTCCTACAAAAATTGTAGTCCAGTGTGGTGTAAGAGGAGACTGCCTTTCAGGACATCATCAATAGGCCTGCAGTCAAACAAGAAACTGGAGAGGCACCAGATGACTAGTTAGGGGAATTTCTTTTCTTTTTTGAATTTTTTATTATTTGGGGGTTTTCTTTTTCATTTTAGGTACTTGTGTATGTGTGTGTGCATGTGTGTGTGTGTGTAATTCTATACACCAGTACCCTGGTACATGAATGAAGCCTACATTATTTCATTTCCACGAAGTGTTAAAGGGCCAAACTTCTAACCCCAAACTACAATTTTGGTTACCCAGGTACCTAAATTCTCAATTGGCTCAGCTCTTTGATTGACAGCTAATTCAAAAAATGCAGAGTGCCAAAGCTTATATTACACAGCCTGAACGGTACTGAGAGTGTTTTGGATTATTGATATTCACCCTGAAGCAATAAACTGAGACTGTGTCTGGATGAGGATGAATTTCAGACAATTGTGGGAGGGGCTTCAGTAAGAAGGTTAGGAGAATTGGTACTGTTTGGGGTGAGAGAACTGGGCCTTTAATGTCACATCATAGCATGTATTTGGGGCACTTGATTGAACACTTCAAGACACAACCACTTTTGTGCTTTTTCAGGTTGTCCAATGGACAAGTAGGACTAGTTCAGTATATCAGCAAGAAATCACACTAAAATACTCTTGAGAAACAGTCACTAAAATACCATAGACAGAAATGGAACAATACAGAATAGAAAAATACAAAATGCAAAAGAAATTTCTGTTTTCTATGGCCAAGCCATGAAACACAATTGTATAACAAAAACAATTGTACATTTTTCAGACAACCTTTATTTGGATCCAGCCTGTTTGGATGGACATGCAACCTGACAATTTCCATCACAGTCAAGCCTATGAAGTTCTGGATAACGCCCCAGAATCCACGAATAGTTTGGAGCTAATAAGCCAGACTTTGTCCATCATTCTGGCAGAGTAATTACCTACCATACTTTGTGGGGTATATAAAAAAAAAAAATTTCAATTGGCAAAGGCATACATTACTAAAGGACAAAAGCTGTCGGCCAATTAAGACTTAAAAAAAACTTAAAGCTCAAAAACTTCCTCCTTTTCCTTTTTCAAGTCTCTTCCATAACATTTTAGCACCCAAGTATTAAATACTTGGGGTAGATCAAGCAGTGACTCCTGGAAAAATTCACAATTAAGTGAAAAAAAAACTGTCACATGATCCCAAGAGCCATTCATGAAACAGTTTAGTCTACTTACATTTATCAAAAGTGGGGTTACTAAAATTGCTCTTTTAAGTTAGTTAGACAGTGTTACACCTAAATTAATCTTGCTGGTGCCAATCACCTTTTTCCAGTTGTGGATCACTGAACATTTTCCTTAGTCTAGGCACAGGAGATGGGTTTTACAATCTTCCCCATTATAATGTAAAGAAGCCCTTTCTGAAATCAGCTACTACACCAAACAGTCTAAAACCCAACTTTTGTGTGGCAAGTCGAGTTTCTACTTGATGATCGCACAAGTTTATAGCCATTCCAGCCATAAAAACACTAAAAATTATTATAAAACTCAATAAGTTCTTGGGGTGATAATAAACTGGGGGTGCTAACATCCCGACTTAGTGCCTAAAGGTCAGGTTTTAGACTGTGTAGTTTAAAGCGATTTGAGTAAGGGCTATTTCATGTAATGATTCCCCTTCAACCTCACAGAGTTTAGGAATACAGTTTCTTTAGCAGGATATAACAAAACATTTCCGTAGGGCATTTGCTAGCTTTGCATTGCAACATAACAGAAAGAGCCCACTGCTAGGAAACATGCGCATGTCCCATTCTATCCAGTTTTTATAATTTTTAATATTTTGACATTTCTGAGCTTACCGTTACATGAGCCACTGTTTTCATTTTCTGGCATTCATAGCCTGACCTTGGTTTGGAACAAAACAACCAACCCAGGCACCAATCCACATACCACCTGTTCTTAAAGGGAATGCTTCCTCTTTCTACAGTGGTATCCATGGCAACAGGAAATGTCCCCAAACAGGGACACAAAAGAATATAATCCAACAAAACAAAGACTGAAAACACTAACCTTAGCTCGATACTTTGCATCTGTGGAAGCATTCAAGTCTATTACTGTAGTTTAACAACACTCCCCATAGCAATAATATGTCTTTGACTATGAATGAAACTGGACAGCAAGTGATGGTCTAATTTCAGTCAGCCATATAAATGGAGTCTATCACCTTTTAATCTTTCGGTTTCCTTCCTTACCTGTGTCATTGATGGACGTGCACTAAATTTTATATTGATTACTTCAGTTTCACTGAATATGAGGGTTTCAAATTACATTTAGACAATAAATGAAGACGATTCAAGGCTAATGGACCCCACTAAGGGCTGCCTACAGTCACACAAGTGCTGATCCGATTCGTCTATATTTGGCAAAATTCCATTCAAAAAGACTGAAGAGGGAGAGAGAGGAGAAGCTTGTGGAAGAGGCTGTTCCTTCAGCAATATTATGATGGCTTGCAGCATCTGTCCTCCTGACAAATCAAAATTGCCTACCAACATGGGGCCTTTTAACCCTTGTAAGTTTCTAACGTCCTGCTTTAACATGCAGGCCATTCTTGCCCCCACTGACTGAAATCCCCATCTCTGCCACTGTGGTGACATATTAACCATCTGATCATTCATGAAATTTGATTGCAAGGATTGTAAGGTTTTGTTTGTAGTCAATCAAAACATGAAGAAGCACACCACAAGTAATTAAGAACACACTAGTTTGTATACATCACCAAATCCTCACATTTTCTTTAAAAAGGTTTCACATTCATGTCTCCAAGTGCAGCAAACCTTTTATCAAGGTTCAGATTAGGATTACACAAAAGAAAAGGTTAACTTTGAGAAATATCATCACAGATTGTCTATTACTGTGGTCTCATGTACACCGCGCTAGAGGTAACACTGCGTTACCTCACGCTCGACTAACGTGGGACCGCGGGTTAACGCAGGGTGGGTGTTTAAATTTCGATCCACCTCAAATCGCAGGGTTAAGCAGGTTTAAACACCGTGTTTGTTTTAATCAAGCAAGGTCACAGGTGTTTATGGCACTAATGACAGCTATTTTCTTACATTTTACAGTAATCCGTAAATGAAATAATTGACCTCGTTACTATGGTAACACAACCCAATCAACGAAACACGGGGTATGTGAGAACACAGACTGGAAAACACAGGGTTAACCTGCGCTTTTGCCTGATTGTAAACACAAGGTAACACTGAGTGTCCCGCGGTACGTGAGACCAAGCCTTGTGTCTTTAATTCCTCATATTTTGGTTTGTAAGGTGACACATTCATGTCTCAGACATGTATCCCATATGCCCGATATATGTCTCAAGGTTTGGATTGAAGAGATAAGGTTAAGTAAGAGTTGAAAAGTCTCCAGGCTTATTATTTTGCATGATAGGCTGTAAGGATTAGGTAAGCTACATTCAGACATTCATGAATATACTGACCTTTCACAATAAGCAGAGCAGAACAATTACGGTCATTCAACTGACAATAAGATCAAGTAAAAGCTATCTGTGATTTTTTGTTGACTTTGTATATTGCCAAAAAATGCTAGGAAATTTTGGCACCTATATAGAGAAAACAAAATTCACATGAACATGACTGTACTGTACTTAAAAGACTGGTTCACCAATTTCCTAGAAGTGAACAGAATTAGTCAAAAGATGTTTTCACCTTCCTGTTTCAACCACCAAAACAGAATAGAAAAGCTTTCAAACAAGGAAAGACACTCAATACAAATTTGTGTGTAAGGGTTACCATGTCTGAAGGCTAAGCTTTATACTCTGGCAGGTTGCTATGTATTCCTACAAGCAAATTAAATGATACACATCAGTTCATCTGGTTTACACAAAGAGAAGTGCCTGCATACAGAGAATATCAACAAAAGTTGAAAGAGAAAACAGACCAACAAATGGTCCAGGGGGCTGGCTGTAACTCCGATAAATACAGTAGTTCCTGGAAGTTTCTATACTTTTACAGACCTGCAGAAAAAACTATTGCCATTGTAGTGATAAAAATACATGTGCTGCAGTGTACTGCTCTCAGAAAAACCAGAATGCAAAAATGCATTGAGGTTTCGATGATACATACATGCTCTTTTCAATAAAATGCTACATTCCTTGTTTTACTGGTGACCCAAAATAACCTTTGTCTCCACCTGTAAGTAACTGGATTTTCTTTTAACCAAAACATTTCTACATTCAAAAAGCCAAATTTCATACTGTGCCTTAAGATATTCTGCAAACAAGGTTTTCAGAGTTTGATGTCAGGTGATACCAGATAACCATTGACCTCCACCAAAAACAACAGGTACTGTACAGTACTTTCAACTCACCATAACACATCCACATACTAATTTGGAAATCCATCCAAGTTTCCTACCTTGAGATATCCCATTTTGAAAAGTTTTTCAAAGTTTGACCGATCATGACCCCAGATGTCCTTTCACCTCCACCAAAAAAACCTTATACAGACATCTTCTCACCATAATTCATTCACACACTAATTGTGAAATCCATCCACCTTTTGTACCTTGAACTATCCTAAACAAGTTTTTCTGAGTTTGACCCAAATGACCTTTGACCTCTACCAAAATCAATAGGGTTCTTCCTTACATCATATTGCATCAACATATCAAGTTTGAAATCAATCCAAGCTTCCTACCTTGAGATATAGTGTAAACAAGTAGTTCGGGGTTTAACCCCATGTGACCCCAAATGACCTTTGACCTCCACCAAAATTTATTGGGTTTTCCTTATATCATAACGCATCAACATATCAAGTTTGAAATGAATCAAAGTTTCCTGCCTTGAGATATAGTGTACACCAGGATTTCGGGATTTGACCCCATGTGACCCCAAATGACCTTTGACCTCCATGAAAATAAATCCAGTTCTTTCTTACATCAAAACACATCAACCTATCAAGATTGAAATAAATCCAAGTTTCCTTCCATGATGTATCATGTAAAAACAAGGATTTCAGGGTTTGACCCCATGTGACCCCAAATGACCTTTGACCTCCACGAAAATATATCAGGTTCTTTCTTACATCATAACGCATCAACATATCAAGTTTGAAGTTGATCCAAGTTTTCTACCATGAGATATCATGTAAACAAGGATTTCAGGGTTTGACCCCATGTGACCCCAAATGACCTTTGACCTCCACCAAAATCAAAAGGGTTCTTCCTTACATCATAACGCATCAACATATCACGTTTGAAGTTGATCCAAGTTTTCTACCATGAGATATCATGTAAACAAGGATTTCAGGGTTTGACCCCAGGTGACCCCAAATGACCTTTGATCTCCATGAAAATAAATCGAGTTCTTTCTTACATCAAAACACATCAACCTATCAAGATTGAAATAAATCCAAGTTTCCTTCCATGATGTATCATGTAAAAACAAGGATTTCAGGGTTTGACCCCATGTGACCCCAAATGACCTTTGACCTCCACGAAAATATATCAGGTTCTTTCTTACATCATAACGCATCAACATATCAAGTTTGAAGTTGATCCAAGTTTTCTACCATGAGATATCATGTAAACAAGGATTTCAGGGTTTGACCCCATGTGACCCCAAATGACCTTTGACCTCCACCAAAATCAAAAGGGTTCTTCCTTACATCATAACGCATCAACATATCACGTTTGAAGTTGATCCAAGTTTTCTACCATGAGATATCATGTAAACAAGGATTTCAGGGTTTGACCCCAGGTGACCCCAAATGACCTTTGACCTCCACCAAAATCAATAGGGTTCTTCCTTACATCATAACGCATCAACATATCAAGTTTGAAATTAATCCAAGTTTTCTACCATGAGATATCGTGTAAACAAGGATTTTGGTTTTTGACCCCACGTGACCCCAAATGACCTTTGACCTCCACCAAAATCGATAGGGTTCTTCCTTACATCATAACGCATCAATATATCAAGTTTGAAATTAATCCAAGTTTCTTGTCTTGAGATATTGTATAAAAAAGGATTTTGGTTTTTGACCCCTGTGACCTCAGATGACCTTTGACCTCAACCAAAATAAATAGGATTCTTCCTCTTAATATGGGGTACCTGTGTACCAAGTTTAAGAACTGTCAGATCTTCCCTTCTCAAGATATCGTGTAAACAAGCAAAGTGTCACAAACACACACACATATGCACATACACACATACATACACACACATACACACGCACATACACACATACATACACACACACAAGCCATCATGAATGCATAGGTTTCTCTTTTCATCGAAACCAATAAGGTACGATAGGAAAAACAGCACAATTGGCTAGTTAAACTACAATCTTAGACAAAACTATTGGAACACAACAGTTAAAGAGTTTTTCCCAGAATATATTTTCAAAATGTGATAAGTACATCTCCTTCAACAGTAAATGGTTAAGAGGAAATTTAGATCACAATGCTTAAAATTGAAAAAAGGAAAAGGACTTGTCTGATGTTTCTAAAGCAATTTTGGAAAAGTTTGGTGCTTGTATGAGCACTGTAGATAAACCAATGGAAAGGAATCTTTTGACATTTTGGCATTTCTCATGGTCATACTTCTCCCCTAATTTTCTTCTAACTGCTTCCCTTTAGTACATATTCTTATTCCTATGCCAGCTACAGTATGATGATACTTTTAAGCAAAAAAAAGTAATGCCACAAGCACCCCAGTCACACCTAACAAAAGTATGTATACATAGTAATTAAATGATTACACATTTGTGTGGTATGTATGACTGGGGCAGTTAAATGCAATATTTTGTTAAAGTTTTTAAGTTCTTTCAAGTTCAAATGACCTTACACACCAATGAGTCACAAAAAGTCACCTGCAAAATCTATTCATTTTATAGCAACATTTACAACAAAAAGCTATTTTGAGGAAGTTCCTGTCACTGCAAATGGTATCAAATGCCTGTAAAAATGGAAACATTGAAAATGTTTACATGAACACAAATACCACAAGTAATAAAAGGTGCTTTGGGAACAGAAATGGTTTCTAAGTTCCTTTCTGTCAATTTCACAGTTCGAACTACTTTGCATTTTAAATGCTCCTACACTCACAGCTATGATAGAAATATCTAAGGTGAAAAATTAATGGGAAACTTTACTGGGGGTTTTATACCACCAATCCCCCCCCCCCCACTGGTCCCCAGAGAAGCCAAACCAGCACTCGCTCAAGATGAATACAAGTCCTGCAGGCCTGGTCCCAACTCTTTCCTGGAGAAACTGCAAGCAGATGCTACACTGAACACCATCCTTCATAACACAGTTGCCAGAGAGAGGGCCAAAAAAAGACACAAAGACAAAAAGAAGCTTTGCCTGCAAAAGAGAATGCGGACGAGAGTGTAATCTAAGATAGCAGGAATAGGGGGGATTTTTTGAATTGAGGTACACTTTAAGACACTTTCATTCTCACAGTAGCTAACTTGTAGAACCTTGCCTTAAAGGGCCAATCCTCTCCCCCCAAACTACACTTTTGATAGGAGTGTACTGAAATTCTCCATTGGCTCAGCTCTTTGACAGTCTTTTCAAACAATGCAGAGTACCAAAGCTTTTATAACACAGCATGAACTGTCTGAGAGTTTTTTGTTAATAAGCATTGAGCTTTTCTATACTCTGCTCCAAGCAATCAACTGAGATTGTCTCTGGATGAGGATGAATTTCAGACAATTGTGGGAGGAGCTTAAGTAAGAAGGTTAAGAGAATTGGTACTGTTTGGGGTGAGAGAACAGGGCCTTTAAAGGCCTTGCCTCTGAATTCATCTGTTTCCAAAACCTTGGATCTAGCAATTAAACTTTGTGGTTTCCTACTGTATCAAAGTTATTATTCAGTAAACCTCTATTCACTTTCCACCATTTCCTCTCTCTCCACAAGGTTAACTTAAAGGATTAATCATGAGATTTGCTTCAATGGTTAACAATAGAATTAAATACTTTTGAGTTTAAATTGACTTCACTTTGCTGCAATTTCCCACATTACAGGTCTGTGAGTTCAATACAATGCTACAATTCTAGCAACACACTGGTTGTTTATGGTGTAGTACCACTTACACAGTATAACGGCTAAGAGTATATAAAACCATCAAAATGTGAGAGAAGTAGAAAAAGGTCATAAAGCCGATTTATACTTAAGAATTCACCCAACAGGACATGTTCTCATTCCACATCCCCAAAATGCGAAAAAGTTTTGCAAAGAAATTGAGAAAATATATTGCACATGACCTGTTGCCTCTTGAAAATGCAATAAAAATTATGCTGGATTCTGGATGATGTCACAAAATACCCTTATCTTAACTTGGTTAACTGGTTATTTCACAGGAAGGGAGTGAAATTTCCCACAATTCCCCCATGTTTTCATGTACAGAAATGGGAAATTTCCCTCCAATTGCCTAAATTTCCATCCCTGCAGATGGCAAAATTGTACTTGTATTCCTCGAACTTCAACTTTAAATTTTTCATAACTTAGTAATAAATGAGACTTATAGATCAAGAGCAGCTCACCCACCCCACCCCCTCCCCCACCCCTTCAAAAAAAATCTGATTTTGAAGAATCAGCTAAGTCTCACAATTTTCTTGCTTCTCTTCCAAATATCTTTTCATCAAATTTTAGGACTTCAATATTGCACACATTCAAGGTAAACCAAGCAGTTGCCTCTTTTAAATTTCAAAAATGTCACATGACTCTCACAAGCCAATCATGAAATTGGACAGTCTACTGTACTACTTCAAGTTTGGATGACTGCATTTTTCATTTCAACAAATCTAACCATAGTTCGATATTAAGGTCACTCTTTTTATTACACAATTTAGAGATACATACAGGGATGATGGATATAAGATTTCCCTCTTCTGCGGCAGCATCCTTTATCTCTTTCTTTTGTGAAACAATCTTACCATGGAAGATTTAAAAGAAAATACAGTAATCTGCATCCATCTGGTATTAAACAGGAAATTAAACCCAAACTACCATCTTCTACCACAGTAAGAAATAGTAAAATCTAATTCAACTTGACCCAGAAAATTGCACAGAGAATCAATGTCAATTTGACATTATACTTCTTCAAAGTGGAAATATTTTAGATCTTGGATATTCTTCCTCTAAGATGACACTTTAATGTAAAGATCACAACCGAAAAAGAGAGATAGTTGCCGTAAAATGTATACGAAAGGTTCTCAATAACAATAACGATAGTACTAAATATACACTGCATCAATTAAGACACTAAGGTCATACATATAGTATCAAGAGTGACCTGCAGTTAGGTGCCTGCAGCTGTTCAGCTAGGGTGGTGGGTAGGGGATCACATCCTGCCCTAAGGGAAGCGATTCCAATTTTGGTGGGAAACTTTTCAGCAAACATATCACCAAGACACACACATTGAAGAATTTACTATCTACAATCCTGGACAAAAATGATTGGACAAAACAAGCAAAACAAGCAATGAACAGATCACCATCCCCCAAATCCCCCGTTCAATGTGGCAGCCAACAAAGGCGTCCTGAAACTTCAACATTGATACAGGGAGCGGGTTTGTCCCATATCCTTTTGTTGAGGATTGTAGATACCTTGCTATCAACAATTGGCATGCAACAAACTGCTCTTCTGGGTGCCAACTGTACCTAATGTATTTAACTGAATATGAATGACTACTTCTGCCCTTCCACAATTATGCAGGTGTCCTATGCGCCCAGCAACTTTCCAGATGTGTAGCTCTGGGTTTTACGTTGCTGCCGCTCTCACATCCCATGGATAAATCCATAGAGGGTGTATGGCGCCCTCGACTGACAAGATTACCACTGTGTCATTTGTTTGGCAGAGGTTTGTAAGTTCAGGGGCTTGTTCCACAAAGAGTTATGCATGATCTTAAGTATGATATACTGCTGCCTTAAGTATGGTGAATCAAACTTAAGATTGTGCGTAACTCTTTGTGGAACAGCCCCCTGGTATAAATGGTTTCATTTTTGGAAAATCGAACCGTTAATAACTCACTCATAAAACATTTTTTTGCATCTAGGATATGGGGATTGTTACAGTTTGACCATCTGCCAATGATATGTGTGGAACACTTTAACAGGTTTGGAAAAATTTGGTGAACTACATGGACCAACTCAATGAGTCGCTTTAAACTTCCACCACATAAGGCATGTATTCACAACCAATAACATAGCCTCATTGCAGCTGTTTCTTACGACCTGTCAGTCCTTTCATGCATATACTGTCTGCACACTTTGGTTGCTACAGTAGCTCAGATACACAGTGACCTTTTCTCCTTCTGTAAATTGCATTAAATAGTTTTGGTTCATCTACAAGTGGCAACTTTTCACTAGTTTTGTAAGTTACTCTTTTCATTGTTTTTGGTCACAAACACAAGATACTGTAGCTTTGCAGTCACAATCAACAAGCTCTGTTTCTAATTAATTACCCCCAAATGACAGTTACGGAGTACTTTGTATTTCCATTCTGCAGATCAAATCATCATCTGTCACCTAGCTCCTGACGTTTATAATTTCCTTGAAGCACATTAACGTGTATATACGTCTTATCTCCCAGTTTGCACAATCAAAATCTTCCTTTCAATATTGCCTGCAGTTTTGCCACTATCAATATAATTGGATTGACAATAATGTTCAGCATCTCGCTACAAACACGGTTTTTGTAGTTATTTTAAACAGTAAGTTTAATACAATCTTCTGTACAAAAGTTGAAAGGTGACTCATTCAAAGAATGAACAGGACACAATTATATTGTTATTCACACTCCCATTCTAACTTTACATTCACAGTGTCGAATGCAATCTTTTGACATACTGCACATACCATGAAACCAGCAATCAATGACAGTTGTCTAATCATGTATATTCATGAACCCACTTTTGTTGTTCGGGGCGAAGTGAAGGTGCGCGGTGCTAGAACTTCTCCGAGTAGTGCTTGGAGCGCAGATAATATGCAATTTAGATGTAGCAAGGGGTAAGTATATGTCAGCGTCTTGTTTAGCAGGGCGCGCACCTCTTCCTCTAGAACCCAACTAAGTGCCGGATTTGTGGGGGTTGGAGCGGCTCGACCCCCACTCCCAGGGGGGTAAGGGGCCGTGAACTCCAGCTGGTACCCGAAGGTAACAACGCTTACCACCCACCGGTCCGGGCAGAATGCCTACCAGAGGCCGGCGAAGAGCTTCAACCTCCCCCTACCGCTGGGACCACGGGTAATATGCAATTTAGATGTAGCAAGGGGTAAGTATATGTCAGCGATGTGAATTGATTGGTTTAAATATTCATGAGTATTCATTATTGCACAATACAGTTTCAACCATCAGGCCTATGCTGTCCTGGTCTAAACAACGCTTTACACCATATTAGGTCAACATAGGACTTTGAGTGAAAGGACCTAAAGAGAAAACTTAAGAAAGAAGTGCAAAGAACTTTCAAACAACCACCGACCCCCGTGGGCTAGGGGTCATAGAATATGCCCACGGTATTTCCCGCTTGTCATAAGAGGTGACTAAAAGCAAAACAAAATTGCACTTGAACCATACTCGAAATAAATTTAAACTTTGAACTGTTTATCAAGTTGACTGACACCTTATGAAACATTCATGTTGGGGTCTCATTAAATCTCATCTAAATAACTAACTGAATATCTAATTAAACAACCACCAGTAAGCGAACACTACACCATGCTTTAAGCCTTCATCCTTCTACTTACTGCTTTAAAATGTCTTTTCTCTTTTTTCCTTCTTCCTACACTTCCTTTTTCCTTTTTTATTTCTTCTATTGTCCATTTGTCTCTTTTTTGTATTGTATTTATATTATGTACTTGGTCCCACTTCTCTTTAGGGTCACCAGTACAGATAATATCCTCTGTTCATCTAGTATCCTTATGTACATAATCTGCATCACTGAATTGTATAGTTAATTAGATGGAGCTTTTCAGCTCACTTTTGGTTTGAATCGAGCCGGCCAGGGCCTTTTTTCTACTACTTGAGGCTCATCGGTCTGTTTTGCCTCCCATGAAATGACTATAGGTACCATTTTTAAATTTTCAACCACTTTGTAAAACTTGAAAAATTAATTTGAATTGAATTGAGTCAAACTGGATGAGGGGTATTACAAATATTGATAAAAAGTAAGTAGAGGGCAATGTAGACTTGGAGTTAACAGTATTTCCATCCAAATAAAAGAGTCGCACACAATATTATTTTATAATTATTTGATGTTTCTAGGCCTTGCCTCCTTTCTTTCCAAAATTTAAACCCTGATCAAAATGTCTAGAAGAACATGGGTATTTAACTAACTATTCTTACAGACTAACTTAACTATTTACAATGAAAGAGAGAGAAAATCAAGCATAAAGTATGAGAAAAAAAACAATTCTGATTTGAGTTCGATCTATAAACGATCTACATAATATCTACTCCTATAAAGAAAGTACCATACCTCAGTCTACAAAATCTACTACAAGTTACCAACCATGACTGCATGTCAGTGGGCTGTCCAGACCAACAAAATAAAATAATGCAAATACCCAGAGTTTCATTTCATCTAACCTTCAGCTAAAAGTTTCTTTTGTTTTTGTCTTTTACAGAAAAAAAAAAATATTTATGTTACTGCCATGAGTAATATCTGTAAGTAACACCCACTTGTATTTAAACCACAGTATGAGGTGAAATCTTGGAAAAATGCAAAATTATTCAGCCCCAAAGGATGACTTATTATACATGCACCAGGAGTGTAAAACATGTGGGACCATACATGAAAACATGATAGACCCTGGATTATAATTTGAACTAAGGGTCCCCCACCCTTTTGGCAAGGGGTTTTTTTAATATATTTCCCAGGAGTTGTTAGGAGTACCTAAAGGAAAAGAGTTGCACTGACTGTGTTTGAAACAGAACTTTAACTTTTGATGTATTTGAAAATGTATTTAACTTTCAGTTATTCTAGTTAACACATGGGCAGCATCGGGGGGGAGGGGGAGGAGGAGGGAGGTAGGCAACCACCTCCCCTATATTTGCAAAAAAATTTTAAAAGAGAAGGAAAAGGAGGAGAAAAGAAGAAAAGGAGCACTTAACTCGTGCTCTTTCCCCCATATCAAAATACTCTGGCGTCACCCTGAATTGACACTGTGTAATGCATTTACTGTATGTTTGTGTACCATTAAATCTGATCTACTGTAACAAAGTGAAATAATGGTCAAGAGGGTCTTAGTTGTTGTCCTCTTGTCCAAAAAAAAACATGCAGGTGCAATGTTTGATTTTGCGATGGGAAGTGCTCGGGAAATAGTAACATGCAAGGAGTATTGCATTCAATTGTTCGTGGAGTATGGGCCTAAAATAGCATTTTCCATTAAGGTGTCTAGTGGGAGCTTGTTTGAATACTACTGTAAAACCCTTCCAACTAGTTTTTCACATATGTACAGTAACTAATATTATAGGCCTATCCCAAATATGACCAGCTTGGAAGGAAGAGAATTAATGCCAAACTTGAGTAGGAAATATATTCTGTATTTAATATGCTGATAAACATACTGGTTTATTTGTCTGCAGATTCACAATGTTTACTTCAAACACAGCAATAGGTCTGCCCCACCATTTGTTATCTAAAATTGACTGTGTGCAAATACTCTACTGTGCCTTTTCTGGCAAACACTTGAATGAGTTCAAGCAAAGTCCAACTTTCTGAACTTTGCACCCTTAATGCAACTTAAAATTGTCTCAATTCACAGCTTATTGTTTTGAAGTAAACAATAGGGACCATTAACCTATTGACCGATTGTAATGAACCATACTGTAGACCTACTGTATAGGTAGTACCTTTGGATGCCTACAGTATAAAACCACAACACGTACTGGCTACCAGGACTTGAGTTCTAAATTTTTGAGGTGTGCTTCAAATTACACCCCCCCCCCCCCCCGGGATTAAGGAGCGTGGAAGATGTGTTGTTGTTTAACTAAACAGGTTTAAATGTGCTCCTATTCTTCATCTAGGTATGCAAAAAAACTCACTCTTCACAGTAATTTGAGGCGAGTGATGGTGTGCGGTCACACCCACAAGCCTCAAAATTCAAGCCCTGCGCTAACCTGCTACTCGACAGACTAGTTTTCATTGACTGATGGAACCTCGGATAGAAGCCTAAATAACTTCTACAGACTATCAACTTTGAATGAACACATTCAACACAGCTGCTACAATGGTAAACAATAAAATGGTGCTGCTACTGTGCCTTTCTCTTCCATGGGGATCATGTCGTAAACATTTCTGAATAGCTCTTGTAATGTGCATATGCTGCAGAATTTCGAAACAACATGCAAAATGTCAAACTTCATCTAACCTGTCTTCAGGGAACCTTTCATTATGATTGCATACAAAGGATGTACAGTATATTAAAATTAAAATGTGAATCTTACAATACAGTGACAACAATAGTTTCACATGATTCTTAGCAGTCATTCATAAAAAAGGATAGCCTTCTACAGTATAATTCACTTTAGGATGACTACACTGGTACCTCCCCCCCCCCCACTTCCCTTTCACCGGCCAGCACAACAATTCTAACTGCCCTTTACAAGTTGGGTTACCACGGCGTTATTGGTTTGCCAGACAGTAAGGATGGGTATAAATGGTACACACAGGGTGATAGATAGGAGGTAGGTGAGAACCGAAATAGACAGTCTCTACACCTGCCTCCATCCCCTGATCCTACATTATATTGGACTACAAAGTGATCATGCTTACTTGAAGGTGTGCATTCTTTATCCTCTGTGTCATTGCCATTTGACCCATCTGTGATCCCCTGATCTGTGACCCCCACATCTGTCACGTCGTCTGCTGACTGCAGCCGTCTTCCAACATAGAGTCTGTCTGGCTCTGTTCTGTGTGCTGTGGGGTCATTCTTTTTCACTGTTGATGAAAAAATTCATGGAAGAAATTAAAATTACTGACAAGCATCAGTAGATGAACATTTGTAACAATATTCACCTGGTATACATGTAGATAAGAGTATAAATTTCAGTTTACACCTTTTACATTTAAAAGTCAGAAACAGCTCTCATCTACAGCCAGTTCTTCAAAAGAAAGCAAAGAGATGTGTGTACAGTAGAAAAAGGTGGCTACAATAAACCAGTAAAGCCACCTTCCATTACACTAGGCAATGAGGACACATTTCTCTATGTTAATCTAAGTGGCTCAAAACGTTTGAGAATAATGCACAATTAATGAATATCATGTAGCAAGCAGAAATAAATCTATGACATAAATTTGGTGGCTATACAGTACGGTACACCTTATGTGAAGTTAAAATCTGAGTCGAGCTGTTGGGGGCAATCTCAATCAGGAACAATGCTTGCAACAACCTGCCAGTTACTGTAGTGTACTGCAGTAAATGATATATTATCCATAATTTGTGAAACAGGTGAGGTAAATCATAGTGGCAAAGTACTAAGCAGATTTATTACTACATTTAAACTTGTGAAGAGCTGGATTTACTGTTAGCAATCACCAATACGTATGGCTCTAAACATACTTTGACCTCAATGAAAATTCCCAAGAAATTACAACTCCCAGGGGAATTTTCGCTCCTCTGAGCCAGAAGCAGTGCGCAAACCGTAGAGTCACATAAATGACAGCGCCCACTGCACTGGAACAAAACTATAGCTGAAGTGAAAACCAGTTGGGCCACAGGTACAGTACTTGTTGGGCCACAGGTACTGGTTGGCTCACAGGTTCTGGTTGAGAAACAGGTATAACTAAAGTCAATCAGGAATCTCAACGAATTCCTTACAGGTTAGGTTGGATGAAGTTTTACCGCCCAGTTTCCAACCTATTGGTTCAAGTCATGCCGGCCACAGCCTTTTTTCCAGTTGTGGCTGACTGGCTTATTTTCCCAACTCCATTGCTTATGTTGAGCACCAAGCACACTGGCAGTATGTTCCAATTTTAAAGACTTCAGTATGACACGACCAGGACTAGAGGGAAATAATAGTATTTGAATGCCTTGTTGGTGGGAAATGTTGCTAGTTTGGTGTATATAAAATCATGCAAAAATTGCTCATAATTTGATGTGTCTGTACTGTAGAAAAATCAATTTATTCTAGCACTTTGTTCCCTTCTGTGTGCCATCCAAAGTTGGTTCATATTATGACCAAATCATGTAGACAAACATGTCTCATTCATTGGTTGAATCACAAAGAAGTGACAAATTGCAAAATCAACTGTTTGATATAAATGACAATTATAACAATTTGAAGGACTGTCAAGGAACTTGATAGAAGTGAATCCATAGACAACTCCTAGTTCAAGTAGTACAACATGAACAAAATGCAACCAGCAACTACATTAATAGCAACACATAATATATCAATCAAATGCTATCTGTTTCAGAACGAGTGTTTGGTCTAACAGTAAGAGCATCCACGTGCACCTCTCATGCGAAAGGCCCTGGTTCGCTTTAGAGTCATACCAAAGAATCTAAGAAAGGAACCTACTGCCGTTGTGTGTGATGCTCCCTATAAGCAATGGAGCAGGGAAAACAAGCCAGTGAGCCACAACTGGAAAAAAAGCCGTGTCCAGCTCGACTTGAACCAATAGGTTGGAAACTGGGCCGTTAAACTACATTTAACTAACTGTTTCAAGCATGTAAGCAAAACATAATAATATGACGTGTGTAGGCAATGATACACTAGTTTATGTTGGATATTGGGACACCTGCATCAACCTCAGACTTTACGAAGAAAAGTAATATGTACTGCTTCAAAAAAAGTATTTAAAAGGTACCATGATGTCATACTACAGAAATAACCTTTCACACCTTCAGGCCCATAAATTATGTTCTGTATATTGTTGATTCAGTCTGAACCTTCATCTCATCTTGTCAATATTTGTCTGTGTTTTAACATAATATGCAGTAGTTGCTAAGAAACCCCATTGTTAATTTGCTAAGATGTATATTAGTCATCTTAGAGGGAAAAATTTTATAGTGTTTAAAATTTGGTATGAATTTTGCTGTTCTTGGACTTCTCTACCCACAAAATCTTTAAAGACAGGCCAATTTTTCATACACAAATTTCCCTACACAATTTTTCAATTGTATTGCAATTTGTCCATTTTGTGTAGCAAAATGCAATGCAAAATTTCAAATAAATCATCTGCTGCCCTTGTTGCAGGTTTGTGGGAATATGTATTTACAAAGAAATGAGACTTATGAGAGGCAATGTACAGTAGATTATCCTGTTCTGTTTTCATTTTGTCGGACTTTCAAGACCCATAATCCTCCGAGAAGCAAGCTTTGCAGCAGAAGGATAATGAGGACAAGCTGCATGTCAGCCAAGATGGCGGACATAGGGGACACAGTGTCAGAACTGCTCAGAGTTGCGTGAGAATAATGCAAATAAGATGTAGCAAAGGGTGGGTATATGTCAGCAAAGTGAATTATCCTGTTTTCATTTTGTCTTCAAACAAGCATCCATGGTGCCATATACAGTATATATCTGAATTTTGTGTGTACAAGACTGCCTTAGAACTCCCTGGTTTATTTGCAAACTATGAGCCAGAGTACGACTTACTTTCCATGTGGAGTTTTTGCAGAAAAGAAGGTAATACCTGTTTCTGCAGCTGACTTTGTCTTTTAGCCCTTCTGGGCTTCTCATACTGTAAGACAGGTGCCATATGTTGGCATCATATTCTACAACCCACTGGGAAGACCACTCTGATTCCATCTTTTTATCTTTTAATCCACCAGAATTACTTTTTTCCCTTTGTTGCATGAAATACTGTCTAATTCAAAAATTAGGGTTACTAGGAGCACTTTACACAAATTCCAACTTTTGCCATAACATAAAAGCATGTTCACATTGCTAGATAGTACGGTACCTGAAACCAGCAGAAAGTAAATATGTCAAGTTCTTCACGAAAACACAAGTATCCGAAAGTCAGAATTCTCTATATTTGAACTTAACCAATGAAGATCATTAGATCACTTATTCACCGAAGAAAGTACAACTCGAGGCCTTTCATTAATTTGCAAATCAGAGGAAGATTTGCCATGACCTCTAAATGCACAATTCACTGCATTTTACAGTTTTCGTAGAATCCACTTTAGTAGGTTGCAAGGCTGTAAAAGGCCACTGACAGTGATTGCTAGAAGAAGCTGAGCAGTTTGGAGACAAGGGTACCATTCTGAGGGGATCTCTTACTATAACATGAGATTTAGGGGCACAGTATTGATGGAATGAAAAATTTAATCCTTAAAGGGCAAGAGCAGTCCCTCCAACTTGGTGTTGTGTAGTAGACTGTTCTTTTTCATGATTGGCTCTTGAAAGTCACATGACAAAATTTTCCTCCTGAAATGTAAAATTTACCATAGAACATTCAATGTTCAAGTCCCAAAATATCATCACAGATACTGTGAAGAGAAATAAGCAGAAAATTGTGAGATTTAGTTACTGCTTCAAAACAAGTTTTGGGTGACTGCTTTTGCCCCTAAAGGGGGCAAAGTTCACATTCTTCAAGAATCATGCACTTTTGTCATCCATAACCTCACTTATTTTGTCAGAGAGCATAATTATGACTACAATGACAAACTGTTGTCATCTTACTGCCCCAAAATGCTCTTACAACCAGCTCAAACTATTACAAGTTTATCTGTCATAAAATACATAGTAGTCATAATATTGATTGACAATCTAGAAAGTGCACAACAAACAGAGTTCCATTCATGTTACCAGCATCTTTCCAATCTTGATATCTGGTTACATTCACAGCCTGTGTTGTATTCAATTGCATGTCAACAATGCAGGTGTAGTTGACTATTATCACACACTATTAAAACTTAGCTGTATTAAGAAACAGACAGAAACAATGTTGCTGTGCTCAGCTTATCCTAGACGTGTACAAAAAGAAAATGATCTATTTCTCAGTCTTTAGATTAAGGGGCCAAACCTCTCGCCCCAAACTACAGTTTTGGTATGGGCATACCAAAATTCTCAATTGGCTCAGCTCTTTGACTGACAGCTACTATCAAACAATGCAGAATACCAAAGCTTATATTACACAGCATGAACAGTACTGAGAGTGTTTTGATTATGTGCACTGAGTTTTTCTATACTCACCTTGAAGCAATAAACTGAAATTGTATTTGGATGAGGATGAATTTTAAACAATTGTGGGGGGGGGCTCAAGTAAGAAGGTTATGAGGATTGGTACTGTTTGGGGTGAGAGACCCGGGCCTTTAAGGTAATGTGTGGCATCTGTTCATTTTCACAATACAGTAGCTTTGAAAATGCATGCATCAGACCTCCAGGTGAAAAAGATCTTTAAAAAGCCTTCCCAAAGCACAAAATTCTTCCACTGGGAAGGTCAGGATGTAATTTTGAAAGATGCTTGGTTTCTTTTGCACAATAAACATGTAATGGTAAAAACATGTTGAAAATGTGACTTTCTTCCTGGGAAAAAAACACTTCCCCCAACCATGCTAAAAGTAGTTGAGTACACTTTTCAACTTTTTATATAATGGCAGAAAGAGATGAGTCTTTATTCCACTTCCCATAATCAAATGTTGCTTACACACATTGTAAAAAAAAATTATGCGGAATGATTGCAAGCATACTACACCACACTGCCATCTGTCCGGAACCTTTGAAGATGTTAGCTTTACTCTGGGACTGACAGAAAATAATGCACAGATTCCAATTACTGTACCTAATATCACATTGGGTCAGACCATCGGTTTACGTTTTGACTTGATAAAATGGTTTGGCAAAAGGAATCACAGAAAGAATCAATAAAATATACAAGTTTTGCATAATGGCATTAATACTGTTTGTTCATCATGTATGGATGGGATAAAATGTTATTGATTAGTGCTATTTATAGGCTAAGTAGCAAAGCTCTCATTGATTATGAGGACCCTTGAATTTTAAGTGGTAATAGAAACTAATTTAATGCCACAGATTTAATTAATCCATGCAGTTTGTCTAAAACAAATTCACACACCAAATGGGTTTTGAATATTTGCAATAAATTTCAACAGGATTGAAAACAGAGTATTGGTGCAATCACTTTGTAGGTAGAGCAAATTTCAATAGCACCTACCAGGCATACAGTCAGGGAAAAATTTATCCAGTATCGCAGCGCAATTTGCTACACAAAAAGGCAAAGTTGCTACACAAATGAAAAATTGTGTAGCAATTTTTTGTGTGCATAACCCTTGCATTTCCACAAACAAATTACGAAAGACCTCAAAAATCTTCAAAACTGCTACGCAAAATTTGAATGCTAAATTATTACCTGTACAGTATGTCTACCTTTCAGATATAAATCACCCAAGTCTTGGATGTTCACCTGGAAATAACCTGCATAGCTGGCTATGTACTCGTATTTAATAAGTGAGAAACTCTAAAGTAGTTTATTAAGCCAATATTCCAATATAAGTTTAAAAGCGATCTCTACTCTGCAGGGTGTCTCAGCGATGAAGCAGCCCTCCAGTTTTAAGATGCATCCACATTTTCCTCATACTGTGATTCGTCTACCACAGCTATTCGTCATACCCGCACAATAGAATCTACAGTAGATTTCCATGTAAGTTGGAAATCAAATGCAGGCCTATTGCTAAGTTGATTAAGAATAGGACAGTCCATTTCAAAGAAAATGCATGCACCACAGCTATCTATTACACCAGTCAAAAGTCATTTGTAAAGGATGCTGAAAAAGCAAGAGCATTTCTTTCAAAGGGTCTATGAGTTAATTAATACTGCAGGAACTATAGTCAAGGGACATCTCAGTGACCCCCTCCTCTTAGAAGTCTGTGAGCTAAAAAAAAGGATTTCTAGGTAATCTTTCAGGGTTCTGAGCTTCTGCAACAATTCTTCAAGTATCTCATTTATACTGGCTTCTGACAGCATTGATATGATTTTACTTGAAGAATATGGTGCCTGTACAGTATATATACCTAAGACATGAACAGATACATGTTAGTGTGCACTAAACATACAGTACTGAACTAGTAGAGAGGCATTCAATTATGAATGTGGTTTCCTGAAATAGCTATGAAATACCAATATACCAATGAGTAGCACGTATGACACTTAGCGTGAACCAGATGGTTTCGGCAGGAGGACGATAGTGTCTTCAGACTGCAAAGCCCTCCAAGAAGGAAACATGTGGAAGGCAAATGAGGACAATCTTTACTCCAAGTTGGGGGACATTGGGGGTGCAGTGCTAAAACAATCCCAGGCAGAGCACAAAGTGCTAATAAAGCAAATTAGATGTAGCATGGGTGAAAATAAATGTCTATGTAGTGAATATGTCTGTACAAAATACAAAATTTCAAATCAAAGATTCTTCTAGAGCACCATCTGGTTGAGGATACTGTAAGTTCAGTTCACAATGGTAAATTCAACACAAGTGCTACTGTACACAAGTGATATTAACACAATGTAAATGTTGTATCCTGCAATACTGTACCAGGACTAATTTGTTGTGTATTGAAGCTTGGCAACAGGAACATCAGAACAGAATACTGTATTTTGTGACAGGTATGTATACATTAAAACAGTTTATTGGAAATAAAGCCTTACTGTACCTCGGTCTAAGCAAACTAGACACTTGAATCAGTACCATACAACTTAGTAGCAACATGTTAGGGTCATGACTCTGCTGTGCTTCTGCCTTTCAATTCCTTTTCTAAGTTAGTTGGCTACTGTAGATGGAGTTTTACAGCCCAGTTTCCAAACAATTGGTTCAAGTCAAGCCGGCCACTGGTTCACTGGCTTAATTTTTTTCCTTCTCCATTGCTTATGCTGAGTGTCACACATAATGGCAGTAGGTTCAATTTTTAAGACTTCTGTATGATGGACCAGGACTAAAACAATCATCCAAAACAAGATGGAGACACACAAGATTTTCTAGTTAACTACACAATGCTGACAAATAGTTAAAAGAAGGGTTTAAGGTCACAACAGGATCTGGTATGTTAGAGGAGTACTTATTCTGAGCTTCTTGGTGAAATTTGCATTGAAATCCAATGTTTGGTTCTCAAGATGTGAGCACGTAAAGTTTTCACATTTTCAACAAAAAGTAAACTTGAAGCAGGCACATATGACATCACATCCCCACATTCATGGGCAGTCTTTTGTTTTTCTTTAAACTTTGGACTGGATTTTCTCCGCAACAATCCCATATTGCTAAAATGTGATTGCATAAGTAGCGTGAGAATTTTATAAGCTTTGCATCGCTCACAGGGAGGTCATACTCCTGTTAACTTCAAGATCAACACAACAGTCTGATAAAACAAAGGGAGACAAAGCATTTCTTGTCAATGTGAGGAAGTGATATACGCTCTGCTGCCCTCAAACTCACTTTTGAACACAAATCTACTCACTTCATTTACTGATATCTCGAGAAATGCATGTCTGATTTGAATGGGACTTTCACCAGACTGTGTAGATTTGGTTCCTTTTTCACATATGAAAATTAAATTTTTACTTTAAACTTCCCCTTTCAACTTCATTGGGTACCACAGTTTTGTGGTAAAAACATGTATTTTGAAGGAAAGTTGGTGAATGAATAACCACGGAAATATGCTGCCAGACACTGCTTTGAAATTTTGTATGTCAGCACCCTCCTCAAAAATGTTCAATTTGAGGTTGTTGGTGTATGAGTCTCTATGGCAACTATGCCAATTTAGTAGCAATCTCTTTTTATGAAATATAATTCACATTGATTCAACACCTTGGCCACAGTTTTGTAAATACATCTTCATATGACTTTCTTCTGAATCCCTGTTGAAATCTCACTGCATTTTAAAAGGGCAGCATTGTTCTCACCTCACCTTTCATTTCTACCTCTTTGAAATCATCCAACAGTCCTTACTGATCCCATTTCTGAGCTTTGGAAGTTGTAAGCTGTAAACCCATGAAACTGTAGAAGCTTGGTAACAACTGGAAAGATATGCTACTGCTGACCCAAAATTTACCCAAAACCTACCTTGTTTTGTGAACTTATTGGCCCTACTTACCTCACCTATAACTACTTTTGGACAGTTCATCTACTGTTGATCACTGGCTTTTAAATCCTTGACTTGTCGCACTATGTCACTCCCTACTGCCAGCTATCCTTACTTGCCCTTGAATACAGGTATTGTAAGCAAGTATGAGCATTATAGGTTTTTTTAAACCAATTGGTTAGAAACTGAGCCATAAAATCTCTAACCCTCCCTGGATTGGGAAACTACAAGCCCTAATATTTACCTCCTTTTCACATATGTAATCCCCACTTACCCGCAACTAACCCTGTTAAACCTATAGCACCAAGAATGAGGGCCCCCTTGATTTCTCATCGAGGAGGAAGTTTTGAACCATCCTCTTTTCACTTGCCACCAGACTGGTGTTCACCCAAATGTTTCACCCTCAAGAGGTTAGTAGAGGGGCGATGCAGATCCTACTATAACCTAACTTACCCACTTCAGAAGGACCCACCAATTTTCTATAAAGGTACCATTGCTAATCCTCTTTAGATGACCAAAATTGCACGTTTTGGTATTTTTATTCACTGCACACAATCTCTGCAGTTTCCTAGGGCCCACTACTAAAATTTAGCTCTACAAGAACCATCCTGAATGTTGGCAAAGGGCCTCATTTTCGCCTCTCCCATGTCCCTCAAAATGACATTTAGGACTCTTCCCTGAAATGCAGGTGTTGCTGAGTAACCACTGTCTTCATACCATGTTCCTCTACACAGTACACTTTTGTGGTTTCTTTCTCATTGGTTAGAGCGTGTAATGGCCTAGATGTCTTATAGCCAAGGACAGTCTCTTTGAAAACAACACACCTGGGAATATCTAACCCATTAGGTTGATTGCAAAAGCTATCATCCATAACCTCATACCTAAAACCCTTCCATCAACCTTAATTTGCATTTAAGTTTACCTCTGTAATCACAAGTTTAATCAAAGAACCAGTCAACCTTTGAATTTTTTTTAAATCCCGAACAAAATTCTTCTTGCCTCTTGCATATTTACACTCTAGGCTAAGAAACTTGGCATCTTCTGCTAGCCATAAAAAAGTGCATAGACTTCAGATTTAAACCATGATAAGTTGAACAGTGCCTGGAAAGTCACTGCAGTGGCTGCCCTTGGCATACTGTAATGCTGGCATGGGGACATTCTAGAGCTTCAATACAGTGTAAGACAATTGAAAGAACAGTTCTTCCTATTACAAGCAGAATCACCCAAATTTGAAATTGTATGGTAGTGCGCAATCAGACCCTTGTTCTTGTTCAGGTTGTCCGGAGAACAACAAATCAAAGAAGAGCTGAGAGTCCTGGGGCCCATTCCACAAAGACTTATGTGCAATCTTAAGTTTGATTCCCCATACTAAAATCAACAGTAAATCATACTTAAAATGTGTGTAACTCTTTGTGGAACAGGCCCCGGCTCAAACTCATGTAGTACCTTCCAAATGTGTTAGAAAAACCTTGATGGCTACGGTACTGCACTTTTCCATAGACCGTGGTCTCACAATCTCCGCGCTCAAAGTAAAACGTGTCACACCATGCACAAGTAACGAGACAGGGTTAACAAGGTGTCGGTGTTTAAGTTTTGATACACCTCTTAACTCAGGGTTCTGCGGTTTTGAACATTATTTTAATAACCATGCAAGGTGTTGATGGAGCTACAGGTAATCACCAATTTTCTCTAACATTTTATAGTAATTGGTATGTGAAATATTTGACCTCTTTACTATGGTAACAGTACCTAATCAACCAAACTCGGGGTACATGAACACACATTGGAAAGCATGGTGTTAACCTGAGGAAGTCCTTTTGTTAATAGGTAGTAACACCGTAACACCAACCATTGTGGAATACATGAGAACAAGCCTATACAGTATGACAGTTCTTTATCAATTACAGCTTTTAATAGTGAAGAAAAACTTTTTTGAGAAAAGTGGGTGAATTATTTTATTCAAAGTTGTGACTTATGTATCAGCAGATTGGCAGTGGGAAAGAACATTTTCACCTTCTGAGTGATGAAAACGTAGCATTTTGCTGATTTCAACAGCAATTAAGCCTGCTGTTGTGTAAATTATGAGTTTTGGTTGTCTGCAGATATTTCTGGTTGTCTCCCCCCCACCTTCCCGGTAGGTGTGTTCATGAGGGACAATACTTACATCCAGCCATCTAATCTTGGACTTGCCAGAAGGCTTGGGTTTCTCCCTTGGTAATGGCTTACAAAGGTTGGGCAGGTGCCAGTCTTGCTAGAAATCTTAAGAAGGCCAAACTGTCTCCTCCTGCCTCTTAATTAAACCCTTGCCCAAACTTGCAATTTAGATGTAGCAAGCAAACCATGTCAGCTACATTAACTGGTAAAACTATTAAATATGTTCACTGCGCAGCATGACCCAAAACATTTTGAAGATGAAATTTCCTCAAATTGTGAAACTCCAAAACACAACTGCCCAGAGCTATGACGGAATGGAAAGTTTATTTAAAATAATGTGTTCTCAGACTGAAATGTAAAATTCCCAATTAAAGGACACATTCAAATTTAACTGCTAATGACTTTTTCATTGCTGAGCTTCCCCTGCAGTTTAACTTCTGATCCCTCTGAGACAATTCAAATTGCATTTATAGATAAGTGCAATTAAGCTAGAGCTTTGTGGCAAATTTTTACTGCTCTCTTTATAGACTACAGTGCAAATTTCAACAATTTCAAGGGAGGGACTTTTGAAAATTTCAAAAAAGGGCAACAGAAGTTTTCCTTTAAAAATTGCAAAGAACTGAACGCATACATTGACCATTCACATGTTTTCAGCAGGATGGTAAATTTTCGGAGCTTGCACTTGGAAAAGAATTGTATGAAGGGTTGCCATCAAGAGTCAAGGGAGATTTGACCTTTTTCCAAAAGGAGAGTAAGCCTTCCCTTTTCATTTCAAAAAAAAAAATGTCAGTATTTTGGTTTCTCATTAAAGATAAGGACTTTTGCAGCAATGTGTGAATTAAATAGCCTTTAAATCAAAACCCCTCAAATTGCAGGTTTTAGGGGCCATACGGCAAGATGTAGCCCCTAAACCTACCAGCATCTGTATTTTGGGCCAAGGGAAGCATTAATTTGGATCAACTTGAGGTTTCACAGTAATAAATCACCTTCCCCTGTTTTTTAACTTCCTGGCTAAATCCTTGCTACAGGTATGTGTCACTAACAAATTCAAAGACCATGCCCCCAACAAAATTACAGTCACCCCAAAATTAAACCATATTTTCTCCTACAGACTGCAGATTCAAATTATAAATGGCTTTTTTGCAAATTACATGACAGTATATCTGGAACTGATTTTGGAACTAATTTTTTCGATTGACCCCTAATTTAATTTTTATTGCCTTTACCCAAAACCTACCTTGTTTTGTGAACTTATTGGCCCTACTTACCTCACCTATAACTACTTTTGGACAGTTCATCTTTTGGACTGATCACTGGCTATTAAATCCTTGACTTGTCGCACTATGTCATTCCCTACTGCCAGCTATCCTTACTTGCTCTTGAATACAGGTATTGTAAGCAAGTATGAGAATAATAGGTTTTTTTAAACCAATTGGTTAAAAACTGAGCCATAAAATCTCTAACCCTCCCTGGATTGGGAAACTACGAGCCCTAATATTTACCTCCTTTTCACATATGTAATCCCCACTTACCCACAACTGACCTATAGCACCAAGAATAAGGGCCCCCTTGATTTCTCATCAAGGAGGAAGTTTTCAACCATCCTCTTTTCACTTGCCACCAGACTGGTGTTCACCCAAATGTTTTGCCCTCAAGAGGTTAGTAGATGGGCAATGCAGATCCTACTATAACCTAACTTACCCACTTCAGAAGGACCCACCAATTTTCTATAAAGGTACCATTGCTAATCCTCTTTAGATGACCAAAATTGCATGTTTTGGTATTTTTATTCACTGCACGCAATCTCTGCAGTTTCCTGCTGGGCCCACTTCTAAAATTTAGCTCTACAAGAACTATCCTGAATGTTGGCAAAGGGCCTCATTTTCACCTCTCCCATGTCCCTCAAAATGACATTTAGGACTCTTCCCTGAAATGCAGGTGTTGCTGCTGTTTTCATACCATGTTCCTCTACAGAGTACACTTTTGTGGTTTCTTTCTCTTTGGTTAGAGCGTGTAATGGCCTAGATGTCTTATAGCCAAGGACAGTCTCTTTGAAAACAACACACCTGGGAATATCTAACCCATTAGGTTGATTGCAAAAGCTATCATCCATAACCTCATACCTAAAACCCTTCCATCAACCTTAATTTGCATTTACATTTACCTCTGTAATCACAAGTTTAATCAAAGAACCAGTCAACCTTTGAATTTTTTTTAAATCCTGAACAAAATCCTTCTTGCCTCTTGCATATTTACACTCTAGGCTAAGAAACTTGGCATCTTCTGCTAGCCATAAAAAAGTGCATAGACTTCAGATTTAAACCATGATAAGTTGAACAGTGCCTGGAAAGTCACTGCAGTGGCTGCCCTTGACACACTGTAATGCTGGCATGGGGACATTCTAGAGCTTCAATACACTGTAAGACAATTGAAAGAACAGTTCTTCCTATTACAAGCAGAATCACCCAAATTTGAAATTGTATGGTAGTGCGCAATCAGACCCTTGTTCTCGTTCAGGTTGTCCTGAGAACAACAAATCAAAGAAGAGCTGAGAGTCCTGGGGCCCATTCCACAAAGACTTATGCGCAATCTTAAGTTTGATTCCCCATACTAAAATCAACAGTAAATCATACTTAAAATTGTGTGTAACTCTTTGTGGAACAGGCCCCTGCTCAAACTCATGTAGTACCTTCCAAATGTGTTAGAAAAACCTTGATGGCTACGGTACTGCACTTTTTCATAGACCGTGGTCTCACAATCTCCGCGCTCAAAGTAAAACGTGTCACATCACACACAAGTAACGAGACAGGGTTAACAAGGTGTCGGTGTTTAAGTTTTGATACACCTCTTAACTCAGGGTTCTGCGGTTTTGAACATTATTTAAACCATGCAAGGTGTTGATGGAGCTACAGGTATTCACCAATTTTCTCTAACATTTTATAGTAATTGGTACGTGAAATATTTGACCTCTTTACTATGGTAACAGTACCTAATCAACCAAACTCGGGGTACATGAACACACATTGGAAAGCATGGTGTTAACCTGAGGAAGTCCTTTTGTAAATAGGTAGTAACACCGTAACACCAACCATCGTGGAATACATGAGAACAAGCCTATACAGTATGACAGTTCTTTATCAATTACAGCTTTAGTGAAGAAAAACTTTTTTGAGAAAAGTGGGTGAATTATTTTATTGAAAGTTGTGACTTATGTATCAGCAGATTGGCAGTGGGAAAGAACATTTTCACCTTCTGAGTGATGAAAACGTAGCATTTTGCTGATTTCAACAGTAATTAAGCCTGCTGTTGTGTAAATTATGAGTTTTGGTTGTCTGCAGATATTTCTGGTTGTCTCCCCCCCCCCCCCCCACCTTCCCGGTGGGTGTGTTCATGAGGGACAATACTTACATCCAGCCATCTAGTCTTGGACTTGCCAGAAGGCTTGGGTTTCTCCCTTGGTAATGGCTTGCAAAGGTTGGGCAGGTGCCAGTCTTGCTAGAAATCTTAAGAAGGCCAAACTGTCTCCTCCTGCCTATTAATTAAACCCTTGCCCAAACTTGCAATTTAGATGTAGCAAGCAAACCATGTCAGCTACATTAATTGGTAAAACTATTAAATATGTTCACTGCGCAGCATGACCCAAAACATTTTGAAGTTGAAAATTTCCTCAAATTGTGAAACTCCAAAACACAACTGCCCAGAGCTATGACAGAATGAAAAGTTTATTTAAGATAATGTGTTCTCAGACTGAAATGTAAAATTCCCAATTAAAGGACACATTCAAATTTAACTGCTAATGACTTTTTCATTGCTGAGCTTCCCCTGCAGTTTAACTTCTGATCCCTCTGAGACAATTCAAATTGCATTTATAGATAAGTGCAATTAAGCTAGAGCTTTGTGGCAAATTTTTACTGCTCTCTTTATAGGCTACAGTGCAAATTTCAACACTTTCAAGGGAGGGACTTTTGAAAATTTCAAAAAAGGGCAACAGAAGTTTTCCTTTAAAAATTGCAAAGAACTGAATGCATACATTGACCATTCACATGTTTTCAGCAGGATGGTAAATTTTCGGAACTTGCACTTGGAAAAGAATTGTATGAAGGGTTTCCATCAAGAGTCAAGGGAGATTGACCTTTTTCCAAAAGGAGAGTAAGCCTTCCCTTTTCATTTCAAAAAAAAAAAATGTCAGTATTTTGGTTTCTCATTAAAGATAAGGACTTTTGCAGCAATGTGTGAATTAAATAGCCTTTAAATCAAAACCCCTCAAATTGCAGGTTTTAGGGGCCATGCGGCAAGATGTAGCCCCTAAACCTACCAGCATCTGTATTTTGGGCCAAGGGAAGCATTAATTTGGATCAACTTGAGGTTTCACAGTAATAAATCCCCCTCCCCTGTTTTTTAACTTCCTGGCTAAATCCTTGCTACAGGTATGTGTCACTAACAAATTCAAAGACCATGCCCCCAACAAAATTACAGTCACCCCAAAATTAAACCATATTTTCTCCTACAGACTGCAGATTCAAATTATAAATGGCTTTTTTGCAAATTACATGACAGTATATTTGGAACTGATTTTGGAACTAATTTTTTCGATTGACCCCTAATTTAATTTTTATTGCCTTTAGAAGGCCACTATTACATTTTAAAATATCATGGAAAATATATGCACTTGTAAGAAAAAATGAAGTTGTTCCATTTAGTAAATTTTGAAATGTTTAGGGCAATTACTGTTCATACCCTTTAATTCAAGAGAGAACATGAAATTTGTGTAATTGGAGGAAATTATTTTTTTGATTACTACCTTTTTGTACCATGCACTTCCTGTGATTTAAAAATCAACCTACTTTTAACATATCACCTTTAATACAATAATACAATAGACCTCCCAATCAAAGATAACAAACTTGGCAAATGCTGCTGTGTACACATAACATACATACATAAATTGCATTGTGCAAACACCCACGATATTGTCTACATTAGAAATCTTCACATCGACCCAGTATCAATGAGCACAACACTTTACACAGTGTATACATGCCGAAAATTCCTACCCAATTCTTTGCATTCCGATACCTTGCTGAAGGAGCTGGTACCTTTTCACTATAAGTTGTACAAATGAGTAGAGACCACGTGAACACAGCATGTACTGTCTTGCTGAACTTGTTACGGTATAAAGCTATGAAGCTGCACATGACTCTGAAGAGGACTAAAGTAATTTCTCCTTTCAAACTGAGTACCTTTATATTACAAGGCTAAGATTTCAAATGCACAAATTTTTATGATGCACATACAGCATCATGGTTCATATCGTGATCTTACATAAACAAAGGCGTCATTACAAGAACAATGATGAATAATGAACCATGAGGTCATTGACCTTTTACAGGGTTAAAGTCCAACAGCCCTGCATCAAAGATCTTTAAATGCTGTGCAAGTGACCGACCTGATATTAAAACATGGAGCATCTAAAGAGGTCGGTGATTCTGTGTGCCTAATATTAAAGGGCATTTGAAGAGCAGTCCCCAACAACTTGAAGTATGGCAGTGTAGTAAACTGTCCTGTTTCATAATTGGCTCAAGGTTGAGAATCATGCGGCAATATTATTTCTTCCCCTTGAATGTCAAATTTACTGGGAGTAACTGCTTAGTTTACCTTGTACAGTACATGCAATATTAAAGTCGTAAAATGTTATGAAAGATACTTTAAAGAGTTATAATGAGGAAAATTGTGAAATTTAGCTACAGTTCCGAAATAAGTTTGAAGACTTTTAGAACAAGAAGATAACCACGCAGGGGCACAATAAGTGATGACAAAAAAAAAACAGAAAACCTAAATGAAATCTGAATTTGGCCATTATGTACAAATAAAAAGGGTCTTAATTAGAAAGTTAACTGACACAGCAGAGGAAGGGGGCATGCTCACATTGATCTCAAATAAACTACTTGTTCTGAGAAATATACAACAATTACTATACAAGTGACTTGAGGTTTAAAGGGCCAAACCTCTCACCTCAAATTACAATTTTGGTACAGGGGTACCAAAATTCTCAATTGACTCAGCTCTTTGATTGACAGCTAATTTAAACAATGCAGAGTACCAAAGCTTATATTACACAGCATAAACGGTACTGACGGTGTTTTGATTATATAAATTGAGTTTTTCTTAACTCACTTTGAAGCAATAAGTTGAGTTTGTACCTGGATGAGGATGAATTTCAGACAATTGTGGGAGGGGCTTCAGTAAGATGGTTAGGAGAATTGGTACTGTCTGGGGTGAGAGAACTGGGCCTTGAAGATGCCCACCATGAAAACCTAGATCTTATTTCCAATACCATCATTTCCATCTTTTTGACAAGATATCCATCCCCTCTTCCTTCCAGATAGTGCAGTTTAAGCAAAATGAAATACCGTATCCAGCCACTTGACCAGGCAAATGGATATCCCAGACAATTAAAGCATGATGTAAATAACTCTATGATGGGTCACAGATCAATCAAAATACACTCAGTGAAGTCAGGCAAAGCATGAAGAACCTGGTTTGTTTCAAAAACTTGAAACTCCAACCAATAGGATCATCAGTGTCAATTTCTTTGCTATTGGATATAATCTACTGCATTCTCCTCAGTGATAAGCATCAATATCCAGAACATGATACAACTACACAAGGTACAACACTCATCTAACAAGGATGAGTGCCTTGGGGATAACTGCAGCCAGCAATTGACCTAAAAAATGCCACATCAGTTGGGAAAGCAGATCTCTGTCAAGTTGCTGAGGTTGATCCAATTAAAATCTGGACAATAAGTAACCATTTCTGCATGGCATAAAAGCTGGTGATTTTCTGGAAAGTGGATGTAGATGTCAACTGTTAAAGGGGGTGGAAAGCATTTGTTTTAAAGTTTGTCAATATCAGAACATATGAAGTTACTGTTTTATAACTCAATTCTTGTAACCTTCCAGCCTAATAATGAAGGGATCATGGTTTTTTCCAGTAGTATCTCACCAAATAGGTTTTTCGTCATCTTATGCAGAGCATCAGCAGTGGGTTCCATTTTTAAAGTCTTTAGAGCCTTTTGCCACCTGGTCATTGGAGTGTAGATGCCATAGAATAGCATGTTTTCTTATTAACTGCAAGTAGCTTTTAACTATACACATAAAAGTAACTTGGAGTTAATCACTGCATGGCCATTCTACGGATCATAGGGTCAAGGATGACGGCCAAAATGTCCAAAAACTTCCATCTGGGAGGAAAAGTTCAAAAAGTAATCCGAAATTGAGGAAAAAAGGAGACCTATTGCAATACATTCAGTAACTTAAGCTTTCCCATGGCAATGAAACAAGGTATGTCTAAGGTCGGGTTCCTATGAGGTATACCAGGCACTCTCTGGGTATACATAGTACCACCTATTGAGGGCATTACCAGATCGCATTCCACAGTAAATGGGATAGTCCAGCTGTAAAATGGGTGGGGTAAGCAGACCTGTGTGAAGTAGATTCAGATCCACAGATTGGATCCACTGTGATTTGGGTTAATAGCTACATTTATGATACGTGTACACTATATAATGAAGAGTAGTTTTTAAGATGTTCATCAACCTTCTCCTACGGAGTTTGTGATGGAGGCGTGCGGGGTGACCCTCTTTCATTTTGGAAATCCCTTTCAAGAAATTTATCAGAGGAATGAGGACAGTCACTCATGATGTCCCTCCTTTTTGGAAAACCCTTCAAAAAAATAGAGAGGGACTTCACACCGAGATTCAATTCCTTAGTGCTAACACTGGATGAGTCTAAAAAGTTCTGAAATTCTATCAATTCCAAGCTTTCCCTTGGTTTTACTTTAAGAAACAAAAAAAAACATGACAATGCATAATTAGAATGATTAATATGGTCTTTTGAGAGCTTGTACTGCTATTTTACACGAAGAAAGCAATAGTTCAAAATTTCTTCATGTTTCAATCACCAGATATCTAACTTATCCAAAAGGGCAACAAAAATGGGAAAATATGAGAGCAACCTCAAAACATGGAGTGAGCATTCCACTGGCAACCAAACAAGGGTCTGTTAGCAGCAGAGAAAACCTGTACAAAAACAGAATGCAAATTTGGGGATTTGTTGAGTTTTATCGATTTGTTTGAAGTCATCTAGTATGTGGTTCAATTGCTAGTAAGAAAATCCCTTGTCAGAAGGATATAAATAGCCATTCATTATTTTGTTTCAAAATCTTGCAAATACAACCTGTTGACAGTCTGAAGTCTATTTATGAGTACTAATATAGCTAGAAATCCAAACCATTTTTCAACAAATCTCAAGCAATAGGATCTGTGTTCACACAGACTTACAATGTGCACACTACGTAGACCTGTATTGTGCGAACTGAGGTCACAGACAATCGATCACAGACAGTCGAGCCATGGCTGGATCGACTTGAACCATTACGTTGGAAACTGGGCCGTAAAACTCCATCTAACTAGCTATAAACACAGACAATTTTACAGAATCTCAATTTCTGAAAACAACATGTGAGTTTCAAGGCAGAGTGCTTTAATCCATGACCATATTTTATTTGTAAATGTTATCAACCAACCATCCATTATGCAACTGTATTTACTTCAAATGTTGATAACATCTATGACGAATAAAATCCATTCCCAAACTGTGCTCTTGGCAGATTAGTTTTTAAAGTGAATTGATTTAAATTTTTGACAAAGTTTGTAAAGGTAGTCTGTAAGTTACAAAAATGAATGACAAAGGTGCTTGCAGGACTTTGGTTTTTCTGATGAAGGTAATCTTAAAGGGAAGGTTTAAGCAAAAATTTAATTTTCATATGTGAAAGAGGAACCACATTTACACAGTGTGGTGAAGTTTCATTCAAATCGGACATGTATTTCTTGAGATATTGGAAAATGAAGTCAGTAGATTTGTGTTCAAAAGTGAGTTTCAGGGCAGCAGAGCTTTTATCACTTCCTCCTATTGACAAGGAATGCTTTGTTTCACTTTGTTTTATCAGACTGTTTTGTTGACCTTGAAGTTAATAGGAATAGGACGTCCCTGTGGGGGACGCAAAGTTTGTTAAGTTTTCATGCCACTTATGCAATCACATTTTCATAATGTATGATTGTTGAGGAGAAAATCAAGTCTGAAGTTAAAAGGAAAACAAAAGACTGTGCTCTAATGTGGGGATGTGATGTCATATGTGCTTGCTTCAAGTTTACTTTTTGTTGAAAATGTGACAACTTTACATTCTCATATCTTGAGAACCACACATCAGATTTCACTGCAAATTTCACCAAAATGCTTAGAATGAGTACCCCTCTAACATACGACATCCTGTTGTGACCTTAAACCCTTCTTTTAAAGCATAATGTACACTTTTAATGTGAACTGTCACTCAGGGAAGTACTGCACAATACTGTATATCACCTCCTGGAAATGGGGGTGACTCAAATGTTTTGCACTCAACTTACAGTATCAAACTATCAATAGCAACACACACCCTCAATTCCCTTAGCAATGTTGTGCAATATTCCCTCCTATGTCATAAAATTGAACCAACATTACACAGACTTTGAGGCACAGTTCCTATAGAATAAGACACACCTATGCCACACCTAGTAGGTTGATTTGATGCAATATTTAGAGAACTTTGACACGTTCCTGCATCAAAATTCAGACAAACATCAAATTTCTTTTAGACAACTTTTGTATTACACGCAACTCTATTACTTTTATCACATGTTAGCCATATGACTTGTGACTCCCATGATATCATAAGATTTGCATACTGAGTTCTTGTTTGTGCATGATTAGGAGCAAATCAGGAACTATCTTATTAAATGGTCAATGTTTGACAGATTTTAATGGGAATGGGGCTATTTTCTTGGTCTTTAATGCTTTTCAAATTGAATATCCAATTTTGTAATTTTCATGTCACAAAACCTTTAAGAACACATAATTTATGCATACTAATTGAATGCTTGCTTTGTTTATGTATGCTCAGTATGAAGATATGTTTCTTTTCTCAAATTTTGTTATTTTCAAAGTTGTACTGTACAGGAGGGTGAAGGGAAGACACAAGGGGGTGGGCATTTTGCCCAAGAAGAGCATGATGATTTCTTTCAAAGAACAAAATTGTTCAAGTTTTTTTAGGATTTGTATAGCAAGTTGTCTTGGTCAAAATTGCATAAACTGCAAAACTACATTAAAGTACTGTAAAGTAGCTAAGTAGAGAGAGCACTTAAAGGATTTGCTAAATTTAAAGTGCAAATTACTATTTCCAGTATGAATCACAGACTAACAGTAACTGGAATGAAGTTTGATATTTTTCAGAGAAACTTTATTTTAATGCAGAGTTACAAGACTGAGTTTTCTAAGACACCCATTTTGAGTGTGCATATTAAAGCTGCCCTGGCATGGAATACAGTTTCAGCCCTCAAAAAATAGCCTCTGCATTAGGCTTTGCCCAGGCAAATGCAGAGGCTAGTTGATTTAAACTTTGGCAAAAATTTTCTTGCTAAGGCAATAGATTGCAGGACACTGTATGGGGATTTGATGGAACAAAGGTTGCATGCTACAATGCTGGAGAGAAAAGAAATCGTTTTTACTGTATGATAAAAATTTTCCACCACAATCAAAATTTTAGCAAATGTTTTCAGTAAGTATTAATTTCTTAATGTTCAACAAAACATAACTTTGCAATTTTGCAAGTTTAAACAGAATATCTTGATTGAAAGAGTTTGCTATGATTGGTATTTACAGAACATACAGTACAGTACAACTATTCATCACCTGCTGTCAAGAAGTGATCACTGCACATGCTGTACATGAATGTGACACAGCTGGGAAAGACCTTTAGATAACCTGCCATTTTATCATTTTTAATGTGTAGCTAATTGGGAATATTTTCCAAAGTGGCTGTATTGGTTTTATCAATGGAATTCTGAGCTTTTGAAACAAACAAATTCCATTTACTGTACTCACAGAAGTACCAAGTTTGTACAAGGAACAAGTACATTATAAGGCAAATTTTTGTTAACCTAACTGCCATGTGCATAGCTGCATGGCTTTTTAGTTTTTACTTACTGTATTCAATAAAAATGCCAAGATAAAAGAGTATTTTTGCCAAAGTAAATCCTTCTACAGTAACTTCGGCTATGTTTTTTGCCTTGGCCAATATTTTACTTAAGAGGGCTGACGTTTATGATAGGGCACATATCATACTGTAACATCAATATGGACTAAGCATAACTTCTCTTCATGTATACAGTGAATAAGTTGGAAAGCTCCTTTGTGGCAAATTTTGGCTGTCTGGATAAAACTTTGGCCGTTGGGGATTAAGTTTTATTAGATTAGCAAATTGTGGACACTCCACTTCTTCATTTCATTTCATTTCATTTTCATTTCGTTCCCACAAATATCATACCATAAAAACACAATCATATAATTTCATTTCCTGCATCCTTTATTTTTACAACTTCCATCTTTGTAAAATGTCAAGTACAGTATTTAACCCTTTCTTCATGGTGCCAAGGTCTTTAATTTCACTTTTGTGTAAACAGGCAAAATTTGTTTCAAAATTTGGCATCTGAATAAAAGATTTGCGAAAATTTCTAATTAATTAGTAATCTATTTATTATCTTTGCAGGATCTTCTCCTGTGCCAGCTTGACATTATACTGTACAAGAGATACTGTAGCATGGAGCTCCTCCATTCAATTCAAGGAATAATACAGATGAGATATGGCATGTGACTAATGCAGTGACCAAGACGCAATTGCATCTATTTTTAACTTTAAAAGGATTGCATTTAAGATTGATTTTAAAAGGACAAAGTTGGGAATCACTCCTCCACAGTGACATGATGTGCACAAACGGCAACTGTTAGTACCGTAAAACAATTAGTCTAAGTGTTTCTCGTCACATTTTCTCAACGGCTTTTGCTTTGCAAACGGAAGGGAGAAAGGCAACAACTTGAACACCCACATTGTTATGTATCTGTTGTGGGCATGCAAGAAAAAAAGGCACAAACAGACACAGCAGACATGCAATGTTACCAGAAATTAGAATGTTTTGTGCACCTGTTACATCCCTACTGTAAAACATAGATTAGTTCCAATGTTAGGAAATAATTAAGCATTGCATCCTACGATTTTTACAACTTTGGTCTTCTTCATCACAAATCATGATTTTTAAAAAAAAAATTAAAAAAAAATTTAAAAAAATCACCATTGACCAGGCTTCGACAATTTTTTTTTTGTACTTGCCCGCGGGTTAGCTGTTTTCTCAATCTACTTGCCCGCATAAATATCTACTTGTCCAATTCAAATCTCTTTAGTACATATAATTTTTAAAAGTCTAAAAGTACAAATACCAGTTTGCATAACTCAAAAATTTAAGGCTGAGGGTACTCGCCCGACGGGCTGCAACATTGAGCACTGTAGTTGCCCGAGTGATTTTTTACCTGTCCCGGGCTGTCGGGCAGGGGATATGTCGAAGCCTGCCATTGACCAACCCTGCATGACTCCTCCCTTGACCCTGGAGCCCCCGGGACCCATGATGTATGTGGAGGAGAGCAGCTCTTCTCCCTACTCTAGCTCCTCTTTGCCACGTGATTAACCAATTATGAAAATTGTCTGGTGACAACCCTGGCTGTGACCTTTAAATTGGGACAAAGTTAACTTTATTTGCTCACAAATGGCATACATGTGATGAGCACAAATACTGTTAGGCTATTATAAACATGTTTTAACTGGTCATGATAAAGTGTAACTCCAATTCAGGAAACACTGTGAAATGTATTTGAGAAATAGCTGTATGAAGCCAAAAGAATTAATGAAATTTTCAACATACCACTTTCAGAGATGATTGTTAGCATACTGTAGCAGCACATGGTGCCATTCATTTAAATTCTTTAAAGACTAATTTATCTGTTGGTTTAGCTAGCACAGGTTCTATAATTGAAACGCTTTCAGTGACCAACTGCCAAAATTACTGGTAGTAATTAACTTGCTGTACACATGCAACTAAATCTCAGTCTTCACTAAATACATAAAACTCGTGTTGCCAAAGACATAGTTCAACAGCCAAAACACACAACACAAAAAAAAATAATCTTCAATGACAGCCACAGCGATAATTTTAACTGTCAGTTTACTGATAGTGCGCTGGTTGCAGTTGCCTGCACAACTGCCCTGGGAACATGTACTGTACAGTCAACAATATGAAATTTAGGTTAAAGTCTAGATAACCATTGCCTTTAATAGGGATAAGTAAATTTCTTTTTCAGTTCTGAAGTTGGTTGACATACAAACCACGGAGCTAATGTATCAACATGAATAAGTTGATAGCAGCTGCATAGACACAGAAACTAGCACTCTGGGGTTTTTGTGTGGTTACATGTAGTTTGGACTAGTTTGTTTCTTTGGCCAACAGTTGTAATCTAGGAAAGAGACTAAACACATTGAACATTGAAGTATTTGTCCCCATTACTAAGGTAGCACTACCCAGTCAATGAAACAGGGGGGTACATGAGAACACAGACTGGAAAACATGGGGTTAAACTATGGTTTTGCCTTATCGTAAACACAAGGTAACACCGAGTGTCACAGGGTACGGGAGACCAAGCCTTTATGTACTGTAAATTATGTACTGTAAATGTACTGGAAAATTGAGACCTCAGACAGCTATTGATGGCACTGCCAGGCCTGTGGGTAAAATCTAAGCAATGTTTGAGCTTTCTTTCCAATAAAATGTTCACTTACATGAAAATTGACCCGACTGAAAAAATATCAAAAAAAAAATTCAAAATTGAATTTACCACTTCCATGTTCCAAGCAAAAAATTTGACAATTTTTCCACTGTATATCCTTCCATCTGCTCATATAGATCTAGCAAATGAAAACATCCAACGACAGTTAACAACTTTTGCTCAAACTACAGTATAAAATACTACTGTACCATTTTGGGGGAAGTGTTACAGACAACCATCTCGGAGAGCAGCACCTTCAAGTGGCACAGGGCTTCAGCTAATAGGAAAAATTACAACTCCTCAGATGGCAGGAAATGGCATTTCTCAAAATTGTACTTGGAACCAACTCCCTGGTAGAACTACTGTATATGCAGTTATATTTTGAGCTTTCATTTGCAGTAAATTTTTACTTCAATAAAAAAAAAGCATATTGCAAATTGATCTAAGAGAACATTGTATTTTTGAAAAGAGTTTAAATACATGTCCCACATTCCATAGTCCACATAATGTGTAGCAACTGGACATGGAACTGGGACTTACCCTGAATGATACTGTGTGGCAATTTTTTCCTTTTTTTTTTTTTTTGTTGAATTTAAGTTACCTAATTTGGGCACAAGGGAATGTCGATTCTGCTAAAATTTAGCATCAGTCCACCAAAAGATATGATGGTCACAAGTCTGAATCTGGATTAGGGAAAAGTTCTTCATTCAATTCAAGTCTCTGGGCTAAATTAAGTAATCATAGGCTAATGTATCTTTAGCCTACATTGCAACAAGATTAAAACATGGTTCCTGCACCTTAAGAAAGTAACATTTCATGACTTAAAATCCCATTACTATTTCATGACCAAATTATATCCGAGATTTGGTAAAACTTAACGTGTAATGATTTTGACAAATAAACAAAAATTTTTTACTTGTAAAAAATTAAAAGAATGATCTGGGCTAAATTTTGTCACAAGTCTCAATGATTGCTGTCATTTTTACAATATTTCATGACTTTCCAGACCTAGAACTTTGGAAAATGAAAACAACATATTTCATGACTTTTCCAGGCTGCAAGCACCATTTTAAGAATGTGGGGTCATACATTTTGTTTATAATGTTTTTTGAAGATTTTTCCTTTAATTTCCTAGGCTGGTTTGTCTAATATCTTACCACCAGTGGGAGCTGCTGGGAGTCCAGACAATTTCATGTTGGCTTGTCAGCCAACCACACCCCTCCCCCAGGTCCATAGTTGAGCAACTACTTTCTTCCACCTGCCATGAGTATATGACTGAAGTGATGGGTACCAGACCAAGGCTTGATACTGTTAATACAGTGGGTATAAAATAGCTACTGTACCCTTGCCCTTGTTAGACCTGCACAGATCTACAGCACCTGTAACATTAGGCCTTACAGGTAAGACTGTCACCAAAGCTAATTGACCTCTGTGTTTAATACAGAAAATTCACAGGGCTTGTCGTTAATGGATGTCCACCAGTAGTCAGGACACAACTAATGTTACAGTGTGACTGACTGCATCGTCAAGTGGTTTTCAAGAGCATCCGGCTTGCAATTGGAAGGATAGGAGTTCAATACATGGCTGCAGCAAAGTAAAATCAAAATGTGGAAACATTACTGTACAATGCCATAATGTTAGGACCTCTTGTGCATTGTGGCCAAGGACTCTAATGCAGAGTAACTTCAGTGGACGTAGCATGGAGTCTTAGCTGTTCAAGGAAAAGCAACAAATAATCACAACAGGAACATGCAAAATGAAACGTTTTACATCTTCATTTGCAAAAATGTCTTGGACAACCAAATGTACTTGTTGGCAATCAAAAATAGTCAAATGGTTGCGCAAAGGACACCCAAGAAATTTTCTAAAAATCAAGGCCTGATTCATCATCATCATCAGTACATTGCAGAGTCCAAAGGGGCACAAATGCAAATGAGTAAGAGAGAGAGGGGGAAAAGCCAAACACCACAGGGTATGTGAGGGCTGAAGGTGTCCATGGGTCAGCAAATCGACTATCTTTTCTGGCAGGCCTGACCTGGTTTGTTCCATTGACGAACTGATCAAAGAAAGAAAGAAGAGGTATAGGGGCCTACTGGGAGCCTTTGCAATTAATCTTAGGCCTAAAACAGTTATGAAGACAAATGGTGCAATTGGATTTAATGAGGCACTTACCAAACTTAGCAAGATTAGAAAGTGCAGCGGCTAGACAGAAAACGACAGTGACAAATAATATCCTTCTCCAAAGATATGTCCCTCTACGTGGTCTCTTGTAGTTGTACTTCATCATGTTTGTGCACAGCTGCTCTGTGCTAAATCCTTCGATATCCATTCCCAAGTTTGATTAACTCTTGCGTTTCATTCGATTCTATAGCAATGCTGTAGGCTATACCTGGCTGAACAGTTTTTCACCCAAGTTAAATGTGTGAACTTCATTCATGAATTAATGACAGCAATATAGCCTGTTCCACACACAGTTCAAGGCAGACAGCCATATAGCCCAGTAAACTGGATGCTAGGCCTAGGCTACGTCTGCTACAATATTGTCTATAACGCGAAAATGCTCTACCAATGTGCTGTATCTTGAATGAACGTTCATCCAAATAGAACAAAACACTTGCTGTCTCCAGTTTGGACGGGAACCATACTCTTCCGTGAATGTAATCCTTCAAATTCCTTTAACTAAGTAAAATTCCTCTTCCTTTTATAAGCACAACGGCAGAACGTCTGCACCGTTCTAGGACAGAAGGATCGTTTCTGGGCAAAGTTAGTCACTGACTCTTAAGCCCACGTACATAGTACTATTGTTCACTGGAAACCTAACCGCTTTGTACTTGTGCATGCATGCAATCAGCTGATACGATACGTACGCTCGTGTAGAGTTCCGTACGTGAGAGACAAGTGATGTGAAAGTTTGTTATTGTGCAATGTGTAACTGCTCCATCTCACTCCGAAGTTTATTTTGGTTTACCTTTAACCTTTTCCCGCAATTTTCGTGAGGATTGCACCAATCACAGTGTTATAAAACAGTTGCCAATAGCAACAGGGGAATCTGCAGATGACGTCAATTGTCTCCGAAATCCTTTTGGGGCTTCACACTTATCAGTTATTTTATTGACAGACTACTAAAACTTCTGCACAATCTATTGTGTTAAGGTCACGAATGAAGCTGAAATTGGGACCTGGATGCAAACAAAAACAGTTATACAGAATACTGATACCAACTTAAACAGCCTCGGCAATTTGTAGGTACGGTTACATGAAAAGCTAGGCAGTCACTACCAGGTACGAAAATCTTTATATCATCTGGGAGGTGGGAGGAAGTCAATGACTTCGGCTCGACTGGTCACAGATGTAGGTTCTACATTCGTTTGAGCTGGCCTAGGGATACCTAGCGGGTTGGGGCAACGGTACGTGTCCCAGTGCGTCAGCTGTGATGATCCTCCCTCACTCGTCTACCTTCACTCCCTCGTCTCAAGACGATTTCTTTTTAGTTTCGTCTGGAAACCTTAATGGATAACTAGAACTGCTTTAAGTCGGGGGAGTTTGGCCAATCACCCGCCCGCCCGGCCCGTCTTCTCCGCTTGTTATCATAGTATCATAGGCCTTTCAAATCCTGACTGGTGTCCCAACTTGCAAAATTGCCAGACTTCAAATTGATTGTAGTCGATTTCCCCTGGCATAGTGACTGTGGAACCTGGGCCTTCAAAGGCTCAGCCCCAATGGAAAAGTACGTCCCAGACGGGGGGGGTGAAGGTAGGCATATTTCAACCCCGGGCCCCGCTCAATATTGGCACTGAAGTGTAAGTTTAAGAAATTGTCACTGAAATTTGAAGTGGGTTCATGAAAAATTGCAAACCGAGATCCATATTTTAGGGCTGGATATCTACAGGCTTAGAACACGTACTCGGAAAGTCCCGTTTCCGGCCACTTACGGGTTTGTAAAGTAGAAATATCTTCTTCGTGCCATGGTGGCGGCGCTCTGCATATATAGTATCGCTGGCACCAGCTCCCCCCACCCCCTCCCCCAATGTTTTTATGTGACCGCGGGTGATTTCCTCCATTGCGACACTTGACCACAGTGACTTGAAGTGTGCCGACTCGCCGATCAAGTCAGTAACTTATAGTTGACTTACCGCAAAAAAAAAAAAAAAAAAAACTCATATCAAAAAGTTTCGATCATAAACCTCTAAAATGTGTTACAGTGTGCGAACGCATTTTGCATTTTTAGGTTTTTCGCTTTATGTACTTTTCGAGGTTGTGTCTTAGGGTCTGGCTAAACCGGATTTGTGATGTTCATACTATTTCACATCTAGTGAATGCTTTTTTGACTGGACACACCCATTGTCACAGGGAACAGGAAGACAAGAACTGGTTTTATTTGGATCTATATTTTTGTCGTAAAACGCGTGAAGTAAAGGCATAAAATGGCCCAATATTTTGGGGAAATTCCCTAAATTATGACGTCAAAAACGTTGAAATAGTAGAAAATCACGTGTTTCGAATGAAAATCGGCATTTCATAAGTTACTCTCACCTTGACAGATCACCCCGAAGCATAATCGAGCCAGCTTACCTTAATTAGAACATTTAAAAAATTTTGATATAGAATGAGCAAATGATCGTTTTTGTACAAAACATTTCGATATGACGCGTTTAGCCGTGTCAATATATTTGTGGCTAGAAGTGTTAATCCTCTTAATTATGTAAAATTGGGATGAAAAACATTTTTTTAGCCCACAGACATCAAATCCCATAAATTAATGATTTACGACAAAAGAAATGGGTGTGTCTAGTCAAAAAAGCATTCACTAGATGTGCAATAGTATGAACATCACAAATCCAGTTTAGCCAGACCTTAAAACACAAACCCGAATAGTACACAAAGCGAAAAACCCAAAAATGCAACATGCGCCCGCACACTGTAACGCATTTGGGAGGTTTTTGATCGAAACTTTTCGATATGGGCACGGAGCTGCATGTCACAGGTAACGGGAGAAGAAGAATTGGTTTTATTTGGATCTATATTTTGTCGGAAAACGCGTCTACTAAAGGCATAAAATGGCCCATTATTTTGGGGAAATTCCGGAATTATAACGTCACAAAATTTTGAAATGGTCAAAATCATCAATTTTGAATGAAAATCGGCATTTCATGAGTTCCTCCTACCTTGACATATCATTCCAAAGCATAACCGATTTAGCTTACCTTAATTAAAACATTTAAAACTTTCCTATATAGAATGAGCAAATGATCGTTTTTTGATCAAAACTTTTCGATATGTGATTGCCATCCAGAGATGGCGATAGGTCCCACTGGAATGGACAGGGTTTTTGTTTTGTAGACTACTGGTAACTCAGTAAAGACATGATCCACCCGGCCTGGGGGTCTGAGGAGGGGAGGGTGTCCCCATTAGAGAAATTTTTGAACATTTAAGTTCCCTCAGATGCAATTTGGTGCTACGTTTAGCGTCCGTTCAAATAGTTCTTTGATTTGCACGGGCAATCCGTTCAGGTGTATCGTTTCAAAATTCGATTTGGCACGGGAGACATGACAGGCAAGTTTACCATATCGATTTTCAAGATACTGGGCACACATGAATATCCATCCTGGTGGATTGCTTTAAGGGGAGGGTGTCTTCTTTTCTTTGAAAAATTCCTGTTTTCAAGGACGTCTAGCTGCCAATCACTTGTTCAATAATTTGTTGCATTAACCAGTGTTTCTTTGAGTTGCATCCCCAAAAGTCTCAACAAGTGTCAATCTTCAAGCCTACTCAAAATGGTAACATGGATAATATCAGTTGTCTGGAAAGCTCTGGACTTCGAGTCGTTAGGTATAAATGGAAACCTCGCTAAATCCGAAACTTCTCAGTTATGGTAATGTACACACCAAGTCGGATTCACCATTTTTGGCTTCTCCGCATCGAATATAGTTGCACAAGTTAGAAAGAACAACACAAGATTACGCTACATTCACCTCCAACCTCCCGCTCCCCTCGAAATTATGGGAGCAGGCAAAGGCAGTTGCCATAGAGAGGAAACTCCCTGACCCGAAGGCTGGGCGGAGCGCCACTATCAGTTGGTACAGAGCATAACAGACTTTCGTTTTGGCCGAGACACCCCTCCCCCCCCCCCCCCAAATAACCACAAGGGCATTTCCGAGCCGGTTGAATTGATTTTTTCTGTTTATTTACACCTCCCCCGCTCCCTACGTAAAAATATCGCTTGAATGCGTTATCGAGTGAAATTATTTGGGGGTCAAAATATGATTGGGGCATTTCCCCCGCCCCTCTCCGCTGACAGGTAAGTCATGTACGGCCGTATTTTATAGAAGAACCCTCAAAGCTGAGAGGCCGAGATAAAAAAAAAAATTGAAAAACGATCACCATTACAATATGGGGCCTATAGTGTGCTTTGAAAACTACGCTTAGTATCCTTTCTCTCCGCTGAGGTGCAGAACGGTTCAGCAGCCGCTGTTTCTGAGCACCATCTTGAGGAAGGGTCTAAGAAGATCTCCTCCTGAGTTGATTTATATTTCTTTTGTTTTGTTTTATTTTTTTGGCTTAAGAATACTCGATGATCGTTGCATGCACTAGAGAAAATTAAAGGAAAATGCTGCAAATGTTTCATATTTCTTAAAAGGGGAACAAACAAGGGTTTCGTCATTGAGGAATTGAAACGTAACTCCTCCCCATCACAATGCGCTTAGTTTGATAGTCTGTAAAACCAGGTGGCAAACCTTTATGGGCTCTATATAGCTAAACACATATGTGGCATTTAGGTTTGCACCCGGGATAGGATTAAAAGGGCTTATGATCAGATGATGGGTTGTCCACACGTAGTGAGGAATGCTATGTGCTAGATTCGCCCATCTTTTTCCCACCCATTATTTGTAAACATGGACCTTAGAACTACCCGACATTGGTCAAGTAGTGGGTCCATATGGGTAACTAATTAATTCTGGGTGCAAAACTGTATGGACCCTTATGTGAAAGGGAATTAGGTCCTAAAGGTTTCACATGGGAATGTTAATTCGGTATTGTCCACACCGCTGAGGCTCCAGTTTTCTTTTTTTTTTCACCCAGACTAATGAGGTAACTATTTTGATATGCTCTAGGGTTTTCAAACCTCCCTTAAACTAGCATCAATAACAATGGTGAGAAAATGGGTTTAAGTTGGCGCTAATCTTCTTACCCTAAATTAAAAGTTTTGTAGTCCACAGGATTTCTAAATTGCCTCAGCTCTTTGATTGATAGCAAGTTCAAACAATGCATAGTACTATAGATCATATCATACAGCATGTACTGCACAAAGCGTGTTTTGATTACACATTGGGGTCTTGTGTACTCCTCCTGAACCAATGAACTGAGATGGTGTCTGGATGAGGGTGAGTTTAGACAGTTGTTGAAGGCCCAATTCTCTCACCCTAAACAGTACCAATTCTCCTAACCTTCTTACTTAGGCTCCTCCCACAATTGTCTAAATAGTACCAATTCTCCTAACCTTCTTACTTAGGCTCCTCCCATAATTGTCTAAAAATCACCCTCATCCAAACACAATCTCAGTTTATTGCTTCAGGGTGAATATATTTTTCTGTTTCTGTTACCCCATACTAGAAGTATAGTTTGGGGTGAGAGGATTGGCCCTTAAAGTAAATAGGTTAGGAGAATTGAAAATGTTTGCGGTGAGATGAATTAGGCATTTGTGCCTTTAAAGGATTCATGATGAATGCCTTTTATCCCACCTTAGTCACAATGGTGTTGCTAATTGGTTGAACTTCCATTACGATTGAAATCTTTATCAGGAACCATAACCATAAAAAGCCTATGGACAAGCAAAACGTTTTGACTCAAGTTAACAAAGAAGTTTCCTGGCCAAGCCATCTGTCGACATGAGTGAAGTATTGTTCATTGGCTTCTATAACCAAATAAGTCGAATTTTGGTGTGATACGTGGCACTATCTTATCTTCGATTTTTTTGTCCAAATGCAAAATTTGGTCCCGTTCCACCACCAGCAATTGCCACGGCTGACACTCCATTCCCAAGCAGCCCATGTGCATGTTCCCTCTCAATCGGTATTCAATTTACCCCAAGTGCGTGTACTGGTGTAAGGAGTATCCTTGTATAGTGGCAGGAGTAAGGGAGAGGGGGTGGTCAACCAGGCCATGGATCACTTTCATCACAAATGTCCGTCAAAGGACGAAAGGATTGGCGTGCGTTTCATACCGTACATAAAAGATCATTGAGAAGTAGTACAAGCAAAAAGTTAAAAAAAGCTTAGTGCTATTCATAAGGTAGAAGACTTGTATTGTGATCTGAAGATGAGTTACCGTATGTTGGAAAATTGAGATTGTTCCAGTGTAAATCGTGAATGCAAGTCTGTTAAGGGAAGGATATGTTAGGCAAATCCCAGCACGCTTCGTGCGCACTTCATTTATTAACCATTACGAAACTGATAGAGCAAAGAAAGCACTTTTTTGCAAACGTCGCCCTGGATTCTCATAAATCAGAGAGGGGAACCCCCACCCTTGGTCCAAATTACTCGTCTCGTTGCTCTCGTAAATATGTGGGTCGCTCTGATGATTGACTCACTATCGCTGACTGCTACACGGTTCAAATGACCTGCACCCCAACTACTTTGAAAACCCTAGATCTGCAGTTTTCAAATGATTGCAAGGGTGCAAACGAATTTCAAGACACTCGGCGCTCGGCCCGCTGGCAGTTATATGTAATTTCACCTGGGGTGAAGGGCGGGAGGCCTCCAAAGGGGGGGGGGGAGGAAAGCTCCCATTCGAGATTTTTTTTTTGATAAAATTTTACACATTTAGTCCCCGTGGAGGAATATCCGTCCCCTTGAAGAATTGTCGTCTCCTCAAGAGTCTTGTCTTGTTACGGACCTGTCTCCGGTACCTAAACAGATAGTAGTCAGGGAAGCTACTTGGACCGTTGTTAATTGATAAATTAGTTCAAACTTAATAGAATACAAGAATGGGATTTCAGTATTTATTAAAAGCTTTGTTGATATACCAACTCTTTGACAGTTAATTACAAGAACAAGGTAATTTATTTGATTATTTGACTATTGACCTCAGAAAAAATGAAGTAAGAAATCAGCAGGTTTAATTACAATCGTGGCTTAAAAACAGTACCGTCATCTTCTCCTAAATAATATCGACACACTCGAAAGTTCGTGACGTACGTTTTACGTCATTTCCCAATGATCTGTCCCCATCTATTAAGAGACGATTCAAACGAATTCATCAAAAGTATGTTTAGAATGAGCGATGACGTACATGAATGACGTCATTGAATCGATGAATAGAATCTCTTATATAACATCATAATTACCCACTAATCATGCCGACACGTCGCACAATACTTGAAAGTATGTGGATGGTAAGATAATATCAGATGTAGGTCTAAATGTTTCGATCTACCAGCCTTAATTTACATACTTCTGTCCCTTAGTCCAAGTCCCCCCCCCCCTTCGACCAGTAGCGTAACCACCGGGGGCATGGGAGGCCAACTGCCCCCTCCCCCAGGACGCGAAAAAATGGGAAGGGAAGAAAAAACGGGAAGGGAAGGAAGGGAAGGAGAGAAAGGAAAAAGAGGAAAGGGAAGTAGAGAAAAGGAAAAAGAGAAAAAGGAGGGGCAGGAAAGGAAAGAAAGGTAGAAGAAAAAAGAAAAACGGAAAGAAGGGAAAGGAAAAAAAAGGAAAAAATGAGAAAAAAAAGAAAGTGGACCAACTATAACATCAAAAGCAAGATTCATCTGAAGTCATGGAACACTGTTTTGGTCAATATATGACCATTCATTTAGAAAAATATGTGAACATTCATTTCGTCTCCTAAAGTTAACAAAATAATATCTGAGGTCCACTTTATCGGAGGAAAGACTTTCCCCTCTTGCTCTTTGCCAGACAGTCGGGAGGACTTTAGAAAAGCAATCATTCTCAGATTTGCCACCAATATTTGAAGGAAGTGCAGATTCTTTAGTAATCCCCCAAACTATTTAAACTTCCTCACAGGAAACCCAAAATCCAAAGCTTTCTGCAATATAAGCTTCATATCAACAAACTTTTGTTTCAAAAGGGTAGAAATTTCGGGATATATAGTGGTGTTCACTTTGCAAGAAAATTGGAAAAATTTAGCTACTACTTACAAGCCCGAGAAATGCCATTTCCCGATATCTGAGGGCTCGAGATTTTTCAAAATTTTCTGTTCGCTCCGCGCTTGCTAAAGATAGTCTTTCTAGCAAGACATCATATTGTAGGCAGGGGCACCATTGGCCTACCGTACTCAAATGCTCTCATAAACACCTGTCATCAGGTAACTCTCAACCCTGTAAGTTGTTTTAGTCTTTGTAGATGGATTCTTTACTAGTTATTGATGTGTTCAAATTTTATCAATGTTCAATTTTGCAGAGCAGTGGCGTAGCTACAGGAGGCAGGGCGACTGTACCCATGCTCGAAAAAGTGAAAAATTCGAAAATTTACCATTTGAGACACCCGTCAAATACAGTGAGGTTTTCCCAAGTTTTCCTTCATAAAATTCCGAATTATTTCTAATAAAAGTTCCACATTCAAAATAATTGTTTTTAAAAAAGGCAAAATTTTCCGCGCGCTTCGCGCGCCTTAAATCGCAACACTTAAAGCTACAAGTGGTCGCTCATAAAGCAGTCAGTGGATAATTTGTCATAGCCGCCACAGTGCCCTTTCCCTAACATTTTCTACAACACAGGCTTTCATGTTTGTCCAACAAAGGCAACAAAGTTTCGAGAGTTTTCTTTATGTCGTCGAGAAGCCTTAATTCGCTCTCCTGAGATAACACGATCTTCAGGCGACATGCTTCATGATTCATGCTAATAGGTAATAGGAAACGCAGATTCTTGTAAGCAGCCCTGAATCTAATCTATTTTATGCAATACAAGCTCCATATTTTCAAATATGTAAAAGGACCCAAATTTTCGGTACGTATCTTATACAGTAGTGTTCACACTTTAGAAAAAAAAATCAGATTTATTTGAAAAAATCAACTAGTACAAAATCGGGAAATCTCTATGCTATTGTCCCCCCCCCCCCCACCCCCTCCCCCGCACAGTCAGGCCTGGTTACGCCGCTGCCTCCGACGGTCGTACCCAAAAGGTTTTATTTTTCATTTCTTTATTTATTTTTATATTCTTTTCATTGCCACTTGGGACCCATTATTGTTTCCGATGCTACCGTATGTCCTAGATTAGCTTTGCTTCACGTAGCTTTTTGCCTCGGACGTTCTGCTCAGTTGAAGGAAACAAACTCATATCTTTGAAACTAGATAGAATTTATGATTTCATATGTTTTCTCCTCTCCCTTTTCTGCACAACAAGACTTTCAAAACCGAACCAAATGAGAACGACCAGGGAGTTAAAACTACTTAGAGAGACCAGGTAGTTGTCAGGGAATGGGCTTTTCGTTTTGTGCCCCTCCCTCGAAGTGCTATACAACTGTTAAGAGCGGCATTGTAAGATGCCATATGTATTACCGAGAATGTCAACAATATTTTGCTACAGAGAATAGATTATTTTACTACAACTGAAATACTTCAGGAAATAAGTTTATTCAATTCATAATGTATATGAATATCTTTCTGTCAAGAGTGGCTAGTCCGAAAGATGGCGCACCACACCTTTAGAGCATTTTTTTCTCTCTAGCGATTTGCAGTTGGGTGGTCTTGAGTTTGACTGCTTGCCGGGTCATCCCGAAGACTTTAAAATTGGAACCTACTCCATTTCTTATGCTGAGCAAGCACAATATCAGTCAGGAAACAAACCAGAGAACCACAACTGGAAAGAAGGCCGTGTACTTAAACCAATTGGCTAGAAAGTGGACCGTAAAACTAAATCTAACTCACTGCAGCCGAGTAACTATCTATAGCGGAGTCCCTTTGTGGGCTGGGGTTGTAGAATAGCCTGTGCCCACGGCATTCCCTGCAGGTCGTAAGAGGCAACTAAATGAGAGGACTTCAAAAGTATTGAACAATATGATACTATATAACACATTCGTGTCGGTGTGTCGTTAAAATCGTATCTAACTCACTATAGCGGACCACTAATTCAAATGATCTTACGGCAAAAAATATTGACTGACAAATGTATTCCCTTCATTTTTCATGAGATGTTGTTTTTACTGTGCTGCTCACAAAAGTTGATCTGTATCACGGACTTATATACATGGACATAGCATGTAACGTATACGTCCTATCCTTAGCTGGTCGCCACCGACTGGGACAAAAAAGGCGCACCAAGATGGCCGCCGAGAACCTATAAACCGTCTGATTTGACGACAACTCTGTAATATTTTAAGCTTAAGTTAAACTTGAATGGGAAACAATATCATATTCCTGCAATGCGTGAAGTGATTTTGACCTTACCTTGCCATATTTCAAAAATATTTTAACTTTTTTGCAAAATATGGTGATCTAATTGAGCAATTCCAAACCTTCCCACAAAAACATAACAAACAACCATCTTGGTGCGCTTTTTTTCACACTTCGGTAGCGACAATGTACCGTACAGTATGCTCTGTCTATGTATAGGAAGTCCATGATCTGTATTCATACGGCTTTTTGAAAACATGTATTGAAATGTAGACTGGCAAATTTATAGGTGGTTTGACCAATTTAAATGTTACTTCTTGATTGTAATACTTCGCTGTGTAAAGTGTTGTCTAGGATCTATAGTGGGCGGGAAGTTGTGTAAGTCAATGGAGCATATGATTGGTGAGATGCACTGATTAAAATGAAAACAACATCCTCTATTCGTGTTTTTCCTACAGGCCGAACTAGCAACTGTTACTTTTAACCTATCCTCATGATCTTGATCTTAACATGAGCATTGCTTTCCATCATACATGTGGGAAATTCTGTTTACCGCGATCGTTTATTCTGGGGGTAAACCGTCGTCCTAGGAGATGGACCCATCCAGAAAATGTGAATATTCCAGTCTTCATGGGGTTGGTGGGGCTGTTCCCCTACGAACACCCTCCGAGTACAACAAGAAAGCCAAAAGGCTTTGTGAGTGATTCTTTGTCGCTAAGCTGGAAGTGTTTTTTTGTTTTTTGTTTGTTTTTGTTTTCTTCAAATTGACAGTGTTTAGTATCCCAAAACAATAGTGATTGCCTTCTCAGTAGGGTAATGTAAACGCTGCAACATGTATGAGATCTTCACAGTTAGTTACCCTCATTGATATATTGTGTTTCCAAGGCTTTGAGTTCTGGCCTGTGATGACTCCACCAAAATGACAGGGTTTATCTATAAAATATTAGACCGGGAGCCTGTGACAGAAGATTTCACCCCATACCTTACAGATGGTTTGACCCCTTGAAATTACTAAGGCCATCAAAGTCATTCACAAAAAGAGTGTAAGACTGACCCCAGCCGCTGGGTCTAGACCCCAGACCCCCCTGAAAACCCCCCATGGACGGTTGAATTCACCCCATCTCTTACATGGACCAAACTTAGTAAAAAAGAAGTATGAGACGTCATTACCAAAATTGAAAATCTAACAACATTTCCGATCGGGAAGGTGTTGTTAGACCCCCACAAAGTACCCCCTCCCCATATGGTTGAATTCACCCCATCTCTTACATGGACCAAGCGTGGTCAAAAGGAAGTCATATGACACGTTATTACTAAAAAGGCAAATCTAACAACAATATGATGCGGTATCTTAAGAAGGAGAGCAGTGAGCCGGATTCCGCACTTAGCATGTGCGCGCATTGCACATGTAGTCCGGGAGCCTGCAACAGAAGATTTCACCCCATACCTTACAGATGGTTTGACCCCTTGAAGTTACTTAGGCCATCTAAGTCATTGACAAAAAGAGTTTAAGATTGACCCCAGCCGCTGAGTCTAGACCCCAGACCCCCCTAAAAACCCCCCATAGACGGTTGAACAACATTTCCGGTCGGGAAGGTGTTGTTATACCACCCACAAAGTTCCCCCTCCCCAGATGGTTAAATTCACCCCATCTCTTTCGTGGACCAAACTTGGTCAAAAGGAAGTACTATGACACGCCATTTAAACAATGGCAAATCTAACAACATTTCCGGTCGGAAAGGGGTTGTTAGACCCCCCACAAAGTTCCCCCTCCCCAGATGGTTAAATTCACCCCATCTCTTACATGGACCAAACGTGGTCAAAAGGAAGTAGCATGACACGTCATTTAAAATAAAGCAAATCTAACAACATTTCCGGTTGGGAAGGCGTTGTTAGACCCCCACAAAGTGCCCCCTCCACAGAAGGTTGAATTCACCCCATCTCTTACATGGAACAAACTTGGTCGAAAAGAAGAAGTATTACAAGCTGTTAGAAAGGAGACACAAGAACCCAATCTGTTAGACATTAAGTACTTGAAAATAACTCAACCCCATTCAGATATCAAACTTTGATTGACAGGTCTGTTTGTTTCATAGTCTAGCCATGTTGACTTCCTCCTTCCTTATAATGATCAACCCCTTTCACAAAGGGGACGAAAGAATATCGTGCATCCAGAAATTGCAGTGCTCTACCGCCATGCTCACGATGACTACTCCAGAAGATAAGGCGCACACATCTCATTGCGAGACGGTGGCTATCTTCAACAAGGTGTAACCAAACCACAATATCACCACTCAAATATGGCTGGAAAGATGAAGATGGTTGTTATCAAGTGGTATGGTTCGATGGTGATACTTCACCAACATCTTAAGATGTTTGCAGAGAAGCCGATTTCTTCCAGGGAATTCAAGGGGAAGCCTGTTTATTACATTTTGCTACCTCACTGTTCATATTACAATTTTAGCAATTGTGTCTACGATCTATTTCCAACACTCTGAATGCCATTTGGCTCAAACGAACCTTTTCAATAATGCAATCCATAACTCCTGTGTACCTAGGGAGAACAGTGCCAGTGTTCTAAATGGTTAACCCATGTTAAAAAAAATATGAAATAAATTATTACAAACAACATATTTTGTTGGGGTCGTGACAAATGATTACATCAGTCAAAAAAACCCAAACAAACACAGGCATTCCGATGGCCGGGTCAGTGAATAAAGTGTGTTTAAAAATGACATAATTTCTCTAAGGGTAGACTTGTTCTTACAAATTTTCTGATTTTTTCTATTGTGGCGGAATAGGTGGATAACTCTGAAAATGAAGACGAAGAAAGTGACAGCGACAGCAAGAGCAGTGAAGGCAGTGACGATGAGGAACACAAATCATAAAGACGTTAATCAAACACAATTATGTTTTGCATTAGTTGATCCTCATTTGACTCTTCAGGGTGGAATTTTTACTCTCTTACATTAAAAAAGTTAATATTGAACGAGCTCTCATAGCTTTAACGTATGTTTTTCATGACTGGGAGGGCTCTTACCGTGTTTCTTACTCTTTCCCCTTTTTGTTCGAGCTTAATTTATGAGAATTTTTAATCATGTGAGTTATTCAAGTCCATGTAGCTTATGGAGTCTGGGACGTAGCCAGGATTTAAAAAGTTGTAGGCACAAAAATATGAAATATATGTACATACAGTGCAACCCCGCTTTAAATGACACTCATCTAAGAATAAGTCACGTAATGTAGCCATGTTCTTGCTACATTCATTTCAATAGTTTTTCCTCTCTAGACTCTTAAACTCGTCCGTGCAGCAAGCTTATGGATTTGAATAATGGGTGTTTAAAATAAAAAAAAAAACATAGCCAAAAAGTGTAGACCCGAGCCTACAGTGCTACATACTGGCTACGCCCCTGGGAGTCTTTGTTGAAGGTGGCTCTGACCAAGGTTTCCCATATTAAAATGTTGCCAGGTGGTCCTTTTCCTTTTTTGGTCCATGTAATAAATTGGAAAATAAGCCAGACATGGAGTCGGGTTACTGAGGGGTCTTACAACACCTTTCAAAATTTTATTTCAGAAATGTTTTTTTTTTTTTTTAAATTTTTTTTAATGAAGTGTCATACTACTTTCTTTTAATAGCGTTTGGGTCCATGTATGAGATGGGATTATTCAAGCGCGTACCCAGGATTGTGTCATGGGTAGGGGTTGGTGTCATGGAGGGGTTTGGGGGCACGAAACGAGGGGGAAAGTCTAAGGATATAGAGAAAAACCGCTTTTTTAGGTGTTTTTGCAGTCCAAGGTTAGGTCATGAAGGGGGAGGGGGTCTGAACCACCCCCCCTCCTGTGGCTACGCCACTGGATAAATGTAACCGTCGGGGCACTTTGTAGGGGTCTTATAACACTTTCCTGGCTCGAAATATTGTTAGATTTGCCTTTTCGGTAATGTACTCTCATATTACTTTCTGCTAACAAAGTTTGGTCCATGTATCACATGGTGTAAATTTAACCGTCGGGGGAACTTTGTAGGGGTTTCACAACACCTTTCCGACCTGAAATGTTGTTAGATTTGCCTTCATTGAAATGACGTGTCATACTACTTCCTTTTGACCAAGTTTGGTCCATGTAAGAGATGGGGTGAATTCAACCATCTGGGGAGGGGCACTTTGTGGGATTGGATTCTAACAAAACCTTCCGGACTCGAAATGTTTTTAGATTTGCCTTTTTTGTAATGACGTGTCATATTACTTCCCTTTGAACACGTTTGGTCCATGTAAGAGATGGGGTTAATTCAACCATATGGGGAGGGGGAACTTTGTGGGGTCTACCAACATCTTTCCGACCGGAAATGTTGTTAGATTTGCAATTTTGGTAATGATGTGTCTGACTTCTTCCTTTTGACTAAGTTTGGTCCATGTAAGAGATGCGGTGAATTCGACCATATGGGGAGTTGGCACTTTGTGGGGGTCTAACAACACCTTCCCGACCGGAATTGTTGTTAGATTTGCCTTTTTTGTAATAACGTGTCATACGGCTTCCTTTTGACCACGCTTGGTCCATGTAAGAGATGGGGTGAATTCAACCATATGGGGAGGGGGCACTTTGTGGGGGTCTAACAACACCTTCCCGATCGGAAATGTTGTTAGATTTTCAATTTAGGTAATAACGTCTCATACTTCTTCTTTTTTACTAAGTTTGGTCCATGTAAGAGATGGGGTGAATTCAACCGTCTATGGGGGTTTTTAGGGGGGGTCTGGGGTCTGGACTCAGCGGCTGGGGTCAATCTTAAACTCTTTTCGTCAATGACTTAGAGGGCCTAAGTAACTTCAAGGGGTCAAACCATCTGTAAGGTATGGGGTGAAATCTTCTGTTACAGGCTCCCGGACTATATGTGCAATGCGCGCACATGCTAAGTGCGGAATCCGGCTCACTGCTCTCCTTCTTAAGATACCGCATCATATTTGCAAAGTATTAAACCTTTTGACCTCAGTTGAGCCCAATAACCTTTGATCTTAACTAAGAAATGATATCTAGCGTTTCTGCTTCTATTCAATAATATTATGGGCAATGTACATGCTAAGTATGAGATCCATCATTGTTACCCAGCTTGAGACATCATGTTCATAAAACTTAAAACCCCCTGGCGTCATGTGACCCTAAATGAACAACAGGGTTCATCTACTTAGTATGGGCAATGCACATGGCTGAGTATGAGGTCACTCAATTTTACCCTACCTTGATACATTTTGCTTACAATGTTTTGACCATCTGACCTTTGTTGATCCGAAACGACATTTGATCTCACCCCAAACAATAGGGTTCCTCTACTTAGTAAAAACAAAGCACAAGCCAAGTAAGAGACCCATTGCCTTATTCAACTTGAGAAATCGTGTTTAGAAACAATTCCCAATGTATTTACCATTTGACCTCTGGTGACCCCAAATGACCTTTGACCTCCACCACCAACAACAGAGTCCATTTACTTAATATGGGCAATGCACAAGCCAAGTATGAGTTCCCTCAATGTAACCCTCCTTGAGATATTTTGATTGCAAACTTTTAACCATCTGACATTTGGTGACTCGAAATGAGAAAAGGAAAGAAAAAAGAAAAGAAAATAAAACAGAAGAGAAAATAAAAAAGAAGAGAAAATAAAAGAAAAGGAAAGAAAAGATAAGGAAAGAAACCAAAACAAAGAAAGAAAAGAAAAGAAGGGTTGCCGGTCACCAGCACCTATCCCGTCACGTATTAAGTATTCATTTCCAAAATGTTTTGTAAGTTTGTCGAACTATCCTCCTGAGTTTTTAATTTTACAAACTCTATCTTTGTAGAAAAGCATAAGTTGGGCAAAATCCTCAGATGGTCATGTGACAGATGGGTAACACGAGGAGGCACATACCCAAGGATCATGGGTTGAAATGCTCAGTGCCACAGCTCGAAAAGAAAAAAAAAGTAAATTTAACCAAAAGTGATCGATGTAAACGTTTTAACGTTTGAGGCAAGACTATTGCAACATTTGAGGTCCTTAAATCAACACTTTTTGCTCCAAACGAGAGCCCTATTTCAGACGGACCCCAGAGAGGTAATGTCACACCCAAACATAATCCTGACTTGGCGCGTGAGCCAAAGCAATACAAACCAACCATTGTTTAAAAACCATGTAAATATCACAAGCTAGTTTTCAAATCGCTATTTTTACCTTCATTGACGTCAAAGGAAACAATTCGGTTCGAAATCGGAAACTATTTATGAAACATGAAACCCTGGAAGTCAGGTCAGGTCCTCATACGGTGATCTCCAGTAAGGAAACAATAGCAATGGTTGGAATAATATCAAAATATAGTGAGATAAAGTCACGTGGCACAACTGAACGTGCATAATGACGAATACACGACCAAATCTCGAGCATCATTGTATGCTCAAAATAAAACAGTAAACTCCCTCTGCCCTTTGACCGAATCACGAAAATACTTCAATCACGAGTCCTTTCTTTGAGTTAGTCCTTAAGTCGTATGCAAAAATGCGTGGCGCAGCATCCCGCATTCCCGCTCCAGGTCCGTAACCATGACTTGGGGAAAGGACGGCAAACCAAACCAAGGACGTTAAGAAGCTTTCAGGGGGTGAGCCAAAGAGAGAGGGAGACACAGTCCTCCAAATACCAAACTGGTCACTATTTTCCCCACTCAACATTGTCATGTTATAATACTTTGATATATTTTGGCTGAACAGATTTTGTTGATTTTCTTTTTATCACTAGTAGCCAAAAAGACGAATCCGAGATTTGGACTCTTAGACCCTCTTTGGGAGGTTCGTGAAGCGAAACCCACATGTAAGACCGATCCGAATGTACTCACATATAGAGGGCAGTGGTGAATTTACTGTAACGGCATGAGTGGTTATTTCTAAAAGGGGACCCCTCAAAAGATCAAACAGGGGACATGCCCCCTCCCCACTTTTTTGAGTGGAGGGGGCAATAACGTAAAGACCCCCCACCCCCCCCCCCAACACACACAACTTTTAGTTACCTGAGCCTTAAAAGTTAGGTACTACCAAAAGACAATGAGACAAAAAGACTGCGTGTATACTATGAAAGGTGTCTTCTACTGATTAAAATGGATTTTCTGTATCAATAATTCTAAATGTTCACTTTGCAAATATGTACACTTTGCTATATGTGACACCCACGGACGTATATGCATGGACAGAGCATGTAACGTGTACGTCGTATCCGTAGTTGGTCGCCACCGACTGGGACAAAAAAAAAGGCGCACCAAGATGGCCGCCGAGAACCTACAGATCGTCTGATTTGACGACGACTCTGTTATATTTTTAAAAAAGGTTAAACTTGAATGGGTAAAAATATCATATTCCTTCAATAAGTGAAGGGATTTTGACCTGACCTTGCCATATTTCAAAAATATTTTAACTTTCTTGCAAAATATGGAATATACTTGAGCAAGTCCAAACTTCCACACACACACACACACACACACACACACACAAAATCATAGCACACGGCCATCTTAGTGCGTTTTTTCTTATACGTATGGTAGCGACAATCTACCGTGCGGTATCATGGCTCTGTCCATGTATAGGAAGTTCTTGGTGACACCAGATCATCAAGTGACATATGTAACTAAAGTGCTATTTTCATAAATTTTCTTTCATTAAGTTCCAGATTTTCTCCAAGATAAGCTCTTGACCCCCCAAAAATCGTTGGAGGGCCTCGTCTCGTAGGCGTTGGATAACCTGTGACAACAACGATCTTTGGTTGCCCTTCAGTCTCAGATTTGTCAATAGGAAATGCAAATTTTTCAGAAATCCCCCGACTTTTCAAATTTTCTTACAGGAAACCCCAAAGTCAAACTTTTCTGCGAAACAAGTTCCACATTTTCAAATACTTGAAAAGAGCAAAAATTTCGCGCGCCGCAAATTACGTCCTTCGCACAGCGCAGCCTCACACTTCAAAAAAATCGTAAAATTTGGATGCTTGCCACCCCCCTCCAGCAAAATTGTCTAGCTACGCTACTGTAGACACCTTACCAGGATAGGAGAAAAAACAAGCACTGATAAATAAGTACTGATTTTCTGTCATCGATTAGTTCGTTAGATGAGTTTTACGGCCCAGTGTCCAACCTATTGGTTCAAGTCGAGCCGGCACGGCCTTTTTTCCAGATGTGGCTCACTGGCTTGTTTTCCCTACTCCATTGCTTATGCGGATCATCACGCACAACGGCAGTAGGTTTTATTTTTTAGAGCATTTGGTATGACTCGACCTGTGAATCGAGCCCGGGCCTTCCGCGTGAGAGGCGGACGCTCTACCGTTAGACCAAACACGTGGTCTTTTTCTTTAAAAGGAAAAGGACACCCTAGGAACAGCACCTGGTAGTGGAAGATCGACTAACAATATTGTTGTGTTAAAATTGGGCAAAACTTTCTGTTGGCTGTGTCTAGGATTGTAGCAGCAATGGTTAGGTAACAGATGTTGTCTATTCATCACTTTTTCTCATATTTTACAAGCATGCACGTGGAAGGGCCGTGGTGATTGTCCGACTCCTTTCAGTGAAACGAGAGACAATCATATTGGTACATGACTAGCTACTGTACATTGCCTCCGTCTTAGGAGGCGTGACCGCAGCTTCGGCACCTATAAACCTCCCACCCGACAACATTACTGCTTTTTTTTTTTAGTTTGTCACTTCATTCACTGTAAACTCACACAATAAACGACCTAAATGACGTCTTGAAAAAACGTTGGTGATCGTATCGTTCTGAGGTAAACTGATCACTTAAAGGGCAAGAGAAGTTTTCCCCAAACTTATTTTGAAGCAACAGCTAAACATCACCATTTTCTTCTTATTTCTCTTCAAAGTATCTTTCATAATATTTTAGGAGTCCAATGCCCACATTCAATTAAGCCAGGCAGCAAATACTAGTAAATTTCACATTTGAGGAGAAATATTGTCACATGACCCCCAAGAGCCAATCTTGGAAACACGAAAGTCTACTACACTTCTTCAAGATTGGGTGATTGCTCTTGCCCTTTATTTCATTAGTGAGTAGGTCTCTAAATGCAAAGTTTGTCTTTTGATATCAAGTGAGCATCGAAGTTACCTTGATCTTGTCATTTTTGAGGGGCCTTCCACTTCCACTAATGATTGTCGGTCGGAAAGGACAAGATAGAAGAAAGGTCATTGCTACCATTAATAGGTAGTCTAATGGCATTTTTGAGACTATTACCATGTCAAAAGAACAGCCACACCATAGAACAATGACCAATCAAGTCTCTAATAATGTGTCTTGAACCACAACCACAGAAATGGGCAAGGTTTTATCAGTGCGATCAGTTATTTACATCTTCTCTGTCACCTTTTTTGCGGAAACTAAAAGGAATTGATTTAGGTACAAAGACCCCATTTGATAAAGTGCTAGCGATCAACATTATCATGGAGACCTCAACTAAACAGAAATTCAGTAATTTCTTGCGCTGCTAAAATCTATTTATTTTAAATCTGTCTATTTTACTTTCCGGAAGGAGAGTGGTTCATAAATTATTTTACAATAAAAGCCTAGGATACAAAGGAATAGATCAAATACACCAACACCATGTTGATAACCTACAGGGGTGCACACGGCGGCGTCACTGCGTTGCGCCTCTTTTTATTTTACCATCAAGGCGTCCGTTCTAAAAGTACTGTTACTAAGGAGCTTCCGTGTCCGCGTATATACTGCGCATGATTCAGTTCCACCCAGAATGCCAAACCTGTACACTCTAATAACAGTTGGGTAAAAAGCGTTGGGCAAAATACAAAATGCCCAACATGGGCAAATTATTGCCCAACAAATGGGTAAACAACTGTACCCATATTGTTGGACAAATTAAGGTTTGGTAAAATTCAGGTGTTGGGCAAGTTTTAAAGTACCCAACAGTTGGGTAAAATGTATCTGACCAATCAGATGATTAGTGAAAGATCAATTGAGTTTTACAGATAATTATTGTAATGAAAGTGGTTAGTTATAAGATCTCATGGTTGAATAAGTTTGGATTTGGTAAATAAAAAGCTAAGGGTAGAATAGCAGTAAAAATCTGGACGAAATTACCTAAAGAGCAATGGTCGTATAGAAAAAATTTTTCACTACTGCGTAATCAATGGTAGAAGAAATACAAAGTTCACGATTGAGTTTGTTATTTCAAACTACACACTTTGCTCTTTATTAATCAGGTGCATCGTCGCTGGTGCCCCAACCACTCTTGAAGGGCAAACGGTGTAAGTGTATAGCTTCTTCGGGAAGCAGTTTCAAGTTTTGGTTTTGTCGAAAGGTCCTTTGCCAGAGGGTCGGGAGGACTTTGGAAAAAGTTTTAGGGTACTTATTTAAACCTCTTTCTTGCACAAATCATATAATTATATATCAAGTTATAATGAAATCCAATCAAGCACCCAAGCACCCGGTCATGAGCCATACGGAACCAACAGTTGGGTAATCATTTTTAAGAGTGTACTGACTTCCAATGATCCTATATGAACTTTGAAATGCACTCAAATAACACCAAGGTTCATTTAATATTAATATACGTCATTCTCTGTTTAGTATAATATGTAACAAAGTTTCATGCTCAAAATTGGCCCACACAAAATTCAGAAGCCTAACCTTATGAACGCAAATGACCTTTGACATCCACCAAAATGACGAAAAGTATGAGATTCTTCTCAGTGTGAGATCCATCAAAGTTTCTCTGCTTGAGATACCTTATCTACAAGGGTTTACAACCCTTTGACCTTTAATGACACATCAAAAAGACCTTTGACTGCCACCAAAATTCTGTAAATTACTAATTTTAAGTAAATGTTTGTTTAATATTCAGATGAATATAGTCAAAATAATGAATATTGAAGTGAACTTGTAGCAAGTTCATGTGATGTCATAACTACACACGGATGAAACTTCATTTTTCCTTATTTGGCAGTTGTTTGTTTCAAGCTTATATAGGTAGTGCTTAAGTTTGCTTCAAGGAAAGGACTTAAGCAAAACTTTCCTGCCCATATGTGTAACTGGAACTAAACCTGCATGCCATGTGTGACTAATTTCATCCATGGCATGACTAATGTTATCCTTTGTTTTTATGACTTCCACTCCAAGTACATTTGCATCATAGGTTTATCCTAAAGGGGTTTATTTTGAACTTTAAGTTGTGTCCTTCAAAGGGCCAAACCTCTCACCCCTAACTACAATTTTAGTACCCAGGTACCAAAATTCTCAATTAGCTCAGCTCTCTAATTGGGAGATAATTCAAACAATGCAGAAGGCTAAAGCTTATATTACACAGCATGAACGGTACTGAGAGTGTTTTGATTATTACACTGGGTTTTTCTATACTCACCTTGAAGGAATAAACTGAAATTGTATCTGAATGAGGATGAATTTCAGACAATTGTGGAAGGGGCTTCAGTAAGAAGGTTAGGAGAATTGGTACCCTTTGGGGGGGGGACTGGGCCTTTAAAACCATCAGTATCACTGACCAAACCATAAAACTGTCTGATGAGCAATTCTGCTTTAATTACTGTTGAATGGGAATTTTGTGATATGTACAGGTAAAATATGTCACACAAAGAGACTAGACAATATCATCCTTACGGTGACCAATCACAACCTCAAACCACCATGACAGACCAGTTTTTGTTAATTTTAACTCAATCATGATTGGGATGCAGAATTAAAGTCGAGGAACACTTGTAAAACAAACTCTGGTTGCCCCTTTAAACTGTACACCCTTCAAAATCCAAGAAGATACACAATGTAAATTTCACTTGAATTTATGTAGTAGACTGTCCTGTTTCATGATTAGCTGTTGAGAGTCACGTGACATATTTCTCCTCAAATGTAAAATTAACTCGAAGTAACTGTTTGGTTTACCTTAAAGAGGCAGTATGAAGGCAGAAAATATGATGAAAGGTACTTTAAAGAGAAGAAGAAAACTGTGATATTTAGCTTTTGCTTCAAAATGAGTTTGGGGATCTCTTGACCTTTAAACTATCCAGGGTCATGAATGAATGTCTTATGTCCTCAACATATCATGCACTAATGAGTTACAGAGGCTGCATCATTTAAAGTTTTGAATGTTTGGGTGAACAGATTATTCATGGGCAAGAAGTAACTAATTTGTATCTGAGAGAAACTTATTGTTTAAATGAATCTACTTTATTGTCTTATTTTGTACATATATCTTCTATGTTGATCAATACTGGTTTTGCAAATATGATTTTTTACAGAAAACATGCCACATACTTTTCTTTCAAAAATCACATTTTGATTAGAACTACCTCTTATACTCTTTAAATAAAATGGAATTACCTTCTGTAACATGTCATCTCTGAGAGGAAAGCTGTGAAATATTTCTACAAACCGCAGTACAGGAGAATAATTGATCTATTAAATAATTAGGTGGAAGGATTTACAAACATTTATGTAAGACATTTCTTCAGTCAACATACTACAAGCTGAGTTGGAAATTTCTTACTTAGTAAAGAGGTAAAACAACTTACACAGTTCATAAACATACACAGCATAAGTACAATTAATGTGAATAAGCGAACCGTGTGACAGATTGTAATTAGTGATGTCACACTTTCAGCCAATCACAGTGGCAATGCCAGAATTTCAAAATTGGGAGAGGGGCAAACTAAGGGCAAAGGAAAATGTTTGAGGGGGCCAAACTTTCCAGACACCGTGCAAAACTGAGCCCAAAGCAGTGGGGGTCTTGGAGCAAAGCCTCTGGAAGCTCTGGTGTTTAAGAATATCTCTGGATTAAAACTCAACTCTCTGGAGAGGTATATTATTCATTTATTTGGTAATGTAACTGTGAACTGACCTAACATTGGGAGGGGGCAGGAGGGGGCATTGACAAAATGTGAAAGGGAAAAGCCCTCCCTCTCGTAGCGTTGACAGTGCCCAATCGCATTGCCTCTAATCATTAAAATGACATGCACTGTCTCCTACAGAAAACAGGTCTTACTTCTTCGGCTAAAACATGGGGTATGAGTTTCAACTCAAAGAAAAGGTACTTGCTGAGGACCGGACCAAATCATCTTTCTGCTATACCATAGAAGATAGCATACTTAAGCAGTTAAAGAACAGCCCCTATTTGGGCGTCACCATCTCGGACAATTTGAAATGGTCAACTCATATAAACAAAATTACCATAAGGAGGTGCTATGTTAGGTCTTTTAATAAAGGAATCTTAGACACTGCCTAATGCAGTGTAAAAAACTAGGGTACATTTCCTTGGTTCGAAGCAACTTGGAGTATGCTGCCACCATATGGGAACCCCACCAACAAGGGGATACAGACCACTTGGAAAAAGTCCAACGAAGGGCTGCAAGATTTATTATAATTATATCTCCAGAGAGGAAGGTCTGAAGACTGACCTCCTTGAAAAACTGAAACTTCCTCCATTACTGATCCATAGGAAAATTGATAGATTATGTTATAAGTACAAAATCCTTAATGACCAGTTACCAGCGGTCCCACAGGATCAGTAACTTACTTTTCCCCCAGATAGGTGGAGACGGGTTAGACCTACCTAATTTGTTACTCCACCTATTCCAACATTATTGAAAACCAGATTACCAGTAATAGCAAAGCCCTTAAGTATATTAATTGCAAAACCGTCCAGTATAAATCTTCCTTCTTTCCATCAACTGTCCTTGATTGGAACAAACTACCCGATGTGACAGTCAATGTGCAGACCCTGGATGGACTCCTTCAGACGCCGCCTAGCATCTTGCTGATCCCTCTCTCTTACTCTGTTGTGTTTGTGCCCTTTGGGAGTCTGCAGCGTATTTCCAAAGAAGTAGAAGAAGGTAAAGATCAATGTGGTGCACAGCTCACAAGCCAGTGAACTACAACTGGAAAAGAGCTGTGGCCGGTTCTACTTGAACCAATTCATTGAAACCTGGGCAGTAAAACCCCATCTGACTGACTGACTAACTAAACTCACCTTTGGATATGTAACCATGGCTTTTGCAGGGATGCCAACATTTACATCCAGAAATCAGGGAGGTTTCACACAGGAATCAGGGAGATTTTTTAGAATTACATGCAACTCAATGGGGGAAAAGCTTGCTTGAATCAGGGAGATTGTCATATTTGCTAGTTGGAATGGACAAAAATCCTTCAATTTTCAGGGAGTCTCCCTGAGAATCAGGGAGAGAGGGCACCTCTGCTTTTGGTACTTATGACAAATCTGAAGTTTGCATGAAGTTACTTGAAATACTTAAAAAAAAATCACCTCCATGAACACCATATTGTGTACATCAGATTTAAAAAATTTTATTTACAACTAATCTCTATGAATCTAGCTCCAGTTCAATTCGTAACTGTGAAAAAAAACATCAAAATATACTGCGGCAGATGCCGACGGCAAGAATAAGGCAAATTTTCTTTATAAAGGATTTATTATTAACCAATTATAAAATCAGTTCTGCTTGACAACTTAATTTCCTGACATGATCTTAAATGAAATAATGCCTCAGGTATTAAATAGGAAGAGAACTCTAATGTTATTTCAAAGTCAGATGTATGATTTAGTACTTGCTAGCACTATGATTAATCTATTTTTAATAGTATAGTAACACCAAAAGAATACAAAGGTACTATACTTTTTAGCTCCAGGTGTTGACATAAAAGCCTAATGAATATTCATCATCTTCCCCTTATCATCATTTTCTATGGAAATCTGCTTTTGGGTCTTGATCACCACAAAAACCAGTAAAAACATGAATGCTGGAGAGGGGTTTACAAACAATTACAGACATTGATATAACTCACAGGCAAGTTAGAGCTGCATCTAATTTTCCCTTTTTTCAGTTGGTGATGGGGTGTCCCTTCTTGCAGGTTAGCAGATATACTATTGAAATTGACAATTTTGATTGGTTTCTTTTAAAAGAAGGATTTAAGGTCGCAACAGGATTTGGTATGTTAGAGGGGTATTTATTCTGAGCATTTCCTTGAAATGTGCATTGAAATCCAATGTGTGGTTTCCAAGATATGAGCATGTAAAGTTTTCACATTTCCAACAAAAGGTGAACTTGTAGCAAGCACATATGACATCACATCCCCACATTAATGGACAGTCTTTTGTTTTTCTTTAAACTTTATACTGGATTTTCTCCTCAACAATCCCATATTATTAAAATGTGATTGCATAAGTGGCATGAGAATTTTACAAACTTAGCATCCCCCACAGGGAGGTCATACTCCCATTAACTTCAAGGTCAACACAACAATCTGATAAAACAAAGGGAAACAGAACATTCCTTTTCAATGTGAGGAAGTGATATAAGCTCTGCAGCCCTCAAACTCACTTTTGAACACAAATCTACTGACTTCATTTACTGATATCTCAAGAAATACATATTCGATTTGAATGGAACTTACACCACACTGTGTAGATTTTGTTCCTCTTTCACAAATGAAATTTTTGCTCAAACTTCCCCTTTTATACCTTGTAAAACTACCACCATGGAAGGGTTACGTATTCTTCAAATACCAATGACAAATGGTGAAGCTTAGAAAATCTTCATATTCTACATAAAAATAGCTGTCTTATGAGTGAGTATTTAACAGTTCAATTTGGTTTTCAAAAATTCCTGACCAGACACTTTTTCAAATTATACACAAAACAGTAACAAGTCATGACATCACAAAAATCAAAATTCTAACTTTTTCCACAACTATTGGGTATTAAATTTCACTTATCTGACAACTATAAGTATTGTCATGTGGTAGTGGACCCTTGAACACTCTCATTAAGTTATCAATGTCAACTCAATAGACCTATTTCCAAATAGCAATTACAATGCATTGTGGGATGTGTTTTGGGTATACGTAAATTTTCACCACAGTAAAATGCAATTGACAAAAATGACGCACACCAAAACTCTATCCCACAATCCTTTGCAATTGCTATTTGGAAATAGCTCTATGAGCCCCTTTAAAGGGCTAACAAAATCACCCCATTGGTTAAATGTCTTCCAGTGATGTAAGTTCAGTAGAGGTCCAGTTCCTGAAACTTTATTCAGGACTGGTGGGTTGAGGGGGGGGGAGGGGTCTTATGGGAGGGTTCTTCTTTGAGAAAACTTCTCTTAGAGGAGGCCTAGGTTCAAATGCTGCTAAAAATAACATATTGAGACCTGATCTTCTCATCTGGTATGATTCTAAATTTGTTGCGATCTGTATAATTCTCAATTCTCTGTCAGGAGTAATCAATGGTCAAATGTTTGATGCATTCATTACACTCTTTAGGCATGTTACAGGAAGGTAAGACATGAACCTTCGATGGTTATATAAGAAAGTGTCCAGATTCTTGTCCTTTACAGACTCATATAAAGCTATTGGTATCTTAAAGTTTATTTCTATTTTCCCTTTTTAACATAAACATATTGAACATTTTTCAAGCTATTGCACACAGTAGCAGATGCCAAAACTCAACTAAAACCTGGCAGACATTGAACTTAGGTAAAGCATACCACCCATAATTTGACATTATTACACTTTTAGCACAAGATAAAGTAGCATTTGTCAACAGACCAACAACATAACTGCTCATCAATTCCAAATACACAAGCTTAGAGCTTGCTGTGATCAACTGAGTTCAGACAGACTTCTTGATGACTTCTGACAGACTTCTGAAAGACTTCTCACCTCACTTATCATACTTCTCTAAAGATCAGCTATGGTCATAAATCCATCTGCAGTCATCACAAACTGGTTGATGGTCTTTACGATTTTTCTTTTGTCTGCTTTCTTCTTCCTCACATCTGTCACCTCAACCTGAACACATATGAATTGCTATGAGTAACATATCTAACCCACCTTTGGGGAACGTAAGATCTCTGCGAATCAAACACTTTCAAGAAACGAATCTGGAGTTGTGAGCTGGTCCAGTCTTTTATTTCAAATTCTAAATTTATTGGCCCGACCTGAAGCTTTGATGAGGATGTCAAACTATTAAGATGAACCTATTAAGAAATGTAAAAACAAACATTAGAGTCTATCTCTGTTGAGCTGCACTGTACATCTGCTAAAAACAGGTCCCATACTTTGTAACATTTAAAGGGGCAGTTTAAGCAAAATTTAATGCTCGAATATAGAAGAGGAACCAAGACTACAGAGTGGGGTGAAACTTCCATTCAAATTGGACATGTACTTCTCAAGATATCAGTAAATAAAGTCACTTGATCTGTATTCCAAAGTGAGCTTGAGGAGGGTGGGAAGTTACATTACTTCCTCACACTGGCAAGAAATGCTTTGTTTCCCTTTGGGTTTTTTTTTAGACTGTTGTTGACCTTGGAGTTTCTAGGAATAGGACCTCCCTGTAGAAAATGCAAAATTTGTGAAGTTTTTATGCCATGTATGAAATCACATTCTGATAGCAAGGGATTGTTGAGGAGAAAATTGGTTGTAAAGTTAAAGAAAAGCAAAATCATGTCCACTAAAGTGGTGATATGATGCCATATGTGCTTGCTTCAAGTTCACTTTTTGTTAAAATGTGACAACTTTAGCTGTTCATTTCTTGAGAAACAAACATGGTTTTAATGCAAATTTCATCAAAGTGCTAAGACTATAAGTACCCCTTTTTAACATATCAAAAGAAAATGTGACCTTAAACCATTCTTATAATGAATAAAGGTTAAGTTCTGACGATCTAAAACTTTTACCCAAATTCACCCCTTTCTCCCTTCCCCACATATTACAACTGCGTTCACAATATGTGAATAAGTTTTGAGATTTTTAAATTTTAGATGGAACAACCTATCAGATGAATCTTCAAATGCCTCTTCAAAAAATTCATTATCTGCCCCTAGCAATTCTTTCTTCCATCAAAAATGCCTCAGTTGTAAAGAAAGTTCATTCACACTTGGTAATAATCCTCAGCTCCTATTGGCCCATTGTGGTCAGGTGATCATGCGTTATCCTCTGATTAAACCCTGGTGACCGTTTTTAATCCTCCAAGGGGGTTAATGGATTAGTGCTTTCCCTGGATGCACCTGGACTTAGCCCTTGTACATCACTTGCATTAACCCGATCGTGCATTATCCTCCAATTAATTAACAGTCCAGCATTGATCAAGCTTTAAATGGGACACAGAATCAAGGTATTCTTGGAAATGGAAATACTGTTATCCATATTATTGAGGTTTCAGATGGACAGAAACTTGCCTTATGAAGTTATTGATGATACTAAAGGAACACCACTGGAAACAGTACATGGCAGATGACATCCTTTGTTTTTGTTATCTCCACTTGAGGGAAAATTCACACATTAGTATGTCCTAAGGGGTTTTGTTTGGAAGTTTAAATCATGTCCTGGAAAATCTTCAATATCAGTTACCAAACTGTTAACTAGGTGATGATTAATTAAGATAATTAATATAGGGTTAACAAAAGATATGTCATCACTGTGCAACAATCCACATCATTATTTCAGCATAAGTAACAAGTTGCTCAGAAACACTCACACTTTGAAGAGTTATATCTTGAGAACTGTAAAAGATACTGACATAATTCCAACAGATTTTTACTTAAAAAAGCATACTCCTTGACTGGTATGATAAACACATGGCTTTTTCCTAACAAGTGACACTACTTTTAAAAGCAACTGACAAACCATCACTTTCAAATATTAAGTAAGGTAGGGCATGAACTCCATTCTTCAAAATTTACTGACACTATATTTGTATTTGGAAAAGTAAAAATTACCCCTCAAAAAGTTTGCAATCTGATATTTCCTCTAGTGTTTGGATGTCTTCAAAATTTAGCACTAACTTAATATCCAGGTTGCTTGAATTCAAAGCTTCTTATTATTGTGCTAGATCTTCAAAGGGTTGACTTCTTAAGGTTCATTTTACCAACCACAGTTCCTGTGCAGATTGTTCTTTCAGCCTCAGTGTCACCAAGCTATGGAATGTCCTACTGGTCAATATTCAGTATTTACCGTCCATTAGTTCTTTTTAGGGACGTTTTGAAAACTTATCTTTCTATGAATCTCATTCTCGAATTTTTTTGGTCTTTGAAAAGTGTCACTGAGTGTGTTTCACACACAGAATTCATATACATGGTCAGAGCATACTACATGGCAGATTGTCGCTACCGTACGTGTGAGAAAAAGCACACCAAGATGGCCGTCTGCTATGGTTTTGTGTGAAAGTTTGGACTTGAGCAAGTCAATTCCCAGATTTTGCAAGAAAGTTGAAATATTTTTGAAATATGGCAAGGTATGGGCAAAACCACTTCACTTACTGCATGAATATCATATTGTTTCTCCTTCAAGTTTAACTTTTGATTAAAATATTACAAAGTCGTTGTCAAATCAAACGATTTATTGCTTGACTGCGGCCATCTTGGTGCGCCTTTTTGACCCAGTCAATGACTTTTCAGACAGTTGTGGGAGGGGTTTTAAAGGACCAATCCTCTCACCCCAAACTACACTTCTTGTAGGGGGTACAGAAACTCACCATTGGCCCAGCTTTTTGATAGACTGTTAATTCAAATGATGCAGATTACCAAAGCTTACATTATACATCATGAACTATACTGAGAGTATTTTGGATATACTCACAAGGCTTTTCTATACTCACCCTGAAGCAATAAAACGAAAATGTGACTGGATAAGGATGAATTTCAGACAATTGTGGGAGGGGCTTAAGTAAGAAGGTTAGGAGAACTGGTACTGTTTGGGGTGAGAGAACTTGGCCTTTAAGGAAGTAGGTAGGACAATTGAAACTGTGGGGTTAAAGGATTTGGCCTTTAATTCTTTGACTTTCTTGTGAAACATTTGTCTTTAATACGAACTTCCAAGGACTCACCCGAATTCTTGTCACTGATTCTGATCTTCCTAATATTTTCTTAATGGTCCACACAGCTTTCTTCTCACCAGGAACAAAGTCTACATTATGATCTTTACTGGACAATATTGGTGCTAGACTGAAAAAATTGAAATGAAAGATAAGAGTAAATGATAATGTTACATTTCCTAAACTTTCATCCCGAACAAGAAAACACTTCCTTTTGTCTTCACACACTAAAGTGTACATTATTTAAATTGGTATATACAAGACTGACATTTTCCCCATTACTGAAAGCTCATGAAAACAGTCAGATTCTTTTAAGACTTCATGTAAGCTGATCTCAGAGTACAATCAGAAGAAAATTTCTGACCCTACACATAAAACTATTTACCCTAGTTACTTCCCTTCAGGTGACTACTTGCCTCAGTTAGACAAAGTCCTACCACTCTCTCAGCAAACACACCTATACATCATAGATTTAATACACCATTGAAGTAGTCTTCAAATGAAAAAAACAAATTTAAAAAAAAAAGATTGTCCAGAAGGACTTTTTGTATAAAAGTAGGCATCCATTTTGGTCCCCCCCCCCCTGCCCCCTGCTGCACATTTATCTGCACATTTATTCCTCAAGTTCAATATTTCATAAACCCCACATTTTTCTCCTGCACACACCATATTTTTGTTTTTCTGAACGATTAAAATTTTCAGTTATTCATGTTGCAAATGCATTTATCAAACTTGCCACCAATGTCTTCTCAGAAAATGGTTCATGTAGCCCATGATCCACTATTCATTTGAAGGGTGCACCCTTATAAATGAAGAATATTTAGTAGATCATGAGCTAAATACACCAATTGAGGAACAAAATAATGTGTGTGCACACATTTAATGAGAGCAATTCAGGGAGAGAAACTCCTCTTCTTCTCTCAAGCCCCCTCTGTGGGCTGGGAGTTGCAGAATAGGCCAAAGGTATTTCCTGCCTATTGTAAGAGGCCACTAAAGGGAAACCAAACTTGAACTTAAATCATACTTGGAAACGAGTTTAAACTTTGAAATTTTTATAGAGTTGACTGACACTGTATAACACATTTGCATTGGTGTGTTGTTAAATCTCATGTAACTAACTTTACCTCTCTAAATAATTACAATATATGTAACCTACCATGGCAGATCAGGTATTATGTCAACTGTGGGCTATATAAGGTTTTAATACTGCTGGAAAGAGCCCTGTGAATGCTTCATTTTGATATCAAAATCATGGGCACATGATTTTTGAAGTAATTCATACATCTGTTCAAGATGATCAAATTTCAATGAAATACATAACATTACATTTTATAAAAATGGCTGTATTTTATTTGTACGTTGGTCAGCATAATACGTAATCTGCTGTGGTGCGTCAAATTTGTGGAAATCACCTACGTATATGAAAATATTAATATAATTTTTCCAAACTTTTAACTTTCACATTTTCTGCATAAATATATCTGAGTCAAAAAGTCAGAACCTTCCACTTTTTTTAGGTTTGAAAGCTCGGAAAATTAAACAGTTCTGCTTAAAAATGGAACAGTTTGTATTACAGCATACACTCTCCAAATATGCATCACTACCAACCAGAGGGGGAACATTTTACAGTTTACAGGGCTGTTTTAAATCCCTGTTAAAGTCTCTGTTAGTTGGAATACTTGATGGCCAGGGGATTTATCACAATTTCTTCATACCAACATTTGTGATACCCTTTCTGTAGATGAGTTGGGATGATCAGTATAATAATCCAAAATGTTGTAATGTCCCATGAAAAACCTCTATAAAAAATACGTTCCCCCATTGGCTGGGGTGTAAAATGTGCCAACCGTTTTTCCGTCTGTTCGTAAAAGGCCTCTAAAGGGATGGGCTTAAACTGTTTATGTAAATGACACTATACAACACATTCGTGTTGGAGTGTCACTAAATCTCATCTAACTAACTAACATCCATAAAACCTAGTACATGCATGACACATACATGCACAATAGGCCTACCTGCTTTGTAAAAAATACCATGACATTAACTACACTCACATTGTCATTTCAAGTCATTTCAATTGAGACAAAAGCTGATATGAAATGATACCACACCTGCTCTCTGAACACGTTCCAAACACTTGATTTGTTTGATTAAAGGACTTTTCACTATTTTAAGACCAGAAAGTGTGTATTTTGACACATTTCACATCAAGCTCAATAATATGAGTCTATTTTAAATGTCAGCATACAGGTCAAAATGAAAACTTGAGAAAGATTAATGATGCAGATACCTCATTTATAACAGTGCAACCTTCAACACCATGGTAACACTCACTACGACAACAGATCTGAACTGTCACCTTCATTAAGCATGAAGTGTACTAAATGACATTACTATAATGAGTTTTGCTCCAGTTCCTAGTTATGTTTTACCTAACATTTTGCCTCAAATTACAACCAAATTAACCGAAAATGTCCTTGTTTTCCCTTTTTAAGGAACTGTTTCATTTAAATTTCTGGAACAATTAGACCAAGGAATTGTGCAATCAGTGGGTGCAACATACATGGCTGTTACAAAGGAACTCTTGAAAGTCACTCACTAGAATAATACAGAATGTATTATGAATATCAGCAATATACCTTACAACATCATAAAACAATAGGTGAATGAACGTTCGATTTCCATCATTTCCCTTTATAAAGGCATTTTCCAGTGACAAAATTTATTGACTTCAAATTATGCAGAAAAAATTTCTCTTTCAGGAGATGAAAACTGCATTATGACAGTGTACAGTGTTTGGAAGATATTTATTCTCAAAGTAATGCACTTTTTGCTTGGAATTTGGTGCATTATGGGAAATCTGTGATGTCCAGCAACAGCAGCAGGACACCAATTTAACATTGCATCCAATCATTTATAATTTTAATGTGCTACAGAGCTATGCAAGGGGAAGTTGAACTAAGATTAGTGTTCCAAGGTGAGTTCAACGGCCGCAGAGGTTACTGTATATCACTTCCTCACATTAGCAAGGAATGCTGTTTTCATATGTTTTTCAGACTGTTGTGTTGATTTTGGAGTTGGAGATAGCACCTCCCTGTGGAGAATGCAAAGTTTGTAAAGTATTCAAGGAACTTATGCAATCACATTCTGATAATATAGAAATGTTAAGAAGAAAATTGGTTGTAAAGTTAGAAAAAAAGAAAAACTGTCCGTTAATTGAGAATATGTCATGATGTGCTTGTTTCAAGTTCACTTTTTGTTGAAAATGACAACTTTACCTGCTCTTAAAGCAGCTCATTGCATTGGTTCATGAGATCCTAGATATTTTCCTAAACTTTTAAATTTTCCTTCACAAACCAATGACAAATGGTCAACTTAGACAGTCCCCATATCCTACATACAAATAACTGTTTTATGAATGAGTACCTAAACAGTTCAATTTGGTTTTCAAAAACATGTGACCAAACACTTTGTCAGATTATGCATAAAACTGAATACAAATCTGGACAACACAAATTTCACAGTCTTAACTTTTCTGTAGCTATTGGATACAACACTTGTTTCATTGCTTAAAGGCCCAGTTCTCTCACCCCAAACAGCACCAATTCTCCTAACCTTCTTACTTAATAAGCCCCTCCCAGAATTGTCTGAAATTCATGCTCATCCAGATACAATCTCAGTTTATTGCTTCAAGGTGAGTAAAGAAAAACTCAATTTATATAATCAAAACACTCTCAGTACCATTCATGCTGTGTAGTAATCTGCATTGTTTGAATTAGCTGTCAATCAAAGAGCTGAGCCAATTGAGAATTTCGGTACCTGGGTACCAAAATTGTAGTTTGGAGTGAGAGGTTTGGCCCTTTAACTATAAGCATTGCCATGTGGTAGTGACCCTTTAACCCTTTCAACTCAATGAATCCCTTTAAACCCATCTCCTTTTAAAGAAACATCGATTTCTATACCCAACATATGGTGTAGGGCAATGCTGCAATCCTGGACAAAATTACCTTGAACAAATCCCCTGTGAACCATGGCGACATTGGTTTCAAGGGTGAACAAAAGTTGCACACTTTAGCAAAAAGCACACTCTTCTTTTTCTCAACATTAAAAAAAAGGTGGGGGACAAAACATGTTGAAAAAATGTGACAGGTCAGGAAGTGTCCCAATAATTTCATCCAGGGTTGTAGATCTGCAGGATAAGGTATTCAAACATTTCAACAATATCAAATTTCAAGGACCAAGAGGAAATGTAATTCTAAAGAAAAACAAAAAGGAATCTGACAAAATGGGCCCACATTACATAAACTTAGTCTTTTCTTTGTAGAAAAGTCCAGGTATTTCTTAACAAAAATAAGAATTTAAAGTGAAATGTTTTGATTTAAGAAAAGGGTATTGCAACAGGGTTTGGAGGGCATGGTCTGGTATATGTTTGTTTTTTTTTCAAGACTTCAATGAAAAGTCACTGTGGTATGCCTTTAAAAGCCAGTTAGGAAAAGGTTTCAATACCTTATGATCCGGCTTGGGGTAATCATTATCAATTACAATCAATTACATTTTTGAAGAAGTTGTAATTGCAAACAATTACTTTTGTGAAAACAACAAAGTAATTGCAATCATAATCAATTACAATTGTAAAGTAATTGCAATCATGGTTTCATTGATGTTTACAATGACATTGAATTTGTTGTATGTGTTTTGTTATATTTCCCTTTTGAAAAATAAATTTTTAACTTGTGCTATTTGCACAAAAATGCAGCACATCCCTTCCAGAGTTGTTTTTTGTCTGGTTTCATCATTCTCCAGAGGTGCACTTAAGCCTCGTCCAATCTATGCGATTCGATGCTCATTACAATGTGATTGTCCAAAAGCGTTGCGAAATGTGGAATGCTTTGCAACTAGTTGCAAGCAGATGCGCAACCCAGTTTCAAGCGACTGAACATGTTTGGTCACATGAAACTGAAACGTGAAACTGACAACAACAACAGACTTTTGGAACGAAGCCTGTGCAGCTCAGTCAATCGAGATGGACAGAACACATTCTTGTCTCTTGAACGTAACAAATAAAGAGTATGTTTAACGTTAGAATTTTGCATGAATCTCTTCATGGACCAGCTACTAGTTGCATAATGTGGACACTATGTTTTTAAAACTAGTAAGTCGTCAGTTCCTCAGCACGGCAATACAGTCTTGTTGCAGTAAGTCGCGTTGCATAGTGTGGACAGGGCTTTAGAGACAAGCAAAACAAAGTTTAAGAAACAAAATGTAGTTAGTTAGATAAGGTTTTACACCTTAACTTATAACCTTCCCGTTTGATTTAGAGTGGTGGACATGGCTCCTTTTTCACTGGATTGTAGTTCCTACTTCATTGCTTATGAAACAAAATGTATCGTCTGTTGTGACCATGATTTCATTGCAATGTAATCGCAATTTTAATCGATTACTGAAAATTTTAACTGTAATCCCAATCATAACCATAATAATCATAAAATATGAAGTAATCGCAATCAATAGATTACACCGAGATGGAATTGCCCCAAGGGGGCTTATGGCAATGGATTCCAATGACCAAATATTTATAACATCAAACAGAAAATGAAATTTGTTTTCAAGTCTTTATTCCAAGTTTCTGACAATACTTGTGCAAAAGATTATTTACTTCAGGCAGAACAAAGCCTAAATTTTTATTACCCTGCATAAATTCCACTTCAGAGTCACTTGCAAATGTACTCCTTTTTGGTGGTTTTGGACTTGACTCCAAATTGTCTCAGACTAATTACTCTGGAGAAGTAACTACATTCACACCACACGAAGATCAAAGACAACTACTAACCTTTTGGTATCAGACGGTAGAGGTATGTGGGCAGTGATATTGATGGCGCTGTTTGTTTCTGGTAATAGACATTGTAGTTTCAGTTGGATATCTAGTTCCCTGTTGGTAAATTACATATTTTATTTTCAACACATCCATACGACCAAAGTCTGTCATCATGGTTGTGCAGTTAGATTTAAAGAAGGTTCAAATGCAAACTGAAAAGTCACTTTTTAAAGAGTCTGATCTGGTAAACATATTGGGTTGCTAACTCTTACAACCATGTGTTTGGTCTAATGGTGAGAGCATCCGCCTCTCATGCAGAAGGCCAGGGTTCGTTTCCCAGGTCGAGTCATACCAAAGACTCTAAAAAAGGAACCTACTGCTGTTGTGTGTGATGCTCCACATAGCAATGGAGTAGGGAAAACAAGCCAGTGAGCCACAACTGGAAAAATGGCCATGGCCGGCTCAACTTGAACCAATAGGTTGGAAACTGGGCTGTAAAACTACATCTAACTAACTAACGATGCTGAATTTTTTTTTCCTTTTTGAAATATTTAAGCTCTGCAGGTGTATCACATAGCTTATCCTTAACAAGAATGATCTATTCTTGTTGAGCACCATTTGTTACAGCTGAGGCAAAAAATGAATTGGAAGGTATTCTTTTGTTTAAGATACAGTACATTAAAAGTTTTCTTTGTGAAGTGCCCTCACTGCTTGACATCCCACTCAGAGCAATGAAAAGGTTAAAGCCCATTGTGTTAAAGTTCCTGACCTGAACTGGCAATAATCAAACCAATCTCCAATTTTCTCTGCTGTTTTATATAATGATTTTCATATATTTTTAAGATACAGTACATTAAAAAAGTTTTCTTTGTGAAGCGCCCTCACGGCTGGACATCGCACTCAGAAGTGGTACAAGGAAAAAAAAGAACATGTGACAAAAATTTTTCCCTTTCCCTAAATACCTGTAATCCACATTTGTAAGAAAAGAATTTTAATCCCTTTGCTTCACATGATTTCACTGCAAAACCATAATATATCATTGCTACATACATTTGGTTTTGCTGCAAAACCATTGTACCCTTGCATCCTGGAATAGCTCCTTATGAACCTACTATATGCAATCCTGTTTGGGGCATGGCATAAGCTTGAAGAGGAGACATTTTTACATATGTGCACTCTCTGGCTAGAATGTATGCAAGTATAGACTAATCCAGACAGATTGTGATGGTCTGATTTTAGTCGGCCATTACTGGGTCCATCACCTTTAATCTTTAAATTTCCTTCCTTACCTGTTCCATGGATGGTTGTATACTGAAGTGTATCTTAATTTTCTCAACTTCACTGAATATGAGGATCTGAAATTCCCATAGACAATAAGTGAAGATGATAAAAGGCTGATGGACCCCACTAATGGCTGCCTACAGTCACTAAAAACAAGCGCCAATGGGATTTGTCTATAGTAGCCTCCATACAAAACTTAGTATTTGAGGAACCCACACATACGTACTGCATATATATATTATATATTGTATACGGTGGGATGAATCACCTTCAGTAGAAAAAGGTTTAAAGCCCACCAAATCCTCGACAAGGTAACATTTTTAGTGCTTATCATGACTGTCCAGATATTGAATGCAAAAGTAACATATTTCATTTGGTTTAAACTGCATGATACAGCTCATTGCAAATTTCAAATTTCACACAACTGATGGAGACACTACAGGATTCTCAATAAACCTGAGGTGCCACAGTCCTTAATGCCTCTCAAATATTCTCTTCTTAAAAGTCCATATAGCCTGATCTCCTTTCATATTTATTGCTTATTAAAGAATGCTTGAAGAGCGCTGTTCTAAAACCAGACAATTTCAATTCTTTTGACTAAGGCACAGGTCATACTACAGCGATATCGGATCGGATTACGATCTGATTTTTGTAAGTTTCATGTGAAATCTCCTCCATCGTCTAAAAGAACCAAAAATTTGCCATCCTGTGTTATGAGTGAGCCATGAAAGTGAATTGTAAACTATTTACTTCGTGACATCATGTTGATTTTATCGGACTGATAATAAGTTGTCTGCGGATGTGGCGTCACAGAAGAATTTATAAAATTTCGTTTTTTGTAGTCCTGCAAAACAATTTCTTTTAGAGTGCACAGGTTGGAATATTTTTGTTTCTTACTGACTAAAGACAGAGGAGATTTTATGTAAAACTCACAAAAATCGGAGCCGAAACCGATCCAATGTCGCTGTAGTGTGACCTGCTCTTAAGTCTCTTTTAACGCTCAGCAACTTTATCTTCTCTTCTTACAGACAGAAACCTATTGCCTTGAGGGCACATCTTGGAGAACACACAAGTTCCTTTTGTGACCAGAACACCCTTAGCACATGCTGTGTCATGTTAGCTACTTTACATCTTTGGAATTTGAAGTCAATCAAAGAGAAGCAATTTTAATTTTCTGCTAGCAAAATGTAGTTTAGGGTGATGAGTGTGCATCTTCAAGTTTCCAAATTTTGGACATGGTTCCCCTATTGCATAGCCTTGACATCCAGATATTATCATGCCAACCTATCAACCATCACACCTGCCCTTTCAATTCTTATTTTGAGCTCTGGCATTAAAACTATTATGAATGTTGAAGCCTTTGAAATTTTTTAATCTTGATTGCTACAATAAAAGGAGGGCTGGCTCTTTCTGGAAACTTTTTCCTTCCTGTCAGGACCTCATTACTTGAGAGCAGTTTAAGCAGTTAAAATTGTTATGTTCCCCAGCTCTATCTTCCAACACATATTACCAATTTTTCTGACCATAAATTCACCCTTGTGCAAACCCTGACCTTTAAGTAAACTTGTTGGAAAGTAATGAGAGATCAGAACAAAATAGAATGGGAGCTTTCTGTCAAAATTGATGATTTTTCTATATTTTCTTTAAAACTTTGTGACTTAAGCTTTGAAGTAAGTGGTTAGGAAATTGATTTTAACAGTTGGTTTTGAATCATGGTATTAAAGGAAAATTGTTCAAGATTTTAACCAAATGACCCTCCTATTTTTATCAGCTTATGCAGATGACGTTTTATGGCTCAGTTTCTAACCAATGGGTTTATGTCCTGCCGTCCATGTTTTTTTTTTCAGTTGTAGCTTACTGACTTGTTTCCCCTACTTCCCTGCTTATGCTGAGCACCAACCCAATGGCAGTAGATTACAACCCTAAAACTAGTCACCACCTAAACATCATTTCAAGTTTCAACCACTCCTTCTTCTATTTCTTATGTATCATAAAATTAAGGTTCTAGATGTATGAATATTATCTGTGATATAAGTGCATTTTTGAATAAAATACAAAACAAGCAAGACCTAAATTGAGGAATAATTCTGATTGTCTAAAACAAAACATAAACTAAAGGAAGGTTGAAAACATTTAAAGTTCAACTTACTGTTTGTCTCCAAATTCTTCAACAGTAGATGAAAGTTGGAATGGAAGACCTTGGGGTAATTCACCAGATATAACATACTTTAGGAGAGTAAACTGTGCAGGAATAAAAAATATTATCTTGTTTGTAGTTTTAGGTATATGCCAAACATCATGAATAATTTGCATTTTCCTTTTTCTGAGTTACAAAAGCACATGGCATTGTTTGTGTAAAATGACTCAAGCCTTAGCCAGAATGTAAAAGACTTAGAAAAATGGAATTGACAGGCTTGTTAAGCAAGTTTGATTAAAGGCAGCCAGTCCCCAGATTTCACAAATCTACCACTCTTCATGATGCTTTTTGTCAGTTAGTACTATAATGAATCCAGTAAATGATAAAGATCAACTTTTGCAATAGAATATAAAAATCTTTTTAGGATCAACTAAATTAATCAACTTAATACCAAAAAGCAAGGATACCTGAAAAAAGTTTAAAAACACAAGTAGAGAAATTTATCTTTAGCTCTGATGGGAGTGAATCACTCTAATTTGATAATAGCAATGATTCATTTGAGTAGGTACTTATTTAGATGAGGGTTTATGGCTCAGTTTCCCAGCAATTGCTTTAAGTTGAGCATGCCACAGCCCAGTGTGGCTCACTGGCTTGTTTTCCCTACTCCATTGTTTATGTAGAGCACCAAGCACAATGACAGTAGGTAGATTCACATGAGCAGGAGATCTGAAATCATAATCTAGTAATCATAATAAAGATGATGTAACTGAGCCTGGCTTCGGTAAAATTCTACAAGATTTTTCTGTAAATTTACAATTATTTTTACTGTGTAGGTAATAGGCAACAGGTAATACAGTCCCTTACAATTTAAAATATTTACAAACCGAGATTAGTTAACCTTAAAATATTACAGAAAAATGATTCCATACGTCGATACCTTTGAGTAAAAATTAAAATATTGAGACCTTCAAATTTAAGATGTCAATATTTTATGGTTACAAATTTTCAGATCACAGGATATCAGACTGAAAATCAACCAATTGTTAAATACAATTGACAAAATTTACTTTCATCAAAGTTGCCAGTTTGTCAGGATCTACTGTCCAAAAAGAGAGGCAAAGTTATGATGGCCGATGTACATATACATGCGTAACAGACAAATAGAAGCTATTCAGTAGACCAGTAATCAGTTAATGAGGAACCAGTCAAACTCAAGCACAAATTACAATGCCAGCTATGACTACCTAAGACATGACAAGACAGACCTTGCTTCAGTTTTTAACATGGAAGAGTGGCTGGTTTCTAACAACAGCTTCTTTGAGTGCCTTCATGTCACAAGCCTACAGCCTGATTAAACCCATTGAATCCTATTCATCAATACATCACAGTATCTATGATTTATGCAAACTGATAGCTGTCTCTAATGATGAAATTCTGTCACATTGTAGGTAGTCATGGCCATGTGAGCTGGACTTCATAGTTAAGTGCCCACTGCTGAACTTACTCTATCAAGGAATAATTAATTCAGTATCACATTGCAATATGCCACACAAAATGTGGACAAAATGCTGAACAAATGCAAAATCTTGTAGCAGATTCTGCAAATACAACATAAAGGGTTTCTCATGACTTTTGTGACAGAGAAGCCCAGAAACTGTAAAATTAATATGCAAATTTTGTACTTTAAATTATTCCCCCTCTGCACAACCCTATGACTTACCAAAAAGAAAGATGTGAGACTTACCTCTCCCTCTGGCGGGTGTATGACCAGAGTTTTGCCTTGATTAAAATGGTCCAGGTTGATAGCTGGATGAAACTGTGCCTTGTCTACTCTCAAGTGAGTGCCATATCCAACCTGAGATAGCTTACCAATCACTAAATTATTACTAAGTCCAATTTTCAACTCTAAAAGGAAAGAAGTTGATATGTAATGTTTGGGATTTTACTTTTGGACAATTGAACTTAAATGAAGTGGGTGCCTTATGAAAACAACTACATACTATATGAAGGAAATGAAAGATAAAATTTAACATAAATGACAATACAGACACCTGGACAGTATTCAGTACTGGAAGCCAAAAGGTGAACAAATGTCTTCCAGGAGAATAAATATGAGTGATTTCAAAACATCGCAAATCTTACAAACACATTTTTCAATACGTTTCACTGTAATGAAGCTGTTTCGGATTTTTCAGGACTTCCCACTTAAAGACACTGGATGCACAATGACTGGATTAAAGTTTATGGAATTAATGATTGGTCAGTATATATAGTTTCTTCAAAAGCAAAGATTTATGTGCAAGGATATGATACTGGGACACAAACATAGTAGTCCCAACATTGGTTGGGCTTAAATGTGACTGTGCCTCGTAATTTCATGACTTATTTTTCATGCTGTGATTTGGGTATATGCTGGTCTCTACTTCTACATTATACAGGTTTGCCTTGCGTTTTGCATTCTGTGTTGGTTGGGTACAAAATGTTAACATTAGTTACGAAGACACCAAAACAGGCACCATGTTGCATTTATGCACCAAAACTCCAGTCAGTAATGTAATTTGATGTGAATCATTTATGAATGTGTTGGAAAGTAAATTTAACATGATTGTAAACTGCTATTTCCCAACATTTTGCAGTCAGCGGCTGACGAGGAAAGTTTAAATGCAAATTTAACGTTGGTTACGAGGACACCAAAAACGGGACAAAATGGTGTCTTACGTAACTAACAAAAGATTTGGCACTTACATGGTCAGGTATGCAGAATGTGAGGATCTTTAGTCAAGAGATATAAATATATCATTCCACATTGTAATATGAACAAATCTACAGTTAAATTAAAGCAAATTTCAGTTTTTTAACTTTATTTTTGGGACCGAATTCTGCTTTGGTGTCTTATGTAACTAACAAAAGATTAAAACCAGCTTTTGTAACATAAAACATTTTGTCATCTACCAGAGATGTTGTTTTATATTTTGATGACATTTCCCAGCACAGTTATCAAAAAATTTCAGCAATTAAATCATCATTTGTTTCTATTTTTTGCTTTAGACACAAATGTCCCAATTTTGGGTCCCAATATCATATCCTTACAAATATACATTACATTCTTACCACTTACACTGGAAAAGCAACTAGTGCGTTCATTTTCCATGCATGAAAAAGTGCATGTCAATTACCTTGGATAACTACACAGAGACAGGTACAGTATACTACAGAACAATTTTAAAAATTGTCAAACACTTATTTCGCATCACATTGGAATTTTTGCTTATGTGTTTATGATGTGCACAGATAACCCAATGGACTGGTACACATGTCAAGTCAACACTTCTGTACATGCTTTTACGCCCCAATGGGGAGTCAGTGCTTCTAACATTTTGGAGATAGGAGTTGGGATCTATGTTTCTATTATCTTTGCTCTCATACTCGCACAGCACCCTCTATGCACTGACGTCATTGCGTCGCACATCCTCTGTTTTGTCATGCAGACGTTCAATGAACACATCTACTGCAGATGATCAGTACCATCCAGTTTGCCAATTTAAAACAAGCCAAACATCATGTGCATGACCTCTATAATAAATGGGGAAGTGATACTTAAATGTTCATTTGATGCACAGTTTTCTTTGCGACTGTTCTATAATCTGATTGACTGTGTGTTTGGTCTAACAGTAAGAGCATCTGCCTCTCATGTGAAAGGCCTCAGTTCTACTCCCAGTTGGAGTCATACCAAAGACTCTGAAAATGGAACCTACTGCCAATGTGTGTGATGCTCAGCAAAAGCAAAGGAGTAGGAAAAACAAGCCAGTGAACCACAGCTGGAAAAAAGGCCATGGATTTTGAACCAATAGGTCGGGAACTGGGTGTAAAACTCCATCTAACTAGCTAACTGATTGACCTGGGTCTAAACTGCATTGTCTCATCACTAGCATGTCTTCTTGTAACACTTCCATAGCATTAGTTCTAAAAATTGGCACATTTTACAAACCTGGACTTCCTGACAGAAATGACCGTACTTGTATTGACCCATTGACTTCACAAGTAATGACAGAACCCTGCAAAATGAAATAAAGACACTTTTTAAAATCACAATTTCAAAGGATGGTGGGACAGGGTTTTACTACATGGTGTTTTAAGTCTATGGCATTTTACTAAAGTAAAAAAAGCATAAACCAGCAATATATCCCAGGATCCTTTGTAACAGCTGTTTGGAAAAAGTTCTAAAAGACTGTAATTTTGCAAAGTTTTTGTGAATGACCCTTGTTATTCTGTGCACATATAAGGAGAGTTAACACAGACAACATTAAAATATTGTTGATTAATTTGAAACATTTTGACTACACCTGTAGCCATTTCAAATTGTAACCATATTACGTTTTGGAAAGTAATACATAATAGGTTCAAAAATTTTGTCACAGATATCTATCATTTTGTTTTCTGAACTCTGGTTCAACTATAACCAAATTTATAAAACCTCCTAAGCTTTTCTAAACAAATCTAACATTATTACTTACATTGGCAGCAATGACAGCTATGAGCTTTTCAATAACATCCAAGAAAATTTCATTTTTGTCACCAGAAAGAGTCTAAATTAAACAAAATATAACACAAATTAAATGAAATAAAAGGTACACTTCAAAATTCACATCCTGATAGCAAAGCTGTGTATCATTTAGAAAGGGAAATGCAGTCATTCCAACTTGAAGAGTGCAGTAGACTGTCCTGTTTCTTCATTGGCTCTTGAGAGTCATGTGACAATTTTTTTTTCTCCTCAAATACGAAATTTATTAGAAGTAACTGTTTGGTGTACCTTGAATATATGCAATATTGAAGTTAATAGAAAATATGAAAGGTAATTGAAAAAAAATTGTGAGATTTAACTCTTCAAAATAAGTTTCGAGTCGATTGCTCTGTCCCTTAAAATGAACTCACAATGATTAGCTGATATATGACTAATATCAGGATTGCTAGTAATTTTATGATAAAGCAAAAAGGATTGAACCAGTGTCAAAGTGCAACTCACAGTTATTAACCCAACTCAGCCTAGAGCCATGATCTTGAACAATAAATAATGAAAATGAACATAGTGGCCACTTGTGATTAATCACACCTGGTGTCTTTTCCAAGCCTCTCCTCTTCCAAAGCTAACCCACCATCCCTGCTAACCTAACCTGTTTTCTGTTTATCAAAAATATAATTTTATCATGTTATCTGAATGTAAATTCCCTTTCAATGTTCACACCACCAGTCATTTAAATTCAGAGATGTAAGCAAAGTAGAGGACTATTTCCTGACACTTTGTTATCCAGGGGCCAATTTCACTAACGTTTTGTGATCACTGCTAATGCCGAAATCCATCATGAAATCTTAAAATCCATTGCAATTTAGCGGCAGATTTTTCAAAATTATTGCACTCAACTTAACAGAGCAATTTTTAATTGCTTAGTTGTGTTGTTTGCAATAGGTTTAATGAAACCCGAAATTCTTTGCTAATGCTTCTTGCAACAATTCCTAGTTAGTGAGCAACTTAGCGATGATCGCTGAAACTGATGTTAGTGAAAGCGGTCCGAAGACTGAAAGGCCGTGGCCAGCTCAACTTGAACCAATCTGTTGGAAACTGGGCTGTTAAACTCTATCTTGCCTACCTAAGCCGGTATTGTCCACCTGGCAAACGGGTCTAAGGGAAGGGTTCCAGTTTGAAAAACTTCTCACATCAAGAGGCCAAAGGAAAAAAAAGTATTTTTTTTCTGTTTTTCAAGTATGTCATGCCCTAAAAACTCTTCCCACCCTTAGCTATTCCTACCATGGTGACCATGGCAACCCTTCAGTCTGGCAAATTGGATTTCCTGAAAGTTTTGCTCAAAACTTCCAATTTACTGAAATCAGAAAGTATCCTGAAGTCTCGCATCTTTGTAAATTTTAATAAGCATGTAGCATGTGCTACAGCATGTCAGTACAAGAGGTTAAATGTGAGTTCTCAATGGCACAAGTAGCATTGATCTAATACATGTGGTTGCTTCTGATACTGTTTTGAAAAATTCCATCGTACATGGTAATCAAGATTAAACAACTGTAACAAATTTCTGTGATGGAATGTTGAGTGATTCTATTAAATGATCACACCAATTAGCCCCTCTCTCCAAAGGTTATGCTTCACAAATCTATTCCCTGAAACACAAATTCTGAAACAGTAAAAAATCCTAAAAAATGTAGGATAATGTGTTGTTGAGGTCTGGGTGGAGGCAAACCCTCCCACTCCCTCCACCTTCTCAAATGCTTGTCCTCCCCCATGTAACTATACAATTTGCAGTAAAAAACATATGTATATAATGTTATAAAGGAATGGTCAGGATCATGCTCTCTGAAAAAAAGTTTGAAGAACTTTTTAACCTGTCTGTACAAACTCCCATAAAAGATCTGTAGCACTGTTTTCATTTTTTGGGATGCAAGTTGTTTGAATAAAGGACAAATAACAACTGTCACCTATCAGCAAAATACAGGACTGCACAAATTAAATGTAGAAATTGCGATCTCAATTTGCATTATCAAAAAGCAGGGCATGACAAACGATAGAACAAACTGAATGACTTGAGGTAAAATTGCTAAAATTGTCCTTCATTTTAAAATAAAGAATTTGCAACATTAGAAACAAATGACTGTAAAATGAAGTTCCAACAAATTATTTAGATGTAACTGACCTGGTGACCTTTAATGAGATTCAGGGGTTTGTCAGCAGCTGTGCTAGGTGCAGACTGGAAGTCAGCTCCAAACTAGGATAAAAAACAAAACAAAAAACTTTTCGTTTGATGAATACAAACACTGAAAAAAAGATGAAATTATATAAAGTAACTTGGAGAATAAATTTATTTTTTCAAACTTTTGTCAGGTCATCATGGTACTACCCTTTTACATCAATTTTAAATGTATCTTTGGCATATAAACCTTGTTGAAATTTAAAAATCTTCCCAAACAGACACAACAAAGGATTGATGTGGGATAGATGTTTGGCATGTGTCATTCTTCAAATGATATTTCATTATCTGGGATAAAAGACATCAGGGATTGAAATAAGATTCAAAAAGGGAAAAGCCAAAATGAGCAAAATGGCTAAGTATAGGTATATGCTATTTCAATAGGACATTTTTTAGGGGCATGACACCATCAATACGGGTATGACAGCCATGGCTATAGGTGCCCTCGGTTATTTCAAGCCCTGTGACATACACCAAAAGACTATTTATAGAAAGGTCTAAATCTGAAAAAAGAAGTACCCCTACAGAGCCTCTTCAATGCAATGAAGCATTCCACTTGGCTACATAATAATGTATGTCTACATGAAAACTGTGTTTACATTCAAATCAAAGACATGCATAATTCAATTTATGCATAGGGAAAATAAACTGGCATATTTTACTATCAATATTTAGTCATTTTTATTAGTTTATGCCTTGAACATCATCTGAAATATTTTGGAGAATAGTGGAAATTTTGTATGCCATGATCATTCCTTAGAAGCTCAACTATACTACTTGTTTTCCTTTAAACCTTGGACATGGCATCTCCCTGTCCAACCATATTTAGGAATAGTCCTTGAGTTCCAAATATAGACAAATCCGAATAGCACTTGTTTTTAGTGACTGTTGGCCGTCATTAGTGGGGTCCATCAGCCTAAAACCGTCTTTATTTATTGTTTACATGAATTTCAAACCCTCATATTTAGTGAACTTGGAGAATTTAAGATACAAATTAGTGTACAACCATCCATGATAGAGGTAATTAAGGAAATCGAAAGACGACTGAAATCAGTCCATCACTTGCTGTCTGGATTTGTGTATAGTTTAGGACTGCTCCCTGATTGATATTACTTCACATTGTTAATACACATTCAGATTGGATATCCAGGACTTTTTTATGACTTTCAAGGACCTTGACTGATATTTACAGCATCTTTAAAAAACAATTAGATCCCAATTTTTCACCTTTTTTCCACTAAATAATGTATCTAAACACTGAGAAAAATAGAACAATAAGTCCATGTCCTGATATGTGGTTACTATCCACAACCTTTTGAAAATTGCTCATTTTTCTCCCTGACTTTCCAAGCCTAGAAATTCATATTTCAGTTTTCCCTGGCTTTTCAATATTTTGAGGACCTGCAGGAACCCTGCTTCATCCAATATAGTTCCACTATGGTTGGTAAACTGTGTCTTGTACTTTCAGTTGTGTTTGCAATTAAGCTCATCCAGTGTGTTTTAAACAAAGAATTATAAACATAGATTCCAGACTCCTTTCCCTGCACTGTGAGATGCCCTGACTTCTATAGGAGGATCAAACTGAGAGGAGAGGGGATGATAGGGATTTGACATGCAAACCATTCTATTCTGTGATCTGTGTACATAACTCAAAGGATGTCTAATCCTGAATTCCATTGTGAATAGAGGTTTTAGCACTAGTACAATTTTTTTAAAATGCATACAACACACACAGAGGCCAATACATTCCTTGTGTATTGTACAGGACAATAAGTGCATGCTCCTGCATGATTTGGAAATGAAGGCTTTTCTGCTGCAAGTGCCAAGCAACGTAAATGCAACATGTATAATATTAAAGAAGATCCCATAGAAACTGACCAATCAGTAAGTCTATGAACTGCAAACAAGACATTGTGCATTTATGTTTAAATGGTCTTGTATGGAAAGCCTTGAAGAAGCTAAAAACAGCTCATTGCAAGTAAGATTTATTGAAGAGTGGTGTTTCTTACATGTGGTTTTGAAATAAGACATAGTCATACTGCCGGAAGACAAATTTACATGACGACTTCCAAAACAACTGACCAGTGAAAACTGAGTACTTCTGTCCTTCAGTTTTGACCTCCATGAGAAGTCACCATGCCATTTTCAGTTGGAAATCTATACCTATACATCTTTCATAATAATACAAATATGGCCTCCAACAAATTAGAGTCATTGTAGGTTACATGCTATGGCTGACTGCATGGTCCAGTAGTTTGACCATCCCACTTAAAACTGAAGGGTCTGGAATTCAAATCTTAGACTTTAAAGAAGGAACCTACTGCCATTGTGTTTATTACTCACTGCTCATAAGCAATCAAGTAATAACAACAAGACAGTAAGTCACAACTGAAAAAAGGCCATGGCCAGCCCAACTTGATCTGATTGGTAAGAAACTGAGCTGCAAAACTTCATCTAACCAACTACACTGTATAGCACTGGATCTGAATGTGTACCAAACAAGAGGAACAGCTAGAAGTAAAATTAAGTATTAAGTAGAAATTTTCAGTCTGGAAGGAGATTAGAGTTGAATATATATATATACACCAGTCAATATTGAAAACACCAAGATGACTAGAAATTTTGGATACTTCAAAAGTAACTCATTTCTCTTCTTTTCCTTTCAGTTAATGCTACCTAAGGCAACCTTATCATGCTGAATTAAGTAAGGCAACCTCCAAATTAAGTAAGGCAACCTCCAAATTTGCATCAACCTCCAAATTTGCACCCAGTAGCCTTGATCATGTTCTCCTGAAAAAAATTACTCCTTTCCCCAATATTTACAATTTGAGCTTAAGTAAGAAAGCAAATAGAGGGCACTCTTTTTATTTAAATAAAGCAATTAAAGCATTCACATTTTGAAGTACCCTCACAGAGGCATATGCTGCCTGCAGTATGGTAAGGGCTGAAAAGGGAACATATTCATTCAGTCAAAGAAGCTGATAATTCATGAATAATGAAACACTACTTACCAATCCTGGTCCAAGCCCTAAGACTGTCTGTTGTTGTCTGGCTTGTTTTACAGGAACTGCACTTTGTTGGATGTATGGTTTCAAGTTTTTTGTTGAAGTTGTTCTGACAAATCCATAATCCTGAAATGATAAAATAAACACACTATGATAAAACAAAACAGCTTTTTTAAATATTTACCAGTCTACTTGAATGGTCATCCAATGACATAGCAATTTGAAATAACTATGTGTGGTCAATAACTATATCATAAAAAAGCCTTAAAATAATACAGTTTTGCCTTATAATAATAAGATTTTCTCTTGGATGCACCTAAAAGTTGAAAGCAAAATGTTAAAGCAGAATTACTGAGTTCTATATTAAGTATATTACTACGCATACAATCTTGTGAGTACAAAATTAGAGTACAATATATTGAGAGCAACTTGCAACTTTGACTAAGGGCAGCACTTAGGTTCAGTCAGTAATGAACCCACTTTTTCTAGTTCCCTGACTATCCTATTTTTCAATTAAACCAATCTCTTCCTAGCAATTTATGGTCAGTTCCCCTTTAAAACTGTCAGCAAACAGTCTAATTCAAGTCAAGACTGCCCAAAGCACTTGTCAGGGGACATACTGTATCTGAAAACTGAGGGGCCCAACTTTGGCCATGGTAAAATGGCATAAAGAACAAGAGCCCAATGGGCACTGTGGTTCCTTGCTGGATATTATAAGAATTGTACAGCCAGTCTGTGAAATAGAGCTAAGCAAAAGCTCATACTCAATGTTTGTAACATCTTCACAAGGTATTTTAGTACTAATATTACATGAAATCAAAGATTTAATTTCTGTGGCCTTACTTACATTCAACTTTTATAATGCTTGGTTATCCTTCAAAAACACTACCTCATTTCCATATGTAGTTATGCTTGTAATCAAACTTGATATTATCACCAATAAATGATACACAATGTGGTCAGAGAGAGAAAAACACCCATTGTATTTCTCTCACAAGTTATTTTTACCTGCTCTCAAATAAAACTTGCTATTACTTTAAAACAATCAGTCATTTGTCCTGTTTGCTACCTCAGAAAACACAGAAAACAGGGTTTATTCAGCAGTTAAGCAGAAAGCAAGTGATTAATGAAGTGTGATAATAGAATGAGGATTAGGTTACCCCACAGAGCACAGCAGTATTAAAGAGACATACCGTATAATCCATGCATTGCTTCCACTGGCAGAGAGACCAGTTTAATGCAGAGTGACCTGTGCTCAGTAAAATCTACAGTTTTCAGTAACTGCCCTCTTAAAACTTTGAATGATCCAAAATATGTGTACAACCTGAAGGAATCATTACTGAACGAACATAAAGGCCAAATTTCTAAGGTGTTTGGGTGCGTAAGCATGCAAAACCAGGTGAGATAGAAAATCCATTGAAACTACCTTTATCTAGCTTACAAGGATTTCTAAATAACATTTCCAGCGGTTGACCTCCAGTGACCTTGATGACCTTAACCAAACACAGATTGATTTGAAATCTGTCCTTTCTACCTTAAAATACTGTGTTAAAACGTTTTTCAGTGTTTGACCCCTGGTGACCTCAGATGACCCCTTGACCTTCACCCAACATATCCAATTTCATCCTTACACCATAACACATCCACACACTCAAGTATGACATCTATCCAAGTTTCCTAACTAGAAATATCATGTTGAGAAGGTTTTTAGTTTTTGACCTCTGGTGACCCCAAATGACCTTTGACCTCCACCAAAAAAGGTAGGGCACACCTTCTCCCTATGACGAATCTATGTACCAAATCTAAGTTCCATCCAACCTTCCCTTGTTGAGTTAGAGCGTACCGAAGCAAGTGTCACACACACACACACACACACACACACAAGCCAACCTGACTACATAGGTTCCTTTGCTACCGCAAGGAACCAAAAACAAGGGTACCAAACATCTCTCCCACAATTGTAATTGCTACTTTGAAATGGTCCATTGCCATGAGCCACCTCTTCCTTTGTTTTTGGCATAACAAGGGTGACAGTGTAACCACTACTTACTACAATTTCATCTAACAGTTCCAGGATCAGGGTTCGATTAAGAACAACGGCCTCTTCCGTCAAACTCCCACAGAAGTCTTTCACCAGTCCCTTGATTCTATGGCAAGAATAATGTGAAGTTATTTGCATGACAAAGTCAAAGAAAATGCTTGTATGCCTTCAAGTTTAAGCTGTTTTGTTTTAAAATTTCACAACAACATTATGTATTATGTATTATTATGTATTATATGTTTAGCATTTTGTGATTTCACTGTATTTTAATACTGCTGTGATAACGACAATAACCATATTTCCTTTCTCCATATTGCCGACATTTCCACAACGATATCCCGATACTATGTAACTACTCACAGCTGCCTTAATATGTGCCACAACCATTCCATTAAAGGGGAAGTTTAAGCAAAAATTTAATTTTCATATGAAGAGGAATCAAATCTACACAAATAGAAAGTGTATTTCTCAAAATATCAGTAAGCGAAGTTACTAGACTTTGTGTTTCAAAGTGACCTTGAGGGCAGCAGAGTTATATCACTTCCTCACATTGACAAGGAATGCTTTGTTTCCCACTGCTGGGATGACCTTGAAGTTGATAGGAACAGAACCTTCCTGTGATGAATAAAAAATTTCTCACAATGAAAGAATAAGTGTTCATACCACTTATGCAATCAGATTTGATAATATGTGATTGCTGAGGAGAATAAAGGCTGTTTAGTTTAAAGAAAAACAAAGACTTCATTAATGTGAGGACTTGATGTCATATGTGTCTGCTTCAAGATCACTGTTTGTTGAATATTTGACAACTTTACTTGCTCATATCTTGAGAATCACAAATTGAATTTCAATGCAAATTTTACCAAGATGCTTAGAATAAGTACAACTCTAAAATAACAAAACTTGATGTGATCTTAAACCTTTCTTTTAACCATACTGTCTAATATTTACATCAACAGCACACACATTGATCATTTAACCTCAATCAGCCATGTACTGTAATGCATTCCTCTATAGGCCGTGCGTGATGCTCCGAATAAGCAATGAAGTTGGGAAAACAAGCCAGTGAGCCACAAAAAGGCTGTGGCCTGCTCGACTTGAAACAATAGGTTGGAAACTGGGCCGTAAAACTCCATCTAACTAACTAAATTACCTGCTTTGTTTCCCTTTAAAATTAAAAATGTTTTCATGACCTTATACACTTCCTGCTTGCTTGCATAGTATGTTGCACAGAGAGGGCTTAATCAATTACATCATCCCATAAGAGTAAGAGTGCTATCACACCTTGGTACAAGGTGCAGTAACTTTCAGAAATACAAAGATTGTAATACGAGTAGTACAACAATAACATTGCAAATTACAAATTATTTTGACTTGAGGCACTTAAATACTTTTTTGAAAACGTTGAGAAATTACTGAAGAGTTAATAAACAAATAAAAAAGTTTGTCTTTTGTGTTTTCATGTTGCACCCAACTCTATCACTTGTGCCTTAAAATTGTTAAATCCCTTTTGAACTTGCAGATGTATACCAAAAGAAAATCTGTCACTACCCAAACCTATTCTACTTGGCACCTCCACAAAAATAGTAACTTTTTTCTTTTGTATGCCCCCCCCCCCAACAGCAAGCAAGTCTTGTTTAATATCACCTTTGCAGCTTGCTATGTTACCATGTTTCTACAATGACAGCATTCAAATTGCATGGTTTTGAAATTTGCAAGATGCCTTTCCTTTTGTACAGTATAGGAAAGCCTTTATAGCAATACAAATATACTTTTGTAAGATTTTAATGCCAGTTTGCCTTCCACGGCTTCACCAATACAACAGTCAACAGATTATTTAAGCTGAGACCCTGACAACACATTCTAATTCCCTAAACATTCTGATGAGGACTTGAGTACGCTAAGAAGTTTGATTCTGTTTGCGGATATTTACTTTTTCAATTTTAACCAACCTTGTTAATAACTCCAAAGCAGTGAATGGTTGACTGTCTTTATCTCTTGTGGTCCCCACCAGGTAAAATGTTGATACTTTGATGTGAAAAAAGAAAGATCCTTTCTGCTCCTAATCAGGAAAGAAAACACAATATTGGTAAAAGTACTTTAACTAAAATGTTATGGTAATTTCCAGTTCTGTTATGCTGCTACCATATGGTCAAGGGTGCAACCACCTCCTGACAGGGGCATACCAAAATTGCCTGCTTGGTGCCCTTTTTACCTTTCTAACTTGCAACTCCCTGCCCCTGTGGACAATTCTTGCCTCCTCTGACAAAAATCCCTAGCTCCACTTCTGTTCCGATTCCTTGTGCACTGTACGGTATTTCAATTCAGTCACACTGACTGAAACTGAGTATCATGTGTTTCTCCAGATCCAGAGTATGTATACAGAACTTTCCAAAAACTTTTGAGAAAAAATGAAACAACTTCTTCCTTCTATATTGCTTCCATAAAGTACCAATTTAGCAAACTTTTTGTGTTTAAGTTTTAAAACTTCTTGTGCTTGTTTTATTGATTTTTCATCAAAACATATTTTATTTTCAGCATTCATTGGCCAATAGTCCTGCATTAATCTTTACAATAGAATTGGTAAAACAATTGTCAAGGAGAATAGCAAAACTAAAGATTGTCTAAATTAAAATGAAACTTATTCCAGTATCAGTATTATTTTTCCTATCTTATTTTCTCTTTATTTGAAATATTACCTCACAATTCCTGTTCCTGAGCAGAAAAAGCTCTTTTTAACAGAACATATCCCACCATTTCTTGCCAATGTTTACTTGAAGGAATTGGAACAACACTCGAAAGATTCCTCATACAAACAGGACATATTTTTTATTGATACTTATACTGAATATCATACCTTAACTGGTAGCATGGGAGTATTTTTCACTTCTTTCAGCCAATCAGCAAACTTGTCACATGCATCCTGTGAACCAAATGGGGTATCTAGCTTCCTTGTTAAGAAAAACTTTGCAAAATAAATATTCTTCATAAGAACTTACAATTATCAGCTTCTATTCAAAATGGCAAATCCTGCATTAAACACGACACAATGTTACGCAGCTCATGTCATACAATTACCAACTTGGGTTTAGAGGTGCAATCAGAGTTTGTTCTAGCACCTCGTTTTCCCTTTCTGAACTGGTTGTTTTCCAAAATTATGTAGAAATATTGAGGAGGTCAACCTTTCAAATTAGAAGAAATTTTGTAGTAATTATTGTTGAGTAAAAATTTCTGAATATTTGTTGGGTAAAAAACCACATGTATAGGGTAATTCTAAAGACATTTCTTCAAATTGTAAATATCTTGAAGAAACAACATTACCTAAGACTTTGCCAACAAATAATTTACAGTGACTTATGGCATTTGAAAATCACTCACCTTTTGACCAGAACTAACCATTTAAAACAAAAAACCCGAACCCGCAAACCAAATACAGATGCACTTGTGTTAAAATCATTTTTTCTTACAATGATCCCCACATTGCTTACTTATGTCTGTATACCCAAAAATTTTATTACTAAAGTGGTCAGATTTGTTATAAAAATAAGTTGGTGTGATGTTGTCACAAACAGAACTTGCCCCAAAATTGTCTCTGCTTTCATTTATGTGGGGAGGTTGAAAACCACCCAACACTTTGCAATGTCTAAGGCTATTTTCGACCACCTAGTTTTTAACCTTATTGAAATAACAGGAATTTGATTGATTTGAATTTTACAGTAAGTGGTATAATCAATGGTCATTTACCCAATGTAAAAGAGTTAACTCCATAAGTAGCTTTTATGACAACATCTGGGTGATTACATGACTTTTTATGACCCTCATAAAATTAATTTTATCAAAATTTGCATGGTTTTCAATAAGAAGGTTGAATATACCCTAGGGCAGCTTGAAAATAGCCAATTTTCAACCTTTTTTGTCAACATTTCACATCCCAAAAGGAGAAAACTAATAAAGCAAAGGACATGGAATGTAACTACAGGCCTTAGGGGTGTTGAACAATGGTAAGTTGGTTCAATGACTAAGTTGCTTGGTTTAATTTTTAAAACCAAAACCCCTTAAGTGGATGGAAACCACACAGTTTACCTTAGGTCTAGGTGCAAGACTAGACATCCTCCACATCCACTATGTTACACATTAGTCTTTGAACAGAAACGTGTTCTACGCTTAACAGTAGGACCTACTCCGAACATGGTCTTGCCCATATGCCTCCTGAAATCAAGATGTTTGTACACAGAGCACAGCGGGCAACTCTACACCTGCCTCACACCTTCAAAAATGCACCTATAATTATCATACTTGCCATGAATCATCTTTAACAGCGCATCTAGGCTTGCCAATTTGCTTTTCTTTAAACGGGGGAAAAAGTAAGTTGGTGAAATTTGGAATTAAAAATCAACTCTACCACAAACTATGTTACACAACTAGAAATGTCTGTAACTTTAGTGTAAGTCACATGACACAGTGTCATCACTTCTAGTCAGGGTAACTTTTCTGTCCAGGTGAACCTGCCTTAGTATACACCTTGAGGTAATTAACAAGGCAGGGTCACTCAATGGAAGGGTTACACTGACTACACTTAATGATGTTCCAGAAGAAGTGTTTCTTAAAAGTTTCTACTTTGTGAAATGTCCTAATTTACAGAAAATCTTGATAAATTTATTGAATTTAGTAACACATTTAAAAATTTTTGGAAAGTATTTTTAAAACAACTTTATTACTATACCAGCTATGATTACATCTTTCTTTTTGAGTTTTGGAAATAGACAACAAATTTTATGATAAGCAATGGAGGAGTTCCACTTATGTAACTTGTCCACTAATGTGGAAGTATGTGTTGTGCCATCATTTCTCAAAGCAGCAAAATGGCTGCTGCTAGAAGTGCTAGAAGACATCTCCTGGGCTATTCCACAGGTTGATGGACATGAGCTTAAAAATTCAAATGTAATATTTTCCTGACTAAGTCATCATTTTTTGTTCTTTACACATGACAGAGTCAGAAACAAACTTGAAAAATCTGTTTCCACAAGTCTACATTAAAAAAAAATGGTTGAAAGTGGCAGCTTCCAGTTTGTCCCACAATACACCAAAAAAATTGTAAAAAGTTAAATATGTCTTCTTACCATTTTTGTAATACAGAATCACATTACTTTATTTATTTCTGAATTATAGAAGAGCCAAATACCATAAAATAAGAAACAATTTTTCGAGACTTTTAGTAGTACACGCTGAGGAACTAAAAAATACTAACCTGCTATGGTGATGTAATGTGAGTAACCAAAAAGACTGAAATGTTTTCTGAGAAAAATTTGTTCACAAATAATTAGTGGGATTCAGAATTCTCTTCCTTTGAACACTCTTTGACAAAATTATGACAGTGAAGATCATGAGATTTATTTAAATTTCAAAATATTGAAGATTAAATTCTGTAACGTGAGTAACCGTGTAATGTGAGTAACCGTATGTGTAATGTGAGTAACCAGTTATAATTAGGTTCATAGATATTACTTTCTATGGCATACCATGTTAAGGTGTTCTGGTGAGTTGTGCAGTGCTTGTTTTGTGTATTGAAAACAAAAAGAGGATCCTCCTCTTTTAAGTACTCCTTCCTTATGCATTTATGGTAGGGTATTATACAGTATTACTGTACATATGTAACATAAAATTGAACAGAGGACTTCACCATGCAAGAAAGCAAGGATCAATGGTGAAACCCAAGTTGAAATAGTATTGGAACAGTAAGGGCTTGTGCACCATAGAGCAGAGTTGTAGTCAAGTCTATATTTTCATAGCAAGTCAGGTCAACTGCAGCTATTTTAGTGACTCAAGTCAAGTAATTGACTCATGTCTCTATGTATTTTAATATGGGAAAATACCCCAGGACTTTTCAAGTCAAGGAGAGTTGGAAGGTTGTGACCTGAATCGCAACTTAACGTCATCTCTGCCATAGAGGCTATCAAGCAGCAGGGGGATAAAGATTAAATAAAGGCCTGAAGACAGAAAAATCAATCTGAAAAGAGGATAAAAGTGAAAAACGGTAGGATATGCTAGAATAAGGATCCAGATAATGAAAACACAGTGCTGTACAGTATCTGCTATGGAGTAAGATGGTCAATACTGGAAATGACCTCCTCCATGTCAGGTTTTTTTTTTTTTTTTTTTTTAATGTGAGGAAAAAAGATTAAGAAGAAACTAGATATACTGTACAATTTTAAGTTGTGCCAATAATCATGGATACTTAGCATTCAAAGATACATTCTAACTGTAATAAATTGGTCCAACTTGTCAGAAAAGGACAGTTAATGTGTTCATTTTATTGAGTTTTTTTTTTTTGTAGTAGCCACACCTACACTGAACATGGTTTTGATGCATAAATTGTCTTGTTGTGTATTGTCATGATCTTGAAACTGAAATTGAGAAAAGAAATGGAATCTGTTACAATATTTTAGGGCTGATTTGCCAAGCCAAAGACAGACAGACAGAGAGGCAGAGGGCACAGTGATCACCCATAGTATGATTTTGCCAGTACTTAACATGGTTTTAATGTACTGCTCAATTATAAGTGAAATGTTCAGTGCATGAAATTAAACAGTATGTAACCTTTACAACTACTGTATAGTGGTCTGTATAAAAGTAAAAATTCATGTCTCCTACAAGAATTATTCAATTTTTAGTAAATTATATATAACTGTCCATACATGGACAAAATTTAACGTGAGTAACCATTATACTGGCAGCCACAGCAAAAGGAGTGTTTACTTTACTTTTGAAAGTATATGCAATTTACATCTCCCTAACATACTTCTTTGAAAAAGGTAAAATGAAATTGCAGGAAAGCTTGGTATGAGGACACTTATCAATTACGTCAGCTTTTCATTTTATGCATGTCTAAATCATGTAACGCAAGTAACCAACACACTTAAAAGATTTCTGTGGAGAAGATAAAAAATTCCAAAGTTTTGATTTTACAAAAAAGACTGTCAGGATGCAATGCATACTTTGTTGTTGTGAAAAGTTAATTGGTTCGAGTCTTTAATAAGAAAATTAAAGTAACAAGAATGAGTTGAGGTCTCTCCAAATGTAACGTGAGTAACCGTGGAATGTCCCTCCTGCTGTGTGCTCTGTAACAGTTTGTCTCAGAGAGTAACCTAAAATTGCTTGTATGCATATTTTTGTTAGCTATAAATAAACATAAAACCGATTCCAATTATTAAAGGATAGCAATGGTAAAATTAGCTGATGAATGGGCTATTCATGTCACGAGCAATTCCTTTAAGTCCTGAGATTGCAGCGGTAGAGTTTGTAGCGCACTGTGACCAACCAAGCACTCCAGTGTGGAGTAAAATGAAGTAGACGTAGCACAGAGCCCTGTTCAAGGACTAGGCCTAACGTAGGCCTAAGCACTGTACTGTAGTAGGCCTATACAAATAGGCCAGGGTTGTCCAACCTGCGGCCGAAACAAAAAGTTTCCGTCCGGCCCATCAGAAATAATCTATATTGCAAAATTATTCAATAAGCAGATTAATTGATGTTACTTTAGGCTTCGCCGTCCTCTATGGCATGCTTACTTTTGAATGAAATAATTCATTTCAAATGTCTGCTTCATGTAGCTACATTGGAGTGTTGTCCACAGGGGCGGATTGAGAATGATTCAGGAGGAATATAAAAAAAATTTGTCCGAATATTCTGCCCAACACCATCAATTTTTGCTAAAATTTATTTATTTGTTCAATCAAAAACGAAAATGAATCAGTGTTCCCTACGAGCAATGATTGCATATTTTGTTGCCTTGGGCGTCAGGAAAAATTAAAAAAAAAAACGAGTATAGAATGGGGCCCCTCATCCATCATAACCATTACGTGTGGCCCACCGCTGCGAAAGGTTGGACAACCCTGAAATAGGCTAACCAATCACTACATTATGGATCCTTTGTTGTTAGTTATAGGCTATATCAATGTAAAATTGTGGTACACTAGGACTCTAGTGCAGAGTAATACAAATTAGACTAGCAAAGAGTTCCGCTCAAGGGCTATGTACCCTCACAGGCCTCACTTCCCTGCAAATAAAGACAAGTTGAAACAAAAAATTGTCTCGCTAAAGACGTTCCTACACAATTTCAGTATGGCAAAGGCTTCAATTTTCATATTAGGCTAATTTGCCAGAGGTTACAACTTTGTCACCCAAGATGTGCAGTGGGTTGAGAGGTTGCACATTCTTTTCTCGAAAAGGATACACACTTTTGAGACCAATGTATCTCCGCGTTGAGAAATTATAAAGATGTGGTCAAACATCGTTTGAACTTTGTTAGCTGGGTTTTGAAGAGCACCAATTCATCGCAGTCAACTCAAATTTTACAATTTTATTCAGATCTCCCGATTGCCCAGTTTGGAGGTAGCATAGAACTACAACACTATTCATTCAACTTACAATTCTAGAAACAAGACGCGTCGGTAGCGGCTCGCCATAGGGGCACCGGGGGGGGGGGGGGGGGGGATATTAAACAAAAATTTGGTTCTGGTCGGTCGTTTTTAATGGAGTTTATACTTTGCGACAAAGAAAATAATGAAATGTCACATCGTCCTGTAAATTAGCCGATACATTTTATCTGTTAATTTTCTGATCATTTTCTTTTTATTAAAATGAAGGTTTTATTGCAAAGAAAAACTCAAAATAACGACTGCTTAAATTCTACTTACAAGCATGGCAAATGCAATTTCCGGCTATCTGAGAGGTCCCAATTTTTCAAAATTTTCTGTATGCCCGCCCCCGCGCACCAACAGATGGTGGCGCGCTCCGCTTAGATCGTCTTTCAGGGCAGTCAGTCACCACTTCTCATACCCCTCCCCCCATTTTTTTTTTTTTCTTTGCACGACGTCCCCTGATACTATGTGAGATGTCTTGGTCCCAAGTTGAGTTTGCCCCCCCCCCCCAAAAAAAAAACAAATTTCCTTATATCAGCCCTTGGGTAGCGATATGATATTAAATTGCAAGTTGTTTATAATTCAGGATACTGAGCCTGATCAGTTGTTCATATAGTGACAATGTTGATTATTTACAGGCTGCAAGGATAACCCCAAGAACCCTAAACAGCTTAATTCCATTTGGGGTCCCTTTAAAAATTAACAAGAAGTTCTCTCGGCTAAACTTAAGCAATATTCCTTTTTAAGATTTGGAATAGCATACCAGATTCAGTTGTGTATACAAGCACTGTAAATGAGGTCAAGGGCCACTCACTTTTTGGATCCATCCATGGGGAGCGGACTTGAAAAACCAGCTTGAAGTCGGGTCCAGCGCCGTAGTGCAAGAAACTAGTGTAAAAACTCTAGACAAAAGGCCAGCGTCACAGACATGTTTTCTAGCTTGGGCTGGGATTCACTGGAGCATAGGAGGGCTGCCCAAAGATTGACCCTTATTTATAAGTCCATTAATAAATTAGTTGCAATTGATACTAAACCATACCAGTCAGTTCCCTCTAGAGGTGTGTCTACTAGAGCACATACCTTTCTTTTTTGAAACTTTCATCCCACAAAGATTGTTATAAATATTCACTGTTCCCTAGGACTTTTGCTGAATGGAATTGCCTCCCACCCAGTGTTAAGGATGCCCCCACTGTGAATGCTTTTAAGTCTGGATTGGGTTCCATAAGTCTTGATGCAATTTTTAATTGAGCTTATTTTAGTAATTAGTTTGCTGCTCACCCTTCTGTGCCTGCATGTTACATCCCATTTGTGGAGATTATGTAGTAACTTACCAGAACATGAGTGTTGTAGTCGAGATTAGCACTGCATATTAGACCGAGTCCACCAAGACCAGAAGGTGTCGAGACAGAGACTATATGTTGCATCGGAAAAAAACTGTCCAACTTATTGTGAATACTTTTTACCTAAATTTATTACCTTGTGCTCTAAAAATGACATGTAGCACCAAGAGTACATCGTAATTGATTTGAACATGTTTTATTTTATCATATGCCTAGCTTGGGCTGTATCCTCCCCATTTTTTCAAACCCCAACTGAATTGGGCAGACCTCGGTGCTTCAGTCGGACAGAGATTATGCCTTGGTTGGGGATTTGTAATTAGGCCGCATGGTCATGCACCCCCCCCCCCCGAGAAAAAGAGTCCCGTATGTATGGCCATGACCAAATGCCAATGCCAAATTGGGGGGTGGTATCCCCTTCCCCACGCGTTTCAGGTAGCCCTACTCATGTAGTTAGTGTAGTAAAGTTTTCCGTTTGACCAAACATGAACATGGACTACTCGCACCTTCCCAGCAGTGGCGTCGCCACACTTTTCTCTCTAGGTGGGACTGGGGGCACAGCCATTTTGTAGGGGACACTATACTGGACTCCACTTGCTAATGGCGCCGGAGGCGCCACCAAGTGCAAAGCTTGAGTCCTATCGGTTGGGGTTCAAGGGGCAGCCTTAGGGCCCCTGATGAGGTCCACGGGGCGAAAGCTTCGGAAGTTCCTGGGTTTGAGGGTGTTTGTTGGATATTAAGTGGTTATTTAACTTGCAATTCTATTGACTTAACCATTGTCTAAAAATGCCTCTAGGGTAGCTTCAAGAAGGCCTAAGACTTTTGGTAAAAAAAAAAAAAAAACTAGTGAAACTACTTCTGAAACTACTTCTCGGATCCGTCAGACATTTTGTAAAAGATGAGGAGGAGCTGAAGGGCTGAAATATACATAAAAAGGTTGATGGGCAGTTAAATGTGAGTCCCCGGTGGGAGTCAAGGGGGTGAAGCCCCAGAAGCTCCTGGCATTTAAGGTCTTTGTGAAGTATTATGGCCGTCATTTAAGTGTGATTCTGTGGTCTTTGCAATGGTCTAAAAATTACTTACAGGGCAATTCCAAGTAAGATTTATTGGTAACAAATTTAGTGAAAATATTACCAAAAGCGGATCCTACTGACATTTTGAAGAAGGGGAGCTGAATGAGAAACATAAAGCAGTTGGTGGGCAGTTAAATGTGAAGTTCTCTCAAGGGCAGATGTTATCCTGCCTGAACCGTTACCCAAGCTCGGCTTCAATTGGCGTAGACTGAAGTGTGAAGAAAATTTTGAAAAATGCAACCCCCTCAGACAGTTGGAAATGGCATTTTCCAGGTGGTTCTGCGTATTTTCATTTGAAGAACATGAAAACTGTTGCCTTTTCTTGTCAAAACAAAAATCAATCTTAAAAAAATGAAAATAAAACTGGCAGTCGCACTCTAACTACGGAAGACATATCGTCTTTTGAAAATCCCAAAGCTTTGCTGGGGGAAAACGGGGGACAGAAAATTTCACAGGGGCACGTGTCCCTGCCCCTGCCCCCCCCCCCCCCCCCCGGCGATGCCACTGCCTCACAGAATACCTTCATTACTAATTGAGGAACAATTTCAATTTTGCCAAATTAAGGGTTGTTAGTAGCCAAATTAAGTAACTCCTTAGTCAGAAATGGATAGCACGGAAGACCAGAAAGTCCCTTGCAACTCCCTGGGAAGACTAGATGGGAATTCAGTACAAACAGTGAACACGTAATGCAGTGCAGCATCGGACTGCCACTACTGATTACACCGAGAAACATAACCTGTGTGATAATACTTTGTTACATCATTCTCACTGACCAAGTTAAAGACCCATTAACCAACTCACAAAAGAAAGTTAAGCACTTATAGATGGAGTTTGTGGACTCAGATGAATATTGTTTTCCCGCCATGATAAGCTTTTTTTCAAAATAATTGGCGTTTTGAAAAGTAAGGTGAGGTTAAATCAAGTTTATTGATATCCATTCATAGAATAACAATGGATAACAAGCACCCAACTTAAAATATGAATTAACAAATAAATAAATTAAGGTATCTTAGCTTATGCATCTTACAATTCACTTTTTTATTTTACATTTATTTTAAACGTTATTCGTTTCATTTAAAAAAAAACAAACAACAATTTTTTGGCCGGTCTCGAAGCGAGACCACAATTTTCGAAGCCGCATTGATCCGAGGGCGAGACCACATGCTGTCGAGACTGAGACCAAGACCGGGGAAAACTGGTCTCGAGTACTACACACTGTCTATAGAAGCACATATGAGCCAGAAAACTGGCTCCCTGCTCCGTCATCCTCCACCTAGGTTCTTATACCAGTTGTTGAGAATTGGAGGGACCATGTTTAAATACAGGTAAGTTGTCATAGGCTATATGATATATGTCAAAGCCAAATGAAAGCTTCTGGGGGTTTTCAAAGCAGTAGTCAAGACTTGTTATGTCATTTTGTTCTTTATGTAAAACTATAAGCTAATGTAACCCATGCATCGATTACAAATAAATATCCCTGAAATGTGTTTTAGATTGGGTGCATCCCCGCCCCGACACATCCGCCCCCCTTGACTGCGCCACTGGACTACTCCAAATGCACATAGGGACGTAAACAGACAACGTGCTGATCACGACTAAGCGGTATACCTGAGAGGCCGGGTGGCAAGACGACCAAGTAAAATGAATTCCTGCAAACGTTGGTAATTGTTACATTTCTACAAGTGGATATTTCCAATAAGGATTCGCATTTTGTCCCCTCACCCCAAGTTAAGCCGCGGTCATACTGAAAAAAAAAAAAAAAAATCGGATAGGATTCCGATCCTATTTTTGTAAGTTTAAATTAAAACCTTCCCATTTTTGATCGGAAAGGGTCATAAATTTGCAAACAGGTATAAATGTATGATTTGAATCAGGAGTCTAAGAAAATGAAATGTTAACTAATTGTTTTCCTGGCCTCACGCCGACATATAGCTTTTATCGTAAATGCCTGAGTCCGATAAGAGCTATACGTCGATATGACGTCACGAAATAATTAGGCTAACTTTAATTTCCGTAGTCCTTCTGTACAAATCATACATTACACAGGTTGCCAATTTTGGGGGTTCTTTTCGACGAGATATAGAAAAGATTTTGATAAAAACTCACAAAAATTCCGATTGGAATCCGATCTAAATGTATTGTCGTGTGACCTTATAGCTTTAGCCTGATACCTAGAGCCAGTGTTGAAATGAGTCCACGTGATCCACTTTCGAGCCTGTTGCAATTTCCGTGTCAGTAATTCCTGGTCAATTCCGAGTCCGGTATCCCATAACCTACGTCGAATCAGCTTGTCCATCCAAAAATTCATGTGCATTCAAATTAACCTTAAAATTCATTATGGCATAGACAAGGTTCCAGCATGGAATTTTACATGTCCATAACATTGAACAGAATTTTAAAATAGTACCGATGTTGTACTCTGTTTTGAAGAAAATGAAAAATGCTTCTCCTTTTTTGAATACTAGAAACAGCTCAAAATAAAAGTGAGGTCCAGTCATCTCATTTCATTTTAGTGAACCGGGCTGACTAATCCTCTCCACGGCACAGTCCAATTAGTGCAGTCCATTCCAGGCCAAATCCGATTCCAGGCCAATTTTGAGTCAATTATGAGCCAATTTTGAGTCCGGGCCAATTTCGAGTCCAGGAAGAACTGGAATAAAGTTCGGAATTTACCTCGAGTATGGACTTGGCAGTAGTGAACCAATGGAGTCAAAAATTAGAGGGTGGGGATCAGTGGCGAATGCAGGAATTTGCAGTAGGGGAGTGTCTGCATGTGGATGGGACATCAAATGTACATTGAGCAAAGCGCCATAATATGTAGGGCTGTAGTTTAGTCTCTGATGCCTATTACAATTCAGGAAGTGGCGGTGGTAGGTAGGCAAGCATCCAAATTTTACCATATTTTTAAGTGTGATTATCACTCTACTAGGTCCGCGCGCTGAAATTTTCGCCTTTCCGAATATTTGAAAATATGGAGCTTGTATTGCAGAATAGTTTGGATGCTGGGTTTCCTGAAAAGAAATTTGAAAAGTTGGGGGATTACTGAAAAATTTGCATTTTCTATCGGCAAATCTGAGGTTGGCGGCGACCAAAGATCGTTGTTGCTACATAATGTTACCCAACGCCTACGTAATGAGGCTCTCCGACGAAATTATTAGAGTTTATACTGGAGAAAGTATCGACTTTTATGAAAGAAAATTTATGAAAATAGCACTTTGTATATAGATAACGGTGTCACTTGATGATCTGGTGTCACAGGTGTGGCAAATTTCCGATTTTGTCACTTCCAGAGTTCGAAAAAGTTTACCAAAGAGTGAAGGTATGAACGAGCACTTCTACTAAGGGATTAAAAATCGAGGCGCGCCAAGCGCGCGAAAAATTTTGAAAAATAATGACGAATATGGAACTTTTATTAGAGAAAATTGATTGGGAACTTCGTAATTTCATGAGTTGTCAAAACCACACAGTAGACTGGTCTCACAATTGGCAAATTTCCGATTTCTTCATTGACTCACATGACTCCCAATAGTCAATCATGTAACAGGACAATGTACTACACTACGTCTTCAACTTGGTATGCCTGCATGCTCTTGCCCTTTAAGCCGGCATCTTCATTTCATCCAGATAAGGCCCTCACCCCATTTATTTTAACACCACCCCTCTTGTCTGTGCGGTTATTCAGAGGCGCTTACTCCATTCGAACAAATGTTACACTTCCATCATATTTTCGTCCATCCTTTTTGTCCTTTCCTGTATGACAGTGCATTACACACAACCCTTGTCCTCTTCATGTATTTTACACTGAGCACACTGAATCCATCTCTGTGCACCATCCACTCTTCCAGTTCCACTCTTCCCGAAAAGAAAATGCCACATCTCCTTGGAATTTGGTCCTCTCAACTGAAAGAGAACTATAAACACTTGTAAGTTCATCTTAATTTTAAAATTAATTGTCCGCCATTTTCCGCACTTGAAACTTTACTTCCCGCCCTTAATTGTTAGGGGCGGAAAGTAACGGGCGGAAACTACCGAGGGCGGAAACTAACGGACCGCCATTGAGAATGTTAATGATTGTTACCTGCTCCAAAATGATATACATAACCTAGGTATTTGGGGCATGAGATTCCAGTCATCTAAGTGTAATATCATTACTTTCGCTAGGAAAAATATCCGGGCAAATTCGACTATTTCCTGAATGATATCAAGCTAGCTAAAGTTGACTTTATAATGTACCTTGGGGTAACGATTTCTCACGACCTAAACTGGGATAGGCACATTCAGTCTATCTGCAACAAAGGCAATAAGATTTTGGGAATTCTCTATATAAAACCTACTTTTCTGCTCCCGGGATGTGAAGCTAGCTGCATATAAGGGTCTCCTTCGGGGGTGGCGCCAGGATTTGCCCGACAAGGGGGACAAGCTCCCCGACAGAGGGGGCCAGCATTTTGAGGCCAAGACAAAGGCGATGACTTAGTCCCGGTGGGTCCGTGGGAAGTGACTTGCCAGAATTTGAGGCGCGCGTAGCGCGACGAAATTTTTGGCTTTCTTTTTGACAAATATTTAAAAAACTAGAGTTTGTTTAGAAGAAAATTTAAAATTGTGCAGTAAATTTGGCGTTTGCAAGGGCCATTAAAAAGTTAGGGTGTTTATTGCAGAATCTGTCCTTAATATGGGCAATATCAAAAGAGTGATACAGACGACAGCTGAAATTTTTGTGGGTTACGCATTTCGTCGTACTTGGCCTGCTCTCAGACGAAACTAGAAATTGGCTGGAAAAATTTTTCCCTTTTTTGAACTAGATTTGAGAATTGTGAGCTCATTTTATTTCAGAAACTTTGGAATGTAATGAAAAAAATTAGTCTTTTGGTAAGGTTACAATGAAAAATTTGGGTCTTTTTTATTAAGTTTTATGCCTTTGAAGAGCAGAATTGTCGTGGTGATCGACAAAGTTAGCTTTGGTTTTCAATTGTACGGAGTATTCATCGAAAATGGTAAATTTTGACATTTTTAACAAAATTTGAGAATGTGAAGCTTATATTGGAGAAAAATTGTCATTTTATGACAGATTTTTTGGTTTTTATGGAAGAATCTGACCTTGTTATGAGAAAAATCAAATAGGGGATGATGTGCAGTTATATTATTATGCAGATTAAGTCCCTCTGACAACATTGGAAAATTTCCTCACGGAAAAATGTTGGCTTTCCATTTATTTGAAGGTTTATATTTTATATATTGACATAAGCGAACGGAAGCGTTTCAGTTTGGGAGCAGAATTGACTTTCTTGTCCGAAAAATGTAATCCTGCCCGAAAGACTAGCTAAAAGCGCACAGAAATTTTTGAAAAATTGAGAACCCCAGACAGGCCGGAAATGGCATTTCCCAGGCTCGTAACCAGAAACAAAGCAGTCATTAATTTCAGTTTTCTTTCGCAATAAATTTTTTACTTCATAATATTGCCTCCAAACGAAGAATAATTTGGAGGCATGCATTGTTCTGTTTAGTATTCTGTTCGACCAAAACACTTACAAAGTGGAGCGCCACCATCAATTGGTGCGGAGCGTACAGAAAATTTTTGAAAAATCTAACCCATCAGACAGCCGGAAATGTCATTTCCCAGACTTGTAACTCAAAAGGAAGCAGTTGTTACTTTGAGCTTTCCTTTGAAATGAAAGTTTCACTTGAAAAAAAGTACCAACTTGCTATTTGATCAGAAAGTGACCATCTAAAAGGTAAAAGTACAATAAGATTAAATGGTCTTGTCTCTTTTCGGAGGAAAACTGTGCAACAGAATTGAAAACATACCAATGTTTTTGACGCTATTGAAATTCTTTGTTGTACTCAATTGCAAGGTCCACTAAATTGATCAAATTTTCTTTGTGACTACAAGAACTCACTGCTATAAATGATTTTAGTTTCAACGTCTTTGAAAATGATGTCACGTTACAAGGTGGCTTCAAAGGAATTTTCAGTCAGGACTCATGGAGAGACATTCTCACACTACGGTACTGTTTATCATTTGTATAATTGAAAACAGCCTGGCCGATTTCCATTACCGTTGCCCGAATTCGACTGTCGGGGCAAGACAAATGGCAAAGCATTGGGCATGCTCCTGAACAACCTCTCGTTCGTTTTTGTAAGGACTGTGTGAGTCTCCACGAAGAACACGGTTTTCTAGTAAGCAAAATCAAGAAGATCATCCGAAGACCGAAGTTTATCGGGTTTATGTCTTTTATCGTGGGCCCCGACGATGAAGGCTCCCCGACAAAATTGGATCTTCTCACAGGACGAAGAACAGCTTTCCCCGACGGGGGCATGGTCCCTGGTTCCAGCTGGTGCCACCCTTTGTAACGCACGCGGAACGTCCAGCTCCCTGGTCTCCTCATGGATGACCTTACGCACACGGAATGAAGATGGGACAAGATACATGGATTGAGGGATAGCAAGCTAGGAAGAGGTGATTTACAACCGATTCCGATATTTATTAAAATAGCGTTACAAAAGGAAAATATGTTCAAGATCACCCATTCAGTAACTTCAGTCCTTGTAGGGTTGTTTGTTTTAGGCTTCCCCGACGAAACCGCCGACCTTCCCCGACGGGGGGGGGGGGGCAGTGTTCCTCAACGGGGGCATGGTCCCCCCGCCCCCCGCTGGCGCCACCCCTGGTCTCCTTCGGCCTGTTTTGGAGTATGTTTGTTGCGTGTGGGGTCCACATCGGTCCTACTTACGTGATAAGCTAGAAAACATCCAGAGGAGATCGGCTGGTTTTATAAGTTCCGATTTTTTCGTGAGCCATTGTCCATGACAGCTATCCAGAACCTATAGCACTCTAAAAAATATTGGGCAAATATTTGCCCAACTTTTTACCAACACTGGGTATATATGTGTCCTCCCAACAATTGGGCAAACTGTTGGGCAAATGGCGTTGGGCAATGCAACTACCCAGTAGTTGGGCATTACTGAATGAGCAACTTTTAACCAACACTGGGTATATATGTGTCCTCCCAACTGTTGGCAAATGGTGTTGGGCAATGTAACTCCCAGTATGTTGGGTGCTCGTTTGGATTTCAATATACCTGATATGTAATTTGATTTTGATAAGACGGAGATTTAACAAAGTACCCTAACACATACACCGTTTGTCCTCCAAAAGTGGTTGGGGGCACCAGCGACGATGCACTTGGTTAATAAACAATGAAGTATAATTTGCCCAAAAATATGGGTACAATTTTTTACCCATTTGTTGGGTAATAATTTGCCCATGTTGGGCATTTTGTATTTTGCCCAACGCTTTTTACCCAACAGTTTTTAGAGTGTAGATCTCCCCATGCTAGCGAAGCGTCGCAAGCAGAATGGAATATTTTTTCTCTAGACTTTGACACCAAATCCGGAAAACTCGGGGGATGCACAATCATCATTTTTGTCAACTTTATTCTCCGTCTAATTGTTATAAATATAGTTTCTTCACTGTAAAAAAGTTAGGTAAAACCTTACCCAACCTGAGCACTTTTTTAACCAAGTGCCGGGCACACATGGCTCCTTCCCCCGTTAGGTAAATCACTGTCCAACCTGGCTGGTTAAATTTTTCACCCAGAAGTTGTTCAAACTTTTTACCCAACAGAACAGTACCCAATTTGGCTGGTTAAATTTTTGCCCAGAAGTTTGTCAAACTTTCAACCCAACTATTTGGCCTTTTTTTAGAGTGTATATGATTTTGGCAAGAAGGAGATTTAACAAAGTACCCTAAAACTTACACCGTTTGCCCTCCAGGAGTGGTTGGGGGCACCAGCGACGATACACTTGGTCAATAAACAGTGAAACGTGTAGTTTGAAATAACAAACTCAATCGTGAACTTTGTATTTCTCCACCCATTGATTACGTGGTAGTGAAAAACTTTTTTTCTGTACGACCATTGCTCTTAAAGTAATTTCGTTCAGCTTTTTACTGCTATTCTACCGTTCTATAGAACCATGAGATCTTACAACAACCACTTTTATTACAAAAATTATATGTAAAACTTAACTGATTTTTTACTAATCATCTGATCGGTCAATGTAGCGGAGGGTGGTGTGATCGTGGGTAACCAAAGTGGACACGACAAATAACTACCCAAGGGTCTCGACTGAGTTTTACTTCCGTGTGTATTCGTGAACTGATAACTCGTGAACTCCGTGAAAACTGTACAAATAAACAAACATTTCAAACTATATACGCTAAACATGTAACACAAAAAAGAAAGAATTATACAAGTACAAGAAAAACGAAGACATTTAACATCGACTCCTCCTCTGCGACTCTCCAGCCCAATTCATTTACCCTAAAACTAAGTAACACAGAAAATTAATAAAGTACAAAAATACACGTACCTCCTACGGCTCTCTATCACACCATAAAGTTTTCTCAGGTAAGTAAAGTTTCGCAGGTGATGTTTCGCAGGAAAGTTTTCGCAGGTAAGTATGACGGAAAGGGTTGCCACGCTAGTGGCGGTCTGCCGGCTGGAAGTGTACGTACTGTTGACTCTTCGGAAGCGGGTAACGGAGTGCCCTTCCCTAGCCTTGCAAGCTTTGGCTATAACAACTAAACAATGAGCGCATCTAATAATGGCAGCCACAGCCCGCATTCCTGAGATGAGCACAATATTTTCATGCTGATCCTCAGCATACTAAACGGTTAAAGTGCATGTACTGTTACAGTCAATTACATTTTACCCAACTGTTGGGTACTTTAAAACTTATACCCAACACCTTTTACCAATACCTGGATTTTACTCAACCTTAATTTGCCCAACGATATGGGTAAAGTTGTTTACCCATTTTTTTGGGCAATAATTTGCCCAAGATGGGCATTTTGAATTTTGCCCAACGCTTTTTACCCAACTGTTTTAGAGTGTTCCCCAATACTTTGAAAGATTGGGATAATCTTCCTGCCACTCTGATAGATGCAGTGGCGTATGAACCGGGAGGGGAAGGGGGCCATGACCACTCCAATATATTTTGTGGGGGGGGGGGGAATGTCATTTTGCCCTTCCCCCATCCCCCCCCCCAAAAAAAAAATCGTGATAGTGTTCAATACATATAAAATAGATCAGTAGATATGTACTTTAATATGTCGTCTGCTTATCTGATATCATAAAAACACAATTGTGCCTGCATATAGTGCATCATACTCTTAATTCAATAATCTGTTTTTGTTTACAAGAATGCCATCAATAAAGCATCTAGACCAGGCTTCCTTAATAGCGTTGCGCGCGCCACTTGCGACGTGGTTTGGAGTGGCGCAAAAATACTAGGAGAATAGTGAAAAATTCATAGCATTTTTAACAAGAATTATTCTGTATCAAAAAGGGTACTGTAAATAAATCTAATATTTCCCACAGACTGACGTCACATACCGACAAGGATATAATAACGTCCTATTTGTTCTCATATGAAAGTAAAAATCACCGTCAATGCTTAAATTTATTAGAGTCAGGCTTTTTCGAGTTACAGTTATCGGTGAATCGGCCAAAAGTGTAAAGCTTGTGAAAAATTTTGGCTGGGAAAACTGAACAAATTTTGCACCATTTTTCATGTAGGCCCCTTCTGAAACGCAAAAACAGGAACACCCCCACCTTATACCCCTCCCCCCAGGACGGCGATCAGAGGCGCATTTTATCAGTAACATTTAGCAATGTACTTCAGAAAATTTAATTGAGGAAACCCGATCTAGGCTATCGAGGTCAATACTGGTGTTATAAAAATAAGGTTTTTCAACTTTCAAAGAAATTAAAGAAAACTTACAGAGCAGTGCTCCAAAGTATCTCCGGTCTTTAATCCCACCCCATGGCACATAGATGCTACCTGTCTATCTACAAGACAAATAATCCGTTAAGAACGCTTTTAAAATTTTAATATTTCTGAAACAAGGGACTACATACGTAGTATCAGATAATGCTATCGCCTACCTATTTTAATTAATTTCGGGAACTTATATTGAGCTTGGGATAATTGTTAAGAAATCAGAATATCCAACCTATCCCTCCATCTGTCCGACCGTCCATCCATCTATCTATGCACACGCATGGGCGTTCGCAGAAATTTTTTACAAGCGGGGCAAGGCCATTCATGGATGATTAAATTGTGCACACTATCTAAGCGGAGGGCCACCATCAGTTGGCTCGAAGCGTACAAGAAAATTTTGGGCATTACAAACCCTCCAGATGGCCGGAAACGACGACGGATGTTCTGAGCTGCATGTACCCAGCCCTGAAACAGGGATTTCGTGTCTGTAATTTTTAGATTTTTTATAATTTTCAATGTAAAATATTTTTGAAGGGAAATCTGCCTCTCGGCCACGGCCTCGCACGCCTATGCACGATAAAACTTACAACCGTCAAACAGCCTATATAGGCCTATATCCGTTACCCAATTATGAATCATACCTCTCCCCCATATTCACCTTGTGTATCCCAGTTACATACGCCACTCGAGATAAGCACGGGACCAAACCAAGACCAACGCATTTATCAAAAGTCGGAAGCCATATGCACACTACATACCTGACAACTAGTACAATTTTGGCTCAGTTTTTACAATTACAAATTTCCAATAGATTTCACGAATGATGGTCCCCAAATTACGATTTCACTATTCAGCATAACATCTTCTCTTTTGCTATTCCTGGTCAAATTTCCGCATATTCCACGAGTAGAAACTGACGCTGTGAGTAAAGATATTTGGATGATTTATTTTTAATTTTTATTTAATTTTAATTTTTAATTAATTTTTTCCCAAGTTTGATTTTCCAGGGGGAGGGCAAGTTTCCCCCTTGCCCCCCCCCCCTTGTGGACGCCAATGTGCGCACATTAATTTTGGGGAGGGGAAGGGAAATTATGCAGTACTGGCAAAGAAATGTCCCTTCGAGTCAACATCATTCTTCGCCGTTGTCAGTTCTATTCTGATGTTGATGTTTTCTTTGAATTTTTGTTTGCTTTTTCCTTTGAACATATATTTATTTATTTATTTTTTTGATTTATTTATTTATTATTTATATTTCATTGTTGACTGATTTTTTTATTTCATTGATTAATTGATTGATTTGTTCATAATAAGATCGGAAAAATCAAATTGATCAAATGTAATGCTCTTGTGTTGGAAGAGGGGAAGGTTGAGAAATTGCATCTGGTCTGGCCCCCCCCCCCCCCCCCCACAATGTCAGACATGTTTCTATGCCGCTGAGATAGTATGGATAGTCACAAGGACCCTGTCTTATACATTACTATAAAATTGTACTAGTTGTCAGGTATGTAGTGTGCATATGGCTTCCGACTTTTGATAAATGCGTTGGTCTTGGTTTGGTCCCGTGCTTATCTCGAGTGGCGTATGTAACTGGGATACACAAGGTGAATATGGGGGAGAGGTATGATTCATAATTGGGTACTAGTTTTATTAGAGATTAGGGCACCCCTGACCCATGTGCAGTGTTAGTAATGTCCTTTGGATGTGTCACCGTAATCAGAAAGAAGACAATACAACGACCCCGCGCATATTACGTTAGGGAAATCCCAAACAGCCAGAAGTAGTACCGTAGTCTGCGTAAATACTTTTCTGTATATTCCTATCGTCTCCTTTCCTATATAAATACAAGCGAAATGACATTCCGTGACATATTCCAACTCTTCTCTGCAGGTGTATCAATTTTGTCAGCATGCAATCGGCGAATACGATGTCGACTGAACGTGTGCGTGAACTAGACAGAGGCCCATAGGTGCATGTAATTTACAGCATCGTGTGGATGTGTGCACAGTACTGTACAGCAGCACTGCAGAACCAGAAAAAAATCGAGCTGTTGCGAAACCGCCGAAACGTTCAAACATTGAGACTCATCCGCATCTACCTCTTCTACTGCAGATGACCAGATAGTAGACCATCCTCTAAAGGAGGAATAGCATCGACGACGACCTCACCGATTGTTATTGCGGATGGCAAGATTTTTAACATGCCATCAAAATAAGAACTGCACAGTAGGCTAGACCCTAACAGTTACGCGTAACTAGAACTAATAATATAACACTGTAAGTTGCGGTAACACTTACTACTAGGCTAGGACGGGGTCCGTTAAGTTTCCGCCCTGGGTAGTTTCCGACCTAAAAATCTTGGGGTGGAAAGGAATGTTTGAACTTACAAGTTACATGTGTTAAAAATAACTTTTAATTTTAAATTTCAGATCCAAGTACAAAACAACAATGAAATTTGCTGATAGGCCTTAAAATGGCAGTAACACCCCAGGTGTCACATCGAATAGTAAAAGACATCGATGAAGTTCGAAACTTTAAGGAAAAGTTGATGGAATCTTCATTTGACAAAAGTACGAGGGCAGAAAAGGTGGAAAGTAACGAGGATGGAAACTAACGGTAACCGCTAGGACATAGGCCGCAATGATGTAGGCCCAATAGGACCATACTGGAAAGTAGGGCCTTTCCAGAAAGATCTTTGGCGTACAGCTGATATATTACTCTCCGATGTGGCCCTAGGATAAGCCTAGAGGCTACTGCAGTGGCAGCAGTATTTTACCCACAGCAGTACCTTTTCAATAGCTTTGTGTAGTACTGTTGTAACAATACTGTTGGTGGTAGAGGTGGAGGGGTCTTGCTGTATGTTAAGGACAGCGTAAATTGTGTTGAAGTCACTGACAAGTTTTCTACAGGTTTTGCTAACTGCTTGTTTTGTGAACTTAGTCCAAACAATGGGGGTACTCCTTTGGTTGTTGGCATCATTTGCCGTTCACCTAACTCTGGTGCTGATAATAATCAGAATTTGCTGCAAAGTTTGAAGAATCTTTCTTCTAAGAGGGCGGTTGTGTTCGGGGATTTCAACTTTCCTGATATTGATTGGCATTTATGCACTAGTGGGCCACATGGAAGGGAGTTTCTTGGGGCGGTGTCTGATTGTTTCCTCACTCAGCATGTTCTGTTTCCCACTCGTGAGGATAATTGTTTAGATTTGGTGTTAAGTACTGATGAAAATCTGGTCAGAAATTTGAGGAGTGGTGGTAAGGTTGGATGTAGTGACCATGACCTTATTAGTTTTGACATTTGTTGTTTCAGTAAACCTCCAAGTAGTGACAAAACTGTTCTTGACTTCAGTAGAGCTAATTTTAGTCATGCAAAAGAGGAGCTTAGCATAGATTGGGTTGCACATTTGTCTCATTTAGGTCCTGCTGAAGCTTGGAAATTTTTCAGCAGTACTGTTTCTGATATTACAAAGTTATGTATACCACTCAAGAAGGCTTGGGTGAAAAGTAGGCCTATTTGGATTTCTAGGGAGGTACTCAGGGCAACTAGGAAGAAACGTAAGTGTTGGCTACGTTATAAGGCCAGCAAGGATTCTGATGACTTAAGTGCCTACAAGAGTCAAGAGGTCTTAGTTAAAAATTTGGTTAAGGACACTAAAGCTAGGTTTGAAAAAAAGTTGGCCAGTGAGGTTAAGATTAACCCAAAATCTTTCCATGCCTATGTTAGGTCTAAGCAGCATGTTAAGGAGGGGGTTGGGCCACTTCATGATGTGAATGGTTCATTAGTTAGTGATCATCAGGATATGGCTAATTTGTTAAATGATTATTTTGTATCTGTTTTTACCAAGGAGTCATCTGTCATGGGGATTTGTAGGGGTTCTGATATCCCTTCTTCAATGAGTGACATTGTGTTCTCTGAGGAGCTGGTTCTGAAAAAATTAAAGAGTTTGAAGACAAGTAAGGCTCCTGGGCCAGATGGGATCCATCCCGCCATCCTTCATGAATGCTCTGAGGTTTTATCAGTTCCACTATCAATTATTTTTCAGAAATGTCTTGACTCAAATTTTGTTCCTACTGACTGGCGGGTTGCTAATGTCACTCCAATTTTTAAAAAGGGGGATCGGAGTTCACCTTGTAATTACAGGCCAGTCAGTTTAACTAGTGTTGTGTGCAAAATTATGGAATCCTTAATCAAGGACTGTTTGCTAAAGCATCTCTTAGATAATGGGTTACTCAATCTAACTCAGCATGGTTTCCTACCCAGTAGATCTTGTGGTACAAATTTGCTAAGCTTTCTTGAGGATGTTTCTTTGTCTCTCGATTCAGGTTCCAGTGTGGACGTCATTTACCTTGACTTCCAAAAAGCTTTTGACAAAGTACCTCTAGGTAGACTCATGGTAAAATTGCATAGGTTAGGCATCATAGGCAAGTGCGCTCAGTGGATAAATTCGTGGCTCAATGGTAGGTCTCAGAGAGTTGTTGTCAATGGAAATTTTTCTTCCTGGAAAGAAGTCTCAAGTGGTGTACCACAAGGTTCTGTTCTTGGCCCACTTCTTTTCTTAATTTTCATAAATGATATTGATAGCTCTATCACTTCCAGTATAAGTAAGTTTGCTGATGATACAAAGCTCTATAGGAAGGTTGGAGGAAAGGATGATTCTTTATTGCTTCAGAAAGATCTGGATAGGTTATTTTCATGGTCTCAGACTTGGCAAATGTCTTTTAATGCTGATAAGTGCAAAGTCCTCCACTTTGGTTCTAAGAATCCCCACCATGATTATTCTATGAATGGTACTAATTTGAACAAAGTGACTTCTGAGAAAGACCTTGGTGTAGTTATTACAGGAGATTTAAAGTCATCTAGGCAGTGTGCAGCTACTGCTGCAAGGGCAAATAGGGTGCTTGGGTTGATCAGGAGGAATTTTAAGAGTTTTAGTAAAGAAATTGTGCTAAATTTGTATAAGCAGCTGGTTCGACCCCATCTCGACTATGCTGCACAGGCCTGGAATCCCTTCTTTGAAAAGGACAAATTGCTTTTAGAGCAAGTTCAGAAGAGAGCTACCCGACTCATACCTGAGGTTAAAAATCTACCTTCCCAAAGGCTTAAGCTGCTTGGGCTTACCACTTTGGAGCTGAGAAGGATTAGGTGGGACATGCTCCAGGTTTACAAATTTCTATCTGAAGGGAATCCTTTGTTAGCTTGCAGTTATTTAAAGGTCCAGAGTAATCTTCGGGTTAGAGGCCATTGCAAAAAGCTTGAAAAGTCTTTTGCTAGACTTGACATTAGGAAGTTCAGTTTCTCTCATAGGGTTGTTAGTGAGTGGAATAGCCTGCCTGAGTGGGTTGTTAACTCCACATCAGTGCACCATTTTAAGGTTAATATTGACAAGTTTTTCCATGACTGTGGTAGAATCTAATCTTTCTGGGCTCTTTAGGTGTTGGTGGTTTGCTTTGTTTTGGGGTTTTTTTTTTTGGATTACAGGGCATCTTATGGGGCCTTTACAGCCATCCTTTGCCCTTTAACCTGTTATGTTATGTTATATAAGAGAGGAAGGTACAACTATAGAATATACCCCGCCCCAACTATATTTCCGCTGCTCATCCAGGATTCCTAGCCGCAGTTGAACCATCCCATTGCTCATTCCAGCAACTAGGAATTCCACCTCAAAATGGATTCCTGGTCAGCTGGTACCACTAAGGTCACTAGCCGGACTAGGAATTCACCGCAGAATGGATACCTAGGCTGGTCAGCTGGCTCGACTTCAACTAGGACTAAGTTAGGAATCCAAATGAAAATAAGAGTCCCTGTCACAGTGCTTTGTTCTCAAAAGCCAAGCTAAAAAAAAAGTGCTCATTTGCAGATTTCAATTCACTTCAACTTTGACCAGAAAGCAAATAGCCTTAGGCTAGTTACGGAAATTGTCATCCACTAGTAATCCGTATCCAGGATTCTAAGTGCTTTTCACTGGGGGGGGGGGTATTCTGTAGAACTTACTCCAAGAGGAATTTCGAAGACAAGTAATTCATAAAGCTATAGCTCTCCTTAGTTCTGGGAAATTAGATGTATGTCCATCTTTAGTACTTGAACAGGGCTCTATGCTACATCCACTTCGATTTACTCCACACTAGAGTCCTTGGCCTCAGTCCACTACAAATCCAGCCGTTGCAATATCAGAACTTGAGAAAAATTGATCACAGCATAATTAAGTAGCTCATTCATCAGCAAGTTTAATCATTGCCATTGGAATTGGTTTTATGTTTATTTATATAGCCAAAAAATATGCATACTGTACATACATTTTCAGGTTAACTCTCTGAGGCAAAATGTTTTAAAACACTCAGCAGAAGTGGTGTTTGAGCAGCAGCCATTTTGCAGTTTAGAGAAATAATAGTGCTACGCATACTTCCACATCAGTGGACAAGTTACATTAGTGTAATTCCTCCAATAATTATCATAAAATCCATTGTCTATTTCCAAAACTTGAAAAGAAACATGTAAATTCTATGATCCTGTACATTACCTAAATTTTTTCAAAATACTTTCCAGAATTTTTTAATGTATTACTGAATTTAATAAAGTTATCAAAATTTTCTGTAAATAAGGACATTTTATAAAGTGGAAACTTTTAAGATAAACGTCTTCTGAAACATCATAAAGTGTAGTCAGTGTAACCTCGAGGTATATAATAAGGCAGGGTCACCTCAACGGAAGGTTTAATTACCCTGACTACATATAGTGACTGCACTGCGTCATATGATTTACAAAACAGTTTCAGGCAATTCTTTATTGTGCAACGTACTCTGTGGTAGAGTTGATTTTTAATTCCAAATTTGACCAACTTATTCCCCCTGTTTGAAGAAAAGCAGATTGACAAGCCAAGATGCAGTGTTAAAGATTATTCATGGCAAGTATGGTAATTATAGGTGCATTTTTGAAGCTGTAATTCAGTTGGAGAGTTTCGCGCCAAGCTGGGGGCGCAGACGTCTTGATTTCAGGATGCGTATGGGCAAGGACTGTGTACGGAGTAGGTCCTACCATTAAGTGCAGTTCACGGTCCTGTTCAAGGACTAGCTATCCATCTCCAATGTGTCCATTGAAATTGGACTGTGAAGCTATTGCTGACCCGGCCCAGCCACATCAGGCATATGAAGTGTTATATATAGGCCGACTATACACTAAAGACCTACTCACAGGGTCAATCACTCAACACACAAAAACTACACATAGGGAGCACACCTGGCCTTTTTTTTAACATTTTTAGCCAGTATAGTGGTTGGTTTGAAGATTTGAAAGGTTCTAAATTCGACTCACCTCATTATATTTATTCACTGATCCAATGCAAAATAATTGTCAGTTTGACCATAACATACGGAGCCACAATAATTTCGGCTGTAGTTGGGTTTATGTAGCCAATTACGAGACATACAGTAGGGTTAAGGATACTGCACATAGTAAATAAGGTTAGGGTTACGTATAGACTTAATATAGCGCACGACTCAAATGCCTACGTAAGTAGCCAGGACTCAAACTCTGGACGGCAAGTCTGATGCTCTAACCACTTGACCATGCAGTCGGTCTAAAAGGGAACTGGAGGAGAGTGGCTTTACAAAAATGTTGCATTATTTTGCAGGATTTCAGGCCTGAAGTAGGCCTATAGCTGTAGAGGCCCAGAGAGAGGGTGGAGGAAAGACTTGAAACTCAAAAGAGATGTGTCCATATATAGGTCTGTTTGTTAGAGGAAACTGACAATATTCACAGGGCAACTTCCTCAATGGGAGAGCATAACCTCAGGCTGGCTTGTCTCTGTTTTACATTACTATAGATCCTTGGTCAAAAATTAAACTAATGCTGTGGCCAGTGCAGTTCTTTATGAATGAGACTGTTAGACTCTTAGAAAAGTATTTGTTGGGGCAGTATTGAACAAATAGTTTGAGGGGCAGTAGGAAAATCTAGTTTTGTTAGACACAACTTCCAATCATCAATCTCCATCTACCTGGTTATACTGTTTTTTCTTCCATGTTGCAGTTCCATTATGATGCACAATTTATACCACTTAGTGTAATATTACTTTTCTACTAGAATTTGTTGTAGTATTTTATTTTACTTGATACATAAAATGAATCAGGGTATTATGCCCAATCTTGGCAAATATCTGAATGTCATCACCACAACAGTGTGCCTTGAATTTTGAGGTATGCAGGTACAATGGCACACCATCACTCACCTCAAATCACAGTTAGGGGTGTGATTTTCGGCACACCGAAATGAAGATTTTCAGCTCATATTAATCTGTTGAAGTTAATGAAACATCACACCTACCACACTCCTTATTTTCTGAGGAATGTGATTTGTAGGACACCTGGAGAATCTAAAACTCAAACAAGGCCTGGCTATTTAGTTAAATTTTATTTATTGTACTTAAGAAGGACTGTAATTTTGTCAAATGTCATCATTGATAGTGTGGAAATTTTTCTCGCATTTCTTTGTTGACTAGAAATTGAGCCCTAAAACCTCATCTCACTAACTAACACATTACATTTATATACATCATTCTACCAGCTCATTAAAATGATGGTTCAGGATTTATCATTACACCCTTAAGTGCATGGTATCAATACTATCAATCGTATCATTGCTTAGAATTTGGCTTTGATAACACTTAGTGTTATATTTGCAGTATTGTTGCTGTAGTCCCTTTTTCTTTAGTTTGGAGGGGGGGGGGGTCTAATCATTAAGTGAACCAATACCTAATGTTACAAATTATGTAACAAGTTACAAGTGGGTTCAGGGGGACAAAAACATGCTTCCAGGCCCTTGTAAAGTGTAATCTGAAGGGTTTGAAGGCCATTCATTTATGTAAGTTCAAACATCACTGCTAAAGTGTCCTCTTTTTAAGGAAGAAACCAAAATATTGACAATTTTGTAATTCTATGGAAATGGAAAAGGGGCTTATTTACCAACCTTCTTCTGGAAAAGGAAAGGGGGAAATCCCCCCATGGTGGAAACCCTGACTGAGTAAGTACTTTTGTTTGTTTAAAGTTTCAACGGTGAAGGAATACATGTTAATTTTAAAACTGAAGACTTTCCATCTTTCTCCATCTCAGGTGGTTAATAAGTTCAGGTATTTACTATGGCTGGTCTGTCTAGTATTGATCAACCTACAGACCCTGTAGATTCAATAACAGAAGAGTTTAATCTGAAGCTCAGTTTGGAAGACTTTGAACACAAGGACTTGTGGAGCATGGTTGGTGAGGGAAACTTCTCCATCGTCTATGAAGTAACCTGTCCAAAACTCGATGAGAAAGTTGCAGTGAAAGAGTTAAAGAATATTGGGTAGGTACAGTGATAATCATATCATATACCCAAACAGGGGCCCCCAATCTGCTTCCCCCTTAGCATCTACTGCTCACTTAAGCATTCCCCTGGTTATGAAACAAGGGTGTGTCTAGCTGTGGGTTCCAATGAAACATATTATAAACCTAGATACCAAACTTAAAATGACGTGGTGACACCTCATGGAGGCCGATTCGGAGGGGTGGAAGTGCTGATCACTGATCAGTCGTTTTGAAAGCTAACAGTTAATTGATATCTTCCAGTAGTATAAATAAGTATGATTTTAAAACATTGCAGTTCTTGCAAACACCGTTCTTTAATAAATTTCACTAACATGAAACAGTTTTAGGCTTCTTCGCAGGCTTTCTACTTAAGAACTTTTGAACATTAACGCACGACGACTGGTTTGAAGTTCTTACTGATTGGTCAGTTTCTATGGTATCTTCACAAGCCCACATCCGTGCACGTGTTTACATTCTTAGGAGCTTACAACACAAAATCAATTACTGCGTTCTTTTTCCAAGCACGCGGAAGTACGCGCCAGTTTCTCCAGACTGCACATGGAGAAATGCATTGTGCGCGTACAGAACTTGCTTTGAAAATACACGCACACTGACATTTCGTCACAATGGAATTTTCTATAACGCATACGTGATTGTGCACGCAGATAACCGAATAGAACTGTGCGCATGTCAAATGAACACTTCCGCCCCTCCGATCGAGCCTCCGTGAGGAGTCAGCGCGTCTAACAGTGTATGGATAGGAGTTTGGTATCTATGTTTATAATATCTTTGGTTCCAATGGGGTATAGCGCCATCTACCAAAAATGTTGCCAGATAGCATTCTGACATAAATGGGATAGTCCAGTTGGGAAGCAAGTGAGGTGAGTAGGGCTAGTAGATTCACAAACCACAGGAAAGTTTGGTCAAAACGGTGGGATATACTAAGGTTACCAGATGTTCCCAATTCCAGTGTCCTGTCCAAAATGTCCATGAATTTTGGAATTTCCCAAGATACTTATAATTGTAGAAAATAATATATTTTTTAAAGGTATAGTTTATTGTTTAGCTTACTCTGTGCAAATTTTAGACGGGGATCAATACAGGCAGGTATGCCTAGTATTACATCAGTGTGGTTTTGAGAAGAAAATGTAACGGAATCTGGGAAAGGTATTCCATTAGACTGAAGGATAAAAAAGTGCATGGCAGTAACCGAAGAGCTATTTTACCTGATGGGTGGATGAAGTGGCTACCAAGGTGTGCATTAATACATTTCCAGTGATCCACATGTATGGAGTTAATTTTCAACTTCAACTTTTTAAAGTGTACCTCAAGTCAAAAAATTCAAAAATATATATTGAAGACAATGAAAAATAAATTCCAACAGTCCAACTCCCATCTTCATATGACATTCCTGAGCTGAGATATAAAATGTTGAAGTTTATTCACTCAAATTAAAATCGTACATTATGCAATAATTTGTGATGTCATTCTTGTACTACTCAAATTACAATCGTTGTATTTCTTTGTTTTTCCAAACGTTACTTGTACCAAGGTGTGAAAGCACTCTTACTCTTATGAGGTGATATATTAATTAAGCCTTCATTGTGCAACAAGCTAGGCAAGCAGACAGGAAGTGTTTGAGGTCATAAAAACATGTTTAATTTTAAAGGGAAACAAAGCATGATATACGAGTTGTACAACAAGAAAGTCACAAATTATTGTGCAATCGACCAATTTGATTTAAGTAAATTAACTTCAACATTTTATATCTCTGCTCAGGAGTATGATATGAAGATGGGAGCTGGACTTTTAGAATTCATTTTTCATGCTCTTAAACATACATTTTTGAATTTTTTGACTTGAGGTACACTTTAAGTAAGGAGAAAAAAAATTTTAAGGGGATTGTGTCACCTTGGCTCTGGACTTGAGAAGATGTCAAAGGTATTTGTCTTTCAGACTGGTGAACAGTTTTTAAAGTTGAAAGATGTATGGGAGAAAGAAGGAGACGTTAGCTGTCAGTATTCTTTACTTTTACACTGGTAATAAGAAATTTGTCACTGTTTTAGTGTCGGCTTGCCCTTAACATACGTAGTTGCATAAAAGTGAGGGTGAAGACAAGTAGACTTTCATGCAAGGTTCATGCAGGGTTATCGACCTTTGTACAGTACTGTAAAACTTTGACATATAGGTGTAAATAATTGAAAAAGTAGCACATATTTTGCCATTGTTCATTTTTTGTGTACAATTATGATGATTCATTTTAATAAGTCAAGAATCAGGTTTTTTTTTTTTTTTTTGATATGGGTGAGTGCATGCATACTTTTTGGGAAATTAAGGAGTGTGGTAGCTTTGTTGATTTATTAGCTCAACTAGTTGAGCTATTGTCATGGCAGTGCATCTGTCTGTCTCCGTGTTCATCTGTCAGCAGTGGAAAAATGGCCGTTGTCCACTGGTTCTTTGACCAATCCTTGTCAACATTGGTGAAGTTATACAACACATCAAGGGCTTCAAAATAATGGTAACAGTAAGTAGATTAAAGGTCACATGGGGTCATGAGAGGTCAAGTTGTGACAAAAATGCAAAAGTCTACAACTCCTTGTGGATATGTCCAGATCTTTTCAAATTTAACAGAAGTGTTAATTAATAGCAGGTCATGAAAGTTTTCTTGTGAAGTAGGTTGAAGGTCTTTATTTGGTCAGAAAGGGGTCAAACAAAAGGAGGTCAAACAGTGATGGTCACACAAAATCCTTGGGGTTAGGTTTGAATTTTCTCAAATTTGGCAAGTGTGAGTAGAAAATGTGCCATCAAATTTGCACTTTTAAAGAAAGTCGAAGGTCATTTGGGGTTATACAATGGTCAAACAATGAAATTATGCAAACCTCCCTTTTCCTACAGGTAAGGTACAGTACTTGTTATATCAAGTATACGGCTTGTGTTGAGGTAATAAGGGATTGTTAAAATTATTTTTTGGAAGTAGACCATATGTCATTTGGGGTCAGGGAGATCAAACAGTGAAAGTACTCTTAAGCGTTCAATTGATGTGGGATATATCCAGATTGTATTAAAGTGGAAGGACTTTTAAGAAGATGGTTCATCTTGTTTCATTTCGGAAGGTCAGAGTTGGTTTGAACTATAGAATTGTTCTGCAGCTGTCATCTTCTAGGAAATGTGTCTGATCCTTATCAAGGTATGTAGAGGTACGGTCTGATGGTTATGATGGTGTGCTTTTGAAAGGTCAAATGTTGTTCGAGTAATCAAATACTCTTATCAAACAAAGCGTTTACCTTTGAGGAGTTGTGTTAGAATCTGATCAGTGCATGTTGATCACAGTCTTCAGTGGATGCACTGATGTGAAATGTCAGTTGTGGTCCCAAAGGGTTGGATGGGGACGCAATGGTACTGCAGCGCCCATAAGACTTTGGTTTTGTATGATATTTCCATAATTATCATCTTTTGAGAAGGCTGACTAAATGGTGTGTAAATAGCACTTAATATTTGTCAGCAGAATTACTTGCAATGTTATAGTCATTAAAATAAGGTGTCTTAAGCTGGGCAACTCTGATTTGCACATCTGTGATTATTGACATGCACAATATGTGAAAACATTGCATTTAAAGGGAAGATTTAAGCAAAAATTTAATTTTCATATGTGAAAGAGGAACAAAAAGTACATAGTGTGGTGAAAGTTCCATTCAAATCTGACATGTAGTTCTCGAGATATCAATAAATGAAGTCAGTAGATGTGTGTTCCAAAGTGAGTTTGAGAGCAGCAGAGCTTATATTTCACTTCCTCATATTGACAAGGAATGCTTTGTTTCCCTTTGTTTTTTCAGGCTGTTGTGTTGACCTTGGAGTTAACTGGAATAGGACCTCCCTGTGGGGGATGCAAAGTTTGTAATTTCTCATGCCACTTAGGCAATCATATTTTAATAATGTGGGTTTTTTGAGGAGAAAATCAACTCTGAAGTTTAAAGAAAAACAAAAGACTGTGCACTAATGTGGGGAAATGATGTCATATGTGCTTGCTTCAAGTTCACTTTTTGTTGAAAATGTGAAAACTTTACCTGCTCATATCTGGAGAACTACACATCGGATTTCAATGCAAATTTCACCAAAATGCTTAGAATAAGAACCCCTCTGACATACCAAACCCTGTAATGACCTTAAACCCTTCTTTTAAAGAAAATGGTAGTTGAGCATTGATGCTCTTGTTATTCTTTGAGACTTTTACCTTAGTGCTCATTCTATAACCAGTTGTGCAAAAAATCATATTTTATTTGAAGTGAGTGATAGTGTGCGATCACAATCAGAAGCCTCAAATTTTGAGGCCTACCCACGTGTCTGTGAACATGGGAGGAACAAGTTGGAAAGCTGGGTGGTTCTTTCCAGGGAAATGTGGCTATCTGGAAGGGGAAATGGTGACAGTTGGGGGAAAGTTTCCTTTTTGTACATGAAAATGTAGGTACAATTGTGGGAAATTTTATTCCCGCCTTGGGAAATAATTTTATTTCCTTCCTGGGAAATAAACATTTTTTTCCAGTCATGCCTGTGACATATGTCAGTTTTTATTTACAGAAGGGAACAGATAGAGGAAATAAAGATCTTAATGAAGACAATCACCCACAAAAACATCGTTGACATCAAAGGATATGTTCCACCTTGTAATGCAAATACAAGTCTTTGCATCGCCATGGAGATGTTGTGGGTGGACCTACAGAAGTTTCGTGACAATGTACCCAACCCTGAGAGAGTGTGGCCTGATATTTCGTCGATAGTGATTGGTACTTGTAGTGGCCTTCAATACCTCCATGGTATTGGAATAAAACATTGTGATATCAAGCCTCAGAATGTTCTATTAACTAAGACATTTGTACCAAAGGTAAGTGTACAGGAAGTATTAATTCATTGGGGTAGAGAAAACCTTTTAGCAATTAACTTGAAAATCTAAGTGAATAAAAATTACAGATGGATTTATTTAGCCTATCAGAGATAAATTTTGAATAGTAATTGTTTATAACTGTTAGGTATAATTTTTAAGTTAATTTCAAAAAGCTTGATATATGAACACATGAGACAAAATTATCCTGGTATTAAACCAGCCCTCCTCCACCCCTTGCCCTACCCCCACCTCCCCATCTTCCATTCACTGCCCACCACCCAGGCCTAAGGATCTAAAAAGTGGTCTGATACGATCCATCATCAGCTTTAAGTTGGTCATTGGTTTCTTATCATGTGAAACAAAATTGGAAATCACGATTAAAATGAGAATTATTACCCTTCCCCACAGGTTGGAGACTTTGGTCTTAGTAAATTTAATGCTGCAGATCATAGTCCCACAAGAAATGACCAAGTTTGCATACCTTCTGGTACCCTGGTCTATATGAGTCCTCAACTCATGGAAGACCCAGGAAAACAATTCACTGAAGAAGATGATGTCTACAGGTAAGAATGTCATGCATATTCATGAACCACCATTGTGGGTACTATTAAAAGTTCCTCCAAGCAAAAGTCTGCTGGAATGCTATTTAAAAGTAGTCTACCATTGTTCAGTTGAGGAAGGCAAAGAAAGTTGTTGCAGGAGTGTCGGAGACTGGCTAAGTGTCATGTGTTATTTTGTGCTCTGGATGTCCAGCTTGTTCCTCCCCCTTTCCAATGCTTCCCTGCTCTCCCCGGAAGAGTCTGGGTGGAAGAAAGTTACATATGCATATGATACACACCCAATGGCATAGCTACTGGGGGGCAGAGGGTTGATCCCCCCCCCAAGCTCAAAAAGTGAAAAATTCAGAAATTTGCCATTTGAGATACCTGTCAACTACAAGGTGGTTTTCCTGGCAAATAAAAGCTCCATATTTGAAATTATTTGTTTTAAAAAAGGCAAAATTTTTGGCGTGCTTCACGCACCCCAAGTTGCAATCTCTTATGCAGTTAGTGGTCTCTCATAACTCAGTCTAGTGGTGAACACTTCCTGGCCGCTACAGTGCCGTTTAGGGCCTAACCGATATGGTTTTTTACTGCCTATCCGGTGTCTGATGTTTTTTCCCCAACATCGGCCAATATCCGATCTGATCTGATATTTTTGCCATCCGCTGCATCTATGCTTTTAGGCCCACAACTTTTCGCCGTTTTTTAGTAAGTCTAGAGTTCTTTGTTGTAACTCTTAGCATTGCCTCTTTATGTACATCACCGTGAATTTATAGTTATCTAAAAAATGTCTAACAGTTTGCCAATAAGTATGAATTTAACCAAGACTGCGAATGAACTGATCACCTGAAATTACATTTGAGTTTGAATGTTGGTTGTGCTCTGCTTAATTAAGATGAAATTTTCACCGGCGCGAGGGCCAATCATGCTGATGTAGTGTTGCTTCTCAGATCAGTATATGCTACAGTGTACACTACCTCTATAATCTTGCATGCAAGCAGTTATTCATACTGTAGCAATGGGCGCACCAACACTGCAAGTCAGTTTTTTATGTAGAAGCTTGCAGGCAAGCTAGGCAAGCTGTTCTGGGTGCCGTAACATTCTGCAAGAATCTGTAACAACTCTGTCTAAACCAACCTGTCCCTGCGTAATACTAACGATTTACTGAAATACAAAGTTGTGTCTTCTACTCGATACTGCACGCTACCTCAGGTATACCAAAATGAAAACCAAATCTTGAAATTAATTAGACCCTTGAATTGGCCGATATAATGGTTTATTGTGTCAATATCATGCAAAGGAACACTTTTCCACTATATGTTTAGTGCTAAGATATGACTGCAATGATCCAGTAAATATTGACAAGTAATTTAAGACATGAGGATTGTTGGTTTGATTCTTCACCATGAAATACTAGCATTGGACTACCAACACTAAAATTGTTTGGGAAAAATTACGATCTAAGCAAATTTCTTTATCTTGTGAGAGCCAAAATAGTGCTGTTTGCCCACGTGTGATGGAGAGGTTTCTTTCTGGCAGGAATTTGAAGGGTGTCCCAATCTCAACGGCTGGGTGTTATGTATGAACCTACGTAGTACTCCAGGGTATGCAACTTCGTAATAAGGCCATGATAGCGTGGGTGTTGGCACACGTGTACACTAAATGCAAATTCACAAGAGTGACATCATTTTTCGGATGTGCAAGATAATACTGTAAACAAAGGCTGTGATTGCATATTTTTAACTTATGTTTTGAAAGAAATAACACAAACAGCTTCAAGGTGGAGTTAGCAGGATTGCTTTTTGAGTCAGAAAACGTTCAAAAATTGAAATATGAAAAAGGCAAAGGTGTAAAGAAGTATTTATTTTCTTAAAAAGGTTTTTTCTGTCATGTTTCTTATATTTGTCCGTTTGATTTGAACTCGTGAATATATTCGCTATCTCTCCGATATAGTTGTTAATTTCTCATGCATGTACAGTACCCAATGGAGCATAAAGAAATTGTTGCTATAGGTCTATTTTATTCATCTTCTGGGGTATTGTTTGTCTTCCCCAAAGGGCTCTTCAACAGAGAGTCAGGAGGACTTAAGAAAAAAATGTCTAATCACCATACCTGAGGGGTGTTGTGACCGGCACCCTTTTTTGAAACCTTTTTTTGATACCACCTGCAAAGACTAGGTCTAACCCATGCCAATATTGGATCATTCCATCGTGAAAAAGGCAGAGCAAAGTTCGTATCAACAACAGAGTAACTCTCGAGAGAAATTTAATCATACAGTTTATGTATTGCAGATTATTCTTTATTTGAGCAAAGGGAATGTATGAAATTGTCATCAAACAACTATGAGACAATAGTAAGGGGAAAAATGCAACTGAAATAAGTAAAATGTTACATACGGAATAACAACTTTGCTTGCTTGTTATTACTAACATTTACTTTTCGTTTAGGTGGGATTCACAGAGAGTCATATCAACAGTAAATTTCAAACTTGTTTCAGCTGAGTTGAAGGGAATGGCTTGCATACAGAGGTGGCAAGACCATGCAATAATAAGCTTCCTTTGTAATTTTAACTAAGCTGTCAGGATACTGAACATCGGTAAACAGCGGCAAGTGAACTTTGCTAAATCATGCTGATCCGGTATTTTACCGATGTTGGTGAATATCGGCCCGATCCAATGTCTGATCTGATTATCGGTTGAGCCCTAGTGCCGTTTCCTTAAATTTTCTTCAATAAAGGCTCTTTTTTTTTTGTCTACAAAAGGCAACAAAGTTCAGAAGCATTTTGAATATCATTTGGAAGCCTCAATCTGCCCTCCTTAGATAACATTATGTAACAGCAAAGATCTTCAGTAGACATGCTATCTCAGATTGGGAAGGCAGATTCTTCAATAGTCCCCAAATTTTCAAATTTCCTTACAGAATCTGAAAATCTAAACTATTCTTTTGCAATACAAGCTTCATATTTAAAAATTTTTGTCAAGCGCAACCCAACTTTTTCAGCAAGTTCCCAATACAGGGTTGTGTTTCGTTCTTCCCCTCCCCCCCTTCCTGGAAAAAACAGTCTAGCTATGCCACTGAGAAAAAAACCTTCTGTGTTGAACTTTGAGCTCAAACCAGCCAAGATGCTGTAAGCTATTGTGATCACAGGGCATCTATCTGTCTGTCTGGTAACAATTGCTCAAAATGTCTCTCCTCCCACATGTTTTCATGGATTGGTTTAAAACTTAGATACTCCAGTAATAGACCTATTTCCAAATAGCAATTTCAATGAATTGTGGGATAGTTTTGGTGTTTGTCATTTTTGTCAATGGCATTTCACTGTGGTGAAAATTGACGAACACCCAAAACCCTATCCCACAATTCATTGTAATTGCTATTTGGAAATAGGTCTATGGTCAGTTGGGTCCATTTTGTGAAATATTGCAAAATACGCAACACTTTAATTAATGTTCACAGAGTTGACTGGTGTGAAGTAATGATACTTGGTTAGTGATCTTTGTATGGTGTTCTGGAAGTTTTCCTCTAAAGTCCCATGTGGGTCTTACGGCTCATTTTATTAAATTCTGAGAAATGCTTCTCATTTTACCAATTGTCTTGTACAATGATGGTTTTTCACAATGATAGTCTTCTAGTGTCGTCTTTGAAGCAGCCAGGAAAATTGGAACCAGGGTCAAAGATGGGCCCAAGGGCCCATTTTGTGAAGTTTTGCGAAATACTTCACACTTTCCTCCAGTTTATGTTGAAAGCATTGGCAGCCTGATGTAATAATGCTTGGTTAGTGATCTGTTTGTAGCATTCTGGAAGTTTTGTTTAAAGGTCCTATCTGAACCCTACCCTATGGCTCATTTCATATCTGAAAAAATGCCTTAAATTCCTACAAAATTTCTTGTGCAATGTTGATGGTTTGTCCTAATGACACACAGTGGCGGCTTTGGGGTGCACACAAATTATAATAAAAGATAGGACAGAACATTGTTTGTGATATTCCGAATGCTGCCTTCAGGGTGTCCAAGATTTGAAGTCATTTAACTATGTATTTAACTATATATTTAACTATACATTTAACTATTTATGGCACTTGTACTAGTAAAGACAACCTAGGGACCCTTTTTGAAGGTATGAGATTCTGCATCTTTGTTGCTCTTGCATTGAAATGACCTGCAGTTCTGGGATCCAGTCACACCTTCCTGTAAAAACAGAACCTGCCGTTGTGCGTGATGCTCTGCATAGGCAATGGAGAAGGGAAAACAAGCCAGCCAGCCACAACTGGAAAATGGCTGTGGCCAGCTCGACTTGAACCAATAGGTTGGAAACTGGGCCATAAAACTCTGTCTAACTCTAAGAATTGTTGATAAGATTCTAATCTCTGTTGGTGTTGTTGGCAGTCCTGGTGTGTATATGGGCCTGCATCCACATGATTGTGATATTTATATTATGTTGTTTCTTTCAAATCCACAGTTTCTCCCTCCTTGTGTATAAATTGATTACCAATGCCAACTTGTTTTATGGTAAGTGTTCAGAGGTGTGAGAATGTTTGTGGTGAGTTGCAGTGAAAACAGTAATTTAAGTTGTTAGTTAATTTATGTAAACAAAAGCTTCCAAAGAGGGAAGGGGTCTTAATTCTTTCTACTTTTGACCATGTGCCCCCTCCCCACCAGGTGGCAAGAAAAATTCTAATTTAACTGTGAAGTACATATTTTTGAGTAAGGAAGTTATCACAGTCTGTTACAGTGGTGTAAATTATTACAGTGGTGTAATTTAAAAAGGTGTAAAGACCATCTGTGATCGATTTCCCATTGTGCATTGTGGAAACTAACAAAAGATAACTCTTAGAAAATAACATGGTATGAAAATGCTCATAAGCCTACAATCCCAAGATGTCCTGCAAAGCTTGGGGAAGTCATATTAGTTATGGTCGGTGACTTACATTTTCTGTGGTTTCAGTCCAACAAGTTGTTTTGTCACAAACATCATCAGTTTGGACACATGATCCTGCCAAGCAGTAGTGTATCCACTGGACCTACTTATTAAGTGCCACAAGTCATTATGCACTACATTTATTAGCAATAAAAGTCGACACATTTTATGCAAAGAGTGAACATGCAACAAATAGGTGCGATGTCATGGAGTCATATTGAAGGCCAAAGTTTTTTTTTTTCTAGTTTACCACCATTTGTATGCATTCAAACTCTGATATAATGATACCGTAGGTGAATCCTGAGGAACTGAATTTTGAAAACTTAACATTGCTTCAGGCAATCATCCCTAATCAATCCAAAGTAAAAATAATAGCATGAAAATGGCCATCATTCTGAATCCATGACATCACATCTGCTTGCCTCCGGTTCATTTTGTGTTAAAAATGTGTCAACTACAGTTGCTAATATCTTGGGAACCAAAAATGGAAAATGATCAGTTTCACCAGAATGCATAAAATATGTTCCTCATAAATTTATCAAACAGAAATTTGGTTCTGCTTATGCTTTTAAGATGTTGATGCATACAACTTATACTTTTCAAACAGCTGAAGGAAATGAAGCTTGGAAAGGAAGAAAAGGTGTCTGTGCATCGAAAGAGGAAATATTCAGCAGACTTAAGACTCAAGTCTTGATGGAAAAGGGACGTCCGCCTTTGGAGAAATTAGAACGTTTTTCAACTCCAGAATTTATTAAAAAATTCATACAGAAAGGGTGGCATCATGAACCAGCTGAAAGAAGAAAATTTAAAGGTATTTTTTTTATTTATAGAGGTCATGCATGTGATGTCAGCACATTTAGATGTTGCATACTGGATGCCACTGATTGTGTGCAGGAGATGTGTTACGGATTAATGTGCACAAAAACACCTTAGTAACAATTGTCATTCAATGAATGAAGGGATGGCAAAATAGAAAGATGCACAAGGAAGTGATATCAGTGCATGAACACTGTATGTTCATTTGTGTTACATGCATGGGTACAAGAAATGTTGGTGAATGATGACTAGTGATATCTCTCTATTGGGACAAGACTGTATCTCATGAGGTTCTAATACATAATGTATGTATGACAATATTGACAGGAATAATGCTACTTTCAAAGTTTGTTAATGTTGTAGGTAAAAGGTCATCTGAGGTTACTAAAAGTCAAACTCTGAAAACAATGTGAACACCATTCCCAAAGATAAGTTACCATGTGTCTGCCAGGGATTCCATCAGAAACTCAATAAAAGAAAAGGGGTTTCATATCATAATGCCAAACCCCCTGTCCAATGTATCATAAAAAATATAACTAATACATATAAAAAGGAAACCAGGGCACACCATTCTTTTTGTGTAAATATCAATAACTGGGTAAAAAATAACACTAAATCGTAGGGTCATACCCTAGTTTGCATAACACCGTATGTTATTAATATTATTAAGAAGGTTTTACTTTGCTTCTGCTTCCACAGACTGGAAAGAAATTTTAAAAGAAGGATTTGAGAAATATTCTAACCAGGATAAATCACAATCTAGAAACTGTCTCTTCAAAATGGTAAGAATAAGAAGTTTTGTTGTGGCCATTTGTTTTTGTACCTACTGTATTTCACACATTTTATAAACAATGCCACATATTTATTTAAATTGAGATGAAGACTAGTTTTGTTCATTATACTTCTGTGTTTCAACTTTGTGCCCTATTTTTTGTCTCTGATATGCACAGTAACGAATAGGAGGAGCAGTTTGGAGGTTGAACATCTCCAGCTTCTTGGTGCTTGGTGAAGGTATACTTCAAACAGGGATGTAGCAAGCCAAGTATGATTGCGGGGTAACTTTCCGATCTGGGAAAAGCGTCTCACCCCATCATGCCATCTACCCCATTTTTCAGCCATTAATTTTTCATTTTTAACCTCATTTTACTTTAGGGCAGGCTTCCTCACATAGTGGCACATGTGCCACTTGTAGCCCGCCACATGGTTTGAAGTGGTACAAAAAATTACTGGCAAAATATTGAAAAATTTAACTTTTCATAACTCAACTTTTTGGTTCCTTGCGGTAGCAAAGGAACCTATGTGGTCAGGTTGGCGTGTGTGTGTGTGTATGTGTGTGTGTGTGTGACACTTGCTTCGGTACGCTCTAACTCAACAACGGAAGGTTGGATGGAACTTGGATTTGGTACATAGATTCGTCATAGGGAGAAAGTGTGCCCTATTGTTTTTGGTGGAGGTCAAAGGTCATTTGGGGTCACCAGAGGTCAAAAACTAGAAACCTTCTCAACACGATATTTCTAGGTAGGAAACTTGGATAAGTGTCATACTTGGTGTGTGGATGTGTTATGGTGTAAGGATGAAATTGGATATGTTTGGTGAAGGTCAAGGGGTCATCTGGGGTCACCAGGGGTTAAACACTGAAAAATGTTTTAACACAGTATTTTAGGGTAGAACAGACAGATTTCAAATCAATCTGTGTTTGGTTAAGGTCAAAGGTCATCAAGGTCACTGGAGGTCAACCGCTGGAAATGTTATTTAGAAAATCTTTTAAGCTAGATAAAGATAGGTTCAATAGATTTTTTATCTCACCTGATTTTGCATGCAGTATACACCCAAACACCTTAGAAATTTGGCCTTTACGTTCGATCAGTAATGAATCCTTCGGGTTGTACACATATTTTGGATCATTCAAAGTTTTAAGAGGGCAATTACTGAAATCTGTAGATTTCACTGAGCACAGGTCACTTTGCATTTAACTGGTCTCTCTGCCAGTGGAAGCAGTGCATGGTTTATACAGTATGTCTCTTTAATACTGCTGTGCTCTGTGGGGGGTAACCTAATCCTCATTCTATTATCACACCCCATTAATCACTTGCTTTCTGCTTAACTGCTGAATAAACACTGTTTTCTGCACAGAGGTAGCAAACAAGACAAATGGTAGATTGTTTTAAAGTAATACCAAGTTTTATCTGAGAGCAAGTAAAAATAACTTGTTAGAGAAATACAAATAGCCATCCCACAAGAGGGTGATTAGTGTCGAATTACATCAGTAACATTTAGCAATGTGGTGCTTCCGAAAATTTAATTGAGCAAGCCTGCTTCAGGGAGTAAATCTGGGGCTAGTTTTAGGTCTAATCAGAAAGATTTGTGGTGGGTGGGGGAGAGGTGTATTTGTCTGGAGTGCTGGGTGGGAATATGGAGTGTTGTTACACCCAGCATCACCCACACTGTATAGCTGCATCCCTGACTTCAAATGTATTGTGTGAACATACTAGACTATGAATATCGGAGTAGTTTAATACAAGGAAGAGAAATTTGGAAAGGAATATCAGCATCATGCTTGTATCCTCTTACTTTTGCTGTAGGAGTTTATATGCATATTAACTACTTGGCTTAGCCTGATATCATATCTGCCAAACTTGATGAGTTTATCTGTGAATTATTTTCTGAGTTTCAAAACCCATAAAAATCAGACTGTTATGATTTTCTGAAAGTATTTAAGCCATACTTATATAAAAAATGATCAGAAAAATTGCAAAACAGCAGCTTGGGAAAATAATGTCAATCTTTTCATACACCCAAGTGCCTGGTCAGGTGGTTAGAGCACCTTATTTGTAGTTGGGAGGTTTGGAGTTCAAGTCCTGGCTGGGTCATCCCGAAAACTTTAAAAGTGGAACTTACTGCCATTGTGCTTGGTGCTCAGCATAAGCAATGGAGTACGGAAAACAAGCTAGTGGGCCCCATCTGGAAAAAGGCCATGGTCCACTGGACTTAAACAGTTGGTTAGAAACTTGGCCGTTAAAGATCCATCTAACCAACTTACTACGCACACCCAAGTAATTGACCAGAATATTGTGAAAAGAGAGTGAATTGTGAACAAAGATAAAAGGGGGTGTTACCTCCTGAACCTCCACTGTTCCCATTGTGGTAAGCACTTGTGCATCCTCGTGTAGAGTAGATCATCTCCTATATTTTCTATTTTTCTGAGATGAGAAAATTGGCAAGTTTTGGAAATGTGAAACATTTAACACATTTACAGCCAGCATTGATTACTGTAAGAGCACCCAATTCAGCCCAGAGGTTGAAACTAAATAGCAATTTTACATAATAGTGTATATATGGCTGTGAACAGAAGTAAACTTTTCATGGCATGTAATATGTAAGTGGCTGCAAGAGGGTTAAGCTGTTAAAGACTTTCCTAGTAACAGTTTCAGTCAGGAAAAAGAGCAAAAGAGTAGTGACCTCAAAAAGAACAAAAAGAAATCAAAGGTGGAGGCAAAGTTTTTCGTGGGCATTGCAAGTTCAAGGGGGGGGGGGGTAGAAATTGGTATAGATATGGTGTCCACTAGACTAAACATTGATTGTACTGAACCCCTGTCTTGTTAATTGAAGCAAACCTTTTCATCCTTGGTCCACTTACCTTGTAATCTCTTTAAAAATTAAAGGGAAAATTAAAGCAAACATTCAGTTTTCATGTGAAAGAGGAAATTAAAATGCTCAATTTGATGAGACTTACATTCAAACTGGACATGTATTTCTCAAGATATCAGCAAATTACTAGATTTGTTTGCCAAAGTGAGCTCCAGGGCAGCAGAGGTTACATCCCTTCCTCAATTGTTTTTCAGTCTGTTACATTGACCTTGAATATAATAGTGATGTGACCTCCTTATAGGGAACTCAAAGTTTGTACAGTTTTCATGCTACTTTTGCAATTGCATTCTGATTACACAGGCTTGTTGAGAACATTGCTTGTGAAGTTTAAAGGAAAACTGGTCATTAACTGGAATGAATGTGTCTTTATTTGTGCTTGCTTTCAATTTAAATTTCTCTATAATTTTTTTACAATGCAGATACAAAAGAATGATTACTTTTGTCTTCAACAGGTGAAAAATATTATTGGTGGTGAGGACAATTCTAATTCTGAGCGGGAAGTTACAGAAGATTATGGTTTACTACAAAAACTATCACAACTCTTAGACATAGAAGATCCCCTTGACATGGATTGGAAAACGTTAGCTAATTACCTCGGGTTCAAAGCTACAGAAATTGAAGCATTTGAAGCTTGTTTGGAACCAACTGTACAGGTCCTCCGTACAGCAAAGCAAAGGGGGTCGAAAATAACAGCAGAAATGCTAATTTCAATTTTCAAAACAATTGGAAGAAAGGATGCTGTGTCTGTTGTACAAGACTGGCAAATTAATGGTTACAAATTGTTGATTCCTGAACCTTCTGATGATCAAATTGATTCTGAAATCCCAATCTTTACAATTGAACACTATCCAGTTTTCCAAAAATTGAAGCGACTAGATTCTGAAAATGCATTGGGTAATGATTACAGAGAATTAGGAAGTCATCTTGAGCTAAGTATGTTAGAAGTAGAAAATGTGGCCCAGAAAAGTAAATCTAAGACTCAAGAAATTTTGAAAATTGCCTGTCGCAGAGACAAATTAAAGTCATACGATCACCTTATAAAAATTTTGAAAAAAATGAAAAGGTTTGATGTGGCTAAGGATATTGAACAACTTAAAGCTAGTGGGTGCATAGGATAAAAACATTGTGCCAGTGTGTGGAAAATTCCGACCTTTTTGATTCTGAAAATTGCGATTCTTTTAAAATTTGCTCCTTCTTTTGTGACAGTGGAATATTTTACAATTTTAATTCAGTACCACCACACAGTAATGTGCCAAATTTCCATTGACAGTTGTGGAAGTGGTGGTAAAGGTACCAAAAAAGTTTGGTACGAACTTAAAGGGAAATATTGCATTTTTTTACCAGGAAATTTCATCCTTTTAAATTCACTATTTATTGGCAAAGAGTGATAAATAATTACAAATAAGGCAGTATGGTAGCATTCTTTTCAAGAAATAAGTTTCCCTCAGGTAGAAGATCAGTTGTTTGTTGCTAAAGAATAATTTGTTCACCCAAACTTTCAACATTTCAAAAGATGCAACTTCCATAACTCTTCTTGTGCACACTATTTTGAGCAAATGCAACTATTGCTGAGGTTTATTATTGAGACCGAATGATTTGAAAATGACCAGAGCTATTTACTTTAAATGCTATGTTGGAGCATTTTAAACGCAATATTTCCCTTTAAACAATACTACACTTTTGATTCTAATCTATATTTTGTAAAGCAAAAATGTAAGAAAAAAGGCTTCTTAGTTTGGCTGAAGTGGTCAGGACAGGGATCATATCAGATATAAATATGGTGAATAGGAGGGACACAATGCATCTTTAAATCATGAAAACTAGATTGGTGCGTATCATGGTCCTGACTGAAGTTGGGGACTGGGTAGCAGTGGCCCCAAATTATATCATTCAGAACACCTTAATATCATGTTAGTCCATGTATCACTTATTGTCCCATATGTTTTGTAAAGAAAACATTCAGGCTAAGCACCTTATGCCCTCCTTGTGAGCTTCCTCTGGCTATGATGAACTATGTAGACGAAGCTTAATCAGCTGTCAAATCTTCTTCGGAGCATGGAACACTAACTTGGACTTGCCATGTTCAGAATAAAGAATCCAGACCAGAAGTGGGTTGGTAAATGGTAATTCTTTTTTCTTTGGAGTATTACTCAACTCTTACTTCAGAACATGGATTACTAACTTGGAATTTCCATTTTCCGAGTTCTTGGCTAAGAGTCAAAAAGTGATTCTTGTTTATTTGGAATTTTACTCAACTCTGCATCATAGCATGGAATGCTAACTTTTACTTTCCATGTTCAGAGTAACAATTCCAGGCCAGGAGTCAAGTTGTGATTCTTGTTTCTTTGGAATATTTCTCAACTCTAACTCAGAGTATGAAGTACTAACTTTGACTTGCCACGTTGGGAGTCACAAATCCAGACCAGGAGTCAAAAAGTGATTCCTAGTTGTTTCTTTGGAAGATTTCTCGATTATACCTCAGAACATGGAAGAGAAACTAATAATGTCCATATGAAAGAGCCACAAATCCCAGACATGAGTGAAATTAGCAAATCTTATTTTTTTGAAATCATAACTTCTGGGTAATATTCAGTAACATTGAACAAAACATTTTCGAAGTTGATGGTTGTTTTTATTTCAGGATTTAATGAAATACTTAAGAACAATTTAACACTCCCTTTTATAGACGAATCCCATCAGTGCTTTTATTTAGTGACTGTAGGCAGCCATTAGTGGGGTCCATCAGCCTGAAATTGTCTCTATTAATTGCCTAAATAAACTTCAAACCATCATATTCAGTGAAATTGAAGGAATCAACACACAATTTAGTGTTCAACCATCCAAGCAACAGGTAAGCAAGGAAATCGAAAGATTAAAGGTGATAGACCCCAGCTATAGCCGACTGAAATCAGACCATCACTTGCTGTCCGGATTCGTCTATACTCCAAAAAATGGTTTATTACAAGTCAATGTTCAGTGCATTCTTTGTTTTCCCTATTTCATACTTTACATGATGTAGGCTGCTCAGAGTGCCTTTCTGAGGTTGACCCAGTTGGTTGCCTGTAACCTAGGATAGGAGTGTTTCATTGTGGGGCTTGGACATTGTGACATGGGACAACATATTTGTTCAAAAACTGTCAGAAACAGTTTCAGAGATCAAATTTTCAGCACTTGGAGACAGCTACATTAATCCACCTCGAAATCCTGCATACAAAATTAGCTGCGGCCAGTGATAAAAATCAAGCAATTATCTTATGGGACAGAATGTATGTGCTACCAACATGTCTTTCTATTTATATATCCAAATGTAGTGTAGGTAAGCTTTATAATTTGTCTTTTTTATATTTTATGGTTTCATATTGTTAAAATCTTAAACTTCATCATGGTAGCCTTAAATCTGCACGAGTGAATTAAAAGTGAAGAAAGTAATTTTTATGACTTTTATATAATTTCCTGATATGCTTAGTCATTCTTCATGAGTAAAAGAAAAAAATGGGATGATGTAAGCAGATTCATAGCAGCTGAATGCATTTGTATATTGATGTACCCCTTCTTGCCAAGAGTCTGGTATTTTGAATATTATATTACTTTAATTTCAAACCTGTCAAATTTTACAGTTACAATTCTTACAATATATATGTATATTCACAGACTATGTATGTATTACAAATCTATTTTCATAAAAAAATGATAAAAGTTTCTTTCATAAGGTTTCAGTGCTCAAGGGGTAAATCTTGGAGAGGATGTTTCTTCACATAGTAGTCTTCCAAGTCCAGCTGTTTGTAAGAGCCTTGTACTCGAGGCACATACAGTACAAGAAGTAAGGTTATGACTATTGGCTTAATCAAATGAAGAATCAAATGAAGGCTTGGGTTCTTTTTTGATGTGTTAGAAGTTTCTTTAATCCCAGCAATCTGTCAAAATATGCATACCAGGCAGGTAGCCAGGATTGTGTCATGGGGGGGGGGGTGTTATGGGGGGCATTATATGATGGAAAAGTCTAAGGATAGGGAGAAAAACCAGCTATTTTAGGTGTTTTTTTGCATTGCAAGGTTGGGTCATGGGGCCCCCTGTGGATACGCCATTGATGCATACACTCTTTTCCAAATAGCAATTACAATGGATTGTGGGATAGAGCTTTGGTGTGCATCATTCTTGTTCATGGTCAGGGTTATCATTTTGAGAGCCAAGTAATTTGTGGTCACCGTCCTGAGGGAATGGTCTGAGGGGAGGCACTGTTGCACTTCCCATTTGAAAAATTTTTGCAGATTAGAGAGTGCTTACAAAAAAAGAGGAGTTATCAATCAATTCTAAAGAAAACTTAGAATTTTATTCAGTTAGGGAAAGCTTATTGTGCTGGATGGTGATGTTGATATTGATGGCAAGTACCGAGTGGGGATTTTGAGAGCCGGGTAGCACCGCCCAGTGCCATCTGGCATGATGACAACTCTGTTCATGGTATTTAACTTTGGCAAAATATGATACACAAAAACGGTATCCCATAATCTTTTGTGCTTCCTATTTGGAAAAGAGTCCAAGACAGAAATCAACAGATCAGTGATATGTTCCAATGTAATTTTGGAATTATTCTCTAGTTGCTGTGTCCAAAGAGCCCTGTGTGAAACTGGATCAATCAGGGGTGGCAATATTTTTTTTCCACAATTGTAAAATTTAATAGCAATAGGTGTTTGAAACTTGATTATGCAATATTTATATCCTGAAATATTATGAAAGATGGAAGAAAAATTAGAAAATTGTGAAATTTACCAGTTGTTTCAAAGTATGTTTGGGATGGTTGTTTAATCTTTAAGTAATTCTCAAAATGAAAGTAATTTACATGTAGATCTGAGACTGGTGTAAACTTTTGCACAATTGGGCATAATTTTACACAAGTCTCAGATCTATATACAATAAAGCCATGGTCACACTACAGCAAATTCAAATCAGATTTGGATCCAATTTTGGGGAGTTTTATTTTTTAATCTTCTTATCTTTGGTCTGAAAGCACTTAAACATGGTCAACCAGTGTAAATATATGCTTTACATCAGAGGTCTATTGAAATAAAATGGAGACTGATTTGATCATGAGGTCACACCAACATATGGCATTCATCAGACAGGGGTAGTCCATCTGTTGATGCGACATCATGAAATAATTAGCATCAATTTATTTTTCATAGAAGTGTCATACAAATCTGAAATTAACACAGGTTAGCAAATTTTGGGTTCTTTCCTACCAGAGATGGAATAAAATTTGATAAAAACTCACTAAAACCTCTATTCAGAGTGGCAGTTAGATTTAATGTGTGAAAATGTGACTCAATGGAGAGTGGTCACTAGTCAATCGTTTTGGTATATTTGTATTCTTTTACATTTAGAGAGGATGGGGTGCAGAAACATGATAGCTGCACTCTTTGTGAAAAATGCAAATCAAGTCACATAGTCATGAAACAAAAGGCATTGTAACCATGCATCATTGTTTTTCCTTGGGTTAGTTTGTTAGATGAGATTTTGAAAAGCTCAGTTCCTAACCAATTTGGCTGGTCTCAGCCTTTTGTCCAGTTGTGGTTCACTGGCTTGTTTCCCCTAGTCCATTGCTTATGTTGAACACCAGGCACACTTGCAGTGGGTTCCATTTTTGAAGTTTTCAGTATGCAAACCCAGACATGAGAAGAATTTCAAAGCTCCTTGCTGCATGTCAGATGCTCTTACCACTTGACCACTGATGTTTGGTTTTCTGTGGGGTACATTTTTGTTAGCATTACTGAAATATTTCATTTTCATTGAAATATAGTTATATGTACCTGTTGCATACACTTTTCAGGGACCATGTTGTATGATAGCAATTACAGTTCTCAGATTGCCACAAGTAATACCAAATAGCGAACATTCAGTCTTTTCATTCTACAACAACTTTTCAAAAGTATTGGATGATACCAGTACCTACCATTCGCACATTTTGTCATTTTACATGTTGTACGTCTGTGTGAAGGGCAGTTGGTTCACCTTCAAAACTACATCAGTACTCAAAAGTTACTAAACAGTCACAGAAAGTGTCATATGAAATAATGTGACCTGTTTTATAACTATTTGATCAAAAATGAAAATTAAATTGGATGCATAAATATACACAGAGAAGTATTTTATAGCGGTCTTTGTGCATTATTTTGAAACGTTGTCTATGGAGTTCAGAGAAGTATTTTACAGCCGTCGTTGTGTATTATTTGTCATGTTGTCCGTGGGGCAACGATTTAATCAGAATTGAACTTGTAGGACCCGTTTATTCCAGAGAAACCACTGACTGGACAGCCCCCCCCCCTCCTAATTGGGCATCTTAAACAGGACCGGGAGCCCACCTGAGTCTTTATTAAACTGAACTTAATAAAATCATCAACATGATTCAATAGGCCTGTTCGCTGGAACTGGAAAAAAGAACGTGGCCGGCTCGACTTAAACCAATTGGTTGAAAACTGGGCCACAAAAATCCTGCACCTAAACCTAACCTAACCAATAGTCATGTTCTGTACACTTTTAAATATTTTCCTGTACTGGTTTCTGTATTGAATTAGAGGCGCCCCCCCCCCCTACATACACCAAAAAAAAAAAACGAATGATGGGGCTTTTTTTTGGCATATTTCACTCACTTTGGCCCACGTAGAACCCGTCTTGGGCAACTAGTACATATTCAACGCAAACTACCACAACATTGCTACTATCGTGAAAAGTCGGTGTGGAAGCCGTGGGCGTTTGACAAGTATTTTTTCAATTAGGTACTTGAATTCATGTTGCTTTGCTTTGCAGGACATTGTGAAAGCAAATAAAACTATCAGTTTCATGGATACTGGCCTGATTATGTCGATTTTTTGTTTGTTTGTTTGTTTGCTTGTTTCCTTTTTTTATTTTAAATTCAGATTTTTGACTCTTAAATTATTACCTAGAACATATGCCTAGAAGAATAAAAGTCAAAATAATAACCGTAAAAGAGTACTGACATTGCAGGTTTTCAATTTTAATTTTTCAGTCAGAGAATAAAAATTTACACTCAAATAGATGACACTTATATCAGGAGAAAGAGAGATTCAAATTGGTACTGATGACAGTTAGACCGCAAGAACTCAAAAGATGGGAAAATCGAATCCTTGCACACATACCATTCTATCTACACTTTAAAACACAGGAATAAACTGTGTTTCAAAATATTAAATGTGTAGATCATTGTCATCTCAAACTTCGTAAGAGGTGCACAAAAATGTCACAAATTATTCTCTTTGGCTCATGGTTTGTGCGCTCTACTCATAGGCGTACGGGAACATTTCAGTTTGGGGGGCAGAGGATTCTCTGCCCGAAAAATGTAATTCTGCCCGAAAGACTATCTAAGCGGAGCGCCACCATCAGTTGGCGCGGAGCGTACAGAAAATTTTGAAAAATCGCAACCCCTCAGACAGCCGGAAATGGCCTTTCCCAGGCTTATAAGCAGAATCAAAGCCGTCGATATTTTGAACTTTCGTTTGCAATAAAATTTTCACCCAAAATGAGCAATTCTATAAAAGGTCAGAAGACTCCCAGATGAAATGTACCACTACCATTGGATGACTACATTAAGCTATAATAAGTAACTAGTGCTTAGTAAAGAACAGTTTGCTTTGACCTAACGTTACTACTAGGGAGGACTAGCCGTATGTTAGGCTATACGTACACCAGCACAGCGGTATATTGCGCAATTAGGGAGTTTTGTAATCATTTTCTTAACATTTATTTTTACACTTGGGCGAATGATTGACTTCGTATAACAGAATAACAATTCAAATATACCGCACAAGCCAACCTACGTATAAAAATCAAGGGGAAAGGGCGTTGACAAGGTAATATTCATATATTCTTCCCCGATCCAGCAATCGGTAACTGAGGTTCGTCCTGAAGAACATTTGAGATGTGAAAAAACATAATATAATGATATACCGCACCTGGGAATGTATAAAACATTACCTGGTCTTGCATCTTTTCCGGGGAAAACTGTAGAATGGAATTACAAACATGAGTACAGGGGCGGGATTTGATCTCTGAAAGTGGTGGGCAAATTCGGGCAGACTAGCAAACGGCGCCGAAGGCGCCGCGGGGGAGCGCTCCCTGCAGCGGCGTGGGGTCCAGGGGCCCGCCCCAGGGCCCCTGGTGGGGTCCAGGGGGAAAGCCCCCGGAAGCTCCAGGGTATTTACGAAATTGCAGGCATTAACATGATGCATTTTATCTTCAACTTTAAAATACATAAGATGGGCACTTAACAGAACACAAGTATCACAATTAGACTTTCTTCAATTATATCCTTACTCCGTATGATTAAAGTCGACCGGAATCGACAATGTAGAGGGTACGGGGAGAGAGAATGGATTAATTAAAATTGAGTTTTTTCTGGGGCTCCCCCCTTGGTCCCCCAGATCTTCTTTTCAGAAAGTTAGGGGGCTTTTCATGTGATGTGAATTCAGCCTTTGTCTATGATAGGGCGCGCGAAGCGCGCCGAAAAATGTGCCTCGTAAGACATCTCAAAAATGAAACTGAATGAAAATTAAAAATTAGAGAAAGGATGGGCCACTTTAAACCTTAGCTGAATAACGGTGCCTTCCTAAAGCATTCTTACTGAAGCACAGACATACTCTAGTTTCCTATATAGTCTTTTCAGGTGACTTTCACGGAGCCGTTACCTGTAAATGGGCGCGCGGAGCGCGCCAAAAAATTGAATTTTTACTTCATCTCAGTAGTGAAATTGAAATAAAATTAGACAAAGAGTGGTACCTTTTCACTACAGCTGAATAAGGGTGTCCGCTGAGGATATTTGTACTAAGCAAAAACGTACCGTTGGTTTCCTATAGAGTCCCTTTCGTTAGATTTTTATAGAGTCCTTATCTGTGATGGGACGCGCAGAACACGCCAAAAAAGGACTACTTTTTGAAACATCTCAAAAGAGAAATTAGTGCAAATTAGAGAAAGGGTGGGCTCCTTTTCACCTCAGCCGAAAAAGGGTGGAGCTCTAGATTAGGGTCAAATGAGCATCGTTCTTTCAGAAAGCTTGGGGGTACTTGGTCAGATAAGGGACCAGAAGATGACCGCCTCCTGTCCCCCTTTTCACTAGTTACGGTAGAGCTTCAGCTACGGCCCGGGCACTGGTGATAACTCTCAGTGACAGTTGTTCTACAACTTTCAATCCTGAAATATTTAAAACGGGTGCACACGAAGCGTGTCGAAAAAGGAGCGTTGCTGAGACATTTATTGAAAGGATATTGTTTTTGTTTAGTTTTCAAAGCAGTAAATGACATGCTTAAACATTATACAACTTCAGTGGCGTAGCTGGGATTTTTTCCAGGGGGGGGGGGGGGGGGCAAACGTATGGAATTTCCCCAAAACTTTTCCCGGTCAATTTGTATGAATTTCATATAAAATATGCAAACTTACAAGTATAACAACATAACCATGTCATTTTGTAATATAACCTGCATTTTAATCTTAAAGTATAACATAGAGCAATCGGAAATAACAAAGTATATTATTTTGGTAAACAATATCTGGTTTATTTTTATGTACTAACGCAGTGGCGTTCGCAGGATTTCTCTGAAGGGGGAGGGGCATGCAGTATGATCTAAGGGGAGGGGTGTCCGGAAATTTTTTGACGTTTTCAAGGAGCCTACGTGCAAAATGGTGCAAGATATTCGACTTTGACAGGAACAGTGTTTAAAGTTGAATCGTGGTGGTTCATGATGATAAAACTGAAACTTTTCTGTCTTGGCTTGCATTTCTTTATGCCATTTATGCTACCCTACGAAGAAGTCATTAAATTTGCACACTTTAATGAGTCAAAATAACAGAGCTTTATCGGTATTTGTGGTTTTTCTTGGCCGCAAAATGTTATTTTGTCATAAAGATTATCTAAGCGGAGTGCCACCATTGGTTGGCGCGGAGCGTAAAGAAAATTTCGAAAAATCAGACCCCTCAGATGGTCAAAATAGCGCATTTATGCTTGTAAAGAGAATCTAAACGTAGTCTTTTTTATCGATGCCACCGGTGTGAAACAGAGTCTACCTTTTTAAGTAAAAATTGGAATTTGACAGAATTTGCCTAGGTCTATTTGTAGGAATTAAAAAAATTGGCTTCACTGAAAGACCTTGCAGGGACAATCCTTCCCCTTTGAAAATTTTTGAAAAATTGGGTGGCCTTATAAGCAATCTGGTGCCATAAATGCTATCTTTTTAAGTAAAATTTGTGTTAATAAAGTTAGACTACGTACTAGAACAAAGGAAAAATGGCATCTGTGAGGGTGCATGGCCCAATGGTTTCCCCTTCGCACGCCACTAAGGGGGCCTAACAGTGGCTCGATTACACAGGATATCCTGTGAGAAAAGCAGTCTGTTAAGTGTAGAAGGCTATTTTCCCGAACTAGCTTGTAAGCCTCTAAGGATTAGGCTAAGTAACAAAATCTAAGTATGCCAACGGATCCCGTTAATTCTAATTTCTAGATTAACTTTAAGTTTATCGTTGGCCATGGATTGTTTCAGCCCCATCCATCGTTATGTACACAGAGTAAAATCGTACAGCTACTGCTAGCTTTTAGAAGAACATAACAACCTCGGGGTCTACGGTAGTGACTTGTCAGTTTTCACATCCTTTCACTGAATTTCCAAAGTATCACCTGAATAACAGCTTCCTGTGCATTGAAATGCACTGATCATAACCCCCGTGCGCATACAAGCACAAGAGAACATTCCATCTGCTACGCGGCGAGGACATTTCGGTGGAACACGAATTGGGCCGGTTCATGAGACGCTGACGAAATCTGAGTTAATTTGTTGCATGAAAATACGAATTATGTATGAGAAATGTCTCACAATTTCTTATTCTAACAAAACTTTTGAGAAATTTTTGTGAAATTTTTGGAATAATAATAAGATTCATCAAATTTCCCCATTTTCATCAAATTTCCCCAAAAATTTTTCCAGGGGGGGGGGGCAACTTGCCCCCCTGCCCCCCAGTAGCTACGCCACTGTACAACTTAATTAAGTATCACTCGCGTAGCTCTGCCAGTTCCAGTTTGTATTTTTGTAGCAAAAGCAACCAAAGACGTAAAAAAACTAAGTTCTGGAAAAAAGTGGGGGAGCCCCCCCCGTAATCCCGCCTATGCATAAGTACCGTATGTCTGTGACTCTGTTGCGACTCTGGCCCGAATTCCAGTTCCACTGAATTGATACAACTGTCTATATGACTCGGCCCGAACTCCCGACTATATATAAATGATTTTTCTACTAACGCCGTTTGAGAAAAACTCGGCTTGTCACGTTGCTAGATGTTTTTACATGAATTTGTGGGCAGACTTTCTTGCAGATTTGTTCACACTAAATTCGTATGAGTGAGCAAACAAGCTACGCTGATTTGTTCACCATTGCCCGAATTTCGGTTCAACAGCACTGCAGGTTAAAAAGTTTCGCACAATTTTAAGAGGATCAATTTGAAAAGTGCAAAATCGTCATCTCATTCATATGCTGCCCAAATACCTCTCGACCAAGTACGTTTCAGCCTTCTGGTGACTGTTGGTGATTGTCATTTAGTAATATGGTGCGTCAAAAGATAGCTTTTGATTGATTTGTTCGGGCAAAATTTTGGGGACTGTATACATTCTCTCTCCCCTTGTAATCTGGCAATTAAAAATATCCCAGAACTTTTTTGCAACTTTTGCTCAAATATTGTGTCTTTTCGGGCAAAGGTTTGCGCAAGAATATGAAGTGAGACTGACGGTAAATTGTTTTTTCATAAGCTGCCCGAATGTGTCGCGAATTTTGGTATCTTTTAGAGTTTTCATGAAAATTGTACCGTGACTATGATACTTTTCTTTATTTTTTCGGCCAAATGTGTCAAGGAATTCGGGCGCGCCTAGGAGTTTTCTGTGTAAGTAGAAACAAACCAGGTTTTAAGACTCAAACGGCTGCCCGAATTTTTCCAGATCCCTGCCCGAATTTTAGGTCTTGAGAAAATTTGGGGGGGGGGGGCAGTCTGCCCTTGTAATTATCATGCAAATATTTTCTGATGCTTCAAGTTACTTTTTGAACCATTCGAAATTGAAAGTGCCGCAGACGATAACCAAATAAAAACAAGAAATGGGTTTAATATTCTGTATTTTACCTTTATCACAGTTTTTAAATTTCATAATTTTTGAAAATTGTCTTTTAGAGATGCCCCTCTAAAAAGTGAGTCTAGTAAGCCCCGCGTCCCCACGATCCACGCTCGTGTCTCCTTCCAGGAAGCTATGCAGCAGCTAGGGAACTGACGGCTCCCTGGCCTACTACTTCTGCGGGAATCAAATTAAGGATTAACTTTGTACAATTTTTACACCAAAGACACAGTTTATATTCAGTCTACGGAACAAAATCCGACACGCAGGCATCCTTCTAACGTTTAAGATTTTTTCAAAAAGGATTTGACAATTTTCTTAAGAAAACTCATATTTTAGATGACGTATTTTTTCATGCAGTTGGTTTGAAGGATTTACTCATGCGCAGAAAAATGATCGAACTCACCAGATCATAGCATCATAAGCCATACCACAACACCGAAGTTATGATACGAAAGCGTATTCAATGTGCAAATAGGGTGGGGGTAGACTACCCCATTTTTTTCTTTCTTGAAAAATCTGAAATTCGTGCATGGTTCTCAAAAAATTCAGGCCGCTCCCGGCAGTCATTTGAGTCTTCATTGAAAATCGAACATGCCATGTTTTTAATTAAACAGCCAACTCTCGTGCTTGTCCGAAAAAATCATAGCCATGGTGATATTTTCATGAAAATCAAACACATTTTAAATAATTGGCGACTCATGGGCAACTAATGTCAAAAGAATAGTTCACGAGCCTCACTTCATAGTCTTGCACGACCCAACGCCTAATTTATTGAAACGTTAAAGAGAGTATAAATTTGCAACACATTCAGTCAGCTTCATAAAATAGTAATTTATTTCGCAGTCTCTTAAAATAGTTTCGTCCAAAACAATGCCCTTAATGGTCAAATATTCCAATTCTTTCAAACAGTGGTGGAGCTAGGGATTTCGGTCAGAAGGGCAATTCATTTTTCATTTTTGATCAAATAATTATAAAACAGGTCACATTATTTCATATGACACTTTCTGTGACTGTTTGGTAACTTTTGAGTACTGATGTAGTTTTGAGGGTGAACCAACTACCCTTCACACAGACGTAAAACATGTAAAATGACAAATTGTGCGAATGGTAGGTACCGGTATCACCCAATACTTTTGAAAAACTGCTTAGATTCTGTTTACACCCCCACTCCGCCTTATTTTTCCGGTAGGATTACAAAAACTCGACTACTAAGTAGATTCTGACTACAAGCCTGGTGAATGCTATTTCAGTTGCTTGATGGGTGTGATTTTTCAAACTATGTACGATTCGCTCTAAGCGAAGGTGGCTACTTAGAGAGTCTTTCTGGCCTGAGAATCACAAAAAGGTGACAGGTGCTTGGAGTCTGCTTACTTAGCCTGGTGAATGACATTTCGGCTGTCTGAGGGGTCCCGATTTTCCAAACTTTTTTTGTACTCTCCGACTGATGGTTACGGAAGTTCCGAAGAGTATTGTTGTCACGTAGAAAAAATTAAACTTTTAGTACCTTCGAAAATCTTTTCGTATGTACGAAAAAAACTTTCGGAACGTTCGAAAATCTTTGCGTACTTACGAAAAAAAATTCGGAACGTTCGAAAATTTTTTCCTATGTTCCAAAAGTTTGTTCGTACGTACGAAAAGTTTATGTTTTTTTCTACGTGACAACAATGCGCTTCTGTAGATGGTGGCTCCGCTTGAAGAGTCTTTCGGATAGGATCGCATTTTGGGGCATGTCAATCCGTCAGTAGCGTAAGCAGGTTTTCTCCCAAGGGGACAGTATGTTGAGTAATCGCCGTCCTGGAGTCTAAGGGGAGGGACCCCTTTGAAACGTTCTGCTCTTTTCAAGGAATACATGCAAAATGATGCAAGGTTTTTGACTTTGACAAGCTGACGAGAGTAGTTTTGAAAGCTGTACGTATTGTTGTGGTCAATGGGGGTAAATACTGATTTTAAAACAACATGTTTCACTTGAAACCTTGAAGTAAAATCTACAAAACTTTGTGGTTCATGAGCGACGATACTTACCTCCTATTCAGATATGTATTTCCCTATAATTGCCTAACAATACCTGGCAGACTCCCGTTCATTCCTCTCTTGCCTCTATTGTATTTGAAGATAAGAAGGAGCGAAATAGACTTCGTTTTTAAATTTCTGTATTTTTAAGAATAAAAAATAAAAGGGCACCAGTGAGAGGGCATGAGGAAACAACCTTACCGTACATACTACACATACAGCCTTTGACAACCCCTCCTCTTTGAAATTGCTGAGAAATTGAGTGTCCTTACATACAGTTTGGTGCTATATTTGAAAGTAAAATTTGTGTCGCCAACAGATATCAGATGATATCGAAGTCTACACAAATGTCCCTGCCATGGGAGAGGGTGTCTTCCCCTCACTCTGACCAATCAACTGCCCATAATAACCCTGAGACCCATAACAGGGTAAGTGTTCTTCTTTTGTATTTTTCTTTTGATTTTTTATCTTTCTAATTGGAGGCTGGGCAATGTGGGTGGACACGGCCCAATGACCCCCTACGTTCATTACTAGTCATGGTCGTACGGGGCTCCTTCTCTCAAGGGACGGTGATTTTTTGCCCGACTCCCGACCCCACCCCAGGACATAAAATCTGCATCACATGGTTACGAAGTCTGCCCGAATCTGCAACTTGGTTTTGGCCGATGGGGGAGTTGCAGTCCTGTCCCGTACGGTCATGCTACTGATGCCAATTAACGCAGTGACTCCACTTATAGCGTGTTGTTAAGTAGGAACGGGCTTATTGACTTAATGTCACACTACAGTTTTAGCCTGGTATAATTGGTTTAATATTTAACATTTCATTATTAATATAACATCGCTCGTCTATTTAAACTATGTGAAGGACGTCTTTGTTAGGACTAAGTGCAGCTATCGTTTTAATACCTTCATATTTACCCATATAGCCTATAAGGGCTTTACTCAGTAGCATCACATATGACAACGTCCTGTTAAGTTTCCCTTACATTGCTGAAAAAATATAAAAAAATATGTGACATCATCGTCATAATTTTACGAATCCTCGACATCCACGCGAACCACATACAAAGGACCCTTTTTCTAAATATTTCCTCCTAGACTAGAAAAAGCACAGAACATTAGACCTTTAGATGTACCTCCGATGCGCTAATATAAGGCTTTCCCTAAGTGCCTGGAAGGTTATTGTTTGCTATACTCTTCATTGGGCAGTATATGTGCGTAACGCGGGACTGATTAGGGCTTTCAAAGTAAATTTAATTTGAGGGCCCTAATCAGGCCCATACTACTAGACAAAAGGTATGGAAGGGACGAAATTAATTCCAAGTGTGAATTCAATTTTCCACTGTTCACCGTGTGTGTGGGTGGGTGGGGGGGGGGGGTAACATGTACAAAGCCAATGGAAAACTATACAAATCCTTAAAGCTGTGTTCTTAAACTGCTTGGTGTCCTTGAGATCTGTTATATTCTGGGGGAGTTAGTTCCAGTCTCTGAGGGTCCGAGGAAAGAAACTATATTTATAGCAGTCCTTGTTGCTTGGTATCATTCTATGATTCTAAAACTATTTGAGTGATGATGCATAGAAGGCCGCTGGGCCCGGGTTGTAGGTCGTTAATTGGCAAGGCTAGGAGGCACAATCTGGCTTTGTGGAGGCTAGCCTGCTGACAGTACGCTTGTCTTTGATAGGCTTATATCCCACCCTAAGTCTTTCAACATTTCAGTCACGCTAATATATGGGGGAGTAGTCACTAAAAGAAACCTAGCAGCCCTACGCTGGATTTGCTCAACCACGGATAGGGAGACGAGGGATCCCAAACAGAAGATGAGTACTCCAATAAAGGCGACCTGCACGACCGTAAGATAGGCATTAAATTTAACACTCCTGGGGCAGGAGTATAAATTCCTTTTGATATATTTTGATAAAAGCCAGATATTTGCTGACGAAGTGATACGGTTAATATATGTCTAAATATTCCAGGAAAGGGCGTTTGAGACGTCAACTCCCAGGTAGGTGTGGCAGTCAGTGGACTCTATAGAGGATCATCCAGAGAATGATTAAAAATCTTGGGGTTCCTTGAGTGAGTAATCTCATCATTGCAAAGCACTTCTTGGTGTTAAAGTGCATTTGCCAATTATTTTGCCATTCAGACAGGGTGTTTAAATCATGAACCTGGTCAAGATTATTCCTTATCTGTCTATAAATGACACAACCGTCAGCAAAAAGTCTGACTTCAGAAGAGATATTATTTGGCAGTTCATTAATTGTAGGCCTAGACACCAAAGGTGTGATGTACACCAGAGATAAAATCCGCCCAATGATCAGAGAAATCACAACCCACCACAACCCTCTGCTTCCGCTTACTTAGTAACTTTATTATTTATTAGGGGAGACATGCTCCAGGTTTTCAAGTTCCTTTGTGAAAGGAATCCCCTTCTGACTTGTAGTTATTTAAGGGTTCAAGGTAATTCTCGGGTGCGTGGGCATTGTAAAAAGCTTGAAAAGCCTTTTGCAAGGCTTGACATTAGGGAGTTTAGTTTCTCCTATAGAGTTAATTGTCAACGAGTGGAATTGTCTACCAGATTGGGTAGTTAACTCCCCCTCAGTTCACTGCTTTAAGGTTAACATTGACAGGTTTTTCCATGGCTATAGTAGAATCTGATTGTTTGGGGCTGAAGTCAAGCTTTGGTGGTTTGACTTTTGATTAGGGCTTGGTCTTCAGGGCATCTTATGGGGCCTTGGCCCTCCTTTGCCCTTCAACCTGTTATGTTATGTTATGTTATGTTAACTTGACTGAGGAAGTTGACACTCGATTTAGGTAGCCCACCAGCTACCACCAGCTACCTTTGGAAGCCTAAAGCTTGTTTTTAAATTTGTACTCTTTTGGGATTCAAAATAAAAAAAAAAAACTTGCCTCCCATTCAGTTTCACTCTGCACATGGAACTTTTTGTCCCCCTCAAAAAAATTTCCTTAAAAGGCAGTCATTCCTCACCCCAAACTACAGTTTCAGTATGCGTACATCAAAACTCTCAATTGGTACAGCTTTGATTGGCATCAAATTCAAACAATGCATCACAGCTAAATTACACAGCATGGACACTGAGAGTGTCTTGATTACACATTATGGACTTGTACGCCCAGTGAGACAAGCCATGAAGCAATAAACTAGGATTGTGTCTGGACTAAAGAGGAGTTCCGTGGTAGCTCCATGGTTTTAGATAAATGTGGGAGGGGCTAGAAGTAAGTAGGTTGGGAGAATTGGAACTGTTTGGGATAATGAAAATATGCCTTTAACGGCACCCACCTCTACCCCGGTCTAAGTTATTTAGGCCTATTTCGACATTTGGGCGCCTCTGCCACTCAGACAGTCACGGCGTAGGAGAATTGAGATCGGGAATAAGGTACCGGTATTGCAATGCGATCTCAATTCGCTGTTCCCCGGCGCTTTATGCTGTATATGCGCAGGTTGTCTGAAAACAGGAGTACATTCGACATCCAGGCTATTCGTCTACTAAGAAGTATATTCATGATTGGCTCCTATACTGTACTTGTAACTTTGAACGTGACTGCGGTGTCACATGACTCGCATCACTCGATTGGATTTCACGTGATTGTTATTTTAGTGTCGCTTACGTAATCTTCTTGTACCATTTCGTTTTACGGAGAAACTTCGTCAAATGTAAACATGCTGTGCTGCTAATAGTAAAGTGTTTCAACTTCAAACTCACTACAGTTACGTTGCCGTTAAAGAGTGTGGGCGGGGTTACCTGATGCGGTAATGTAAAAGTTAGCGTGCACAAATAATTTGATTGACATGACCAAACTTACCAAAACACTTGACATTTTGTTTTGCTAGCTTCAGCAGCTTGCGGAACAGTTTTACTACTCAACCACTGCATGCTAACAGTGGGAAAAGAACGGCAGCTACCTGATTCTCTCAAACTTCGTCAGGATTGCAGTGTGCACTGGTTGGACTGTGTGAGACGCCAAGTCGTAATTTTACCAGACGGACGGAACGCGTTTACTGTCAATATGGAAAAAGGTACAACAGTTCACATGCTTTTTGTTCTGTTTTAACTTCCTAACTTAGACCTACGGTAGACCTAAAGTTAGGCCTATTTGTCATTTTTAAGTTCGCATTTCTTACGTTAGCTATACTTAGACTAACGCTAGTATATAGGCCTAGGCCTAGTATGTCGCCTTAACGTAGTGCTAACTTAAAGACATATTTTCATCATCCCAAACAGTTCCAATTCTCCCAATCTACTTACTTCTAGCCCCTCCCACATTTATCTAAAACTCATCTTTATCCAGACACAATCCTAGTTTATTGCTTCATGGCTTGTCCCAGTGACCATATAAGTCCATAATGTGTAATCTATGGAACGCCAAAACCGCCATCGCATATGACGATGTACTTCCATTTGGTGGCGTTATTTTACATGACGATGTTAGTTCAAATGGCCATCTATCCAGGAATGATGACGTTCTTCCGTTTTTCGACGTAACCAACTCAAACGGCGTTCGATCACATATAACGATGTACTTCCACTTGGTGGCGTTATTTTACATGACGATGTCAGTTCAAATGGTCATCTATCCCAGGAATAATGGCGTTCTTCCGTTTTGCGATGTTACCATCGTAAACGGCGTTCGATCAAACGGCGATGTGTATCCAAGACGTGTATCTAAGGCGTGTATCCAAGGCGTGTATCCAAGGGGAGTTACAATGAGTCATTGCAATGAGTGATCAAACTTACTGCTTCCCTCCGAAAGTTTTCCTTCACCTCGTCTTCATTTACGATGTGAAGGGATTCAATTATTTCATCCATCGTCTGATCGTTGAACTTGAACGTTTTGCCTAGGGCACACAGGTGGTTGTATGAGGTTATTAAGCATGCATATGGGACATGTGGGTAACTAACTTAGCCTAGTATATTGAGTAACTAGTATGAAACCGCGCGCACACGTGCGAGACCTAGATCTCTTTATATGACAACCATTGTGATTGGTTTGATTTTACTTTGCTGAATATGTATACCTGAGAACAGGAACTCCCCTTGGATACACGCCTTGGATACACGCCTTAGATACACGTCTTGGGTACACATCGCCGTTTGATCGAACGCCGTTTACGATGGTAACATTGCAAAACGGAAGAACGTCATCATTCCTGGATAGATGGCCATTTGAACTAACATCTTCATGTAAAATAACGCCACCAAATGGAAGTACATCGTCATAGGCGATGCGGTTTTGGCGTTCCATAGTAATCAAGACACTCTCAGTGCCCATGCTGCGTAATTTAGCTATGATGCATTGTTTGAATGTGATGCCAATCAAAGCGCTGTACCAATTGAGAGTTTTGATATATGTATACTGAAACTGTAGTTTGGGGTGACGAATGCCTGCCTTTAAGCATAGGCTTTTAATGGCTACACTCCCTGACGAAAGTAAACGATACAGGTTACCTTTCCCTGCTTCACCTATTTAATCCTGGGTACAGTAGCTGACAATGTCTACTTCTTCACTTGACACATGCAGTGTAACATTGCCATGAAACAGAGAGTGAACATACAGGGTGCAGGCACAACACAGATTGCAGACAACATAGTTCATATGAAACAAGAGCTGCAGTGAGGATTGTCTTTTACTAAATGAAACTTTGATGATTACAGATGGACTTCAGGAGATATTATATGTAGGCTATTGATAGCAACCTTTCATGTGGCATGAAGAGTTAACGTACATACACTGTTTGATGGTTTACTTTTGCTTTTGCATAGAATAAATTATTTACAGACTCAACATAATACTGTAAGTTGGCAGAATTAGTTTCATTACTTCATTTGACCTCCTCAAATATCTCAAGAATGTTGTCAGAACATTTTTGGATCTGATAAATGAAACAATGGTTCATTAAACACCGCACCTCAATTTCAATATGACTTATATTTTAAAGAACATTAAAACTACGATTTTGCAAATAACTTACAGTAATCTCTTTAGATGCCAGCAGTACTGAACAGCATGCATGTACAGTAGTATGTTACTATCTCTTAATGCAATTCTCTTCCTCTTTCAGTGTGCTTTTTTATACTTGCTTTCTTGGCATCAAGTCTAGCTGTTAGTTTCCCAAGGCAGAAAAATGATGGCGAAGAACATTGGGCCGTTCTTGTTGCTGGTTCAAACACCTGGATGAATTACCGGCATCAGGTAAATTATCTGAAATTAATTATGTAAAATAGCTTACATGTATAGTACGCTATGGTACTTTATTTGAGCTTCTGCTACCAGGAAACCATATGACTTGGATACAAATTTTCTTGCCTTTGACCTTACCCCCTCCCCTTTCCAAAAAGTTTTGAATTTTAGAAGTGTCTTCATGCAAAATGGTGGCACTTTTTTGGCCACCATCAAAAAAGTTCACAGTCAAAACAGTTCAGTGCAATACTGAATTTTTTCATGTTGTGGTAACCTAAAAAAAAAAGAGATTTACCACAATAATATTATGCAGATACTCACAAATGCGCACTTACTTGTGTAAACCTCTCCTAATCACAATATTTAATCCTTATTTTTGAGGTAAATTTTCATGCGGTTCCGGCACAGTTTGCAAACGTCAACTCCCTGTGTCACAGGCAGTCGTACCATGCTGCAGGTGATTTCCAATATCTTTGTACATCTTGCATTCTAACCATGAAGACATATAAGCCTAGCCAAGAACATCAGAACAGTCAATACAGTTAAGAATATTTGGGAAACTCTGAGACAAGCCCTCTCTATAACCCACGAAGTGGTCATTTATTTTCTCTATTGCACGCATCATTGCACGATGTTATTACATTATATATGCAATGACATGAATATATTCCATACCTCCTGCAAAGGTTAGTCAATAACAATGTTAGGACAGCAAACATAGTTCTGTATGTACTTAGGCCTATGCATTTTATAGCATTGCGAGCAGTTGAATGTGCTGTGAGATGAGATTTACTGAATCTGTAGCTATTGGCAAGCCAAGTTGCTAATTTGTGTGGTTCTCCTTCTATGAATACTCTGGAGATTTGAAATGCGGGTTTTTCAGAGGGCTGGGCGGGTCAGCAGGTTTGGGTGTCCAAATGCGGGTCAAACCTGTGAAAAGCTGGTCACTTGTGAGGTACGAAAGTGTGTACAGTAGACTGTAGATTATGCAGACAGTTTCCTTGATCTGCTGATTGCTGGTGTCGGAATCAGGTAATCAATATTTGTTGTTAAATCTTGAATTTGGAGGCATGCTATTGTGATGGCACACCATCACCCACCTCAAACTACTGTTAGGGGTGTGGTTTTACATGCAGCTTAATGAAGATTGCTAGCTGGTATAAATATTAATTGAAGTAATGAAACAGCACATCTTCCTGCCATGCTGTTTCATTTGATGAGAAGTGTGATTGGGAGCATACATGTCTGCAAAATCTAAGACTCAAGGCCTTAGGCTTGACCCCAAAAAATATCTGTATATGCAGTGCAAATAGTCGATTCATTTCCAGGTACACTGAAACTACATGAGTGCAAAAGTGTAAAATGTGTGGGCATTAACCAAGCAGTCCTGGCTTAGTAACAGTGAAAGTCATTTCTAAGTTATTGTAAATCAAAAGTACTATGTACAGTAGAGGAATCCCAACAGCAAGTGATGGTGTTGTTTCAGTCCACCATAACTGGGGTCTATCACCTCTTAATCTTTCAGTTCCATTGCTTACCTGTATCATGGATGATTTTACACTTAATTGTATCTTGATTACTTCAATTTCACTGAATATGGGGGTTTGAAATACATGTAGAAAATAAATGATGATGTTGTAAGGCTGATATAGACCCCACTAATGACTGCAGTTACAGTTAGTAAACACAAGAGCTAATCGGATTCATCTATACTGTTTTTTCATATTGGCCTAAAATTAACTGTATATTAAAAACTGGGAGTATAGGAAGAGGCCAGAATCTGAGTAGAAGTTGTGAGTTTCTTGGTAGTACCATGGGAATTGACAAGTCTGAAAGTAAGAAAAATTACTCTTAAGTCTACACCCAAACCAAAAACCAATAGGGGTCAGCAAAATCACTCAGAATCTACTGTAGCACTCTCTAAATTAAAGTAAAATTTGTAAAATGAATCAACTTACTGTACTACTGCAGCTATGTGGCCTGCAGTATGACAGGTCATCAATAGCAATGTAAAACTCTTTCAACTTCTGAATTTGATTCTCAGTTTGCAGAGTCATTGGCTGAGCACCTCAAAATGCAAAGTTTAAAAGATTATTGTTTATTCAAAGTTCTATTGTAGTCACATGAGGTGTTGATTACTGCGTCTATTGATTCTGTTCTTATTGAGTAACTATAAAGGTCAGTTTGTTTGATGGAATAAAATACAGTAAAGTATATTTATGAGGGCTGTAATTCCAGCCAAAGCATTTCCCCAGGTAAAGGTTACAAATTCTGTGGTTACCTACAAGTCTAACAATAACTTACTGTATCTTTGTATATCTTTTGCAAGCCTTTTCAAAGGTACTGGTGACTAAGGCTCTTCCAAATGCAACATGAAAGTACTGCAGTACTTAAGTACAAAATCACATTGATGATTGCTGTGAATCATTAATAGTTAACATCTTGCCAGTTGCTCCACAGCATTCTGCAAAGTTGATGGTACTATTAAAGTATATAGACTATAATTACTTCTTAAACTACTTCACAGTAGACAGATATGAGGATGGTGATCTGGATACTGGGGGGGGGGGGAGAGGCAGAAACAAGAGGGACATGTTTCCCAAAATATTTGAAACATTGCCCTTTAACTTTGATTTTTCACACAGTATTTTTTCAATACAATATCATTTAAATTTGAATCACATGAGTGACCTTTGTTGAGAAAGATTTCACTTGAAAGTTTTGGGAGAGTCAGGTATTCTACTCTGTGTATGTATGTAGTATAATTTGACTAATGAGGAGAAATTATTCTTCGTAGGCCCATGCCTTTACTGAAAAGAGTACATTAATGTGTGTCAGTTACTATGTTTGATCACTTGTGAAAAACAAATGGAATCATGTCTGTTCCTGGGTCAAAAACATGTGTTTTGGGGACCCTCAGGACTCAGGTTTGAGTGACACAGCGAGATTAACACATCATCTTTTCTTGTCTTCGATTTAGTCACAGGTTTTGACTCTAAATTCTGTGTTACATTACATTTATATTAGTCCTTAGTACTATTTGCCACAGGTTTTGTGTATCAAACCTTTGGCAAACTGAGGCAACTGGCAAACCAGTGTCAATTTTATAGGAAAACACAGGTTTCTGTGGAAAAATTTGTGGAAACCTGTACCAAAAGTGATTAAAAGTACAAGGATGTTGAATTTAGTCACATATTTTTTGTCAGGTAATACTTAGATTGGGAACATGGAAATACTGAAAATGTTACTTTTGATTCTTTTTCACATTAATCATTGCACATGCGCTTTCTAATACTCTGAAAAACAGTATTAAAATCATAATGTACTATAGTTGTAATTTTTCATGGATAAATTGTGGGAGTTTCCCTTCCCTTTGAAACTTTACAATACTGTTGTGTTCAGAAAATTATGACAGTGCTCACTGCTCCACAAAGTTGTCCCCTTTGGGTTTTCAGAAAATCGTTGGAATGCAACAGAGCAAATTATTTAACCTTGCTATTGTCGCAAATATATGTGTCACAAATAAAAGGTTTATTCTCATGCTACGTAGAACCAGGGAGCAACTCCCTGTTAGAACTATGAAGATTTTTTTGTTTGGGCAGGGAGTTGCTAGAGGGTTTAGGTCACAGTTGTAGATCCACATGTGGGAAATGACAGCAAGGTAGGTGATTCAGTTACAGTACGATACAAAAAAAGGTGAACTTGTGTAGCTTGCCCTTCAGTATCATTAAAGGCAGTCATTCATCACCCCAAACTACAGTTTCAGTATACATATATCAAAACTCTCAATTGGTACAACGCTTTGATTGGCATCACATTCAAACAATGCATCATAGCTAAATTACACAGCATGGGCACTGAGAGTGCCGTGATTACACATTATGGACTTGTATGGCCACTGGGACAAGCCATGAAGCAATAAACTAGGATTGAGTCTGGATAAAGATGAGTTTTAGATTAATGTGGGAAGGGCTAGAAGTAAGTAGGTTAGGAGAATCGGAACTGTTTGGGATGATGAAAATATGCCTTTAAAGGTTTGTACTGGTTCAACAATTAGAGCCAGTCTATGCTAGACTTCAAATCTACTGCAATCAAGGTGTTCAATAACAGTAATTTCTCTATTCAGGTTTATGACAACCAGTGTACATTTTTGTCCAAATTTAATCTGCATTTAGTGGAAGTAGATTAGTATTGCTGGAAGTCATAATTAAAGCGGCTCATTGAGTTGATATCAATAACTTAATGAGAGTGGTAAAGGGTCTCTACCACATGAAAATGCCTACAGTTAGCATAATGAGTCAAGTTTCATATCCAATAGTTACTGAAAAAATTAAAATTTTTAATTTTGTGGAGTCCTGACTTGAGTGCATCATTTGAAAAAGTGTCTGGTCACACATTTTTAAAAATAAAATTGAGCTGTTGAATACTTGCACATGAAAAAGCTATTTGTAAGTAGGATGAAGAGGCTGTCTTAGTTGTACAGTACCATTTGTCATTTAGTATGTGAAGAAAATTTTACAGGTTTGAAAAAAGGTGTTGAATTCATGATTCAACTCAATGAGCTGCTTCAGGAGAAATGCAGTCACCCCAAACTGAATGATAGTATTTAAGTAGACTGTCCTCTTTCATGATTGGTTCTTGAGGATCATGTGATAATACTTTTTCTCCTCAATTTAATTATGCAGTTTTGTTGGAGTAACTGCTTGGTTTACCTTGATATGTGCAGTAATACTGATTTCCTGTAGAATGTTGAAGAGAAATAAAGGAGGAAAATTGTGAGATTTCACAAAATAAACTTATTTCTTCAAAATAAGTTCGGTTAGTATATGTGGACTGTTCTTGCCCTTTAGAGGTAATTGTAAATTATAAGAAATGCTATGTTAAAAGAAGAATGGAACTAGATGCTAGGAGCAGCACGAAGCACAAAATTTAAAACAAGCTGCAAGTCTCAACAGTTCACTGTTCAAAAATAGAATTTACTCATATAGCTGGATCTAATTTGCATATGTTGTAATAGCATACAATGTAGAGGTTCAATGTTCATGGAGATAAGATTTCACTCAAGTACAAAATGTACACTGCTTACATCTTTCATATGAAACTAATCTGCTTCCTGCTTCATCACATGACTAGACAGCCACTTGTAACTTTTCCCATAAAGGAGGAAGTTATGTTGATACAGCTTGCAAAATTTATCTGTTAAAAATGGGGTTGATCTTTTCAGGTACACATTACAAAACAATTACTTTGAAGTCACAGCACTTTTGAATCTGCTTACTAGCATGTCTTTGATCTTAGGGAGATTACACATTCCCCCTCCCACATTTCAGAAATATACCCATTGACACATCTCCCACCCTTATTTTGGAAATACCATACAACCATCGATTTGTGCTACTTGCGCAAGAAATTTTTGATGGGAGTGGCCTTTTCACCCCATGTTGGATAAAAGATTACTCCATGTAACACTGCTAACCTACTATATAGTTTAACATGCAATCACCCACTCACATTCAAATCATGTTCTGTTTTTCAAATTCAGAAATTATGTTATCAAAAACAGCTGTTATACAGGTAGGAGTCAGCTTTGGCCACATCGTCAGCAAGAATCCAAGTGTGTGGATTTATGTGGCTGGCTTTAAAATTAGCTTTCACTAATTTGTTTACCTGGACCCATTCCCATGGAAATTTTTAAAACATTTCTGAGGATTTTTGTATTTTTTGGAGGGTAGGGGCATGTCAAGAAGCTATGAATCCCCACATTTTGGAAAGAATTTTTTTGACTTGAGGGTTGCAAGGATAAGTATGTTTCAAGAGCTTGTTTCAGTATCCTACCCCCTCCCCTAATCCACCTTTCCATGGATTTGCATCATTGCTGCTCAGACAATCCTGACATTGTACAGACATTGTACTCTAAAAGCCGCAGATGTCTTTATTTTCAAATGGTAAACATTGGATATTTGATTAATCTTGCCTTATCTTATAAGTGTTGTCAAGATAAATATGTAGACCTTCTCAGGAACAATAGACTGCCGATAGATGATGACATCAATAGACACTTTGAGAACTGATAAGGTGAAGTTACATGAAGTTAGTCAGTTAAACACACGGAACAATGGTAGGCAGAAGTGCCTTTGCACTTGGCTGGCAATGATGCAGGTCTGATTTTTAAGGAAATATTCAGGTTATCCATCGGGCAAGTTGAATCCAAAGTGAGGTTGCCCCAAACAAATTTTGGTTGTTCAAATAAAATGTAAAATGGTAGACAAACAATTTTGTTTAATGTTTCTGCCATAGAAAATGTACATACAGTGGGTTCAGTAGTTCATAAATGAAGTCATTCTGTTCACATTTTATTGAAATGGTGGGATAATGAATATTCCCACTAGCAGAGCACAAGTGTAGAGTCTCGTGACTATTCATTTACAGCTCCAGCAATAAGCTTTATCTGTAATTTTGAAATGTGATAACTTGACTTTTGGAGTGTTTAACAATTTTGTGATCATGCTGGTGTTAAAGTCTTTCAGTATATGACCATCATCACTGTATGGTACTGTAAATTACATGTGAAATTTGTTAAACGTTTATTACATTGCTTCTTTGATTTTAATGTTGTATCAATAATTTTGAAGCATGAGGTTGATATGTGACAAAAATATTATTGTATTATGGAGAGAGGCAATTTATGAATTAGTATGATGGAGTACACCTTTTCAAGTTGGGTACTTCATTACTTCATTTCAGCATAATGTATTATCAAAATGATTGTTTGATGTATAGCTGCTCCAGATTGTATGTAGTTGTGAAGTTGTGGAAGGATCAGCAGCATTATCTTAACCATTTGATACCTCCTTTCTGACCCCCCTTCCCAAACCAACCTAATATAGATGACATTGAGGGATACATGGGCCCTTCAAGCAAGGTTGTCTTGATCATTTAGATAAAAAGAATACCAGGATGTATACAATATTGACTGATTGTGTTTGAGAAACATGCATAGCTTTACAGGATTTTACAGGCCTTGTAGGGTGGAGGCAGATAAAAGTCAGGTTTAATGTTCCATTTTCTTTTTGGAAATTCCATTTTTATGCTGGCTCATGTGAAACATGTTTCATATATTCCCTTATAAAGGTCCCTGAGGGATTACATTTTTGAAAAAAGGGGGGAGAGGCATTTTTTAGGGTATATTTTAATAAAAAAATTAACTTACCACTAAACATGTACACCAGAATGACCTATGAATTGTAATGGTTGTTAAATTTTCAGTTTCTAAAACTTTGATTTTTTGTGTGTGTGCCTTGTACATGTGAAGAGGCAAACTCTTGACATTAGATTACTGTTGTATCATCAACATAAGGCTTAATCTGTGGTTTTGGCCTGTAGCGGGAGAAGGCGTTGACCTATGCAGTTGTTAAAAATTTGGGGGGGGGGCGGCGGCATTTTTAGACGGGGTTGCTTATAGGGTAATGCATTATCTACAGTATTCTGCTACTCCTTATCTCCTATTTACTTTCTGTAATTGTCTAACAGTACCCATCTGGCACACTCTTAGCAGCAAATACCAAAAAAAAAAAGATTATTTGAGAACGAAGCAAATTCCAAATGATACCCGATAATATCTACATAATATATTGGTGTCCTTCAATTGTACCTTCACAAAACATCTTTTCATTAAGCTTCAATTTTTCAAAGTTCCAAGGTTCAATTACCAATCATCTTTGTTTCTTTGTTTATTCACATGCAGGCTGATATTTGTCATGCCTATCAGATCCTTCACAAGAATGGAATTCCAGATGAGAGAATCATTGTTTTCATGTATGATGACATTGCCAACAATGAAGAGTGAGTGATGTTTTTTTTTTTTTTTTTTTTTGAGGGGGGAGGTAGAAGATCATAACATTTCAAGATTTTAGATTAAAAATGCAGCTGATGCAATGTTCAGATGATGTGGAAAATGTGAAGTTATGCAATAATATTTTGTGGGAAACTGTTTGGATAGTAATTTTAGCAGAAGTTAGTTCCCTTGCATTGTCATTTTTATAAAAAAAACTTTAATTCATGTAAGCATGCTGAGGCTGGGTTTATCTGGCCGGGGAAAGAGCACTGTATGGGGAGGGGTCTGCGTAAAAATGGATTAGTGTTGTCAAGTTATAGTAAATGCAGTACTGTATTGAACTAAAGCCTGGAGGATTAGTAAAGAAAAATTGGAAACACGGTTTGATGTTGCAGCAAAATCTACTTCGACCATACAGTATACTGTATAGTGCACTCATGTACAGGACAGTGCATATGTATGAAGTACTGTACTGTGGTTCACATATGTAGACTGTATTAGGCACTATGGGTAATGGCTGCATGAGATGTGTCTCCTAGATTCTTTCCTTTTTTGCAAAAGAGTGAAAAAATACCTGATAGAAGACAAAGTTTGAAATTGAAGCCAGATCCTGATTTGTTACGAAACTAGTTTTTCCCCAGTGACTGTTTTCCAGTCGTTGGAAAATTCTGAAAGACCAATCCTTTACTGAACAGTAGTTCCTAAACCAAAGAGCACTGCGACATCCAGAAATGCATGGTGGCAAGTAAGAAAGGGGTGGTGCCCTTTGGGTTTCTATATATCCATTCTGTCATGCTGTGGCTTTGCCAAAGGATTACTGCAGGTATGTATGGTTACAGATTGTAAATAGGAGGTTAGGAGGTGCAATGCAGATACTACTCATTTATATCAAATACATTCAAGATGATAAAAAGGACTCTGTCAGAGTCTTTTAATACTCAGATGTTTCTTCTAAACATAATACTTCCTCTTCATATGACAGCAATCCCACCCCTGGTGTGATCATCAACAAACCAAATGGCCCTGATGTTTACGGTGGAGTTGTCAAGGACTATACAGGTGAAGCTGTCACTCCTGAAAACTTCCTGGCAGTCTTGACGGGGAATAGTTCTGCTGTGACAGGAGGCTCTGGGAAAGTACTGCAGAGGTAAGACTAGTGGGTGGTCAGGGATGTAGCTAGCCAGATTTTAGTGTGGGGTTATTGACTGATCTGGGAAAAGTACCTTGCCCCACCCCATGGCATGTACCCCATTTTTCAGCCATTAAATTTTCATCTTTACCTCATTTTACTTCAGTGAGTGAATTAAGGGCTAGTTTTAGGTCTGATTTGGCAGATTTGTGGGAGGTGGGAAAAGGTGTATTTTCCTGAAGTGCTGTGTGGAAATGTGGAGTGCTTGGTGTCACCGCCCAGCACCACCCACTGTAGCTACATCCCTGTTAATGATACTGTAGCAATGGATATATATTACATTAATCAGAAATTACAGGAACAAGCTGCCTATGCCAAATGGTAGGAAAGTCAGAGTACTCGGAGAAAAACACAGGTACGTTGAGCAGGATTTGAACCCAAGCACATTTGAAACACAAATTGGTAAACAGCAGCTGGAAAAGACCACTCCACTGAGAAAAGTCCCTCAGCTAATTTTTAGATTTGGTCCCATCAAAGTAGGTACATGCCAGGAACCCTGGATCGGTGCAGGGATACTGGGACCTAGAGGTGGTGGGTCTTCAAAAAGAGATCTGCTCAGGCTTCTTACTTCTCCTCGAAGGTTCACAAAATATGAAATATTCACCCGAAAAGGTATGTATAACCAGGCAAAGGGAGAGTGATAGAATTGAGGCTTCAAGGTAACTCACTTGAGTTTGCTTGTTTCCTTAGTCAGGATGCAGGACTAGGTCAAGCTCAATGGAGTATTGAATGTGTGCATTCATTCATGAATTAACTCAGGAAATGTCTAGTGACCACCAGAACAGAGGCATTGTGACTGCATTCTTCTACAAAGCTGAATACAAAAGTCACAGAAACTGTCATGATTTATCACTTTTTCTGCTTGATTGCTTCAATTTTTTCAAATGAGCTAAGGGAAGGTTTCTCTTATGATTTCATTTCCTGGGCCCCAGCCATTGGCTTGCTGCACTCAGTAAACATCTGCTACATATTTTGAGGTTTGTTGGAAGGTACTGTACGATGATGTACAGTAAATTGTAAAAAGGTAACCTTTGTAAGTTCAATTCAAGTTCATGTGTGGCCTTCCTTATTTTGAGTAAGAAGTCAGGTCCCTGGTTTAGTTGCATTGTCTTCTTCATCTAGTTGAATTTCTTTCTTAATTAAGCTAAGTTTTCTTGTTGTATACCTCTATAATTTCTTAGTGCCTATTAAAGTACTTTTAACTGCATGTCCAATGTACAAAAATAGGCCTAAAGGAAAATTCCACCAAGGGAAATCAGCAAACTTTTGCATATATCCTATCATTTCACTTGCAATAACTTTGAAGATGTTTTTGAGCATAAACATTACATTTGGCAACCTACTTACTTCCAGCCCCTCCCACGTCTGTCTTAAACTCCTCCTCATTTGGACGCAATTCTAGTTTATTGCATCATTCAGATCAAACCCTAGGGAGCATACAAGTTCCTTATTTAATTAGAACACTCTAGGTGCATCCTGTGTAATCTAAGCTGCTGTGCACTTTTTGAATTGCATGTCAGTCAGAGAGCTGTACCTGGTACAGAACACTATTTAATCTTGAAGACACTGCCCTGAAAGAATAATTACTGGGTATATTGTAAAGCTTTATGAGTTACAAAGTACAATCTCAAACTTGTATTAATTAAATTGCCTCAAACCAAAAGGGAAGTCAATGACTATACAGTAAAAAGATGGGTATTGCATAGTATTTTGCTACAGAAGATGGTCAGTTTAATTGCTGTATTAATGCAAAATTTTGTTGCAAATTTTGTTTACACAGCATAGGGAATCTTTAACAGTGATATGAAAGAGAAAACCAGAAATCTCAAAATTGCTTTCCAAATTTTGAACCCTAGGATTACTCTCTTGTGGTGATGTGTTTCTGTCTCTAACACAAGGGAAATAATTGTGGTTAGGTCAGATACAGCTACAGCTAGAAAGAGATTTTTGACCCAGTTTCCAACCAATTAGTCCAAGTCGAGCAAGCCACTGCCCTTTTTCCAGTTGTGGCTCACTGGCTTGTTGTCTCTACTCCATTGCTTACACTGATCACCAAGCACAATATCAATAGGTTCAGTGTTTAAAGTCTTTGGCATGACCCAGCCAGGACTTGAACTCCCAACCTCCTGACTGCAAGTCAGATGCTCTAACCACCTGACCATGCAGTCTGTCTTTAGTTAGGAAATTTACTTTCAGTGTTTCATCATTTGACAGGCATTGATGTCAAGAATGTACCATGGTTGTGAAATAGAGAAAAGAAAGTAAAAGGGAAGGCGATGTTGCTCACACGTCAAGTGTAGTTTTTATTTCCTTTGGGATTATAATCAGTTCCCACTTCTATGCTTGAAATTATGAAGACAATAAATGCCAGTTTTTGTTTCCTCAAGTTCTGATAAATAATATAAGTATAGACTTTCTTGTCATCGGTTGCCCTTCTAGTGACCTAATTTTTATCTCAGTACATAACATGTAGTGAAATATTGTAAGCTAAAAATCCTTTTGAGCATGGCCATGGTTGGTAGTTTACATTTTGATCATAATATCTTGTAGAGCATACCTTTGTACAATTATTTATTCAGTCAGAATTTTAACTTGATAATCTGATAGGTTGATAATTTAGTTATTTTTTCTCTGACAAGTGGTCAAAAAGTTGTGCAAAAGAAAAGTTTCTCTTCTGCCCATTGTTTTATACTCCTTTTTTCCCACAGTGCAATTTTTTTCCATAGTACAGTTGTGTGTGTTTTAGACTTCTATTTTATCTTTGGTTTCAAGCCTCTGTTAAGTTAAGCAGAGAAGATGTTTGCCCAGCCATTGTCTTGTATTAGATGTTTATTTACAGTTAATTAAGTTTCCAAACAGGATGCCAGTCCCTCTCAACCTTCAAAGATTGTGCTCTTCACAAAGAGGTTTCAGTGAGATTATTAGAGATATGAGGTTGATGTTAGGAAAACCAGGTACTGTAGGAAAGTAGTAGTAGGAAAACTTTTTTGTTGGAACTGGTCAGAAAGTCTTTTTTCTTTTAAGACTGATCTCCATCTAGTTGGATAATTGCTTGTGCTGTGTAGTGTTAGTGTGCTTTACAAAGATTATTTTAAAGTATAAGAGTATCATTGTTTGTTTTTTTTTTTTTCGTTTTGATTGATAACATTTTCAATTTTTAGCATAACATTGTACAGCATCAGGATATTATAAATCTCTGCTATAAATATTTGAATGACAAAAGTGCACCACAATAGCTTAACCAACCTGTACTGTAGACTATGTGATATGGAAAGTTTGTTTCATATTTCATTTCTATGTATGATACTGTACCTGATCACCAAAAGGATGTTTGCTCTTTTCTGTTGTATCATGAAAAACTTAAACACATCATTCCACTGCTTCATGATTACCATTGATCCATCATGCATAAAAGTATTGAGATTCTGCAGCATAGCTGCTCTAGTATTTTGTAGGAGGATCAACCAACCATTTCATTTTGCATGGGGAAGTTTATTTTGTTCATTCATGTGTTTGTTTTTCTTTCAAAAATGTTTTTTTTCATTGAGTCATCAAATGTTGTGACAATAGGGAAACTTTAAAATGATATTTAAGTTTCAATTGAGAGATATCGGTGCGATGCGCACTGTTTAACAAGAAATTTCCTAAGTGACTGATGTAACTCTAATCCTTAAACTAATCCCTAACCCGAACAAAGAATACAAGCGATGCAATACAATGGCAACCGCCAATCAAGAAACACCTTGTTAAACAGTGCGCATCTACCCTAGATATCCAGGCAACCCTAATTAAAGATGCAACTCATAGACTACAACCCCTTCTCTAAGATAGACTAAAATTTTTCCAAGGAAGACAGCATCATTCAGTGACAGTCCATCTGCAGGTTATTCATTTCACCTAGCCTCCTGTGGAGGTTAGTAATTCCCATCAACTCATTGCTGCTGTAGATTATATATCAACCAAATAATTGAGGCCAATAGTTGCCTCCCTTCTTACAGACACAAGCACACGTTGTTGTAACTTTAGAGGGAATTAGAGATGAATTTAGGTCTAATAATACGCATACACAAATGTGTTATACAGTACAGTGTCAACTCAACTAGGTAGTTAAACATCTTTCAAGTTCATACATGGTTCAAGTCCTCCGATTCAGTTGCCACTTATGACAGACAGAGAATACTACCGGCATATTCTTCACCCTTCAGCCTGTTGGGGGAGGGGGCACTGTGTGCTGTAGTACCTATTGGTAGTAAAACATGGATATGTGAATCAATTTTCCTGTCAGTTCTATTAAGTCTTTTCCCCTAAGTTTTTGCCACCTAGTTCAGCTATCGTGATTGGTAACTGTTTAATTAATTCTCTGTTTCTGTTACAGTGATTCAGATGATCATGTTTTTGTCTACTTTGCCGACCATGGTGCTACTGACCTCATTGCCTTCCCCACATCAGAGGTAAATGGTGGCAGATTTATCAAATATGACTTGTAATGAAATTTGATATGAATGTTACTCTTTTCGTGGCTTTAAGAAAATAGAAGGTTGTTATAGACCTATTTCTAAATAGCAATTACAATGAACTGTGGGATAGTCAATTTTCACCACAGTAAAATGCCATTGACAAAAATGACAAACACCAAAACTCTATCCCACAATCCTTTGTAATTGCTATTTGGAAATAGGTCTATGGTGCATAACTTGAATGTATGTTGCCCTTTTATTGAGTGTTGTTCAATAGTACTAATACCTGCTTGTATGTTAAATACTTGGTTGTATTACTGTGTTCCTGTTCATCTCTATTGTATGTCGTTTGTTTCTTTCACAGCTGTACAGTACTGATCTCTTGGAAGCACTACAAACAATGTACTCTCAGCAAATGTATGGTAAGGTAAGTATGAAAATAAATTGTGAGCGTAAGAAACCAATCATTAATCCATTACTGTAAAGTTATATCTACAATGCAACATGTGTGGAGTGGAATGGTACTTAAGTTTGTATTGGTACTTGATATGATATATATTAACCTACATTCAAAGTCACTGAATTTTGTCTCCATAAATGCCTTTAAGCAGCTCACTACATGCACAGTATACCTTTACAGTATTGCACTTTTGCATTAAAATACATATTCTATTTCCCATCACAGTTGGTATTCTACCTTGAAGCCTGTGAGTCTGGCTCCATGTTTGTCAAACTACCAACCGACATCAACATCTATGCCACCACAGCAGCCGACCCTGATGAGTCATCATACGGCTACTACTGCAACATAACTGGTATGCCCTGTCTGGGAGACGAATACAGCATTCATTGGATGGAAGATTCTGATGCTGTAAGTGCACATAATGAGACAGAGCAGTCACCTCAACTTGTAGCAGTGTAGTGGACTGTCCTGTTTCATGATTGGCTGTTGAGAGTCATGTGACATTTTTTCTCTACAAATGTGAAATTTACTAGAAGGAACTCCTTGGTATACGTTGCATATGCAATAATGAAGTCATAACTTATGAAAGATTTGTTGAAGAGATAAGTAGAGAAAATTGTGATGTTTAGCTGTTGCTTCAAAATAAGTTGAGGGGGGGGGACAACTCTTGACCTTTAAGTTTTTGTCATCTCTTTAGTTCCTCCAGTAATTAGCAAGCATTGTGGGATACAGCTTTTGTGCATGGTTAATAATCATTGGTATAGCAGTCTAAGCAAAGAGAACACATCATCCCACCAATTTTGAAAGACCTCCACTGACTTCCTATGTGGCAGTGTATTTTATTAAACTTCAAATTCCTGCCCTCTGCCCTTTGCCACAGTGTAGTGCAGGTCTCACAACCCCCAATAATTTCCCCATTGACTTACACACTTAATTAGCTCCCTTTCGAGGCCACTGCAGCCTTGTCAAAGTTCACAGCTATTTCAAGACACCCATCACTTGATAGCTGACAAGTTTGCCCATCATAGCACTACAAAATTTCTATACCATGACCGTTTAGATTTTGAGCTAGAAGGAGTTTTGTAGGGTACACCCACCCCTAGCCTCTTCACTAAAACGGAAAATCTCCGCCATTTAACAGCAATTTTTTAAACAGTCAAAATCACCATCAATCTTACCCAAATTTTTAAAATTCACACTCTGGCAAGTTCTCTTTCATATTCATGGACTTTTATCACCCAGCTGGCAGGTTGGTTATCTTGACAAAATTTGGTCCAAACCAGAGTTAAAAGGACTACTTCTTTGAGGGTGTGCACTTGATGCTCTAGAACGCTACTCTAATGGAGTAGTGAGACCGGAGTAGTGAGACCTGCATGATGTATTTTAGGTTGCACAAAAGTTTTAAAAGCCACATTCCAGCTGCCGTTAGAGTATGGGGTACTCACTTATATTGTTTTCGCATACTTTGTGCAACCAGGGGCGTTGAATGTATTGTGGATCAACATATGCATTTTAAACCATGTTATGTGTATTCAAGCTAATGCATACAATGTTCTCACTTCTCAGATTGTGTTTTTGCTAGCTAGCATTAACAATAGGGCAATTACTGTATATAAATCAGCCAGATGATTTTATCATGTGTTTTAGGAAGAGTTAAAACAATAGGCATAAACATTAACATCTTGTGATTCTGCTCACAGGAGGACCTGACCCAAGAAAGTCTTGATCATCAGTTCAAGTTGGTCAAGAGGGAGACCTTGGAGAGCCACGTATCTGAGTATGGTGACATGGACTTTCAAACAGAGATGCTGGTTGATTTCCAAGGTGGCAGGTCAACTGGTCCAGTCAAGAAGGAGCCTAAAGGGCCCAGGTCACATGACTCTGTAAGATATATTAATTTCTTTTGATTCTGAAAAGATATGCATGGCATTTTGGTTGTAAAATTCAAAGTAAAACAGTTATCCAGACAGACATTATCATATTATAACTGCTTCTAAAATTCCTTTCATTGTAATTGCTTAGAAGACTTTTTTGTCTGTATGAATTGCATGGCATGATGCTAGAAGCAAAAAGCAAGTTTTAGCCATCTCAAGCTGGCAACTTAAATCCAGAATCTATCAGAGATCATCCTGTTCAGGTATCTTGAGATTGATAAAGTTAGATGCATTTGCCCCCTTTAAAAACTATTTGCTCAATAGAGCAACAAGGTTGGTTTAAACCAGGTTAATGGCCACAATTACAGAGACAAGCTTCACCTGAGTAAACACCTTTTTCTCAGGTAACATTAGCTAAAACCTCCTATTCAATTCTAGCAGCATGATACTCTGTCCAGTTTTGTTTCTCACAAAGGGATCAAGATCAAGTTTTCGTTGAGTAATCTTCAGGTTTATATAATGAACTGGATTTCAGCTTCAGTTGGTGTTAACAGATTTCTTATATTTTGCTTGGCTACTGATGTAGCTTTAGATTAAAACAAAATAAGTGCTCCTTATCCAGACTGTCAGTATCATATTATTATAACTACAACAAAATTCCTTTCATTGTTATGGCTTGCAAGAGTATTTATGTCAGTATGAAATGCATGGATGCTCTTTTTAGTTTCATTTTTTCTACTGCACAATCAAAAGTTTGTGTTTTATAATCTTGCAAGTTTGCATGAAGTGAATTTTGATTTAGGTGAAGTGTTAGGAGATTTCTGTTTGTTAGCGTGTTTGCTGAAAGCTTTAAAGGCCCAAGAACAGTCGCCCCAACATGAAGTAGGGTAGTAGACTGTCCTGTTTCATGACTTTTTTTACCACATAATCTTGTTTGTTTTTAGTTATCTTCCAAGTTTGTATAATGAAGTGAATTTTTATTTTAGTAAAGCTGTTATGTTTGATTGTTTGCTGATGGTCTTAACTTTTAAAGGGCAAGAGCAGTCACTCCAACATGAAGTAGTGTAGTAGACTGTTCTGTTTCATGATTGGCTCTTGAGAGTCATGTGACAATATTTTTCTCCCAATTTGTGAAATTTACTAGCACTAGTACCTGCTTGATTTGCCTAGAATATGCAATATTGAAGTCATGATATATTATGAAAGATACTCTAAAGAGAAATGAGAGGAAAATTTTGAGATTCAGCTTTTGCTTCACAATAAGGTTGAGTGACTGCTCTTGCTCTTTAAAGTTGTGTCTCATTCTTTTGTGCAACAGCAAAATCTGGTAGTGAAGTGATTGTAAGTTTTAATGGGGTTTAAAAGGAAAATGCTGTCACCCAAAATTGAATTAGTGTAGTAGTCTATCAAATTTCATGAATGGCTCTTGATAATCATTTGGCAACATTTGTCCTCCAAAATTATGTGGAGGGACTGTGTGATTCACCTTAAATATGCAATATTTGAGTCCTGAAGTGTCATGAAATATACTTGGAAGAAGAATAAAAGAAAGTCACCACATTGAGCTGTTAATTCAAAATAAGTCTTGGGCTACTGTTTTGGCCCTTTAAAGTTGTTTGATGTTTGATTGGAATTGATTGGTTTTATTCTCACCAGAAATGGCAAGACGTGTAGGAATAACACAGAAACCCCAAACTCTTGTGGTTTATAAATCTATAAGCTCTGATACCCACCTCCTATTTGACTATGTGTGTAGTTATTGCCTGTGATAACCACCTGGCAAAAACTAATAGCGCAGTGGTAGCCCTCCCCATGAAGAAGGAAGTAATTAGGGTACGGAAGATCCTTTATGGGTAGGGTTACTACAATATTATTTTTTGCGGGATGGTTATAGTGGGCAATAACGATATAGGTTGGTAGGTAGTGATGAGCTAAAATTGCTTAGCTAAAATTGCTAAAAAGACTAGCCTTACCAGAATACTTAAATACTTTCACTGTGGTCCTCTGGTAGAAAAATCCAAAACAGTAGATAAGCATTGCTTAACACTGGGTGTTGTTGTTAGCATTAAATGCATGTTAAGCTTGTATTCCTACATTTCAATATAGAACAGAGCAATTCTGTAGGACTGGTGCATGGTGTCATGCTTCTTTGTATTACTTTGCTTCAAGTTTCTTTTGTTTCATTTCTCCTATTCTTTGGTTCACTTTTCTTGTATTTTCCATTAATTTGCCATCAATTTAAAGATGGAGATATTTCTGTCAATCCCTGACTTTTTCACCAATTTTACTTATTATTTTTCATTATCTGGTGAATCATTGCTGTTCATATATTATTCAATGTTTTGTGCACTCAAGACATGATCATAGAAAACAGTTGTACTGTAAGGTGAAGCAGTACTATAACATACTCAACTGGCTGTCTCATCTGTACTTAATTCTGGTTTTACGCAACAGAACCATTCTACAAACATGACTTTGCTCAAGCAAACAAATGTATTTGTGATTAGTTATTTGTGGGTAAAAGGTAATTAATTGATCAAAATAATAATGGGGGACATTTTAAAGTACCATTACAAGTGTTTGTTCCAAGATGTCAATCTTGATTGATGTAGTGGTAGTTAAAACAAGGACATGAAGGTGGTGCTGGTCTCATGCAGTGACTGTGCAGTGAGCTGACCAAATTTGGTGCAAATGCATCCCAAGTGTGTGGTCTAGTTATTATAGCTTGAACCTAACATATTCTATGTAAATTAGCCCCAAATTTTAAAGATGTGATCAAAAGGTTTCATTGAGGTGCCTGGTGCCACATGCTCCAAAATATGTGGCTAGATATTGGTCCATACCATGAGCACTTTATGCAATGAATGCAAACTCATGCCCGAACAAAGGACATTTTCATGACATGGCTCATACTGCATGAAACAACATACTGTACAAGGCACAGTAAATCTTATCAATCAGTAGTGACTCTGCTTACATTATACCCGTGCTGATGATGTTAACAATGATTGGTTAAGTTTTATTAATCAATATTGACACTGAGAGGCTTGCAAATTGTGAACCAGTTGAAAAGTGCTGGCACTTCATTTTATCAAAATGTGGATAAGGTATTTTCACTCCAAAGCTGAGGTCTGCTATGTTTTGTGGGTGAGATACAGAATTTTTTTCAGAGGTAAAATAGTTGAATAAGTTATTTCATTTGAAATTTCTGAAAATTGTCCACATTTGTCCTGGGATACAAATTCTGTGTCCCATCCATAAGATGCAGCCTTCTTCTGTTTTTGTGTCATTAAGATAACATGAAGGCATGCAGATCTGTCAACCTGTCTGGCTTCTAAATAGAGAGATTTTCATTTTCAAAGCCAAAAAATAGTAAGACTAGCTGAAAAACCGAGAGATTTCCAATTTTCAACTAAAACAATATAAGTACAAGTGTTAAGACTAGAACCTACCTAGGCATGAGGCCAGCTGGGCAATATATTGGGAGAGAACCGTCCAATCAAGGAATTGCGTAGTGCAGTACAAGGTGTTGGTATTTGTGTATTTTGTAATAGGCATCCCTATCTTGCTCTTCGTGGTGTATCAAGTATGCATGTAGTGTGCAGCTGTGCCGTGCATTGTAAAACTAAAGAACTATCTATGGCCTGTATTGTCAAAAAGATAATAAAGAACCAGTGTCGTGCACCAGTTGTACTTGAACACAATCAATTTATGATCAGTTGCTCAAGTAGACCTAGGCTTGGTACTTACTGCATTGGCCATAGCCTATTAACCCTTTACAGTTGTTTGGGTCCTTTTGGACCCATACGGGAGAGCGTGGCTGTCACCCACCTTTACTGTTTCATGCGGAGCTCGAAACTGCCAGTAGCTACCGGAAAATTTGGCCACAACAACGAGAGGGACAATAGTTTATGGTCACAGGGTCAATAACCTACGGAAGCTGATGGGAGGCGTGCTATGTCCACTTTTCCGCCCACTCCCCAGGCGCGCAAATATGCCCAGATTGGAGCACAACGGTAAAGGGTTAATCTAAAGTATCTGCAGCACAGGTCTGTGCACACACGCAGAGAGAGTGGCATCAGCTTTGTAGTAAACACACTCCACAGGCTTATTTTAACCCTTTACCGTTGTTTGGGTCCTTTTGGACCCATACGGAGAGCACGGCTGTCACCCACCTTTCACCTTTACTGTTTCACGCCGAGCTCGAAACTGCAAGTAGCTACCCGCAAATTCGGCCACAACAACGAGAGGGACAATAGTTTAAGGTCACAGGGTCAATAACCTACGGAAGCTGATGCCGGGCGTGCGACATCTGCTTTTCCGGCCACCCCCGAGGCGTGCAAATATGCCCAGATTGGAGCACAACGGTAAAGGGTTAAGAACCTCTCAAATGAAATAAAACACTAAAGAGGAGAGAGAATAACACACAAACTCGGAAGGTCAGGAGATCTGGGTAAAAACCAGGAGCCTTCTGGTAAAACAGGAGAGTTAACAAGTTGGTACATGTCATCCATCATACTTTTCTGTTATATATCTGTAGTAATGATAACTATAAATCAACAGGCTGAATGGGATGTAGCAAGAATATGAGACATGCCTAGAACACATAGCCCTCTCTTCTGAATTATGATGAACTTTTTTCTTCTTTGCCACAGAACTTTGTCATTCCATCACGTGAGATTGAGATGGCCAAGCTTCACATAGCCCTGAAAGAGGAGAGCAGCCTTCAGGAAAGAGATAAGATCTTGACAAAGATCATCCAAGTTGCAGAGGTAAGACAAAAGTTTTATAATCCATGAAAGCAGTATGCTTATTTGAATGAATAGAAAGGGAAAGTGCTTAATCCCGTCACACCCCTAGGTTGAAAGTGTACTCTCATTGGTAGAGCATCTGGCTCTCAATCTGAAGGTCCAGGATTCCATTCCCAGGCCAGTTCATACCAAAGACTTTAAAAATGGAACCTGCTGCCATCTTACAGTATGCTCTGCACAAGCAAGGGAATGAGAATAACAATCAAGGGACCCGCAACTGGACAAAAGGCTATGGGCTTTGCTAGATTTAACCTGAAGTTTAAAAGTTGAGGCAGAAAATTCTATCCAAACTTAACCCAGTGCATGCCTCTTGTGCAATGGTTTTATGCGCCCACTTTTACATATTCTAGACATGTAGTATCCAAACATGTAATACTGGAAGGAAGTTTAATTGAACTCACTCTGTATGTATGACACCACACTGTATATATGCGAAGTGAAGGTGAAAATATCAGGAAAAAGAATAGTTTTGAAGGCGTATTTGTGGAGCATGGAAATTGTGGTTGGAAAAATGAAAGTGCTCTCAAGTTGAAAATGAAACTTGTTTTCAAAACCATTCTGGTATAATCGCAACTTTTGTTTGGTTGGGTAAGATAAGTATTGGTCAGAATTACAAACTGTAAAAATTAACATGCCAAACGAGGTGTAAATATTGGAGGAAGCATGGACAGTTCAGTTATGAAGTGAGGTAGTAATATTGCAGGCCTGCAGGGCAAAACTACTGTGAGTGTGAAAGTAATATTCAAACACTTCCAGAGAGAGGATGACATTTATGATTGACAGGTTTGTTCATAGTCAGATGGTCTTGCTTTTAATGCACTTACTGGGTTTGTGCCAATGATGTTTGGTTTAGGAGGGACATGGAAAGGTAGAGAGATGTGGGTTATGTTTCAGTTATAAAATTATGAGGAACTGATTTTCATCTTAAGGAAGGCTTTACAAGCACCTCAGACACTGCTATTTTGTAAAATTTTGAGTTGGTTTTAGACAGAGTCCTGGTTTCCATTTAGAAATTGAAAGGGAATTTAACACCGTTATTATAGTTTATTTTAAAATAAAGTTTAGTTATCTTCAACTTGGGCTTTTGTTATCATAATTTTGTGATTAATTTACTCAGATTTTTCACCGTGATGTTTTCCGCTTTTTTGTTCAGCATCAACGTCTCATGATCAAGACGGTAGAGCTCATCACCAGCTTTGTTGCTAAGGAACAGAAAATGATGGACCTCCTTATGACTCGACCTGAGAAACTGACAATTGAGAACAAGGGATGTTACAAGACCGCAGTCAGCGCTTTTTCTGATAAGTGCTTCCGACTTGGTCAGGTAAAATGAGGGATCATAGGGAATTGTGAATCTGTTACAGTGCTTTCACTAACGTCACAAGCCCACCCCTTTTGACAAGCCAAAATTGGTGTGGCACGCCAGTAGTGTAGCTAGCTGAGAAACAGCTCATGATCCACATGTGACTGTTGCACTGAAACACAGTTGATTTTTGCCTGGCAGTGGGTGTGCCTAATTAATTGTGATGTCACGTGACAGCACTCTATAGACCCTTTTTCAAATTGCAGCTTCAGAGGATTGTGGGATTGAGTCTTGGTATGTGTTGTTTTTGACGTTGGCATGTTTTACTGTGGCAAAAAAAAAGTGCATGAAAATTCTATCCTAAGATCGTTTGTAATTGCTTACTTTAGAAGGGTCTTTGTGATTTGTAAAGAGAATGTAGGTAAACACCTGGAATTTGTTGCTTATCATTGATAAATCATCCTTTCAAAAACATATCCATTGTCTAGTTACATATCAAGGTGGTGAAGTATGTGAAACCAATTGTGATTAATTGACAGTCTTAAAGGTTAGGTGCATATGCAGCGGTGACTTAAAGTGATTAAGATGGGATTTAGCAACACGCCAAGTGGAATGTGTTGTATAGTGTAAGCTTGATGAAAAAGTCAAGATGCAGTTTCATTTACAGTTCAGATCCAATTCCAGTCCTCAATTTTAGTCCCCTTATGGCACACCGAAAACCTTGTGGGCCAATTCTACAACCCCCAGAAAGTTAAAAATGAATATGATGGGTGGTACATCAAGGTTAGGTTAGGTTAAATGTAGGTAGACTGTTAAATGTCAATGCCCAGTTTTTAACCAATTGGTTCAAATCAAGCCAGCCACTGCCTTTTTGGTTCCTTGCAGTAGCAAAGGAACCTATGTAGTCAGGTTGGCGTGTGTGTGTGTGTGTGTGTATGTGTGTGTGCGTGTGTGTGTGTGTGTGTGTGTGTGTGTGTGACACTTGCTTCGGTATGCTCTAACTCAACAAGGGAAGGTTGGATGGAACTTGGATTTGGTACATAGATTTGTCATAGGGAGAAGGTGTGCCCTATTGTTTTTGGTGGAGGTCAAAGGTCATTTGGGGTCACCAGAGGTCAAAAGCTAAAAACCTCAACAGGATATTTCTAGTTAGGAAACTTGGATAGATGTCATACTTGGTGTGTGGATGTGTTATGGTGTAAGGATGAAATTGGATATGTTCGGTGAAGGTAAAGGGTCATCTGACGTCACCAGGGGTCAAACACTGAAAAACGTTTTAACACAGTATTTTTGTTAGAATGTTAGTAAGGCCACAGAAATTTAATCTTTGATTTCATGTAAAATTAGTACTAAAATACCCCTTGTGAAGATGTTACAAACATTGAGTATGAACTTTTGGTTAGCTCTATTTCACAGACTGGCTGTACAGTTCTCATAATATCTAGCAAGGAACCACAGTGCCCATTGGGCTCTTGTTTTCAGTTGTGGCTCCTGGCTTGTTTTCCCTACTCCATTGCTTTTGCTGAGCACCAAGCACGCTGGCAGTAGGTGGTACATCAAGCATGTTAGTAAGTGCAAGCAGTATGTGCAGGAGTCAAGGTGGTGGTGAAACAAGTCACGCGTGAGAAGAAATGTATTCTGAGCAAATTTTTGCAAATTATCAAATAAGAGAAAGAGAATTAAACCAGACTTTTGGGTATGTAGTCATTTGCCACAGTTGAGGTGACTTTGTATTCTGCTAACAGTAATGTTTGGTTTGAATTTTCCATTGGTAAAATTGATATTTATTTTTGTTCACAGAATGAATATGCTACTGGCCTTGTCTATGTGTTTGGTAACATGTGTAACAACTTCATTCCAGAGGACAAGTAAGTATTAATTATTTTCACCAGGCTATTAGTTTGAATTTTTTTGATGGAACTTTACAGCTCAGTTTCTTAACAATTGGTTTATAAAGTAGGGCTGCTGAGGCCTTTTTCCAGTTGTGGCTCACTGGCTTATTTTCCCTACTCTTTTCCTTATGCACCAAGCACAGGAACAGAAGGATGCATTTGACTTGGCCAAGAGTTCTTACTCCTGTTTTTAGAAAAAGACAGAGTTTGGCATGCATGACATGAAGTTTTCAGAGCTAATCCCCAGGCAGTAAAAATTTTCCCATTTAACCCTTTACCGTTGTTTGGGTCCTTTTGGACCCAGACGGAGAGCGCAGCTGTCACCCATCTTTACTCTTTCACGCGGAGCTCGAAACTGCGAGTAGCTACCCGAAAATTCGGCCACAACAATGAGAGAGATAATAGGTTAAGGTCACGGGGTCAATAGCCTACGGAAGCTGATGCGGGGCGTGCTACGTCTGCTTTTCCTCCCACTCCCGAGGCGCCCAAATATGCCCTGATTGGAGCACAATCAGGGTTAAGTTTGCATCCAGCTCATACTTCATAGGTCACCCGGAACTACATTTTTACTAGAAGTCTATAGAATTCTCAATTGGTACATCAAAGTAAAAGAAATGCACAGTAGCTCATATTACACAGCATGTACTGAAAGGGGTCTTATTACATATAAGGGCTTGGTGTACTTACCAGGGTATGCCCTTAGGCAACTGGGATTGTGTCTGATTGAGTTTTAGACTGTTGTGGGAGGAATAGAACTAAAAAGGTTAGGAGAATTGGGTCTGTCAGAGTTGATGAATAAATGCCAGAGACAAAGCAAGGTAGCCACTGCTCATTTTGTAAAGGCCTTGTCCATGTTTTCTGGTGTATAGAGAGGATTGTATAATGGGAGGTCTTTTTGATCACTGTACAAACCATTACAAGCCAGGACACAAAAAAAAAAAAAACGAAGTTTCTGGTGTAATTATTGACATGAGTGTTGATTTATTATGCAAATAATAAGCTTTTGTGGTCATACCCTTCATCACCTTTCCAAGATTACCAATATCAACTCAATATTCCCCTCTAAAGTTCAACAAAGCAATCACTGTTTTCATTAAGACCTTTTATTTAATGAGCAAATGAACATGGAAGTTATATACATGTATAGTTGGAGTGCTAAGTCATTTAATGATTGTACAAGTATGTACAGCAGGGTTGTCCAACCTACGGCCCCCGGGCCACGGTCCGGCCCGCAAAAAGGTGGCGTCCGGCCCGTCAGTAATAATCTATATTGCAAAATTATCCAGTAAGCAGATTAATTGATGACAACTTTAGGCTTCGATGTCCGCTATGGCATGCTTACTTTTGAATGAAATAATTCATTTCAAATGTCTGCTACATGTAGCAACATTGCAGTGTTGTCCACAGGGGCGGATTGAGAAATATTCAGGAGGAATATGAAAAAAAAACTTTGTCCGAATAATCTGCCCAACACCAACAATTTTTGCTAAAATTTATTTATTTGTTCAATCAAAAACGAAAATGAATCAGTGTTCCCTACTTGCAATGATTGCATTTTGTTGCCTTGGGCGTCAGGAAAAATTGAAAAAAAAAAAAACCAATATAGAATGCGGCCCCTTGTCCATCATAACCATTACATGTGGCCCACTGCTGCGAAAGGTTGGACAACCCTGATGTACAGAAATAATAATCAGGCCTTGAAGGGCAGTTGTTTTATGATGCTAAGTGACCATGTATGTGGGAGAAGCCATTGGCTTATTAGTTACAACTTCATGTTGGGTGGCAACCGATTCAACAATTTGGATCAAATTTGGTATTTTTTGAAAGGCCAGTTCAGATGGGAAAACTGTAGATTGCTCCCGGGTGAAAAACCCACCTTACTTAGACCCCGCCAGACCTTCCTGTTGCTAAGCTTCATCGCTTCAAATGCCACTGCCTTTATCCACTCAGCCATAGCACTGGTGCAATAGAAATATGGTTTAGAGGGATACTGGGACTATTTGATCTGCTTTACTAAATGTTTTCCTTATGTAGAAATCAGCAATATTTCAAAGGAGAAAATATGGTCAAATGTGTCTTTTATCTTTACTTTCTAGGATTCTGAAGGCCATCGCAAAGGCTTGTTAGAGGATGGATGCATTCTTGATTTTAGCCGGTTTGCCTTTCAAAAAAAAGTATTGAAGTCATCTATCACAAACAAATAATCTACAGAAACTGTTTCAAGATAATGCTTTACCTTTGCTTCTTATTTTAAATCTGTGATCATGATCCTGGAATCTTTCAAAATGATTCAAATGCACAACTCTGAAGAAAATTAGGCCTGAGTCAGGTAGCAAGTATTCAAACCTAAGAATCTATTCTCAATATGGTAACCATAGCTTGAGACCAACTAATGTGAAGAACAGTGAAGTTGTCATTTTGACAAGAGTATTGTGTTTTGCAATTGGAAATGGATAGTGTAGCTCCCTATAACTGTTCTGTTTCCATTTAATCCATTCCCATTTTTCTTATTTTAGATTTTAACACCTCTATGTTAGTCGGGTACCCAACTCAGGCTCTAAGAAAAATATTCTTAATAATTCATTCAAAATATGGATATTTGTACCAGAACCTAATAAGGTTTGGTCCATCTGGATTATTGATTTCTTCAGATTTTGATATGTTATGTATTCTTTGAATATGATTTTTAAATTTTTTGTGTCACGTGGTAAAAGTATAAATGGAATTGCCAGAATTTTGTAAAAAGTATTAAAAATAAGAAACAGTAGCTTAGGATGCTCTGTGATTGTTGGAAATTGAATTTTTTCAAGCATTTGCTGTTCATCAGTACTATAAAAAACCTTTTTTTTTTATTTTTTGCTGCTTGGCATTTTTGAACAAATTTGTATAATCATGACATATTCTTTTATAAAGCACTTGAAAAAAAATTTGCACATCTGAAAGTGATGCCTCAGACATTGTGTGATAAATTTTGATGAATGAAGTTTTATATGATGAAAATGTGTGATTTTATATTTACACAAAGAAAATCATATATAATGGGAAAGGTGATTAGAAGGGGGGGGGGTGGAATAAGAAGTTTAACAAAATGTAACTGAAATGGTTAGGTCTAGTAGTAAAGGTAACCAAGTTTTCAAGTTGGAATCATTTGTACCTTAATTTACAATTGTAATTGTTGCAAAATTGTGCAAAATATAAGTCTTTGGTATTATGCAATATGTATCTAGCTCCTTGTCTTCTGTGGAGGAATTAGTAGAATTGTTACGGCCAACATGAGTTTGTGTGTGTGTGTCTTTGTCTTTGTCTGTATTAAACCCAGAACCTCAATAATACATTTCTAGGTCCTAAGTAGTAAATTCAATTGATTTCCCAAGTCCACAGTTGTCTAGCACCAATATAAATTGTGTGAATGGTGTCCTAATGATTAAAAGAATGCTATTAGTTAGATAGAATCACAGATAGCTTAATGTCACCAAGTTTAAAAGCTGAAAAATTGCAAAATGCTCTATAAACATGGTGTTCTACAAAGAAAATTTCTGATGGAATGCATGCAAATATAATTGAGAAAAAAGCCAGGGTCCAATGTCTGGGAGCTGCTTCTCCCACCACCCCAGGGCCTGTTAAGGTATCCTGTTGGGTTTCACTTCAGAAAAGTCATAATGAAGCTTCATAGGGCAAAGTCCCCAGAAGGTATGAGGTGTAAAAAATAGTCCAGAACCAAATTTATTTAATATGTCAAAGAGGAAGATATTCTAAGCATTCTGGTGAAAGTTTATATGAAATGAAATGAAATGAAGTTTCATTTATTTCTTATGTTCGGTTCTCAATGAAATTGAAGTTAACACATTTTCCATAAAAAGTGAACTTGAAGCACAAGTGTGTTGTCATGGATTCACATTATCGGTCATGTTATGATTTTCTTTATTTTTCATCCTCTTTGTTTGACCTTGGATTGATAAGGAATTATATCTTGCCCCTATGGGATATGAAGTTTTTAAAATTGCACTGCTCAGGATGCACTTATGGTACCAATAATCATAGTTTAGTTGCTAAAACTGGTGGGAAATTATAAATAAATACAAAAGTTAGTCAACAATAGGAATCCATGACATCACACCTGCTTCCGTCAATTTCATTCTATGTAGACTGCTTAGAATATGTTCCTCTGTGACAAATCAAAAAACAAATTTGGCCCAGGGCTTGTTCTTTTTCTTTTTTGAAGTATTTCTTTTGGTGACAAATTGAATCTCAGGATAGTTGCATTTTGCTTTAGAAATTGGGGTATGGGGCGTGCTAAAGTATTCTGTTTGGTTACATGATGAATTGAGTGGAGGCAACGTCTTGGTCGATTCAAGGGGGGAAACCAGGGGTGGAAGTGCTGATGTTTTAGCATATCTCTGGGTGAAAAAATAGACCCAGTATAGGTGTTTGGTTCAGGACTGGAAGAAAAGGATCTGACTCAAGAAATACCCTCCTCCCTTGCCCCCCCCTTCCCCACCTGGAGTAGCATAGATAGGGTTTCAAGATGGCAGGGCAGCCAGGACTTTTGTCCTTGTAGGCGCTGACTCAGAGCTCATTCAGGGAGCAGAACCCCTTCTAAAGTAATTGTTAGGTTTCACCCCATGGCCCTTCACCAGAAAGTTTCAAGGACTTTTCAGTAGTGATCATTTTATCTCATTTCGTTTATTTTCTTTCTCCGCTACAATACACAATAACTCCTTGTCATATTGCATATTGTAGCGGAGAAAGAAAATAAATGAGATGAAAATGATCACTATTCAAAAGTCCTTTGAACTTTCTGGTAAAGAGCCTTGGGCGAATCAAAGTTATAGAAACAATTGACAAAGTAGCAGTAGAAGGTGTACTATCTTCATGAGTAATCTAAAAAACAGGCAGTTGTAATGCCTCCCTGGTTAGAATCATCCCACAAAGTTTTGCAGCTTCCGTTCGAACGATATTCTACCATATAAACTGAGATCTTGTACAATTGTTTTGTGTAGGTTCCCAGATTGTGTGGCCAAGTTTCATTTTGTTTTGAGATATTTCATGACATTTTTGCAGTGACCACCAGGACTTTTTCTTTTCGAGCAAATTATGGAAAGAATTCAGGCACCCTCAATTGTTTTTAGTGGTTAAAGCATGCCAGGTTGTTTAAGACTTTAATGGTCGCCAGATTTTTTAAACATATGCCCAAAATTCAAATCTTGTGAAAGTTTGGGAGTCTTCTACCTGCCCCATGGGCCTGGGAGTTAAGGGGAGAGAATTTCACCATTCCTATTGATTTTTTGTGTCTTTGTATAAGGTTTGCACCATAACCTACCTTAAAATTAAAATTTGTGTTCTATGTTTAACACATTGAAAGGAACTGGAAAAATCTGTGTGGGTGGGGACGGTACATCAGTGCTTTGCTCCGGGTGTGCTAGTTCTTGAGAATGTGTACTCAATGTACCTAAACAACCAGACAATCATACTTAACATACTGAAAATCTTTCACAAGACCATTTGAGGATTCTTGTGTGTATTCCGCCCACCTGACCCATTCCTGTCGCGTGTGTATACATGAAGTTTCAATAGAGGGAGGCAATGGCTGTCAGATCGCTGTCATGGGGAGAGGTCAAGGAGAGGGGACACTCTCCCAAGACAACATTCCCATTTTGGCTTTTGGAGAAGGGATGGAATGCAAAATTTCCTACATTCGACAGCATTTTTAACACGAATGACCACCAATCTAGCTAACATAGAGTTGCCAGTTTTCAAAATCTTCATGGGCAAGTGGGTTTCACAACATACCTATTTGCAAATCACTATCTGCAAATCGCATCACAAATGAGGCGATTCGTCTTCCGCATACCCCCCGAAAACGCAACATGCTATAAACATTTGCTGCTATGCGTCTGCGTGAGTTGCTATATCAGAAGGAATATTGGTATATATGACACTGATTAAGGTCGGAAGAACGCGGAAAAGCACGGTGGCCGACCCAACTTATTGGTTAGAAATGGAGCTTCTAAGTATCTGAAGTATCGTGGACATTTCGTTAATTTGATAAACATTTTGTGAGAGAAAATGTTGAAAAGTGATTAAAAAAACCCCGCAAAATTCATCTCACCCCATCTCTACGGAAGTATAGCTTAAATGTCCCTAGTGGAAACTGGAAATCGAGGGAGTCGGGCCATATCCATGGGGAACAATCAACCATTATTAGACTGATGCATTTTCTAGATAATGATTGAGATGCTACTGGGAATCACTAAATCGATGGAACTGAAGCAGGCGGAGCGCGAGAAAAATTTGGCGGTTTATGAAGGATTTCCAAAAATGGGGCAGAGAGGTACTAATTTAAGTGAGAATAGTCTACAGCAGTTGATCTCCCGGTAGAAAAGTCGGTATATGAACCCAGTCGAAAAAAGTGTGCAAGAGCCAAGATTAGAAAATTCCAGCTGGAATTTCAGGTTTTCCAACTATCGTCGCTCTGACTTTTTCTCTTTTTTTTCGGGGGAGAGGGGGCGGTGAGACACCCTCACCCCGCTCGTGACCACCTTGAGGGGAACGATATGTTTGTCCAGACTCAATGTTTTCATCAGTATGGCAATTGCCCTCTTCCCCCAGGATCGGTGCCCCTGTCGGTCCAACCCGTTTAACCTACACCATGCCTCTGCATACTACAATTCATACCCTATGAGAGGATGATCTCAATTAAGGAATGAAACAACCTCCAAAATGTCCAAAATCAACATGTAGTCTTGTTTAAAGAGAAGTTCTCTCGGCCTGATCAACATTCAATAGCCTATGCTAGACTTCAGACAAGTTCAAATTAGGCTCTAGAATATCAAAAATACTGCTTCAAATCATTGTGAATATATATATTATTTTTTTTTTCATTTTAATTGTGGCAATATCATTTTATTGAACACTGTTGGGAACTAAAACAAAGGGTGGCTGGACACATGTGAAAAATTTTTGAACAATTACTGATTGAAGGCTATTTGATACAATTGGTGCAATATGTTTTGAAGTTGCATCATTATCATTTATCATATTATCAGCAGATTTTTCCTTTTTGAAATTAAAAACATATTGAAAAATTCTGCTCAGTATAATATGATACCACATGATAATTCGGCCGGTAAACCCTTTCAGCTTTCGCGTGTTTATTTGTATCAAAAACGAAGAAATAGGTTGTTCTCCTTTTCTGTTTTCTCCAGACTCACATTTCTATGCTGACTCATCTACTTTCGTATAAACTCCCATTCTTTATTTCTGTTTAGAACATCATCCGAAAAACAAAGAAACCTGCAATTACCTGTAGCTTACCCCCGTACATTCTGGGCCATTGTGTTTGTACGAAGAAGTGTAAGTTCACGGTTGGTGGCGCTCTTTCTCTTCAGTGACCAGAGCCATCTAAATATATGGCTCTGTCAGTGACGTTCAGCGACTGTCTCGGTGTCTCCGGTGCATACTACACTTTATCAGTTTATAACAAGTTTTTCACAATCTACGGTGAGTCTCATTGAAAGATCGTGACCACATACAGGCTGCCCGAATACCTCCCGACGTTGAGCCTCCTGGTGGCTATGCTATTGGTAGTTTGTCATTTAATTATGGCACCTAACAGGAAGGCTTTCAATTGACTTTTTCGGTCAAAATTTGGGGAACTGCACACCGGTCCACCCTTCCGGCTGCGCGTGTAATCTGGTAACTTTAAAACATTCCAAAATTTTTTGCAACTTTCACCCGAATTTTACCATTTTCGGGAAAAGGGTTTTGCATGAGGCAATGGCGTGAGATCGAGTAAAAATTGCTTTTTCATGAGATGCTTGAATGTGTCGCAAATGTTTGTGATCTTTTGAATTTTCAGGAAATTTTGTTGTGTCTAATAGGGACAGATTTGGGATTTCTTGTTGGGAGAGGGGACTAACATGTGTTAGGAAATCGATTTTTCGGGTGTTGAAGACTCCTACTAGGGGCGGATTTAGGCGAGGGCGCATCCGGCGCAACCTCCCCCCGCCAAAAAAAAATCCAAAGCTTATTTTTTACTTTCATTAAATAGATCATTTAGCCTACTTGTTTCTTCGTATTTGTCAGAAATTTGTTCGATGGTTGACCTCCTTCTAAAAGAAATATATCCTTTGAGTCTGATTATGAGTTCTACAGGAATGCTTGGCTTGTATATAAGTTTTTATTCTCTGAGTCGGTAATCTCTTTTCTGTCAGTCTCTCGGAGAAGAAAGCGTATGAAAAATTTAATTTTCATGAACACTAGAAATAAATTTCGCCTCCATGCATTTTTGAGATATTTGAGAATGAAAATTCAATCGACATTTGTACCTAATAGTTGTGAACATCAGCTGGATTGGATCCAGCCTAACTGCTACTTTAGTGTACTGATTATAGCATCCATCAAAGCTTGGGATTGATTTCTTTTTTGCGGTAAAGGCTATGTCATATTATCCACATGCATGTTCATTCTAAAAACCATTCAGCATTAGACCTTTGAAAGATAAAAATTACGTTACTGGTCACCTTGTGGACATTTAACAAATCCGCCTAGACGTCAGTGCCAACTAGTAAAAAGAGGAATTGTCGAAAAAATCGTTCTACAGTGGCACTTGTCATGGGAAGGAGTAAGGCACGACATATGCTAGTAGTAGAGAGGGTGCATGGGCACCCCTTCCCCCAGGGGCGGCCCCCGCCCCGTTTTTTGGGACCGATCCAGAGACAATCTCATTTGGTTGCTTCTAGTCGAGTATAGAAAAGTTCAGTGTTTATAAACAAAACACTCTCGGTACTGTTCGTGGTGTGTAATAAACTGGCTTTGGTACTCTCTATTGCTTGAATTAGCCGTCAATCAAGGAGCTAAGCCAACGGAGAATTTCAGTACACTCCTACCAAAATTATGGTTTGGGGTGAGAGGATTGGCCCTTTAAGGGTAGGGTACTGCCTTCGAATAGTTCTTCCCATCCATCCCTAACAAGTAAGCATAAGTAGTAGAGAGGGTGCATGGGCACCCCCCCCCCAGGGGCGGCCCCCGCCCCGTTTTTTGGGACGTCTTTCGGGGCGGTCTCGGAGGGTACCCGAGAAGGAGGGCGCCATTTGGAAATCAATCTCCGTGCTACGTGTTGCTATAATTGCGCAAGAATACGACTGTGTTGCATGAGAATACATGAATTTCAGGGTTTTTTTTTTTTTTTTTTTTTTTTTACTTTTTCTTTTCATTATTTACTAAAGCGAACAGGTCTTAACATGTTGCAATTTCGCCATTGTTTCGTATATAGGACTATATATAAAAAGGTTTTGATCGGCTATATTCGGCATTAGTCTATATTGTCACAATGGGTGAAATATGTAAAATCGCACGAAAACTTGGAAGGAATTTTGTAAATGACGAGTTAAACTCTCACCCGTCCCCTTACATGAAAACCCTTTACCGTGTGGGAAATGAAATTAATGAGAGGTTCGAAACTTCGTTAAATGATATAGCAAAGCATGTTATGTATTTGTCAGAAAATGAGCCCAACGATATCGCGAACAAGGAGAGGATAAACATACAATTGAAAAACTGTTCGTGACGGCGGTGGTAAACAAGCTAGCGACGCTAGGCGTTCCAAGGAGAGTTACTATGATAGTCTCTCCGAGAGTGACACTAACGAGAGTACCTCTGAACCCATGGAAGGGGATACTGGGAGTGACAGAGAAGACACGGATAACACCGACAGTGACACTGAGGAAGTCAACAGCAGCGAAGAGGAACCCGATGAGAAAGAGACCGATAGTGACGTTGAAGAAGATGAGGGCCGTGGCTACAGTGGCTATGATCCTGGCACCACGGAAACATTGGCAGCACTGACCGAAATAAACAAAGCGATTGGAAACATTTTAAAACGTACCTTACAGAGGATGTGATTCTACATCCATATTTTAATACAGCCTAGAATAAATGGTCGCTGGAAATTTTTGGTGCAGGATTATGAATGATAATTAAAAAAGTTGACGCTCTGAAAGTTAAATAAACCAAGCAAAATCGAAAAATATATGCAAACGAATTTTTGTGTCGTTATTTAGCTCATGGTGTCATAGTTCACTTTTCCAATATTACGATTACAATAAAGAGAAACTCTTGCAACATCGTACCCGTCACCGGTCCGGGAACACTGAGTGCGTCTGAACATGTTGATGGCGTCATATGACAAACCAATGGGATTGGCTCAACCGCCTGTGAAGTGTATCGACAGACATTGCCTTGCGCTCTTGGAGCACGTTTAAGAGCAATGTGAGCATTGCTCTTATCAAGATGTTCGTAGCTCCTAGCCGAGAGGGCAACAGGGGTGCACCCACGAGCAGTACAGAGCCTTGCCAGTGCAACTGACGAGCATGACTTGGTGCATACTGAGCAGTTAGAGCAAGTGCAGCACGACTCTGAGCACACTGAGAGCATCTCAATGTTTATCGTATATCTGTCAATTTTCTCAAAGTTATATTCCAGTCGTCACGTACACAGCAAAACCTAAATAAGTGTATACTGTTTTTCTTGAGATGAGTAACTGTACCGTATTCAATTCTTACAGCCAGAACAAATTACACGTTTTGGCTGAGACGTTTCAAAGCCGACCTTAAATGAAAGAGAAATGGTGTGCAATCCCCCAAACCCAAAGCATTACTCCATTTTCCACCCAACATGCCCTCTGCTAAACAAGCAGTGATTCGTTTCTCTCCGTACTGTAATGACTCGAGTCTAAGCGAACCCACGAGGGAAGAATTTCATGGATACAAATGCGCCCTCAGTAGCAAAACACCCATTTCCCTCGTCGAATATGAGGGCTTTGAGAGATGGTTTTTAATGCGTTGCACCCTCTGCAGGCCACTCGGGAAATTTCCCTGTTTCTTTGTGTTTTATCGATTGAGAGTGACTCATCAGTAGTGAGCAAGACCCGTCCTTATGACACGACGCTCACGTACACGTGAGTTATTCGGCCAACTTCCCTGGCCCCTTCTCTTAACACTCACAAACTGCGTTGGTGACACCGCCAAGAATGGGGTACAACACTGTGAACCCTTCCTCCTCACGGTAGACAAAGACCAAAGTAAAATTTTATTGACACTACGTGTACAGTAAGGTTTTCTGTCAGAATCTGAATCAGAATGCTCGTACATTGTGGGGTAGCCTTTTTTATACAGTTAAACCTCCACGCACCTCTCCCCTTATCATTCAATTTTTCTGTCTAATTTTTTTTTGTTTGTTTCTTCTATATTTCAGTTCCTTCGAAGGGCACGCTCATTAATGATATCTTTGTCTTTTCTCAAAATGCGCTTATTTTTCCTGCCCAGTAGGATTTTATCGAAAGCTTTTTGGTTCTTAGTCATATCAGCGTTTAGTTTTCCTTTTAGAGGATGCACAGTTTTTACTATATCTAAGTTGTTGTTTTTTTTTTAACCCACAGCCGCGTATTTTCCCTGTCTTAAGACCTTATCGACCACTTTTTGCTTCCTGTACTGTCATTTGTTTTCCTTCGGGGACGCACTTCTTACACAATATCTTGGCTCTTCTCAACCAAAGTCGCTTATTTTTCCTGTCCAGTAGGGCCTTATCGACCACGTTTGCTCCCCATACCAACAATTTGTTTTCCTTTTAGATGATGCTTGGCTCTTCTCAACCAAAGTCGTTTATTTTTCCTGTCCAGAAGGACTTTATCGGACGAGTTTTTGCTCTTGAACCATATTATAACAGTTTGAATTATTCTTTCAAAGATGCATTGTTTGCAATTTGGTCAACAATCTAGATTCCACGACTTCATTATGATGTGTTCCATTTTACGTGTTAGTTAATGGGGTGTAGCTAGGTAACATGACGTAGTCAACTCTGTAAATGTTTGGAAACGTAGCAATTTTGTGTATATTTCACCTGTTTGTGTGTGTATCCTTGTCGAACAAGCCTGCTGGTTTTTCTTGTCGGGATATGCTTCATTTTTCTTTTAAACATCTCATGTACAGTAAGTCGTTGTTTTTATTTTTATTGGGTCTTCTTATACCATACATCCTCACCTATGCTTGTTCGTCTTTCAAAGCAAGGGCATCCATTTGTAAGTTAAGAGTCAGGATCACCAAGGCTATCACCATCATCTTGATCGCAGTTACTCTGCTGTTGTGTGATTTTTTCGTAAATGTTTCACAAAAGTTATCCTGTTAAAACCAGACAATACATGAATCGATTAAAACACCGGTTAGATTTTTTCACCCCTCGTAAATGCAGACTTATGGTCTTATACTTACCTAACCTCCCCGTTGTTCGATCCACTGAGTGCAACGGTCTTCAACGTATTCTCCAGCAGACTGTGCGAGTTTTTCAATAGTATGTTTATCCTCTACTTGTTCGCGATATCGTTGGGCTCATTTTCTGACAAATACATAACATGCTTTGCTATATCATTTAGCGAAGTTTCGAACCTCTCATCAATTTCATTTCCCACACGGTAAAGGGTTTTCATGTAAGGGGAAGGGTGAGAGTTTAACTCGTCATTTACAAAATTCCTTCCAAGTTTTCGTGCGATTTTACCTATTTCACCCACTGTGACTATATAGGCTAATGCCGAATATAGCCGATCAAAACCTTTTTATATATAGTCCTATATACGAAAAAATGACGATATTACAACATGTTAAGACCTGTTCGCTTTAGTAAATAATGAAAAGAAAAAGTAAAAAAAAAAAAAAAAAAAAAAAAAAAAAAAAACCTGAAATTCATGTATTCTCATGCAACACAGTCGTATTCTTGCGCAATTATAGCAACACGTAGCACGGAGATTGATTTCCAAATGGCGCCCTCCTTCTCGGGTACCCTCCGAGACCGCCCCGAAAGACGTCCCAAAAAACGGGGCGGGGGCCGCCCCTGGGGGGGGGGTGCCCATGCACCCTCTCTACTACTTATGCTTACTTGTTAGCGATGGATGGGAAGAATTATTCGAAGGCAGTACCCTACCCTTAAAGGACCAATCCTCTCACTCCAAACCATAATTTTGGTAGGAGTGTTCTGAAATTCTCCATTGGCTTAGCTCCTTGATTGACAGCTAATTCAAGCAATACAGAGTACCAAAGCCAGTTTATTACACACCACGAACAGTACCGAGAATGTTTTGTTTATAAACAATGAACTTTTCTATACTCGACTAGAAGCAACCAACTAAGATTGTCTCTGGATCGATGAGGATGAATTTCAGATAATGGAAGGAGGAGCTTAAGTAAGAAGATTGGGAGAATTGTTACTGTTTGGGGTGAGAGAACAGGGCCTCGAAGGCATATTTTGTGTATGTTAAAGTACAGGAATTGTCGTTTAAGAATGGTCCCCAGTGTATGATTGCCTTGTTTTCAGTAAATCAACCAGCCATCCGAAAGGCAGAAAGGGTCTTAACCTAACAAAGTCAAATTCGAGTTTGACGTCGAAACGTTCGTTTCATCTTCGAAATGTAATGCAATAAACGACAGTGCAGATTATATATGGTAACTAACTAAGTGAAAGTTATCATTTTGAAGTTATTACTTGATTTCATACGTGCACACAAAATGTGTTATACACACATTCATGTATGTTTTCTTAATTGCTACACAGTTTATTTATATACTGTTTTTGAAGGAAATACTTCAAAGTGTATTTCCGTTCAAACATTTCATTTTTGCTCAATTTCTTTATCAGGAGGCCAAAAAATCTGGGGGGCCTGAAGAAAATCTGGGGCGCAGCACGCACCCCCCCCCCAACGAAAAATCCTGGATCCGCCCTGCTTACCAAGGAAGGATTAAACCTCTTGGCCCATGAAGGTGAAGTTTAAACAAGGGAGTCTTTTTTCTTTCTTTTTGGCTGGGGCCTAAAATTGTCTTAACGGAGGGCCAACCGTTTGGAGCGGGCTGTACAGAAAACTGTGAAAATCGCGACATCTCAAATAGCCGGAAATGACATTTCACCGACAGGCTTGTAAGCAGAATCCAAGCAATCGCTATTTCAAGATGACGTGTCGTCTCATTAAACTTCAATGGCACCTATGTCGGAATTTCGATGACGTCACAGACTATCCCATGTCTTCTCTTCGGTTTGGAACCGATACGATACAGTATCGATATTTTCGAGTCAGCGACAGCGTTCGCGTTATTGACGGTGCATAGAACCAGTTGGCAGCTGAAGTTACGACAAGAACATTTTGTGACGCCATCCAAACTGCGGCATAGTTTTCACTGTATTTCCATAAGAAGACAGGCGAAAAAAATGTTCACTTCTAATAAATTTGCAAACTGCAAAGTGATAGGAAAAGTACTAGAAAAACACTTGGGCGTAGTCATGTTTTGGTATGGGGGAGATAAATTCTACTAATCATCCCCATTCTTTACCACCTTTCGGGAAGGGGGAATCTAAAATGTGTTGCTGTCTCGAAAGGCCGACATGCAAAATGGTATCATGTTTTGCTTTTTTTTTTCAACCTATGTTCTGAAAATATAGTTTCACATACTATCATGATTACTGATTTCTAATATTAGTAAGCATAAAACGAAATATAAAGCATACTAGGCGGAGCATCAGTTGACGCGGGGGCATATAAATTTTTTAAAATTACGCCCTCACACAGTCGTAAACGGCATTTCCCAGGCTGGTGACTAGAAATGGGAAGCAGTTGTCGTTCTGAGCTTTCGTTTGCAATAACAAAAAATCAGCAACTTGTTAAGTGATCAGAAAATTTACTACTGTCGTTGGATGAAATGGCCTCATGTATTTATGCGCTGAAAACTAGCCTACAAAGCCGATTGAAAATATGGTAATATTTTTAATCTACTGCACTTCTTGACTAAATCCAATATCCACTGTGTTGCTGAATTTGTTTATGTGGCAAAACTACTTTCAGGGCACGTTTTTGCAAGACTACAGTACGAAGTGAAATCGATAGTGGCGTAAACAGCGGGGACAGGGGGAAATCCCCCCCCCCCCCCGACGCAAAAAATGGGAGGAGAAGAAAAAACCTGGAAGGGAAGGAAGGGAAGGAAAGAAAGGAAAAAAGGAAAAGAGAGGGAAGAAGAGAAAAAGAAAAAGAGAAAAGGGAGGGGAAGGGAAGGAAAGAAAGGTAGAAGAAACCAGAAAGCCAAAAGGCTTAGTGATTCCTTGTCATGAAATACCTTTCCTTCTTTCAAATTGACAGTGTTTGACAGATTTTTCTTTACATTTTAGGCACAAAATGTCAAAGATTCATTTAACAAAGATCAAAACACACTTACATCATGTTGATAACCTACAAATCCCAACAGCACTGACCCCAGTTACCCCAGATGACCTTTGGCCTCAACGGAAAGGGCTCTTTGATTCTCTCACAACCCCTGAATACCTGACATGACCTCTGGTCTGTATCAAAAAACGAGAAGGTTCTTAAGGTGTTAACAAGCCATTTGAGAGCTTTGTAGTTTAACCTCTGGTGACCTCAAATGACCTTTTAACTAGGCCAAAAACAATAGGGTTCTTCCTCTCAACATGACATATCTATATATCTCAAATATGAAAAGAGTGCGTCACTCCTATCTTGAGATACTGTGTTTACAAGCCATTTTCAAAGTTTCCGCAATTTTACCGCAGGTGACCTCAAATGACCTTTGCCCTCTACCAAAAACAATAGGGTTCTTTCTCTTATCATGACAAATCTATATGCCAAATATGAAGAGTATTGGTCATTCCTATCTGAAGATATCGTGTTAACAAGCCATTTTCGGTGTTTTCGCAATTTTACCGCTGGTGACCTCAAATGGCCTTTGATCTCTACCAAAAGCAATAGGGTTCTTCCTCTTAACATGAAAATCTATACACCAAGTATGTAAAGTGTCGGACATTCCTACCTTGAGATATCCCAGCCAACATGCCCAGCTGGGCCCCAACTGGGTTTCAGCTGGGCTACTTGCTGGGCCCCAGCTGGGGCCCATCCGTGTTTGTCAGGTGTTCCCACGTGGGGCCCAACTGGGCTAGCCTTTCCCAGCTGAAGCCCAGCTAAAGCCCAGTTAGGCTTCAGTTATTGAAGCAGGGCACAGCTGGGCTTCAGCTGGGAAAGGCTAGCCCAGTTGGGCCCCACGTGGGAACACCTGACAAACACGGATGGGCCCCAGCTGGGGCCCAGCAAGTAGCCCAGCTGGAACCCAGTTGGGGCCCAGCTGGGAATGTTGGCTGGAATCGTTACAAGCAAGTGTCACAAACACACACACACACATACACCCATACATGTTTCGGGTTGCAACCGGGGACATTTGTACAGAACCACCATGTGGGGACATACTATTTTAAGCTCAGAAACGTCTGAAATTGTACTAAAATCACTCAATGATATCAATCTGAGTAATTACATTTAATTAAATGTCTTTCCCCTCCTGAATTGTTGGAATTTAATAATGTACCATGTACATACCGACTAGGGGCAAGTCCTACACACACGCGTGTTACAACTGGGGACTTGGATTCATGTTTCTTCTAACTGGGGACACAAGAATACAGGGCTTTTTTTTAACTGGAGACTTTCATGTGGTCTCACCAGGGGAATGCTGGCAAACAAGGTCCAAATGGATACCAGTGATTGCATTATTCAAGTGGTGAGGTGACAAAAGGAAGCATCTAAGTAGGGTCGGAGTGATATGCTCATTGGCATGTATTCCACACAATGACAAGCAGTCAAAAAGTTTTTCTTTTCCTTGGGAAGGGGCATATCACCTTTTAAGACAAAGCAGAACTGAAACAAAAAAGTGAGCTGAAGATCGTAGACTGGTGTATTGGACCCCACACTGTTGATACTAGCAGTTTACAAAAAACAAATTTCTAGAGTAAAATTCTATCTACCTAACTACTACAAAAAACAAATCAGGTTATCCTTCTAACAGGATGTAATAACAACAAAAAACAGATTTAGTCAACACTAGTTTATTAAGTGAGACAATCGCAGGCAAAACATTTTTCTTCATCTGATCATAACCATCTCAATTTAACAACAACATTAGCAACAACAACCTGAAACACTTTGGAAGTAACAGCGGTTTAATAGAAAAGCAGAAACTGTTGGCTACTCATGCTTTCCACAGAACCAAACCAGCTCTCCTACCTTGATACCTCTGGTACTTGATACTAACTTTAACTCTCATTTGAATTGACAACCTCTTGAATAATGAAAAGAGGACCAGATCTTAAGTGCTGACTTTCAAGATGCAGACCTGACAATCTGACACCACACGCACAGTAAGGGGATATCTCATTTAGGTTGGAGCATGGAACAGTTGAAAAACGCCATTATCCCACCAACCTGTAAATCATATCTCTTTCTGCTGAAACTTTGAAATGTGCTGATATTTAAAACCCTTTGTCAAGTTAGATTAATCTTTTAAAGGTATAGGAACGAATTTTTTAAAAGCTGTAGTAAGATTTGACTACAATCTTTCTAATCAAGCTGCATGGAACATTTGAAAGTCGCTTTCTTCTATTATACCTCCAAACGACGTCTTTTACTCAGTAACTTTGTAGCAAATGATACCAAACACTAACATTCAAACTTGAAACTGAAGGAAAGGATGAATCTCGTATAACAATAGTTGAAAACATTTGACAACATCTAAAAGTAAGGCTAGGCTTTTTTGTTCAAGAAGCAACCTGGCATGGATATAAAACTTTAGTCAGAATTTTTTTTTTTTTTTTTTTGTTGGGGGGGGGGGGGGTTACCAGTCCGATGGAGGAGACAAACTGCAAAGTGCTGATGATTCCTTTGGAACCAAACTAGTATTTTGCCTGAATTCATTTGATTTTCTGATATAATTACAAAACTTCAAAAAACTTAAGTCACACTTTGAACATACAAAGAATTAAAAAAACACTGGCATGAATATTTTATTTTCATGCTTAAAATTCTAAGAAGCAAAACTCCCTTGCCCTATGCCTCATCATATTTACACCTCACATTACCACCCTCATTTTACCTCAATACTACCCATCCCTTCCAAATTTTGTTCCTTCCAATTCCCTCTAAAACCAATCCCTACATACCAATACCTTCCCAATCGAACCCCTTTCCAACCAACCCCTTCCTTTTCGTACCCCTTTTCCAATTGAAAATACTGTAGGGACCATCCTCTGACTTTAATGCATCACCAAACCAAAAATGAAATCTATCCAAGTTTCCTCCCTTGAGATAATGTGTTGACCAGATTTTCAGACTTTGACCCCCGGTGACCCCAGATGACCTTTAACCTCCACCGAAAACAATATGAACAATCTTCTGACCATAACACATCCACATACCAAATATGAAATCTATCCATGTTCCCTATCTTGAAATATCGTGCTAATAAGATTTTCAGAATTTGACCCCTGGTGACCCCAGATGACCTTTGACCTCCACCAAAAACAATAGGGACCATCTTCTGACCATAACGCATCCACATACCAAATATGAAATCTATCCAAGTTTCCTATCTTGAGATATTGTGCTAACAAGATTTTCAGACTTTGACCCCCGGTGACCCCAGATGACCTTTGACCTCCGTCAAAAACAATAGGGACCATCTTCTGACTATAAGGCACCCACATACCAAATATGAAATCTATCCAAGTTTCCTACCTTGAGATATCGTGCTAACAAAGTTTTCAGAAATTGACTCCTGGTGACCCCAGATGACCTTTGACCTCCGCCAAAAACAATAGGATTCTTTCTCTTAATATGGCGCATCCGTGTATCAAGTTTGAAAACTGTCAGACATTCCTATCTTGAGATATCGTGCTAACAAGCAAAGTGTCACAAACAAACACACACACACGACATCACCATCGCATAGATTCCTTGCCTGCCTATGGCAAGGAATCCAAAAGGAAAACGGAAAAGAAGGGGAAAGGAAAAAAGAGAACAATGAGAAAAGAAAGAAAGTGTGCCGACCATAACACCAAAAGCAAGATTGATATGCATTCATGGAACACTGTTTTGGTCAATATATGAACATTCATTTAGAAAATAATATGACTACATTCATTTAGTCGCCTAAAGTTAACAAAATAATATCTGAGGTCACTGTCCACTTTATCGGAGGAAAGACTTTCCTCTCTTGCTCTTTGCCAGACAGTCGGGAGGACTTTAGAAAAGCAATCATTCGCAGGTTTGCCACCAATATTTGAAGGAACCAATATTTGAAGGAAGTGCAGATTCTTCAGTAACCCCCCTCCCCCAAATATTTAAACTTTCTCACAGGAAACCCAGAATCCAAAGCTTTCTGCAATATAAGCACCATATCAACAAATTTTTGTTTCAAAAGGGCAGATATTTCGGGGCGCTTCGGGCCGCAATACATCACTAATATAGTGGTGTTCACTTTGCAAGAAAAATCGAGAAACTTAGCTACTACTTACAAGCCCGAGACATGCCTTGGCCGGCTGTCTTAGGGGTCGCGATTTTTTCAAAATTTTCTGTTAGCTCCGTGCCAACTGAAGATAGCCTTTCTAGCAAGACTTCATATTCTAGGCAGGGGAACCATTGGCCTACCGTACACAAACGTTCTCATACAGACACCTTTCAACCCTGTCACTTTGCGTAGTCTTTGTAGATAGATTCTTTAGTTATTGAAGTGTCAAAATTTTATCAATGTTCAATGTTGCACAGCAGTGGCGTAGCTACAGGAGGCAGGGCGATTGTGCCCTTGCTAGAAAAAGTGAAAAAGAGTGAAAAATTCGAAAAATTACGATTTAAGACACCCGTCAAATACAATACGTTTTTTCCACGTTTTCGGAATTGTTTCTAATAAAAGTTCCATATTCAAATAATTATCTTTTAAAATAAGGCAAAATTTTCGGCGCGCTTCGCCTTAAATTACAACTGTAAGTCGGATCGCTCATAAAGCAGTCCGTGGATAATTTGTCCTAGCCGATACAGTGCCGTTTCCCTAAACTTTTCTACAATAAAGGCTTTCATTTTTTTCCAAAAAATGCAACAGAGTTTCGAGAGTTTTCTTAATGTCGTTGAGAAGCCTTAATCCGCTCAACTGAGATAACACGATCTCCAGGGGACATGCTATCTCAGATTCATGCTAATAGGAAACGCAGATTCTTCGATAGTCCCCCCAAAATGGAAATTTCCTTACAAGAAACCCTGAATCTAATCTATTTTATGCAATACAAGCTCCATATTTACAAATGTGTAAAAGGACCCAAATTTTCGGTACGTACGTTATACAGCAGTGTCCACACTTAGGAAAAAATCAGATTTATTTGAAAAAAAATGTAGTTGCTCATAGAAAAAGCAAAAAGATTTAGCACTAAAAATGTACCTTTTGGTCAATGGTGTAGGGTGAGTTGCATGGTACAAAACTGTTGCTTCCCCCCTCCCCCAACACCTCCCTTAAGGCCCTAAGACACCCACAAATTAACACAGCTCAGCTGGTAGAAAATCGGGAAACCTATATGCCCCCCCCCCCCCCCCCGGACAGTCAGGTTTGGTTACGCCGCTGGGAATAGAGGAAAAATTTTCTCTAAGCTGCCCGAATGTGTCGCTAACTCAAGACCTTGCTATCTTTTTCCATGTAATTTTACTTTGAAAGAAAGAGTGAATTGCTTTCGAGCAAAGCTTTGGAAGAATTTCAAGATTTAAGCCATTATTGTGCTCGGTTTCGCAAAGTTCTAAGACACGCCAAATGTGTCGTTATTAAGACCTACTTTCCTCCTTTTTTGGCATTTTCTTATACACGAATCCGGACAGCAAGTGATGGTCTGATTTCAGCTGTGGGCCATAACTAGGGTCCATCACCTTTAAATCTTTCGATATTTTTGCTTACCTCAGCCTATCAATAATGGTTGTACACTAATTTGTATCTCGAATTCCCCAAGTTCACTAAATATGAGGGTTTGAAATTCATGTAAACAATTAATAATGACGGTTTTAGGCTGATGGACCCCCAACTAATGGCGGCCTACAGTCACTAAAAACAAGCGCTAATCGTATTCGTCTATACATCTAGAGCGTTACCCGGACTATGATTCTTTTCTATTTTCGAGCAAATTTTAGAACTTGGATACTCAAATATTTACCATTGCACTGCCCGAAATGTAGCTTTTTGGTAATCTTGTTGATGTTTCATGAAAATTTTACCTCGAATTGGCCTTTGATGTTTTTCTGGCCGTTAGTTTCGGGCCTAGGTCTGGTTTAAATTTCTCAAGCTGCTCAAATCCTGCCCGAATATTAAATCTTGAGAAAATTTGGGATGGGGAGGACAGTCTTCGCCTTCCCATATCCCCTGTACGGACTTATGCTTCTAAGACGCTTAAACCCAGAGGCTTCCAGGGCTTTGCCCCTCGACCCCCACCGAGCTTTGCCACTGGAACCGGCCGGCCTGCCATCGGGCCCTAAGGCTGCCCCGGATCGCACCCTTAACAGTATTAACGCTTCATTGCGTTTATCCCCAAAATTGAAAAGAAATAATTTAACCCAAATGTACCTCCTGTTAGTGGTTTCGTACCAGCTGCGGCACGAAGCAAAATCGGCCTTTTGTGCACAGGTGATTTTAGTAGCCTGGACCGTTTCAACAAGTTTTACAAACCAAAATTTAAACATTAGGAAATTTTTGTTTCAGTTGTGGAAATGATAGTGTGAGGGTTCTTGCTGCTACAAATCCACACACATAGGCCTACTCGTAGTACAAAGTAGACACATGGTGGTTCGTTAGGTCGGATGATTACTGAATTTCATGATGGCGGATAATGTTGTTTCGTTTGTAACTGATGAAACGAAAATCAAGAAGAGAAAATTTCAGTACAAAAATATTCGTCCTGTCCAGTATTCTTCGGGAAGCGATGGTGATGTTGATTCAGAATCAGACACAGCAGGTAACGTTAGGCTCGGATTTTGAACACTATAACGTTGTTAGGCTATCATGTACAGTATTTTGTTTTTAAACTTAAAGTAACCAAGCCTAGGCATAGCTAACGTTGGATAAATCTGGATGTAGATATAGTCATAAGCCTAAATGATGAGAAGTTCATGATTGTTATTCTCTCCATTTTTGGGGCGTGATAGCAAAGCCTAACGTTTAGTGAACGGTGCTGAACAACTTTTTAGTGGAATTGGTACCTAGCCTATATACTATAGGCTAGGGCATATGTTCATTAATGGCCTAGCCCTGCGGATAACGAGACAGTCATCGCAATTCGCGGGGCAAGGCTGAGCACGCGCAAAGAGAATTCGTTCAGACTGCCTAATTTGTGATCTCATATAGCCTATAGCTGTATGTGTAATTCGCGTGCACATCACGTTACTAATGGCGACAACATGTAGGCTAGTAGTATGGCTAGGCCTAGGGTAGAGGAACCAGTATTCAACCCTTTAAGGAATTTCTTGAAATTTTTCCTCCCAGGTAAAGTGGAATCATATGGCTCAAAATGTTTTTGTAAGATATTATGATGGCTAACATGTTACCATAAAAAAATATTGGATTTAGTCTTTCCTTTCAGAAATAGCTCACCATAAAAGTTTGGATTTGCCTACCCAGTATTCAACCCCCTGTCACTAGTATTCAATCTAGCCTAGGGGTTCAGTATTCAACCCCCCGGTCATTATACCCCAAAAAATTATTCCATAAAGTACAATTTAGATAAAATGTTAACAGGATGGAAATATAAATTGCCTTCATTACTTTTCTTTAGTATTTGATTCTTGAACAACTTTTTGATGCAATTTAGAGGGAACTTCCACCTTGCTGTTATTTCCGTTTGCTTTTATTAGGTCAGTAGGGGCAAATAACACACATTTCAGTGCAAAATTATTGATTCTACAATATTTTCTAAAAGACCCAGAATATTTTTACAGAACTATGCTAAATAACTGAACATTAGTGACATCTTTGAGGAATGACCAGAAAATCCTACTGGATTTCATTCACAACATCTTTGGTTCCATAAATATACCGGGGGGTTGTATACTGGGTAGCAGATAAAGATTGCGGCACCAGTATTCAACCCTCCAATAATTCCCTCCAAATTTTCAGTAATTTCACTATGGTCCTAAAATTTGTTTATTAATTGCTACAATGATGAAATATTAGCCTTGACATTTCATTATTTCTTAAACCAGTCTCTTTTTAAATGGATGACAGGAAATTACATTCCTTTGAATTTAACCATCTTGCCTTACATGACCTTTTAAGAATAGCTATATTTCAAAAAGATTCCCCAAATTCTTGCATACAAATATCTCCAAAAGATATTTAACTGCAAATCAGTTTCAAAGAAGTGGATGGCAATTAAGCAGAGAAGTTGTTTTCACCTTTGGTATAATTTTTATGTGGGATGGAGCCTTAGTTCACTGAAAAATGAGGAATTATATCTTAGGGGGTTGAATACTGGAGGGGGGTTGAATACTGGTGCCTCTACCCTATGCCTTTGATTCGTATGAAGAATTTTACAAGGCATTAAAGTTTTCAGAAGAATATTACAAAATTAAAGAACTTGATCAAACCCAATAAAAATGTGTTTGGTCTCACAGGAAAGTAAAATTTCCTTCAGTTCCTAATGCTCAAGTTTAGAGTACTTTCAATATAAACAGTCAGGGCACAGCATTTGTAACACCTCTGACGATATTAGATGATTTACGAAAAATTTGGTTATGCAATCATGCACCATTGTGCATCTGAGCAGGCTCGGCTTCTGAAACACAAAAATTTTCGGAGGAAATACCCCTTCCCCTTATACCCCTCACCAGGGTAACGATCACTGGCGCATTCAATTAACACACATTCTCTGTGTGGCTCTTCAGCAAAATGAAATGATGCCTGACAAATAATGGCACCTGTAATTAAGTTGGGCAGACTCCCTGTATTCTGTGTTTTCTGCCCTGCGAATAATGTTGGCACTCTTTCTTACCCCAGGGCTGAACAGATCATTGGGGATGCCCTTCAAATAGTGATGCATTACGTCCTTATTCGCAGGGCTTTGCCCTGGGAATAATGTTGGTGCTCTTTCTTATCCACAGGGCTGCTTTGCCCTGGGAATAGTGATGCCACTCATCCTTATTCTCAGGGCTCTGCCCTGCAAATAGTAATAAGATTCCTCCTTATTCCCAGGGCATTGCCCTGTGAATAAGGATGGTGCTCTTCCTTATTTGCAGGGCATTGCCCTGGGAATAGGCCCCACATAATGGAAAATGTGTTCAAGTGTTCATTGTAAAAACAAGTTTTGTCCTAGGGCCTACTCCTAGCGTTTAGGCCTAACGTAGGCCAGGGACATACATTAGACCTTGAACAGGACTGTTTACCATGCTTAACAGTAGGACCTCTCTGTACACAGTCCTTGTCCATTTGCTTCCTGAAATCAAGACATTTGCCGCTGAGCACAGCCAGCGACTCTAATGTTACAACTGTTTCACAGCTTCAAAAAAGCACTAGCCTAGGCCTATAATTACCATGATTACCATGAATGAACTTAAACACATCCTCTAGGCTTGTCATTTGGTTTTTCTTCAAACAGGGAAATAAGTTGGTGAAATTCGGAATTAAAAATCAACTCTAACACAAAATAGCTTTGAATGCATTTTGAAGCCAGTGTCAAATGTGATTTGAAACAAGTCTAGAATGTGATTCAAAAGTAGTAAGGAAATAAAGGTTGATGTTCTTGAATTCTGTTTGAAAAAAGCCCTAGGCCTAAAGTAAAAGAGTACTAGCCTACTGTGTACTGACATCCTTCAAATTTATTCCAACTGCCTTAAGTGCAGGCAAGGACAGCAGTTACAGTAATACAGTAATGCTAAATTGCAACTACTGTATTTACTCTATTAATCGCCCCGGGGGCGTGAAATTTTCGTTAAGGGGGGCGTTTATTAGAGTCAAATTCATGTGACTTCTGAAAAACTGCTACATATGGCATATTTGTCCATTTGGTTGTCAGCTTCACAATCAGCTGTGAGCTCCTCCCCAATGACCGGTAACCAAACTTAATTCCCTATAAATATGGTAGCCACGAACAGCACTCTGAACTTTGCAAGTGTGATCAACTTTCGCCGACATCTTGATATGTAACGTTACACACAGAAGTGACTTTTTTAAGTGCCCGCGGCATATACATTCATGCATGCTGTGAACAGTATACAGCCAGGCCTCACGGTACTACTGACTGACTGGCCGGCTATACGCACGTACATACGGTAATTGCATAATAGTTACCGTGAGTAGTACCATTAGCAGTACATACGCATTCACAGCATTCACTGTTAAACAGTTTTCCTGTGTTGAATTAAGATTTTCATGTTAGGCTATTTGGATAGGCTAGCGAATATTTGTATACCTACGGTATGTGCAGTACCACTTTCGAACCGCAAACGAAGCGGTACAGGTTCGCGGTGTGTGATAGCGTGATGGATATCAACAGAAATTAGTTGCAGAAACATGCCTTTTACTTCAGGATACAGTATGGGACTTTAGGAGATTTTGTGGCTTCGAGGCAGGACTATTTCATTTTCCTTTTACCATATTGTCTTTGGAATTAACAATTTCACTTTATGCAATGTGACAAAAAAGTTGGAGGGGCGTTTATTAGAGAGGGGGCGTTTAATAGAGTAAATACGGTAAGTTTGAAAAAGAGGCTTGAATTAAGGCAGCTGGGTAAAATCATTGTTAATGTTTTTTAGGCCTATGCAACTAACCCTTAAGGATTCACACACCCCAGCTGGTATTGTAGCCAGTAGATTTTTTATTTCTTTCACCAGAGCTTTGGTTAGTCTCTAAGACAAAGTCTGAAACCTGTCTCCAGACTCTGGATCATCTGAGGATTCCAGGTTGAAGTTGAGATCAAAATTGATATTGCGATTCTAACTAAACTTTGTTATAGTCTATTCCTTGATGTAGCTCAGCAGTGAGTGTCTGCTACTAAATGTTTATTGTGTAGTGCAGATTGTCAGAAAAAAACATATTTCTATTCCCCAGAATTCACAGTTGATGTCCTCAGTCCTCACAAAGGACATCTCACATCTGCATGTATTGTATGCTGCTGCATGATATTTAACTAATCTTGTGATGGTTACCGTGGAAACCAATTGCATTGCTACAAGACAAAGGTGAATGGTAACTATGAATACTTACCAAATGGTCTAACTAACAGGCTATGATAATAAAGCAACTCTCCCAACTTGTTGCAAACCATTCGGGACTGGTCTTGAATGGTTTCCAGCTAATCAGCATGCAGGAAATCAATACAAATGTTTATGAAAGTGTAATATAACTGCTATAACAAAGGGTTGCTGTCTTTTAAATTGCAATCCTAATAGAAAACATATAAATATATGTATGTATGTATGTATGTATGTATGTATCACCTACTACATGGGTTGGTTATACATTCACAAATGTGATTAATCGCCGAGAAATCACAAAAATATGCAATTAAACGTTTAGCTCACTAATCGGAAATTGACAGCCTTCCCTACAAAACAAACCAATCAAAGTTGTGTTCATAGCTGTGCCCACTGCTTCCAAGCTACAAAGTAAAGGAAACACAGGACTATCAGCCTCGTGCGTTCCTTACGTTGCATCGTTGTGACTAATATCCAAATTACAGTGAGTAAAGTACAGTGAGTAGAGTACAGTGGTACTGGTACGCGCATGCTATGCAGGCTAGGCACTTTTTACACGAAGTGCTATCCGGCCTACATTATAAGAGTCGGGCCAAAAGAAAAGTAGGCTAATTCTGTTTCGACTGAAGTCGGGCTGGTGGGAGCAAAGTCGATCTCAAGTTTTTGTGATTATGTTTGGATTGGTTTTAATGAAGTCCGTATGTTCTGGTTATGTTTTACAATTGACAAAAACTTAAAGCAGCCGGAGCACAACTTTTCAAACTGGGCGGATAATTTTCAAACTGGGCGCTGAGAAGCGATATTAAATTCAAACCGGGCGCACCGCCCGGTTAAAATGGGCTGGCTAGAACCCTGACGTTGAAACTGAGTGGTGCAGAATTTGGGTGGAAGGCATGCAGAGCCGTAGAGTACCTAGAGGGTGGACAGAATTGGGGGAGAAATTTGGAGCACCAGGCCAGGAGACAGGGGGTGGGGGCAGACATGGTGTTTTATAGTAGAGCTCAATGGAACACTTGATCGGTGTGGTGTGTGTTTGATGCAGTGGTTGTCATGAAGTAAGGCGAGATGTAAAGAGAGATGTGGTGAGGTGACTCGGTGGAAGAGATTGATCGGTGTCTAGTTAAATTTGTTTAGGTGTCACTTTGACACGGTGGAGTGAGTTGTATCCAAAATGAGGATAGAAGAGATGTTGAAACCATACCAAAATGGGGCTCTTGAGGACCACCATCAAAAAAGTTGATAATAAGGTGGAAAAAGTTGAAAAAGAATAATATCATGGATTTTGCCCCCTTTTTGTTATTAATTCAGTGAACACCGGAACAAAAAAAGTTAAAAGGAAAAGAAAATCTGACATAAAGACTGAAAAGGTGGTTGCAAGCAAAGATGTTGATGGAGATGCTGAGGGAAAGAGTGAAGAGGAACATGAGATTGGAAGTGATGAAGATGTCCAAAGAGAGAAACCTATCCCAGGAGCAGGATGGGCAGATGCTATGTCCAAAATACTTGGCAGACCAGCAGCAACTACAACGAAGACCGTTGTTCTTTCAAGATCCAAAGCTTACAAGAAAGCAAAGGATGCAGAAAAGGAAGAAACTGTTAAAAAACAAAACATTGTAAGTAGGAGACACCTAAATAAAAAATGCAGCATACTGTTGACCATGTTTACACAGCTTTGTACTGTACTGAGGGTGTTTTGATCACACATTGGGGTCTTGTATGCTCCCCCTGAAGCAGTATTTAAACTGAGAATTGTGTGGATGAGGGTAAGTTTTAGAGTTTTAGACACTTGTGGGAAGGACCTAAGTAAAGCAGGTTAGTAGTGGTTGGAAGTGTTTGAGAGGCTAAGCCCTTTAAAACAAATATCTTCTTGTCACAGAACTAATGGGTGAAAAAGCATTTCCAATGCTCATCATTTTCAGAAAATTACTGTACTCTGATAAGGAAAATATTTTTCCTGCAAAAAAATATGATTTATACAACACATTTATACAGAATAATATATGCAATATGATATAAGGTAGTTGGGTCACTTTCATTTGAATCAAACATTTAATAATATCAAATTCATTAATTCATGAATTACTTCAACGAAATCTTTTATTCAAATGATGCAACATTCACGATTCAGTGGTGAGACTTGTACCTGGGAATGCAATATCTACAGATTGAATGTTGATGTGCTTTGCCCATATTTTGTATTTTTCTTTTTCATTATACTAAATACTCAGTCCAGGTCTGGAAGTTGACTGGATCATACTAAAGACTTTACTACTGTCATTTTACTTGGTTCTTTTAAAAGGCAAACCAAGCCAGTGGGCCAGTCGGCCAGCCTTAAACTAGTTGGTTTAACTAAACCTGCTCTTACAAACTCAGTTTGTCCTTCAAATAGTATTTTGCCAGAATGTTTTAGTATTGTTCCATATAGATCAAACATGAGTTAAAATAAAGTTAAAAGTTAAAATAATTAATACTTAGCATACAACATTATTGAATATGTTACAACAACAGGTAAGGCTCTATGGGCTGCACAATACTGCTGGAAAAAAGACATTTTGTTGTAACTTTTAAAGTTGGTGATTTTCACCTCCTAGACAGAAATGTTCCTTTATTTATATCAAAGCATCAAAGAGGTATCAGCATGAAAGATTTGTCCAAAGTCCCCTAACACTTTGGCTACACTATATGTATGAAATGCTCAGATTTTGACATTTTTGAGTAGAAATCATTCACTCAGTTGTGGAACTTTTTCCTTCTCCTATTCCAAACAGGTTCAAGAGAAGAAAATAAAAGTGAACATGGGAAGAGAAATTCCACAACCTCTTAAGAGAGACTTTGAGAGAAATTTAATGAAAATAGCTACACGGTAAAGTATTTATGTTTGTATTAATTCTTGAACTAATGTACTGACAGAAAAACTATTGTTTGATTCACATGAAAGCAAATTATTATTAAAGTGGTGAAGAGAGCAAGGATGACCCACTGGGCCATTTTGAGTTGTAGCAATGTGGTATACATTTTTGGTTCCTTGCGTTAGCAAAAGGAAACTATGTAGTCAGGTTGACGTGTGTGTGTGTGTGTGTGTGTGTGTGTGTGTGTGTCTGTGACGCTAGCTTGGGTACGCTGTAACTCAACAAGGGAAAGTTGGATTAAATTGAAACGTGGTATATAGAAGTGCCATGGTTTGAAGGTGTGCCCTATCGTTTTTGGTGGGGGTCGAGGTCGAAGGTCATTTGGGGTCACCAGAGGTCAAAAACTAAAAACCTTCTCAACACGATATTTCAAGGTAGGAAACTTGGATAGATGTCATACTTGGTGTGTGGATGTGTTATGGTGTAAGAATGAAATCTGATATGTTTGGTGAAGGTCAAGGGGTCATCTGGGGTCACCAGGGGTCAAACACTGAAAAACATTTTAGCATAGTATTTTAAGGTAGAAAGGACAGATTTCAAATCAATCTGTGTTTGGTTAAGGTCAAAGGTCATCAAGGTCACTGGAGGTCAATCACTGGTAATGGTATTTAGCAAATCTTGTAAGCTAGATAAAGATAGGTTCAATAGAGTTTTTACCTCACCTGGTTTTGCATGTTTACACACCCAAACACCTTAGAAATTTGGCCTTAATGTTCGTTTAGTAATGATTCCTTCGAGTTGGACACAGATTTTCGATCATTCAAAGTTTTAAGAGGGCAATAACTGAAACCTGTAGATTTCAATGAGCACAGGTCACACTGCATTAAACTGGTCTCTCTGCAAGTGAAAGCAATGCATGGATTATACAGTATGTCTCTTTAATACTGCTGTGCTCTGTGGGGTAACCTAATCCTCATTCTATTATCACACCCCATTAATCACTTGCTTTCTGCTTAACTGCTGAGTAAACCCTGTTTTCTGTGTAGAGATAGCAAACAGGACAAATGGTGGATTGTTTTAAAGTAATAGCAAGTTTTATTTGAGAGCAGGTAAAAATAACTTATGAGAGAAGTACAAGGGGTGTTTTTCTCTCTCTGACCACATTGAGTTTATTGGTGATAATATCAAGTTTGATTACAAGCATTAATACATACAGAAATGAGGAAATGTTTTTGAAGGATCACCAAGCTTTGTACAAGTTGAATGTGAGTAAGGCCACAAAAATTAAATCATTGATTTCATGTAATATTAGTACCAAAATACCCCTTGTGAAGATGTTACAAACATTGAGTATGAGCTTTTGCTTAGCTTTATTTTGGAGACTGGCTGTACAGTTCTTATAATATTCAGCAAGGAACCACAGTGCCCATTGGGCTCTTGTTTTCTCTGACTTTAATGGAAAAAATCAGGGATTTTGCAAGTAGAATGTGCTCTAATTTACTAATGTTCAGAAACATTAATTTGAGGCAAAAGCCAAAAATGGATCTGACCATATGTAAACTTCCTGGAAATAACAGTCGAGGTCCTTGAGAGTCATGGAAAAGTCATGGAGTTATGTCATTTTGAAAGTGTGTGAACCCTGAACAGTCACACTGAGACCCCTTTTTTGGTTCAACTTGAATAGTTAGACACTTAGATAGTGTTGAATGTATATACTGACAAAAACAAGGGAATGATGTAGGCTACGTGCTGAGTTCACTTTGTATACACCATGCTGTGCCCCACGATTCCATGCAGCAACAAATTACCAAACTTGTGTATTTTATCATCAATTGTTTCTTCAATACTGGTGTCAATCTACTTCCACAGAGGTGTGGTGCAACTTTTTAATGCTGTGGGAAAGAGGCAAAAGGAACGAGAAGAAAAGTTGAAAGAGGCAGGATCAGAGAGGAAGAGAGAAAAAGCCGAGGCATCTTTCTCAAAAGGAGAATTTCTGGACATGTTGAAAGGTGGCTATGCAAGCACAGATACAGAACCAAGGAAGGTAAACATTACTCTTATCATTCAGGATTGATTTTTATTGGTGGACTTCTAAATAGAAGATTCCTGCCTTGAATTTTGAGACATGAGAGTTGGATTGCACATCACTAATCATCTCAAATCACAGTTCACTGTGAGGGGTGTGATTTTTTTTTTTTTGGACACCCACATGAAGATTTGGAGCTGGGTTGGTTAGGTTAGATGTAGTTTAACAGCCCAGTTTCCTACCAATTTTTTCAAGTTGAGCCGGCTACAACTTTTTTTCCAGTTGTGGCTCACTGCCTTGTTTTCCCTACTCCATTGCTTTTGCTGAGCACCAAGGACAATTTCAGAAGGTTCCATTTTAAAGTCTTTGGTAAGACTGGGCCAGGACCTGAACTGCCATCCTCCGGTCTGCAAGTCGTATGCTCTAACCACTTGACCATGCAGTCTAGATTTGAGCTGAATATATCTATCATAGTTTAATAACACAGAACACCCAGCACACTCCCTACTTTTCTGAGGGGTGTGAAAATCTATAAGTCAAGACATGAACGTTAAACAATGATGTACTGTGCATAAGCACTTAATAATGCATGATCAGAGCGTGGTGCAGGAGAGAGCTGCACAAGTGCATCATGCAACATTGAACCCTGATAGTGAATTCTCCTGTTCTACCACACACAGATCCAGAGTTGTTTAATCTTGTTCATTCATACACAGAAAAGACAGAAAAGATGGAGTAAACTTTTGTTTGTAAATATTCACATTTAAAAAAGTACAAGGCATAGTAAAATGATGTACGTGATTGTTACTGAGATATTATCATGGAATAATGCATGACAGGGAATAATTTATCCAGTATCGCATGGCAATTTGCTACACAAACAGGCCAAGTTGCTACACAAATGAGAAATTATGTAGCAATATTTTGTGTGCATAACCCTAACATTTTCACAAACAATGTGTGAAAGACCTCAAAAATTTTCAAAACTGCTATGCAAAATTTGAAAGCTAAATTATTCCCTGTATGACCACCTGACTGTCAAGGATGAATAGAGTTAGTTGGATGAAACACACCAAGGCAAATGTGTTATATAGAGTCAGCCAGATTAAAAAAAAGGTAAAGTTTCCACACAGTTTCAAAGATGGTTAAAGTTTAACTTGGTTTCAAATAAGGTGCAAATACATCAAGTCCTCCCCTTTAATTGCCTTTTATGACAGGCATGGAATACTGTAGATATGCATATTCTACAATCCCCAAACCACAGGGGGAATATCATGAGAAAGACACTGGGCAAACACAGGTAGATCTATCCCAGGTTTACTCTGGAGATACAGCAGTTTTGGCAAAGGGTAACCTCATTATCCCCTCTTTTATACAGACTCCACAACAAGACCATTTAAAGTCCCAGTGCCATTTAAGGTCCAAGTGCAAGGATCAATACAAGTTTAGGATTATTACCAAGTACAGTAGGGTTGAATTTAGAAAAAATAATTGTGAGTCTGACTTTGTTTAGCTGTCTAATTTCACTTGGGAATAGACCTTTATCCATGACTTTGATTGGGAATCTCAGTTGTCACTGAACACACACGATCAAAATTTCAGTTCCAACATACAGTAAATTCCAAAGGTGTGGGGTCCGAGCCAAGCCCCATAAAACATACCAATTGCAAATGTCATGCCTCTGGCTACTGTATTTTATAGCAAGTGTGTAGCCCAACTGCAGGTAGCAGGCCCTGATCACACTCCTCAGGAAAATTTGGAGAATGGTAGATGTGCTGTTGTATTAAACTTTAATTGAAATGAATTGAACTTTCATCTTCACTTATTAAGTGAGCAAAAAATCACACTCCTCACAGTGATTTGAGGCGAGTAATGGTGTGCAACACACTTGCATGCCTCAAAATTCAAGGCCTGATGTAGCATGTGCCTAGTTAGTTCTTACATGTACATTGTGTTTTGGTAATCTCAAAGAGGGGTAGACATATTGCTGGCTACAGGCCTGCTGATGAAGAATAGTTTCTTGCACATTTTCCAGAGGTTGTTGGTTTGTGAGAACGTGGTCAGAATTTATGCCAATATCTTTACATGATTTTTGTTGATCATATGTTATGATGCTCAAAGCAGAGTTCAGGTTTCTTTGTAAGTTTGCTATATTTATCTTTGAAAGCATTTTCATTGCTAGAAATGTAAGGGCTACAATTTGGTAGGAAATTTGTGTAATTTTACACCAGTCCTTAGATTTGGTTGTTCAAAGCATCATTAACAGTATTTAAATTAAGAACAACTACAAATCAGTGGATAAATTGTAAATTCCAGCAGCTGGTTTTTTTCTTTTACAGAAGAAGAAGTAATTGGTTGCAAAATTCTGAATTTAAGACATGAAAATGTGGTTATTCTGATCCATTTAGGCAGAAATCAGAGTTTTTTCCACACATGTATTAACCTGTTTAATTTCTGCAGCTTATGCACCAATGGTAGCCAGTTCCATTGGCTTAAAATGTTACTGTAAGACTTCAAGTGGTACTCACTGTAGCCTCAAAGGCATTTCTTGGAGTAATGCTGCATTTCTGTGCAAACTTCGTAAATTGTTTTTGTAAATGGAATTAAACACATTCTTACACAGGGAACACAGTCATATATTAATGTGTGCAAATAAAAGTGAATCCTGACCAAGGACTGCCTTCAGGAGCTTGTTCAGTATTGTAATTTTGGACCCCTTGAAACTTTTGTGGGCCATTTCATCTCAAAATAGGGGTGGGACATAACTTATATGAGGTTATTTCATCAGAATGCCTTTCTGAGCTACAATTCCAATATTACCTTTTATATTGAGTTATCATACACTAGTGCATGATGAAATTTTTTACTTAAAACAGATCTGTCATGACTACCACAATTTTCAGGAAAAACTGTGGTTCCCTACCTAGTAATAGTGGTACCTTACCTCTGGTTCAGTACTTCAATTAGTTGCCTCAATGATCAGCAGTTTTCATTTCCACTCTGGTACAACAGAAACCCCAGTACTGAAGTTATGAAACTTACAACAAATTCTGAAATAGACTCTGACCAAAAAGGTATTAAATTAGTTATGGTGCATTGAAACAAAAAGGTTAGACTTCCTTTCAGTTTATTCTGAGATAAACTTCTATCAAATGTCAACCTTCAGGGCTATTTTCAAATGCATGAATGGGCACATAATTGACATTGAAACCAGTTCTTGACAAGGTTAGGCAAAGGATAATTTTTCCAAATGGATAAAGTCATTGTAACTAATATTTATCTTACATGATTGGTTTATCATTATGTAATGATAAATCAATTTATGATTAACTTTGCTTTACTAGAAATTACTAGAAATTAACTTCAATTTGCTTTAAAGATGACATCAGAAAAAGAGAAACCTGCCTGGAGTGTCCTGAAAGATAATTTTATGATGGGAGCGACAATGAAAGACTGGGATAAAGAAGAAGGTAATGAAGAGGAAGATGAGGGAGACAAAGGAGAGGAAACATCTTCATCAGAATCAGAAGATAATTCAGATTGAAGTTAGCTGCGTTTCATGCTCTGTGGTTCGTACCGGGATTGAAGACAGCAAAACTGTTCTTACAGGAGTGAAGACTGCTGTGGCTCCTAGCAGTCTGTCCCTTTAGCCTGGACGGTTCTGTCAAGTGGAAGTGGCAACTGCCTGTTATACATTAATCTTGTATCAGGTTGAAGTTAGCAACATCTGTCAGTGATGAAGGATTATTCATATTGAAGTTGGCTGCATTAATCTTTTGAGAGATCTTACATCAGTAATGGAAAGAAGTGTGGTATGTGCTTAGTCTAATCACATTTATATGTGATAAGTACTTTTAATATAAACCTGGGGCAGTTTGATAATTGTGAATGTTTTATCTACTATTAACACTGAATGAAACTATCAGCATATTTAATCATTTAGACTTTAGGGATGAGTTCAAAGTTGTTTGCCCTTGCAACCTAATGACCTAAATTCTGAATTTATCAACATACTGAAATGAATACTAGATGACTATTTGCTATTGAAAGATAAAACTTACAGATTTATGCTCATGCAGCACTATAAGAATTATGAAGTACTCCCTCTATTGGTCCCTTCACATGAATGTATTGTTTAATATTGTTTGCTATGTCCACTTTTGGCAGACAAAATGTTATGTTGCATTTGATTGTGAACACAAATGTAAACAATGTTTCCTTTGTTACATAAAGGTTTCTTTGTTCGTTTACTTTGTAAGATTACTTTGTCTGACAGGATCTTTAGCAAACACGAATATGGATTCGTTTTAAAGAAGGGTATACAACAATTGAGTTGTAGGGTTCAAAAAAACTGAAGGCTCAGTTGACCAAAGGTTAACTACATGAAAGATGAGACCAAGGGTTTGCAAATCACATGTTAACTCAAATGTGTAGTGAACTTTTGATTAAATGAATGGTTGATCAGTGAACATTTGAGGTAGTAAACCTTCTCTATTGTCAAAATCGTCAACTTGTGAGAATCTCCCAAATTGAGCAGCAATGCTGGGTAATAAATGTTGGTTGGTAGAAAAAGGAGACTGCAGTGGTTTTAACCTTACCTTGTATTATTTTGAAAATATGTCAAGTTTCTTGCAAAGTCTGTTGCTTTGAACTACTTGAGCAAGTCCAATCTTTCACACACACAAAATCCATAGCAGACAGCCATCTTGCTACCCTTACACTCACACGTACAGCTGTGGCAATCTACGGATAGAATGCTCTGTCCAAGTATAGGAATTCTGTGGTCCTTCTGCATCCTAGGTCTTTGAAACAGTTAACAAATTTCCCTCAAGAGGTACTGTAATCTCCCTGTACAATTACATATTAAAAGAAGGCCACCACAGGACTTGGTATGAATGAGGGTTTCTTATTCTAAGCATTTTGGTGAAATTAGCATTGAAGTCTGATGTATAGTTCTCAATATATGTGCATGTAAATTTTTCACATTTTCAACAAAAAGTGAACTTGAAGCAAGCACATATGACATCACATCCCCACATAGTGCAAAGTCTTTTGTTTTTCTTTAAACTTTAGACACAATTTTCTCCTCAACAATCCCATAGTGTTAAAATGTGATTCCATGAGTGGCATGAGAATCCTACAAACTTTGCATCCCCTACAGGGAGGTCAACACAACAGTCTGATAAAACAAAGGGAAACAAAACATTCCTTGACAATGTGAAGAAGTGATATAAGCTCTGCTACCCTCAAACTCACTTTTGAACACAAACCGTCTGACTTCATTCACTGATATCTCAAAGAAATACGTGTCCAATTTGAATGGAACTCTCACCACACTGTGTTGATTTGGTTTGTCTTTCACATATAAAATTAAATTTTTGCTTAAACTTCCCCTTCAAAGAAGTAGTAACCATTATTTGCACTTAAAATCTGCAAAGGAAGCTTTACACCCACTTGCAAAAATATTTTTGAATTTGCCATTATGGCTGTCATGGAAGTCAAACCTGAATATTCTTCACGTGTTATGTCTGTATGTTATCAAATCACATCACTATGACTTGAATGGAAATCCTACCCAAATCTCCAACATATTAGGCCTCATGAAAACCCAAATTGGTGCTTAGATAACAGTCAGGCCACCGATGTTAAAAAATATGTGAGCTTTTAGCCTTTTACAAAGTAAGGAAACTTTTTAAGATTGACAATGTGATGCTTTATGTTTGCCATTGAACTTGCAGCCAACTTTTAGACCATCATAGGCCCATAAGCTGTTGAAATAGTAAGATAGTTAGATGAGGCTTAGGCTCAGTTTCTAACCAATTGCCAGCTGCAGCATTTGTCCAGTTGTGGTTCACATTCTTATTTTTCATACTCTATTGCTTATGCTGAGCACCAAGCACAATGGCATTAGGTTCCATTTTTAAAGTCGTCAGCATGCCCCACCAGGAGCTGAACTCTAGACAGCTCAGTTGCAAGTCAGATGCTCTAATCACTTGACCATGCAGTCGACTGTTAAAATATTACAGCCCTCTATACCACCTGTAAGATACATATAAATGCCAATGTTTTTTCCCAGCGTTCTCTGTTTCCATGCCTTACACAAAATTATTTTGCAAAGAGTCAACTGACTCAGCTGAGCATTTCAGTTGGTTGGCATTAGAAAGTAAAATTGTGGAAACTAATACTGTTAATAAGTACAAATGCTAGAAAATGCACTTTCCTTGCTTTACAAGGTGTATGTTAGATATCTTACAGATTTTTTAAAAACCAAACATTTTACAGGTCAGTGTAATAAGAAATTTAATTTGGAAATTTCTGGGGCAAGTTAAAATATAATTATTTCTGGAGCCAGTTTATATTACTATGTACATGACTGGAGCTGATTCATTTTGTTGACCTTACTATACAGAGGTGTCCTGCAACATGATCAAAATTTGCAGTTGAGCAAGGAAGAAGGTGGGTAAGCTCACATTTGCTTATTTTGACATATTTTCTTATTGTTTCTGAATAGTTATTCAGGTGAGTTTGGGCTTTAGTGGGTTGATCATACTGTATGCAGGGCTCATAGAGTTGTTTGAAAACCTAGAAAGCACTTGAACAATTTTCAAGGCCTTGAAAACGCTTGAATCTTAATATATTGGCAGCTAGATCCTTGAAAGTGCTTGAACTTGATACATCAAATTTCATTTCATTTTTTATTGTTTTTCACTATAATACTTGGTTAGGGACATGGCTGTAGGAGATGGGGCCAGGAGGGGCTAAAGTTCCTCAATTAATCTAAATGTTGTGGAATTGGGCAGTTTCTACACCTCAGTTGGGCAGAAATTGTTCCCTCTAGTGGGAAAAAGTCAACCCCCCCAGAGAGAGAGAGAGAGGCCCCTTGGGTCATGGTGAGTGGTACCTCAGGGTGTTCAGGAATAATGGGTCCAAGGCAGGTGGGCTGTTGTAGGGTATTAAGCTGTGTAAATTTTTATACGTGATATGGGTTTCAGTTTTGTCAACTTTTAGTAAAATTTTAATTTTGAATTACAGTGCTTGAAACTCCTTGAAAATTCCTTGAATTTTGCATTGAAAAATGTGTGCAAACCCTACATGATGTGATAACTTTTTATGTCTTTCAAATATGTTGCTCAAAAAACTCAAATTGTCTTTTGGTAGTTCACACAATTGGAAGATATGTAGACCAGTTTTCTGAACAGACCTAAATTGTCATTCATTATCAAGCCTGTGGCAAATGGGGGTGGGGGCAATTTCTACTCATCTCACTCTCTCAGAGAAAATTTTTCCTCAGTTAATTTTCCCCCAACCCCTCATTCTATTTTTCCCAGCCTGCAGAACAGACTCTGTAAATGGCACTCTCTCAGAAATCTTAATACATACTTCTTATCACTATTGTATTGTACTGTGTTACATTTACAGTTTGTCCATACACTGCATGCTAGTGGTAATACTATTTTAGAATTGAACTGTTCTTGTAGCTGATGAAACTGAAGAATAGCCCACCTAAGTGCAGGTCACACTACAAACTTTTTAAACTCTTTTCCATCCCTTGTCAGAAAGCCAATATTTTCCAAGCTGTGTAAATATATAAGAGGCACTGCAGGACTATGAAAATTAAAGTTGTGCTATTTTGTGTTGTCACAACTAAAACAGATTTTATCATACCACACTCTTCCATAAAAAATGTTGTCAGTGTGACGTCACTAAAAAAACGGTTGGCATTTTACTTTCATACTATGAGACATAAGATGCAAATCATATATTTATACTGGCTGACAATTTTAGACTTTTTTTCAGACCAGAAATGGAGAAGATTTCAACAAAAAAAAACAGAAAAATGCGATCGTGACTCTGTGACTGCGGCTTTATAGCAGGGTAATTTCTCCCCTTCTGTGCAGTGTCCAGCCAAGGGAATTGTCATAAGTCACTTCACACCCTTTATGCCAAGTCATTCCAAATTTCTTGCCAGAAAATTACATTCTTGCTCATGTATCACAAATGATGAAAAAAAATGCAGTCTCTCTCTCAAATGAATTATTATAGGTGTACTTCTAGTATCCTATCTGTCTCACTTATTCTGTTCTTCTCCAAATGCTTTTGTCAACGAATAAAAATCCACAAAAAATATAGTTAACAAAGAGTGGAAATCATGTGCACCTTTCGTACTGTCCTGCAGAGGTATTACATTGAGTAAAAGAATCCTGTGGTTGTGGTTATTTTTAAACCAATGTAACAAGATGTCAAGTGTTGAAATCGCTTTTAAAGATGGACTGTTTGTATTCTTTTCAGCTTAAAGGTTGAGAGCAGTCCCCCAAACTTTTTTTGAAGAAACAGCTAAACATCACAGTTTTCCTCTTATCTCTCTTCAAAGTATCTTTCATCATATGATCTTTCATCATATTTTGTAACTTCAATATTGCATATTCAATGTAAAACAAGCAGTTACTCACTTTTGAAGTGACAAGTTGTTGTCACATGACTCTCAAGAGCCAATCATGAAACAGGACAGTCTACTACACTATTTCAAGTTGGAGTGACTGCTCTTTGCTGTTTGCTTTTTTTAAGTCCTAAGTCAACAAATAATGCTTCTCGATATGGGTGATGTCAATGGCTGTATGTTGCCATTAAAGGCCAATGTATAGAAACTTTGCAAAACAACATTTTATTACAGGAAATATGGATATCTACATGGTACACCAGGACTGTAAGTTACGTTAGGTTAGATGAAGTTTTACAGCCAGTTTCCAACCAACTGGTTCAAGTCAAGCCGACTATGGCCTTTTTCCAGTTGTGACTCACTGGCTTGTTTTCCCTACTCCATTGCTTATGTTGAGCACTAAGCACAACCAGGACTGTTACTTGGGCCAAACTCTAGGTGGCAGTTCCAACACTGCCTGCTTTAGAGTGCCACCAACACTTAGTACATTGTGCATTTGCCATTCGGAAACTGCAATGGTCAATTGTTCCCGCCCCACCTACCCGCATGCTTCATGTGATGTCATAACCTATGCTGACTGTCACTGATCATTCAAAAAAGGGGCATTACTGATATGTGTGCCCAACAGGATGGTCGCCATACACTGGTTATGTTAGATGGAATTTTACGGCCCCGTTTCCAATCCATTGGTTTAAGTCGAACTGGCACAGTATTTTTCAAGTTGTGGCTGACTGGCCTGTTTTCCCTACTCCATTGCTTACAGCACCAAGCACAGTGACAGTAGGTTCTATTTTTAAGTCTTCCCTATGACCTAGAAAGGACTCGAACTCCCGGCCTCCCGACTGCAAGTTTGATGCTCTAGCAAACCGATATGATGGATTCCATAACATCAAAAAGTTTAACAGACAGGAAGATGTGGGATGCAGTGACTTCAGTGGGACATGTGGAAGGATAGGCTCTATTACAATGCATCAGGTTTCGGCTGCCCTTATTGTAGGTCAAAGGTCACCCGAAGTCACACAAAGGCAAACTCTTCCATGTAGGAGGGACAAGAGAATCCTTGACACGTGTGTTATATGCATCGACTGATCAAAACAGTTATACAAGACATGAACATTGTAGAAGTTCTGGGAAAAACAAGTTTGTCAGACAGAGAAACAACTCTTGTTTACATTCTGTTTTAAGAATGGCGCCATCCCTTCTGAGTCTGTGTTGATAGCTTCAGCTGGGAGGTATTATTAATATTAACACCCTGAATTCACTGGGTGAAGCGTGATGTCATTTTCACTTCTGCTCGGAAACTTGGGCATGCTTCCAAATCTCAGTTTCATACAAAATAAGTATGTCGTCACAGAACTTTGCTAATATATCTTTATTTTCAAAAGGTTGTTTACTCCGCGTGGGGTGATACATGGTGATTCATATCGCTTCAAGCTAAATTTGTCAGTACAGAAAAAGTCAAATAAACTGTCAACTGCTGTTTACCTGATATCTCTAAAGTGATAACAGATTTGCAATACGATGTCATTGTTTGTGTTTAAAGCTGATAAATATATCCTCATCCGATAAAACATTATTGCTAAATTTTATAGTAACGAAAGTAAGTTCATGATGAAGTTTAAGTGCCGGTTGAATCGTTACCAGCCGGAAAGAACAGTTGGTCGTTTATGAACCGGCTGATATTGCTTTTGAATTTGATTTCAGTGCTACAGAAATGTAAGTTCTTATTAGTAGATTATAGGCGAAAGGGTTCAGATCTTGATTAAAGTCCTATCGTAAAGGAGTATCCCCTCTTGCAATCACTTCCTACTTATGTAATACCCTATCCATTCCTATGTACTTCATGGTAATGAAAGACCATATTCTATCCTTGCGATTGAGGGGCGTAGATCTGGGTTTGCCGATTAGGGAGGGGCAAAAAATTTCCAACTGCGTGAACCATAAATCGTGTCCGTGACCGGACTCATTTATAGACAATCCATCCACACAAACGCCAGCGCGCACAAACACACACACACACACACAAACAAACATGCATACACAGTCACATTGATAGACAAATACACACAAATAAAAGCACGGATAGATGGCGCATTAGATATGCAGTATTATAACTTTGAAATAGGCCCAACTTGAGGTTTTTTCGAGACCCTTGAAAGTTATCTGTCAGTCTGTATACCACAATGTTACCGTATATTTTGTTTATTCTGCATGTTAGTTTTGAAATCTTCCTGAATTATTGGGGGAAAACGATATGTTTTCCCCCAAAATTTTCAACCGTCCCCAAGGATCGACGCCCCTGTTGCGATTGTACTCTTAGATTGTCATAAATATTCCCCGTGTTCGGGAGACCTGAACATGGTCTCACGGGGGACGGGGATGCATCCCTCACCCCCCCCCCCCTCCTACAATTGGACAAAACCTTGCTGAATCGTGCAGATCGTGGTGCCTCAGTCTGGCAGAGATTAGGCCATGATTGGGTATCTGGAGTCGGAAAAAAGTCACCGCCCTCCCTCTGAGAGAAAGAGTTCCGTACGATCATGGATTTGAAGACCTTATTGAACACACAGACCCTTCTTATTCAGGACCTTTTCAGGTAAAGTAAAAAAATTATAAGATTTTTTGAAGTTTTTTGTAGGATTTCTCATTGAATTCCCTCCTACTTCCCCTTTTAGTTTTCATTCTCATCGACATGTTTCACTTGTTGTTACTGTATAACACTTTCATGTCGGTGGGAAGGTCGTTAAACGAACTACGAATTATACTTACAGACTAATATCATTTAATAGAGAAATGTTTAATTAGATAAGGCAGTTATTCGTCACAATTTTGACAGTATAGTATACAATACACATGGAAGTACTACCTGGTATACATAAGGCTTCCTCAATTAGCGACTCGCTCAAAGTTGTGTGGAGTGGCGCGCAAAGTATAGAAAATATTTAAAAAAAAACTATGTCATCAAATATTTCATTGAATAGTTTCTTCGAATTTATGTACCCGGGGTCGCTCGATCCCCTTGACATTGTCGTATATGTAGGCATATACCATTTGATTATACAGCAGTTTCAACACTGCGTGATGATAGTCCAATATTTCCACGAAAAAGCTACTTAAACAATGTTAAACAAATGAGGTTCGTTCTTGAATTGTAAAGCTTTGGAAGAACCAGACTCCTTCCCCCGTTCTCTGCCCCTTCTAACATGTCATCCTTTTAGTTATACTTTCGCGCTGGCTTTGCATTGCCACAGCGCGAAGGATTACTTAAACTGCCGTCAGAAAGTGACCCACACTTATTCTCTTTGAAGCTGTGGTTGCAGTCAGGAGGTCTGGAGTTCGAGTCCTGGACGGATCATACCGAAAACTTTAAAAACGGGACCTACTGCCATTTTGCTTAGTGCTCGTGCAGCATTAGAGGGAGAAGGGAAAACAAGCCAGTGAGCCACAACTGGAAAAAGGGCCGTGACCGGCTCGACTAACACCAATTGATCAGGAACTGGGCCGTAAAACTCCACCTAACCTAACTTAACGAAACCTTTGAAACTTTTGGAGATTAAAAATCTTTCGCAAGGTACCGTACTCCGAAGCTTCAAAGGGCCAATCCTCTCACCCCCAAACTACACTTCTTGTAGGGGGTACAGAAACTCTCAATTGTTTTTTTATTGACTGTTTATTCAAGCAATGCAGATTACCAAAGCTTCTATTACACATGCAGCATGAACTATACTGAGTGTATTTTGGTTATACTGTTGCAAAAATTCTAAAAGGTCTTTGCTCTCTCAGTGAAATGAGAAGTTGGCTGATTCACAGGATGGGTAGGTCAAAACAACTGTTAAATGTTGTGAGAATCTGGAAGTAGAGATCCTGTGTTTCCCAAAGTTTTATAGCAAAAAGGGTGAATCACTTCCAAATTAATTCTGTTGCTGACTTATATCAAAGGGTAGGAAGTGGGGGTATTTGTAAACCAAGGTGATGGGACAGGATGAGAAGCAAAACTTGTCCTAATTGGGGGGAAGTTCTGAGGAACTGTTTAATAACATTGTGCAGATGCAGAGGGGCTTGCCCTAATTGGGGAGAAATTCTAAGAAACTGTTTAAAAATATTCTGCAGGTGCAGTTGAAGTTGAGTTCAGTAACCTAGTTCACTAAATGAGTGCCGTCTGGGTAGGTCCCAGCCAATCAGAAAAGTTTTCTATCACTCTAACCAATGAATGAGTAGCATGTTTCTCTGTGTCTAAGAGTATGGTGGAGGAAAGAAGTTGTTAAGTTGAGAAGTTAGAAATTTAGGAAGGTTGATTCAAGATCTAGACTTAAGAGCGAGAAGAAGTAAATAGACTAAGTGCGTAATTACTGTCAAGAATTTCTGGCGATTTGGGCTACTTTCAGGAGGGAAAGACTGGTGATTTTGAGAGAGAATAATTCTTTGGTGAGCATATTTCCATTTTAGTACTCCAGGAGAATATGGGACAGGAACTAACATGTCTCGCTCTGGCCTGGTAAGATTTAATTTTGGAGCTGTTTGTTAGGGACAAATTGGTGAGCTCAGCATAGCAGAACAATGCTCAGTTTTGTTACTTTTAAAGGGGGAGTTACAGCTTTGGAACTTAGGCTAAATTGGAAACCAAAACCAGTCACTTACTTCTGCGATAGGGAGGTTTTTAATATATGGCAGTCAAAATTAGTTATGAGTTTATCTGAAGCTCTAAGGATATAATTGGGGATGTAATTTCAGGCAACAGAGTGAATGGAACTAGATTTACTGGGTTTTCTGCAACCAAGAAGAGGTTTTGTGAGATCACTTGTACGTTTCTCATGTATCGAGAAGAAGAAGAAGCTGGTGAAGATTTTGATTCTTGAACGCCAGCTTGAATAAAAGAAGTGGTACCTTATAATACTTGTTCTTGATTTATTTGAGTCATAATGTGTCCGGTTTAGTTTTAGTTTTGGCAGCTGCAAGGGGTTACCAGAATACCTCCACACCCCCACCGTAGCGCTACTACCCCTACCCTAAGGCTTACCCAGAAGCACCTGCAACCCCCCCTACATTCATCGACAATTGAAGGAAGACTTGGAGGCCGGCGACGCAACAATACACATTGAGCTTTTCTATACTCACCCTGAAGCAATAAACTGAGATTGTGACTGGATAAGGTTGAATTTCAGACAATTGTGGGAGGGGCTTAAGCAAGAAGGTTAGGAGAATAGGTACTGTTTGGAGTGAGAGAACTGAGCCTTTAACTATAGTCGAGAAACGAAGCGGGAGAAATGTATTCACTAAGAACGCAAGTATTATACCTCTTCCGTGTTGGTTGTATCCGGAGACATCATGCAGAAGTTCACGTTTTCCTGCTTTTATCAAATTTGACATCTCCCGATTTGATGATTGGGCTACTTAAAGAGCCTTTCAATGATCCATGTATTTGGGTCTTGGCGTCATCACGCGTTCGTCTACCAACAAGTGAGTCACTGCGCAAAAAAACTGTTGTTCAAAGGAAAAGAAAAAAAAACAACTGCGGATTCCCCGTTGTCATCGTTATGTGACTCATTCTTAACGCAGGCTAAAATTGTAAACGAGCCATTTGCGTGGGCAGGATTTGGGAATAACAGGCTCTCAGTCGTTATACCCAAGAGGATGCACTATGCTCTCCCCATGAGGCAAGACGACATACCGATGGATTCAGACAAGAGTGCTAAAGGGTCCGTAATTCCTTCAACCAGCTTACAACCGGAAGAATAGTTTCGAAGACGATACATTTGAAGTTGTGTCACGATGTGGTTAACAAAGACACTTTTTAATATTTTGTACTTTTTTATTTTTTGACGTGGTGTGGAAAACATGAAGTAACAGCGGGTAATCAACACGCGTGTTTGCAGCCGTGTAGATAGATAGGAAAGACCTTTTTTAACGTCAATTACTATTGGCCAAAGGAAACTATGGCAACCCGTTGCGTTCAAGGAAAATTACAAAAAGGCTTTCATCTCTGACGCTGTGTTGTGAACTCAAGGTCACGGTCAGGTTTTGTTTGGGAAAGTTCAAGGAGAATCATGTACGCACGAAAACATATGTTTCTTCTTGAATTGATTTGTATTAGTCCGACCCTATTTTGTACAGCAGCCAAACACACCATCAGTTTATACTCGAACAGAATGCAATTGGTCCCAAAGTGAGAAAATCGATCGCGATTTTCGCGATTACGTTTATCATGCAAGGAATAAAATTCAAAAGGCCTATCATACATCAACGGCCCGCACAGAGAAGAACACGACCTTACAGTAAAACGTCTAAAGATAATGAGACCATATGGTTACGTTCTAGGTGCAAGGTACACCGTCTTGTCCATCTGAAAGCTGCACGGTATAGCTAACACTGTTATACCGCATCAACTAGTGGTTGTGAATGAAAAAAATGTTTGCATTTTGAATCTAGAGATATGAAAATCCGTGTTTCAAAAGGAGCGGACTTCCTCCACCCTTTTTCCCCCTCTCTCATGTCACACTCCAACAACCTCTCCCAAGACACAATCCTGACCATGCCCCTGCATTACAAGCATACGCAGACTGACTCTATATACGAATCAGGACAGCCAAGTAATTTGTTCTGATTTTAGGTGGATATTACTGTAGTCCGTTACCTTTAATCTTTCGACTTCCTTGCTTATCTGTATCATGGATGGTTTTACACTAAATTGTATCTTGATTCCCTCAATTTGAGGGTTTGAAATTCATGTAGACAATACATGAAGACGATTAAAGGCTAATGGACCCCACTAATGGCTGCCTGTAGTCACTGTCACAAGGTCGTCCCAATTACTCCCCTGTGTAGGATCTCTCAAAACTCTCGGGAATTTTACAGCTCTCTGGGGCAATCAAAATACCGACAACCGACTCAAAAGACCACACTGAAAATCGGTGTAAATTGAAAAAAAAAAATATATAATTAAGAAAATTGCTTCTCTTGCGTGTCCAGAAAAAAAAAACAATACAGAACAGAATCGGGAATCATATCTCGGGAAAATGAACCAAAACCAGAACCGTAAAAACCGGAAACAAAACCGGAAACCGGAACCAGGTTAGGACTCTCTCATCATCACGAACCTGGTTCCAAGTAAGAAAAAAGTAACAGCATCCTACTCAGGATTAACAAACTCAAAATTAACTAAATAAACACTTTTACGGCATCTCATGCCGGACTTCTCCTCCTCTCTCTATGGACGTCTCGAGGTAAGTGACTAGAACCGCACCCTTAGGCAGGCTTCTTCGTACCCTCGGACTATCCCAGCACTTTCCTACATTTACATAATAAAGAGCTGGCTTGCAAGGCACACCAAAAAGAATTTACACAGTCGGCAGCAGGTGCGAACGAGTTTGGAACGCCAACTGTGACAGCCACTAAACACAAGAGCTGATCGGATTCGTCTATGATCATAGCCTACATAAGCCCACGTGCTTCATTTTGAATGCATTTAGGTTTCTATTATATAAACAAAAAGAAAACACAGGAAAAGGAATGTGAAATAATTGATGCTGGCTATTTTATTTTAGCGAACGTAAAAAAAAAATGTTCACGTTCATGGGGGCGAGACGACGCTTTCCACACTCTACTAGAAGAAGAAGAGTGGAATTTCAATCTTTAGAAGAGTGAAATCAAAAACGTTCACTCCAAAGGAACGGAAATTCACCCCAAGAAGAGTGAAATTCATCTCAAAATTGCGGCGTTATACTCTTCATGGAGAGCCTACAGTGACTACAACAAAAAGAGTGGTCCCTGCCTGCAGTCACTTATTAAAAAGCGGTTTTGCACTCTTTTTGGAGTTAGTTTCACTCTCCTTGGATTAAGTTGAATTTTATTATCCTTGGAGTGGATTAACACCGCAATGGAGTGAATTGACAATTTTCACTCTTTTAGGGAGTGACTTAGTTCACTCTGGTATTTAGAGTGTGTGGATAAACTACAATTGTTTAATTAAGGTGGGGGTGAAGGTAGAATCACAGTTTGCTCGGTTTAACAGAAATTTCGATACCGAACTTATCTTTCATCGTTATTGCTTACTCAAGTTAAAACAACCTATTACTTCCAGTAAATTTCACAACTGAGCATAAAAAATAATAGCCGCATAATCCTCGTCAGCCAATCATGATACACCGCGTCTACTTCACTAATTCAAGTTGGATTGACTGCATTTCTCCACCCCCCCCCCTTTAAATCAGTCAACGGAAGAAGTTTTGACCAACCGATTTTCTTTACATGAATCTACCAGTTTCACTGACTTGATCGCTAGTGAAAAAAATCTTTTTTTCAGAAAGAGACCGGAATGGGGAATTTCCTGCATTGTTCACAGAAAATAAAATATTAAGCTCTATTATTTCCTTATGACAGAGTCCGGAAAAGATGACTTCATTTTAAAGAATCATAATATCAGCTTGTGTAGGCTAATAAAAAGTCAATCGTCTCATATTAACAGTCTTCTGCATGAGATGATGTTTTCAATAGTGCCGAAAGGCCTCTAAATCTATTTGGAGATAAAATGACATAAAAATTAAGCCTTTATCAGGATTATTGATGTATATTTGCTCAAAGTCGTTGGCTCGCAAGAAATCTTAGATATTGATGTTGCAATTGACATACCGGTATGCAAACGCTCGACTTCTTTTTTCTTCTTTCCTGCCGGCTTGGCTATGTCATGCATCGTTTTGAGATTTTTTATTGATTGATTGATTTGTTTGTTTGTTTGTTTTTTCTTATTTTAGTGGGTCTAAATCACTACAGTACTCAGTTCTTCCAGCGTATACATTGAAATTAAGAAATATTCAGCGGTTTGGGTGACCAAACTCAATTAGTGAGATATACTTATGCAGGAAATCCTCTTATCCAATAATACTGACTCACATTTGTGGAATGCTTATCCCCTCTTTAAAGTTTGCAACGATATCTTGTAGACCGCCCTCGTTTATGAAACTTCGAACGAAAAAGCAGCAAGCAGGCACGCAAACACAATTTTGGACTCTCACACGGGTTATGAGGTAAAATGCGCCTGTCGTGTTGCGCTCGCCAATTGTAAGGTCGTCACTCAATGGACAAAACGTACTTCGCTATAGACAAGGCAAGGCCTGCAAAGGTGTAAGACAGCTTCTTGGAAGTGGCGAAATATTTTAAGGGTGAGCCCTACGCTAAAATTTGTAACTGAGACAGGGAAAACTTTGAATTTGATATTGGGCGAAGTTTTTCAGGGAATTTCCCGGCCCGATTTTCCTATAACCCCCCCCCCCGTCCACACTATGGACTGAATATGCATCTGTGCCCCTGCTACAAAACCATGTCTTTAAAATTTCACCTGGGGAGGTTATAACTACACTACTTGGTTATTCCCTCTAAAACAAAAGCGGTATAGCCGACACATTACTTTGGTAGGGGAGGAGGCAGGGGAGGGGCAGGGAAGGGGAAACCGGAGGGTATGACAGAATACACTACAGAGACAAGGATACTGAAAACAAAATCGTAACTATTAGATAATGCTTACCGTACTGAACAGTTGAAGGAACATTTTAATGGTGGCTACTATATTGACCAGAGTATTTGATATCACATTAATAGAAGAAATTAGCCCGCCCACTCTGAAACTTTACTGCATAAATGAAAAATACATTGCTTTTGGCGTCGGTCAGTACAGGCTATGGAAGCAAAACTTGAATTGTTATGGATTTTCCAAGTAAACGTCAGCGGTCTAGGCTCTAAATGTACTGCTGAGCTTTATTTTCGAGCAAATCTCAATTCGATGAAGTAAAATATTTGACAAGATACCGGTCCATGAGACGTCTTATGTCTGTCATTATTGTGCAACTAAGAAATTTGCATTGGTTGAGGAATGTTCAAAGAAGGATCACTATCCAAGCAAACTTCTCTTCAGAAGAGGCAAGATAGCTTCGATGAAACAATTATTTCCTTCGGGGCGACCGGGTGAGTATACCCCGCGGAGAGGGCTCTGTTTTCTCAACCCCTCAGTTCCAAAATCATCAAAAGGCTGAACAAGGACTATGACATGCAGTCTGCTACGCAGGTAAGGATGAGATGCACTGTCACAAGGCAATGACATTTTTTCCAACGGATTTTTTTTTCCAAAGGGAGAAAAATATCAGGGACTAAAATTGAGTTAAAATATGAACCAAACTATCAGTCCCTTCGTGATCCAAGTTTCATCTAGTGTGTTTTAGTAAAACATTAAACCGTTCGTGTACGCTCAGAGCACTTTGATGCGATAATACCGATTATATTACTCAATGTATTCAATACGGAACACCGTCTGATTACATTAAAATAAGACCTGTCTCCCCTAAATTTATTGCATCTTGCAGTTAAGAGTCGAAATAGCATCCTCTCAAAAGTTTAAAGAAGTATCAATGCGACTGTTTCAAATAAGCGATGACTAACCGCACTACCTTATACAGTAAAATGCTCTAAGAAGCTACCGAAAATTGAAGTTTGTTGAAGTCCTCTTTTTTCAAATCTGTAGCTTTTGTTTGGAAGTCTTTTTAGGCCACACACATTTCTCCAAAGTTGTGTAGGATGTGATTTACACCACGTAAACGAAAGATTCAGTTGGGGGATTATCAAAGAATGCTATTTAACGACCTTATACTTTTTTGCGTTATTAAACAAAAATAGTGTCTACATGCGAACTATCGTAGCAATAAGGTTACCAACAGGTGTCCGGAATCGACCAATGGCCGAGTGATTATGACTACACCGCAATGATGAACCCAGGAGTGCATTGTGGGAGAATTATTTGCCTAGATTTCCTTTTCTATTGAGAGAGTTTTCGTTAAATTATTCTCCTAAATCACTTAAGGTCGGAAAAGGTTGACGTGTGGTTGACCGACGAGCCGACAGCCTTTTGTAATAGAATGCAAACTTTCGAATGGATGCAGCCAGTTACTAGAACACATTGCAGACAGACAGTTCCAACCAATTCCTTCAAGAAGCCAAGGGTGGCTGACCATAATGTTGGATCTCAATAAAAAGAGAGGCATAAAACTGGCGCATTGCGATACGATATACTCAATAGGAAAAAATAAAAATTTCTATAATTATGACGTCTGTCACGGACTAGCGGCCAGAAGCGCTCAAACCGCTGAAAGTTGTGCATTTTCTCCCACGTACTAAAGAAACGAAATAGATGTGTGCATGCCTACATGGAGTTGCCCAGTTACAACTATAAAAATTGCAGCTTTTAAGGAAACTTGATTCTACTTAGTGAAAACCATGTTTCAATAGCACGAAGTCTTTGAGTCACCACAAGGTTCACATTAGGTATAAAAATGGGTTATGTTAATTTGCATTTGTGGACTCAATTCACTGCTGATAGAAAGTGTATCACCAACCAATTACTTAATTTTTTTTCAAGTTTCAAGTAATGTTGGTATAGTAGGATGAAAACTTTGGTCTAATTTGTTGTTTCAGAAGTGCCCCTCTTTCAGCTCAATGGGTTTCACAATTTCCGATGTATTCTTGACAACAGCTAGTCATTGTATGAATAGAAATAGGCCTACGTGTTGTGACAAGAATCTGATATTAATCCTAATCCTCTCATCCCAATAGTTCTAATTCTCTTCAAGATAACCTAGGAGGTTACTTACTTAAACCATCCCACACTCAACTGTCTTAACTTGAACTCTTCCACATCCAGACACAATCGCAATTTGTTACTTCAGGGGTGAGTATGTTAGACCCCGGTTTATTGTGTAATCAAAACACTCTTAGAACAGTACATGCTGTGCAATATGAGTTACTACTGTACTCTTAATTGTTTTAACTGCTGTCAACCAAAGAGCTGTGCCAATTGAGAATTTCGGTACCCCCGTACCAAAATTGTAGTTTGGGGTGAGAGGTTTGAGAATCTCTGTAGACTACTACAAAAATTTTAAAGGCCCAATTCTCTCACCCCAAACAGTACCAATTCTCCTAACTGTCTCACTGAAGCCCCTCACACAATTGTCTGAAATTCATCCTGATCCAGATACAATCTCACTTTATTGCTTCAAGATTGAGTATAGAAAAACTCAATTTATATAATTAAAACACTCTCAGCACGTTTCATGCTGTGTAATATAAGCTTTTGTACTCTGCATTGTTTGAATAAGCTGTCAATCAAAGAGCTGAGCCAATTGAGAATTTCGGTACCCCCGTACCAAAATTGTAGTTTGGGGTGAGAGGTTTGGTCCTTTAAGTTTGGGGCTGAGAGTTGACTGACTTTACTGACTAACTGACTATACCTTAAGGAATAGATGGAGTGATGGAACCCTCCTCTAAGGTTTGGGACCCGTCGCAACTCTTTGTTAATATCTGAGAAGGACTTTTCAAATCTTTTTGTATAAAACTTTTTCTCGATAAAAATTTCAAGTCTCATAGACCTTCCACCTGATCGAATTTCTCCGAAGGATATCTCGCACATCTATGGTACTATGCCATAGATACATTTACTGAAAGTTACACTCGGTGTTTAGGAATAAAACGCTTGTCTAAACACTTTTTACTCACACTTTGCAAACATGTGCAGACGCTAAACACGCGTGTCTTTTTTTCCTAAACTTTTCGTTTAAAACACATTTAATGACTTAATATCTTGTGTTTAAGTGCTAAACATGTTGAAAATTTAAACGTGTTTACAAAGTGGGAAAAAATAAATGTTCATTTGATAAACACGTTTTTAGAGTATTCTTTTCTTTTAGAGAAATTATTTCTTTCTTTCTTTCAACTATAAAAATGTGTCTGATTTAATGTATTTTGACATGGATAACTAATCTTGGGGGGGGGGTGGATGTCGCAAGCATTCTTGATGGAATATTTCTTAAATTCGTTTTAAAAGGGTCCCAGGCTTTTGGTCCTTTCGGGGAGACAGTTCATATCTAAAACAAATATCTAAAGCAAATTAAAAAATTACATTTAGAAAGCAAGCTTTTTACGCCAAACATCACGGTACTTCTATCGCCATGGATAATCCTGGGCATAAACAAGACAGACAGTGACTGAATAAGTTGAACTCATGAAAATCATAAAACATGCGTTTTGCTTGCTAATTACTAACCATTTAAACATCACAGTCCATACGGTAGGATGTATGTATGTAGATATAGGCCTACATATAGAGAAGAGATCAGCTTGTTAGTTATTTAGTTAGTTGGTTAGTTAGATGGAGTTTTACGGCCCAGTTTCTAACCTATTGGTTTATGTCGTGCCGGTTATGGCCTTTTTTCCAAGTTTGGCTCATTAGCTTGTTTTCCCTACTCCATTGTTTACACTGTTAAAAAACGCCAGTAAAATTACAGGTACAAAACGAAAAGTACATGTGAATCTCTGCTGCAGATCACCAAGCACAATGGCGGTAAGTTCCATTTTTGAAGTCTTTGGTATGAATTTACCAGGAGTTGACCTCCGGACATCACGACCGTAGGTCGGACTCTCCAACCATTGACCATGAAGTAGTTGGTCCACGAGCAGGAATTGCCTTCATTCCAAGAGTGTAGTGTCCCCATATCATTCTGTGGTGAGCTATTTTTTCACTCCAGAGTTGCTGGGGTAACGAAAAGACAAGGATGACCGACCGACCCCACAGGGAGTTTTCATGTGACCGTATGGTTTGGTTAGCTACATTCCCTCACTGCAGGGCTGAAGAATCAACGGTCACGTCGGTCGCATAGAGCAGGATAATAGGTTCCTATCATCCTGCTCTATAGTTGGTCGTTAAGGCTTTTTCTCGGCAAGCTACACGTGCGACACTACACTACAGAGCTTGCCCGATAGTCGAGAAAGGTGTGAAGTTAGTGAAAACATTCTACTCTATATATCTTATGCATATGATGTCACAGAGCAAAAAGTACGCCCTCAATTGGAGGAATACGTGCATCGTAGCATGTTATACCAACAAATGCAGACTACCAACTTGTCAACCAATCCGCTGCGCTCGGAAGTCTACAATACGCACGGATGAAACTTCCTGAGCACGACCACGTGCTCTTTGTTTTCCTCCGAAAGAAAAAACGGTCAGCGTGACGTCAATGTATATAAGGTATAGTGAAACCAAGAGTTAGCTCTGACATTTGAGGGCACATTCTTTATGACAACGCACCTCAATCATCACGCTAACATAACCGTGAATGACGTAACAACGTCGATCATATCAATAGCTATGAAAAACAAAATATTATCAAATTTGGTTACATGGGTGTTAGACACCACGTCAACTATTTTTAGTAGTGGTTAGTCGGCTCGGGTGTGGAATGCCAAATATGAGCGTCTGAAAATAAAGTACCACAGACGCGAACCACGGAATCGTCTGGGTTTCATAAACAAAAACAAAGTTACACCATAATTGCTAAAATATGACTTATAAACTTCAATTTAAAACAGCGGGCTCGTGACATCATTCTTCGAACCGGGAAGTCGAAATCCATGGGGACTAATTTCGCGATGATTCACATTTTTGTACAAGGATCGATCGAGGTATAACTCGATATCTGTATTACTAACTCTGCCACTATGGCTTGGAGGTCGAAAAGAAAAATAAGGGACGGGGATTTTCGGTGGTAAATGGGTATCGTGAGAAGCGAAACTGTGGGTATAGGTTCATGTAAATTGTGTCGCAAACTTAAAAAGAAGTTCAATTTAACATCTTGTAATCACTCGAACTATTGAAGCTCCTATGACTAATCCATAGCAGTTACATTAGCCCACGGAGCGGACGAAATCTTTTCGCTCAGCTCATCGCTACGAAAAACCAGCCTAAAGGGGGCTGCAGTCAGAGAGGCGCTACGCAGGCTAAAGTTACATAATGAGACAATCAACCCCTGTGGGATGAGGGTTAGAGAATACGCCCGCGGTATTCCTCGCCTGTAGTAAGTGGAGACTAAAGGGAACACTTTGGACCCTATTTGGTGAGCCAATTTTGAAATCGAATTTCTTGAATTTGAATCATATTTGACCTTTGTTTTCTTATATTGCTGTCAAAGTATAACTGGAACACGTTCGTGTTGTTATGACGCTAAATCCCATCTAACTAACTATATTAAGTAATTAAGTACCTTACATCAACCCACTAGCTAATTATGAAATCCTTCCCATCCTCACACGCATATTTCACAATGTACTTATACTAGCTAGTACTAAAGCCGAGGCCGTAGTGTGAAGAGGCCGAGAGTACTGGGGCAATGGACCAAGAGCCAAAAGACTGTTCCTTCTAGAGTTACTTTCTGCCCCTACAAAATGGTTTGATACGATGTAGTACACCATGAAAGATGTTCCTTCTTGAAATCAATATAGTCCCTTATCTCGTCTGGCTACAAACCTGACTATAGAGGCTTTGCAATTGCGTCACGGAACCGCCATGCTGGAGGACATTCATGCCAAATACACGCGGCTTTGTGCCGAACGCACTGCACAGTGTGCACTGTGATATGCATGGTGTGTACAAATTCAACGTGCAAGCGCGTCCCGTATGGTTCGCTGTGTAGTTACATGTACTCCAAGATGGCCGACGGAGAGTATTATGACGTCATGTGAAAAGCCTCTATATCCTGCTTTGTGTATTTTGTGTTTTCTTCAGAGATGGTTCTCTGTGACAGGAAAGCTGGCTGATACCTACGAGACATAGTTCCCTGCACTACCCTAGTTGAAAGAAGTCAAATTGTAATGTGTTAGAAGGAACCTATTCTAGTAATTGTATCAGGAAGGTCTGTAGTTCAATTCCTAGTCGGGTCATCCCGAAGAATTAAAAATGGAACCTAGTGCAATTGTACTTGGTGCTCAGCATAATTAAAGTGTCCGACTAACTGACTGACTGACTGACTGACTGACTGACTGACTGACTGACTGACTGACTGACTGACTGACTGACTGACTGACTGACTGACTGACTGACTGACTGACTGACTGACTGACTGACTGACTGACTGACTGACTGACTGACTAACTATTTATTAAAGCAATCTGGTGTAATTTGCCTTCTAATCTGATGAGTTTTTCCCAGTTATCAGTAATTAGAGTTGTCACATTCTGACATTTCAATACACACTCAACTTGAAGCAAGCCTATGTGACATCGTATCCTCACATAAATGAGCAGTCTTTCATTTTCTTTGAACTTTAAGAATAAACCCAGTCTCATTGGAATGTGATTACATGAAAAGCATGGGACTTTACAAACTTCGCATTCTTTGTGGGAGGGGATATTGCTATAACACTACTATCATAGTAAAGCCGGGGTCGCACTACAATGAACCAACGGATTCCGTTCCATTTTTTGTGAGTTTTTATTAAAATCTTCTCCATCTCTGGGTCAGAAAAAAACCGAAATTTGTCAGACTGTAAATTCTGATTTGTATCGCAGGACTACGAACATTAAATTTATACTTATTATTTCTTGACATCACATGCAGGCATCGACATACAGCTTTGTTCGATCAAAATTGTCCATCGGTGTGTCGTCACGAAAAAAGTTATTTCATATTTGTAGCAAATCATATATTTTCACATGTTTGGCAAATTTTTGGCTCTTTCCTACCATAGGTGGAGAAGATTTTGATAACTTAGCGTACAAAAAGGATTGGAATCGGTGTTTTAAGAAGAAGCGTTTATGGAGCTTTTACCCTCTTCCAAGTACACTTTAAGCTCGTGTTCACCTTGAAAAAAGACAGAAAAGCACGGCATTTTAGAGTATTTTAGGGTACTTAACAACCCCTCCCACGATTGCTTAATATCAGGCTGGTGCCGATCGTTGCATGGACCAGTCTACAAAGTGTGAACTCCCTGGTTGTGTAATCATCTCATGAACAAGTTTCCAACAGCGCAAATCTATCTATAGCCTACTGCATAATACCGATCAATTATTTAAGCCCGCAAACGAATCCGGACATTCAAGTGATGGTCTGGTTTGAGTCGGCCATAACTAGGGTCCATTACCTTTAATATATCAATGTCACTGCTTACCTGTATCATGGATGGTTGTACACTGAACTTTTATCTTGATTCTCTCAATTTCACTACATATGAGGGTTTAAAATTCATGTAGACAATTAAAAAAGACCACTTAAGGCTGATGGACCCCACTAATGGCTGCCTACAGTCACTAAAATCAAACATTGATAGGATTCGTCCATAAGCTGTTCAGGAAGTAAAGATTTGCTGACTTAAAAAACAAATGTGAGTCCTGCGTATTGTTGTAGTTAGGGTCAGAAAAAAAGCTTCCTAGATACCAAGCTGTTTATACTTTTTGGTTTGGTGGAAGTGTAAGCGAAAACCTAAAAAAGGGTTAAGTGAGTCATTCTAGATTGTACAAACTTCCTATAAATCATAACAGAACAGTGGGGATTTCCTTGATTCAGTATTTCGGGAAACCACCCAGAGGGTAGTAAGGGTATTGGACCTACGAAAAGAGTGACGGGTAAAGTGAAACAGAAACTGGCAGAGATTTGAAAGGAAAGACTTGCTTGGGCAAAGGTAAGAATTTTCGTTGAATTAGTTCTGTTTTAAACGGGATGTTTCCGCTAACACGGTTATTCATTGGGTCATAACCTGTAGAAGTTCGTGAACATAAATCAGGGATTGCAGAAAATTGAGGACCCCCCCCCCCCCTCGGTTTAAAAATGGCCAGGCCCAGACTCATAGCCTCACAAGGCAAACGGAAGGAAAAAAACTTGAACGGGGAGAAATGTCTTTTAAGGGGGCCAGGTACTTAAAACGGTGTTTTTAGTTCCTACTTTTTTGACCTATCTAAGCCTGGTATTTGAGACTTTAAAACCAAGACAGACATCTTAAAGGCCCAGTTCTCTCACCCCAAACAGTACCAATTCTCCTAACCTTATTACTGCAGCCCCTCCCACAATTGTCTGAAATTCATCCTCATCCATATACAATCTCAGTTTGTTGCTTTAGGGTGAGTATAGAAACACTCTCAGTACCATTCATGCTGTGTAATATAAGCGTTGGCACTGTGCATTGTTTGAATTAGCTGTCAATCAAAGAGCTGAGCCAATTGAAAATTTCGGCACCCGGGTACCAAAATTGTAGTTTGGGGTGAGAGGTTTGGCCCTTTAAAAACTCTTACACTTTTGCATCAGAGTTGATTTTCCCTTGCTCTATAGTTCCTATAGAGCAAAAGGAAAATTCAAGGGCCACTCCTTCCCCCTATTTTTTTCTTCACGTGCCTGAAGGGAACATGTCTTCTTCGTCCCCATCATCTGACCTCGGTGAAAAGAAACTCACTTGATTATTATTACGTTATTAAATATTCCTGGACGGTTGTCATGAAAGCGGTGACACATCTCCGTCACACGGCGACAGAATGATTAGAAACACGATTCTTTCCAGACTTGAAATAGTCTGAATACAAACCCTCTGAATGCTGTAGTTGTTGATATTATTTTTTATAGGCCTAGCATCCAACGAGTAAATACATAGTCTCCAGGAAAATTACTGGTGGGATCTAATCCGATAATTTGCGGTTTATAACTTGCTATACAATTGACTGCTAATTAGCAGTACCGTATCTCCACCCCTTAAGCCTACAAATATAAAAGCATATACGTCACTTCCAGAATAAGTGGCAGAAACCAACGCCCTGGCCGGTTTGAACGATCTCAGTATTTTACATATCTTGACCTATGATCTGTATCTTATGCTCATCCCAAATTTAACGTTACACTGGGTGATACAATAAGGGGGAGGGTTACTATAGACGGGACTAAAAGAGTTAAAGGACAACTTCAAATTTCATGAAAGCATAATAAATGTGCACGTGATTATTTGCGTGTATCTTGCACGTACGTGTATGGATTTGGTGTGAAGACCAGCAATCCAGTTGAAACTATCGATTGCCCTTGTTACGATTCTGCTTTTGAGAATCACTTCTTATATTTCTCGATGAGTTGACCAAACAAAGAGGATGAGGAGGCTGGGGACTAAATCACAGGCTAAAGAAAAGAAGAAAACTCCAATTCGGTTAACCATCATGGTAACTGCTTCAGCACGGAACTGTAATACAATAAATTCCCTAAAACACATAAAATCTAGCATCTATTTGCAATGATATAAGCAACTCTTATATTTTGATCGGGGTGGCTTGCCTTCCCCTAGATCCATTTCCAGCACTTAGGGACCCCCAGCTAAAACATAGCTTTATACGCGTGTGTAGACATGTCGTTCTATACCACCGGGTACATTTCGAGTTGAAAGTTTATGAGACCATGGTCCTATCCACCAGGCGCGTAGCCAGGTTTGTGTCATGGCGAGGGTTTGGGGGTCATGGGGGAGAGGGGGGGGATTGGGGTACGATATAAGGGAAAAGTCTAAGGATAGAGAGAACAAGGTGTTAGGTGTTCTTTGCATTGCAAGGTTGGGTCATTGGGTCAAAACCGCCCCGTGGCTAGGCCACTGCTATACACGGGTGACAACATTACGTTAAGGTCAGTTTTATTGAATAAACTTTCCGATAGTGCGACACGATATTTGCATACACGCAGTTGCATGGGTGATGGATTTTCATTTCTTGATTAATTTAACAGATGTAATAAGATATATGCGCACTTCTGCTTTAACCCCAACCCTGGAAATGCCCCTAAATCTTCCCTAAACCTGGTCCATTAGGGAAATTACCCTAAACTCTAAGATTTAGGGACATTATATAGCACAAAGTATACACTGGAAGATAAACTTCATACTAGAACAAAGGGTCGAAGTACCACAAAAGTACATGAAGTTGTCAGTCTAAATCAGTGGTTCTCAAAGTGGTCCCTACCGCCCCCTGGAGGGCGTTGAAAAGTATCAAGGGGGAGCCGAGGAATTTGCCAGCAATAGGGGGGGCGTTGGCATTGACTAGGCGTCCCTGGAGGTTCTCATACATTCGTGCAATAAAGTAACCTAGGAGGTTGCAGAGTGGTTGACACAGGCTGTCTTCGCCAAAAGTTTTAGCAGCTACTGACAAAAATTTACCCAATATAAAACTTATCTGGGTCATTTTAGTGCTGGAAATTGAAAGTCGAAAGCTCAAAGTCAAAGACTTCTATAAACATGATGGCATGTTGGGTGGGAGGGGGGGGGGGCGTTTGATCAGTCATGGGTGCCTTTTGGGGGCGGTGTTTTGAAAAAGTTTGGGAACCACTGGTCTAAATGAACTGCATGTGAAGTACCATAACATTGAAGTAAATTTTTTCTTCAGTGGGTGAAGGTAAATGGCCAATATCTACGACGAAGGTAGATGGGGAGAAATCTCATAAAAAATGGAAATGTACCGCTATCACCTTTACACATATCCCTGCCTGAAAAAATAGTTCCCTCTCTTTCGCCCCCTGGTAGACACCTCTCCCACCTTTAGTGAGTTAATTGGTTACGTAAAGGCAAAGGCACATAATTATGGAAGAAAAAACGGAGATAACCAGATTACCGAAATTACTGCAAGTCTTTCGAAAATTAACTATAGTAGGCAAGCTCCTTTAAGTTGGAAGACGTCATAAGCTCACATGAAATGAAATGATAAATATACTCCCGCTGACATGACACTTTCTAGTTTTTCAGGTTGTATGAAAAAATCCACATTATGACTAAGACTAGACCTATGTAATAAAGTCGAACTATGCCGCAGACCTTGAAAAACGGAACCAAAAGAAAAGAATACGTCGAAAGTCGGTACATATTTTAAATATATAACTTCACTATACTGACAAGTATAGGCACTATTAATCTGTTATTTGGCTTGTTAAATATCTTTGCGTCATTTTGAATTCTCAGTACCCGTTATGAGCCAGAAAAGCATTCAGAATATTGTTGCTGGGGTTTCCTGCCTCGAGAAATGAACGAGAAAATATTCATTGCCAGGTTTTCAACAAACAGAACAATGCTACTCATTTCATTTATCCATAAATTCTGACATTATATAAAGAGTTTGTAACCGTCGCCTGCGTGGACTAAGGGGTGTGGAGGCGGCCAGACGTTGCGTAGTTCTCCACGTGGGGTGGAAACGGGCGAAACCTGCTGCAAGCGACGGCACATTTTTGATGAACTTTAAACCATTCGTAATGACTTTGTAGCGATTATTTCTTTTTTGCGAAGTTTATTTTCGCGAACTAAGTTTAATGCATTTGTTGTAAAAAAGGAGTACTGAGTCATAACCAGCTCACAATGAAAACCATATTTGGACGACCTTCGGTACAGCCTCATCACTTCGCAGGAAGTTCACCATTTCATTGATGTGTGGTTTTCAAGGTAGGGGACAATAGTGCGGTTTCTTTATTTTCGCGATAACTGGTGGAAATTTCCCTCGTCTCGAAACATGGAGCCAGCTCAAGTGATACACATTCTGGGATATACTTCTCTTTGCGAGTTATACTCAATCTGTGAACAATACAGCTTGACCTCGAAACTGAATGTCCATATAGTGAAGTAGAGGTTTAGCGGACCACCATACACAGTACGATAGAACAAGCTCGTACGTATAAAGGACCAATCCTCTCACTCCAAACTACAATTCTTGTAGGGGTTTACCGAAATTCTCAATTGGGCCTTTAAAGGACAAGAACAGTCGACCAAAACCTATTTTGAAGCAAGATTCTCTTCTTATTTCTCTTCACAATTTCTGTAATAAAATTTTAGGACTTCAGTGTTGCATCTTTCAAGGTAACCCAATCAGTGAACTCTCGCTTATTTCACAATTGCGGGCAAATGTGTAGCCTACATATGCATTAAGTCAAATCTTTTCAGTGGTCTCAGTGGCCTCCCTTGGCTACGGACCTGAAATTATCACATAACTCTCAAGGGTAAATCAAACTTTACAGTCTACTTTACCAATTCATTTTTGGGAGACTGCATTTTTCCTTTAAGAGCTTTTCTACTCCGTATATTTTAAGCAACGTCCACAGAATGTAATGTAGGTCTAGGGAGGGGATTTAGGTGACTGACACCCCAAGAAATGTCGATTTCAGACAAAGGGACAATCTATCTGGGCAAAAATCATGTCACGATATTGTGCTAATAGAGACTTTTCATATGGCGTCACAATACTCCCTCGCGACCTTGTTGGAGTACATGTAAATTGTAACTAATGACTGACTGCATGGTAGTCAATTTTGTCAAGTGGTTAGAGTATCCTTGCAGTCGGGCGGTCGGGAGTTCGAGTCCTGGTCGGGTAATACCGAAGACCTTAAAAATGGAACCTATTGCCCATTGTGTTTGGTGCCCAGCATAAGCAATGGAGTGAGTAGGGACAATAAGTCAGCGGGCCACAAATGTAAAAAGGACCATGGCCGGCTTGACTTGAACCAATTGGTTGGAAACAGGGCCGTAAAACTTCATCTTAGTAACTGAGTAGTAGACCACAGTAGACACGTTCAATGAACGTGTACAAACCGTGCACACTAGGATGTGCAGTATATACATTCAGCACAGGACAATGTGTACTTGCCATGATTGGGGGGGAGGGGGGCTTTTCTCCCAGATTCTGTCCTTGCCCGTCCACTTAACCCCCCCCCCCCAATCTGGGTCAATTAGGAGTCAGAAGACTGAAAGTTTTTGTCCAAAGATATGCTGAAGCCTCAGAGCTTTTCTGTGGCTTTGCCCTCTGGACCCGGAAACCCATAAACTTTGGGTTAGGTTTGGCGCTGCGTTCTAAAATTTTTGTCCCCAAACAGTTTCTCTTTGCCAAACTTTGCTCCCAATTGAAACATTATGGCTGTGCCCCTGATTGGAGGAGGGGAGTGAGGGAAGACAGCAGTCACGGCCCACATGTCAGAAGACACAGAGGAAGAGAATAAACACAGAGCTTTTATAGAAGACACAGGGACCCCAGAAGCAGTACACCTATAAGCAACATTAGATTCGTAAAAGTGGAACGTTGGACTGTATAAAAGAGGGATGAAAGTGGCTCAGATTTATCGGAATGGACATACAGCTGCTTCTGCTCACTACTATATGTTTCTTTGGTTAATATCCTCATCTCAGGACTTTCAATAGCTTTGAATTGGTTTGAGGAGAATTAAAGGGCAAGAGCAGTCGTCCCAAACTTGTTTTGCAACAAAAGCTATGTCACGATTTTCTTCTTATTCATCTTTAAAGTGTAAAGCAAGTATTTATTCCTGGTAAATACATTTTAGGAGAAAAATATTGTCACACGACTCTTAAGAGCCAATCCGAAAAAGGACAGTCTTGCTACACTATTGAAGGTAGGGTGAATGCATTCCCCCTTTAAGTAGTGATAAAATATCTTTCAGTAGCATCAGATCTGATACCCGAACCTTATTTATAATTTGATGAATGAGGAGCTTGTGAAATAATTTTTAATTTAGTACTACAATTGATGGTTCATTGACAATGCATTCTAAATGGAGCGAACAACAATAACCTTCAAATCAGACCTTGAAAGTACCGCTGACAGTGACCATGGAATAAAATTATTCCGAGACTAAACACTAGGTTGATGTTTGCTTGTATTTGTAAAATCTAAGGAAGTAAAAGTTTAGGAAATATCTCATCTTGTATAATGTTACAGTTGTCTAATTAAAATTTATTCCAAACAAAATTTTTGATGAGTTTTCTGTGGTGACAATTAATCAACAAAACACAACGGGACAACAACTTGTATTATTCTTAAATCATCCAGTCTCAGAAATAAAGTATGACAACATGAAAGAGCTGTATATATTTCACATACATAACCAATACACGACTTGAAGCCCGCGTTTATAATTCAAAATTTTCCCGCGCTTGAGAACCATAAATGGTCACCTCTTCATAGGCTGCTTTTGCGAACCATTTCATGGACATAGCTCAGAGTTTAATAATGTTTTTTTTCAAGGCTTTATAGAGGCTTTGAAATTACGTCACGGATCCGAAATGCTACAAGACAACCATGCCAAAATGATGCATGTGGCATTGTGCTGAAAGTACCGTGACTGCACAGCGTGCACTGTGGTATGCGCGCTGTGTACATATTTATGGAGCAAGCTCGAAGAGCGCGGTCTACTACGTAGTTACATCAGGGAGTTGCTAGAGACTCCCTGGTTGCTAACAACTCCCTGGTTACATGCACTTCAACATGGACGCCGGTGGGTATTATTACATCATATGAAAAGCATCTGTATCGTAATACTTAAAGGGGAAGTTTAAGCAAAAAATTAATTTTCATACGTGAAAGAGGAACCAAATCTACACAGTGTGGTGAAAATTCCATTGGAATCGGACATATATTTTTCGAGATATCAGTAAATAAAGTCAGTAGATTTGTGTTCAAAAGTGAGTTTGATGGCAGCAGAGCTTATATCACTTCCTCACATTGATAAGGAATGCTTTATTTCCCTTTGTTTTATCAGACTATTGTAGTGACCTTGAAGTTAATAGGAGTATGACCTCCCTGTGAGCAATGCAAAGTTTGTAAAATTCTCATGCCACTTAAGCAATCACATTTTAAAAATATGGGATTGTTGAGGAGAAAATCCAGTCTAAAGTTTAAATAAAAACAAAAGACTGCCCATTAATGTGGGGATGTGATGTCATATGCGCTTGCTTCAAGTTTACTTTTTGTTGAAAATGTGAAAACTTTACGTGCTCATATCTTGAGAACCACACATCGGATTTCAATGCAAATTTCACCAAAATGCTCAGAATAAGTACTCCTCTTACATATTAAATCCTGTTTTGACCTTAAACCCTTCTTTTTAAAAGGCCGGCCTTTAATTCAATTTTCAAGCGATACGAAGCTATTGGAAAATATGTGGTCGACCCTTGCAATACGACTTGAAGCCCCATGTTTCATCATTTTGAAAATATAAAACCTTGTAGTATACAGATAAGGATCAAGCTAATAGCTAGGGGTATTGGGTAGGGAGAAGTCCTTTGAAAAATACTCGCCCCATAAATAGAAAATAACTTCTGTCAGTGTCTTACAGCATTTTAGTACACTTCCCCTTAACCCCCAACCCTCAACCCCCAACCCCGTCCGTTCCGTCTTATCTGGATGAAGTCCTGCTTAAATCGAACATCAGCCTTTAGAGAGTTTCTCTCTGTTGGAACCTTATTAGGTATTCAGTGCACATGTAGGCCTTACGTTTAGTTTTAAATGTGATAAAAAATTTCACAAATAAAAAACTTTCCTTACCGAGATAATAAACAAACTGGTAGATAAAAAACACCATATCAACGCGATGAAAACACACAGATGGCATTTTATGTAGGAAATTCCGCCTAGAGTCATGCGATTTTACTATTTATGAACGTAAAACCGGATACGAATTGTTTTTAATGATGCCAACGGTAATGTTCCAAGAAAATGGAGGAAACTGAAAAACTCTCGCAATATTAATAGATAATTTTGAAAGATTGGAAATATTTGTCACAATCAGTTTCCTTCAAAATAATCTCAATTATTTCGATTGCGTTATTATTAACAAACTGGAACGTTTTGAAATATGATCTTTAACGTACTGAAACGTCCAGAAGCAGGGGCGGCACCAAGGGGGTAGGGGTATGGGGGAAAATGCCCCCCAGTTAGAGTCTTTGCCCCCCAGTTGCCCCCCACTCAGGTCCTGAATTATAGTGTCCTTTCAGGAGTCTTCAAGGCATATAGGAAAATAAGCCTAGCTTGCATTAAAATCATTTGGAATCTTTGCTTTGGATGATGCATTATGGACCAAAATACACCTATCCTGAGACTTAATTTTTTACCAAGAGATTTGCTAAAACCAGAGGGGTTTCGCCCCTTGAACCCCAACCGGGGCTTTGCCCCTGGACCCCACCAGGGCCCTAAGGCGGGCCCCTGGGCCCCACCCGGTACATCTCACGCTTAGCGCTCGATTTCGCGCTGTGCGCGAAAATTTTTTGCCCCCGACATTTTCTTTTGCCCTCCATTTGCCCCCCACTTTTCAAATCCTGGTGCCGCCGCTGCCCAGAAGATAACTCCTGTTTTTTACTTTGTTTCAACGACCTCTTCACCACGACGTTTTACAGTGTCTGAACTTAAGTGAAACTATTCTCAAGTCTAATAGACTACAGTCAAACTGAAAAGACGACCAAAGTGACATCTTATCAAAAGCCTGTCAAAAATGGTGTACCAACGTTTGCAGTCATGTTGGATCATATTTATGGTATTTCAGCAGTCGCTCTCATATCCGGAGAGATTGGAAAACAAACTTATGTCAACAGACTTCTATACATATGGTCTGATGGTCATCCAACGGACTCAAAGGACAATTCCAAAACATCATAACAAAGGTTAAAGCCTTCAATGACAAGGTGATGGTCACAAAGTTTGTTTTTGGTGATGTGCTGCATAAAATACTCATGCACAGTACTTACCTGCCGTAAACGTGCCATCTGGCAGGTTTATAACGGGATTCAATGACAATGCGTAGGTAAAAGGTTTATTAATGTCCTTTCAATCACCTTCGTGCGGAAGTAATTGAAGGAACTATTGTTTTTTACAATTAAATTGCCTTCTTATTATCAAAATACCGAGACACTTGTGCACTAGAATGATGTTGCAAAAAAAAATGACGTCAATATGACGCAGAATGTCAAAACATCTTTCAAGGTGTCACGTTTGTTTATTTAGTGGTTTCTGTGTTTGTCAAACGACATAAAGAAGTAGTTTCACGTTATAAATAAGAAGTCTGTGCTCCTCTCAAAGTTCCGTAATATTACGTGCGGTTGGAATTTACCGGTGTTGTAAACCATTGCTTACAAAACTTAAGCTAAACAAGGAGTGTATACACAGGAAGATGTTCGAGTCAACTCTGACCTGAGAGTAGGGAAAACAAGCCAGTCAGCCGCAACTGGTAAAAGGCCGTGGATTTTTTCCAGTGTTGTTCCAGTGCTGTTGATCTGCGTTCCCATTAGAGTTTGATCTACCACGGTGGATCACGGGGATGACAGAGTGGGTACCCCTTCCTCGTCCTCCCCTAGTTCGGGGCACCCTACACCAAAATAGCAGGTTCATTATTACCACAAGTTTGTCTTTTCTCAGGTACTTCATATCCCTCTCAATGCTTCCCGCAGGGTATATCCTCTCCCACATTCAGCCCATCAACCATAAACAATCGTACGCCCTATGAATTCTATGTGGAGTTGGCTCAGTGGGAACGAAGAATTTGTAAAGTTTATCGATTCATTCATAGCGAAAGATGCAAAAACCTGCAGTAATCAGTATTCCCAAACTCGGGACCATTCATGGCCCCAGAACGCAGTGAGACATTTTGGGTTCAGAGAGCCAACCTCTTATCGCTACTTGCATATATACAATATTGTCAATTACTTAACTGAGTTGAGGCACCATAGGTGTCAATGAGGTAACTTCGAGAGGCCACAACCCCCCAAAATTTGAGAACCGCTGAGTTAAATGGATCCTTTCATAATGACGTCATTTAAAAATGGTGTAGTACAACCCTCACCGAACCAGGATTTCTCTATTTACCGGATTGTATGCGACAATGTGCTCCTCATTAGTAGCATCTGGCTGTACCAGTGAGGATCAGCTCCAAATTTTTCAGACTGAAAAAGAGAATCAGGACGGTATATAGTCAGAAAAGTATACACGGAAGGGGTGAGATGGTTTGGGCGTTTTTGAAAGCCTGAACCAAATGTGTATAATGTATATTAACTCATTGACAAAGGGAAATAGAGGGCTGAAAATCTCCACCGTTTCCTCATTTGTCTCCCTTCACTACTTGCCGGCAGTTAATAAGGATTGGGTTTGACGGAATATTTCATTGAAATTATCCAACTTGTCCGTTTATGCGCGAGGGAAGAAGCAGCGCTAACAGCTGTACAGTGACACTAAGCAGGGTCGTAGATAGACATTTTTTCCGGGGGGGGGGGGGGGGAGCATTCAAATTTTTAGATATTTTTGCTCTCTCTAAACAAATATTTGAAAACAAGCTTATATTGCAGAAAAATTTGGATTCTGGTTTCCTGTTACGAAATTTGAAAATTTAAGGGGTTTATGAAGAATCTGCATTTCCTATTCGCTTATCTGAGAGTACACGGAGATCAAAGATTGTTGATACTACATAGTGTTATCTGAAGCCTACAAATAGAGGCTCTCCTACAGAGTCAAGAACTTGAAAATATATCGGAAGAAATTTGGAATTTTATCAAAGAAAATTTAAGAAAGAAAGAAAATTTATGAAATATTTATATAGCACTGTAGTTTTCGGTGTCACTTGATGATCTGATATCACAAATGGCAAATATCCGACTTTGTCATTTCCATAGCTCAGAAAAGTTTACCAAATCGATTTTTTGAGCTAGCTCACTGCATCGGGGATTTCAATTTGTGGCAGCGCGCTGAAAATTTTGCTATTCTGAAACAAATCATTACAAATATGGAGCTTTTATTGGAGACAATTCGGAGTTTTGGGAAACCACAGTGAGTTAACTCATGACACAAGTGGCAAGTTTCCGAATTTTTCATTTTTCAGAGCCGAGGGTGGGGGAAGTCCCCCTTAAGCTACGCCACTGACACTAAGCCAGGCCAGTGGATGACCCTCTTGTTCCGATTGCAGCACTTTAGATACAGCCGCAGATCTCAAGGATAAAACGTCTTTACGTTGTCATGCGGAGCTCGAAACTGCGAGTTAGCTAACTGAAAATCAAAACTCTGGAGAAAGGTCATTGACCTCTGACACGCGGTCAAGAGTCTACGGATGTCTTATTCTGCTTCTTGAAATGGAGCTTTGGATGTCACGACGCGGACCTCATTTACATCGAAATGAAGTCATTTGTGTCTATGCCGTTTCGAGCAAACGTGAAATAATGACGCTGCTCAAAGTGGTGAAATGACAGGGGCTACGTAGAAAGTGACGTCATTCCGTTGCAGCTGACGTCCACGTCCTGAAATTTAAAGTTCACTAATTGCCTTTGTTCCGCCCGTCCTCGAAATGCATAAAATTCCACAAAAAAAAGAGAGTGGGCACAACAGTAGTTAAAGGGTTTACAGGTGTCAGAGTTTGTTATTTTCCCGTTTGATAAGTATTTTAAAGGAGGAGGGCAGGCAGTGGCGGATTAAGGGGGTGACTAGGGTGGCTAGCCACCCCCCTTTTTTGACCAAAATAACAAAAAGTAGGCATTGTTTTCACATGCTATCGTCTTCCTATTATTATTTCCTATGGAACGCGAACAACAATTTTAGAAGAACATGTTTAAAAGTGGATTAATTAAAATGTTAAATGCAGCAACACCAAAGACTAGTTTAATTTTGACAGTCTGGTACGAACATAGAATAGAGCTTGAAGGTGCAACCGTATTACTTCAGTGCTTCCCAAAAGTTTAGACAAATTGCAATGATCACACACACCCGAGTCATTATTACGCCTAACGTTAGGTCGTAGATGTTTACCGCATACTTCATTGCCAGCATATATATGATACAGAAATACCAGACTTAATTGGATTATACATGAAACAATGGAAAATCCCCCGAAGAAAAAGAGGTGTTGCAAGCAACAGGCTTTGGATAGTTTTGTAGTTAACAAGGATGTACGGCAGAATGAAGAAGACCCTCTCAAAAGTGAAAGGCTAAACCAAGGGTGCGCTGGGTCTATGATCGTAGAGAACATTTATGAGGAAGTGTGTACGTCGCTTCAACCTCCAGAAACGCATAATGCACCGCAACTGGCAGCATCTGGTAATGCAACTGTAGCTCAATATGAGAGCCCCGTGCAAACGGCTGTATCTCCAAATGATATTTCCCAAGTCATTCACACATCTGGGGCCCGTTCCACAAAGAGTTACGCACAATCTTAAGTTTGATTCACCGTACTTAAGCCAATAGTAAATCAAACTTAAGATCGTGCGTAACTCTTTGTGGAACAGGCCCCTGAACTGCTAAAAGATGCAAGAAAAGTGGAAATCATGAATAATTGCTGGAAACCCGACTCCTTACACACACTTCACAGTCGACAGTTTAAGGGAGGCAAACGTGTAACATTCCAGCGGAGATGGATTGAGCAGAGTAGATGGCTTGCCGAACAGCAGTCGTCCCGATTTCATAGGGGGTGGGGATGGTGTCTACCATGTGTTTTGTTTCTAAGTTTTAAGCATGTTTTAAAATATTAAATTTTTAAAGCTTCAGTAAGTATTTTTATGGATTTCTGGCTTAGTGAAGAATTACAAACCTATCGCACTTGATATCTCCCTCACTTAACAGGGCCAAATATGAAGGGCCAATAATCCTCCATAATGTGTGTCAAATACTTGACTTGAACTTAAAAAAACATTGCTTTCGCCTTAACTTTGGAGGGTCATTTTTTTTTTTTGGGGGGGGGGGGGGTGGGGGCTCCATACCATTCATTTCGTTTGCCCTATCCCCCTTTCGGTGGAACTAGTCCTTCCCATCACACACCTCACATGGTTTTCAAAAAATGGCGAAATTCATATTTTTCTGAAATATTCAAAACCCAAACCCTAGCCACTCCCTTTTTAAAACCCTAGATCCGCCACTGGGCAGGGTTTGACCTTACGACCCTTCCGTTTCAAATCCCGTGATTAACCATATTTACAAAGACAAAGAACAAAAACAACAACAAAAAAAAACAAAAAAATAAAAAACAAAAGCAGATAATGAAATAGATGTTTGTGACCAACATCATCGTTTACTGCTAAGCAGAATTTTCTCGCTATACCAAACAGGAAAACACTAAATAATGCACTAAAACGAAAAGCATTAACGTCTTGAATATTATTAATAAAATTAGGGTTGTATCTGAGTACAGCTAACCGAATAAATATTCAATTGTGATTCCAGTGTGACATGCTCCGCACCAATTTCATGTCCGGCCACGTTGGCAATACGACACATCATACCGATTGTTTCTCTGAAATACATTTAACTGAAAATCCCGAAGCATTTCCCACTCTGTTTTCAAGAATACAAATCAATGACATCGTAAATGCATACACATGATTAACATACATATGTCACATACATATTATTAACAATGTAGGCCTATCTTTAAAGAAAATGGGAGTAATCCGAACTTGAATTAATACTGAAGTCTACCCTACTTCATGAATGACTGTTGAGAACCATGTCAAAATATTTTAATCACTCAGTTGGGAAATTTATGAGGAAACTTTAAATGCTTTGCAATGGATATGCATATTCAAGTGGTTATTAGAGCATCTTATTTGCAGTCGGGTGCTCGGGAGTTCCGGTCCTGGCCGGGTCATACCGAAGACTTTAAAAGAGGAACATACTGCCATTGTGCTTGGTGCTTAGCATAAGCAATGGAGTAGGGAAAACAAGCCAAGGAGTCACAACTGGAAAAAAGACCGTGGTCCGCTCGACTTAAACCAATTGGTTAGAAACGGGGCCGCACAAAACTCCATCTAACCTAAACTAGCAATTTATTGAAATCCTGTATTTAAGTTCTATAATATAATGAAATGTAATTGAAAGAGTATAAAAATAAATCAGTGACACATTACTGTTGTTTCAAAATAAGTTCGAAACGACTTCTTTTATATTTTAAACAACACAAACTTTAACTTATATTGTGGACTCGATTAAATCGACTCCAAGTCTGAGTCCAGTTGCAGCATACTCGGAATCTCAAAGACCTACTCGAGCCAAGAGCGAGTTCGAGGTCGACTCGAAAACAAGCGTCATAAGATCTGAAATTGAATATTCCATCTATCTTCTCTACATATGAAAGAAACTTCGCAATTCCCGTTGTAAGATCAAAGATATACAGTAAAATGTCCCATATAATTTGTTTAAATATTGCATCAAAATGATCAAATATCCCTCTCAAATATTCAAAACACCCCTTTCCTCAGACCTTCTTCAGGACGGACGTCCGAAACAACGTTCAGTCGTTCAGCCTCCCGGTAGAGAATCACTTCCAATTGCATGTGGGACAGGGACTCGAATCAATCACTGACTCTCTCACTCCTATTGACGAACCACCTCCTGTTATAGGGTGGGAGTTGCGAGTATGTTTTCAGTGCACGGTGTTCCTCACCTGTCTCAAAAGGCGATAATAAAGGGGAGGGGCATGGAGCGTATTTGGAATTTTCCTAATATATCCTAAATGACATTTTTTGGAAATTTTCCCTCTGTCTAGACGTTAAGTAGAATTTAACCCCATCTTTGCTTTTACTGCGCACTCTGTCACTAGTCAACAGGATAGCACAATGGGTAATTGACCCTATTGCAGGTGAATGACATTTTCTTTGCTCTCTGCTTTGGTCTATGAGTTACATAGTTTTATTTCATTATTGTTACGCATTATTTCCTTACTTGCATGTAGGTGGTAAACCCCAATTGAATAATTTTGTATCCTGCCACGCTTGTCGGTAGACCGTAGACTCTCTCTTCGTCAAGTACCGTAGTGTTTCTCCGGAAACACCTCGTGTAAGTTTCAAACTACTTGCACTACACAGTTGTTATAGAAACGGAACACACAAAATCAGCGTACCTTGTAGCTACAAGTTACTTTGCAGACTGAGAAGAAGAGCAGAGTAAGCAAAGGAAACAGTATTTAAAACCTTGATACCTAACCTGGGGAATTATCACCCCAAGGAGAACCAATGGGGGATTCTTTTTCTTTTTTCGATTTCCCCGCACCAGGAAATTGGCTTTTCCACTGGGAATTATTTTGTCTCCTTCTGTGCCTTGTTTGGCTGTGAGCCTGTTTGCACCCAATTCTTCACCTTGTGTGGCTATGGGTCTGGACGAGCACCCTTCTTAAACTGGTGTGGCTATGGATCTGGGCATGGCGTCCTATGGGAAACGATTTTTTGTGGAAGGGAAATGGTACTTGTTTTTAAGAAAGGTGACAAACCGCTTGGTCTCGTGGTTAAAGCGCCCGACTTGCAGTCGGGAGGTCTGGGGTTTGGCTCCTGACCTGGTCATTCCCAAAACTTTAAAAATAGAACCTTCTGTCATTGTGCTTGGTGTTCAACATTAACAGTTGAGTAGGGAAAACAAGCCAGTCAGCCAGGACTGGAAAGCGGCCGTTGGAAACTTTGCCGTAAAACCCCATCTAACTTTTAGGAAGGGTGATGATAACAGGACAAGTGTAATAGATTGAAGATTTGATGTACTTGATAGTATTAGGTCTTTTTGAAGTTAGAATTCTTTCAAAGTGAGATTTATATCTTTTCCTAAATTGTAGGTTTGAAAGATATCCCCGGCCCGTATGAAGCCTTACGTGCTCAAAACGGGGATATTGTGCGTTATGCCCAAGTGCAAAGGAAATATATGAAATGAGAATAGCGCCCTCACCTTCATGTTATATGTTTCAGTTTCAATGCGCTGATATAAGGGAAGGGTATAAATGGATCGACCAATCCCTTTAGATCATTTTGTAGGGTAATAATCGTTATATTGACATACTATATACTTCATTTTGTGTACCGGAAATCAATTCAAACATGAATAAGCTCGTCACAGGTCTCAGAGTAACTGCAGTCTAGAACGTGGGCAAAAGGATATGACATTTTACACGAGATGTCTGTCTGTATCTCTAACCTTGGGACAATTTCGTTTATTGAGTAAAACATGTATTTTCCATTGATTATTTAACATAAAGCAATGAACATTTACGGACAGGTCACGTATTTCTATATGGTTCCAGCATGTCTTTATGCATGCCACTCGATGAAAACAGTGGCGGTTGAGGTCCCGTAAAAACGTCTTGTCGTGCACCGTATAGCACACAGCATATTGGTTGTGCATTACAGTCTGACAGTTATACAAACGAGCTTATGAGAACCACATATTTCAAATCCATAATTTTCCATGGTCAAATTTGGACGGAAAGCCTATACATACTTCAATGATGCAGTTGACATTATCAACCGAATATTACGGGACGATTCCAGTGAATCTTCAAAATTTTAACCCTTTTAACCTTTGAATCTCTACGGAGAGTTGACAGTATGATACACTTTTACTCTGATAACTTAGTTGGTTTTCAACGTCTTTTTTGCGTCGCTCATTTGGGGAAAGACTTACGACCGGTTGCGCAGGCTGACAAAAGCAGAAAGCACGCAAACTGAAGAATAAGACAATTTATAGGCTCGAGTTCCCTGGCAATAAATCCACTAGTATTTGTTTGTCTGTAAATGCTTCTAGAGGTATGGAAATAACTCTTGTGAAGAGTTGACTTCCAAGTAAATTTGATGGATATAAATTGAAGAGATAGCTTCAAATTAAACCATACAAACTGCTGAACACTTGTGCGGTCTATTAGGTCTATCCATTAAATTATTCTTAAGTATACTGAGGCCTTCTGCTCATCATTATCAGTCAGTCATCCTCGATATTCAGGGCTGGGAATGAAGAGGGTGGCTAGGACTTGAGAGAAGTGACTATTATCGATCAAATTTTTAAGTTGCGCCACACCTTTAACCTACAGAGGCTTTCATAGAAATCCTAAGCTTAGGGGGCTTTTTACATGACGTCATAATATTACTCAGCGGCCATGTTGGAGCTCATGTTACCACATGGTATACCACACTCGAAACGTTTGCGCGTTAAATGTGAGCCGCGTATATCACAGTGCAAAATGTGCACTGGGTTTAGCACAAAGTCGTGTGAATTTAGCAAGATTGCCTCCAGCATGGCCGATCTGTGGCGTAATTCGCGAAGCCTCTATGAAGGAGGACGGAAAAAACAAGAAATATGATAGAAATCCTGTTACACTTTCTTATAGCGTAAGAGCAACGCGGACGTTCCTGGGTTGGGTATCTGTCCTCTTCAAACCGACTCCGTGCCCTCTCGATAGTCAGATTGTCGCTAATTTGCGCCATATTGTTCATAAATCGGTCTATGGTAGCGATGATTAACTTTGTGTGGATCCCATTCAAATGCGACACTTTTTTCTGGGGAGGGGGCGTTGGAGGACTCAATACCCCGGCAATTAGGCCTGTCAGTTTTTAACCGGACCTTGACTCTTTGGCCTGCTGGTTGGAAGGTATCAAAACGGTTCCCGTAGGCAGAGACTGGAAGTCTCTGGACCTATTTTGCCAATGTGTGACCCCCAACCCTCCTTTAAGCCTATATGCCCTGTAGACAGCTGTCTTCTAGAGACACAGCTTAAGGTCAGTAGCTTTAATAGCCTGTCAATATTTTCTAGGGGAATGGATAATTTTGGCCTGAATTTAGAATTCTGGACCACGTTGCCCGAATTTCGATACCGTTGTGTCGAAAAAGGAAAAACGTTTTTATTTTTATTTTTGTTTCATTTTTTTGGGGTGCCGCATTTCTCCGAATGGATCCACCGTACTTTTGTCAGAATGGGGGGGGGGGGGACATATCTCCCCCACCCTCTTACGTTTATGACTGAGCAGCAGTTCTTCACGACAATGTCATAGGCATTGAGTTTATCGGGCTTTCGGAATTTAGCCAGTCAATGTAACCAAAACTACCGGTTGCCATAACTTAAAGGCCCAGATTCGTCTCACCCCAGGCAATTCCAGTTATGGGTTCACTTAAGCCCCACCCAAAACTGTCTCAAACTCATCCAGACACAATCAGTATATAATTGTTTTAGGGTGAGTATTCAAGACCCAGTGCGTAATCAAAACACCCTAATTAACCACATGCTGTGCAATATGAGCTACAGTTACCCTGCGTTTTTGAACTTGCTGTCAATCAGAGAGTTGCGCCAATTGAGAATTCCGTGAACTTCTGCAAAACTTGCAGTTCGGGGTTAGAGTTAACTGCCTTACTGATGTATTCTGCTTTTTTAACCGCCCTTACGAAAAACAATTAGTAAAACTACTTTCTTAACATTTGATGTACCTATAGTTTGGTCTTTTAACTCGTCAATACTTAACATTCATAAAATAAATTATTTGCCAGCACGAGGTGTACACGGAGTATTTAGGGAAAAACATTCGCAAAGGTCATATAACGCTATGGTACCAAAGATTATACCACTGACATTGACAAATACGTGATGTAGAACGGATAAAGATCACCGAAGATTATACTAAGACTAAGAGGACTTCTTTGACGAAGGACAGAAGGTGAAATATCGTTCTCTCCTACTCAGACTGTCTCAGTTGGCGATCCACGATTTACTATCGCAACGGCTGGTGTGAGTTATTGTCTGTCGCCACTCCCCCGCCATTCTACTGGTCCATCGCCTATTACGTGATACCCCTGCATTGATTGAGTCAATACAAGGGAACACATGCGTATGATTCGAGGAAAGTTTCTGTGTTGTTCACACTATAGCTGGCCGAACTCAATTGTAGGCCTTAGTCAAGTCTCCACACACACAGTAGCCTGCCAACGCTGCCGGAAGAGAATGGGAACTATATAGGAATAACACTCACCAGCGGCTTTTTTTCTAAATAAAATCCACACATCGTCGAGGAAGTTACTAGTTTGTTACTAGATAGTGAGAAGGGGAGTTAACGCTTTGCATTCCATCGCCATTTACAGGTATCATTGATTATTGCTCCATCGCATGTTAATTTTACGTTCATCCCTTGTGTTTCTGCAATCTTTAGATAAAATCACTGTTCGTGTACCGGATCTCTTCACACTATCTTTGCTTTTACTGATGCTGTTTACGCTTCTTAGGAAACTGGTGTGCACGTTGTGATATTCGTGACAGTAATGTGTGAACTCTTACTTTGGAAGCCAATTTTTTGTTGGATCTGAAGCTGTCAGAAGCATGTAGCTCGTGCTGAATAGTAGCATATCGTGCCGGTCGCGTGTGTTTTGGCAAGCCATCAAGACTGGTTCAATTCAGCAGCAAAATTTAAAGCGAAGACCTACAGTTCAATCTGGTGTCGTCAGTACGGCACACAAGCCTCATTTTGTACACAAAACAACCGAGAATTTTGTAGTAAACAAACTAAGGATGATAGGGAATACAACTGTTACCATGTGTACGACTCAAAGAGTTCGGAATCTTATTCAGTCCAAATCGAATTTGTTTCGTCGAATTGTTGTCAACAGGACATGTTTAGCCTCGTTTTTAATTTTAGTTTTCTTAGTACGGCACGCTAGCCCAGACTGTTCGCTTAATTTCGAGCAATACAAACTACGAAGAATTACAGCGTTACGTTTTCAAATTTTGACGAAACTAGGTTTTTCAACTCCACCAGAAGATTACGGTCCAGACGAAGTTCCCGAGCATTTAATAAGTTTATACCAAGAAACAGCTGATTTAATTGAAGAAAAATATTGTAAAAACCATAAACCCTGCAACTCCTCTTCTTCGGAAGTAGAGGACGAAGAAGATAAATATTTTGCTCAAGTGCCTATGATATTTACAGCTGCCGAAAGCTGGCCCGACTCGAGTAACCGTAAGTAATGGGCTAAGCCTTCATTATTTTTCTTAATGCTTGTAGATTTGATAGGATGTTCATATGAATTATGAATCTGATGAACTACTAAGTGAATACCAATAGCAAGGGGGTGATATGGAGATGGTGCCTCAAAGAAAAGTTGTCGGGTTAGACGAAACCCTGAAAACAGCCTATACTGCGGCCACATGCCCTACAAAAATGTGTTACTGAGAACTGTGTAATTCGTTCGTGGTACTGGTAGTCAAAATCGACTGTGCCCAGTGTACTAACTACGAGTATGGCTGTGTAGGCATATAACTTTAAGTCGAGAAATAATCTTTGGGTATATATTCACCATCAGGTGTACGACTAACAGTCTGTAGAGTGTATGATTGGGTCTTAAACATTTCATGGGTTCTTTCGAAACGGCCCACGTACAAGAAACACTTCTGTCAAAACGAGCGTCCTGTCAACAAGTTGAAAAGAGTAATGTTCTTTTACTGCGTACGAAAAGAAACGTAAAAGTGACGTAACCGAGGGCGCACCATGCTAACAAAAAAGTTTCATGGACTGAACAAGGCTGATTCGTATGAAACTCCTGTACCGTATGGTCACATAAAATCTACCTGGGTAATCGTAAGGCACCTTGAAATTTTAAATTTGGGAAAATTACGTTATTAATATTATTTACAGATGATATCGGACTCTTATTGTACATTTTAGCCGACATATTGTAGGCCATAACCCCATGCCGAAATATTTTCTGAAAATGCCTAGACCTAAATGACTAATGATATCTACATAAATGCCCATTGTTATGTATCCGTGTCACAAACAGACGTTCTGAATCCCTGTTACAAACTCCTGGTCTATTACTTTAGCCAACTGCGTGTGTTAACAACTGACATCTACAATGTTGTAATGCATGTGTACCTAATCCACGATATGATCTATGACATACATTGCAACGCTTCACTGAGCCTAACACTCAAACACCGACGTGTTAATCCTTCACGCCAACACGAAGTCAAGACAGGTCATTCATGCATGCAGTTGTAAAATATTATTATCTCAAGTTCGCAATCAACACATCGCTGGATATTCTCTGGCAAACTGGGGAATCAAACGCAACTCGTAGTCTCGTATGCCACTCTGGAGGTATAAATATTTGACCTGTAGTAACGTAACTTTGTGAAAATAGTGTGTTCAGAGAAAAAGATAACAAGCGAAAAGCGTTTAGGGAATACTAACTCAGCCCCAACAAAGCAATAAAATCCAGGGTAGTTAAACCACATTGTCTATATATTTCTTTTATAGACTTTTTTTTTTCTTTAAATTTTTTGTGAAAGAAAAAGAGAGAGGTTGCCTAGTAGTAAACTATAGATCTCTATTATAAAATACATACAGTCAGATCCAAATTCATGTGCTCTACTGAAATGAACGATAATGCTACTGTAAGGTCGTAGTTATCAACAGTTTCATAAGTGTGATGGGTGGGGGAGGTGGAGAGTGCCTGTAATTATCATAAAAATTTAATTCTTACATCAAATAGTTAAAGTTTAAAGTTAAAATTTTAAAATTTTCCTTCCCCAACTTGTAAAAATTGTGTGTACAATTTGAAAAAGTGTGTGCGGTCAATTTTTTGAAAACATATTGGAATCGATGGAGGCCTAATCCTCTCACCTCAGACGGTTATAATTCTCCTTACCCACTCTCTTAAGCCACTCTTACAACTGTCTAAAATCAGGGAGCTGTACAACTCCGTGTTACAACTCATCATCATCCAGGCACAATCGCAGTTTACAACAGTCGCTCCAACTCGAAGTAGTGTAGTAGATCATGCTGTTTCATAATTGGCTGTTGAGAGTCATATGACGACAATTTTTCTCTTGAAATGTGAAATTTACTACAAATAACTGCTTTGTTAACCTTAAATATGCAATATTGAAGTTATGAAATATGATGAAAGATACTTTGAAGAGAAATAAGAAGAAAATTGTGATATTTAGCTATTGCTTGAAAATAAGTTTGGGGACTGCTCTTGACCTTTAGAGTGCGTATACAAGACCCCAGTGGGTATTCAAAACACGTTCAGTACAGTGCATGCTGTATAATATCAGCTCTGCATTTTTTTAGCTTGTTGTAAATCAAAGAGCTTTAGCAATTGAGAATTTCTGTGGACTCCTACAAAATTGTAACTTGGGGTGACAGTTAACTGCCCATAATGTCTCACTCATGAAACATTTGAACTTAGTTCAAGCGTTGCAGTTGCAGTTGTACTCCATGACTCCAACGAATACCACTACTTGGGGCTCGAATTCCTGTTTCAGGGAATTGTAAAAGAAAAAAAATCAGTAGATCGGAGGATAAAAACGCCAAACATCCTAAAGTTTTGCTTTCGTTGGCCTATCGACTAACGTGTTTTTGTGGTTTCTACATCATGGAAGAAAGGTCAGTGCTAGCAAAGGGGAGGAAATCAAGTTAAATGCAATTAAAACAAACTTAAGGAGAAAATGGTATATAGGATATAAAGAGAGATCTAAGGTGTGATAAATCGTCATCATAACGGCATTGGATGGGCTGGTATTCGGGATGGTTTACGGGTACAAGGAGATTTATAAATATTTTACCTTCCCATACAACTCTTTGGTGCCAATGTACCGACAAATTTAGAAACAACTGATAAAACTGATTGGTCGCTAATTTGAAAAACTTAATATCCTACGTGGATATATGAACGGGCGGGAGGGGGTAGGGGGGAGACAACTAAATAGTTTTCCATCCCGGGCGACCATACACCAATTATATCATAAACCTACCTACATTAGAATCTGTGCAGATCCCCACCCCACCCCACCCAACCCTTGGAAGTAATGCATCAGAGTTTAATCTATTTTTGTGTTGTTATTTTAGGCAAAATCCAGGTATCGTTTCTGCAATTTCAGCCATCCCCACTGGATGACTCACATTTCGATAACTGAACTTTTTCAATTTTGCAGTAATTTGTCCTCCCTCTTCATCCTAATTTATTGGGGAGCCAGAATGTCAAAATGGATGGGAGAAACTAAGGGCAAAGCGTGTAACGTTGGAAGGACAAAATTTTCGGGTGCGGAGCGAAACTGAGCCCCAGCGTTCGTTGGGGTGGGGGGGGGGCTGGGTCGAGGGGTAAGCCCTCGGAGCTCTGAGGTGTTAGCATATCTCTGGATGACATTAAGTCTCATGAGAGGTATATTTTTATTTTTATGTTAACCAAACGCCTAACTGACCTAACTTGGGGGCAGGTAGTGCATGGGAGGTCAAGGACAAAATCGGAGGATGCCCCTCCCCCCCCTCCCCCCCCCCTCGCCACTGCCTACAATATTCTTGTATCCTAATAATGATGGCTACGGGTTTTGGATAGGTTGAAATTGCATAAGTGAGCTCATCGTCAAATATTACGAAACTGAAAAACTGAACTGCAGCAAAGATGTCCTGAAATAGCTTCGCACGATCCGAAGTCACGCGAATAACGGAGGGCTTCCTATGACATCCAAATTGTTACTTAGTGGAAGAAGACATACCGCAGCTAACCTTGTTTGAACATCAAACGATTTTCAAACGTTTTTAAGTGCTTTCCTGTGGAGTACAGCTATGGTACACCCACACTCTCGCGTGAGTCTGAGAGAGACAAAAGGAAATTGCAATCTCTTTGTGATCATGTTATCAGAAATTGTTACTAAATTTGACGAATCATATTTAACAGTTTAGAAATTAGAGGTGGCCATGTCTTTTCAAAGTATTTATTTTGCGTGTTTGTTCAGTCTTGAAATGCTCTGGTGCAGTTAACTTACGTGAGTCCAGATACGAGTGCAGTAGCCAAACTGAACTGGACAAGTTTAGTGTTTTCTGTTGTAGGCTATTAATTAAACATATGTTACCGGTTACCTTGCCCTCAAAAGAACCCCAGCAACTGCACTGTAAAGGGCGCTGTTCTAGAATATTTTTCGTGTATTTTGTGTGAGCTGTATGTACCGGCTTGTTTTAGTCTTAATGGTAACCAGAGTTTGCTACCAAGAACGTCATACTGAACGGGATGGGGTGGTTGGGTGTAACGGTGAGGGGGGGGGGGATTCGTCCTTAAAAGGATAACGAATATTTTAGATCCCAACCAATTATCTTTCAGTTATGTAATCCCACAGACAGAAAGGAGGGCGGGGGGAGGAGATGGAGTACAAATTCTCCTGTAGAAGATCAAAATTTACCATTGCCTCAATGTATGTCAGTTTACCCCCCCCCCCCCCGAAAAATAGTTCGCCCGTTCATGATCTCTTCTGGCTACAGACCGCAGCTAATTTCTACATAGGAAAACAAAGCCAGGGTCCAGGATGCCTGAAGCAACAATAGGTATGGGGTTTATTCCTTTCATCACCCTGTGGCACTTCCATCTGAAGGGGAAGGGGTTTGCAGGTTTAGTTTTAACAAACTACTGTGGGGGTGGGGGGGGGGACCAAAACATCATAAAGAGTAAGTTCTTTATATGTATGTATCTTCACTACTTCTAACCTATGCGAAATTTCGCGTTATCTGATTTTGTTTTGGTTGGGGGGAGGGGAATGTAGGTGGGTGTACTTTTGTCCTACTCATCTCCAAATATTCGAAGGAATTTTGGAACATGTTATGCGGCAACTTTAATTTTCAAAGGGAAAGTCTTTCATTCCACAGTTGTAGTCCACGCAAATTGTTTAACTTCAATCGAAAGATTAACATGCATTGTAGAAGACGCGATGGCTCTTAAGCCCTGCCCACACTTTGCGACTCGATGCGACGCAACGTTTCGCAACGAGATAGTTCAGACGCGTTGCAAAGTGTGGAATGCTTTGCAACTAGTTGCAAGCAGACACGCAACCCATTTTCATGCGACCGAACATATTCGGCATCATGAAACTTGCAATTCGCTATACAATGACGGACTTCTGGAATGAAGCCCGCGAAGTTTAGTTAATCTAATGGGAATGGACAGAAAACATTCATGTCTCTTCAACGTAATAAATAAAGAGTATGTTAAAAATTAGAATTTTGTGTTTATCGCTTCATGGACCTGCGACTCGTTGAATAATGTGGACACTCTGTTAGTCGTCAGTCGCTCACCACGACAAGACAGTTTTGTTGCAATAAGTTGCGTCGCATAGTGTGGACGGGGCTTACATTCAAGCGTTACGGAGAAATCGTCCAAACAAGTAAACACGGATGTGCGTAACCTTTAGAATCCGTAAGATGAAGTCGCCATTCGTTCTTTGTGGTTGTTTGACTGTTAGCTATCTTGTATGATTGGAATGCTGCTTTCATGGGCGAGGCTAATACGTGAAATACATGCAAGCGCATCAATTTTTAGAAAAAGAATGAGGTCAATGACTACACACTGTCAATATGAGTAAATCAAAAGACATAGCGATCAAGTTAAAAGGCACCGCCTTTAACATTCTGCGGAGGAATGGGACACGTCTCCGCCCGAACGCAACGGTTGAACTAGCTTCTCATAGCCCCTTGGAGGATAAAATTTGGGTCATAGGCAGTGTGAAATCTCTCAGAAGTAATCTTCGGCTTTTTAAATTTACGTGATGAGAATCTAGGTCGTGCATAATCTCGTTATACATATAATTATGGCTGTCAAATCCATTTGCTATAAATTAAGTTGCCGTGGCGATAGTTTAGTTAGCATGCGCACTTCGTTAGGATGCAAGGTTAAGACGGTTCCTTACTCCTTACAATGAAGAATACAAGTTCGTCCCCAGGGAAAATTTTCTTATCAGTTTCAAATAGGCCGAGATTCTGAAATTAGAAAATTATTAAAAAGGTAAAAATGTCCCAGGTTTGATTCTCTAGAGGAGAAGCGATATTATCTTAGTCCTGGTATTGTTAGTCGATTAAAGAGGCTCATAGACAATCCCCATACCCTACACTCTAAAAACATACTGGTTAAATCCTGGTTAATTTAACCAGGATGGGGTCAATAATTAACCATACATTTCTTGGTTAAAAAGGAAAAAAGATATTTAACCAGGAAAATGTTAAATTCTTATCAGGATTTCTAAACAGTCTTTAATTTAACAAGGGAAAGGTCAATTTTGATCAGGATTTCCGCGTTATTTTAACCAGGACATGTATGGAAAATTAATGACCCCGATCCTGGTTAAATTTAACCAGGATGTTTTTAGAGTGTACATACAAATAAGTGTTTCATCAGTGAGTACTTAAGGGTTCAACGAAGCTTTCAAAAATTCGTGACCAGCCACTTTCTCAAATTATGCACAAAACCGTTACAAGTCAGGACACAACCAAATTCAAACTTATAACCCTAACTAATGGATATGAAACTTCGCTCGATATGCTAACTATAAGCATTGTCGTGTGATAGTGACTATTTTAACACTCTCGTTAAATTATCAATATCAACTCAATGAGCCCCTTTAAGATGGTGTTCTTTCGTTCCCAAGATCGAAAGCGAATATTCCTAGCTCGGGGAAGCATATTAACTGAACGAAAGTCATCGAGATTTGACGTTAAATTCCAAAGAGATCGTAAATCATTTTAAATCTTCCCGCCCCCCACATTAAATACACTCCATAAAAACGAAGAAGTGAACTAAGTCACTCTCTGATAGGGTGTAAAGTGTGAGTTCACTTCCCTTGAGTGGCAATTCATTCCAAGAATAGTGAAAACTGACTATTCAACTAGTGCCTGCAGGGATCACTCTTTTTAAAGAATTGCCCCCTGTAGCCACTCTATAAGGGTCAAACGCCGCTCTTTTGGATTGAATTTCACTCTTCTTGGAGTGAATTTCCGCTCTTTTGGAGTGAACTCGATAACTGTCACTCTTCTAAGGAGTGAAATTTCACATTTGTTATGGTTAAAGAGTGTAGTGTCTTATTTCTTTTGTAAACAATATGTTTTGTCAATCTCAGTCAATGTCCTCCGTGTTTCTCATTTGTCTTATCCTCTTCCATTATAGTCCCATCAGTAACGTAGGGAAGAGAAGGAGTCTTTACACCGTCAAGACTCATTTAAAGGTAAAGAACAGTCCCCCAAACTTATTTTGAAGAAAAAGCTAAATAGCACAATTTTGGTCTTATTTCTCTTCAAAGTATCTTCCATTACATTTTGTGATTTAGCGAACTATTGCACATTCAAGGTAAACCAAGCAGTTATTTCCAGTAAATTTTACATTTGAAGAGAAAAAACATTGTCACATGACTCTCAACAGCCAATCATGAAACTGGACAGTCTACTTCACTACTTCAATTTGGATGACTGTTCCTGCCTTTTAAGAGTTTGTGAACTGGTGAAATTGCGACTCGGTCCTAATCGTGTCATCCAAAATGGTGCTTTGCCCACGTTCCTTGACAAAGTAGAGACTTACTCTCAGCGAACGTGGTCGCCTAACCCATTTCTGATGACCAATGATCCAAGTGCCATCGTGAGGTGCTTGTTAAGATTGGGACTTTAGGCTCACTACTACCGGGCTGGCTCCGGGTTGGGTCCCGGAACCCTCAAAGCCCCGGACATTATCCAACCAATCCACCTGTTCGCTCCACTGCTGTCAATCTCCCGGTCGCTACACATCATTGCTTTTAAAGCTACTAACTTTAGCCACTTCGTCACAAAACAGTTGCTCTTGAGTTCTAAGGTATTACTCCGAAATCCAAATGACATGCTCAGGGGGAGTCTTGGATCTTCGTCCAAGACCAACCTCATTCTGCGACTATGTTGAAAATATTTTTTTAAAGAAATGCTTTATTGCTAACAATTTAAACATAGCCAAATCACGGCAATGGCAATATATGGGACTTATTTTTAAGTAGACCCTACAAATGATTGAAAGGCCATAAAGCGGTACGGTCGTTCTACTGTACATTACTTACATTTACAGAGAGCGCACATCGGTGTACGCGATGCGGTTGCCCTACTGTGCATTACTTACATTAGCAGAGAGTACAAATCGACGTAGCCACCTCTGTCATTAATGTAATTTACGCAAATTACGACACTTATGTATACTAACCGGACAACAGTTTGACCGAGTTATTAAGAGGAAAATAAATTTTGCAAGACCAATGTAATTTGGGCGTTGGGCGAAGACGCGTGTAAAACGGATGTTGCAGTCATTGGTTGTTATATATTCTAACGGTCGCCTTCACAAGAAAATGGTGCTAGTTCACCCCTCCGGGTGCAAGTTACCCCTCCACCGCATGGGTATTTAAACCGTTGTTATTTGCCTGTCGGAAGATAGGCGTCTTGGAATAGCACAAAATCTATTTTCTTAGCAGCCCCGAACATCTATTACACAGTAGGCACCTCAACCCAATCACTTTATGGCGCGAATACGACTATCTCAATTCCCTGCGAAACATTACGTTGATTTACATGTGTATATCCGTTTGTGTTTGCCATTTCCGAGGTATCCTGTACGTTCGTACAGCTGCACAGGCTTGGTGCAGTGCATACTGATACTGATGCTGTTTAGTAACTGTAAGTACTAGGCCCTCCCTTGTATTAGAAACTGGCGCTGAAGCGTTTGTCAACATCCTGATCTCTGACAAATATCGCATATAACTTACCTTATCTCTGATTTGAGTGATCTGTAATCATCCATGTCGAACCTATTTTACGCATTTGAATAAATTGAATTTGAAAGTACCACCCGGGGAGTTCACCTCTCATGGAACGTGCTTCTTATTTCCCGGTTTGTTTTAATTGAACGGCGCCGAGGTTCGTACTCGTGTTGTAATAGCCCATCAAGGCACACATTTAGTAATAAAAGAGGACACACGCTACTACTGATGGTCAGCCCAACGGAATCATGCAGTGAACTTAAAACTCACTCGTGGTCCCGATCTGTGGTCCCATCCCCAATACCATCCGATAACTAAATCTTCATATAACACATTGCACTTCGGTCTTTTTCTTTCCCCATAGTTGTCATGACAAATTCGAAGATTTTCGAATGAAATACAACTGGTGAAAGGTTCAACAACAAAACAATTCATTGCTGCCCCTGGTCTTATAGTATTTTCGTGGTAGGTTTTATAGCCTAGCCATTGATCCACAACTGCAAAAATATCGTGCCGCCGTGACCGGTCCGAGGCTTTAACCAATTGGTTAGAAACCTCATCTTAATAAATAACAAATTCATAGCCTGACCTAGCCTCTCTCCAAGGATAGCCTCTCTCAAAGGGCGTTAGCATATCAGCTAACCTTCGTCCATATCGATTATTGAGTCACACGCGATAGGCCTACCCCATATTTTTCAGACCATCAGATGATTTCCTCCACGTGCTCGTAGTCTTTGTAATTGCTAGACGTTTCTTTTAATTCGGTATCAACTTTTTATGGAAGCTTTAGGACCGTTACCCCTATGTACTTTTGGGACCTAATGTTACGACTGGCCTACAGCGTCAAGTTCACTCTCCTGGTATGACGTGCCGAGCAAGTCCCGCAGAATATTCCCATATATAAAACCGATTTAGGTACACGTGAATACCTTCCTGTAGTAATAAATTATTCAAGGATTTAGTTCGGAATCCCACCTGTCACCAAGTGGTGGATTTGTCAAAGCAAAAGAGTGCACACAACCTTCTTCAACTTACGACCGCTGTATATTTTATATCTTTTTTCTGCATTTTGTCGTTTTGGATGGCTTCACCTGAATAAAAAGTACCGGTAATATGAAAATGTATATAAACTTAAATGTAATCAGTTACGGATTGGTAACTGGGAAGAACTCATGAAGTCATAGATAATTGAAGATGTTTCATCAAATTGTTAATTTGGAAGTATTTCTCCGTCCGGAATGTGAACTTGGCATTGAAGTGGGTGGTCGCAGAGTAAGGAATATAACAACGTATCTCAATTTACATGAATGTGGCGTGCTGTGCAAGACCACCCACCTAAAAACCCGTTTTTCATTAGAATAAAAGAAAACAAGCTATCTTTGTTTTATCATTCCTCCTTTAGCATCCGAACAAAGTAATTTCTGAATTGAAAGTTGTTTCCACTGTTGTCACTCAAAACAGTTTGCCTCCCCCATAAGTCTTCTGTTCCGAAGATCTTAACGAAAGAAATTGTGATTTTAGCACTCAGATTGCACACTCTGACCAAATGTAACAATTTTCTGCCCAAAATATTACAATTACGAAAACTTGTCCAAAATGAAACAACCTTTTCCCCAAAATGTAACAACGTTGCGGGATATCATTTCTTTAGGCTCAAATTTTATCAGTAGCATTTTCAAAAATGATACCGGCTGCAAATTGTTACATTTTACTAAAAGTTATATCAAACTTTCCATATGGCACGGTCTTAGCTATTTTTAAAGAAAAGGTCTGTCTGAAGCAGAGGCTGACCCTATTGGTGATGTCATGCGCGGTGCACTACCGTACCTCGAAAACCGAGAATAGGTATGTTATTTACGGATGTCTCAAACTGCGACATGCCGCTGTCTCGACACATACAGTACTTGAACAAAATAAAATTTATAGTTGAACGCCAACGAAAACAGTGGCAGTAACACTTGACAGCCTAGTCAATTCACCAGTGAGAATAAAATGAAAAATGTGAGTGAAATTTATCTTTATTATTTATTTGTTGTTATTTTTGGGTTTTACACAAGAGGGTCTGCTGATCCTTCATATCAGTTTAAAATAAGAACGCAACTTTGTTTACAGCACAGCATCGTCATTGAGATTGTTAACGTGCATTGGTCAGGACCTCGTCGGTCTCTAATGAACTGTGAAGAAAGTGAAGTGACTTTTAGAGGGTCTCTTAAACAGCAAAAAAGAAAATGGCGCGAAACAGAAGGGGTTGAAATCTCGTGTATAATGTAACCAGTTTAAAAATTCAGCTTCGGTAAACACGGTTGAATTGGGAGTTGTAAAGAATCTGCATATTGGAGCTGACTTTGCCAACCCTAAGAATCTGTCAGGGGTAGAAAGAGTGGGAAGGCCGTAACGTGCAATATCATAAAACATGACACATAATGTAAGCAAGCAGCATATTTATGACGCGACGGCAACAACAAAGAAATATATTATGTGTACATTTGATTTGAAGAATTGCTACTGTTCGATGCTTATATTTTAATATTAGAGTGATTTCTCTTCTTCTTTTTTGGTGAAGGAGGGGGGTGGGGGCAATTAGTTAGTGGCGGAAGGGCTTGGGTGCGGTCCAAGAGGAAGAAGTGTCCTTTACAATTTTACAATTTTGGAAAAAGTGGGGTCTTTAAGTCCAGTCATGATGCCACATATGATACTATTTGCAGTAACATTTACATCAAGTATTTAACATATATCTGTGTGCAAAATCCCCATATCCCTTCTTTCCAAATCTTATTATCGCGCCCTCTCCCTTTTTTTGCGCCCTCTCCCTTTTTTGTCCTGCATATGCAAAACGTTGTACGGGTGCATACATACTTAATGCAACACTGTGCAAATTTGTGTATGGATAGCGTGACTCTTATGCGTGGGATGGCGATTAAAACGAGCACGAGATGGTTTAAGAGTTGTAAATATGTCATCTTTGAATCACCTGGAAAGTTTGTTGATGCAAAAAATGGAAAGTGACTTTTATCGTTTAACGTGACAGAGTTGTCTTTTTAAAAGATGTTCCCGATGAACCATGGTTGATACAGTCGGATGAACTGATAGATATGGAAAAAGGTATAATGAAGGAATTCAATCCACACTCCAAACAACGATATTTGTAGTAGTCAACATAAATTCCCAATAAGCGAGTTCGATAATTCGTTTTGGTGGCTCTGCACATGCGTTCATCCTCCAAATAGTCGGGACAAACAAACCAATCCCGCACCTACAACACGTATTCCAAAATTAGAGTTTATGAAAATTTGGTGACATCATTATTTCTTAATCCAGCCATAACATACCGGTAAGGAGGAATTAATGTACGTGGGTTCTGTACAGTGAATTTGTCCAAATTGCCTTTTTTGTGTAAATATATGCATATTAATCTGCTGTCAAGTAGGGCTGAGCCATATTTTCTTTCGGGTTGCATGGCTTCTCAGGTATATGCCTACCGTAGTGTTGTATGCACGTACTACACGAAGCAAGGAACGTCGTACACGAGTATGTGTGCTGAGCTCGGTTTGTATATCCTACACTTTGCCCCATAATTCCATGCGTCAACGGATAAGCTAACTACCTTATTGTCACAGTTTTTTGATTGACAGCAAATTCAAAAATGCGGAATACTGTACGTAGCTTATATAACACAGCATGAACTGTACCGAGGGTGTTCTGATTACATATTGGATCTTGAATGCTCACCCTAAAGCATAAAACTGAGCATATCTGGATGAGGATAAAGCATAAAACTGAGCATGTCTGGATGAGGATGAGTTTTAGCAGGGAGGTGTTAGGGTGGAGACGCAAAAGCCCTATCTGTCACACAATAGGTACTTCAAAAATAGTAATTCCCGTTTAAGCATCAAACTTTGATTGACAGGTCTCTTTGTTAATATTGTTAAGCCTTGTTGACCTGTCCCATGCTTAAGAGGATTTGCCTCTTTCACACCCAAGTAATCCTGAAACATTTGTCTTTGTTAAAAGATGCTCTGATCTGAGGTTTGTTACCGTCAGATTTCAAACTCTAACCAAAAGTTTTAGCTAAACGACTGCCAATGAAAGTTAAAATAGTTAGTTCACTTTCTTTGTTTTGCAACGAATTCGATGAGTCGTCCGCTATAAGCATTGTTAAAGGCTAAATCATTTAACCCAATTTTCGCAACTTTCCGTACAACTCCTAAACACACTCGAAATATATATAGCGTTAAAATTCTCCAAAGACATAAACAGAAATTACATTTATTGCGACGAATTACGACGAGAGTGTAAAATTTCACATGTTTTCATTACGGCTGGGAACGAAAAGTTAACGAGATACAACGTAAGGGCGTGCCCTCTCGCTGGAAATTTCACAATGTATCACTGACCCTAGTTGGTCTAGGTATTGAGATAAAATATTTGAGAAGAAAAGAAAGATTATTGTCAGCAACAAACATTGCCCCAAGGAGTCAATAGAACGTTGTGTCTCCACCCTAACACCTCCCTGGTTTTAGACAGTTGTGGAAGGGCAGGTAGACTATGGGAATTGGAACAATTGGGCTGAGAAGATTTCGCATTTAAAGGGAAATACTTCGTTTAAAACGCATCAATTTTACGTATTAGGAAAATAGCTACCACCAATATTAAACCATCCATCCTCACCAATGAATACAGGACAGTTACTACCTGTGCATTAGACTGCTAGAAGAGTAGGAGAAGTTGCATTATCAGTTGAATTTGTTTGAAAAGGAAAAAAACTATTCCTAAGCATCAAATAGTTGAATATCTCTCCATTGGTATTATGAAAAGGGCGTCTGCACTGCCCTCGGTATACCCTATTCAGTGGCGGCACCAGGATGTCAAAGTGGGGGTGGGGGAATGGAGGGCACGAAAAATTGAGAAGGGGGGACAACAATTTCTCGCGAAGCGCGAGTTTACGCCGTTGGGATCCAGGGACCCGCCTTATGGCCTCTGGTGGGAACAAGGGTTAAAACCCGGTGAGGGTCCAGGGGCGAACTCCCGGAAGCTCCAGGGTTTAAGGAAACCTCTGAGTCAAAAAGCCTTAGGATTAAAGGTTTATTCTGGTTCATAATCCATCATCCAATATAATGATTTCAAATGATCACAAAATGTATTCTAATAGTGTACCATTTTTGTGCTAAATTAAATGCGTTTATATATATAAGTAACGAGTTAAAAAAATATTAACACTTATTTGGAGGGGGCATTTTATACATATTAATTAAAGACGCTCTTCTTTTTACTGTGTCATATTATGAAAGATACTTTGAAGAGAAATAAGGACAATAGTTGAGATTTAGTTGTTAGACTGACCTGTTTAATGATTGGCTTTTCAGAGTCATGTGACAATATTTTCCTCCTCAAACGTGAAATTTACTGGAAGTAACTGTTTGGTTTACCTTAAATATGCTATACTAAAGACTAAAGTCCTAAAATATAATGGAAGATATTTCAAAAGGAAAAAAGAGGAAAATTGTGAGATTTAGCTGTTGCTTAAAAACAAGTTAAGGGGACTGCTCTTGCCTTTAGAGTCTGACAGCCCAACAGCGACAGCATAGGAGTTGTCAAAGTGGTTGCAAATCATGGGGACAGAAAACAAACATCGAGTTATAGTTTCGTAACCAGGGTACACCTCCTCCTTTGTTATTTCCTGTTGAGTGATATCAAATAGAGCCACAGACCGTATGCATATGACGTCACAGTGTAAAATGTGCGCCCTCCTTTGGACGAATAACAAACAGTGGTGTTGCGACCACGTGTTGCATTGCTATCCCTCCAAATGACGTCAAGGTGTCGACAATGCATAAATAAGATCTATTGCAGACGGCTGATTTTTCAACCCGAAAAAGTCTTATTACACGTGCTTGGCGAAGTTTACTGCTTGCGATCCGTATTATTTCCTCCAGCACAATGTAGTCAGGATCATAACCCCAAGATTTTTATCTATGATATGGTTTATTATAAGAGTTGAACCACCTACAGTGAGCATATATTAAAAGTCCTTGAATTATACATGTGAGCACTATTTTCGTAAGGGTTCTGGAAAAAAGTGTTTGCGGTCCCGCTGAATTTTATATTGTGGGGAATATGTCTTTCCCACCCTCATTTCCTAGTTTTTATTATTTAAACGACATTTTACTTTTCACTTGCATGCACGATTCCGTATATTCAAGCAATCTTTATTTTTATCTTTTTTAAAGACATGTTGGGGAGTTCACGCTTAGGCCACTGGTTGGAATTGGTTGGCAGAGATCATGCGCAGGTACATATGCGTCAATGTTTGGTGTTCTGCGTGTAATCGCTAGCGCTATTGGATGCAGAATGTAGACGAATTGGAATCTTCTACCTTTCTTGGAAGCGCGCCTTACCAACTCTTTTGACGCTCAGGAGTGAGGGCGTTTGTTTGTAAACTTTGAATGAGTCTATTATTAATATTTAATAAACATGAACTTTTATCGGATATCCTCCACGATCTCGCAAATCGCCGTTTTCTTTTATTTCTACAGAATATTTTTATTCGCGAGAAAGATTTGCCAGATTCTTTTGGTTCGATATATCAGATTTGGAGGGAAGGGGGCCAAGAGATATCACAGAAGCCACATTTAGACTGTTCCAAGTTTCTAATAGTCAAGGGATGATGGACCAGGTCATATCTGTACATCAGCTCATCAAAAAGGAGGGGGAATACGACACCCGGCACATCTTTACCAAGAGCTTTAATCCCCAAAAGAATGGTTCAGTATCTATTGACGTCACAGAAGTAGTCCGGTCCTGGGTCACAGATCCAGGTAAGTGAAAACCTTTAAGCAATACGGGCTGACATAAACTCATCAAATCAGATTTTAGAAGGAGCTTCGACATCAGGATGGGGTGGCTTATGTACTTCATGTGAACCAACCTCGTAAATCCTAATATTTTTATATACTGTTAAAATTTTTACACATGTAAATTCATATTTGCCTGCGAAGCAGACCGTATGGTGTAGTTTTTTAGAGAGGTGGGAGGGGAGTTGCAGAAGTAAATATTTTGGTCAGATGGGCCGAGAAAGGCTTTCAGCCTGAGAGACTTGTTTAGGTTGGCTGCTGAAAATCCAAGAAGGTGCCGACAGGAAAATTTGGTCCGTCAGATGGCGATCGCCCTCTCACCATATGGACGCTTGACCCCTGGGGTGACTTCGAATGTCCTCCAGTCTCACAGAGGAATGCATTCGTCTGCTCTCAAAGATGTACACCTTACTGAATTGAATATTTTACGGGCAGTTGTTATACGACGCCGAGCCACCACGAATGTGGTAGCAGTCTATGTGAGCTGGTCAATCACAACTTGACGTCGGGTTGACTAACCAGCTCGTCAATTTAGTTCAGATTTGGTTTCTTTTGAAAGGCCAGTTTGTAGGAAGGTAGATCGCTGGACTTTATCTAAGTCAATCTTACTCGATTCCGGGCCAGGTTCTGATTCCAGTGGTCACCATTCCGGACCAATTATGATTTCAGTTTATGAACTACATCCGTCAGTAAGTCTCCAATTCCGCGTCAGTCATTTGACATGGTGTAGTATCTTATACAGCTATTTTTTATTACATTGCGCCTGCATTTCTATGTGTAAATTAATTTCATATCATGACTCATCTTGTTCGTGTTATTCACTGAATGTGGCCAATTATATATTTCTTTGCATTAGCAACACATTTATGGGGCTTCAATTTTTATGACCTCGGCTGAAATTCGGAGTGGAGCTGCCGCAAAATTGGGGAGAATTCCGAGTCTTCTCATTGGTAACCAATTCCCAACTAGAAGAACTTGACCGTGGGCACGGATTCAGACCTTAAAGGGGTACATTTCTTTTGGATGGAATCCCCATATGGCCATCATTTGCTCCTCATAGCCAGTAATGGACTCCCAACTTTCACAGCTTTACAGAGCTGCAATGAACTCCCTGAATGAATGAAGCACGAATCCGTCTTACAATTTAAATTATACTGCGTGCAGCTCAACGAATATATCTTGTGCCGTGAAAATATTCATTTCTTAAATCGTGCGCAAATACAAGCTTGACTACGGCCAAGCAGTACTCTCTCATGTCACACACACATGTAAAAGATAATTTATGAGGGGTACAAATGGACGACTTCGGGTCAGATTATTGAAATAAAACCAGATACTACAGAAACCATAAAGTGAGGTTCGACATTACACACGGCTATTAAGATGATAACTGTAGTCTCCCGAGGTCTGCCTTCCGAATACCTTTCATGACCCCTCATAAGTGCATTGAACCCATACAAATGATGGAAGGAGCAAACTTCGACCAGGGTTAGTTCGAGTCAGGTGAGGTTTTCACCAGAGGAAATCCCAAAACAACAACAAACTGAAAAGATAAATTATCTATCAGATAGTGCAGGAAGTTTTTTCTTCGATGAAGGAAGTGTGACATATTTTATCAGTGACGTATAGGGGGTATGCCTCAATCGTAGTGTCCTCGTAGCGTTCTTCAAGTTTATCAATCGATATCATAGGGACCACTTGTTTTGGACAAGGGGCTACAGTGCCTGGCAAAATGTCACCATGTGATTGCATTTGGTGTCCAATCAAAAATACCACAATTATATGAATTTCCATATTGCCGAGTAGGAAGCTTTCCATTCCTTACACAGGTTACATTAATAAAACCATTCGGCATTTATTTCTTATTTTCAATGATTTCAAATGGTTAAATATTACTTTGAAATTGTCGTGAGAAATTACACCTGTTGCTTATGCACTCTTTAAACGCCGGTTGACCGCTCTCGGCCGGAGTGGCCAACTAATCACGATCTGGCCAAATGAGGTAATTCATAAAAGGTTTAGAAAACCGGATTTTTTTTTTATAAGTTTAATGGAGGAGGAAATAACACTTCTATATCCCCGCCTTTTGCAATTAAAGGTCGGTTTTATTTTCTGTTGACATGACGTTTGTATTTACTGGTTTTTATTTTCAGTTTAATATATCGTATTTTTTGTTCTTTACAGAGTCTAACTATGGCTTTCAAGTTGGCGTTGAGTGTGGTGCCTATCAGGCAGCCAATCCCTGGAACAGCTTAGAGATCGAGTTTGCAGGTATGAGCAAATAAATATAAACTTTACTGTATAGGCTGCCTTTATATCAGGTGTTGAGTATATATGTACTCCATTTTGGCGTACATACTCCAGCTAGTGCAAGCAATGCATGACAGGAATGATCCAAGATTGCTATATTCATGCATGAGCTCAAATTAAAATTAAAGGTCAAAGGTAGTCTCGGCCTAAAGTCGTATTTTGAAGAAACAGTTACATCTCACAAATCTTATTATTTCTCCTCAAAGTATCTTTTCATCGTCTGTTTTAACTCACTGGTTTTAGCAATTCTTTTAGTAAAGGTCACATTTGAGGAGAAGAAATGTTGCCACATGACTCTCAAGAACCAATTGTAAAACAGGACAGTCCATAATACACAAGTTCAAGTTGAGTGACTGCTGTTATCCCTTGAACTCCTGATTAATGAATATTCATTACACAACGCAGATTCAAATGTAGCGTGTTCTATCAAGTTATTCTCTTTTGGTAACTTCTCTTTTGTTAACTATCCAAATGAAACCACGTCAATGTTTGAACATTTTCTCTGTCGAGATACTGCGATTTAGTTTTCCATGTTTACATTTTGAAGAGTGGATATCTTGATTTGTGTGGTGCTGCCCTGTCGCCACATATTAACTCGTCTATGGCATGAAGAACCGTAATGGTCGTGATGTAATTTATGACGACACAAGTTTTGAAGTCACAATTTCAAATAAACCGGATTAACACTTGCATAATGGCGGCGCCAAAATTGGAAAGAGGGTCAAACTAAGGGCAAAGGAAATGTTTTGGGCAAACATTTTTGGACGAAAGCTGGAAACTGAGCCCAAAGCGCCCAATTCTTGGGGTATGGGCCAGTGGAATTAGTCCCCGAAAGCTTTGAGGTGTAGCATATATCTAGATGAAAAATTGGAGAGGTATCATTTATATGTCCGGAATAATAAGTTTGGGGGAGGGGGGGGGCAGGTGGGAAAGGTCAACATCTGGATCTCACGTAGTGCCGCTGCTTTTGGTATTTAGCAGCCTAAGTAATGGGTCAATGAGCTCAACGTTTTCAGGGGATCTTTTTGGAGACGTGCACGGACTTATATACATGGACATAGCATGTAACGTGTACGTCCTAACCGTAGCTGGTCGCCACCGACTGAGGCAAAAAAAAAAAACGCACCAAGATGGTCCCGGTGAAGTTTTAAATCGTCTGATTTGACGACGGCTCTGTAATATTTCAAGCAAAAGTTAACTTGAATGGGAAACAATATCATATTCCTGCAATACGTAAAGTGATTTTGACCTTACCTTGCCATATTTTAAAAATATTTCAACTTTCTTGGAAAATATGACAATTTACTTGAGCAAGTCCAAACATTCACACAAAACCATAGCAGACAGCCATCTTGGTGCGTTTTTTTCTCACACGTACGGTAATACAATGAACCGTGCACTATGCTCTGTCCATGTATAGGAAGTCCGTGGTTACGTCCCATTCATGAAACTGGGAGTTAAGAAGCTACTGGAGCTTTATTGCATTAAAGGGATAAATCTCTCACCCCAAAGTACAATTTCTGTAGTAGTCTAGAGAAATTTTGAATTTGTACAAACCTTTGATTGACAGCTAGTTTAAAAAAAATGCAGAGAACTGAAGCTCATCTTACACAGCATGTACTCTACTGAAAGTGTCAAGTTGATTACACACTGGGGTCTTGTATACTCACCCTGAAGCAATAAACTGAGAGTATGTCTGGATAAGGATGAATTTTTGACAATTGTGGGGAGAGCTAAAGTCAGTGGGTTATGAGGATATAAAACTGTTTGCGGTGAGAGGATTAGTTCCTTAACAATTCAATTGACACAGTAATGAAGCACTGTCAGTCAAATTTGACTATCGTCGCATTCCAAAATTAACTTCCCACTAAACAGATAACAATTACCAACCTAAAACCCCGTCAACTCCAGGTTGCGATAACTAATTGGTACTATTACTCATACAATAATTTAATTCTTACGAACTGATACGAAAACTCATCTGTAATGACAATAACAGTGTTAGCTTTAAATCGGTTTCATGCAATAAGCTATTTCGGTGATTCGTTACCACGTGGAATTCTGGGGCACAGCCTGGGATATACAAACCGAGTTCAGCACAGAGCGCACAGCGTTCCCTTGTTTTCGTCAGTATACGTGCATACAACACTATGTAAGTGTATAGCCGACTCTAACAAAAATAGGGGTGTTAGTGCTACTCTACTACGACAGATTGATGCAAATTTTTACATCAAAGAGACAATTTAGACACAATCTACTGCACAAAGCCACACCTGAGATCCCTCCTTACGTCATGGACGGATCAAGAAAGAATTAAGTTCATCAAATTTTCATGTTAATTCAAATTTTGGAATAAGTGCTGTAGGTGCGGGATTGGTTTGTTTTTCCCGACGAAGTGGACGATGTGCGCATGTGTATAACCACCAAAACGAACTACCGAACTAGATTATTGCAACCTCGACAGATACACTCTAAAAACAAAGGAGTGTATTCAGTGTTAATTAACTCCATTAGAATGTGAATTCACTCCAAAAATGGTGAAATTCACTCCAAGAAGAGTGAAAATTCACTCTTAAAGAGTTTCTGCCGGGATCACTCCACTGGTCCTTCTACACACTCCAGCAAGAGTGAATTTTCGCACCTTTGGAGTTAATTTCACTCTTCCCGGAGTGAATTTCCACCCCTTCAGAGTGGTCTTTACTACTTTCACTCTTCTAACGAGTGAAATTTCTTTTTATTTTTAAAGTGAACGATTACGGAACCTATAATCATGACAAGGGTACTACCAGATTGAAATAAATTATGCGATAGCTATTTTGATGCCAAATCGGGGTGCTCCTTGTGGATTTTGTCATGCCTCGGTTATGTCAAAACAAAACTTATGATTATACCTACATGCATCCATATTTTACCCAGTTTCTGTGAAAGGTGACAGAATGTCAATTTTTTCATAAAATTATCTTTTGTTTTCTACGATCTGATACAGATCCAAGGGGTTCCTACACAGCGTCACAACAACGAGGAGATATGTCACCGAGAAACAAGCACACCTCGGAGAAACATCCAAAATTAATCGTGATGACATCCGGCAACTATTCCAACCTTGTATCGTCATCCGAAGCCAACTCCCGCCGAAAGCGATCGTATCCGTCGAACAAACGATGCGACGACACAGTTGCTTCTTGCTGTAAACGGGTTTTCTATGTGAACTTCGAACGAGATCTAGGTTTAAGCTTCATCAGGCAACCGAAGGGTTTTTATCCAAATTACTGTGCGGGGAACTGCCTGTATATCCGGGCAGATAACAGCATGTATCACCAACTAATAGCTTACCACAGAAGTACAAATCCTGACGGATCGCCGTCACCGTGTTGCTCTCCGTTGTCTTTCAAACCTTTAACTGTTCTGTATTACGAGAAATCTAGACCTCAAATAGCTTCGTTACAAAATGTAGTCGTAGACTCCTGTAGATGCAGCTAATGTTGGAACACGCATTGTAGTGAATGTTTTTGTAAAAAAATAAATAAAAATTGTAAAAAAACTAAACATTTCAAAGAGTAAAAAAATGGGCAGAATGAAAAATTTTATGGCAATCATATTTTGGCAGATTTCACACGCTAACTGAAGGTATCATGCTAGCCTCCAATGTACGTTCTATGCAATTCGGTGCCGCACAACAAAAACCATTCAAAGGCGTTTTCGCCACATTTTCTCCACACACAGTTGTTTTTCGTCTTCTGTGAAGTATCTCTGTTCTCGTCGGTTCCTCAAATAAATTGTTCAATTAATAATAGAGATAGGGTGTACCTAAAATCTTTAATTTTATGTGTATGTATTACAGAGCATTTGAAATGAATTCAAGCAATCTTATTACCATCTGCATAGAACATTCATCATTTGAGGTATAAAATGTTGAAGTTTATTCACTCAATTTAACACTGCGGATTAATTTGTTAATTCAACATATTTTTACTTTTTTTCTGTATTTTGGAAAGTTGTTTCCACTTGTACCAAAATTTGGTCACATTCTTACTGCTATGGAGTGACTTGACTATACCAGCCCCTCTCTAAACGACATGCTAAAAAAGAAAACAGGATGCGTTCATCGCCATTTAAACATGTTTTTTATTTCAAAGAGAAGCAAAACAGGTAATATGAATTGCACAACAAGAACTTCACAAATTATTTATTTCGATTCATTTGAATAAATTTCAACTTTGATATCTCAGCAATGGAACAAGCTATGGAAACGAAAGGTGAATAAATGAAATTCATTTTGCAACCTCTAAAATACAAATATTTAAATTTGTAGACTTCAGATACACTTTAAGGGCACCCTTTTACACGGAATTGAAGTACGATTGCTCATATTGAGGGCGCACACGTCCGTAATGGCGGGTAATGACTCTTTTTCACTTTCCCAGCTACACGTCTTAAAAATAGCGGAGCTTTTTCTTGAATATGCTATGAGAACCAGGCTGTATTCAGAACTTGAATCAATGTATTGATTGAAAATGGTTTCATTAAAAGCAAAATGCAATTATCCAAACTTAAAATAGTGTAGTACACTTCCCTATTTCATGATTGGTTCTTAAGAGTCATGTGATGGCATTTTTCTCCTCAAATGTGAAATTTACTAAGAGTACTGCTTGGTTTTTCTTGAATATGCAATACTGAAGTCCTTAAAATATTATGAAAAGTACTTTGAAGAGAAAAGGAATGAAATGGTGAGATTAAGTCGTTGCTTCAAGATAAGTTTTGGCACCATTGGTCTTGTCCTGTAAATGGTTGGCCATCACTGGTATTGCAAAAAGCAATGATGTATTTGCAAAGTTATTTTTAAAAAATCACTTCCACCTGTTAGTTGCTGTTGTTTTAAGTCGCATTCCAATCATGATGTATCCCGTGGCCGTCATATTGCATACGTATGATCACGCGTATGCGTTTACCTCTCTTTTCTATTGAAAGCCCCGTATGTAATAGGGCCAATTGTTATCACGCTATGTCGCCCTTTGAGGCAACGAAAGGACGCAGTGGGGCAAAAGGTAAAAGTTCTTGGAAGAACCTTCGGGTAATTTAACAATGTCATTGATTAACCCGAGTAAGGACAGGTGTTAAATGTAAACTTGTGTATTCATTTGGTTAGAGAACATTTTTTATCACATGACAAGCACATTACGGCTGGTTAAGTTGGCAACCTGTAACGCGTGTTTGACGGCATGCTCATAAAATTTCTTTTTTTCAACATTTACAAAATTGACGCTGTTCAGGTATTGACTGTGTGAGCCCTTTACTTCTGTTAACCGATGTTGCAATGCTTAATTTGATATGTTCATGAGACGATTAAAAATATCGGCAGGTATTTGAGTTTAAAAGGGGGGGTTTCAAATGTCACCTACCTGCGATAAGCAAATGGGAAATCCAAGAGTCCAAAAATCAAAATTTCTTTTAATATTTTGATACTATTTAAGACTTTTGGAAACGGCACTGTACCTGCATAAAACTTTTGGACTGATTTCAAACAGTGGTGTGGTAACGCAATCTCGTGATATTCTTCTTAAATCGAGTAAAATATTCCAATTTGTTCGTCTTTTGTTGTTTTCTACATTGTTTGTCACTATGTCAAACTGAACAATACATTTAAAACTGTCAAAGATAAAATGAACTTACAGACTGGGAAATTTGAAGTGAAACTCTTACAGTGGTATGTCATGCCATCGGGTGATTCAAGTCCACTTAAAGTATAAAGTGTAACTTGATGTTCGTTTCGAAATGTACCGGTGGTGTCGAAAAGGAGAAGGGTACTGGCATGGAGAAAGTCCCTGTTAACACATGCCTGCTTGCCGCATCCTCGTCAATATCGGCCCTTTGTTTGTCTCCCCAAGTCACCACTGAATAATTAAGACTGTACAATGGCGTGTATGTGATGGGATCAAATGTTAAAAACACGGGTTAGAATCCATCTTGATCACACCAGTTTTAGAGACGTGCGTTCTTTCGTGAAATCACCACACTCGAAGTATGTCATCCGTGGTCCTTAGCAGTCACTTGCTTTCAAGCGGGTTACTGTAATAAATTGTGCATTGCGTTCTTAGCAGAGGACACAGCCCCTGCCCGTAGATTTATTCTTCAAAACGTCATATGATGAAATGACCGTGTACCAACTGTAAAAAAAAATGCTTGCCATTCTGGCATCTGTTCAATATGCAATATGAGTATAACATATGTAATCCCTAGAATGTCATTTCAAAATCAAAGCAATTTATTTTCCACTTGTATGTGTATGGTTTCGAGATTCTAGTGGTATTCAAATTCGAGGTTGTTTAATTTATTCATGTTGTAGCCACGCTAAAATGCAAAAGCACCGGAGAAAAAGAACCGGCGGAAAACAGTCTGTTCACTAAGAAATTTTGACCCAATGCTTTGGAATTTGTCGTTGACATGTACACAATTGTAACCACGTGTTTTGGTATCATCTGTGTAAGACTACAGGTCTTAGCTCATAGGTTGTTTTCCCTTATCAACGAATACGCACCGATACGAATAAGGGGAAAGAAGAAAAGTTACAACCATAGAAATCTCTTCATTTAGAAAATTGGAAATTTGTGTTGGCATAGCATACTTTAGCATATGAGCCACTCCCCCAAAGAGTGCCCCTCCCCGAAAGTATCTTGTCCCTTGAGAGTGATACGTTAAGGGTAACAGTGTATTCCTTTTCGATTCAGAGTAAGCGTACGACAAAAGACGTTAGTGAAACCTGCGTTACCATTTTCGTGTGACGTCACTGTTAAACTTTAGGCCAACGCTCAAGCCAAAATACAGTATTTGATTGAGTGAGGAATTTATGCTAGTGTCCCAGGGGAGCGGGCCATATCTGCGGGGGCGGGGGATTCCCCCCGAAATTCCCCAATTGGAAATGTACCACGTGCTAAGTGAGTCTTTAGAGTGCTCCCGAGAGGTTTTGTTCAGGCCACGTCCCTGGGAAGTAAACTTCATATTAATGCCAGTTAGACGACGAGGGGGTTCAGCATATACCTCTGACTCTGCCTGCCATTTCGTTCTTTGGGGGACTCGGGGAGGGGTTAGGTAATGGTGTTGACAGAGCACTGTGGTCTATTCTGCAGGGTGCAAAATACAAAAATTAAAAAAGCTCCCTTTGCTACGTGTATACGTGATTACATCGACAAAAGGTTCTAAGCTGCATCCTGTTTTTTGCAAACTTCTGCCTGCTGCGTTTTCACTTCGCTTTGCGCAATTTTTGTGCAATGTCTTTATAGATTTATAACATCTTGAAATTTTTCGTATTATTTGTACGAAAGAATTGTATTCAACTTAAAAAATCTTTTAAAGAGTACTTTTTGCTGTCACAGTATAGACAAAAGTCACCGCAAAAGTATAATATTTTTTCCTAATTTTGTACTTGCAAATAAAAGTGGCCAGAAAGTTTTTAAAATTTTAAGATTGCCACGTTTTTAACTTCCCTTTAATGTCTTCATGGTTTTAAAGTGTATAATTTATAGGAAAAAAGTGCCTTGAATAAAAAGAACTATGCCGTAAAGGTGTCAGGTAGCAGTCTTTTGTGTCTGTGTTGTTTTTTTGTCAAAACGATATCAAAGTCAAGGTCATTACGGACCCTTCTGATGTGTTTGACACCCTGTTCTTGATTGATCCGGAACATTTCGCGAACATGGGAACCTCTTCCGCAGTGTCGAACGCTTTCGCGGTACAGTACACACACCAACACACGATGCATGTGGGTCCAACGTGCTGCCGTATCGTGTCATCCTTTCAACACTTCATAATAAGCCTTAAACATTGTTGTTCTAGTGATGTATTCCTCTTAGGTGCATGTTATGCCTAAGTTTAGTAATTTTGCTCCTGATAGTTCCTTACATTCCTTCCTTGAGAAGATATCTCCGCCATTTTGCCCACTGTTCGTTCTCACCAGTGGTGTCACAAGGGGGGGGGGGTCAGGGAGGGGCAGCTGCACCCCCTACGTTTCAAAATATGGGTTTGCTTGGAAAGAAATTTTGTGGCCGAAATAGGAGATGTCAGATATTTGAGAGAAAGTGGAAGAAAAAATAACGAGTAGAATTAGACGGAGCTGATAATCTCTGGCTGTTTAGAATTGGAACTGAATTTCTTGGTAATTTTGGCAATCGCCGCAACAAACTACTCCAAACGGCAACCTATGGATGTATATAGCCCCCTTCCCCGTCCGATCTCCAAAAAATCAGTTTACTTAGTCAACCTCTCTACGCCCTTCGACAAATTGGGCGTAGAATGACATCAAACACGGGTAATTGTTCAGCATGGGGCGCTGGTTGAGTCTTCTGCGCCCCATACACCCACCTGTTGTGACGCCACTGGTTCTCACTGCACCATCGGAGAAGGTGGTGTGAGGTTTAGGTGCAAGAACAGTTCGCGAACGAGTTCTTTCGTGTTCGAGAGAACACATGAACATGTACGATTCTCCGTTCCCGAACAGGCTGAGAACGGGGAATCAAATAGAGCCTTAAAAGGCAGGCTGTCTGCTATCCTTCCCCCTCCCCGTAGGACAATAACAACATGACGGTGATCAACTTCAAATTAGTTAAACAGAGCCTGAATCGACCAATCAGTTATTAGTAATCAATTAGTTAACAATATTGACTAATATTTGACCCAGTTTAATTAAGTCTCTAACAAAAATGAAGCCCCCTTCACTAAGTTTTGACTGACAGACTGATATTCTTTAGTCCATTTAACGCGAAAACAGTCAGATATAATCACAAATTAGCTAAAATGAGTGACTAACATAGTTAGTCAATTAAGACACCTCTGGACCAATTTGTCTGTATAGAGTATGATTTCAGTCGGAAACAGCTGGTCTCTGCCGAGAAGTGGTGAACAGAGTAAAAGAAAGATTAGTAGCCACTGGATCTAAAAAAAAAAAAAAAATGCGTTCGTCGTCAACATTTTTCAGCGGGTATACAATTAGCAAACATGCCGGTATGATGATCAACGTTGTTGAATAAAAATTTGATCAATCGTTTTCAGTCTTATTAGCACATGCATAATGCGAACAAAGTTATTCCCGATTGATACGTTTCACTTTGTACACACGAGCCCGATAACCAAGTGATCCTAAGATTTGTCGACCGTGTGTTTGGCCTTACGGTAAGAGCATCCGCATCTCACGCGGAACGCCCGGGTTCTATTCCCAGGTCCAGCCATACCTAAGACTCTAAAAATGGAACCTACTGCCGTTATGCGTGATGCTCCGCATTTGCAATTGCGTAGGAACACAAACCAGTAAGCCACAACTGGAAAAAAGGTCGTAGCCGGCTCGACTTGAACCAATATGTTTGAAACTGGGCCGTAAAACTTCTTCTAACTGTCCGACCGACCGACGGATCGACCGACCGACGGACCGACCGACCGACCGAAGATGGTGCTATGTCTTCCATTCGCCTGCAACATTCGGCCAGCTATTGTTTTGTAGCCCGTAGCCCAGACTGTCGCGGGTGCTATCATGAGGATATTACGTAAAACTAGCTCCATTGTGATATAGTGTTTTAGCTATACGTACTACACTACAGTTTTTGTCCGGTAGTCAAGAAAGGGGCGGAGCTGGTGACGTCTGCGAAAACTCTATATAACTGACAGTTTTGCCCAAATGGAGGATACATGCATTTTGTCTTGACTTTTTCCTTGTTGTAACAGTGGCAAATTTCTAAATATGAATCAAAAAATTAAACATATGTCATTTGAATAAGAGGATGGGATCACTTGTTTTGAGGTCACGGTACATTTGCATTGCATTCAATGAGATGAAACGACCAGCTGGGGGGGGGGGGGGATAACCAAGAGTTGATTTAATATACTCATGCATAAATAAACAAATATATGAAGGTAATAAACGCCTACTTAACGAACATAGCGGCTGCACGACAAATCCTATGCACTTTAAAGAAATACGACAGAGCTAGTATCTTTTAAAATAAACGACAAGAATCTGAAGTACCATGTTGCTTTACACAGCGGTACAATTCCTCCTCCCAAAATCACTGATAAGACGTTCCCCTTCCAATTACGCCCTACCGTGAACTTGTACAGGCCAATAAAGTGCTTTCACATGACGTCATAAATGGTAGCCACGCCTACTGCTGGGCAAAAACAACAGCCGTTACGTCAGTTGCTTCTCAGCTAGCTATACGTACCACACTAGCTTTTGCCCTTCAAAAGGGGCAAAGTTGTGATGTCAGTAAAACACTCTATAGTCCATTCATTCCAAAGAAGCATCATTCTACTGAGCCCTACCCTCCACCCAGCCCGCATCGTTCTTTTCCAATCCTCACTGACGTTGCTACCCATGGCCAAGTACTTTGACCCGTTGTGGATCTCCTACGGAATCCACTAACAACCATACACATGTCTATTGCAAAAGTATAATATGCCTGAGACCCATTCTAATTAAGCCGTCTCCAACAACTGTTAGGATGTAATGTAATTTTCCTTGTAATAACTGCAGTTTCAACTGTACCTAGTTTTACACGGATTGCGAGGTTTGGTGACTTTGTAGTCATCAAATGGTTTTCTAATGATCAAAACTGGTGTGGAAGATCGGGCATTGCCTCGTCAATAACGACCCACTGCGGCGCTCTCTATGATATCCCGGGGAATATATAAAATCCGTATGTAGTTACTCAATTAGAAAGTAGTGTCGTAGTTGTAAACATTATCCACAAATTACTTTGAAGCTTACTTCATCGCGTTTTAACCTTACTGCGATTGTCACACCTCCGACCAAAATTTTAAAGAATTTTCCCACCTTTCTGTGAGAAAGCGAACCCCTACGGGGAAACCTTACTGCAACCCAAGGGGAATAATGTACAGAATTACAAAGGTCGCGTGTACTTATTAAACGCAGAAGGGCGTTTTTTCATGCGAATCGACGACTTTCCAAATAAAAATGAAATTGTTATTTCCTGCATGAATGTTCCTCAACATACGTTTAAAAACAGAGATGCCAGACTTTACCTTTGAATTACGTGAATATTGATAACAGTCAGTTATTCGTCACCCCAAACTACTATTTCCCAGCTGGTCCACCGAAATTATCAAATGGAATAGTTTATGATTGACATTAAATTAAAAAATGCAATGATGCTCATATGACACATCATGTACTGAAAGTGTTTGATTATACCTTTCGGGCCTTGCATGTTTCCGAGGGTATGTCCTGAAGGCAATAAAATAGAACTGTGTCTGGACAAGGGTGAGGTTAAGACAACTGTGGGTGGGGCTAGCAGTAAGTAGGTGGGAGGGGCTAGCAGGAAGTAGGTTGGGAGAATTGGAACTGTCTGGGGTGACGGAAAACTGCTTTCAAAAACTGACCTTTAAACTGTACATGGAAATCCCAAAACGCACCACAATAATAATATTAGATTCAAGAACACATCAAAGTGGAACATTACGATGTAAACGAAAACCAACGAAATCGACAAAGGTGTTGATATTGATTCACGCACACTATGATTACACAACACATTTTCATATTGCAGGTATGAGGTACCAGCTCCCCGTTTCGAAATCTTGGGACAGAAAACCCGCGAAACCAATCATCTTCAGCAATGGACAAAAGGCATGACATCGAAAAATGTCCACACACAACTTAATGAAGGACAACATATTGGACCCTTTGTCATTTGTTCTGATATATACAGGAAGCCCCAAATGAAGCTGCCCAGTGACCGATACTACAAGAATATGTAAATTACAGAACTTTTTGTGTTCCTGACTTTCATTAACTCTAAAGGAACATCAAACTAAAATTCCACACCAACTAAAATTGTTTTCCCAACACCTGAAAGTTGATGCCGCATAGCAGATTCACCACAGGCTAAAATCTGTCTTTTTGCGGGTTTGGTTTTCTACAGATGTATTGCCTTTTTATGTTTTTATCCTGACCGTTCCATGGGTATCATGACGAATCAATTAAAATTGGGCCGGAAGGAGGATGTAGCTGCTAAACAACTTTATTCGAAACTAGTACTATCTGTGCCCAAATAAGTCCTCGAAACAGGAAATTCTGCTCAAATAGGGGCTTTAGCTACTAGCGTAGGCTATGCCCCACTCATATCCTTTTCTTCCACTTCAGTAGTTGTTTCATGTGGCCCCTGAATTATTTTGTCTTCCTAGCGATGTTTTTTTGTTTCAGTTTTCTACAAGATTATATTGTTGCTATTGAGTTAGTGCGTTCGACCCCCAAATTTTGCGGCCCACTTTAAAACATTTTGCCCCTCCAGTACTTTGTCTGACCAAGGGCGTGGCAACATTCTCCTCACAGTTTACATCCCTTTCCCCCTCCACGAACGCCTTTCAGCAGATACTGCATTCAGGAAAAAAAGTTTATCTTTAGCATACATGGAGATCGAGGCAAAGTACTAATAAGAATAGTCCACAACAACATCATATTTGGTATCTTCAAAAGGATAATATTTAAAGCGTTTTGTGAAATGTTCGTTCTTTTACCATGTTTGGATCTCGAAATATTATCAATGAAGTTGACACAACTCTACTAAGAGTGAACTTGTAGTAAGCAGGTGTAATGTAATGAATTTACATTTACAGCGAATGTTTTATCTTCCTCAAAATTTATACCACCAGTTTTATTCATCTAAACTCTGATATAATGATGCCATAGGTGCATTCTGAGCAATGGAATTTTGAAAACTTTATGTGCCTTAGGGGAAAAATAGCACCCCTTCTCAATGGAAGGTCAAAATATTACGGTGAAATCTTAAAAAAAATCACAGCTGCTTCCCTCAAGTTCATCTTTTGTAGAAAATGTGTAAACCTCAACTGCTAATATCTCGAAAACTAAACACGGGAAATAGGTGAAACTTTCGACAGGACGCTTGGAATATGTTCTTCTTCAACATATCAAACATAAATTTATAGACTATTTTTTTAAAGCGCAGCAGTATGAAGAACAAATAGGTTTTATTACAGCTTGAAAATATGGCCCAGCGCAGAGGAACGTTGTAAAACATACACATGTACACATCTTCTTTTCGAACAGCACTACATGTAAGCGGCAGCAACCATAAACTTTAAACATATGGCTTTCAGAAGATATTTACGATAGGGGACTTGAAAAGGCTTGGTATGAAATGCTGAACTGGTAGCGAGTCTTTAACGACTTGCCAGCCAAGTATGTATGGACGTTGAAGGAATGTTAAGACCTTTTACTGTACCTATGAAACGAGTGTCAGCATTTTACGTATGACCTACATTCTTCAGAGCATTTACATGCATGAATGCTCAATCTCTTATTGGATGCAACAGACTAATACGTCATCGGAAGTGATACCTTTAAGTAGCGTACTCCCAGCCGCGTATGGTTGTGAATGAGAGTAAATTGACCCGTGTTCGTCGTGGTAAGATGGTTTCAAAAATAAACTCCTGCAATGCATCACGACCTCCGTGTGTAAATTGCATGAGCTTTCATGTGAAGCAAACTTCAATGCACTCTAAGAAACGTGCTTGTGAATTGAAACTTTTTCTACACATTTTTTGCTCACACTTTGAAAACACGTTTAGATACTAAACACGTGTGCCTAATTCCTAAATATTTTGCTGTTAAACACGTTTAAGTCGTAAACGTCTGGTGTTTAAATAGGTACACATTTTTAGATTTTAGACGCTTTGAGAAAAAAGGGTAAAAATAAATGTTAATTGCTACGTTTTAAGGTTTTAAGAGTGTGTTTGCGATACTCATATACACGAATCATGTATAGCTAGGTGCTAGTGAGATATACACGAATCCGGACAGATTGCGATGGTCTGATTTTTAGTCGGCCATTACTGGGGTCCATCACCTTTAATCTTTAAATTTCTTTCCTTACCTGTTCCATGGATGGTTGTACACTGGAGTTTATCTTGATTTTCTCAACTTCACTCGGAGTATGAGGATTTGAATTTCACGTAGACAATAAATGAAGACAATTAAAGGCTGATGGACCACTAATGGTTGGGCACAGTCACTGAAAACAAGCCCTAATCGGATTCATCTATATCGGCTGTTTCTAGGGGTGATCTTCTCGGGGCAGGGCGAAGTTGATCCCCTCCCGTGACCTAATCTTGGAAAGTATATAATGGCAAACTGGCAAAAAATTCCACCTATAACTTTAATCACGGTAAAGGCACAAACATTGCAGTACTTCGCATCTGGAGTTCTAACGAGCCGTTTTTCTTCAAAGAGAAAGAAAAGCCGTCTCCGCTTAGATTTACCAATTTACACTACAACAATTCTTCTCATTACATTGGTTAGTAACTGAGCTGTCAAACCCATCAAACTAACTTATTATTACCAAAAGATAATTTATTGTCCTCGGTTAAAAACCAGCACATTATTTGCCCCCAAAACAAATAGGGTGGAAAAGGAGGCAAGAAAGGGAATAAACGAAAATAGGGAAAATGTTTGCAAAAGAGCGGACAGGGTGGTGGCAATGAATTAAAACCGTATATATGACTCTATTTTGCGTTGAGAAAATCCCCTAAAAGAAAACGTTTTCGCAAAAGGGAGGGGCAACTAACCGGGTATCTTTTCCAGGACCTCTTTTCTGCCAGTGGGGGTCAAAGAAGAATCACAGGCTAGAATAAATACAAAACATTTTTTATTTGTGTTTAGTAGCAGGAGAAACACGACTTTTATTTGCTGAAGGGGATATATATAGCTTGTAATTTTTCAATGTCATTCACGAAAGATGACCCAATTCACTCACGGCAACCATGGGGATGGCTGACCAAGCTACCTGCATTCATGTCATGATTTATATCATGAATAGCTTGCTTGACCCATAAATCGAGCGGGCATTCCTCTTTCCTTTGGTCCTTACTTTTACTGATGTGCTCTTAATCTAAACCAAGTCATTTCCTCGTTCAATTTCATGACATACCGAGTCCATCCAAAGTTAATAAAGTTCATTTTTTTCATTATATTCTCCAAAAATTGAAAGTTATTTCTGCCCGAGAGGACCTTTCAAGGACATGTTCAGGGTATTCTTTTTATGTGTTCCCGTCAACGCTTCGGGAAAAAACGGTGCAAAAAAGAAAACGGCGCAGCAATTGAATAAGTGCGTTTTAAGAATAGCCTTAAACGTATTATTAACAGAACCTTTACATACCCCCACTCTTATTTCTCCGGGCATTTGTTATCATGACAAAAACCAATAAAAAAGGAAATTGAATTTTAAAGTGAAAGTCTAGATTAGAATGCAGTTTCTGTAGAAAATATTTTTTGGTTATTGGAATTTTTAAGAATGTAAGTTACCCATACAAACAGTCTTACGTGGAGTAAAAACTAATTCTTCTTTATGTTGATTAGTACGAAACAATGATGACCTTTAAGGTAGTTTCATTTCCAATCCAAGATGCAGCTGATACGAGGACAAGCTTGAAAACTCGAGTTACATAGTAAAACCTTGGGACGACGATTGATGCAGTTAGTATCTTTTAGAAGTAGAACTGTTTGTTGAGGTTGAGTAACTTGAGTTTGTTAATAGAAGAAGTTCTACAGCCCAGTTTCTAACCAATTGGTTTATGTCGGGCCGGTCACGGCCTTTTCCAGTTGTGGCCCACTGACTTGTTTTCCCTACTCCATTGCCTATGCTGAGCACCAAGCATACTGACAGTATGTTTCGCTTACCACATAGGAGAAGCTTGAAAACCGAATTAGGGCCTACATAATAAAACTGTATAAAGTACTACTATTGGGGAATTAGTACAGCTCTAGCATCATTCAAAATTTGAACTTTCTTTTTTTGTTTTTTGTTGGCGGTTGAAACCCAGGTACCAAGTGGGTAGCCCCCCAAAACCTTTGGGTGATTGAACCCCTTAGTTTTCTAAAAAAACTTAAAAAGTAAAAAGTAAAAAGTAAAAAAGTAAAAGTACTTAAAAAAAAATAATGGCACAAATGGCGCAAATATGAACCACTATAAACTTAATTACGTTTCAGTAACTGGTATAGCCCCATTTCTTATCCTAAAATCTGTTTCCACTCCCTTCCCTTAGACTCTTACCACGTGTCACAATCCAGCAACACAAATTGTGGCTATGTGCAGAATGATAAATGACGTAGTCTACAGTTTGCTCTTGACTACCTACTACATCAGCCAATTTTCTTTTTGTCATTTTCCATGGTTCTTTCAATAGTTTGATCTTATCAATACAAACATTAGCCTATTTATAGGGTACTAAATCCTAGATCAAATCTATGTAGAATATCTCAATAGAAAACAGAACAGCAATGTGTCGAAAAAGTGCAGTTTAGATAAATATTTTAAGGAACTTTTTGACAAGGGCGGTTGACTGGAGTCGTCCGATATTACAAACGCAGGTGGAAGTGTTCTCGATAGTTCGCCGGATACCTGACATTGTGATATCACCAATACATTTTCAAGCACCAGGGTATAGAAAGGTCTTATCAGTCCCGGTATAGGTGATGCTTATTGTCAAAGTAATCATCCCTGGCCTGCCGCAGATTGAACACGCGAGAGGCAACACTTTTTGAAAAAATCCCTTACATAAATTTCTATTACAAATTGGGTTGTGGGATAAAAAAAAAACTCGTGTGCGTTGTTTTTGTTACAGTAAATCGTCATTGACAAAAACAGCCCATCCCACAATCCCCTGTAATTACTATTTGGAAAAATTGTTTATGATCGTGCCAGACACATGTAGTCACAATTATTAGTACCAAATTTGATACTTGAGAAATTTTAAATATTCTACTTCATTTGTTTCTTTGGTTTGGTAGTGGTGATTAGAATCTGTCTTTAAAAGTATTTGGACTCTGAGTTGAATTATCTGCAGCGGACGTCGAAAACTTTAAAAATTAAAATGAAAACTGACATAGCTAAAGCATAGCGAACGAGAATAACCATCTTCCAACCCAGGCAATACGTATGTCTGTGACATATTTCATGTCATGGTTGGCTTTGTCGAGTGGAAAGGTTTACAATTTATAACAAGTTTACTCACTAATAATTAAACCCGTCTCCGGAGGCGGAATCGGGGGCAAGATGGTACACTTGAAAGTGAAAAAGATGAGGATAATTTTGCTTTATTATTCAACCTTTTTCGTTTTAATAAAATCGCAAGGACCCGGAACTTACGATGTCAATGTTACATTCAAAATCATTTTATGGGAACAATTGTGTCCTTTTAAACCTTTCGCTTCTCCTACCGGCCCCGAGCATACTCTTGTCCTAAAGAACCTTAAGCCCGGCAGTGGTCAGGAAGAATTTAGGGAACAAGAAATAACAAAAGTATTTTCCAAGGGGTGAGACAACTCAAGGGCCAGCTCAGGTAGTGCTACGACTGTTTCATCTTTACTTAACGTTAGGGGTAGGACAAGCTCGAAAGACCGGGCCCGCGTCTATCTTCCTCATTAGCCGGTTACATATACGTGTCGATACACGGTGTAATGGCTAAGTATACTTCACATCAAGTCGATTATTTTCGGTATTCTAGGTCACAGGTCATTTCATGAACGGCTCCACGAACAATTACATCACCCCGAGCCTATGAACACCAATGAATACTGGTGCCGTGTCTCGACTGAAGATCACGTCTTGAGTTCAAACAAGCAGATATGAAAACGAAGTATAGGTTAATTTCCTGAAACTGTGTGGTCAAGGATTGTCATCCTGAGGGAGGGGGAATGAGGGGTTTCATTTGAAAAAAAAATCACATAAGGGTGATACCTAGGTGTAAAATGGTGCTTTCTTTTCCTTCTGATTTTTCAAGGATGTTCATACAATAGAAAATTACATGAAAAAACCTTCTGTCAAGCAAAATGGATTTTCTTGAGAACTTTTCAAGGACTTTCAATTTCCTGAGCTCTTGCATCTTTACAAGAAGCCTCCTGTGAAATCAACAATTGTACGGAAAGGGGAGTTGCGTATAAACATGCACACAGTCCCAATAAAATGTTTTACAAGGAAGAATAGGCAGTATCACCCAGAAAACCACGTCACTTCAACTGTGCAACGAAACTTTGAAACTAACCTTATCAACTTGTAGAAATTTCTCACCGTACTGTTTCTGAATTTTCCAACGGTTATCGAGACACCAAGCCCCTTTATATCCCTCTCCCCCAGGCATTGGTGTGTGCAGGATTTCGAAGGCGGGCACAACCTGTGATTCACCCGACTGACACGGATTTTGATGACCCTTTTTTTGTTTTTCTGCACTTTAGTTTTTGGCGTCCGACGTCACATCGGCACACTTGTACTATCCGAATTTTCAGGGACCTTTTTTTCTTTGAAAACCATTTTTCTGCCCCCACGGGGGCTGGTGTCTGGGTAAAAGGCTTGAATGCTCAGTGTGTCTCTTCAAACCTTTCATCTTCTTCCAACCCGTAAATCCCCCGACTGAGTGATTTTCCCCCGACTGGCTTCGGAGAGGGGGCCTGTGTCCCGGTCCCCTTTGAACACGCTACTGCCTCCAGGTCAGTTAAACTCCAAAAGGGATGCCCCAATTGGTTCATTTCTCTGGCTATGTCTACGTGCCTGAAGTCTATAAGACAAGGGAAGTAACGTTGGCTTACCTCTTTAACATTTCTTTTCGCTGACTTTTCTTCAGGCTAACAAGATGATAGACAAAGTCACTTACGAATATATTTGATGAAAGGATCCTATACAGGAATGCAAAGCTGTATTCAAAAGAACTGCGAGCGAGGACATCAGAGGGGTTGGATCCAGCCGATTTACCTCGAAATGATATTTTTCTGTCTATCTTTCCATTCACAAATAAGTACAAATTCAATTTCTTGTCACGAAAGAAGGGCACGTTGGGGCTTTTTTTACCCCAAGGCATCTCCCATTTCAAATCTGAATCCATCGGGAAAGAGGACTGACTTTGTTAGCGGAGAAAAAAAGGCGCTTAAAAGTTGCCGACCTTTCATAATCTATTTTCTCTTCGCCAGGACGAGTGCGTTCCCCTGTCTTTCCTTTGAAATGTCGAACAAAAGGATTACAACCCCCTTTGGTGAAAAGGAACAATGAAATTTGAATATCTGAACTGGAGATGTAGAAGAATGTTGGTCATGAAATTTCGATCTTGATTGAACAGAGTAGATGGGAATTTTAATCCCAGACATATGAGACAGTATCTACCACGCGAATGGATATCTTCGCTTCTACTAAGGTGTATCTTACCCTAAGTCCTGGGCATGACGTTAAACTGCATCCAGGTTGTGGCTTCTGTTCTATTCAGCCAGTCTAGAGCAGGGCCACTCAGTGTTTGCCCTTTTGAGGGCGTACTTGTCCATTTGGGACGTTAAGCTCCTTAAGGGAGCAGAACTCCTCCGGGAGTAATCGTTTGGTTTTCGCCCCTTGGCTCTTCGCCAGAGAGTCGTGGGGACTTTTAGAAAAAAGGTGTATCTTACCTGCTGTCGTGTCCCTTCGCTGCTAAAAGTTCACTTTCTCCACAACTATTAACGTTCAGACAAGACAGTATAGCTTGCAGTTCATGCCCCCGGGACAAAATAGGGGAACGCACTGTGCACAATTACCTGTTGCGAAAACTTTCACTTGAAGTTTGAAAACTATAAAGTCAAACTTCTCCAGGCCCCATTACCTCCCTCTTCCGACCCACATTATAGCTACTTTCTATTCTTAAGTAATTTACTTCCCATTTTAGGTTGGTGCGGTCATTTTAATAATACTTTGTTACAATTTATCTAGTAAGTTTACACTTATCAATTTTTAGTAAAGCCAAAGAAGACGTAAGATTGTTTCTGCCATAACATTTTATTCACTGAGCGTTCACGGATCGACGTTTGATGACTTTAAATAAACACTAACCTCTACCTCATGATAACTTTCTTTCTTTTTGAAGTGGACATCAAGTTAGCCTCAAACTCACACCAAGGAGGCTCTGCTTTTTCACAGTCCTCCCGACACTCTGGCGAAGAGCCGTTCGGCGAAACCGAGTCCGGGAGGAGTTCTACTTCCTAAGGAAGCCACGTCCACTAAGGGACAACACCTAACTGGCCACCCTTACTTACCTCAGACCATTTACATCATTGGTCTGTCATGTATAAATATGACACTACGCTCTACCAACTCTCTGCCTATATGCTGGCAACAAAAATCTAGAAGACGAATCAAATACTGCGCAACCTAGAAAGACATCTGAATATATGACTTTTTGACGCTTGGATGTATAATAATATTTCTACTGTGCAAAATAAGTTAAATGACAGGTTAGTGTAGTGTGTGTTCATATATCGAATATTAAATACACTGAGGTAATTACAAAACGATAAGAAATCAGGCTAATATCATGTGTGGTGTATGCTCTGCTAATCCAGTCTAAAATGGAACCACGAATGACAGACCAATGATGTAAATGGTCTAAAGGCATTGACTGATTAGAGTTTGGTGTCGGCTCGGTCAACTGTGTTCCTTTCATAGCTTTCTTGGAAAGCAGAATTCTTTCGGCAGTAAACGTTTGGTTTTGCCGAACGGCTTTTACCAAGTCGGGAGAACTTTAGTAAAAGAAGCAGCTGATTTTTTCTTTGGGGACGGAATGGGGAGGGGAGGCGTAGGAGGTTGGACACTTTTTGCTGTAAAACATCAGATGCAACAATCAAAGATGTTCATTCTTGATAAATTGTGTACGAACGTTAGGCAGCTAGACCTGAAATGAACTCCCCCTCCAAGAAACGACCGATATTTCACACCCATTAAATGAAATATTGCTAGTCTGGGGGAATTTCACTTCACTCCGTATGGAATTCACTCATACTAATAGGGGCTTTGTAATTACGTCACAGATCCGCCACGCTGGAGAACAATCATGTCAAATACACGTGGTTTTGTGCTGAACGCATTGCACAGTGTGCGCTGTAGTATGCGCGGTGTGTGTACGTTCATGGAAGTGTTTTACTCATTTTTTGGGCAAAAGAAATTACCCAACCATTTCATCCAACTAATTTTACCCAAAATAATTTAAAATTTGTACCAACACGTTTGCCCAACAGCTGCACTGTTAGGTGCTTGTTTGAATTTCAATATAACCTGATATATAATTATATGATTTGGGCAAGAAGGAGATTTAACAAAGTACCCTACAACTTACACCGTTTGTCCTCCAAGAGTGGTTGGGGGCACCAGAAACGATGCCTTTTCTAAAGTTCTCCCTACCCTCTGGCAAAGGGCCGTTCGGCGAAACCAAAACTTTAACTGCTCCCCGCAGAAGCTATTACGTCCATTGAAGGACAATGCGTGACCAACCTCACGGCCCTCAGACCATTTACATTATTGGTCTGTCACGTATGGCTCCATTCTAGACTGGATGAAGAGAACAGATACACTGTTAAAAAATTTTCTGTAAATTTACATCATTTTTATGGCAAATTCTTTTTCCAACCAGACTGTTATCATGAAAAAACATCAAGAGTTCGTTTTTTCTTTACAGTTTTTGCATGTAAATTAGTTTACAAAAGTCTACTGTAAAATCGAATTACAGAATTGTTCTGTTTTGTTAACCTTAATTTTATGTGAATTTACAGTCTACTGTTTTCATTCCCGACGTTTTAATATCTACTATAATATTGCTCTTTTATACCTTTCATATGTTATTACGTAACATGCATTTCACCTTTACGTAGATTAAGTATTTGCATATCAACAAAATGTTTCGTTACGAAGTTGTTTACAGTCAAAGCTCTTTTCTAAAAGTCCCCTCGACTCTCTGGCGGAGAGCCAAGGGGCGAAAACCAATCAAAACACATCAAGGATGCTTTGTTATCATATTGTTGTCAAGTAGACTGCTATCTCTAGGAACTTTGTAAGTGGAAAGTCACATTTTTTGTACAATATAATATTTTTTTTTAAATAAATTTGACAAAGAATGCAAATACATTGGTCGCAAACATTTTCAGACAAGGTAAAATATAAGTTTATCACTTCCTGATTAAAAAAAATGCCAAAGAAGATATTATTCAAAGCAACAGCAATCCTTTTGTTAGGAAAATGCCTACAAAATAAGCTCCAGCCATTTATGCAAAATGAGATTTACGTCATAAAAAGGTAAATTTACAGACTCTCTCAAGTAAATTTGTGAAACGTTTCTAATTTGCCCCGATCAAGTGCAGGAGCGCCTGTGGCAATGAGTTAACATCAGTATACCAATTGTCAGTGCTCTGAAATCAGGGCCTTACAATTTCTTTTTACTTAAAAATGTGTGACAAAACACCAGTTGTATGATATTTATCACTATGAACGTAATAACTAAGTATGCTTTTATAATAAATGTAAGTTAATTTTCAAATAGGGCCATAAAGTTGACAAAAATGTTTTTTTTTTTTTAAACTGAAACTTCGCAGAACGATGCATGTTGTATATTGAAAATTTTGGGCTGTTTCTTATTTGTTTGTTAAGGCTTATCTTTGTTTCTTTTTCAGCTTAAAAACAAAATGAATATTTGTTAAATGACAGTATATTTATGTGAAATCAGAAAAATACGAGCACTGTTAAAATTTCTGTAAATTTACAGAAATTTTTTACAAAACAGTAAAATTTGGTTAAAAAAGCAGACAGAAATGGTTTTTCAAATAAACAGAAAATACATGTTAAACAACCTTGTTTATTGTAGCAATACAAAGTGTCTGTGAAGATACAGAAAATCTCTATTAAAAGTAAAATACAAAAAGTTTAAGTTAAAAAAAGTCTGTTAATTTACAGAAATTTTTAACAGTGTACTACACATGATTTTAACCAAAAGGCCGAGAAGCGACGATGCACTTGGTTAATAAACATTTAAGCATGTTGTTTGAAATAACAAACTCAATCGTGAACTTTGTATTTCTTCTCCCATTGATTACGTAGTAGTGAAAACTTTTTTTTCTCTATAAGACCATTGCTCTTTAAGTGATTTCTTCCAGATTTTTACTGCTATTCTACCGCTAGCTTTATCTGTAAAACTTAACTGATCTTTCAATAATCATCTGATTAGTCAGTTACATTTTGTCCAAATGTTGGTTAATTTAAAACTTTCCCAAAATCTTTTACCAACACTTGAATTTCACCCAACAAATATGGGTAGTTAAGAAATCAGGCTGATATCATGTGTGGTGTATGCTCTGCTAATCCAGTCTAAACTGCTAAAATGGAACCACGCATGACAGACAAATGATGTAAAAGGTCTAAAGGCATTGACTGATTACAGTTTGGTGCCAGGCTCGGTCAGCTCTCTTTCGGGAGTAAACGTTTGGTTTTGCAAAACGGCTCTTTGCCAAGTCGGGAAGGCTTTAGTAAAAGAACCAGCTTCTTTTTTTCTTGGGGACGGGGTGGGGACGGAATGGGGAGGGAAGGTTGGACACTTTTTGCCTTAAACTCATTAGATGCCAGAATCAAAGATATACTTGATAAATTGTGTACAAATTTAGGCAGCTAGACCTGAAATGAGCTCCCCCTCCAAGAAACGACCGATATTTCACACCCATTAAATGAAATATTGCTAGTTTTGGGGGGATTTTCACTTCACTCCGTGTGGAATTCACTCATACTAATAGGGGCTTTGTAATTTGCAATTACGTCACAGATCCGCCATGCTGGAGAACAATCATGTCAAATACACCGGCGAAACCAAAACTTTAACTGCTTCCCGAAAAAGCTGTTACGTCAATTGAAGGACAATACGTGACCAACCTCACGGCCCGCAGGCCATTTACATTATTGGTCTGTCATGTATGGCTCCATTCTAGTCTGGATGATACTACACAGATACTACACATGATCTTAGCCAAAAGGCCGAGAAGCGACGGTGCACTTGGTTAATAAACAGTGAAGCATGTAGTTTGAAAAAACAAACTCAATCGTGAACTTTGCATTTCTTCTCCCATTGATTTCGTAGAAGTGAAAACTTTTTTTTCTATAAGACCATTGCTCTTTAAGTGTTTTCTTCCAGATTTTCACTGCTATTCTACCACTCGCTTTATTTGTAAAACGTAACTGATCTTCCAATTAATCATCTGATTGCTTACATTTTGCCCAAATGTTGGGTACTTTAAAACTTGCCAACACCTTTTACCAGCACTTGAATTTTACCAAACCTTAATTTACCCAACAAATATGGGTAGATTGTTTACCTATTTGTTGGACAATAAATTGCCCATGTTGAGCACTTTGGATTTTGCCCAACGCTTTTTACCCAACGGTTTTTAGAGCGATATGAAAACTTTTTAAAAACCTCTATAATAGTGGTTTCACAGTATACACACTCTGTCTTCAGAGTGCACCCGCCTACGGAACACCACGAAACGGATGCTAGTAATTCGAAGTACATGATTTACCCAGGCAATTTTTCAAATGTATCAGCACACCGGTAAGATAAGGAAGGAATCTATGGTTGTTTAAACGAAATGCCACAACTTTTAGGATGGTTGGAATTTCTTTTTAGATTCGACGGAATCCAAACTGAATGTTTAATGTTCTTTGTTTATGGGCAATATATAACAGTAATGTTCTCAACCACCGTGAAATATTGCAGGCGATTCAAAACGGGTATATATAATTCACTCCCCCAGGGCTCTAAACTGTTTAACGACTTCAAAAACGAAGAGGCGGTATGATAATGGACGTGAACGTTGAATAGTAGGAGGTGGACATATTGGGAAGTGAGAAGAGGAGTTAAATTGATGCATGCAGAGGCTATCAATTTTGTTCAATTGACCATGAAATTACCTACCAACAGGAATACTTAAGTCACGAGATGGAGCAAGAATATCAACCCCTGATGGGTACTAAAGCTGCGGTCACACTACTGTCTACAATAAATTCAGATCGGATTCCGATCCATTTTTTTTTACTTTTTGTTAAAATTTTCTATATCTCTGGTCAGAAAGAGCCAAAAAATTGTCAACCAGTGTAAATGCATAATTTGAATCTGATGTCTATGAAATTAAAATGCTACCTGATTTTTTGTGACGTCACGCCGACACATATTTTTTTTATCGCACAGCATAGTCCGATAAAACTTGCATGATGATTAGACATCACGAAATAATTGGTGTGAATTTAATTTTCATAGTCCTGTGTTAATACTCCAAATTTACACAAGCTGGCAAGTTATGGGTTCTTTCCGAAAAGATATGGGGAAGATTTTGATAAAACCTCACAAATCCGATCCGAATCCGTTGTAGTGTCATCGCGACCGTATGACTGTGGTAGCATGGCATCGAGTTTTCGAAGGCTCTCTATCCACGAGGGTGGAGCCACATGGGGGGAGGGGGCCTGAAAGTAAATACATTCCCCACTCTCAAATGTTCATTATTTTTTGCAATTAAGAGAGTGAATAAATTCGCCAAAGTAACAATGGAATTGAGAAGATGTACGCCAAAGGGGGAGAAAATTTCAGTCCGGGGGATTCACAACAAATTCCCACGAATGGGTTAAAGGTTACGTAACACACTGCATAGACTTCATTACCCCACAAAGACACTTAAAAAACTTTTAAAGAGGCTTTCAAACGTGTTTCCTGAAGTTTGGCGCAGTAAGCGGAACCAAATAGGTTACGTTAGATGGAGTTTTACGGCCCAGTTTCCAACCACTTGGTTAACGTCGAGCCGGCTACGGCTTTTTCCAGTTGTGGCTCACTGGCTTCCCTACTCCATTGCTTATGCTGAGCACCAAGCACAATGGCAGCAGGTTCCGTTTTTAACACCCAATTAGGGGGTTGCTTTTCGAAAGCTTCACAATTTATCTATATATTGTAAATTTCATTTTCTTACAAAGTTTGCAAGCATTAGAAATCCCATTCTTCATTGACAACGTGCACTTGTAATGCAAGGAATTGTGGGCAAGTGGGTAAAACAGACAAAATGGTGGCTTCCAGCACGAATTTTCCTCCCGAATCAGGAGAAAGCAAGAGAGATGCTTTAGAAAAATCTTCCGAACTGAAATATTCGAAACTGGCCTGCTATGAATGGAATTTTAAACAGGGACCAGCTGATGTTTTAAACAGAAAACAGCCACAACGGATCATTAGAGGAGAAACGAGACAATACATGTAAATTTTACATTGCGTTATATAATTTATTTCGATGTTTCTACAAATTTGGACACGTGTGGAGTGGACGGACAAGAGATATGATACATCTTCTCAAAATAAAAGGCACACGTATCACGTGTATCCAAATTAAAAGTGAAAAAAAAAAAATAAAATAAAACCAACTGACGGCATATACATGGAATGATGAGAAGCTTTAAGCTGTCTGGTTAAAAAGGTTTCATCATGAATCTATATTCAGTTTATTAGTTCAGCAACTATCGTGAAAATCTCATTAATAACAATTTCAAAGGAAATAGGTAAAAACTGAGCCCACTTAGCGCATAAAATACGCAACAACTTTCTGCAATGGACACATGTAATACATCATCTGCATTTGCAGTTCTCTTAAATGAGCTAACGCATGGCGCTAATGTGAAAAGTAAAACAACGCAGACACAGACGAGCGCAGACATATGTGAGTATAATTACGCTACTAAGTCGATCATCACGTATCTACGTTACCATGTTTCAGATCTACCGTAGATAAAATTTAAAATTTACTTAAAAAAACTTATTGAACTCCATAGAACATGTGCATTTGATTGACGTTACAGAACTGAAGATTCTGAAAACTTGCCACCATTGACGACGGATACTTTACTTGTACTGGTATTTAATCTATTTTACCATGATCATTAGGTTAAATTAAACGACTTTGACAACTATGAAAAAAATTATGGAGATTCAGGCCCTTGGTCGCTGAGGTCATGAGGCCCTCCATGGGGGCGGGGCACTGTTCAATTTTAAATTACTACTGCCTTTATGCCCTGGCACATCTTGCGCTGAGAATTATTTCAACCACTGGCAGATTTTTTCGCCTACATTATCCCGTTCATCTTACTCAGATAGTAACCTAGACAGTAGTAGGCCTACTCTTGATCACAAACCAGTACTGCTATCATTACACAATTTTCAAGAACTCATCAAATCATGTTTGGATTATTATGAATGCTCGAAAAGGTTTGGTTTAACGGGCGTGCTGTACAAAGAAAAAAAATGACATCAATGTAATCCAAGACTAGCGAAAATTATGAAAACAGAGTTGATGAAAGAAATGTAAATTTTAATTCGTCTACATTCTGCGTTGAATCACGAGATCACTGCAAACACAAAACCTTTCTAATGCACGCACATGTTTTCGCGCATGCTCTATCAAAACCCGAACCAACCAGTGACGCAATCGTGAATGGTCTAATAGTGGAGGAAACTTAACCAGGCCACCATTAACCCTTTACCGTTGTGCTCCGATCGGGGCATATCTGCGCGCCTCGGGAGTCGGCGGAAAAGCGGACGTAGCCCGCCCCGCATCGGCTTCCGTAAGGCCATTGACCCCGTGACCTTAAACTATAGTCTCTCTCGCCGTTGTGGCCGAATTTTCGGGTAGCTACTCGCAGTTTCGAGCTCCGCGTGAAACAGTAAAGATGTGTGACAGCCGAGCTCTCCGCATGGGTCCAAAAGGACCCAAACAACGGTAAAGGGTTAAACTTTGTCTGTCTTGAAAACATAAATTATTGCATTAGTAAGGCTACAGCAATATGGCCTCAGAGAGCAGCTCTAGTTACATTCGGACGGGATCCCAAAGCATTGGACACATGCACACAAGCTCATATGCTGTGTGAAATGCGTAAGTGGTCTTACTGGGTTTTCCACTTAGAGTCAACTTACGCGACATGTAGCCATCTATCCGGCAAAATATGTAAGGTGAAATTTCAAGTGAGAATTGAAAGACATATTCTGTACCTTAGGTTTACCACAAAGACATGCAGATGAAACAACAAGATGTTATTTGGTTTTTACAGAGAAGAAGAATTCAAACTTTTTCTCTTCGAGTGCATTACTATTAGGTTCCGTCTTCTCGATGACTCGGTACCATAGAACATGAATAGAATAATTTAAATAACAGAAGCCGATACATCAGCATCATAACGAATCAGAAAAACATGCAGTACCATTGCTATAAATTACCGATCGCGTTTACCAGTTTACTGTGTAGGTAACTTGAACCCTACAAAACGATTCTTATTTATTTACACAAGACATACCACCTCATATATTTCAGTCGGAGGTAGATCTACACGCTCTTGCCGTCATTGATGAAGAACTAATCTTCCTCATATTTGGAATCCATCTCAATAAGTTTTATTGGAACTCATCGCTTGAAATGATCTACCGTCGAATCAAATAGGCACACAGGCATAAACTAAGGGCGTAAGTAAGGGTCTTCAAAATAATAAATACGTACGCGGGTGACGAGGAAGCAAAACCGAATGTCGCTTTCTGTTTAGAACTTTTGACGGTATGTTTCTCATTATATTGGGCAAACAAAAACACATTTCACATTAAACGCATGTACAACCAGGTTCAGAAGATATCATGGCCCCTTACCACAATTAGAGAAATATTTTCAGTGCAAACCTGGCGACGGGTTTTAGCTGTTTTGGGATGCTTATTTGTCAAATTTCAAATGAAATATTCTCCCCTCGGTAACGTTAAAAAGGGGTCTAAAGGTGCACTCTAGCAAAGCATGTTACATTCCATGGCTGCACAAAAGTTATTTTTTAGACGTTGATAATAAGCTTCAAGGAGAGCCAGATGTTTCATTAGTTGATGAATGGCTTCCTACCACTAGACGCAGGTTGAAATGTTGTTCACGTAACACGTGACAGAGTGGGTCATGTTATGACCTACATAATTCACTGGTAAGATACATACACATGAAGCCAACCAACTTCATAATGTTATCCTTCGCTGAGAGTTATTTTTGACAAATTTTTTGGTTACGAGAAAATATGATTATTTTGGAAATTAAAACTTTATCATTTGAGGAGAGGATGTGAACTGATATCTCATCAACAAATCCACAACAAATCATCACTCAAAACTTTAAATCATCCATGATATCCAATGAGAATCTTAGTGGATTTCAATTTTGCCTGACATTGTCGGCACAGAAGGTTGGGAAGTATTAGCATGGTGAAATTATGTCTAATTAACTTTCCTTTGTATTGCCGCCAAAGTTTCCCATAATACTTTTCTTCATACTAACAAATACACACTAATGGATTACATTCCATGTCACATTTTAAGACTTGACAACTTGAACCACTCTTGGGACTCAAACTGCCAAAATAGAAAAAGGCAACCGGATAGTCACGATTATGTTATCAAGTGTGAAGTTCATGTGAAGTTCATGAGTTTATGAGAATATAAAATTTGCAGCTCGCGAAGAACACTAAGGCTACCGTACTTGAGGAATGTTTTGACCAATGACTACAAAAATGAGAGAAACAATGACTTCATAAACTTGTGTAAAAATGAATGTCAATAAACTAACACAGATTTAGCAACTGAATTTATAAAACATCATTAAATCAATGAGGAGGCTTTGGCCAGATCTAACTTGAAAAAATATTGGTGACCTATTCCTGCTACAAAAGTGCTAAAAAGGTCTTTCAAAAAAATTTGTTGACCATTTTTCTGATTTAAGTCATATTTCAACTTATATAGATATGCATATTCATGGGAAAGAGTCTGAGGGAGATGGGACACGCTCCATCTTATATTTGAGAAATTGCTCAATGTCCTTCATTCTTTACAACAAAAATTATTTTGAAAAAGTCCAGGTGATGTGTTCCCCATTAAGAATAAATTGCTGCACTTGTATATTCTTCATGTCAGGAAATTTACATTCATATTTTCCTCTCTCAACAATCTTGCTTACATTGCCACAGACTGCAGGCAAAGAAGTCTTGCCAGGGAGCCCCATCTTTTATAGGCATTACAAGTACTACTTCACTTCTAGTACTTGAACTAATAGTGGTGCCAGGGGTCAGTGGAAAAGCTGCCATGGGTGGAAGTGTTCTATTCGGTTACCTGCTTATAAAGTTTTGGCTGTGTCACACTACTAGGCATAGCTGCCTCATTAAAGCCTGAAATATTTTCAGATTTACACCAGGGGAGTGTGGTTTTACATCAGGTGGTAGTATCCCCAAGCTTCACGATAAAGCAAGGACTGGTCAAGGGTAAGCTAGCACACACCTTCTGTGGGACTTATTTTGTCAGTTCATCTTCTGCGATAGACTGAGCTGTTCATATGTGTATTAGATGAGGTAAGTATCTAGCAGTGACATACATTCAATATTTTTCACTGCACTTCCACTGTCAGTTTTGCACTCTATAATTGGAAAGAAGAAATAAAACAGAACCCTCTTGGATGATATGAAGTACATAGTGAAAGTTCAGGGAGTTATTTCTGTCTCCAAAAGAAATTCTTCGCCTCGTTTCTTACACAGGTATCTATATAGAATATGGGAAATTATGTAAAACGATAAGGAGAGAAAAGGTTGTCTTTCATCTGTGCTGATGACACAAAACATGAAGACTGTTGCTAAGCAACAAAATGTGAGAATGTCGTCAGCTTCCTGGACACAAAGATTTGGAGCCAATCAATCAATGCATATCATCTAAAACAATTGTCAAAGGTTGTAAAATGTAGATTGAGCAATCCGCTCACAGTGGGTATGCAATTAAAACATCATACTTTTACGAAGGAACTTACTTGGGGGTACAATGTAAACTAAACTATGAATAGAAAAGGGTCAGGAGTTCTGTATGTGACTCGTAAATTACAAATGTTTTTTGACACTGACTGTCGGCCCAGATGAAATCATGTTGACAACACATGTGCATCTGTTTCACTTGATTAGAAGGAACATGCATTACACCTGATTTTACTAGCAAATAGCAGCAGTGATAGAATGAGACCAGCCTACTTAGAAGTTACTGGTGACTATGATTCACTCCCAAGTTAATCTTAAAGGGCAATCCTCACCATCTCAGACAATTTCCATTCTCCCAGTTTTGTAATTTGTCCCTCCTCTCATTGCTATATAAAGCACATCCTTGTGCAGTTTCAAGCTAGATGGAGTTTTACGGCACAGTTTCGAACCAACTGGTTCAAGTCGAGTCGGCCACGACCTTTTTCCAGTTGTGGCTCACTGGCTTGTTTTCTCTATTCCATTGCTTAAGATGAGCACCAAACACATGGCAATAGGTTCTGTTTTTAAAGTCTACAGTGTGTCCTGACCAGGATTCCACCTTCCCATCTGCAAGTCTGATGCTCTAACCACTTGACCAAGCAGTCTGTTGATTTGCACAATTTCAAATCTATTTTATGACTTAAGACTGTGCATGCCTTGGTGAACATACAAGGTTAAAATGTGTAAATACAAACACTCTCTCTGTATTTTGTGAAATGTAAGCTACTTTACATCTTAGGAATTTTCAAATTTTGATGTCAATCAGAGAGCACAACCAATTACAAATTTTGATACACCTATGCAAGAAATGCAAATTGGGGTAATGAGTGACTATCTTTAAGCTATGTACAAACTCCAGTATGTGTCAAAGGGAGAAATCCACCTCTCAAGATTAACAAAACAGCAGCCAAATGAGGAAAAGTTTTTCTTAAAAAACGCACTACATGAAATAGCCCTTACCCAAATAGCCTACCACTAAACAGTCTAAAACCCGACTTTTGGGAGGCAAGTTGGGTTTCTACTTAATGTTTACATACACAGTTTATAATCACTATAAGGCTTATTGGATTTTATATTTTATCATTGAAGCGGCTATAAACTGTAAGTAGTCGGGTTTCTACATCAAGTAGAAACCCAACTTGACACCCAAAAGTCAGGCTTTAGACTGTTAGTGATAATTGATTAAGATACAGGCTTTTTTTTACTTAAAGACCAACTTACACCTAAGGCCCATTAAATTTTTGAAAAATGCTTCTCTCTCCCTCTTCTTACACCCTTCCCCTTCAAAGTGGTCAGGATCATCACTCCGCCCCTTCCCCCTAATCAAGAATTTCTCCTATGTAAATGGTTCAAACAATAGCAAGCATCCAGTTAGATGATATTTAACTACACCAACACTAATGTGTTACATATTGTCAATTTGATAAAAAGTTCAAGTTTAAATAAAATTTCATCACAGTTCAAGTTTGGTTTCAAATACAGTTCAAACAGCAAGTTCTTCTCATTCATAACCTCTTTCAACTGCCAGGAAATACCATGGGCATACTCTACACCCACTTAGCCCATGGGGAGGGGGGAAGCATGCAAGATAAGGATTAGACATGGGCTACATTTTGTAATTCATGCTGGTAAAATTCAATTGTATTCAGCTGAAATTACAGACAGACATCTATATCTCACTAGGTTATGGCAACAACCCTTTTCACTTTATTCATATCAAGCAAACTGAACACAAAACTCAACGACAGCTTCTCGTTTATTAAATAGTGGTCAAATAGGGTTGGCTAAAACTTGCTATACTTTTCTGGTGTCATGTTTGTCTCAATAAGACATGATGATGTAAGCTGTTCAGAGTGTACAGGAGAAACCAGAACTATCCAAATAGTCTGCAATTCCTCATTCCCATCCAATCACATTTGCAATTCAAATCATTATTAACTTTAGAGTCTTTCATCTTCCTTAAAGGGATTATACAATATTTCCCTTTTAATCTTATATCACAGTGTTCATATAGTTTAGTGTTATCTACCTCTCAGAGAGCCAAACCTCTATTCTGTACCCATTTCAGAACTGAACTCAAATTTTCAGGGAAATAAAATCCACACAATGCTAGCCCCTTTCCTTTGAGATGGTCCCTGTATGTGACCACCCAAACAACATGAAACCTTTCGCAGAAATAAACACAACAGCATTTAAAGGCTGGAAAGTGTTACTCTAAAAAGACAGACAAGGTGTTGAAATTGGCAAACAGGAGAATATCATCCATTTAATAGTGACATATTTATGACACAATTGCTGGCTGGTTAATGCAAGGATAATAGTGATGTGTTAAAGTTCAACCTCCAATGTCACATTTTACTACCATAAAGCAGAAGGACAAATTCTGCATAATCTGAGTGTAACCAACCTACAGTGAGTGGGATGACAAGCAATGTATTTTGACACATGCCAAGCAAACATAAATTACAAGATAATATCACCAATGCTTTGTAAACAATGAAATGGACACACCCTTTGGCGAGGGAAACTTGTTATGCTTCCAGTCTTATCATAATTTTTCTCTTATTTGTCCAACTTTAACTACACGTTTAAAGTGACCATCAAAGGGGGTAAGTAAGAGATATGTTTTGAAAGGCTATGAGCAGAGCTCCCAACATTTCAGAATTCATCACGCTGTCACACTGCTTGTTGGGGATGCACCATAGACACCCCAGTAGATCAAAGGCTGTGTGGCGTGTAACTGGTACCCGAGTTTGTTACATGATCTGTGCCCTGAAAAGATCTATGCTTTCATTGTGTTCACACTGCGTAAAAAGCAATTAACACATGCTTGACTGCACTGTTAGTTAACCCCAAATGTGAGGTAACTTTTTGTGTATTTTAATACATTTTTTTACTGTCAATCAGTTAACAAGATATGAAACCTGACTATATCAAGTGTGTATATGTATTGTGCTTCATTTCCTTCCTGAGGTGATGAGATGTAATCAGGCTGAGAAGGATGATGTAACAAAAAGTAAGAAGGAATGTTTCATCATGATCATCGGGAATTCAGTTTTTGCGGAGAACTCCCCTCCTAGAGAAGGGGTTTTCTCCTTATAAGGTTTTTCACCCGGCCTATTGTAGTCAAGAGATAAAAAACCAAAGTGTGGGAGAATGGGGATGTGCTCAAGGTGCAAGGTGAGCCAAAGTCAGCAACAGACAATGTCCAGGGGCTTATCTCAGTTATTTAAGAACCAATTTGTGCAGTAGAGCATTCAATGGAGCTTAAGTTACCAACTCAGGTAGATATTTAATCTCCCCTCATGTTTTGGCCAAAAACAGGGGTGTCGGGGTATTATTATTGGGCATACAGTATTGTAATGACAGGCTAAATAAGATATTTTACCATAGCAAAAACTCAATTTTTGCGTTGAAATATCAGCCACAACTTACGAAACTTTTGTAGCTCTTAATGGCAGCTTCCATGGAATTACACAAACATTGCCCCACCCTTGTGTCTCAGAAGAATGTGAAAAGGGGGTGTGGGGTCCCTCTCTTTAATATGTTATTAATATACCACAGTAACTTGCAGGTAAGTGGGGGATTATAATGGTAAACAGGAGGTAATAGAAAACGGATGAAGGACTCTTTTATGTATAGTATACATCATAGTTCAAAAGTGATAAAAATGTTGTTATATGGTTTTAAATAAAGGGCCAAATAGGAGTAGTCATGTATGAAAATAGCTCACACCAAAATATGGGTTGACTACATAATGTGAAACATAAACAGCAAGTCATTGTTGTTGTTCTCATGACAAAAGTGTTTCACATGTCACTGGGTGAAGTAGATTGTTCTTGGTCCTTGTTTTACTTCTGCAATGTTTTTGTAAATGTGGCCTATAGCAGAAGAACGATGCTTTTCCAGGCTTCCAACACGAGCTTTCTGGGTTTCATTTTTTATGTTGTCAAAAAATGTAAAATGAAATGGATAAAACAAAATATATATTAAATATAAATAGATTTTAGAATTTCCCAAGCTGGTAAGATTGCAAACGATAAGGGAATGCACTGATAATTTCAACACAATATGCTTGGAATGACTATTGTCAGGCTTTATGAAGGTCTTCCTTCCCATGTGATAATTAATCATGCAGTCTTCAGTGATAGCTAGCTGGTACAGAACATTAATTTATATCAAGGTAACTATTTGTGATGTTCTTCAGGAGCTTTTTCTTCTACATTCATCCTGGAGTCTGTACTTTCTAATATTTCCTCCGGCCGACCTTTTTTGGTCTGATGTTGAACTTCACCCACTTTCTACCGCAATACCAATTTCATGTCTTCAACATGGACTGGCCACCAGCAGCGCCACCAGCATCAGCCTATTTAGTCAGTGTCTAACAACATGTGCCTGAAGGGAACCTGCAAAGAAATATATAAATGTGACAACATTATGTTCTGAATGATATAATAGTAGCAAGCAATGTGATGCCATTCATGCACTGACAGTAGTGGTACGGTGGTATAGAAAGTAATGACAGCAAGTGTCTCTGCTTGTTACATTGCTGCTTGCATGGGGTCTACCATTATCAACCAGAACCAGATGGTTAAAGCGGCCTCATCGTCAGAAGCAAGGCAAACAGATTCTGCTCGGTTTGAATTCACACATCACACTGACAATTGTCAAAAAATGGGAGAATGTATGAGCCCACCAGCAAATAAGAAATCGCTTTCTCCTTCAGACCATTGCAGACTGAGAATGCTATAGTTTTAAAGGGGGAGGTTTAAGCAATAATTTTATTTTCAAATATGGAAGAGGAACCAAATCTTCACAGTGTGGTGAAATTTTCATTCAAACTTGACATGTATTTCTCAGGATATATATATATATATATATACATAAATATAAATATATATATATATATATATCTTGGGAAATACATGTCAAGTTTGATATATGTAAATGAAGTCCCTAGATTTGTGTTTCAAAGTGAGATTGAGGGTAGCAGAGGGTACAGTATACCACTTCCTCAGTTTGACAATGAATGCCTTGTTTCACTTCATTTTTTGGACTGTTGTGTTGAATTTGAAGTTAATATGGATAGGTCCATCCTGTGGGGAATGCAAAGTTCTCATGACACCTATTCAATCACATGATAACATGGATAACATGGGATTGTTGAGAAAACAGGCTGTAATGTTTAAAGATAGACAAAAGACTTCCCACTAATGTGAGGATATGATGTCATATATGCTTGCATCAAGTTCACTTTTTGTTGAAAAAGTGACAAATTTAATTGCTCATATCTTGAGAACCACACAATGGATTTCAATGCAAATTTAACCAATATGCTTGGAATCAAGTTCTCCTCTCATATATCAAAACTTGATACGACCTTAAACCCTTCCTTTAAAGAAATTTTTTTGGACTGAAATGTACTAAACAAAGAATGAGAGAAATGGTCTACAATGGAGGGGTTGTCAATAAAATCTTCAATTCTTTCCCACTGGATTTCTGTGTTGTTAGTCAGTTGGAGTTCTACAACTCAGTTTCTGACCCACTGGTTTACACCAGGCCTGCCGCTACCTTTTTTCCAGGATAACAGTGTTGGGAGAGGGGAATGCACTTATCTTCCCTGAAAAAAATCAAATTCACTATTTGGGGGAATTTTTATCCTGCATAAATTTTTGGTTCCCTAAATTTTTTCTATTAAGTAATGTATTGGCAACAATTCAATTTCTTTGTATTCAAATCATATCAGCTTGTTTGATCAACTCCAGCAAATTCACCAGTCTTACTGTTACCCAGTCTCCACAACAATCTACTACACATAGGTTGCTACTTATGAGAGTCTATACTTATTGACCAAAATTTATTCTTGCACACTTAGAGCACATTGCACTTCACTGTACTAGTCTTCAGATCAACCTACATTGAAAATGTTGATACTCTTTGTAAGTACTTGATAGTGCTATTTCATTTTCTCTCTTATTTTTCAAGCTGAAAAGAGAAAACAACTTTTCATTTATTTTTGTTCACCATCTTCAAACCCAAAGAATGTTTTATAAACCTGTAATCCTTCCTTCATTTTACACTATTACTCTGGAAGATTGTATTTCAATCATTCCCTTCTTAAGTAACTCAAAGTTCACAATCCCATCACAGACCAAATTCACCTCTGACAGTCACCCTGGTTTCAATACATTGTGCTCCTGTAGTTTCAAGTTACATCAACAATTGTCTGTGGTTATTATCACACCAGACTATATCTGTTACCTTATTCATGAAGTGAAGAAGGTCCTTTCTATTAAATTCCAAATCATTTTATAGCTAGCCCAGAAGACAGGCATCAATAGAGAGGACCACCCTTACTAAGGGACCTTGAGACTTGAACTTTGTTTCACAAAAATGTTCTTTAATGCCTGAAACACCAGCCTGCAGTGAATTGAGGCATTAAAGAGACATCAAAGGGTAGGACCCGCAGGAGGGCAAGCCACAGAGAGGACAGACAGATGTATCCACACATGCCAGGTAAAAAAAGCGACTAACAATGAGAATAAAAATATCTGTTAAGAAATGCAAGTCAGTCCCTAAATAAATGAAATAAGTATAAATAAACAATTGCAACTTTTAATCTAAACAGCAGGATTCACACTCAAATGTGGCAAATCTCTCTCTGGCTTTAATGTAATGATTCTTCACCCACCTGGGAGATAGAAAGCTTCAACCTAAGAAGGTCAACCCTGTAGTGCCATCTTTTTTTTTTTCTTGCATGTTTACATTTCTATCACTTATCTAAATGTGAGTTTTGTTTTCTAACTCCAGCAGTTGACAATATGTTGGATGGCACATCTTTACAAGCACGCCATCTGTGTGTATCCAGTAACTCTGCTGGGGGAGGGGGTGCACTTTTCTCCCCTTACCAGAGGAAGGTAGGTAAAATCCCCTCTTTTCATTTCTATAAAAATTCAGAAATTGTCAATATCTTGGTCTCATACTTAAAAAGAAGATACTTTAGCAAGTATGTTTCAAGTTAAATTAATGGCATTTAAAACCCTTCAAACTGCACCTAATTACAGGGACTTTGAAAGAATATTTTGTCCCCTGCACCCACTAGTACCTTTTGCTTTATAGAACAGCATCAATTTGGACTTGTTTAGTAGTACTAGTAAATACCCCCTCCCTACTTTTGTGCTTCAGGCAAAATCCCTGGTATAAGACTGCAAATGCTGCTCATTGGCTGTGAGCAATACAGGATCAACACCATTGCTCTTGTGATACAAGAGGTAGGTGACATCAAGATGGGTGACATGAAAATTGTGGCACTAGAAACTAATCTGAAAGAATACATAGTGACGATACATAGTTCATCATAAAAACAAAATTTCCTTATCTTCCTTTTGCGTTCATCGGTAACACAAAGGAACAGGTTTTACCCTTCAAATGTGATAGGGCTCCCTCAGGACACAGAAAATGAACTGTCAATGTACTCTCTCATAATTGTACTCAATACAAAACCTTAATACCAAGATTACACAGCTATTGGTTCTTATATTTTTTTAAGCAGCAGAGATAAGATTTTACTGCTTTGAGGAAGAGCTGTTTGAGACGAAAATCTCCAGGATGCTTTCACTAGCATATCGAGAATCTTTCAACTGGTGACAACCTATAGGCAAATTAGGGTAAGGAGTAAATTTGACATTGAAGGTCCTGTCTTTTTAACATTGTCATATTACTCCTGAACTATGTGCACTTTAAAGTGCTTTAATGGACTGATTAAGTTTCTACCCTTATATAACTGTCATGGATGATCGATAGCAAACGCCCCCATGACTCCCTCTTGAAGTTAAGAGACAGTTTGATGGTTGATGTGTTTTACAAAAAAAAACAACAAAAAAACATCCTACAGTATGCTTCCACATGCTACTAAAAGATAACAATTTATCAGAAATTACTTGAGGTTTTTGAAAGATGTTTTTATGTGACAGATCAATACTTTTCACCAAATTCAGATACAATCTTAAAAACATTCAGATTAGATCTTTCTTTGCTTTCTACTATTATCTCAAGACCTTGAATTCCTTTCAAGTCAACTCCTGTACAGTATAACAATGCCTACAAAGTTCCATTTTATGTATAATACAATGTTTTTGCTGAGCTGATGCAATTTTTGTTTGACCTTATACATGACCAGTACATTTTGATCTGTGACATCCATCTACAAACATGGGGGCATGGAGTGTTTTTTGGGGAGTGGGGGGGGGGGTGGGGGTGGGGGTGTGGGTGGGGTAATAACCAAAGCAGCCCAATATGTAATCAATAGCAATAAGCAATTTAAGACAGCCCAAATGCCTGCAGCAGAAAAAGTGGGAGACTCAAGCCCTCAGCACCAACACCCCCCCTGTTTTTCAGGCCCTGAAACAATAGTGTCTATGCACCTGATACATATGGCATATGTTTTCATATGTGCTTGGATGTAGTGCAATATGAAAGCAGGTCAACTTGATGGTAAAATAGAGCAATGACATAAAAAAATGATTAAAATTAACTTTCATCCAGCTAACTGCATAAACCATACAACTTGGGTACTAATATTCGAGTTTGAAAGCTCTTTTTTAAATGTTTCTATAGTAGTATAGTTCTATAGTACAGGGAAAAGAGAAGCATTTTGTTTTAAAAAAAGTCTAACCAATCTTTTCCCTCTCAATCATGTCAAAATACTTCCTCCCTACTTTAGAATCTCCAGCTGAACATGTTGCTACAATTACCTTTACTGAAATGCAGCACCTTCAGGAAACTCAAAATCCCACTGTGTGGCTGTCTCAGCAGGTTTTTTACTTTGAAAATTTGGGATGTTTATTCTGAAAGGTTGTGCAGTGGTGCATATCTAATCTCTCACACAATAGATTTAATTGGTAGTAAGCAGCAAGAAGCTCTGGCAACTTGTTGATAAGGAAGTTTTTGTTAACAGGAACTAATTGGGAGCTTGTTTGCTCAATACATTAGGTAGAGATAACAACTCTTGAGCTAGGTGGAGAGTGCTGCAGAGGTGCTGCATTAGGCTAATGGGCCCTGTTGGGACATGAGAGCCTGAACTGTCCTTCTAAATAAAGGTCCTTGTTCTTTTTATTTTTTTTCTTTCACTCCTTTCTCTTCCAAAATTTCTGTTTCAGTTTTATGCATTGATTATTTTTGTATTATTTCCTATGAGTTGATTTATCAGAGATGTAAGTGAGGTAGCTCTCTCAATCTCCTGCAACTTTGTCATTCAAAATTGTTGGATGCCTAAGGGGAAAGTTTCCTTTGTAGGAACCTTTTCATGGAGAAGACCTATCACCCTGCCACAGGAGGGGGGGGGGGGGTTTGATTGGAACCACTGATGGATGACCAAACCTTGAAAAATATTATTGCAAGAAATACCTAAAATAGCCATTTTTTTCTCCCTCCCCTTTGACCTTTCCCTCATGTAGTGCCCGAAACCTCCCATGACATAATCCTGACAATGCTACTGAGTAAAAAACTGTTACATTTTTCTGTTTTCAAGTACTTTCATGGAGTTGAAATTTCATCCCACCCTTGGCCAAAATTTTTTGTCTAGCAAAATGAAAATCTGGAGAATTTTGCTCAAGTTTACCAAATTCCTGAAATCTGGAAATTCCCTGAATTCTTAGTATGTTTTTGATCTATTAAAACCTATTGCTTGTTTTTCTTCCTCACCATATAGATCTATTAATACATTGAAAAGTTCAGAGAAAAGCAGATGTAATACCATTCTTGAACTCTTCTTTTCCCTTATGATGCATTAGGCATAATTTTGTCTCTGCAGAAAGGCAGATATTATTTCAAAACATCATCCAATTAGGTATTTCTGACGTTGTTGTGTTGACTTTTCACCTTGATGTCATGCTACCTACACTAGCCTATACTAACATGGTATCCATGAAACATTAAGTAGTTCATGAAATATGCTCAACATTCACACAACCTGTCCTTGAGCGCTACTGCAAGTTTCTATTTTTGACACCTCGTACATTGACAACACATTAGGAACATGGAAGCCTTTGATTTCCTAGTTGTGGTGTCATGGAAAGGTACGTTAACATTCTTTGAATAGTCCATGTTAAGTTTAAGAGAATGCTTCCTCCTACCAAATCCGCCTCTCTATGTGGGTTAAGGCATTTCATCAGCAGTAAAGCCGCCAGTCAGCATATAAGCTTGTCATTTGAAGAGGCCCTTTGCAACCAATTAGGCCATTCTGTCAAACATTTCAATCAACACAAGTAATGACAATATCATTAGTGCATACCATGTGCTCATCACTGATGTATGGCACTGGTGTGATGATTGGTGAAAGTGCTTGCCATTATCAAAGCTACCTAATGAACAAGTCATTTAAGGAGATTTGAGTGTGACATCACATGCAGGATTGCAGGATCACATTACCACTGGGTATTAATGAATGGTTAGTAAGTAAAGAGAAAGGTGGTTCAAACAAGGAAAGTCACACCACATGGTGGCAGCAATGGTTAAAGAGTACAACTGGCAGACTCAATATGTATTGGCCAAATCATTAGCCAAAATAACACATTTCTGCATGTGGGGATCCAGAGGGCAAAGCCCCATTAATGGCCCAATTCTCGCATCCCAAACAGTACCAATTCTCCTAACCTTCTTAATTAAGCCCCTCCCACAATTGTCCAAAATATCCCCTCACCCAGACACAATCTCATTTTATTGCTTCAGGGTGAATATAGAAAGCTTAATGTGTATATCAAAAGACTATCAGAACAGTTGGTGCTGTGTAATATAAGTTTTGGTATTCTGCATTGTTTGAATTAGCAGTCAGTCAAAAAGCTGAGCCAATTGAGAGTTTCTGTTACCCTATACTAGAAGTGTAGTTTGGGGTCAGAGGATTGGCCCTTTAAGCTCTTAAGTTTAAGAGTATCTATGGATGAAAATTAAGTCTCAGGAGAGGTATATTACTTCTTTGAATACTCCCCAAATACTGACTGACCTAAATTGGTAAGGGGGTATGCCCCCTCCTACTCTCATGCACCCTCCCCATTCAAGATCTCAGCTTTCTTGGAGAAAAGTTTCCAGCAAGTGAAAGGTTCTGCAATTGTTAAGTCTTTCATGTGGCAAGGTGACTTGATCTAGGTAAGGTATATTACAGGGACGATAGTTTGAAATTCAGGGATATGTGAATCAATAATTGTTAAAGCCATGACCACCATGGAAATTGTCACATTACCACTGTGGTTGTGACAAAGGAAGCCTCAATAACATGAACAATGTCACAGTGCCAGAAGTAACAATACAATGATTAGAAAGAAAAGGAATTAAAACGGAATTTCCTGCTTGGGGATGTGGTCTATTAGGTTAATACAGTGAGAGCTGCAAGACTCAATTTAATTGGTCACAGAAGGGACCAGCAAATTCTTCAAGTAACGGCATAATAACCTACCTGTCGAGCTTCCTTTGTTAGGTCCATAGATTTTGTTCATAGTTGATATACTGTTATACTTCACACTTGTACGGTCATCCACTTGTGTTGTCCTGTAAAATCAACGAAATAAAATAGAAAATTCGATCATTCTGTGCATAATTTTTGTTCTTTTTTCTTTTAAATTATTCTCTCATCAAACACATATAAATCCATTGTTCGGCTCCATGACATTGAAAACCGCTAATATAGGTTAAACAACCACAAACTGCTTTTCTTCAACAATAACATTATTATGAGGCTTGTGGCCAAGAACACCAGCTGCCAGGGTTGGAAGGTCCTTTATTTTGTTTTACTTTGATTGACCTTAAAATTTAGTGAAACTGAAGGAAATTGTGGCCTTACTCCTTTTTTGTGCAAGCTGCAGTTTTTTGACTTTTGATACCCTCTCTGCACAGGTTCAGTGCCCTAACAAAATCCATGTCAGGAAAGCCAAAAGGCCCATTGGTCTTCTCCCTTTTAGATCATTTTTTCACCCCTGATTAATATCATGATCAGCATGTGGTACTGAGACTTCTCCAAAATATTCCAGCCTGATATTCCAGCCTGATACGTCAAAAAAGGATATAATTAAGCATTTATGTCGATGAACAGCAGACTGGTTTCAAAGAAGCTTGAGGCAGTACCTGAAGAAAATGACCCTGAATCAGGTCATGTATGTCCAGGGTTTGATACACGGACAGGTAAAGAGTTCTGCAGGGCTTTTATTCAACAAAAAAAGGGAAAAAGTAAGAAACAGAAAAAACCTCAAGCTTCCATTCAAGCAACAAGATATCAAATCAAGGTTGAACTTTATTTGTTGACAAGATTCAACAATTGCTTCAAAACACTTTGGAGAGAAGAACTGTTTGAATGCCCAAAAATTACTTCAGGATAAATACGACATCAGAATAAAAAAATACAGAACTCAAAACTACAAGAGACGAATAATTCTCACATGACATTGTGCCAGATGAACTGAGTTGCCATTTTAAATACAGTAAAATGTAACTGAGTGCATTCCTTCACATGCTGAAAGGATACAACACACCCACGATATACCAAGATTAACATTATAGGTCACACAATGCATATATCAAAATGAAAAAGATAAGTCACACACATCATTAGTAAAAATTACCAGATATTAGCAAATGTGAAATATGGCAAACTTCTTGAACCATGGAATATGACCTTAACACAGCACATTAAAGTCATGTGACCTAGTAGCTTCTGAGAATTTCAACCTTCTTGAATCTATTCAAAACCGATCGTTTTGGATCCAGTTAAGACAATCATTTTTAATGGCAAGAAGTGCTAGGTTTTGTTGTCTGAACAATAGCTTGGAAAGTCTTCAAGGTGCTGATTACTTTTGACACCATGCTAAGTGTAAGCACACTTTGCCTGGTGTTCAACCACCAGTACAAACATAACCAATTCCAGGGTTTCCACCAGCATTGTAATAAGCATACCTCCCAAGTGACCCACATTTCATGGGTTTGACCTGCATTTGAATACCCAAACCCCCTGACCCGCCAAGCCATCTGAAAAACCTGCATTTCAAATCTTCAAAGTATTCTCAGCCGGAGAACCTTACAAACTAACAAATAATTCAGCTTACTGAAAACTACAAATTCATTAAATCGTATCTCACAGCATATTCAACTGCTGGCACTGCTATACAATGCATAGGTCTAGGTACATACGGACCGATGTTTGCAACATCGCTACTGGCTAACCTTCGTAGCACGTACATTCCCGTCACTGGGTGAATAGTGTAATAACATCGTGCAATGCTGTGCTCTGTAGCGAAAATGAATGCCCACTTTGCGGGTTGGGGGGGGGGGGCTTGTCTCAGAGTTTCCCATCAAACGAATGTTCTGGACTGTCTTAACAGTTCCTGACATTCTTGACTTGTTTTCATGGGTAGGATGCCATGCGATATGTACGCACGATATATATAGGCCTACTGAAAATCAGTTGCAGCAGCTTGGTAGCGGTAAAATCGGGTTGATGTCTGCAAACTGTACCAGTACTGCACCAAAATTTACGGCAACAAGCACGATTGCAAATTGTGATTAGGAGAGGTTTCAGTAATTGGGCATGTGTGAGTATCTGTACATTATCTTGGCAAGTTTCTTAATGCTTATTTTCCTAGGCCATTACCGCAAAAAATTCAGTGCCGGACTGAACTTTTTTGGCGGTAACCTAGCAATATTGGTTGACTGATTTGTCAAAAAAGTGCCACCATTTTGCATCTAGACACTTCAAAAATTTTCAGGCCAGCAATCCACCAACAGACTGATCAGTTGGACCTGTATCTAGGCTCTGGGAACTTGGGAGCTATGAATAAAGGGGAAGTGGACAGGAGGAAAAGAATACAATCCATCATCAAAATCAGATGTTTGAGGGAGACCATAAAAGCATGATGGCAGTTGTGTTTTCTAATGTGAACACACAAGGGAAAACACATTTGCCTTATGTATTAGATTCATATTTTATAAAACCATCAAAGATGATTAGTACAATATTATTTTGAGGAAAATAATTTGAAAGAATAATTTCCAAATACGCAAAAAAGGGGGATCATCCGTCCATTAATTTCATAAGGTAGAAATCCCACTACCCCCTGCCCCCCCCCTTTTCAGAAACCAGTTTATCTTTGTTGAGCACTACCTTTTTAACCCTCCTCTATTTTAGATCTGGGTGGTGGACAAAGATAGATGGAGTAGATGAACAATAAACTTTTTTCACTGACTGAAGTGTGAAAACATGAATGAATCAACACTGACACTAGATCCTTCCTGATGGACTGCATAGGCAAGTGGATAGAGCATTCAACTTGCAGCAAGGAGGTCTGGAGTTTGACTCCTGGCTTGGTCATAATGAAGACTCAAAACATGACACCTACTGCCATTGTGCTTGGTGCTCAAAGCCTGCCTGAAAAAAGACTGTAGCAGGTCTGACTATTGATTAGAAACCGAGCTGTAAAACCCTATCTAACAAATCCAAATCCTTCATTCTATTTTCATTATAAGCATGCATAACATTGTAATTTATCTACAGTCCCTTGGTGAATCTTTGTGTGACACCAAAATGACAAAGTCAGGTATTTGATGTAAAAAGCATTAAAAACCAAGAAAATTGCCGCAATTCCCATCAAAATCGATTAAAAATTGGTCATTTTACAAGTTTATTTCTGTTTTGCACTTAATCATGCATAAATATGAGCTCAATATGTAAATCTTGTAATGTCGTGGGAGGGACAAACCATATGGCTAATGTTATCCTTGGTTTTTGCAATCTTTATTTCAAGGGCAGTTGTATTAACATTAGTGTTTCCTGAAGGGTTTATTTTGAAAGTTGAAATTGTGTCCTTGAAAGTCATCAGTATCAATCACCAAACTATCTGATGAGTAATTAAGAGATAATTAATGTAGGGTTAACAAAAGAAATGTCAACACTGTGCAACACTCAACATCACTATTTTTGCATAACCAACAAGTTGCTTCAGAAACATTCAAACTTTGATGAGGTATACATTGAGAATGGTAAAAATAATTGACGTAATTCCAACAGATTCTTCCTGAGGAGACCTTGCTCCTTAACTACCAACTAAATTCAGGGCTTTTTGCTGATGTGTCACACTACCTTCAAGTAATCCCCAGTTTCTGTACCCATCCAAAGAGCTATGGGATACTTTAACCAGAAAGCCAAAAGGCTTAGTGATTCCTTGCTGCTGAAATGTAAGGCCTTTTTCACATTGACATTGCTTTGCAATGTTTTTCAATTAACAGGGCTCCATAATGTGCCCACAAAGTACACATGCAAGGCATCCAATCTTCCTACATTGAGATCCCCCTTGCCCGTCATGAACCCAAATGACATTTGACCTCCACCAAAAACTTCTGGGACCATGTATTCACTATGTGCCATCTACATGACAAGTTACAGGACCCTACAAGTGACCTTTCTTGAAAGACTGTGCAGGAAAGCTTGTCAGGCTTTGAACATGCTGACTTCAAATGAACTTTGACCTTTGGGAAAATCAATAGGGATCATCTACTAAATTTGACCAATCCACACACTAAATGTGAGCGCAGTCCCATGTACCGTTCTTGAGATACAGTGTTTACAAAGTTTTGACCTTTTGACCTCTCATGACCCCAAATGACCTTTGACCTCCATCAAAAACAATAGGGAACATCTACTCAATATGGCCAACACACTCGCCAAATATGAGCACAGTCACATGTACCGTTCTTGAGATATCGTGTTTACGAAGTTTTGACCTTTTGAACTCTTGTGACCCCAAATGACCTTTAATCTCCACGAAAATCGATAGGGATCATCTACTCAATATGGCCAATGCACACACCAAATATGAGATTAGTCACAATTACCCTTCTTGAGATACCGTGTTTACAAGCAATTTTTAAGGAATTTACCTATTTACCTCTCGTGACCCCAAATGACCTTTGACCATGAAAATCAATAGGGATCATCTACTCAATATGACCAACCCACACACCAAATATGAGCATAGTCACATGTACCGTTCTCCAGTTATCGTGTTTAAGAAGTTTTGACCTTTTGACCTCTCGTGACCCCAAATGACCTTTGACCTCCACCAAAAACAATAGGGAACATCTACTCAATATGGCCAACACACTCGCCAAATATGAGCATAGTCACATGTACCATTCTTGAGATATCGTGTTTACGAAGTTTTGACCTTTTGAACTCTCGAGACCCCAAATGACCTTTGATCTCCACGAAAATTGATAGGGATCATCTACTCAATATGGCAAATGCACACACCAAATATGAGATTAGTCACAATTACCCTTCTTGAGATACCGTGTTTACAAGCAATTTCTAAGGAATTTACCTATTGACCTCTCGTGACCCCAAATGACCTTTGACCTCCACGAAAATCAATAGAGATCATCTACTCAATATGACCAATACACACACCAAATATGAGCATAGTCACATGTACCGTTCTCGAGTTATCGTGTTTACGAAGTTTTGACCTTTTGACCTCTCAAGACCCCAAATGACCTTTGATCTCCACCAAAAACAATAGGAATCATCTACTCAATATGACCAACCCACACACCAAATATGAGCAGAGTCACATGTACCATTCTCGAGATATCCTGTTTACGAAGTTTTGACCTTTTGAACTCTCGTGACCCCAAATGACCTTTGATCTCCACGAAAATCGATAGGGATCATCTACTCAATATGGCCAATGCACACACCAAATATGAGATTAGTCACACTCACCCTTCTTGAGATACCGTGTTTACAAGCAATTTCTAAGGAATTTACCTATTTACCTCTCATGACCCCAAATGACCTTTGACCTTCACGAAAATTGATAGGGATCATCTACTCAATATGACCAACCCACACACCAAATATGAGCATAGTCACATGTACCGTTCTCGAGTTATCGTGTTTACGAAGTTTTGACCTTTTGACCTCTCATGACCCCAAATGACCTTTGATCTACGCCACAAACAATAGGGATCATCTACTCAATATGGTCAATGCACACACCAAATATGAGATTAGTCACAATTACCCTTCTTGAGATACCGTGTTTACAAGCAATTTCTAAGGAATTTACCTATTGACCTCTCGTGACCCCAAATGACCTTTGACCTCCACGAAAATCGATAGGGATCATCTACTCAATATGACCAATACACACACCAAATATGAGCATAGTCACATGTACCGTTCTCGAGATATCATGTTTATAAAGTTTTGACCTTTTGACCTCTCGTGACCCCAAATGACCTTTGATCTCCACCAAAAACAATAGGGATCATCTACTTAATATGACCAACCTACACACCAAATACGAGGTTAGTCACACTTACCCTTCTTGAGATATCGTGTTTACAAGCCAAAGCGTCACATACACACACACACACACACATACACACACACACACACACATACACACGACATCACCATCGCATAGATTCCTTGCCTGCCTTCGGCAAGGAATCAAAAAGTGTTAAAAGCACATGGCTTCTATTTCATGCAGCTTTAACTGTATCCTTGACCCACAGAATTACCTGTAGAGGACCTCTGGAACATCACATGACTGTGTAGCAGACCTACAAGGTGGACAAATCACTTTCCTTATAAACACCATGGGACAAAAATTAATAAACGGTTATGAGATAATTGAATGAAAAGATAGCTGGTAATGATTGGTAAGTCCACAAAGGTTCAAGAAATTGCAATCACCCTTCCCTAGTTTTCCCACAAGGAATGTGAGATTTTTCAAACTTGACCTTCACAGATTTAAAAAAAATTGCATATGCATGATTTATGTTTCGTCAGAACAACAGCCTGAGAAAACCCCCTCAGGATATACAAGTTATCCTACAGACCTACAGCAAGGAAATTTCAATTTATGACAACAAGTAATGAGGGAAGCTTCAATTTCATAAAATTACAAGTATCTTTTGAGGTCTGGTGACCCGAAATTGACAAACTTTGTCATTCAATGTAAAAAGCTTTTAAATTGCAAAATGTAGACACAGTTCTCATCAAAATCTACAAAAAATTGACCATGCCCATGGTTATTTCTGTTTTGTATTTAACCATGAACAGACACAAGCTTAGCATGCAAATTATGTGTAAATTGAAAACCATTAATATCAGTTACCGAACCCTAAACTATCTGGTAAGCAATTAAGAGATACTTAATACAGGGGTGAAAAAAAAAATATCAATACTGGGAAACACCCCTCATTAAAATGCTTGTATAGGCTATGGGTAACATAGGGCCATCCAACCCTTGAAGAAGCATATCTTGACAAAGTTTAAAAGTAAATGTATTGACAAAATTCCAACAGATATTTAAAGGAATTGTCTGGAGCCAACATTATGTTTGGAATGTTAAAGAGCAACATATTCCAAGCAATGATTCTGGTGAAAGTTTCATTATTTCCCATGGTTCGAGAGATATTAGCAATTCAACTTGACACATTTTCTATGAAAAGTCAACTTGAAGCAAGCAGGTGTGATGTCATGGATCAGAAATGATCAATCCAGAGTAATTATCACAAAGTTAACATTTCTTCTAGCCTGAAAGATTTCTTCAATGTTTTTTATATTCTGGTAAACAATAAATTCAGAAGACAAAGCAAGGTGTTAGAACAAAAGGTTAATATTCTTCTGATTGCTCCTTTGAAAAGAATTCTAAAACTGGTATAAAGTTGTTTCTTGATGACAATTCTTTTTGTTTGTTCTTCTTTATATGCAAATTTTCTTTGAACCTGGGGGAACACAGGGGCAGATCTAGGAACCAAACGAATATTTAAGCGGAGCGCCACTATCCATTGGTGCGGAGCGTACAGAAAGTTTTGAAAAATTGCGACACCTCAGATAGCTGGAAATGGCATTTCCCAGGCTTGTAAGTAGAACCTAAGCAGTCGTTACTTTGAGCTTTTGTTTGCCAAAGAAATGTTCCCTTCAATTAAAAGTGAGAAAATTGCAAAAACTTGCTTCATGAGCCAAACCAAAGTTTACTTGATCTTGATTTAAGCTAAGATCACTCTTTGAACACTTTTGATGAAATATCTTTCCAAAAATATGTCGTAATGTTATAGGTTCATAAAAAGTGGTCTAAAGATAAGGGGGATCCTCACACAAGGTACAGGGAGGAGAATCTTACCTTTTTAATTTTGAATCAAAATTAGTTACAACGGATAATTCTATGAACAGGAAAAAACTGAAAGAATTGAATTTTGTGGTCTCCAACAGCTTCAAAGATGGTGGTGAAAATATCTGACCAAGAATACGATGCACTGCTGTAAGATTCATATTTGAGATCGCAGTAGCTATGTCTTTTGCTTGATGAAATATACCACTTGATTGTCATGTGCATAAGAGATAAACATTGTTAAACGCTTTGCGTTATCATTGATTTCATTTGTGGCATGTAGAATCACCCTCCACTCCCTCGGGATAGCAGAATTTTTCCATAATACAATGTAAAAGCAAAAATACCAGCAAAATTACATTTTTGACAGAAGTCATTCTAATTAAGCACTCAGTTGACTCTCTCATTAAGGAAATTAATTAATTTTGTCACTATTCTACATTTCCTGAAACTGACCAATTTTCCTGAATTCCTCGTAATTACTTTGAAAGGAACAGCATTGCAACTGATAGCACAATTTACATTTACATACAGTTTGAACTTACATTATCAATGGTGTGTAGCCTATGGACATTTTCACAGTTCTTTTGTGTTTCCATGACGAGTGTATGATAACATTAACGAGGATTTCCATTGATGAAAAAACTCCACATCTGATGAACCCAAATAGCAGATGGATTGTAAGAAAAAGTTTGGTGTTCTACATAGAGCGCTGTCCGAAATAGGGTTGAGACATTCGATATCACTCTACTGACATTTTATCGGAAAACTTGAAACTGTGTGCTCTAAATTGCTATTAGTTTGTAACAATCATAATTACATAGTTTGAAAATTATAAGATAATACAACATAAGTAGAAACAAGAAGGCTAAATGATCTATTTAGTGAAAGTAAAAAATAAGCTTTGGAGAATTTTAGGGGGGTGCGCGCTGGGTGCACCCCTGCCTAAATCCACCACTGGGACAGGGTCATTACACCATGGGGCTACCAACAATGATTCCCCACCTATATTTCCATGACTTTCCATGACCTTACCAGTAAGCATTCCATGACCTCTCCGACCAACTGGTTGGAAACTGGGCCTTAAAACTTCATCTGACCTAACCTAACCTAACCTAACCTCCATGACCTTCCCGGACTAACAATGTACTGGTCCTAATATTTTCTCCCATCTATTTCCATGGTTTTCCATGACCCTTAACAGTACACATTCTATGATTTTTCAAATAACAATGCACTTTCCAGATTTTTTTTTAATAAGATACAAGAGCAGATACAATTAAGTCATTCAAGTATCAACATTTTCCAAATGTTTAAAATTCCATAATTTTCAAGGAATTTTGAAGCAAGTTGACATTTTTTTCATTACTATCAAGGCCTGTAGAAAGCACAAGTTAAATTCCATCTGGGAGGAAAATTTAAAGACATCAAGTACAGCTTCACTGGGAAGGGGGTTCAAGTTGGACGCCTTGGAGGGTTTCAACAATCAATTACATGTAGGTGAATATTGTACTTGCCAGTCTAGAATAGCAAATTTAGGTTAAAGAGCACAGCACTACCTGACTACCAAGTACCTGATACTTTCCAAAATGATCATTAGTTGGATATGGGACACTTCTTTTTTCTGGATGCACTCTGAACTGATAACCCCCCTTCTAACACAACTTATTATGACACACAAATTGATATACTCCCTTTTCCACAACTAAGTTCTTTTGTAGACCTTGTACTTGGATCCAAGCCATCAAACTTTGAAGGGGGTACGTCTTGAGAACTTTAAAAGATATTGAAATATGTCTACCTGGGGGAATTTTACTTCTTAACTGCCACATAAAAACAACTCTTACCATAACTTTTGTACATACAAAGCGGCTACATTCTCAAAGAAACCCAATACATTAAAACTGATAATCTTGAATGAATTTCATGCCTTTTATGGCGGGGCTCAAGATGCAATAAAAAGATAAACTCGTAAAATATTTAGAGTCAGAACGTTGTCAAAGCAAAAGGATAAAAGTGTCTTTTAAATGGGAAGCCTGACACAATACTTTACACTAAAGATTTGAAACCAAACTTGAATCCCCCATTTACAGCAACCCTTTCTCGAAGAAAATTCAGTGTCCTGTACACATGACTTAATCCTGAGGGTAGAAGGTTAAGAAGACCATGAAAATGAAAAAGAAAAAAAAAAATCAAAACACAGGCAAACAGGAAACATTTTGGTATATGCAGACACCTGACACCTATCCAATTTGAAACTGCCCTCACTAAAGACCGCCCAAAAAGGCCTGAAGGAGTAAAACCAAATTTTCCAATTTCAACTCTCAGTGAAAATGAAAAAATTGATTACTATTGATGCGTGAGATTACCAGAGGTAAATGATGTATCATTATAACACTTTTGCTAGATGGCAAAATTTGGACCAACTAGAAAGTGCCTCAGGAGATTCAGCCAAGGTGTCGGTCTTGTCAAAATGGGAGTTAAGCAGGCTGTCTAACGGGGTGGAATGAACAAATAAATCTGCAGGACAAATGACCTCTTTAGCAAAGTGGTGAGAAGTTCTTCTGACTTAATTTGTGGAAAAACATATTTCTTGTTCAAATAATTGGAAACCTCAAGGTGAAAGAGACCGAAGTCAGATTGAATTATTTTGTAAGTGACACATGGAGGAGACCCATATTGATGTGTAGGTTAGCTAGATGGAGTTTCATGGCTCAGGTTTTAGTCAATTGGTTTAAGTCAGGCTGGCTACTGCATTTATTCCAGTTGTGGCCCTCTGCCTTATTTTCCCCACTCCGTTGCATATGCTGAGTGCCAATCACAATGGCAGTAGGTTCTTTTTTTTGAAGTCTTGGGTATTACCCACCAGAAGTTGAACTCCAGACCTTTCGACTGCAATTTGAATGCTACTTGACCGAGCACTCAGTTGATGTGTAGGACCAATTGTATGAATTATGTACACCCTCACAAGAAGTATTGTGTTGAGGAAGATGAAGCCTCAATGTAGATCAACAAAGAGCAATGAGAGGCAGAACTTTCACTTAACTTCTGTAATCATATCCTCTCTAAATAGCATGTTTAAAAGGATTACTTTAAAGTTTGGACAGATGATTTGCGTGGTTGCATCAAGATAATTTCATTAAAATTATCTAATTTTTATATTAACTAAAAATCCATGAAACAGGGTAGAAATGTCCGGGCAGGATCCAGAACCAACAGAGACTTTTTTCACTTGACCTTACGGCTGTTGTAGCTCACTGGCTTGTTTTCACTTCTCCATTGCTTACTCTGAGCACCAAGTACAAAGGCAGTAGGTCATATTTTTAAAATCTTCAGTATGACCCAGATTAGGAGTCAAACTGTATTCAAAGAATGGTAGACAATTCAAAGTAAGGCATTTTTTTCAAGGGGTACTAAAGATTCTACAGATTTAAATTCAGTCATTTATTGCTCAAGAATAAATTGTGGGTCCGAACTTGAACTTCCAAACATCCAAATGATCCATCTTAGGTGACTCTAGAGCTATTTATTATGCAAAAATATTTTGAGCAGGTAAAGCTATAATTCTGCAATTCATTGTGATGAGACTGGATGGGTTAACGATAACAGCTATTTCGTTAGCTGACTCCAATATTTCACATTCAAGATAGACCAAGAAGTTAATACTAGTAAATTTCCACTTTTCAGGAGAGAAAATATTGTCACATGACTCCCAAGAGCCAATCATGAAACAGAATAGTCTCTACACCACTTCAAGTTGGGGTGGCTGCTCGGATTGCCCTTTAAGGATTTTTAACACTGAATCTGTCACAGACATAATAGAAAAAGCCAAAATATGGTCCACTATTCTGAGGCTGACCAAGTTCATACAGCCAATTTTAAAACATCAATTAAAATTCAATCAAAACAACAGCAGGAAACCAAAATAGTCTTCCACTTAAATTGTTCTTTTTCATGACAATGGCATTAAAATCTACTGACTATGTCATGCATCACACCCCTGTTGAAGCACATATACCCGCTTATGTGGAATTCACCGAAAAGTGTAATGCCATGAGTAGAATGTACTTTATAAGTCTCATGAGGTCACATGGGGTCTACAGTGATTCTTTGTATTTGTTACAAAAGCTGTGGTTGCAGGTCAGGGCAGTTGACCTGAAGATGTGGAGATATACTTTGCTTGCATATGCTTAAATAATTTGTTTTTATTAGATCTATAACTACTGTGCAATACCCAAAATAGATCAAGCTGGCATCCTACATTGGAAGCCACTCAGTCTCCACTGTGGGACTAAAGATTTGCCAAGAACTTACTGATTAGAGACTACATATGTATAGCACAAAATGCTGGATGAATAAGTTACTACTTTCCACTGCACTGAGAGAAATCAATAAAATAACCGAAACCAGAAAGGGAAAAGGGCATCTAGACTTTGATGAGATCCCAAAAAACTTGATTTACTGCCTTTCCTTTCCCCATTACAATCATCTTTGCCCACAAAGAATACCACCTGACACTCCTGTTTTCGGCATGTTGAATTTCCCTGCCTATAAAAACCCTGTCCACACCTTTTTGCTTGAGTGAACGAAGGTCAACAAAAACCAGATAAGAAATTGCCCTACTGCTTGCCTTTCACACCTTGCAAACAGTGGCACATCTGGCTGGTATTATTCAGCCTTTGTTCACATCTTCCTCTAGCTGCCTCTTATCAACCTTGTGGTTTCTTAGAGTTTGCTTGAATGAGTTAAGCAGGAAGTTGGGTAAAATTTAATTACCCCACCAAACCTCCCTTTTGGTGGGGACTCGGGTGAAATATCTAATAGGGTAAGAAATTCCTCATGGGTCAAAAACGGCATGCTGGGAAAAGCCCCTTAGCTACTTTTCAAATTTGGTGCCTGTCAAAGCAGGCACATGGCAGGAACCTTGGATTATGTCAAGCTCAATGGTGTATTGTGTGTGTGTATTGATCCATGTAGCTACTCAAGAAATTGCCCAGTGATACCACAGACTTCCTATACATGGACAGAGCATACTGCATGTTAGATTGTTCCTTCTGTATGTGTGAGTATAGGCATAGCAAGATGACTGTCTCCTCTGGTTTTGTGTAAAAGTTTGGACTTGTGCAAGTAAATTAACAGATTTTGCCAGAAAACTGAATATTTTCAAAATAATACAAGGTACAGTCAAATCACTACACATATTGTAGAAATATGATATTGTTTCTCATTCAAATTAAACCATTGTTTAAAATATTACAGCTGCGTTGTCAAATCATGCAAATTATAGCTTCACAGCTTAGCGGCTATCTTGGTACACCTTATTTGTCCCAGTCGGTGGTGACAATCTGCAGACAGGACATACACATTGCAAGCTCTGTCCATGTATATAGGAAGTCCATAAAAGACACAAAAAAGGCATTGTGACTGCATTCTTCTATGACACTGAACACAAAAGCAGCAATAGCTGTCAGGATTTATCTTTTATGGTTTCCCAAAAGGGAAAACCTATGGAGTCATGGAGACAAAATTTTTGCAAAACATGTGTAGTATCATGCATTTTAGTGTTGGCATATACTATGGCTCATCCACTTTCTTAACAATGGCGCACAAGTACTACGCGACTACATAATTGTTCACTGTCTGAAGCCAATGACCGGCTTTATGGAAAATTGGTTTTGATGACTCAGCCAGACGAGACCATTTCTAATCTGGGCAATTGTGTGCTATGTTTCTACAAAAATAGCATTGTTTGCAACTGAAGCAAAAACCCCGAACACTTTTTATTCTGTTTGATTCATTTTTATTCTGATTTAATACATTTTATGATAACAGATTTTTACTTTATGATTCAAAATTTGAGGAACAGCAACTTTTGACGAGAGAAATATTTTTACCTCCTTTAAAATGTTTCTAACCTTCATTGGGCATTGAGTCATGCTAGGTATCTTTGGAGTTTCAAACCAGATTTAGAACGTATGGAAGGCAAGAAAAGGCTTACAGAAGAAAGGCATATGCATAAGTACTTTGGTTGAAGGCATTCCCTCAGCAGTTATTTGAAGGGCAGTGATTTGGTGGCTTTTCACCGGGGTTTTGTTAAAAAAAGTCCACACCATGTCCTTCAAACCCTGTCGCAATTCCTTTTCCTAACTCAAGATTTCTCATTTTAAAGATTGGATATTTTAGTTAAAAAATACTGCTGCTGTTCAACAAAGCCACAAGAGTTATGTAACTAACATGGACACATTGTCTCTGATTCCTTTTGTTTTTCTTAATAAGTTATGGTCCTTTGGTCCTTGAAATTTTATATACCGTATGTTTCTAACCTTTGGGAATGTTTAAATATCTTTGCCTGTAGATCAAGCATTACCCTTCACCCTCCGTAGAGTACTACCACCACTGTTGGTTAATATTTCCTGCAGCAAAATTATAAATAAATTGAATGTCACGTCAAATTAATGAGCCGCAATAGCATCACAGATTTACATGATGCACCAAATCAAAAGAAAAAGTTGCATTACGTTATAAATTTGTGTCTTCCAAACGCTATATGCTATTGAGATGACTTTTTCCCTTCCTAAAAAAGAAAATTTTTCTGCATATGTTGAAGTTAATGAATTTTGTCTCCGAATATGCCTTTCATTATCCTTTCGGAAAACGTTTCATAATTCAGTTTTGATTTTAGAGTAGGTCCCTCTCATGAGGGGGGAGACTAACTATCTACCACAGTTGGAAACGTTAGCTTCATTGACCACTCTAGTACTCCACAAATTGGTTCTTAAATAACTGTCAATATATTTTCTAGAGTAATTAGTCACCTATGGTTTATAACAACAATTACAATACACTTTAGATAGGAGCAACTAGTTAATCTGTGGTAGAGCAGCTGTGTACAATTGTTCGGTGGCTGGGTCAATTACTTTTGTGCATTCAAGGGTAAATCCTACTCTCTGCAGAACTTTTGGTGGTAACTTTGCTCTCAAGTGTCAAATTATTACACCTCCAGTGGATTTTAGGACCAGTCTTCAATGGGGTAGACTGGTCATCATGCCCCTGTTCCTGATACCATGGTACCCTCTTACGTCATATACTTGCAGTTCTCAAGCAGCCTTCCTGCTTAATGCCACATGAACAAAGTTATGCCACTGTGAGCTCTCTGAAACCAATCACATTTTTCAATGAAACTTCAAATTTGATAATTGGCAGGTCGCTGAAAACTTTCTCTCCACCTCAACAAAAACAACTCTTTCTTTTTTGCATCTACCTAAATTTTACAGCTTCCTTCCTTTCAGCTCAAATACCTTAGTTACAAGATACAGGTTACACTTAAGTTCGATATATATTTTTATTGTTCATAAACATACAAAAATATGTGCCATTTACACAGCCTTTGACTTTGCTGCAAAAATCTGCTGCATAGAAAATGGCATAATGACTATAATTTTATGTTTCCTTGTGGAAAAGGTTTTTAGAGTCTTTACTCCTGGTAAATATACCTTTGAGATACTCTCTGAGAACGTTCTTTTGACATTAAGTTGTTAATCGTCAAAATACTCATCAATCTTGACATTTACTTCAGGATTTAACAAGACCTAGGAAATGGCTTGATCATGAACCTAATTCCAAAAGCCTGGTTGATCCAGATGTTTTTGGTGCATGTGTTTAAGAATTCATCTGCATACTTTTAAGGACCTTAAAGGTAACAGGCAAGGTTAACAACTTAATGCAGTGATGTCAGCTGTTTAAAGGAGGCATCAGGCAATCTTATGCAAGAACAGCAAGATTCAAATGCAAAGAAATCAGCCTGGAAAAGCAGATCAACAACTAGGACACTTTTTTAACTGATTCAATTTCCGAATAATTTGTGCACATCGATTCAAAATTTATCGCATTTCCTCCTTGTTGTGTTGTAATGTATTAACAACTGTAATGTGAGTCCTGTAACTCCAGCTGGGACCCCGCTCCTCCAGTAAGTATGACAGAGTTACTTTAGCCTAAGGCAACGATATATGCACTCCATAATTCCTCTCAATGAGCTGTTTAGGCTCAAACAAAAAAGCCATCCTCCTGGTGGTAATGACACTGGATTAACTCAAGTGGATACGACTACAACTCAATTTGGTGTCAATGAAAGCCTGAAATGGCAGTCACAATAGCACCTCATTCTCCAAAATAAATTTTATGACAAGGAACTTGTTCTCTCTTAATTTACCAAAAGCACTGTAGACAGCTGTGTTTCAATTCATAATTTGGTGCCTTAGGCAAGAAATAAAGCAAAATTGTATCCAAGATGGTGGGGAAAACAAAACAGTTCACAACTGGAAGTCTTGATCTACATTTTGTTTTAAGTGGCTGAAAATTACAAAAAATTCAAAGAAAATGTAAGCCTATCTACATAAATGTTTTGTCTATGGACTTGACAGTGAAACTGTTTAAAGGGCAAGAGCAGTTGATCCAAATTTATTTTGAAACTACAGTCTATTCCCACCTATTTTGTCTTTATTTCTTGTCTTAAATTACATTTAGAACTTAAATGTTGCATTTCCTTTAAAAAGTGATGTGTAATTCCTCAAAAGTTCTAAATAGAAGGAGAAAAATATTATCACATGATCCTCAAGAGCCATTCATGACATAAAATGGACTACTTTTATTTGAGAGACCTACATTTCCCCTTTAAGATGCCTTCAGTCTACAGTATGACCACTTCATTCCTGTACTATGTTCTACTACATCTTGACCATGGTGAGGTTAGGTTAGATGGAGTTCTACAGTCCAGGTTCCAACCAATTGGCTCAACTAAGTCGACTCGGCCATCGCTATTTTCCAGTTGTGGTTCACTGGTATGCTTTCCTTACCCTATTGCTTATGCTGAGCACCAAGCACAATGGCAGCAGGTTCCATTTTGAATGCCTTTGGTACAACCTGGCCAGGACTTGAATCCCCTGCTTACTGACTGCAAGGCTGATGCTATAACCACTTGACAATGCAGTCGGTCTTGACCAAGACTCTAAGAAGTAGGTGGTTCCAATGTAATACTGAAATCATTACTCCATACTTAGTCTGCATAAAGTGGCTAATTGAGTTGGTTCATGAAATTCAACAAATTTTTCCAAACCTGTTAAGTTTTCTTTATATATCAATGACAAATGGTCAACTTAAACAATCGCCAAATTCTCCATTCAAATTACTATTTTAGAAAATAGTACTTCATAATTTACTTTGATTTCCAAAATTGGTGACCAGGCGCTTTTTCAAAACATGCACAAATTTAACTAACTCAATGAGCCACTTTGAAGGTCATGTGACTTGAAAATGACATAAAGTTGGGTATTTAATGTACAAGGCATTAAAATTCATAGGAGCAGCCACTATTACCATTAAAGTTCATTAAAAACTTATCAGTTTTAGGAAGATTTCTGACTTGCTTTTAATCATAAATAAACAGGAACTTAGTACATGCAGGAACTCAATACATGCAAATTGTGTGACATCTAAGAAGGGACATGCCATGTATGGCTATTAAATGTTATCCTTTGTTGTTGTTTTCTTCATTCAAGGGCAACTGTTACATCAGTATGTCACTCATGCAGGTTTTACTTTGAAAATTAAAATTGTGTCCTTGAAAAGCATCTGTATCAATTACCAAATTGTAAACCATCTGACCAGTAGTTTAGAAGTGCTCAATAAAGGCTTAACAAAAGAAATGTCAACATGGTCCATCAAACCACATCACTATTTTAGCATAAGCAAAAAGTTGCTCTAGAAACATTTAAACTTTGCAGAGGTTTACCTTGAGAACCGTAGAGATACTGACACAATTCTAACTGATTTTTTTTTTTAGGAAAGCTTACTCCTTCACTGCCAAGTAAAGTCCATTCATTTTGCTGACATATCACACTACCTTTAACACTTAAAAGGATTTAAAAGAAGTCTAAAGCCCTATGAACACTGTACACATTTCAGGACACATGTGTTAACACAAAATGCCCAAAACACCTTGTGTCTGAAAAAGTTGCAAGAGCATACAGGGCAGACACAAGAGGCAACATGTGTTGCAACTTGTGTCCATGATGTAAGTCTATTGTAAACAGGGACAAAATTTCTGTGTCCAGTTGTTTGGGCAACATGTTGCAACATATATGTGGCCTGAAATGTGTCCAATTTACACAGGCTTTAAAGGGTCAAACCTCTTGCCCCAAACTTCAATTTTGGTATGGGGGTACCAAAATTCTCAATTTGATTATATAAATTGAGTTTTTCCATACTCACCTTGAAGCAGCAAACTGAGACTGTACCTGGATGAGGATGAATTTCAGACAATTGTGGGAGGGGCTTGAGTAAGAAGGTTAGGAGAATTGGTACTGTTTGGGGTAAGAGAGCTGGGCCTTCAAGCTAATGGTATGAAGTTCAACATATATATCCTAGCATAAGATACAGTGGATAGCATAAGTGGGTAGATGCACACTGTTTAACCAGGCATTTCTTCGTTGGCTGTTGCTATTGTATTGTATCCATTGTATTCTAAGTTCAGGTTAGGGATTAGGTTAGGGATTATGGCTATCGTTAGCCAGTTAGGAAATTTTTCGCTAAACAGTGCGTATTGCCCGCATAAATTTATTTTGTGGTTTGATGTCACAGATGAAAATTGTATAAGACTTAACTTCTAACTGTATAACAATAGAAGCTTCTGTATATAAATTCTCACATTTTTTGTTTACAACAATTTGACCTTCCATATCCTTACTGTATTCTGCCCACCTGCGGGCTGGGGATGTAGAGTTTGCCCACCGTATTTCCCGCCTGTCGTAAGACCAAACTCGAACCATATAATACTTGAAAATAAATTTAAATATTAAACAATATCGAGTCAACTAACACTATTCGTGTTGGTGTGTCATTAAATCTCATCTAACTAACCTTACTGTATTCTTTCTGGGCTGTCAAGGTTTTGGGTAGCTTTTACCCCTCTTACCACACCCACCCCTCCCCTCCTGGTTGGAAACACCCTGATGTCATTCCTTCTTATGTGAAAACTTGAAGTATTGACTCTGCATCTATGTACAAAATTTGTTAAAATATCCAACTACCTTGCACCATTCTGGATATGAAAGCATCAATTTATGTTGCAATATTCACTTTTTTGGGATGTGACCTTGTGACCTTTGCAATGGTGGAGAGACTAAATATTCTTATCATGCTCCCCACTCCCCAAGAGTGGGCTGGAAGTTGTAGGATATGCCCAGAGTTATTTCGGCCTGCAGTAAGAGGCAGCTAAAGCAAAATACCATGTCATGCACTGCCTCTTAGAGAGTTAAATAGAGTTTGTGCAGAATGTAATATTTATCAACTAAGGGCTCTGCCCATTTGTAACCTATATTTCCTGTCTGCAGTGTTAATCTCTCTTACACTGATTTTATCTTTCCACAAGAAAGTTTTCCATACACAGAAAAGCAGTACATGTTCACATAGCTTGCTTACACTAGCCTGATAATAATCTCTGCAACTGTGCTTGATATGCAAATTCCAGTGTAAACATTCTGCTGAAAACCTGACCAAAGGCCCACATGTCGGGATTTTAAAAGTGTGTGTTTCTGTATAGGAGCCTTTTCAAAGGCATGACTCTTCATGAAACTGAACTTGAACCACGTTTGAACATGACCTTTTCATCTAGTTGACACTATTTAAGACATTCATTATGGTGTGTCATTAAATCTCATCTAACAATCCTGTCATGATCGACAACGTACATTCAGTAATGACAGTAAACTTTAGCAAAGTGTTTCAGACCTCAACTAAAGGCTTGTCTTCACGTACCCCCCAATGGTTGGTGTTACCCCACGTTCACAAAAAGGACGAAACTGCAGGTTAACTACATTTTTTCCAGAGTGTGTTCCCATTTACCCCTAGTTTGGTTGAATGGGTAGTGCTACCATAGTAATGAGGTCAAATATTTCACAAAACAATTTCTATAAAATGTTAGAAAAAAAAGGTCACTAGCTCCATGAACACCAGTGACATTGCATGATTAAAACAAATATGGTCTTTAAAAGGGCCAATCCTCTCACCCCAAACTACACTTTTTGTAGGGGGTACAGAAACTCTCCATTGGCCCAGCTTTTTGATTGACTGTTAAATCAAACAATGCAGATAACCACAGCTTAAATTACACGGCACGACCTGTACTGAGAGTATTTTGGTTATATACATAAGGCTTTTCTTTACTCACCCTGAAGGAATAAACTGAGATTGTGACTGGATAAGGATGAATTTTAGACAATTGTGGGAGGGGCTTAAGTAAGAAGGTTAGGAGAATTGGTACTGTTTGGGGTGAGAGAACTGGACCTTTAAAGTGGCAGAACCATGCACCAGAGGTGGATCCTCTAGACCCCTCATTAACCTGCGTTTTCGTGTTACTTGCTCATATAAAGGTAACACTGTGTTACCTTGAGCGAGGGCTATGTAAAACCAGGCTTTAACTATCATTACTTCATTATGAGGACAATCACAAGGGCTTGATGATGGATCACTGAGGAAAAATTTGAAACAGCTCAGGTACCTTCAAGGATGCAAGATGTGTGCCAAAGGATCAGGGAATGATTCTTCATAGTCATGCAGGATGGAAGGAACATATTGCCTCCATGGCCATAGACTGACCGAGTAGTCCACCACTATGTATAAGCACAACAATTGACTTATACTTTGTTTCTTTACAGCCAAGGTGACAGCCTATAATGTCAAAGAGTTAAGTTGAGATTCATTTCAACAAACTTCCTACTGAATGGAAAAAATTGTCTAAAGAGTACTTGGGTGAATGTTTAGTCTTCAGTATGACCCTGCCAGGAGTTGAACTCATGACCTTCCAACTGCAAGTTGTATTCTCTAACCACTTGACTATGCAGCTGGTGATGATAAATGGGATAGGCACATATCCTGTGTTCCATTTTGCTATTATGTTCCATTAATTGCATAGCTCCCAATTTTTGAGAAGGTAGATGCTGCTGGGGTAGCCATGGGGTGGTTTTGGGGGGTTTAAACCCTCCCACCCCAAGACACAACCTTGAAATGCAAAAAACACCTAAAATAGCAGTTTGTCTCATTCCCCTTAGACTTTTCCCTCATGTCCGGCTCCAACCCCCCCATGACACAATCCTGGCTATGCTACTGGTAGAAGCAGGTCCTCCTCTGAGCAATAACTTGGACTGCTGGCACAAAGGAGATAGGCTTATAAGTGGAGGGGAATTGTTTTCCGTCCCATTTTGATTCTTTTTTTTTTTAATTTTAGAGGTGTCTACACACAAAATGGTGGCACCTTTTTGGCAGATCAGTCTGAAAGTTACAGCCAAAATTATCACAGCGGCACTCACAAACTGGGATGATTAATTTAGAACCACCCTAAAAGAATTTGTGGTCTTGTTGGGAGATAAACTTCCAAAGGCAAGGTTTTTGTTTTGCAACTCTATCATGGATATTTGATATGCAAATTTTTGAAAGGGTTGGGTGAGTCAGCAGGTTTGATTGTTGAATTACTGTTCTAATCTGTGAAATGCAGGTCACTTGGGAGGTACGTTAAAGGTTAAAACTCATTCCTTCCTGGATTTTATGAGTGAGCACAGAATTTTGGGGGGCAGGAAACTTAACCATTGATACCAACAAATGCACAGTGACAGCCAAGATCATGGAAGGAATGTAGAACTTTTCAAAAGGCCCTCTTTTTATTTTAACTGAAAAGCTCCATTTGTTCAGACAAACGACTGTCAATTGTCTCATCAGTTTATACTAAACATGAAAAGTTCAGACCACCCTTTTGTCAAGCTGTAACTACACCTCTAACTGGGATGGGAATGCTTACTTCACTTTCTATTAAAAGTAATCCACCGAATTCCTCTGCATTCTGTCTATTATCTAAAAAACACAATCAGATCCCTGGATGTGGAGAAAAAATCCTTTGTCATTTTCTTCTAGCAGGTGCAACTACAAAGAAACATTAGCAGATTTGGGGCAAGCTAATGATAACTTAATTTCAGATGGTGCCTGCGCCCCACGACAAATGAATTTTATTTCACGATCTATATGTAACCCTTTAATGAGGTTAAATGTTTGTTTACAGGGTTGTATCTATTGAAAGTTAAATGTCATGTGTACTTTTGCCAGAAGAACAGCAAACTCTCCTGCTTCTGAGAGGTCCTTGCTTGGAGAAATATGCATGACTATATCTGTATCAGAACTTAAATCAACAAGTGAAATATTTTTCAAACAATGTAAAGCTGTCAACTGGCTCCAGATTTGGTGTGATCCCAGATATTTTCACAACCTGAGTTTATAGTCAGATTTTGGGTGAACCAAAGATACTGGTAATCACAAAAAAATAGTTCAGACTGAGAACTACAAATAACACAATTTTTATCAACATTAACAAATGGTACTTAATTATAAGTGGTTCTTTACTACCAATAAAATTTTCCAACCATAAAGTCCAAAATTACTACCACAAATTTTAAATTATGGATGTATTTAGTATTTTTATGTTTAATAAAATGAAACATTGTGAAATAGAATAATTAGTCCAGGACAGAAGTTTTTATGATGTTTACTGGAGATGATTATCTTTCCTCATCCAATATGTACCATTCTTCTCCCCCCCCACCCGCATCCCCTCCCTATCAACAGAATATCTTTGGTAGAGCAAGGACAGTTGCACCTCTCATGCTAACAGCAGTACTATGCTCTGCTGAAAGCCTGAGATGAGAGCAATGTACTTTATCACATGGTATTATAGGGTTACAAAAAGGTTAAATGGCTGGCAGCAAAAGGGTAAAAGAGAGGGTATGTTATAATTAACCTTGATCATACCCACCTAGCTGTAAATTGTAATGTCGCTTTTGACTCACTTGAACTGTTACATATCACAAGGGACTGAAAATTGACTTGAACATTCTTACCTTGCCAAACGCTGCGTGCTAATTGGCTTTCGAGTTTGGGCACTGCTTTGAGTAGGTGGGTGGGGTCTTCTGTTTCCAGAGCTGTAACTGCTTTGTAGACCGTTACTGTTTGTGTGTCTCTGGAGAGCGTCCCGCACAGCAGCTGTTGTATTGGTGTGAAAGGCAGCAATCTGTTGGGGGTGAAAACAAGAATAAAGTAGAGGAAAGCATTACAAAGTGTTATGAACCAAAATATTGACAAGCTGATTAGCCTGTTCTTTGATCCATTGAAAACATATGTATATTCAAACAACTGGAGAGGCGTTTGTTTTACAAACAACTTAATTAAGTTGATGGTATATTAAATTCCATATCATCCTGTAAATGAGACCATGGTGAGCTATAATTTTACTGTAAGAAAAAGTGTTTGCAGTGAAGCATGCAAGGTAGGTGTCTCAAGAGAATATTTGTCAGCCTGAGAAAAGTGCATTTTCTAGCCAGGAAAATTTAACCAAATTTTTAGGGCAACTCCCAGCAAAACACACATGGCAAAATTGCTTGTTTTGTCTATTAATTCTTACACTGTAAGGTCTTTGCAAATATTTCTCTTTACAGTAGTTAAGATTCTGATAGCACTGTTTCATTTCAATGTGATAATTTATATATATTAAATGGTATGATAAAAGGCATAAATATCACTGGTTTCTCTAACTGACTCAAGAGTTATCACAAAATTTCAAAAAGGGCAGGGGGACCACCCCTTAAACCTAAGACCCCTCCTCCACACCAGCAATAAAGCTCTGGAGTTGTCCATGCCCAAATAAAAATCCTGGTTGCATGAATGGTCAGGTTTGCTATATAACAAAGTCATTTGTATGCTCAGATTTGATCAAGAAATTGGCTGACACTAGAATCCATAAAATCTGGTTTGAATCAATGAAGAGAGACATAAAAAAATGATTTTCATCTATTTATAGTTATTAAATTGGTTTTCTTTGTCACTGAATTTACACCACACACGACATCCAACAGAGATGAACTTTAAGTACTTTACAGCATCCACGGCCATATGGGTCTGAATGTGTTCACACATGTTCATAAGTCATCAAAAAGCAAAAAGGGAAAAAAGAAAAAACTAATCAGAAAAGAGCTGCTATGTATGGGAAGGTGTTTGTAGATGGCGAAAATCCATCCGACACCCATTGATCTAAAAACAAGACCACCCTGCCAACTGTCAATTTCCAGATTTGGTTTGTATACAAATTAAAAAAATTATTAACACCAATTAATGTCTTGGCCATGTGGGATATTACTAAAGAAAGCTCAAAATGTTACAGTCAGCGCAAAGCATGACGTAAATCCTTCCAATGTCAAGTCATCTCCTATGAGTATACTGCTGCAAACTATAAAACAACTAACTGTATTATAAAGTGTGGGTGATGAAGTAGTCAAGAGTATCTGTCTGAATCATTGCTTGAGAAACTGGGTAAGGTTGTGTGCCCTACTTTTATCTGGAAAAAACTTTGAGAAAAACATTTAAATGTGTGAGGTTTCTGAGTAAACTGTCAATGATGAAAATGGTCCTTGGCAAATTTAAACACTTTTATAATTGAGTTAACTAACACCGAGTCTTTGATCAACAGGGATTCAAAACTTTAAAAGGTCTGGATGCAGCATTCATGAGACACTATAGTGTTTTCAGGTGACAAAATCAAGTTCAAATTTCAAGCTATCTCACAGTCTTTTTTATGCTTTTCAAAGCTGATCCTAAGATACACAACATATTTTCAATTTTTTCATTACTTTGTACATTTTCTGTTGAAAAAATGTATTCCAAAGATATAGCAAGCTGTTTCACACTGAAAGCCAAACATAAAATTGTTTATGATTGCCAGCCTTGGGAAAAGTTTCTCAAGGGTGAAGTTACATTTGTAGCAGAAGAAACAAAAGGGCTTTGTCCTTGAATTTTTGTCCTTGAATGGAAAGAGTGTATGTGGGTGAGAATATTTCAATCAGTCACAATTTTGATGGGGGAGGGAGGGGTCCTTGCCAGCAAATGCAAGTGTGCAGTAAGTACAAGTCATCAACTTATATTCTGTATCACTTTTAATAGTAGCCAAAAAAAAAGGGTATAAGGCTTAAGACAGAAAACCACCAGCCACCACCCCAAAAATCACTTCTCCTATTACAGGGAGGCAAAATTGTCAACTGGTACTGCTATTTGATTGACAGTAAATTCAACACATGCAGAGAAGCTCATACTACTCAGTAAGCACAGAGTAGAACACATCTAAGGTCTTGTATGCTCACCAAATGCAATTCAAAAATAAACCAGGAATGTGTCTACGCACAGACAAGTGTTTCAGCTGACCAGGATCATGGAAGTACTACCATGCCAGGACTTATTCCAGGTTTAAAGGGGCGATTATTTAATTTATTGCAAATACCAGGTAACGGGAGGGGTTGCAGGGAGATGAAGGGGGACAGGAAGATTACAGTAGGCTATGTCTACTGGAAATTTAGAAGTGCAAAACTTGGCTTAAAACATTTTACTTACGGTGGTCTTGACTATTTACAATGTGCAAATAGAATCAAACACTGGAATGTGGGTAAGGGTTAAAGCTTGTCTTCTTAGTTAACTGACCTGACTGGGTCTACTGCACCTATTGGTTGGGCTAACTCACAAGAGTGCATGCTGCTTAGATAGGACATAGCATCAACTGCTCAATCACTCATATTTAAAGCCCCACAGAGATTCATATCACACTCTACTAGAATGATAATATATGGAACAGAACAGACGTGATTTATTTCACTATGGGAAATTGGGACTGGACAAAAACTCCAAAGAGGTTTGACACTCTAAGTCCACAGGGGTTCATCAATCTAGCCCACTGTATCAATGGTGTCCAACCAAAGACCTTTTTTAAGTTCAAGAGTTTGAAGGCATGAGGTGAGTTGTGCCAACATTAACTAGTTTAGCAAGTAGACACCAACAGTGGTCCTAATTCCAAACCACTGTCCTATAAAACTACCGCACCAAATATTGCTCAGACCACAGAGAGTTGCCATTTGAACAGGTAGCTGCCACTCAGCAATAGACCTATTTCCAAATAGCAATTATAATGAATTGTGGGGTATAGTTTTGGGTGTGTGTCAATTTTCACCTCAGTAAAATGCCATTGACAAAAATGACAACACCAAAACTCTATCCCACAATCCTTTGTAATTGCTACTTGGAAATAGGTCTATGTCCCACAATCCTTGGCAATTGCCGTACCGAAAAGGGTCGGAATATAGGTATTACAATCATAGCAACAGTGCTTTCAACTTCACATTATAGTCAGCATACAAGTAATACTTTAACACATCTACAAAGTAATGTGTACAATGAGACAATAAGCAACCAATCTTTTGCACTCTTTAAAATGAAAATGAAAATAAGCAAGTCTGAACAGCCTATTTATTGATCCTTCCTAAGGAGGGTAATAAATTTTGGCATAATTTGCAAAATACTGACAGTGAGCTATCATGATAAAAGAAAACTACAAAAGGGGTTTAACAGAACACATATTCATCAGAATAGATCATAAATCAACCAAAAGCATTAAATAGGCACAGTGGTCTATTTAAGCAATAAATTATTAGTTTTGTGTCTCTAAACATTAATTTTCATAATAAGTCTGAGACCTGAAGAAAATTAATCATGTCTATGGCATGCAATTGTGTGGCTATACCTGTGCAACAACCAACTAACCCTTCACCCAATAAATAGCCTCAGTCACACCTAGAGACTCCACTTCCTAAAAAAAAAAACAATGCAAAAGGAAAATGCAAAGAAGTTTAAATCTACAATGAAAGTTAAAACCAATCCTCCTATTCAGCTAGATACAGTGGTGGTGCTATGGATGGTAATGGAAGCAAGTGGGCTCATTTACCACCCCAAATTTAGTCTTTGTTCTCTCTCCCCTCTCTCCCCCCTGCTATACCTCTCCTGAGATTTAATTTTTCCACTCAGATATAAGCTAAGTCCCTAACATTTTATTTTGCCTTTAGTATGTCCCCCGCCACCCCCTCCCCTGTTAATTTTGACGTTCTGGCATCGCCACTGCCTCGCTCTTTCCCAGAGGTAGCAACAGTAAGTACTAGGTAAAAGGAGCACAGTAGTGTCCTGAGAATCAGGAACTAATGGATTTTACGTTACTGGTTACATGCCTTGAAATTTGAGGGTTGAAAGTGCAATCACACCATCACTCACCTCAAATCACTGCCAGGGGTTTTGTATTTTGCACATCTAAATAAATAATTTTGGCTTATATTCATCTATTAAAGGTAAAAAGCAGTCCCCCCAAACTTGCCTTGAAGAAAAAGAAAAATAGCATAATTTTCCTCTTTTTTCTCTTCAAAGTATCTTTCATAACAATTTATGACTTAACTATTGCATATTCAAAGTAAACTAAGCAGTTATTTCTACCAAATTTCACATTTGAAGGGAAAAATTGTTGTCACATGACCCCCAACAGCCAATCATGAAACTGGACAGTCTACTACACTACTTCAATTCGGGATGACTGCTCTTGCCCTTTAAAGTTTCATAGAACACCACCCACCACACTCTGTAATTTTGTGAGAAGTGTGATTTGCAGTACACCTCCAAATTCTTAAACTCAAGGCCTGACGGTGGATTTATTTACCCTCCTGTTACAATAGGACCAACAACTAGCCCTTTCATGATGAAGACCCATGTAAATTTTGAACCTTCTTTTACAGTTCCTTTTGGTTATGTTACGATACGTACAAAGACACCATAATCATAATATATCACAGACATGGGAAGTTAAAACAGCCATCCCTAAACCAGAAATTTAATAGGACCTCCTGCACATAATTTTTCACAGCTTATCAGAAGGTGGGCAGAGATTTAAGCATTTTGTAAAAAATGTGGGTGGGTCAAAGAGAAAATAATCAATATAACAAATAAAGACTGTGAATGCCAGTATCTCATGGATCGTAAATAAAAATGGTAAGAGTAGAATAATAAACAGCTATCAGACTTGAAGCTTAAAGACCAAATACTCTCACCCAAACAATTCCACTTTTCCTAACCAAAATAGCCCCCCTCTCCTCCCCCCCCCCCCCATACACAACTGTCTAAACCTCAACTCTATCCAGACCGTGTGTTTGGTCTAACAGTAAGAACGTCCGCCTCTCAAGCGGAAGGTCCAGGTTGGCTCCTTAGGTCAAGTTGTATCAACATGAGTGATGTTTCGCATAAGCAATGGAGTAGGGAAAACAAGCCAGTGGGCCACAACTGGTAAAAAGATTGTGGCCAGCTTGACTAGAACCAGTAGGCTGAAAACTAAGCTGTAAAACTCTATCTAAATATCTAACTATCTAACTCAACCTTATCAAGACACAATCTCAGTTCATTGCTTCAGGGTGAATTTACAACTTGAAACCCAAAATGTAATCAAAGCCCTCTCAATATTGTCTATTATGAGCTACAGTAAACAGCATTTTCTAATTTGTCAATCACTGAGCTGTCCCAATTGAGAATTTCTGTAAACTACAACAAAAACTGTAGTTCTGGGTGATTATTGGATGCTTTTTAAGTAAAGAAAAAACTAAAGTGACTCCTTGGTTCTCTTTGAATGTACAGCATTTCCTGAAAAATGTTATGGATTATATTTGAAAGAGTTATCAGAAGAAATTTGTGACATTTAGCTATTGCTTCAAAATAAATTTTTAATTTTAAAAATTTGAAAGACTGCTAGAGCACCTTGAAGGAAAAATTGTAGTCACCTCATCTTCAACTAGTGTTGTAAACTGTTCTGTTTCACGATTGGCTCTTCAGAGTCATGTGATAGTATTTTTTTTTCCTCAAACATGAAATTCACTCCGGGTTTCTGCTTGTTTAACCTTGATCATGCAATATTGAAGAGCTTAAATAATATTATTATTAAAGATAATTATAGAGAGAAATAAGACGAAAATTGTGGGATTTAGCTGTTAATTGTTTTAAAATAAGTTTGGTGTGACCGCTCCTGCCCTTAAATCTTTAAATCAAACTGCTTTTTCGAATCATTAATCTACACGTATAGACACACACTTCTGCAGACATTTAGCATTCTTTTTATTCTTTCTGAAAGAGACAGAGAAACCACTCTAAATAAACTGTCTCACCATTTAAAGGCGAAAAGGAGAAACTTCTCAAGTTGATACACCCAAACCAGGAAATGTGGTATTATCCCACAGATTTTAAAGAGTAACCACAAATTAAAGGCTTGACTTATCCTCATAAACCCAGCTGGGCCTCTATTAATAACAGCTATATGAAACAGCTGAGAGCTGTAAATCACAGCACTGGAAAACCCTTTCAACTCCAATAGTGAACAAACTATGGAGGAAGTGGCATAATGCATGATAGCCCTACGCAAAACAGTGTGGTTGCCGCGGAAATCTTTGTGGGGGTTACTACAATGGCGTGCCCGACATTAGTCAAACAGAGCGTTAAAACCTGTTGCCAAGTGGGTAGTCAGTGTTAAACCTGTGAACAGCTCTGGAGTTTAACACCTGGTCAAAAGCCATCCTTCCCCCAAACGGTGAAAATGAATGAGAAAGAACAAAAGGCAATTCCCTGTTGAGGGGTGGCAAATGTTCACCTCTAGGGTTCACATGAACATATTTCACAACAATAATAATATTTCCTGTACCTGTCAGATTTTTGTAGAGTAAAACATTAAGTAATGCCATCATTCCTGAGCACACCAAGGGACCATAAGGGGTGCCTGGGAAGCATTTAACTTTGTTTGGAAGGATAAGTGATAACAAAACAATGCAACTGTGAACATGATTCTTAGCGGTTAAAGGCAAAATGTTGCATGTACTTTTTCCTTGAAAGACATCATGGAATGAAAGCACATACTGTAGCATTAAACTGTGCAAAATACATCAGGAACATCAGGAAATCTTTTTTTGGAAACAAAAGGTGCTGATAAAGTAGCATTTTAATAACTGGAGTTAGAGCAAAGAAAAAGAAAAGAAATACACCTTTTGAATGACATTGCTCTAAACGTTTTATGTGTAACTAAAAATATCGTTGCTGAGGTAGGAGGAAATTTACAAATCATGTACACTAGCTCAGCACAAGTTTATAAAGTTTAGGGATAGCATGAAATATTAACCTTTGCTGATTTCAGTTTTTTTTTGTTTCACCAAAATGCTTGTCATCTTCTTAAAATGTTTCTTTAGAAGCACTGAAGGGCTTTTTAGCTGGCTTCTATGACATTATCTCTAGTAATTCCTAGTTCAGTATATTGCTGAAACTGGAACATGTTGTGAAAAACAATGTGAATGAAATGCTGCACCCAAAAGCATAGTGAAAGCTATCAATACTTAAAAGGATTAAATGTTGCTGAAGGTACAGTCTTTCCTGAGTGTAGCAATTTTGCCAGCTGATGATGATATTAATGTGCAATGTTGCATGCAAAGGCAATAATGCTTATTTCATTTTCCTACTATGTTTTGACATAATTTTCAAACACCCTCTGCACATTCTCTACAAAATCACAATTTTTGTGGTTTTTTTTTGTTAAAATCAACTACATTTCTGGTCAGAAAGAGCCAAACATTTGTCAACCTGTGTAAATATATGATTTGCATCTGATGTCTATGAAAATAAAATGCCAACTGGCTTTTCCATGAGGCCACATCTATACACCTTTAACATTTACACACGTTAATCGGATATCCTACAAAATATGTGACGTCATACTTCGGCAATGCAATTCATATAGGTGAGAATTTTTGGCTCTTATGACCAGATATAGAGAAGGTTTTAACAAGAACTCAAAAATTGGATCAGAATCCGATCCGAATTCATTGTAGTGTTGCCGCAGCATAAGGGTACATAAAATCAGGCAGTGCACTGTTAGCTTCGCAAAGGAAGAAAAAAAAGTGTGATACTGACAAACATGTGTTGCTTTTGAAAGCCAAGTAGCTATTCACATGCTTAATGATTGGCTTCTGGACATTTTTCAGATTGTTATGACAAATCCAGAAGGACTGAGAGGGACTTACATGTGTCAAATTGTCAAAAATGATTTGTCATAATACTCAAAAGAGTTGAAAAACTCCTTTTTTTTTAAAGTACTATCTTTTTTAAATATGACTTTTTGTTTCCAATAAAAAATGACTTTTTTGTTATCATTTCTGTGAAAAAACTTCCCTACGTGATTGCTACAAAACAAATTTCCATCAAAGTATATTTAGTTGATAAAGTTTTAATCCGAAAAAGTACTGTACAGCATGTGACATGTATTGCAAGACTTGAAAAAGCAATTTATGCAATAGGGTAGACAAACACCTGTCCAATAAATCCAGACTGGTGGGGGATTGCATCTTCCCTGTAAGTTTGTTATTCTACATAGGTTTAACACATTTTCTGCCATACCACATCAATACCATGATGCCACTGAGGTGTTCAAGCATGCACACGGATATTTTGCTAAAATGACTGTAGTCTTGCCTGTTGCCATCTCTACACATAAACTTATAAAAACATATTTCAATGATTAACTCCACACGAACATGTCACAATGGTTGACCAAAGTCTGATCCAGCTTACTTTTGTCAAAAAATAATCAAAATTTAAATTTAAACATGATTTCAAGCTAAGAAACATTTTAGCACACATGAAACTCTTCAGTTTTCAGCTTGGGCTATTACTAAGACATTTAGTTTCTATTATGTTGAACCCATACCCTGAGGCAATTCCTAAAACACACACGTTTCTATGTTTGCATAACAAAAGTCATTCCTGAAAAGAAATGACAGAACCATAATGCTATGGTGTTTGAGTTGTTGCAGCAGTGATAAAAGCAATGTGCCACTGCAATTTATATGAGTCACGAAAAACCAGGAAGAACTGAAGAAATGGTTTAAAAAGATGCCTCTTAATCTTACCAGAGACAGTAAAAATTCTTTCTACTAAATTTACTTCTATTTTAAACTCTCCTCCAATTTAAAAGAAAACCACCTGTAGAGTACAACAACTCCAAGACAGAGCTATTCTTGCCTGCTTAAGAGTTTCAGTGACACAAGAATGGTGTTCCTGCATAAATGCTTGGGAACACTTAGTTACTTGTGTACACCCAAAATTGCTTTCTTTCAGAAGAAAATGCGGCTGTTTCTTTCACTCTATGGTACACATTGAGGAATGCTCTTCTAGCCTTGCAATGGGTGCTTCCTCATGGTTCTCTTATTTGGGTGTTTATATGAACTTGTTGTGTGGCTTAGTTTGTAAGTTAGTTAGATGAGATTTAATGACACAGCAAAACGTATGTGTTTGGTGTCAGTCAACTTGAAAAACAGTTCAAGTTTTTTAATTTCCAAGTATTATATGTTATATACTGTCAATCAACTCGATAAAAAGTTCAAAGTTTAAATTTATTTTCAAGAATGGTTCAAATTCAAATTTGGTTTCCCTTTAGTCACCTCTAATGACAGGTGGGCATACTCCACAACCCCCTGTCCACAGGGGGAATGTGGAATTTGCAAACAAGCAGAGGGGTAATGGAGTATGTAGTTAGGGGTAGTAAGCTGGGAGCTTACTTCTGTTTAATTGGGGTGAAAATTTTTGTAACTTACACAGAGTGTAAGAAGGCTAGTCCCAACATGTTGAACTAGTTTTAAACTACTTAAAAACCTGTCAAACCTATTAACATACTCTTCTCTCTCTCCCCCCACCCCCCACCCCTCCCCACCCCCAAGTGGGCCAGGGGTTGTTGAATATGCCCACAGTTCCCTGCCTGTCATTAGAGGCAACTAAATGGGAGGACTTGAACAGTGTTTGAACAGTTGACACTATATAACACATTCATATTGGTGTGTAGTTAAATCTTATCAAACTAACTAATAAAACTTCTTTTTTTAGCTGACAAATCTGTTATGCATAAATCACGCAGTCATGCACAAAACACGTAAGCTTATTACAGAAGTACTTTTACACTATTTTCTAGCAAAATTTAACAAAACAATGGAATAACCAACCATGTCTTTGTGGTATGTAAGAGGCCAGAAAAAAGGTTTAGGAAGTCAGTAAAACTTTACTCAATTCCTTCCAAACTTTCCTCTGAAAAAAAAAAATTCCCTTACCTTAATTTCCTATGAAGGAGCATTTTAGTTCTGACACAAAACTCCTATGTTGCAAGAGTCAGTTTTGGAGTTACCAAAAGCAACTCCACTCTTACCCGCTGCGCAAGAAATGTGAGCTGCTGTTTGCCCAGTGAGATGTAATTTGTCGATAAAACACTCTTTTGGATCTCACTGGATACTTTACAAGGAATTTTGTAAAATAATCACATCCTCAATTGTTGTTGTACCCTTAAACTAAAAAATATCCCATTACATGCTTTATTTGAAATGCTCTGTTTGTCACATTAATGTTTCAAATGATAAGAAATGTATATACCTACAGGTTATTTGCTTTTAAATGTTGATATGTCAAAGGATGCTGGTTACAAACAGGTGCTAGTTTAGCAACCTGGAGTGCTATTGAAGTTACAATTCTGACATAATTTTTTTTTGTTATCAATCTACTGAAAATGGGGCAAAGAGACACAAAATATTAAACTAGGTCAATGTAACTAAGAAACTTTGCAGTCAATTTAAACCTATTGTTCTGAAGATTTTCCACACCAACCCATTATGCATGGTTAAATCATTCATGATAAAACTGAGTATATTCAACATCATCCTGGTATCTCACGAAGAAAAAATTCACCTGTGTATGGTTTGCAACTAAACACTTTCACTATGTAGCACTGAGAATAACCAACATCACATTGTAGAGTATCCTCACTAGGATGAATGATGAACCTCTGTGGGCTAAGGTTTGTAGAATATGCCCACAGTCAGCCTGTTGTGAGAGGCGACTAAAGGGAAACCCGGTGAGAACTCAAACAATACTTGACTTTTTATCGAGTGGACTGACACTACATAACACATTCGTGTTGGTATGTTTTACATTTAATCTAACTAACTAACTAATCCTAGGATGAATGATTCATCTTCAGTTGTTTCAAACCGGCTGTGGTAAGTTAGTACATATGAACTGAATGAAATCTTCAAGTGAAACACACATCTATTTTTGCAACTGTATGATGAATGCTTAAAAATGAGTAGTCCCAAAACAAATATCTGGAGCTGTCTCTGAGAGACTGCAACGTTAACTGAGATGAATAATTTGCACCTCTAGTTTAACGACTATTTTGTGTCCAAAAATGCAACAGTTGAAAAAATAAACATGTTAATTTGTCTTTGTGAAATACTGGCCATAATGTCACTTTATTAGTGAAAGAGGGGGGGGGGGGAGATGTTAAGGTATTTTTCAATGTTGTTTCCCTTGTGTAACTAAAATTGGAATCAACAGCAATTCTCTGAAAAGAAAGACTGTGGGGTCTAGTTTACCAATTCTTCAATAAAAAAAAGAGTTTTGTAAAATATATACAAAAAAGTGAGGCACTGTAAAAAATTTATCATTAATTTATATACAAGAGATATAAAAGCAAACTGATGAGGTGTCAATGGAGATTGTGTACATGTAACTATGCTTGGTACAGATCACCTCAGAAGATAATTGTCAAATTTAGTCATTAGTGTAGTTAGTTAGAGTTGTATGGCTCAGTTTCTGACCAATTGGCTTTACGTTGGGCCAGCCACAGTCTTCTTTCCAGTTGTGGTTCACTACTGGCTTGTTTAAGCTATTCCATTGCTTTTGCTGAGCATCAAGCAAAATGGTAGGTTTCATAATTGAAGGGGAAGTATAAGTAAATATTTTATTTTCATATCAGAATGAAGAGCTTAATTTACACAAGTTGGTGAAATCTCCATTTCCCCATTTCATTACTTCCTCACATTGACAAGGAATTCTTTGTTTGCTTTTGTTTTTTCAGTCTGTTGTGTTGACCTTGAAGTAAATAGGAATGCAACCGTCCTTATGAAGAGTACCTTTAGGTCCAATGTTACCATATTCCTCTCATGCAGTCTGACATCCACAATGATAATAACTAGTCTTACATTATAGAGCACTGAATCCAAAGGTGCTTTTATACTAGATCCTGATCTGATCGCCTGTGCGGGGCCTGGTCCAAAGCTCAAAATCAAATCTGTAGTAAAAATGCAGATCAGATCCAGATCTGTTCCCCCGATTTTGATCCTAGTAAAGGGACGATCAGACCCCACGCAGGGGATCCAATTTGTAGTGTAAATGCTCCCAGATCAACGGTGACCTGAGATCAACAGTGACTTTTTATCGACTTCCTGTCTGGAGATAGCAAGACTATGCTGACTGGCAGATATCCACACATGTGCTTTCTCATATCTTTGCTTAAATTTCGATGCACACATATGTGTGCTTGTATTTTGTAATTCATTTGAAGCCAATTCCACTGAAGCGTAGAGATGGACCAGAGTTCGAGAAAAGTGTAAATGCACCAGGATCAACTAGCTGAGAGACCAACTTTACAGTCTCAAAATGCATTAAGCAATAATTTGTACTTAATGCATTGTCCAAGTGGGTTGAGCATGAATGAAAAGTGTGCAATAACAGGTTTATCCAACCTCCTAAAGACTGACAGGGTCATTCTCTGTATTATGTTGATATTTAACAAAGACCAAAGGTGGAGATAAATCTGAATGCAACAAACAGAAAAATTCTACAATTGCTCTGACACCCCCTCATCACCATTGCATGAAGTTCTGCTTAAGCAGCTCTCTCCCAGCTCCCAGAAATATCTTAGATTTTAAATGAAAGCCAGGTCTAACATACTGTACTCTTGACATGTGATGACAACTGATACAATGTTCATTCAAATATAATGTACATGTGCATTCAAGTACATGCAACCCACACAGTCAAACTAGAGAGGAGCTACCATGTGTGGGGTGAACTAGCAAGTTTAGCCAGGAGAGCTGGAAGAAAATATCTCACATTACTGGACAAGGCACAGCATGACCCAACCATTTCACCAAGCACTTAGATGGGATTTTAGAACCTACCAACACAAATGTGCTATAGTGGTGTAGCCACAGGGGTGGTTTTGGGGGTTAGAGCCCCACATGACCCAACCTTGCAATGCAAAAAACACCTAAAATAGCAGACTTTTCTCTTCATCCCTAGACTTTTCCCTCATGACGTGCCCCCCCCCCCCCCCCGGACACCAAAACCTCTCCCAATTACACAATCTTGACTGGCTGATCAAGCTAGGGTTTGAAGTGGTCCGATGTAAACCTGATGATGACCTCCCACTAGATGCCATGCTCGTTTTTGAGCTAAATGACATCTCTGTCGCAGGACCACCACCTTGCTGTATCTGATGCTTACTCAATTGACCTCTCCCATTACACAATCCTTGCTACCCTTCTGATGTGTTACATATAGTCTCACCAAGAATAGAAAATGGTACAATGTTGGGGTAAAATTACCCAAAAAGAAAAAAAAAATAGGGTACATTTCCACTAAAATTATCTAGCCGGCAAATGCAGCACTCATGTCAAAAAATTTCTATAAAGTTTTATTCCCTTGAGAAAGCCAAAAATAAGGGAAAAAAAGTGACTGTTCAAATAGAGTTTTTAGGCTGGGAATGATGTATTAATTCCTAGCGAACATCAGAGTATTTATAACAGTCAACAAAAATGTCACCTAGGTATCTTACCTAAATCCACACAAGTGTGCTTAAGTACAAATAATGGTTGGCTATGCCCTGCTTCCTGTTCCTCCCTAACCATCTCCAAAGATACAACACAGCAAAAGGGTAAACTTCTTTTGGGGCTGTGATCATGTTATGAAATTAATACTACTTAAACACTGATCACAAAAATTTGCAATTAAAATTGCAATTACCATATAGGCCTATGTAAAAAGCACTCCAATGAGAATCAGTTACAACCACATTGGAGATATTGTACGAATGTTGTCTCTGCCCACTAAAAAATATGTTCAACCTTTCATACCAAGAAGCTGTCATTACATGGGGTGGCTCTTACTCAAATTGTATACCACTAAACAGTCTTAAAACCTTTAGAGGGCAAGTCAGGTTTTTACTTGATGTTAACATCCATAGTTTAGGTTTACACCCACCCTAAGGCTTATTGGATTATATCACAGTTTTATTGATATCATCATTGAAGTGGCTAAAAAACATAAGTGTGAACATCGAGTAGAAACCCGACTTGCCACTCTAAAGTTCGGTTTAAGACTGTTAGTGGTTTGAACAAGGCCTTTTTCACTTAAAGGAAGAACATGCTGCATGTTTATTACAATGGAGAAGAGTTACGGGCATTACAAGAGAATTTAGATTAGATAACTTAATAAGAAGATAAAAATTTCCAGTGATGTTTCTGTAGCAGATGCCTTCTGAGATCAATCTCCTTCAAAAGTTCATTCCATTAAACCATAGTTAAGCTACATGATTACAGCACTATTACCTCTGTCAGTTCCTAGAAAATAAATTATGCAGACTTACCTGTTCCTGATGTTTGACACGGTTCTGTTGAGTGAGTTCATGTGAGATATATTGTTGTTCCTGCAAGCTCATTGGCTGTTGGCTTTCTTTTCGTGGTGCATGCCTGGCATTTGCTGGACCCGTATACGAAGCTGCTGGTCCGGGTTGCATATTCTGCAAAGTATAATGAAACTGTAGGCTTCCTGGCGATGGCTGGTATGTTCCATTTTGTGGAGGAACCCCAACAACAGTGTTGTAAGCTTTTTGGGATTCACTCTGCCATGCCACTTGACTGGTGACTGACTGGCTGATCAAGTTAGGGTTTGAAGTGGTCCGATGCAAACCTGATGATGAGCTCCCCCTTGAGGACATGCTCGTTTTTGAGCTAGATGACATCTCTGTCACAGGACCACCCCCTTGCTGTATCTGATGTGTTCTCATTTGATCATAGCTGGTGGTTCTTTGATGATGATTTTCTGTATTGCCAGCCATTTTCATGGAATCATGAGACTGAGTTCTATGGTGAATTCCTTTATTATTTACGATGTGGGTATTGTTCCTGACAATGCTCTGACAGTAGATACTCTGTCTGTTCAGCACTGGTCCAGACAAAGGGTTGGAATTATTTGGGCCCTGAGTGAGGAGGTTCTGGTTTTGAGCAGAAGAGTAATGTCGTGCAGCTTGCCTTTTAGCAAGACGTTGTAATGCTTCTTGGATAGCTTGTTGGCTGCCCTCGGAAAAGTGTCTTGCAGCTGAAGATGAAAAAAGAAGGAAAAAAAATGTAATTCATTGTAATACCATACTTGCCAAGACTGCCATCTCATAAATCTGCATGGTTGAGCAATTAGAGCATCCGGCTTGTGGTCAGGAGATCTGCCGTTCGACTCCAGGCCGAGTCATACAGCAGACTTTAAAATCTAACCTATAGCCATTGTACTCAGTGCTCAGCAAAAGAAATGGATTCCAGTAAAGTCTGTGAGCCACACTGGAAAAAATGCTGTTACAATTTTGACTCAAATAAATCCAAATAGTTTGAAACTGAGCTGTAATACTCCATCTAGCTAAATCACTCACTAAGAAAACTGCAGATATAGCATATGATTCACTGAGCATGATGAAGGCAAAAGCACCAATCTCAATGGGCACAACTGACTATGGTGAAGGGAGGGGGGGAGTGGATGAGGAGATTCCTCTTTTTCTCTATAAATGTTCACGATGTGGAAGTCATTTGTTTTAAAGAGTGAAATTACTTTTGCCAAGCTGATGCAATACAATTTTCTGGTCATTTTTAGTATGACTTGATTATTAGTACTTAAAGCCAGAAAATCTGAATATTCTGATCTGTATGGATTTTAAAACTCTGAAAGCAGAATTTCCTGGGCTTGAAATGAGTGGTGGCACTGGCCATGGCCACCTGGCCCTTTCTGATGATTGTGATGCCCCTCAGTAAATGTCCATTGAAATAGCATAGAACGATTGTAACTTGGCTCATTTTGGCCATGTCCTTTTTCAAGCTTATTTTGAGCCACACAGTTCTGTTTTAACAGAACAGTTTAAAAGCATACAATACAGAAAGACCAGTGGCAGGAAAATGGCACACCTTTAGAAGCTACGTAACCCTAATGGGAGAAACCTCAGAATGATAAAACTGGACTCAGGTAAAATACATTATGTAGAGCAACCATTTAGGATTCAAGGACAACATGAACCGTCCAGGTAAAGTCAAAAACATCATAAATCAATACTATTACCTTGTTTGCAAATGTTGTGAGTAAGTATATATTAAAACTATTTCAGGATCTTCAAACAAACACCAAATATTATTTGACAAGTACACCTCCACAAATCAGGAGCATTATTCTTTCATTTCATTTTATGGAAGACTTTTATACCAAATCAAAATTTTTTACAATCAACAGCTGATTTCTAAAGAAATCGAATGGTATGACGATATGAAAGCTTTACTGAGTGCCAAGTCAAACAACAGGTTTTTCCTTTGACAATTTATTCTTTGACATCCTCCATGGGTTGCCATCTGTAGACCCCTTCCTCCCAGATTAAAGATGGGGGAAAAAAGATGCCAAAATTTTATTCATGATGGAAAATAGTTTTATAAGGAGTTCCCAACCTTTGATGTTAAATTCTCATTGAGATTTCTTTATCATCACCTTGATACCTTGGTGATATCGTCATGGATACCATGAAATCAAGGAAGGATAAGGCATTGTACAATGGCATTTATTCTACGTTTAAAGAGACTCTAGTACAAACACCTGCTTCAGAATGTCAAATCACACCATATGCTAGCAGCCCCACGACAATAAATATTTTCCATCCAAGCTGCTCAAAAACAATTTATTTATATGCTAGAAGATTCACTCATACATTTCAAACTCAAACCCTGCACAATTTATTTTTATGCTGGAAGATTCTCTCATACTTTTGAAACTCAAACCCTGCACATGACCAGGGAACATACTTTTTGGCAGTAAATGAAAAAAAAAAACAGAATTCTGCCAGCGGAAGGGAAAGCAAGGAAGGGAGAGAGAGGTAAGCAAGTGACAATTATTTATACAAGAATTAAATATTTTTTGTATGATAAGCTGGTGGGTGCATGGTGGGAACACCTGGAAATTATAAAAAAAAATGCTTGAATTAATCCAAGAAATGACATCACTGACTTTACATGGCAATGACGTTTGAGAAATGTTAATGCTGTAGCTCCCCTTTTAACATCACAGTCTAAAAACGTAGAGTTAAAAAGTGCCACAGATAAATTCCAGCATACATTCTTGCCCTACATAAAGAGTATTTCAGTTGAAAGTGCAAACCTCTTCTATTTAGAGAGAAATCAGTACTTTTGTTCCAATGAATGTTTTTTTTAAACAGCCACCATGCAGGATATCTGAGGAGCATTGACAAACCCTAAAAGCTCCTTGCTGAGATGCATGTGATTCTTTCCATATACGTAAAAACAATCCTTTCTCCTATATACACTAGAAAGATTAAATAGAACACCCATAATGTTGAAACGGATGGTTTGAAACAAAATACCAGAGAAAAGAGGTTTCTACAGAGGGCAGGAAGTCTTCTTTTAAGAGCAAACCAATGGATAGAGTTTCTGAATCGAAGCAATGGGTTGGGTCCTACTGTACGGGCCCATTATACACTTAACCTTAAACTCACATGAGGTCTGTGATTATATCAAAAATGAGATGGGAGAAAGAAAAATGTTGGGCAAGCAAACATCATGTCACATGCTGAATATTAAAATGCTGTAGAGCAGGTTAAATTATGGAAGAACAACTGTAAAATAGATTACATATGTTTAAAGCAGATAGAACAGCCTACCGTGATAAGCTTACAATTAAACAATGGGCAAAATTAACTCCAATATCACTATTTGGTTAAATACTTCATGTGTTTTTTACTGTGGGTACTGACAATACAACACTAGCCCACTGTCAGGTAACTGACCTCCATTGGTAAATACCAAAATACCCCCTTTGAAATCAATGCCAAGTTTTCAATTCATACACTTTTCCTCTTTTTCACAAAATGACTCCACGTCTTGGGCAAAGAGGGCAAAACCAGACATTCCTGCCAAAGGAGTCCCAATAACAAACTGAAATCACCAACCTTTCCCTTTTTTGTATGAAAACTAAGGGAGCATAGCTTTTTCTAGTCCCCAGCAGCAGGCAGGCAAGGGAACAATAGCCACTTCTAACTATGTGCAATTAGAGTGAAGTGAGCTCTACAGCTGTGCTGAATGTTCCCTGCTTATAGTCTCTACCCATGGCTGCCTCATTAACTCGCCCGGTGGACTGCTTGTGATCACTGAGCTGTTAAAAATATTCAGTGGAAGAGTAGTAACCTGCAGAATGCTGGGAACTAGAAAAACCTATGCTCCCTAACTAATGGATCGAAAAATATTTTTGCCAGAAAGTAGTAGCCCACAGGCTTTCATGTTACAGACTGTGGTAGCCTGACTGGGTTTTGTTTGAGCTAGACAGAGCCCATTCACATTGTAAATTAAAATAACTCCCTGGTGTATGGCAGTAGCCGAACAGGCTTTCAGTCATGAATTTTGGAAGCCAGAACATTAGAGTAGAGAGTGCTGAGCACCAGGCACATAATTTTTACATGCCCTGTGACGTAAATGATGGAATGGAATATTTATGAGGTGAGCCCAACTTCAAGTTGAGAAGTGGACACAATTATGACAGCTGGTAGTAGAATTAAATTTGGATGCAACAGAACTTTCCAATCATGAAACTTACTTTTGTTAATGTATGAACAATTAACCAACTTGACACAAATATTAAGCAATTTTTTCAGTATAACCAAAAACATATTTTCTGAAGAAATTTTCTTGTGATCCATAGTGTGGTTCTCCTGATATGAACAGATGAAGTTGCTATTTAACAGTTCTTAGAGGGTAAGTATTAGCAAAAATTTAATTTCCATATGTGAAAGAGGAACCCAAATCTAAACACTGTGGTGAAACTTGAATTCAAATCGCACATGTATTTCTCGAGACCAATAGGGGTTCCTCCCCCCCCCCCCCCACGAATCAATTAGGTGGCATGATCCTTCTTTCCTGAGTTGCCATTGGCAGATCAGGGGGCCGTTCCACAAAGAGTTATGCACAATCTTAAGTTTGATTCACCATACTTAAGCCAACAGTAAGTCAAACTTAAGATCGTGCGTAACTCTTTGTGGAACAGGCCCCTGATCAGAGTAACAGGAAATACTTATGTTTATGCATTGACAATACGTTTGCTATTTATTTGATTTAATTAATTTGAAGTAATTTCTTGATAAACAATCAATACCATGTTTTTACATAAACATTTAATGAATTCAAAATATTTGAGAGAGAAACAGCAGATTGGCAGGTTTACAGATTTAAATTGATTTTAATCCTGACATGTCCCATAATGACAACTTGGGAATGGTATCCCTGGGGAAAAAAACAAACCTTTCTGAAGGTTATATCTTCCAAAGAAGTTCTTCTCAGAGCTATAGCTATGTCCCTAATCTTGATATCAGATTAATGTTCAACACAATGGTATCCATGGTAACTTAAGAAATATTTCTTTCTATCAAACCATGGACAGCACAATGTGTTCACAACAGACATGAACACACCCACACAGAAGCATAAATTTTCAGGATCCAACTATGAAATACTAGAGAGAAACTTTGAGTTTGTACCAACCAGCCTACCTATCTTGCCAGGTGTTGCTAACTGATGTCATATGACTTGAAAGGAATTGTACCGTGCCGTCAGCATTAAGTTATTACAATAATTATTAAGGGCTGTCTTTTTGCAACTCACTAAAATTTATTTCTGATGCACAATTTTAATGTGGTGTAACATTTCTTCACGACTTTAAAAATTCAGGATGTCTGAAATAATTAGAGTTGAAACATGGTTTATTTGTGACGAACCATGAAGAAAATTTAAAAGGACAGGTAGATGACTGTCTGGGGGATTTCAAATAATTCTTATCACATTTTGCATTCAACTTTACAGTCATTTGTGGTCTGCCAGCAAAAAGTAAATATTAAGCAATACAGACCAGAGCCTTGCAGGATAGTAAGTGGTTTGCTCCTCGGGAAGGTTGTTCTAAGAATCTGGGGTCACAAAGGTAAAATTATCTTTACTGATCCTAAGAGGTATTTGATTATGAAGAGGATGCCTTGCAGCTCGACAATTACTCTTCCTGTTAGCTCAATCTGGTCCAGATGGGAGGACACCTGGATTGCATCAAGGACAATGTGAACCTTATTCTTGCTGGTATCATGAGAGGCAGATTATACCAAGGCAGTTAAACAATCTACTGGAAAGTCCCTTGACACATACTTCAAGTTATGTGACAGCTGCATACAGAAAATGGTGCACTTCCACCTCTCATAAATCCCCCCCCCCCCCCCCAAATGAAACATTACTAATGCAGTGCAAATTTGAAATTAGTTTCCAGGTGTGACAACTGAGATATATTGAAAGACGGTGGAGGACATTTCCACACATCACTGTATGTATTTATGATGACAGATGGCCTACCCCATCTGAAAGCTGCAAGATTAATGACCCAGATAATATAGTTTAATAGCAATGGGAGGATCAAAAAGAAAACTATAAAGCATTCTTACAAAAAAATTCATTTGATGTGTTGATTGCAGCAATGTCTCTAAATGTTATGTAAATACCATTGAGGTGAGAAAACATGAATTCTTTTGCTAATTGACATTGAAAAGTATTAATTAAGACACTGCAATCCTTATTCCTCTGAGGGATGATTAACTCCTGTCTCCAGGACTTTTGCACCTGTTGGTATTCAACTAGTTTGATTTACATTACTATTAATGCAGTCATTTTCAGTTGTCTCACAAGAGATCCCAATATTATGATTACTATTAAAGCAGGTTCAGTACATCAAACCTATTGATAATGTTTGTCCACATACAAATCTCATGTGATATTACACAACACTGCATAACGAAACTCCAACACAGAAAACACCATCCATCCTTGCATCCATAACATCCTCTACACAGAAACTCCCAAGGTATTAAAGAAATCTATTTTAAAGAGGCACATCAAGTTGGTTCATTAAATTAACCAACATTTTTCCAAACATGTAAAGTTTCCTTAAATATGCTAATGACAATTGGTCAAACTTAGACAATGCCCTTGTGCTACGTACAGATAGCTGAGCCGTGAGTCAGCCTGGAAATGTACTTGTGAATCTCGTTAACAAAATTTGGGGCCAGACAGTGACACTATTTGAACTGTCAGCAGCAAGCAGGGTACAAAAACTTTTACATAAATAGTCAATGTGAAACTTGAATTCAGGCCTTGAATTTAACAGCAGCCATAGGAGCCATTGCTGATGTACATTTCCTGTTTGCTTCAATGCCCTGATAAAATGAATATAAGTCAAGGCCAATGTTGCCATCGTTGCCTTCTGTCTTCAGTGTATGACCTACGTGCCTTACTCGCTGTTTCAAGCGTACAGCATATATTTTTGTTATGTTTGGTAATTATTTGATGCATTTCTTTCAAATGGCATTGGTGCTCTTGTTCAGAAATGAAAATGACCTTAATGCCTTGACTAATGGCCTTGATGCCCTAAAAATTGAAACTGAACCAAGGCCAGATGGTCTTGTCCCTTGAAAGCTGAGGTGTGAGGCCTATGAATTACTAAGCTAATTATACTACAAGGATTGTTATGTGGTGCCCTTCAACACTGATTGTTTAGATACATATCTATATCAACTCAATAAGCCCCTTTAGAGTCATAACCCACAAAAATAAATCACATGGCCAGGCATTTATACTCAACCACATACCCAATGAATCCATTACCATACCACAGCTTCTACAGCCTGCACTGACAATGTGAGCTTGTACAACATCACAGTGAACCCAATGTTGAACATAAAAAGTGCAAGACAGAGTTTAACCTTGGAATGCATACATTCCTCATGTGACGGAATGCTGTACAAATCATGCATGCAAAGGTTTGGGAATACCACTGGTAAGTATAGCCCCTCCACGTATCCAACAAACAGGGTCCTCCCTGCATACGGCTCCCTTGGTGGTCTTTGCAATAATTCTTACAACTGTGAGTCTCTGAATCACATACTATCAGACGGTCTTCCACCATCTGAGGAGCCACTTTTGTTGATCGTAAAGAGGCAAAATAACAATCTGCAAGAAGTGGCCCCCTGATACTACATGCACCGCTGATTGCAAAGACAGACAGGACGCTCACTACCTGACTACCAACAGTCACATAATGTACATGATTAATAGACCAATTGTAAACTACTGCATTGCAATGATTCTCTAAGACCTGCAACAGATCTGCTATATCATGCCACCTTTCACTTGCCATTAGAATTTATCTTTTTCCTGAAACTTTTAACTATTGGGTTAGAAGCAAAATATTGAGGAACTGCCTTTGAAGAAAAAAGAACATGGTAATGTGCATCCAATTGTGATAATCATAAATTTTTAGTCATTCTGTTAATATGGACATGTACGCAAGGATTTTATAAAGAAATTCCACTGGGGCCCAATTTGCAAATACTACTTCTTACAAAAAAAATCTGACTTGCACCACATATCTTAGCCAGGGATTCTGCCAGAATCTCAAAAGGGGTGGGGAAGGATTAATCAAGTACTGCCAAACTTCCAAATCCAAATTGATGCTGCCATTGAACAAAGATCAGGGGTGGGTTCATGGGGAGTGAGGGTAAAAAGCTTAGTTCAAGACCCCTGTACTTTACAATCTAAAGGGTTATAAGGGCTACAGTATTTATGTGCGTATGTTCAAACATTGCCGCAAAAGTATCCTCTTCTTAAATAGGAATTCAAGATGCAGACATTTTTTTTATTTTTAGGGCAATGAAGGGAAGGGGCATTTTACCCTTTTATTCTTTACAAGCAGGTTTTACTTGCAAAGTAGGCCTCTGCTGTGTTCCATGGGACTGATGGGATTAACTCATTCTTTAATTTTAATAGAACCCTCATAATAAAATAAAAGGGCATCAGAAAGTGAGCCATCAACTATGGCCATCTCTTTAAGACCACTCCTAGAGAGAGTCTCAAATAAACTTGAAGCTTTTATATCCTATTCTAGGGAACAATTTTGATCAGTCAGAAATAACAATATGGGTAAACATGACTGTCATGCAGCCTCGATTAGTCCATCTTGGTAATATGTGATGACGCTCTCATCCCAAAGCCTCTGTTAGCTGATCATGCACATAGTGATGAATTTTCAAGCACAACAAATCAATGTCATACAGCAGGAATGGGCCATATATGGCCTGGAAGCTATATGCTGCATGCTAGTATTTTGGGGTGACCCCTGAAATGTTTCAAAGAAAAGAAAGAAAATGCAGCAAGTCACCACAAAGCTACCAAACACAGAGAAATAAGTAGCGAGTCATCTGTTTCAGGTAACTCACTAAAAGGGGTAAACCTCTCACCCCAAACTACAATTTTGGTACCAGGGTACTGAAATTCTCAATTGGCTCAGCTCTTTGATTGACAGCTAATTCAAACAATGCAGAGTACCAAAACTTATATTACATAGCATGAATGGTACTGACAGTATTTTGATTACATAAATTGAATTTTTCTATACTCACCTTGAAGCAATAAACTGAGATTGTTTCTGGATGAGGATGAATTTCAGACAATTGTGGGAGGGGCTTCAGTAAGAAGGTTATAGAATTGGTACTGTTTGGGGTGAGAGAACTGGGCCTTTAATGATGTCTGGTAACAGGAGCAGTCCCATGGTAGGAAGATTTCTCACCCCCTCTTTCCCCATGTCATATCAAAACAGCTTTGTCAGACAGAAAATGTTGTCTACAGTAGAGATCATGGAATGTCCAATGATCAACACTTCATCATTATCTAATATAACTCTTGTACTCTAAATGTGTACCAAACCATCAAAAAATTACAACTACTTCCTTCTAAATGAGGGAGCTTTCACATTAGTGATTTAAACAATCTCTGATAACTTATCATTTCTTTTAATGATTTATCTCTTTCTTTTTCTTCTGGACCAGTTAAGCACTTTTGAGCATTGTTTATCTTTGAATTTGGATTAGTACTCTAAAAGACTAATTATTATTATTATTGTTGTTGTTGGTGTGGTTATTATTAATACTTTCAAACTAACCACGGTTTGTTTTCATTAAATTCTAAAGTCAGGGTTACATTTCAAAGTCGTAGAGGCAGAATTTATATTTCAGTTTCAGAAAAGAAATAAACTACACATTTTTATGACTATTTTAATGAAAATTAAAAACTGTTGTCTAATTTTCGTAAGAACATTGTAAAAATACAATTAAAAAACCTACAAAAAAAAAAAATTGGAACAAACCCTTTCCCTGCACTTTAAATGATGTAGAATAATTTGAATATAATCTGACCTATGCATTACTTACAAAGAAATATAGATGTACAGCATATGAATGAAGCAATGACAGGAAATTTAAAATAATAAACAATGTGTGACTCTATGATTTTTGTGTTCATTTTACATTGCCTGAGGCATCAACCTATAAACACAGATATTGAAGACAACCTGTCTGCATCATTGCTGCGGGAGACAAGAGCTCCGTGCATACCTGCAGGTGAAACAAACTTATCGAAATTACCAGAGCAATGCCCACTATGTACTTACAAATACATGCCATGGCTAGTATGCATGTGGAAAAGAAGACATGGCCAGCTGGCATGACTGCAACACCACTGCACTAATTGGAAGCGTCACGTAAGTTTACTGTGGGGCATAACATGACAAGACCTATTTGAGAACGAATGACCAATCACTTGGTCTTTCTGCGATGAACCCATGTAGGGTGATTTGACCACATAGCTGGCATGACAGTGGGAGGTTAAGGACCTCTTAAAGCATAAACCATGTGGCTGGCTACTGTATATAAATAGTGCCTCCTCAAAGTGATAGTGTCATATTAACAAAGTGTCAATATTTTCCTACTACTACACTTGCACGCACGCATGCACGCACGCAAATGTCATTTCCGCTTTTGTTTAGGTACCACAGTGCGACATTTCTAAGTCAGACCTCACAGAAGGTAGTTATGGCCACCACAAGATTTAAAATAGAAAGTATCTTATGTAGCTGTTGTGAAGTGTTGAGCCCGCTGCAAGCTTCCAAGAGGTAAGATAAAGGCTAGGAAGCAGGATGGGGTTGTTTCACTCAACTCAGGAAAATAGAAAAGATTTGGACATAATGTGCTAAATCACACAGAGAAAGGTTAAGGTGCAGGGTTGGAAAAAATGTTGTTTCCCTTGAAGGCAGCTTAAGTATTTCCCAGAAAAGAAGTAAAATTTCCCACAGTTCATATAGTTTCATGCACACAGAAAAGGAAATGTAGTACCATCAATTGCTAAAATTTTCCCCACATACTGATTACTCAAATTTCCCAAGAAGGAGCCTCCAAGCTTCCCTAATTTTCTTTCTGCCCATGGTTGAAGAACAAAATTCAATTATATCAGCTATGAATGGTACTAAATCACGAGGCAACATTTAATAAGTAAGTAACTTGATCACTGCTTAAGAGCTCACAAATATTATGAAAAAAAATTGAGACTTGACAGAGTTAAGGACATGAGGCTGACAGAAAGTGAGCCTCTCCAAAGTATCATAAAGGGAGATGCTTATATATATAAAGTCCCGTCCACACTATGCAACGCCACTTATTGCAACAAGACTATCTTGTCGTGGTGAGCGACTGACTGTAGTTTTATGAGCATAGTATCCACATTATGCAACAAGTGACAGGTCCATTAGGCTTCACGCAAAATTCTAACATTTCACATACTCTTTATTTGTTTCCTTTAAGAGACAAGAATGTGTTCTGTCCATTTCGATTTAACTGATCTTGGCGGGCTACATTTCAGAAGTCTATCATTGTTGTCAGTTGCACGTTTCAGTTTCATGTGACCAAACATGTCCAGTTGCATTAAACTGGGTTGCATGCACATCAGCTTGCAACTAGTTTCAAAGCATTTAACACTTAGCAATGCGTCGAAAAAATCTCTTTGCAATGAGTTGCATTGCAACAAGTTGCATAGTGAGGATGGAGCTTAAGGGTATAGCCTCTTCTCCTATAACATTTCAATGCTTACCAACTCCAACTGTTTCTTTTTGAATACTGCTATTTCAAACAATGCACAGCAGTTAAGGAGGCCTGTTATCTCCATATATTAAAATATATCCCTACCTGATCCACAAGCTGTTGCTACATGTGACACACCACAGCAGACCAAGTACTATGATGTCGGCCAGTGGCTTAGCCACGGGAACGGTTTTGGGGTTTAGAACCCCCCATGATCCAACCTTGCAATGCAAAAAAACCTTAAACAGCGGTTTGGTTTTTGCTCTCTATCCTGAGACTTTTCCCTCACATGTCATCATCCCCTGCCCATGACACAATCCTGGCTATACGCTTCTGATGTCGACCAAGGTACAACTGAGATACAGCCATTTTTTATCCAATTTAATATTATGCATTACATTGATATTTTATCATTTTGACCAAATGTATGAATTTCTTCAAAATGTTATGTGCCAATGATTTGGATATCAAAATGAAGCATTACTGTAGTCGGTTACTGTTTGTGACTGCAGGCCTAACAGTAGCTGCAGTGGCTGTGATGAAGGATGGGAGGCCGTGCTAAAGACAGGGAGGTCAGCTTGGCAAAGTGTAAATAGAGAAATCCTAACACTTTGCCCTATAGTAGTTTCATGTGGGGGATGTCCATTCTGTAATGTAAAGAGGCTATGCACCGACTTCACTGCATTGAGCGTCTTGCTATTTTTCCATCCAGGCATCCTTTGTATAAAAATGTTACTAAGGTGCTGTAGTGTGCATGTATTTGTATCAAACCTACTGCTCATTGATCAGTTCCATCCCGAACGTTTATTTGAAATGTGCTGACGTCACATGCATAATCTCTATAAGTTGGTTCATGAAAATTAGGCTTACAGGAATCTTGGATGGTCTTTTTGAGTTTGACAAGAAAGACACAAGAAATCCCAATTAATACATATGGCAGAGAACGAACTTTCAAGCACATTAACAGCAGCACATTATGCACACAGATCAGTCAACGGTTAAAAGGTGAAGAGTGAAGGATAAACATGTCTTATCACTCAATATATCGTGAACATTATTCCACTCTCCAACAAATTTATGACCAAAGGGAACAAGGAATCAAATCCTAAATAAATACAAGTCAAAAATTTAAGGATGAGATATTATTTTGATCTGAGGTTTTACGATAAAAATTGCCATTATTGATTTTGAGTGACCCTTGGCTTTCTGCTTAAAGTAGTATAAACTACATTTTTAAATAAGCTAGATAGATGAAGTCATGCCTATACTTGAATGTAAAGAAGGAAATTCAGAATTCTTCAGAATTGTCAAGATGATCTGTCAAACTCATTTTTGGTATATTGGGAGGGCTTAATTGATAAAAAACCTACCAAGTTTTCTATTCACATTCATCTGTTCATATTCATCTCTTATACTTCAATGGTCTTATACTTCAATATGTCATCCTATTGTTTATAATGCATGTATTTATCAATGAAGCATAAATACATAATTTGATTATTTGATTCTCTAAAACTGATTATCAAAACCAAATGAATGAATAATGAAAGGAAGCAAATGGCAATTGTTAACAAAATGGAAAATTTCTTTACTACTGCCAACCAGAAAATAATATTTTTTTTTTAATTTGGCAAACATGTAGGTAATCCTTATCAAAGGTGCATCACAATTCTACCCTGGTGTAATGATACAAATTTTGCAATCCCTCCACTATGACAGCAGCTTCAACAGCATCCCTGATGACAGATTCATCTCACAGATACACAAATGACCACTGGATTGTTATTTAGTTAGATGAAATTTACAGGTAAGTCTCTCATCAATTGGTTTAAGTTGGGCCAGTCCACTTAAATCCTTTTTTCCAGTTGTGGATTCCTTGCTTTTTTCCCTAATCCAGTGCACCAAGCACAATGGCAGTCATGGTAGGTTCCATTTTTAAAGTCCTCAGTATGACGCAGTCAGGACTGAAATTCCAGACTTCCTGGCTGAGAGTCTGATGCTCTAACCACTTGACCATGCAGTTGGTTCCCTGGGTTGGGAAAGGCAATTGAGATTAAGTATCTTGCCAATGGACACAATGTTATGAAAGAGTCAAACCAGTGATATTTGAATCCCAAGTGTAAACACCTTTACCCATAAGCCACCAAGTTCTCGAAAACAAAATGCCAGACCAAACACTTACTTTATGCTGCCATTGGCAAAACTTAATAAGCTCTGCCTCTTAAATTGAACAGATTAATCTTATTTAATTGAAATTTAATTTGCGGTATGCTGCGAGTTACAATACTATTTTACCTTGACTCAGATTCCTTCTTTAAATTTTATACAAGTGGTGTCCCATTAAAATGACCAACAGAGAAAGGTTTTAAAGTGGCTCATTGAATTGGTTCATGAAATTCAACAAATTTTTCCAAAGTTGTTAAGTTTTCTCACATACCAATGACAAATGGTCAAACCTGGACAATACAGATATCCTATTATCGGTGAGTACTTCATGGAGAAATTGTGTTTTCAAAAACTGAACGGACACTTTTGGAAATTATGCCTAGAGTGACCTCAAGTCAAGACACCATAAAGTTCAAAATTTTAACTTCTTCTGTTTCTACTGGAGATATGTAACATGACTAGTAATGCTAGTTATAAGCATTTTCTTGTGGTAGTACCCTGAAATATTTGCATTAAAGGCCCAATTTTCTCATCCCAAACAGTACCAATTCTCCTAACCGTCTTAATTAAGCCCCTCCCACAATTGTCTGAAATTCACCCTCCTCCAGACACAATCTCATTTTATTGCTTTAGGGTGAATAGAGAAAGCTCAATGTGTATAATCAAAACACCATCAGAACAGTTCGTGCTGTGTAATATAAGTTTTGGTACTTTGCAATTGTTTGAATTAGCAGTCAGTCAAAAAGCTGAGCCAACTGCAAGTTTCTGTTACCCTATACAAGAAGTGTAGTTTGGGGTGAGAGGATTGTCCCTTTAAGTTAGCAATATCAGCTCAATGAGCCCCTTTAACATTAATACGAACAGTTTACACAGCATTCAAAAGTTGAAAGCAAAATCTTACTTCTAGTTCTGTTCACCTCCATTGGAGAGTGTGAGCATGAACTGTTTGGAAGTATGTCTCCCATGTCAAATATAATAACTTTAAAGAAGAGAGATAAGAAAGTCTTGGTTGTTTACAACTTCTAACTATCATCTATCAAAATAAAAGAAAACCCTGAACATGGTTGCTGTCACAGACCAATCCAAACAATTACACACGTGTCCCCATGCCTCATTTTTTGTTGGCCTGTCAAGCACTTCTACAAACCGGAACTTTTCCTATGATTTAATGATTGGATGGGGTGGGTTGATCTGGGGGAGGGAAAGTTAGTTTCAGCCAAAGTGTAATGAAATGTAGGCTGTAAGTAATTTGTGCATGTGCTAAACATATTGCAGAGAAGAGTACTGGATACTAGATTGGCAAACAACTGATTGAGGTAGAGCCTGCTTTGCAGGCAAAATGACAAATGGAATCACAATGATCTTTTTGAATTCATTCCAGGGAAGTGAATGTTGGTGTAGCAGATTCACAGAATGCTCAAGAGATTTCATCATGTAAACCCATTCACATTTATACAACATCCACAATACGGTGTAGTATATACCACCAAGATTAATGGCAAAAATTGTATGCAATTAAATCTTCAAGATAGGGATCTCAGGGTTACAAAAAGTTATATGTTATGGGCTCAAACCGTGACAGAGAAGATGATCTTGTGAAGGCAAAATTCCTAGACTAAAAATGTGGGTATGACTTTTACTGAGGGGAGAATGGACAGCCTACTCGTGGTATTTAAAAGTGACTATGATTAGAAGAAGTGGAAGATGCTACATGAGCAGGATTATTTCCCTTCTTTCATTCCTGCAAAATTTGCTCTGAGTTAGTTTCATGGGTGGAAAAAGTTGGGAAGCTGGAAGGCTCCTTCCCTGGAAATTTGGCAATCTGGAGGGAAATTTAGGCAGCTGGAAGGAAATTTCCCTTTCTTGAACATGAAAATATTGGGAGAACTGTAGGAAATTTTTCTCTTTTCCAGATAAATAATTCTTCTTCCTTCCTGGAATAAAAACATTTTTTCCAGCCCTGGTTAATTTACTGCAGTATTCCACAGGGCCATAGACACAATGCAATTACAAGATTTTGAGGGTGATGGACTGTGACAAGTTGATATTTCAAAAGGCGGGGAAGGGTTTCATAATTTTCTCACCCTTGGGAAACAAAAAATTTTCATTGTATTTTTTTTTTTATATATCTGGTTGCCCCATGGAGTCATCATTGCCTGACCCCCTCCCCCCAAAAAGCTCCCTCCTCCCTTTCCAGAACCATGACTGGCTACATAACTAATCTGAGATTTACCCAGTGAACAGATCCGTTAAAAGGCTTTCAAATCCTCCACTGGTTTTGTTGCTACATACTTCATCTTCATACGATACTGTTCCACTGTACCTCTCCACATGAATTACCACCTTGGTGCATTTTTCATGTAATCTCAATGATAGGACTAGGAGGTAGAAGTAGGACAAGCCATCCTTCCATACAAACATAGAACATTTATTTATAGATCTATCAATGTAAGCATTTTTATTCACCAGCATACCTTTCCGTTAACAACCAATCAAATATCCCGATAAATCAGTTCTTTTAGTTTACTAAGCAGCAACCTTATATCTTTTCAAGTTATACAAACCATGAAAACACATGGATTACTAAACCCTACCCTGCCCTCTGTTGTGACTACTATGTCACTTCTAAATAGATTGCCACAGTTATTCCATAAGTAAGAGCCTCATGATGAAAGAGAGTTATCAGAAAGTAATACCTGGTTAATTTCAAATGATTAGTTCCATTGGAAGCTTTACCAAAAAAAAAAAAAATTAAAAAGATGTTTGTTTTTATAACCATGGCAGTGAGATATTGAAAGCTGCACGGAAATTTGTGACTGGATAATCTCCTTCTGCATCTTGTAAGGCGTTCATGGGAAAGCTTTGAAGGTGATCAGTGAAACGTGAACGAATTTAAGCCATGGCTGTTGCAGAGCTGACATATTTATTAGGCTAAATTCAGAAATTTTGAAGGGCCATTAAAGTTAATTCTTACTTTCCTGTGGTGCCAAATTGATTACATTAAATTTTATGCAAACATATATCTTAGGTCATGAAAGATGTCGAAATATTATAAGGTGGCAGTTCATGGACAGAAACACATTGCTTGTGTTCAGTAAAGAAAGCAAGTCAGGAGAGTGATTAACACTGTAACAACAGTAGAAACATGAGGTACAGCACGTTTGCTGGCTTTCTGCGTTGCCATAAAAAATGATGCAAGGATGTCGAGGTGTCAGCACAGTACATGAATACCTTGGGCTCTGAAGGGCTGCTGGACTGAATATAACATTTCGATCGTTACATGGTTTATTCCCAGGGGTGGTTACTATGAATGTGACAGTTGGGTCATTAATTGGAAGTGTTGTTATTTTGAGGAGCTTTTTCTATAAATATGATGTTAGGGTTGTTACTTGGAAGGGTTGTAGTTCCGAATAAAACATATGAGTCATTATTCTGAAGGGTGGGTATTCCAAATTGGGATCATGTGCCATTATTCTAGAAGGCCATCATCCAAATCAAGAGTAAGGGTCATTAGTCTGAAAAGAACATACAAATCATTCTTTTGCTAGTTCTAAAACTGTTGGGATTCAGTAGGAATCCCATCAAACTGTTCTTTTCAAAGGCTTTTAATAGGGATGTCAGCAGGTAAATGTTCATGAAACTGGAGAGTCCTGTCTCCTGCATTAAATGTCACCCTATATACTTTTTAGTAAAAGGTCTAAAGCTCAGGAAGAAATACTAGCCAAAACTTTAGAGAAAGATTACAAATCCCACTCTTGGAAATTCATGTGGACATGCCATTTAACTGAAGGCCAGCTACTAGAAGTTCTGTATAGTTGTTACCTAGTATGTAGGAGTTTTAAATGTTTCTTTGACAGATTGAAGATAACACACAGTTCCTTTTGAGTGACAGTCACAAAGTATATAGGTGGTTAGGGCACAAATGCATGCAGGTACGTTGTAAAGGTGTCTTCAAAAATCTTATCAAAAAAAGGCTGAAACATTCAAAACAGAAATTCCATCACTTAATATAATTCTCAGTGGGATTTGAATGGCACTCCTTGAAACCCTTGAGATTTTGATCTTGTTTCAACTCCTACGAACATTCCCCAGCTGCCAAATGAAATTAAAACTAAAACATGAAACAATAAAAGCACATACCCCAAAAAATTTAAGGGATGTCTTTCACAAAACATAAACTTTACACAGTCCAAACATGGCTTACATTCTACCTCCCAGCTGAAAGGCCCCAGCGAGATCAGATCACAGGTGGAGTTATACCACACTCAGACTAAAAATTCAAAACCTGTTTCCTGGTGCTCAACAATAAAGTTGGGAACATGAATTAAATATGCTCTAAGGGAGTAACTTTGACCAGGAGGACTTCACCTAGAACCCAGGTATTGAGAAGACTGATGATTAAAGATTTGACCCAAAAAACCTGACTCACAGTTATTAGCCCAGCTTACATTGCACTGCATGACCTGAGTTTGACCTGATTTATTTTCAGGTGTATGGCAGTTGAGTTGCAGTGAATTCAAAGCTGTTTGTAGAGTGCGCTATTGCAAGCAAAAGATTTGCCTACTCTGTTCATTGCTATTGTGATTTATGACTGTCATGCAATTTACCACTTCACTTGCCTGAAATGTCCCTCCTTTACCTTCATAGAGAATTTTGACAGAGGAGACCGCAAAAAACCTGTAAGTGCTTGGAGCAGTCAAAGGATTTGTGATGTATGAAAAGTATAACAAATGAAGCAAACAACTGGTTTAAGTTACCCCTTGCATCCATTAATTTCCAAAAAATTCTTTAAGCTATGCTGTCACACAAGTATGAAAGACTTGTCATGCCATTGTTACATTTATTTAAATGATGAATGTACACATGAAAAACTAGCCCTATCAATTTTAAAATACAGCACATTGTTTCTCCTAAAATATTTGAAAAGAGAACAAGAATGAAAAAATTCAAATAAGTATCCTGAGGTCTTCCTAAAGATGCTGCCCTTAAAAATCATAAACTAAGTGCATGATTACCAAATTGTGTCACACATTTTCTTCAGGGGTGCATTATCAGAATAGGGGTAAGGAGAGGGGCTATGGCCCTCTGTCAGGAGTGGCTAGTCACTGAATCAATGATGTCTGGTGGCTGATAAAATCTAATCCACATGACAAAGTGTTGCTCTGACTATATGTCACAAAATTGAAGAGGAGAGTCTCTAATCAAAATGCAGTTTTCTGATTTCCTAATAAATTCTATTTTTTCAAGTTTGAGATTGTTTACACATGTGTACACATCTATGTAGGAATGCTTTCTGAAGTGAGTGAAGAAAGGGTTAGGTTAGGTTAGATTAGGTACTGTTTTATGCCTGAACATTACCCTTTGGTTTTATTTAATAGTGCCCACACATTAATACTTCACTTGCTTAAAGGCATATTTTCATCATCCCAAACAGTTCCAATTCTCCCAACCTACTTACTTATGGCCCCTCCCACATTTATCTAAAACTCATCTTTATCCAGACACAATCCTAGCTTATTGCTTCATGGCTTGTCCCAGTGGCCATACAAGTCCATAATGTGTAATAAAGGCACTCTCAGTGCCCTTGCTGTGTAATTTTGCTATGATGCATTGTTTGAATGTGATGCCAATCAAAGAGCTGTACCAATTGAGAGTTTTGATATATGCATACTGAAACTATAGTTTAGGGTGACGAATGACTGCCTTTAAAAAATAAGGACACTCTGACCAGATCTCTTCTTATGCTTAATATTTTGAGGAGATGAAGCTATTGCTTGGGTTTACTGTTGAGACTGAATGATTTGAAAATTATTAGAGCTATTTACTTTTAATGCTAGGTTGGGGCATTTTAAATGCAGTATTTCCCTTTAATTCATACCCTAAGAGGAACTTTTTCCAGTTGCTTACACAGCCTATTAAATACACAGCAGATAAGCTACTGAAATTTACAATGATTGCAGGGATAAATCTTTGTTTAGATTATGAACAGGAAGTCTTTAATTAACCAAAGAAGGGCTCATACATCCAGATGAGAATAAATCAGTCATGTTCACAGAAATCAATTTGGATTTGGTAATAAATACCCAGTTTATGATCAGAGTTTGGATCTCTAAGCAGATGAGTTGGTATGAAATGAACCTTTTTCCCATTTTGGGGAAAGACAGGGGCCCAAAGGGGTGGGACAATAGAATAATCACATTCACTGAAATGTTTGTGAGAGCTATTAAAGAACCTGAAAACTGTCAGTTTCTAAAAGTCCATTCTGAAAACAGGCAAATATGGTTTATCAGCATGACAGATAGATAACCTTCTACACCCTACCTTAAAAGGCCAAACCTCTCATCCCAAACTGCAATTTTGGTACTGGGGTACCAAAATTCTCAATTGGCTCAGCTCTTTGATTGACAGCTAATTCAAACAATGCAGAGTACCAAAGCTTATATACACAGCATGAACGGTACTGAGAGTGTTTTTATTTATATAAAATGAGTTTTTCTATACTCACCTTGAAGTAATAAACAGAGATTGTATCTGGATGAGGATGAATTTCAGACAATTGTGGGAGGGGCTTCAGTAAGAAGGTTAGGAGAATTAGCACTGTGTGGGGTGAGAGAACTGGGCCTTTAACTTCCATTGGAAAATTGGCTCAAGATAACATTGTGCTGCATCCAGACACATGTAATAAATTTTAATGGCATCAAAACATTATTTTTAAAGTGTGAGCTCCTTCTTTGGGTACTTGATGTGCCATGCTGCAAATATAAACTTGACAATGCTTTATAACAAAGTCAAGCCATTAGTTTCTTTTGATCAGGACTTAAGGTTGTAGGATTACCACTTTCACATTTGTATCAAAATACTTCAGGCCTACCTTCCAAGAAAACTACAGGTCTGGGATCCAGCCAGAGGAATAACACCTAAACATATTGAACATAGTAAAACTATTTTTTCACAAAGGAGGACAAAATGTTCCAGGTCTTTAATAGAGATGCCACCAATTCCAAAAAGTCCAAGCTTTTGTCAACCTCTACCTGCATGAAGTGGTATACCACAAGACCCTAATCTCTAGATGAAATATGGTTCCATAATCCAATTTCTTTGAATTTCTGCAAAAAGAATGCTAGAGGCCTACAAGGAAGACCTTGGTTGCTTTAAAATATTAAACAGATTATTCTGATCCTCTTATGGCTACCAAAGTTCCCCTCACAGTTGATACCTTAACGTATAATAATATCCCTAAACTAGCTTTGGACTAGGCTGTGTTATCTTTTTTATCTTGGATTTCTTTGGTAGGCTTTAGGGTTTCACCGCACCCCTTTGAGATCTTTCCATACAACTCAAAAGAATAAAAAAAGAAAAAAAAACCTTTACTCCTTTCAACTGTTCATTCTGGTCACCAAACCCTTTGATGACCACAATTTTTTAAATAAACACCCCCTCTTACCTTCAATCTGGAGCAGATAATCCAAAAGAGTTAATGAAACTGACTGTATCTTAATACAATATTAAAATAGCTTGAGGGTGAAGAGAAACACCCACTTGGCAAAAAGTGAGCACATCTTAAAGAAAGGAGTTTTTACAAAGATGTCAAAGCATACAGACAAAAATCAAACCACAAGTTCTCATTTTTTTCTGATCCCCATAGCTATTAAGCACACTTCAGCAAAAATTTTAAAATATGTTGATAAGGAGGAAATCAATATTTTTCAAAATAGTGATGAGTTTTCCAGGAAAATAGAGGAAAAGACAAAACCAATGCTTTGAAGTAACACTCAAATGAAGATCTATTACATTAATTAGTTAGAGAAGAATAAATACTTAAAGTCCCAAGTTTCTCACCCCAAACAGTACCAATTCTAGAACCTTCTTACTGAAGCCCCTCCCACAACTGTCTGAAATTCATCCTCATTCAGATACAATCTCAGTTTATTGCTTCAAGATGAGTATAGAAAAACTCAATTTATATGATCAAAATACTCTCAGTAGCATTCATGCTGTATAATATAAGCTTTGGTACTCTGCATTGTTTGAATTAGCTGTCAATCAAAGAGCTGAGCCAATTGAGAGTTTCGGTACCCCCGTACCAAAATTGCAGTTTGGGGTGAGAGGTTTGGCCCTTTAAAAAAGGGATTTTCAATTTTTGAATGGTACCATGGAATTGGCAGTTTTATTTTCGTGCAATACCATATTTAATAGACTCATTTATTGTTTACAAACAAAATGCCATAATGGCTTGGGATCAAGACAGTTGGTAAGACATACTTACACTGTTATCACAATAAAAGGTAGATTCCAATTGGTCTAATAAGTGAGTGTTAACACATGCAACACCTAATATATAAGCGTATGATTGTATTCTTGTGCATGCTCTATGCTAGTGATGTAAGAATAAAAACCCAAATTGGCAAAGAACTGTTTTCCCTACAGTTATCTTTTTTTGTTTCATTTGTAACAAACCAAAGTACTGAAATATACACATAAAATTTTTTAAAAGTCCCTGATTTCATCATTGTGAAACCTGTTCTCAGCATACTCAAGTTTTTTTTATGTATTGTATATCATGGACTCTTCTGTTCCATGGCACAATGCCAAACAACAATGCTGTGTACTGATGAAAATCAGAACAAACTTGATACAAGTTAAGAAAATTTTCAATTCTACATTTTAATCACAAAATGCTGATGACACGAACAAATGTTTATAAAATCAGAATGATGTATTTGTATTGGCATTGGCAGACAAGCAGTTCTTTGGTGTAAAGCCTTTAAATAGGTGAATTTCTTTACAGAGTAGACTAACTACATAGGTCAAGCTATTTGAAACCAGCCTTAGGTCTTGTGGTTAACATAATGATCAAAGAAGCATGTTCAATTCTCATCAATTAGCACAAGCAGCATGCTGAGACATAATACATTAATGCCACCGACTCCTAATTCTGTGGTGGTGGTTTAACCCTCTGACACCTGCCATTAGTTTATATCAAATATATCAATCCTAGAGATCAGCCAATGGGTGATCTGGTGATTAGCAGTTTCTGATAGGAAGTGGTAGGGTTTAAATTCTGTCACTGTGAATTATAATAGAGATCAGCAGGCATCCAAAATTCCATTCAACCTCTGGCAAAGCCTGCTTTCTTTGAGTGGGGTCAGAGAGAGACTGATGTGAGGGTAAAGTAAGGGGTCACAAAACTTTTCTCTGGGGGAAAAACATGTGAATTCTCTCCCTCTCTATGGGATAAAATATACAAATGTATGTTTCAAAATTCTCCATGGTATTCACATAGCTCACAAGTTTCGAGAGGCTATGCGCGTCCAACTGATCCGTTTGTTAGTGGATCGCCGCCCTGGGGGAGGGGTGTAAGGGGAGGTTGTTCCACCCTCCCCTTTCCAAAACTTTTGAATTTTAGAAGTGTCTACACTCTACACGCAAAATGGTGGCACTTTTTTGGGCAAACCAGTCAACAAAATTTCGCTAAGTTATCTCCAAAAAAGTTCAGTATGGTACTGATTTTCTTTGCAGTAACCTAAAAATATATTGTACTGAGAGATTTGCCAACATAGCTAGATACTCATAAACACGCAATTACTAAACACCTCTCCTGATCACAATATTCAACCGTTATTATTGTCGTAAATTTTGGTGCAGTACTGGTAGTTTGCAAACCAGGGTTGTCTGATTTAAATCACCTTGATTTAAATCACAATTAAAATCATGATTTTAATTGAAAAAAATCATAATTTAATAATAAAAATCTGATTAAAATCAATATATTTGATTTAAATCATGATTTTTTAAAAAAAAATAAAATAAATCAACAACCCTGTTGTAAACTTCAATTAGATATGGTGATAGTCATACCATGTTGCAAGTGATTTCCAATATATATTTGGGTACATCTCGCATGGCGTTCTAGCCATGATAACATGGCAGAGTCAAGAACATCAAGAACTGTCAAGAGTGTCCAGAATGTTCGTCTGATGGGAAACTCTGAGACAGGCCCCGCCTCTAACCTGCAAAGTGGGCATTCATTTTTGCTATTGAAAGCTGCGTTTCATGATGTTAATACACTTTTTCGCTGTGAAAGGAATATATATACCTGCTGCAAAGGTACAGTATGTAGCAATGCTGGGACAGCAAACAGAGATCCGTATGTACCTAGGCCTATTACATGCATTGTATAGCAGCGCAAGCAGTTGAATAACATGTCCTGTGCGATACGATTTACTGAGTTTGTAGTTATCGGTAAGCTGAATTATCATTTAATTTGTGTGGTTCTTTAACTAAGAATACTTCGGAGATTTGAAATGCAGGATTTTCAGAGTGCTGGAGGGGTCAGCGGGTTTTGGTGTTCAAATGTGGTTCAAACTCGCGAAATGCAAGTCACTTGGGAGGTATGTTTACACCTGGGGGTACATGGTTTTGAAGTGCTTGAGGATGAGTCCCCTAATGTTCATTGCCATTAAGCCAGTGCATACAACTTTAAATAGGCTGACAGCCCACTGGCATAGTACTGTTTGGAATAAGCCATGCGAAAAATACAAGAGCTCTTATGAATATGACTACAAAATTTTGGTTTTAGGACGAATGGTAAAATTCAAAAGTATGTGAGTATAACTCTGAGAACACTCAGAAAACTTGCCCTGGGGCAATGCCCACCTCAAGAGACTTTCCCCTAGCTGTTTCATTCTTGGACAGTTCCACATTTTCTGGTCAGAGAAGCATTTTTTCTTGACCTGCACGCAATTGTAAGGTGGACCTACATCGCTTTTCATTGGACAATCCAAATTTAGAGCATGTTATGCTCCGTTCAAAACTTCACACCATTGAAACATTGTATAATATTCGATTGAGGTTGACCTGAAAATTTTGTCAGCACAAAGGTTGTAGCTTTAAAAGTGTGTGCATATTTCACTTGCATATGTGAACTTTGTATAAAAATACAAAAGATGCTCAATTAATCTGCCAGTTAGATATCACACATTTTCAACAAAATGTGTCGCTGTGGTTCAAGTTTGAATATTTTCTTTAAAATTTGCGACTTCTGAATGCAACATACTATTCAGATAAATTTTCACCAATCAAGAGAATAAAAGTGCCTGGATATTTTGAAGCTCTTGAAAATTGTTGCCAGAATATTCCTTTTACCCAAAACAGTCACAATTCCAAAGGGTCATCATTCTGAAAAGAGACTGAGGTTCATTATTTCAAAGATCAGATTAAGGTTGTTATTTAGAATAAGAAGTAAGGTTTGTTATTCCAATAAAAGAAAAATGTGCAGGCAATATGCTGACTTGATCCTTTACAGAATAAAGATCCTAATTTTTGATCTGGATTGTATTTTTGGAATACAAACCTGTGTCTCCTCAATTCAGAATAATGACCCTTTAAAATTATGATCCCATGTTCTCAGTTCGGAATAGCAACTCTTCAGATATAAAGAACTGAGCTTTAGGATTATATCTGGAATAAAGACCCAACAGAATGATGACCAATCAGAATGAGGATCTGATATTTTATTCCAAATATTGAATAATAACCCTTTTGGGTTAGGACTCACTGATAATGACTGTGAGCTGACAAATTGCTCAGTAATCCAAATTAATAGCATTCATGTCAATCAAGGATAATATGGGAATATTGGATCTCTTACCCCATTTTCACTTTGGTTTGAAAACATTGCATACGGCCCAAATAGGCAAATACTGTGTAATAGGTAAACTCTGCAGCTTAAGTGCACAAGTTTACTGAAGCACAAATGGCCAGCACACCTTTTAATTAATTAAGGATGGTGCAGGTTCGTTTATGTCATTAAAACAATGGTAAACTTGATCCAGAGAAGTTAGGAAGGAGACACAAAAGCAAAGATGTCAACTGGACAGACTGTACTAGCAGGCAAGTACATTTCAAAGCCCCTGACTGTTGAATTGGGGATTGGTCTCTGTTGAACAAGGAAATGGCTAGTTTCGTTGGGTTTGGACAAATAAGGGTACTAAATTATTCCAAGATTTGAAATGTGCATTGAAATCCAATATGTGCCAGATGGGAGCAAGTAATCTTTTGTTGCATCTGATATTGATCCCACATTAGGTTTTCATGCGATTGTGCCCCCTTACCCGAACTCATAGACTTGACCCTATTATAACCTACTACCAACAATCTTATCCTAATTCTAATGATTTGCTAGGAAGACTGTCAATGAGACCATGCAGGGACCAATATGATATGGGGGACTACAGTATATAGAGCAAACCCATGTGATTGCACAAGAGGTAGGTCAACTACATAAAATTTACTTTCCCCATAAAGAGGTCATCATCATTGAGGCGCTGCAAAGCCTAGTCGTTGGCTGGGGCATTATGGGCCGCATACCCCATTGCACTTCTGTCAGTAGTCTGACTGAGTTCGTCTGAGCAGTAGAAGCTGAATTCCACAACTGATGGCTGTTATGTTTGTTTCAATATACTTCAACATGTTTTCAAATAGCACCACTTTACATCTCATTCCTCATATGAGTCAAAGAGCAAACATTTTCCAAAGGGGCCTCATTTGGGATAGCAAATTAGCCGCACCATTGTGAACGTTATATGCAATTAACTTCGACATTTTTTCTTCAATTTGAAGGCCCAACTACAAACAACTGGCAATTGAATTCCTGACATAGGCCTACCCCTAAATCAGTTATGTCATCTAGTACCTTCCCATTGGTGGCTGTACGAGACATGATTTTTCAGTGAGTCAGTCTGATGGGGAAAATTGTCGGTGTCCCGGCACCGGCTCCTGCCCATTTCAGTTTGTGGAATTCACCATTTGCCCCCCCAACCACCTGAATAACCCTTATCCCTGACTTAACCCTTATAATGACTTGTCTTAATGCTATAGTAACCCCAACCCCGGCCAACGTCCCAAAACAACTGGCTGGAAAAACCAAAGGAAACTCTGCATTCCATGTCACTGTCAGGAAGTGACATAGGTGCAGGAGAGGGCTAGCCTCTAGCTGCATGTCCTCAAACTCTCTTAGGAAAGTTTGCCTCAATTTACACTTCACACAGTATTAAATGCACTAGTATAGGCTAGTACTCGATCCATCCAGGGAGCTGCAATATGGCAGCTCCGGGCCCCTGCCCGATCAGTGCCATGGTAGGTCTATATAGTATTACGCTCCCAATACAGCACTTGCACCCGGGGCTCGGAATAAGCAACGAAGTAGGGAAAACAAACCCGACTAAATGAACTGGATAGCAACTGAGCCGTTAAACTGCAACTACCAAACCAACTAACCAATTTCACTGAACGAATTCCAATTGTGCATTGCATGTTCGTTTGACATAGTCTACATGTACACACATCGCCACATTACCCAATTATCAACGACACATGTCACACGTTCCTACGGAAGGCATACTGTTTCACACTAACAGTATAAGTATTGTGTAATATATTTGTTTATACGAAACAGGATGATTGAACAGTACTTCCACTTGGAACAACATTGGCGGACAATTTTCAGAAAAAATAATTTGGAGAAACAATACTGGATGTTTTGTCATTCTTTACATGTGTTTAAGCTCTGCTAAAGAACAAACATAGCTAGAATAAGATGAATGTTATATAATCTTAGCACTGAATATGAAAATTAAGGTTATTGAGATGATAATCTTGGAGATTGTTTTTAAATGTGGAAACACTGGAGAAAAACAGAATCCCCTTTGACTAGGCCTTTTGACCCGAGCAGGGTAATTTCACTGTTTCCACAGCACTGATGTGTCAATTTTCAGGAAAGAATTATTTGGGGAGTATGATCTGGATGTTTTGCATTCTTTTTATGTGCAGTAGTTCACTGAAAAGAACAAAAGTTGATATGGAAAGGTCACTTCTATTTAATCAAGACAATAAATATGAAATTTAAGGTAATATGAGACCATGATATTGAATATTCCCCCCGTATCTATGGAAACACTGGGGAACAATGTGGCAAAATTGCCCCTGCGTAGTTGTCCAATGGTGTGGATACGTCTGCAGTGATTGCATGCCAATCTATACGGCAGATAAGAAAATGCATCTGAGGATGAGCCGCAGAAGAAGGTGGAAAAGCACCCAAGTAAGTCTGGAAATCCTACAATCCGAGCCGTGGGCTTCTATTAATAAGCACTTGAAAACATTTGCCCATTCATGTATCAAACTTTGACTGACAGGTTCACTTGTTTCTATTTTTACACCCATTTGACCAGGTAATCCTGCAAAAATTTCATTTGTTAAAACAAACTCGGATATGTTGACTGTTACAGACAGGTTTCAATCTTTAATGAAATTTTTATGCTAAATGACTGTCACTGAGATTTTTAACAATATACTCCCTCAGTATTTACCAACGTCGTCAGCTGTAAGCATCATACAAGCCTAAAATTTTTAAATTTTGGCAAATTTCTATAAAAGTTGCAGACTCAAAAGGAACATTGTGATGAAATTCTTCAAACAAATCAATAAAAATTTCATTGATTGAAACCACACAAAAAAACCCCCGAAGTGATGAATGTAAGGTATAAAGGAAGTGTATCTATCCCCTACCATTTTGAAACTGCATTCATCACGGAATATACTCCCTGTATCCAGGGCCATAGCCAGGGCGGTGAGATTGGGGGGCACAACGGATTGGTGATTGGTGACCTCTCCAGGGGGAGGGGTCTAAAGAGAGGGGAAAATTTTTGCCAATCTGAGAGGGCTAAGATGCAAAATGGTAGACTTTCTGACATAAATTCACTTTACTGTTAAACTCAATTTTTGTCCTCAAACAGTAAAATTTTCATAGTCTTCGATGTATGAGTTGATTTTGTTTGGACTGTGTCATTTGATTTCAGCACAACAATGGTGAACTGGTATGTACCTCCTTCCACACTTTGATTGTGACCCCTTTAGCTTCCTTTTACAATACATGAATCTGGTATGATGTTACATGATACCCACGATGACACAGTGGCATATGATAAAGATATGTGCAGTACCTGTAGGTTGTTTAAGTTGTTAGTGTGTGTGTTCCACTTTTCCACAGCAATAAAATTTCAACCCATACTTAGAATTTTTTTTTGGGGGGGGGGGGGAGGGAGGGGGCATGTGACGGGGAACATGATGTGTAGGGAGAGAAGAAGTGCATTTCAAAGTTTACTGTCAGAAAAAGAAACTGTTCCAATAAGTCTGTAAAAAGTGTCTTCTTGTTAACACCTCCCTCCTAGATCTGACCATGTAATATTACATGTTAATCACATTCAAACAAAACTATGCCATATACATGTGCAACATCCCCAAGCATGCTTGCAGTACCACATGAATGTTACTTCTAACTGGCCAAGGGGACACAAATAACAAACTTGACTGGAGATATTCCTACTTATTTAAAGAAAAACTTTCACTCTCCTACAATATTTGTCATAGTTTCCTGTGTTTCTTAAAACAATTCCAAAACTTGGAATTGGCATTGTTTAAATCGTACAAACATTGGAAGGTAGCCAGAAAACACAATCAACGAAATCAGTTCATGAGAGGACAGGCAATATTGCTGACAACTAACACAGAAAGTACTGCACATTTAAGGGTACGGTCAATGATTTGCTATCAATTGCAGCCACTGGCCTTATGATGCAAAGAATAATAACATCAACTATCCTCTTCAAAAGGAGAATAACATGGACGATTTTGATCCCATAAGTAGTAATTGGGGGTGCAATTAGTTGACAGTTGTACTATATAGCTGAGGTACAGTTGGCCAGGTATGGCAGCACAAGCGTGGTGATACTCCTGGGTCACTGCCAAACTAAACAGCACGAGGTGAGAAAGTAATCCAAACAATGCTAGGTGAGTCACCTACTGGTTTAACAGTATCTGTTTTGATGGAGTTACGTAAATTACAATTATCAAAAAAGTGTTATATCAGCCTACATTTTAAAGGCCTAATCCTCTAATCCCAAACAGCTCCAATTCACTTAATCTAGGTCTACTTACTTTATAACCACCTCCCACAACTGTCTAAAACAACTCATCTTCATCCAGACATGATCCCAGTTTACTGCTTTAGGATGTGTGTACAGGACCCCAATGAGTAATCAAAATATTCTCAGTACAATACCACCCTGTCTAATATGAGCAAAAGTGCTCTACAGTTATAAAACAACAAGAGCTGTTTCAATGGAGAATTTCTGTGGACAACTACAAAAATTGTAGTTTGAGGTGAAAGTTGACTGCCTTTAAAGAGCCAAACCTCTCACCCCAAACTGCAATTTTGGAACCCAGGTACCAAAATTCTCAATTAGCTCAGCTCTTTGATTGACAGCTAATTCAAACAATGCAGAGTACCAAAGCTTATATTACACAGCATGAATGGTACTGAGACTGTTTTGATTATATAAATTGAGTTTTTCTATACTCGCTAAGAAGCAATAAACTGAGATTGTATCTGGATGAGGATGAATTTCAGACAATTGTGGGAGGGGCTTAAGTAAGAAGGTTAGGAGAATTGGTACTGTTTGGGGTGAGAGAACTGGTCCTTTAAGGGCGAAGCAGCTGCCCAAGGCTTATTTCAAAACAGGAGATAAATCTCATAATTTTCTTTCTATGTTTCTTCAAAGTATCTTTCATAACATTTGAGGAATTAAATATTGCATGTTCATGATAATCCAAGCAGTTCCTCCTCAAAAATTTCACAAATGGAGGAGTAAATATATTGTTACTTGTCTCTCAAAGGCCTTTAAAAAATGTAGAATGGTACACTCCATTAATTTAATTGGGGAGACTGCAATTCCCCTTTTAAATGAAGCCAACATGTGCACCCTTACCCTTATGCATTTAAAACAGTCACCTAATAAAGGATATGAATTTTTAAAGGCCACAAAATAAACTTTGTCCACACTTTGAATGACTGACCAAGATGATTCTGGCAATTTTTACCCCAAAGCTTTGCAATTCTTCTGTTAACACTTTGAAAAAAGTTGGTAGAAAGAGGCTGAGACTGGGCATAAGACATATCTATATTCACTAGACCGGTGTAACCCCAACATTTTGAAATCGGTTACTATATTACCCATGATGCTATTAGTCGTGACTCTGCAGCACCAACTTCTGCAAGTTCTTGCAACTTCCAAAAGACTGTCACAGGGATTGCTCTCAGCAGATCTCAAAATGTGGCCAAATTTTTAAACATGTTACAAAACTTACACCCCTTTGGAACCATGGCTTGCCAGGTATGACGTCTTGAGACCAGCTATAAGTCTCCCACTACACAATGTTCTCAAGGTTGTAAAGCTAAGATGAGGTTTTATGGATCAGTTTATAACCAATCAGGTAAAGTTGGGACCACTGTGGCCCCTTTTCCACTAGTGACTCACCTGCTTGTTTTCCCTACTCCTTTGCTTAAAGGGCCAAACCTCTCACCCAAAACTACAATTTTGGAACCCGGGTACCGAAATTCTCAATTGGCTCAGCTCTTTGATTGGCAGCTAATTAAAACAACGCAGAGTGCCAAAGCTTACATTACACAGCATGAATGTAACGAAGAGTGTTTTGATTATATAAATTGATTTTTTCTATAGTCACCCTGAAGGAAAGGAACTGAGATTGTATCTGGATGAAGATGAATTTCAGACAATTGGGGGAGGGGCTTCAGTAAGAAGGTTGGGAGAATTGGTACTGTTTGTGGTGAGAGAACTGGGCCTTTAAGGTTTCACTTTTTTAAGTTGCCTGGAGTCAAACTCCAGACCTCTCATCTGCAAGTCAGATCCTCAAGCCACTTGACCGTACAGTCAGTCTCTCAAAGTGATTGACGGTTGCAAGAACTTGCAAGTCACTGGTCACTTAGAGTTAGAGGGGGGGCTGGCTTAGTACTATGGAGTTTCTAAATGGTTTAAAGGGCAAGACCAGTCACCCCAAACTCGAAGAGTGTAGTAGACCGTCCTGTTTCATGGTTGGCTGTTGAGAGTCATGTGATAACAAATTTTCTCTCCAAATGAGAAATTTACTTGAAATAACTGCTTGTTTTACATTGCATATGCAAAACTGAAGATATAAAATATGATGAAAGATACTTTGAAGAGAAATAGGAGGAAATTAGCTGTTGCTTGAAAATAAGTTTCACTGCAAAATAAGTCTGCTCTTGACCTTTACGTCAGAAAGGTCACAGCCTTTTTTCCAGGAATGACTCACTGGTTTGCTGGCTTTCTGGCTTAAAGAGGTCTTTAAAACTGATGGGGAAACATAACCCCTCCCTAGCAATAGACTGTCATCAAGTAGTCCACCACTCTGTAAAAGCACAAAGGTTGACTTACAAATACAGGCCTCTATATACAGCAGAGGTGACTACCTAATGTCACAGAATTATAAAGAATCACCAAACATTTAACATTTTACTGAATGGATATCATTATCAGAAAGGTCCTTTGTGTAATATAACTTCACTGAATCCTGTAAAACAACACCAATGTTTTCTCCAAAATGTGGTATTTATGCATATTTCTGACGATACTGAAAGACATAGGCGTAATAATTGCAGGGAAGTGAGGTTCCTGCTTAACTCCTGCTACAGAGTTGCTACTCTGAGGCAGTAACAGGTAACGCATTTAACGATCATCAGATGCTAACTCTGACCCATAGCTAAGGATGGTCAGTGATTAGTTAGGAAGGTCATACATTTTCGCAAATTACATCACTCCTCCATCACACAAATGACCCAACATTTCATAGACTGACATATTTTCTACAGAATATGAAGCACCTTTACGGGACCTAGTAGGCTGCTTTAACACAACATTAGAGAACTGTGATGTACCCCAGCATTTCAACTCAGATGAACACAATGTACATTTGATTTACCATTAGACAGGGGTCAGAGGGCATGCATTATAACTGAAAAGTGTGTAACTGGCCAGAGTCCACTATTCACACACCATCTCTGCTCACAATAGGACCCAAATGTGTACTTTACTGTGTGAAATCTCACTAGTGAAAATGATACCAAAAACACATCAAAAAGTTTCCAGAAGTAATGGAATGGTCTGAACATTGTCATGGAGAGAGGGCAAAGTGGTACCCAGCTTGGTGTCAAATATTCAACACCAATAATAGTACTAAATCTGACCGCACCTCTCAAAATTTAAAGAATGCAATCATGATGGAAAATTTGCACAAAAAAAAAAAAGTTGTGAATGTTCAAGTCTGACATTTGAAGCATTGCAAAGTTATGACCTGCAGGTACCCTCTAAAGGAATGGTATCACGGAATGTCTATAAAACACTACTTTTTATAGTGCCTCCCACAAGGTCTGACCTGGTGCTAGTTAAACATAATCATGACTAAAAAAGGGAAGATTAAAAAAAAAAAAAAACCTTTACCAAGGTAGCAAGGGTGGGACATTGTCTGGGAGTAACCCAGGCAAAAGGATCATTTCTTAAAAAGACCTCCCCCAGCTTATGACTTCAGATACTTTGATCACGATGTATTCAACTATAAGTAAATATCCCCTTAAGGCGCCTTAACTCAACCCTTTATTTCGTTTCATGTTTGGGTTCACAAATGACTCATTGGTAACTAAGGCAGGATTATCCTAGCCCCCTTTCCGACTGACATATATTCTTCTGAACCTTAGCCAAAGTATTCAACAAGAATAGAAACCAAAATGTAAAAAAATAACCTCCACCATCAAAGAATGCCGCAACTTCAATTAGTACAGCTCCGGGGCAAAAGAAAGCAGTGAAATGTAATAATCCTCAAAAGAACAGGCTCGAACAATGGTTCCATGTGATAGTTCAATGTCGCCTTCATCTTTCACTTCTGCATTTAGAGTTTTTACCTGCAGTCGTCCACTTAGCAAATATCGCATATTTTCCAAATATACTCTCTGGAGGCAATGTTGTGTATAAATTCTCATTGGGTTAAGATCAGGGCAAACAGTCTCAATTTCATTACAATTTTTACCCATCAAATTTTAAAAACTAGAGTCCAAGAGAGAAATATTGCAGCTTCTAGAATGGATAAAAAGGCAAAGAGGAATTTGCAGAAAATAAATAAATAAAAAGGAAACAATTTCATGCCGAGATTTCAAAGTGGAAGGGCTGTAAATTTGATCTTACAAAATATTATAAATTCTTCCCAAAATTTGCAAGTCACCCATATGTTTATTTTTAACTCCTTATAATGAGCACATTGTTAGCACAATCAAAAAAGAAATTTGAAAATTTATTCCAACTTAAGGCTGAGTTTGCTAAATATTTGTTTGGTACAAATGGTGCATGGAAAAAGATTAAACTTTGCACCCAACCACTACACAAGATAAAAATTGTGGTTATTTGAGATACCACTATGTACCCAGTATTTGGCACTTTCCCACCCCTACATGACTGCAGAACCAATTCTAAAGTGGAGAAGGGGGCTAATCATCAAACCAACCTACAATAATAGGTCCAAGAAAGTAAAAGCCCCTTTTGGGTTTTAAGGGGGCCCAAAATAGCTCAGCAGAAAAAGACGAAAGACTAAAGCCCTTGTAGTCCCCTACCCAATCTCTGTGGTTCCTGCTTTCCCCCTGCCCCTTGCCCATTATCTTAATTTGAAATCAGATCTCAGTTACTCCAGCATTGTAAAAGTGATTGGTACTAAATCATCATCCCTTCTTAACATCATAGATTTGTGACTGAAATTGTAATCAAATTTCAATTGTAAGCCCTCTTTTTGATGAGTTACTTAGATGAGATTGTACAGCTCACTGTTTTTTTTTTTTTCAGTTTCAGTAGTGCTTAAAGTTCATGACCATAGAACCTGGGCAGAGTAAAAAAATGAACACATACACATTTTTATTCTGTATGCACTATAACCCTGATATATGGCAGCACATACATTAATTCAGTTATTATCAATCAATATGTTCACATCATTTATCATCTTACGATCCTGGTCATCTAAATTTCCTGAGGAACAGTTAGAGGGGGAAGCTGGAGTTAGAAATGGTTTTTCAAAACGATATCATTAAAATCAGATAAGGCCATAGAATGTGGCAAAAATCAAAGAGAATGAAATGGTTGCATCAGGAAACATGCAGGTTGGTATCTATAAAGGGAACAGTATTCATATATTAGCTGAGAAGTGTCACCACCACCCATGGCATTTTATGAAGTCTACCCTAGGCGTTAGTGAGGAATGTTGACAATTCTTAAAAAAAGAGCATTTTGCGAATGAAACATCTTAACTTTACAATATCTCTGACACTCTGACCTACTTTTCCTTGCCCCACAGGCAGCATCTGTCAAAAAGGCTCTGACAGCACATTGCAGAGGTGCTGACATACAATGTAAGTTTTTCTTAAGTTGTTCAAATTTACAAAAAAAGAAAAGACCAGATATGGTCCAGCAAACAGAAACAGGGCCTTTTCACACCTATCTTTCGAACCTACTTTACCTTTAAATCAATATAATGCCTCCTTCATTAACTTACCCCTTGAACTTTTAGCTCTCTTGCTTGAACCTGACCCCTGAGCTACTATGTAATGTTTCATAAAACCATGAACATAGATTTGTACTTATCACTTTCAAGAGCCCCAAAAGGCATTTCTACCACATTTTACATGGAAGGCCTTTATCTTTGCCCCACCTGTACTGGAGTTTAAACCTTTAAACTGATGTAACAACACCATTCAAACACGAGCATCTATCTTCACTGGGCCCCAAAAACCTTAACTACATTGATGGTGCCAGAGCTCACATCATTCAAGCTGTCCTAATCTATATTTCACAGATACCAAGGCCTAGACAACAGAAAGGGAGTAAACTTGTAACACCAGAGAGGAGTAAAATTTGCCATGATTCTATGTTTTCATGTACAGGGAAGGGAAATGTCACTCCAATTGCAAAAACTTCCCTCCAGATGCCCAAATTTCCTGGGAAAGAGCCTCCCAGTGTCCAAACTTTTTCCACCCATGTAGACACTTGGCTACGTTTAGTTAGTTCAGTTAAGTTCAGTTTCTGTTAACATCTGTTTCAATACTTTTTCTTAATGGATAGCTACAGCGTAAAGGTTAAAAAAATTAAATGATGAGGGTCAAATCAAAGTAAGATTAGTTAGATAAAATCTAATGACATGCCAACATGAATGTGATATATAGTGTCAGCTGGATAAAAGAGTAAAGTGCAAACACTATTTCAAGTACTGTTTCAAATACAGGTCAAGTTCACTTCAAAATGAAATTAAAAAATGGACTCCGTCCCTTTAGTTGCCTTTTGCAACAGTTCTGGATATGGGCATATACTTTAACCCTAACCTACAGGGGGTGACTACATGTAATATCTGGTACTATTGCAGGTAAAATTTTAGCTAAACAACTGGTTTTGGTAAGGCCAGCCACAAAAGAACAAACTGGGATGGAGACACACATTCATGTTGAGTCACATGTGTGAATATTTTAATGCAATGAAACAGTAATGTGCTTTGAAAACTATAGGTTAGAAAGTCAAAATATGGCTGGAGCCTGTCTCTGAGCGATTAGGCTCCTAAATGTCTTTTAACTAGCTTCGCCTCTGCCATCATGACAGATGTGATGACACCTCCTCACAGAGGTTGTTTGCTTGCTCTTGATAGCCTCAATTGGTACTAATTCCCATATCAGGTCTATCTGAATTGTGCATCTCCCTAGAGACAATGAGTTTATACTTCCTCCTGGTTGTAAATTAACACGTTGCCATGTTTACATGTGTCAACTGCTCCCTGTTGACAAGACAGCATCCATGTAATGCTATGCTTCAGGAGAATGAGAGCAAATCATTAGATATCATTCTATAAAAAAGTTATCTATAAAGCAATCTGCTGAGAAATCTAGAAATGAACAATGCCCCCTTTTTCTTCTGAACATCATGCATACCCCACAATTTATTTGAGAGAGGTGATAGGTCAAAGGTCAGATTGTGTTACAGAGTTATGAAAATAATGTTGAGACCAGTTTTAGCCAAAGGGCAAATTTTCTTATGAATGTCATGAATACTCCCATAGAAGACAACTGTTCTTACCTGAATTGACACTAATGACTAAATTTTGCCACATGATCAAGTCTTTTAATCATAATGGGGGGGGGGGGGGATTGAAAATGAATAGCACATGATTAGATTTGTAGATAAGGTAATCTTGAAAACTTGGAAGACCTTTTCTTGCTTTTTTTTTTGGTGACATCTCTTGGAAGAGATATACCTACCCTTAAAGAATAAAGAGTTAAGTCATACTTCCATATGGGCAGGCAGCAATCTCAGTCAGTAAAACACTATAGTTATCTCAGCATTTTCATTTCTTTTTTAATTGTCATTGATATTATCATTTTTTTTTTTTGAGATACAAGATTTATTTCTTCTATATTTGTTATTCATGTTATCATAAAATTACTTATTTTTGTAATAATTATGGGCATTGATGAGTTGTGTGAAAATTTTCTTCACCAGCATTATGTAATATTCTTATTCTTGGGGGGATTACATATAAGTAACTTTTTTTCTCTCCTTTCATGTAAATGAACATTTTTGTTTTAATGTTGAATCATAATTCCCCAAACTCCCTGGTTTGGGAATCTACAAGCCTGATACTTACCTCCTATTTACAATTTGTAATCCCCCTTACCTGCAGTGAGAAGTCCCTGGCAAGCTTTAATCACGCAGTGGCTCCAGGTGACCTTTGCTAGAGGTCACCTGAAGAGGTTCTCCTTCCTGCTTGCCTATCCAAGGACTATGACACAGTTTTGTTCCTGGTTTTCCTAAAGCTTTGAAGGGAGTGATTACAAAGGGATTACAAAGTGTAAATAGGAGGTAAGGACGGGTGACATAGATTCTTCTTTATTGTATTCCTCAGATGTATGTTATATATTCTCTGTGTTGCTGAAAATAAATCCGACTCCAAATGAAAAAAAATAAAACGAACTTATCAAAATATTAAGCACAAACAGCAACTAAATAGAGTGGAAAGAGATATCTTTTTGAGCATCAGAAAGTTTGTTAGTTAGATGAAGTTTTACGGCTCAGTTTCTAAGCAACTGCTTCAAGCCAGGCCAGCAGATGCCTTTTATCCAGTTGTGGCTCACTGGCTTGTTTTTCCCTACTCCATTTCTTATGAAGAGCACCAGAAAGCTGCACCCTGCTATACACTTTAGATTACATGGATGGCAATGTACTTTATGTCAAATAAAACAAAGCAAGGTGAAGAAAGTTAGTACTTGATTTTGCAAAATAGAAATGAGAGGCATTTACCAAGTAAAACTGAGGTGGTAGTTTGTAAGAATCTGATTGAATGGAATCATTCCTTTATGCCACCGACTAATGTTTGTTAAATATGACATTCCTTTCCTAAAATCTGGATGTGATTTCAACATTGGAGACTGTCATTCTGGGGTGCTCAGATATTTAAAGAATGAGAAGTTCTCTGAAAAGAGCTACGAACAAGATCAAATCAAAAGGTATTGGCACAACCCTGAGGCAACAGTAGTAAAAGTATACATGGACATGTCCAAAAGAAAACATATCCCAAGGAGTCTTTCAAAAATATACAACTAGAACAATTGTGGAATCATGTAGTTGAATATTATTTCTAAAGGCATATTCTGGAGACAAAATCCATTAACTTCAAAATATGCAGAAAAATTTTCTCTCTTAGGAGGTGAAAACTGCATCTCAATAGCATAAAGCATTCAGAGGGTACAAATTTTTAAAGGACCAAATCTCTCACCCCAAACTACAATTTTGGTGTAGGGTTACCGAAATTCTCAATTGGCTCAGCTCTTTGATGGAATGCTAATTCAAACAATGCAGAGTATCAAAACTACTATTACACAGCATGAATGGTACTGATAGTGTTTTGATTATATAGGCCTAGGCATAAATTGAGTTTTTCTATACTCACCTTGAAGCAAAAAACTACGATTGCATTTGGATGAATTTCAGACAATTGTGGGAGGGGCCTCAGTAAGAAGGTTAGGAAAATTGGTACTGTTTGCGGTGAGAGTACTGGGTCTGCAATGTTATGCAATTTTTTCTTGAGATTTGGTTAAAAAATTAACCAATCTTTAAAGTGAGATCTCTTGAGTGTGGAAAAGGATATTGCTACAGGGTGTAAGGACATGGTGTGGAATAATTTCGCTTTTCTTATAAGACCCATGTGAAAGCCACCAGAAGATGTCTTTACAGGAAAACTCCTTGTCTGTTCAATGAATGATAAAAGCCGTTTGACACAGCCTTTGGGTAACATATTCGAAGGTATATAAAATTGAAGAATGGAATCATGATATCATAAAGAGCAACCAGAGAGCCGGAAAGGTACAGGAGGATCACATTGGGATTTTGAGTATCTTGTCGGGGTCACTAGTTCAGAGAAAAACTAGCATGCCATATCTGTTCCCTAATTTTGTTCATAATCCTCATGTACCAGCCCAGATCCTCCAGTTACCATGGGAACCTGAAAAGTGATAAAATGAATTGACTTAGCGTAAAAGCTGTAGCAAAACCGAAAGCAGTAACCACACTAGATCGATGCGCAACATAGGAAACTGTGACTAGGTGTAAGTTAAAAACAGCTTCTAAAGTTGGTGAAGTGCCCAAAGTTTAATTGGCTTTGACTGAGCCAAAATACCTGCGATATAGCTAAAAGGCGTTACGGTGTAACTATTAAGTGAGGTCAGAACAGAACCATCTCAGGTTAGATTAGCAAAGCATCCATGAGGTAGCATAACAAATTCACCTGCCAACAGAGGATCTGGACACAGGATTCTCCTAACTTCCAATTATCATTCCAGCAACTCATTGTTTAAAGGCCTAACCCCCCTTCCTTCCTCCCCATAAACAGTTCCAACCCTCCAAACCTACTTACTTGGACCCCTCCCACAACTGTCTAAAACTCATCCTCATCCAGACATAATCTCACTTTAATGCTTCATGGGTTGAGTATTCAAGACCCCAAAATGTAACCAGAATACTCTAAGTTCAGTGTATGCTGTGTAACATGAGCTTCAGTACTACACCCTTTTTTTAATTTACTGTCAATCAAAGAGCTGTGCTAATTGAGAATTTTTGTACACTACTATTACAGAAATTGTAGCTTAGTGGGGTTAGGATTGACTGCCTTTAATTGTACTTTCATGTTTACATAATTACATGCAATAAAGCAATAACTGAGGCAACAAATTGTCCTGCTGGTATCTTTATGTTAATCTAAATTCCTCCCACAATGGAAAACCTCAAAGGGGAAAAAACACAATTACAAAATGTGGAGACCAATAAATTCACCCAAAGCGTTAATGTGATTACCAGAAGATTCTGTGCTAAACTAAGATGTGGGAATATCTGCTAAAAACTGTCTACCACACATTCTGGAGCCATTTTTGTAAAAATAGCGTCTAGTGGTTGAAACCAATCAATATAAGTCAGTAGTTTAGGAAGTGGAAAGGTCTAAATTTGACACAGAGTCAACTCAACTAAAATCCTTTGTAATTTAACTATTGAGAAAAGCTTTATCTTGGAAAAGGCAGTCATTTAACTTGAATTAGTAGAGGAGTCTGGCCTGCTTCATGGACGGCTCTTGAAAATCATGCGACAAGATTTCTACCCCTAAAGTGTGAAATTTACTAGGAGTCACTGCTTCATTACCTTAAATATGCAATATTACATTGAAGTTCTAAATTATTATGAAGCACACTTTGAAGAGAATTAAGAAGAAAATTGTAAGATTTGACTGTTGTTTCAAAATAACTTTGGGGCAGTGGCATAGCTACAGAGGTGGATTTAGGAGTTGAAACCCCACCTGCCAACCTTGCAATGTAAAAAACACCTAAAATAGCAGTTTTTTCTCTTTCCCCTTAGACTTTTCCCTCATGTCATGCCCTACCCCCCCTTGACACAGTCCTAGTTAAACGTACTGCTTTGGGGCAACTGCTCTTGCCCTGTAATGTACAATAATTAAAAAGTGTCAAGGTAGAGGGATGAATATTAATAGGTCATACAACATATCTTAAATGGTGATACAGGGCAACACAATAAGAAGTAGCTTTCATATTTCCAACTTTGATTTCGAATGAACTGAAAGAAAGAAATAGACATTAAAATTTTGGCAATTCTCCCATTCCACCTCAAAAATCCTACAATTTCAAGGAAATAAATTTTCCCAAGTGTTCCCATCCACTTTCCAGAGAACCCTTTAGGTCTAGTCTTTCAACTTATCTTCAAGGTTCCTGGCATTTCAGCAAGAAAAATTCTCCAAATTTCCCCACATTTTGTAGAACTTGAACTCTTGTGATTCAGGTATACAAACATTTTGCCCTCTTATTGACCCATGTAAGGAATTTATTGGGCTATACAAAACAACGCTACCAATGTCAATCAAGCAAAACATATTTTTTCAGGAGAGATTAATTCAAATCTCCATAAATCGGGAGTTGACACCAAGTGCTGACACTGTCTTGAAGACTTTACAAACCAAGGGATACACCTAGTGCAGGACATTTCCAAGTAAATGCACAATTATTCAATGATCCAGCTAAAAAGAAATCCAGATCTAAACCAATGAAATATTTAATCATATAAGCACATGTTAAATAGCTTTATGACCTAATAAAGGATACAAATATTTGGTTCTCCATTTGATGCAAAGGAAATGAGTAGTGAGACTAGAAGCATCTCCTTCCTTTAAAAGCAAACACAATTTTTCACATGCTTGAATAGTAAAAATAGTAACATAATTTCTGAAATGGGTTCATGTGACCCATCTAACTAGCAACCACCAAATTACCTCACGATAAGGTCAGATCAACTAATTGTGGGAACATTCCATTCATGTACACATCCAGGAGATGTAGGTATACAGACGAATCTCAGTATTCAAGGAAAGGTCTGATTTTGTCCGGCATAACGAAACCATCAGCTTTAATCTTCCAAATTCTTGCTTCACTGTATCATGGATGACTGCACACTAAAACACTCTGTGTTTTTACTCAACTGCACTGAATATGGGGATTTCAACTTTCAAATTGTTTACAGAAAATAAAAAATTAAAAAAAAAAAAATTAAGGGTAGAGTCATTGATGGCACTGGGCAGTTGGGCATAGGAAATAATAATAATGATTGGAGTTATATAACACCTTATATGTATGTTCAACATCTCAAAGCGCTTCACAGTCATTACCCCGGTCATTGGTAACTCGTCAAACCCACACTATATAAGTGCACATCCCTTGCTGTTTGTACCCGGCACAATGCTACTTCATCGTGTCCCCTGGGGGGACTTCCCATAGGAGCAGCCACATACAGCGCATCACTATACAAGCTACCTCACAGGTACCCATTTAACACCTGGATGGAGAGAAGCAATTGAGATAATGCATCTTGATCAAGGACACAACATAATGACCCAGGTGGGAATTGAACCGGCAATCCTTAGATCACAAGTCCAATGCCTTAACCCATAGGCCACCACGCTCTCTGAATGGTGAAATACATTATGTAACTAGGAAGTTGGGCATTGGAAACAGGTAAGTGGCTTGGCAATAACTGCCAAATGACCTGGCTACCTCCAGGATGATAGCAAGGAGATGGCCTATCACTAGGCCAACCACCTGGGACCAATTTCACTAATGTTTAGGGAATATCAAAAACACAGAAATCCATCTCTAAATCTTAAACTGATTGCAATTTAGTGACTGATTTTTCAAAATGATTGCACTTAACTTTTAGGGATCAGTTTTTCATCGCTACGTTTGTGATAGGTTTGGTGAAACCCAAAATTTGTCACTAGTGATAATTTTTAGTTAGCTAGCGACTTTGCTGTGAACGCTAAAATCATAGTGAAATTATTGTCTGGTCAATCGGTAAGACAATGTTATCCTTGACTTAGAGTATGAACTCATTGTATGATCAAAGGGTCCTATTTACAGGGAATAATTTATCCAGTATCGCATCGCAAAATGCGATGCAAAATGGCAGATTGCGACACAAATAAAAATAGGTGTAGCAAAATTTGTGATACAATTTTCGAGCAAAAGTTCCAGTACTTGGTGAATGGAAATGACCACGTGAATATTAGTTACTACAGCACGTAGGCCTACATCAGATTCTGTTCGTTATACTATTAGTACACGCACACTAAAGCAAGTAAACACTGCAAAAAAAAGCAAGGAAAGTATCCAGACACTTGAGTATGTTCAAAACAGCAAGGTAATTATGCCTATTCACAAAACTCAGTTACGTGCCCCTATTGGCCGCTAGTTACCTTGTCGATGGTGCGACTTAAACGCATGCAGCTGTGTATGAGGCACTCTGTAATCACTTCTGTTACAATAGCTCAGAGACTTCCCATAGGGATCAAACTTCCTCCACAGAAACACGAGGCTAGCCTAGGCTCTACACATCTCCACATACAAAATATGTTAGGATAGTGCAAGGTCTGGTACAAATAACACTAGAGAAAAAGCATCGTAGGGCAAAATTACAGGGGTTTATCTTTCCAAAATAGTATGAAGGGCTTAGTATGAGTATTTTGCACATGCCTCATAATTATTTGATGAAATGTGTGAAAACTTGATTACATTAGACATCTTTCAAATTGACATCGTTCTAACTAGGTCTACCCTGAATGAGGCTGTAGCAATATGAGAAGTTTGAGAACACTTAAAGAAATGGATAGCAAGCTCGAAATTTAGGAAAAGTCCCAGGATTTAAGAAGCATGCAAACTGCTTATTATAATGGTGGAAGAAAAACAATAAGGTTACTGACTGCCTTCTGGCCCTGTTCCAGTTTGTTAGCAGTGCATCAAGTTTGTTGAGTGAATGTTTTTGACACACTCTCTGGAATACCTGATACTCTGTACAGCAAATCAACGAGCTGATTCAGTCCGATATGGAATTGAAGTCCGCGCCTTAATAGTTTCTGCAGATCCATAAAGAACAATTGCAGACAGGCCTTTTCCTAGACAATGCAGTCACATTAAGTCAATGTTTAGGTTTAGTTTCAGCATGTAACTTAACACCCTATCATAGCAGGGAATAGCATCTGGGCATGAATCAGAGTGCTGTGTAAAAGAAGAAAAGTATGGCAGTGAAAATTGCTACACAAAATGGAACTTGTGTTGCAAAAATGCCATGCAAAATTTCTGTACTAAATTATTCCCTGATTTACATGCTTAGGGCCATGCTAATTAGGCAAGCAAGCACTTAACAGTAAAATTGCTTGGTGGTTTTGATTGGTTGGCCATTCCTATAGTCTTTTCAACTGTATGTACCAGGCCGTGAGTTTTTTGTCTTCCTGGTATGCTACAAATCTCACTCCTCGGGCAGTTTAGGAGTTTGGTGGATGTGCTGTTTTATTTAACAGATTAAACTAAGGTCCCATTCATTATCTAGGTTTGATGTTTGAATTAGGGGGGGGGGGTTTCAAACAGTTGGGTGTGTCAGCCGATTAACGTTTTCAAATACAGGTCAAACCCAACATATATTTGTCCAAGAGGGAGGTATGTAAAACAGGCCATTAGTTTAAACTTTCAAGGTGCACTACAAATCAAACTCCTCAGGAAAGTAAGGAGTGTGGTAGGTGTGCTGTTTTATAGAACTTTAATAGATTAATATGAGCTCCGATCTTCATCTAGGTGTGCAAAAAATCACAAAAGTGATTTAAGGGTAATTGTCAAATGCAATTGCACTCACACACCTCAGAATTTGAGGCCTTATTTACAGGATTCAATGAGTAATTCAAACAAAGAATTTGTAAGCAATGAAAAATACTCAGGAAAAAGTGTAGCAAGTTTGATATTTTGATTTGACCGTATGACTTCCTCTTAGATACAACACCAGTAATCGCGCTAAACTGCATGATTGCGGGATTCCCGCAACAGAATCAATAATCCCGCAAGAGAAATATTTGTCTGCGGGAAATTCCCGCATCGTTTTTCTTGCATAAGCGATAGGGTTATAATCAAAGCACAACTTATTTACTTGTCCGTTATACGAATTAAAACTCTGAATATCGATGAGTTACCGTTTGTATAAACGTTTGTGTAAAACGGAGCTCTACACAGTACACCCTTACACCCATACTGCATGGACTGGGTATGCATGTACTAGCGCTACCTATAGTGTAGGGCTGTAGGCCTAGCGTACGATCGCGCAGCAGTGGCAGCTAGCTCTGTGCAGTTTGTGTACTGAAATTAATCGCTCTGTGTGCAAACATGGGTCGTGTTTTAGACTGTTGTGAAGTATGAAATGGCCTCCAAGTCAAAGTTGGATTATTTTTCAAACCGCTACAGAGTAGCGATAATAACGTAAATAGTAATACTTCTAGTAAGTTAGGTCTAATACTACTACTACTACTACAGTAGTAATATAGTACTATTACTGGGCCTAATGTTAAGCCTAGGTCTGCTGACAAAAGTAGTAAAACTAAGAAGAAAAAAGCTGACAAGTTTCAGTTAAATTGGCTGAAAATTTGGCGGTGGTTTTGGTACGAGAAAGGAGAAATATTCTGCGCCACATGCAAAGAAGCCAGGCCAACTGATAGGCTACATCTGACTTTGTTGAAATCTTGTTTAGTCATAGGCCTATCAGTTATTGGCAATGTTAAAAAATGTACTTCATTAATCTCTTTATTGGTAAATGCAGATTGCAGATTTGACTTAACTTCTCAGAACTTAAAGACTCCCCCCCCCCTAAAAATGAAAATCCCCCCCTAAATTTCTCAGAAGGGGGAAATTTCCCCCCCAAATTTCAAGTCCCAGCGCTAACACTGTACAACACATACATTTTAGTAATTGCCAAGTTTGTGACCAGACCTTAAAAATAAAATGAACTCAGTTACATGAATACAGAAAACATTGTTGACAGAAATGGACAAAACTACACCAACAAGAGGTGACTCACTTTTATAATGGTAAAACCTGATAAAATGAGAAGATTTCCCATGATCCTTGCAAGTTCTTTCACAAAACAAATCTTTGATATCACTACAGTATCTCTTACCTTATTTCAAAACCTCTGCTTGGATGCTTGTCATCAAGGCGCTTTCACAGCAAAGCAAAGTGTTAATGGTAACATTTGGGTGAAATTAGAAATAAGGGTAAGACAATCTTACTGGACCTCATATATTTTGAGAAGCATGGAAATAACTTTGCTAGGAGGGGTTATTGACAATGATGGACTGTGATTTAGCCAGACCATTTCTCCAATGTGACATTGTGAATTTATTCCGAGGGTGGAGATCTTGGGGCGAGGTGTCCCACTCCACTTTGAACAAATGTTTACATTCTAAAGGTGACTTTTATGACTACAGTGCAATATTTGGCATTAAAGCGGCAATCAGAGTTGGTACCTACAATTTTTCCCATTTTTAATTTTGCCCCACATTGGTACAGTGACTTAAAACTGACAAAAAAATTACCTGTGGTCACAGCCTAATGTGATATTGGTTACAGTGTAGTGTCTAGGCTTGCATGTGTGTGGAGTACTTTTACCCAACAAATACCACAACTAACACAAAACTGACATTTCTTTCTGGCCTGAAAGACCTCTGTGTCTATACTGTGATAAAAAAAATCAGTTCAAAGTAGAAAATAAGGTGCTGAAACAAACTCAATATTTTCCGTCAAACTCTGATTGCCCCTTATATTGACACAGAAAATGAGATGAAAAATTTAATTTGTAATGACTGATTCTTGAAAAACTAGTAAGGTACTAATAGTAGTAGTTGGTGTAGAAATTGCCCTTCCTTTTTTCTTTTAGCAACATTCCATCTGATGTGCAACATTTGTTGGCTGGCTGAATCACCTCATGGGTAGTGGGAACACACTCTTTTCCACACAGCTGTCCAATAAGCATATTGACACTTAGGTTACCTGGGAGTACTATTTTTAAAAAAAAAATGGCTTTTTCTGGCTGACCAATCTCAGGACACTTAGTAATTATTACACCTTGTAATACCACAGCTGATCAAGTTATTAGCCTGGCTTTGGGCACCATACTTAAATGAAAAATGTAGGAATTAAGACCAACCATCATTGTAAATGGGAATAGTTTTCAAGAAGTGCCTACTTGAAAAAAAAACCTGAATTTTTATTTGCATTTTGCCTTTTGCTTTATGTGTTTTTTTTTTTTTTACCCTATATGACATGTGGGTCAGACCCAAAATGTCATTTGACCAAACTGATAAAAGAAATTAAGGATGCATTAATTTGCCATTAAGCAAAAGCATACATTTGGATATCACTCCAGAAACAATAAATGGTAACTTGGCTTTTCAATATAACGAAGAAGTCTTCAAATGAACAGGTTACGGCAAAAACGGAACATTGACGAAAAGATTTACCAGCTGCAGAATTTCCTAAAATTCACATGACTTCTTTTCTTCTTTACACAAAAAAATTCACACGGGTGAACAGAGAACCTGTTCCTGTCAAAGTTTGGACTAAAAAGTTTTTCCCCAAAACATGGTGCAAGAATAAAGTCACATTAATCAAGAATAGAATGATGTTATAATTGTTATTTCTCAATACTCAAATCTGTGCAGTGTCAAACAAATGTAACAATTAAAGACGGTACGATTATTTCAACAGGGTGCAGGGAACATTAGCTAGGGTTAATCAAGAACATTTTATGTGATAAACTTTGGTGGATTATACCTATTTGAACACCACTGGAAGCATCTTTGTAAACCACAGCTGAAACTGGTCGACCTGAACTACCACCTAACCAGGGTCGGCAGTACAAAAAAGAAATTTTAGCAGATTTATTTAACAATCATTAATGCATCCTCTATGACAGAAACTTTAATGTATAGATAAGTTGTTTATTCTCAACTTCGTTGAGTTCTCATGCTATTTTGACGAGATGAGTCGCACTTGAACAATACCGTTAATTAAGAAATTTGAAAGTATCAAAGCATAATACTTTAACTCACTTCCCCTTTAGAAAGCCCCTCCAAAAATTCTCTGGACAATGATAAGTTTCATGGCATAACACAGCTATGACGATATTTTTAAAATAAAACAGACATAAAATTGTTAAATGAGCAAATAAACTTTAATCAGACATGGCATAAAGATATCAGCTGGAAGCAATTAATTGTATCTTACCTCTGGGATGAGTTTCTGACTTTTATTGTTTGACAAATGCATTACATGTAAGTTATTTCTATGTGTGACATTATGATTGCAGTATTCAAAGTATTCCTCAAAAGCAGGTTGGCGTAAAACCCCTCTGGTATCATTACTTTATCGAACCACATATTTCATTGATGACACAACTCATTTCTTTTCAGTTAGAAGGAATATTATTTGGATGTGAATTCATACAGCACGGCTCAAAATAACCGACAACCATAGCCGCAGGGGCTCCTCTTGATGGCAGTGATGCCCTTCAGTAAATGTCCATTGAAATAATATATACCAATGGTCACTTTGCTCATTTTGGCTGGACCCTATTTCAACCTTATTTTGAGCCCTGATTTGGACAAATCCGATTAGCGCTTGTTTTTAGTGACTGTAGGCTGCCATTAGTGGAGTCCATCAGCCTTAAATCTTCTTTATTTATTGTTTACATGAATTTCAAACCCTCATATTTAGTGAAATTAGAGAATTTAAGATACAAATTAGTGTACAACCATCCATGATAGAGGTAAGCACGGGAATCGAAAGATTTAAAGGTGACGGACCCCAGTTATGGCCAACTGAAATTAGACTATCACTTGCTGTCCAGATTCGTGTATAGCTTTTACAACAGTAAGGGACAATACTGACAGTTCGAGTTCCTTCTAGTTCAGTTCCAAGCCCACTTATCTTAAAGGGGATACACAGTCACCCCAACTTGAAGCAGTGTAGTAGACTGTCCTGTTCCATGACTTGTTCTATCTAACGATTCATGTGACAATATTTTTTTTTTCTTCTCAAATGTGAAATTTACTGGGAGTTACTGCCTGGTTCACCTTGATAATGCAATATTGAAGTCCTTAAATATTACAGAAACACTTTGAAGAGCGCTAAGGGGAAAATTGTGAGATTTAACACTTTATTGGTAATGAGTTTGGAGAGACTGCTCATGCCCTTTTGAATTGAATTTACCTTGTAACAATAAAATATCTGGCCCCATGGAAATTGGTCATACTAAGTAATACTTCTTCTGAAACTAAATTGAGCATGATGCTGTCTTTTAATGTAGTCCAAGGTCATTGCTGACAGCTTTTGCTATCATTCTAACTATTTTACAATGCAACAATAAAATCACATCCAACTTATTCATGATGTAATGGAAACAAAACCATGTGACAATTTCCATTCTCATGAAAAATTCCAATGTTACTGAAGGTCCACTCAAAACTACTAAACTGTTTAGCACATTTGACAATGAAATAGAGATGATGGAACATTTTAGAGTATGAATCCCATAAAGGAAAATATTGCTTTTGTTTCACAGAGAAGAGTCATTTTTTATAACCAATATTTATTGACATAGTATAAAACACTTTTCAAAGTAAGGCAGTATGTTAGCTTCCTTTGCAAGAAATAAGTTTCTCACAGACAGATATTTTGTTATTTGTTGCTAAAGAATATTTAATTGGCCCAAACTTTCAATACTTTAAATGATGCAACTTTCCCTAACTCTTCTCTGCTGAATGTTTTCAGGAGATAAAAGTATTGCTGGTGGTTATCCTTTAAAGAATAGCCCAGAGCCAAATTCATTTTTAATATTTTAAAGAGGAACTTATTCTAAGCATTATGGTGAAATTTCTATTGATTTCCCCATGTCCCATTCTCAAGATATTGGAAACTGAAGTTGACACATTTTTTATGAAAAGTGAACTTGAAGCAAGCCTATAGTTTGATGTCATGGATTCACAATATTGGCCAATGTTTTATGTTTTCAACCTAAGAAGGCAAAGTTTTTTTAGGGGTTTACTCAAAATTGGGAATTTTTCAAATGATAATTCAAGTATCAGAGGAAAGACTGATGGACAAACACAGGTAAATTAATGATGCACTATTACCGAGTGTTCAGCTTTTGACAATAGGACCATTCAAATGCTTGTGATTTTATTTAATTGGAACATTACATCAATGCCATAGAGAGAAGTTAGTAAGTTAGAGTTTTACATCCCAGTTTCTAACCGACTGTTTTAAGTCGGGCTGGCCACAGCTTTTTTTCCAGTTATGACTCACTGGCTTGTTTTCCCTACTCCATTGCTTATGCTAAGCACCATGCACAATGGCAGTAGGTTTAATTTTTAAAGTCTTTGGTATGATGCAGCCAGGGGTCAAACTCTAGCCAAAAAGGATCTAAAATAAACTAAAGAGGGTGCCATTGAAAGAGGTGGACCCTGCATCACAAACTTAAAGTCCACTGTCACCAGGTAGAAGTGAAAGGTTGAGTGACATTCAAACATAGCTTGATTGCCAATAGCAAGATTGGGAAAACCTGACTACAGTTTATCATAATGACAATTCCCAAACCTCTCTTTGCATATCAATTGCATGAGAAAGCAAATCTCTGACAATTAAAATAAATTTACTCTTAAAGGTTGAGAAAACCTTGGGACTCCCAACAGCACTATCTACACATGAACAATCCAAAAAGAAAAAAAAATGTTTAAACATTTTTCCCCCTCAAGTAACCAATTAATGTTGGTTCGTTCTTTACATTCATGTTTTGAATAAAGCAATAAGTTATCCCTTCATAAGCTGTGATAATATTAACAACATTCTAAAAATTCATTTATGAAAATAGAAAGAAACATATAAATAGAAGACATCACGATGACAAATTTTTCTCGAAAAAACTCACCTGGGTCATGAAGCACTTTCGCAGAGAAGGGTCTCCTGTGTGCTGTGCCCCCACTATTTGTTGTAGGCTGGTCCTCTACATTGGGAGTTGAATGAGGTCGCAAAACAGGGCCATTCTGTTGGACATTATTACCCTCATTCTTGTCTATAATGTAACAGAAAATATTTTAATATGTAAGTAGTCTTGCAGAGAAAAAAGTGATTCACAAACAATTAAAACTGATTACACATTCAGGAGTGCAAGGAAAACATCATTTCAAGATTAATGACTCATTGCTATATTAAATGCCATAACAGTATGCTCCTTGAGGCTAGTACAAATTTCTAGACCTTTTCCACGGTTTCATTTGTTCTTTTTAGAATCACTGTAAATATGAAAAGGATTTCATACACCTAAAGGTAGACTTCATTTTAGTCATAAAATTAACTTTCACAAATCTCTCTAAAGTTTAACAAAAGGGAATTCTTAAGTTGCTAAACCATTTTAAAAGAGTGTCCATATTTGAAAAATGAATTAAATCTATTAGGAGAATCAGTCACTCACTTGGCAACTAAATATAACATAATCCCATTTTTGTCATTTACAATACAAGTGCCTTTCAAATTCTTAGAATTGCAAAAGGTGAGCATTACAAAAATAAAGACTACTACTTTTAAAACAATACAATAAAATGCTGTTGCCTGGATGTACCAGCTTGTGTCCCAAAATTATCTTCAGTTAAACTGACAACAATGAATTTATGAACACAAACAGGAAGGACTTACTTTTGGCACTGTTTTCAAGATCCTTATCAGCTGCCATTTGGTTAACGACATTTCCTGTCGACTGCTTATTGGCAGTGCCAGTGCCCAAGAATATGCTTGCAGATTTATTCTGCTTGGTGTACATGGTCAGGATTTCTTCTAGCTCACTTTCACTGAATTACAGAAAATAGAGATAAAAGAATTCTTCCAATACGAGTTTTTTTTCTTCGGTTTACTACATCTGAGGATCCAACAATCCATTTATTCATTCCAAACCTCTAGATTTCTTCTTGAGGTTTTCATTAAAACCTTCAATTTGTTTTATTTCACACCTATCAATTCTCAGATCCTTTCACATTCGATTCTACTCTCAGGATGTTCCCCATATGGAGATGCTAAGGGGTGTGAAAAGTCAACAATAATCCATGTGCAAGTGTCTTGATTGGATACTAGCAAGTCATATTGGCACAATTACTGGTAATATTATACGTCTCCATGGAGTCTTGGATGACAGCAGTTTTTAAATGGTGCCATTGAAATAATCATTTTCATTCAAATCTTAAATCTTTCATTTTCTCTACAGAATTGGGAAATATGATACGGACAGGTAACCGAGAGAAACTTGGGATAATTATGACGTAAACATGTAAACTTACTTGGCAACTACCACAAACTTGTCAAATCTGCCCTCACTGATGACTTCATCAGTTTCCTGCCCAAGCTTCCTATCTGCTTTGAGTTGGGAAGCTAATTCGTCAGTTTCCTGGAGGGAAAATACAAAATTATTACACAACCGAAATTAAAAGCAGTAGGACGTGTTTAAATTGTTGACGGAGTTAAAGTTTAGAAAGTACAGCTTATATCCTATACTTCTGGGAAGGTAACCAGTGGTATAAGGCAATTTCACTGACGTTATTTGAAGGCCAAGAGTCTATTTTATCAACACATGCAGTAAGAGTACTTGCAACAAGCTCAGTATATGTCACAGTGGTTTTTATTAAAATACCGTGTGCATCTGCTGTAAATAGGCTTTCTGTGTAGGTGTTTTGCCCTTCAATGCTGGGCAAATTCAATCCCATGATGTCACATGAAATTGCCTTATTGGAATGAGTCTTGGCAAAAATATGATATATTATGGAGGACATGAAGAAGGGGCTAGAAGGGGGAGGGGAATGTAGTCAGGACCACTACGGACAATTTTCATCACCCAAGCAGACTAGTAAGTTCTTATCCCTTGGAATAAGGATTTAACTGATGTTTGAAATTGTTTCCATGGAAGAAATAAACAACGAGGGCACTATTATGAAAAGCCAGCCAATAGCTTGTGTGTTTACCATATTGAACACTTGAAGTACCAGATGGAAGAATTTTTAGGGGACAAAAGTTTCCGAGAGTAACAGTGGTACTAGTGACCATCACTATGGGAGGTAGAATCAAAAGAACATGTATTATTAGCCAAATGAAATGTCTCACAGACACTGTTCACAACAAAAGCACAACATTCCATATTACTTCTCATTTTATTTTGGCATATATCTTTTTTTTTAATCTTTTTTTTCCCATTCTATCTATCAATAGATACTAAGAAATTCTTGAATAAGTGTTATCAAAAAAAATTACAATGATGCATTTATTTTTCAAAGAGAACATTTTTGCAGATATTTTCATCCAGAAATGAAACTTTCATTGCTAACCAAGATTAATGCACAAATACAAAATCCTTGTTGCTTCAATTTTTTAGAAAAAAATTATTTCATGTATTTGTGATAAAAAAGAGTTTAATGATGATCTTTGTTTTTCGTGTTAACGTATTATTATGAGAAAGAGAGACTGTGACTGTTTTCACTACTCCCTTTGTGGACTGGGGTTTTGGATTAATCCCACATCAGTATTTCCCTACCTTTCGTAATAGGCGACTAAATAGGAGGACTTGAACCATTTTTGAACCTTATTTGAAACCAAATTTGAAACTGTAATTGAATTCTATTTTTTATTCAGCTGATTCTATAACACATCCATGTTGTCAGTAAATCACATACAACTGTTTATACACTATGATGCATATTCAACCTTAATTATTTCCTTTCAGTACTCACATTATGAGTCAAGCTTTAGGTATTTTAGGCTGCTTTCTTCCACAACATCTTGATGTTATGTAATGTCTACATTACTGTATATCAATTCAATTACTATCAAATATTGTCAAGAACCAGGTATAAGTGAAATGAAATCTTTTCAGTACTGTTCCTTTAACTTCATACTTAAAGGGGGATACTAAGTCATTACTAAAAACTTACAAGCATATTCCAGAGACAAAATTTATTGACATCAAAAAAGCAGAGGTACTTTTTAAGTAAAATAACTCATCTTAAAAGAGACATATCTTGAGTTAGGACAAGACCATTGCCACAGGGTTTGAAAAACATGGTGTGGAATGTTTTTTTCTTTCAAGACCTGGGTGAAAAGCTACCAGAATATGCCTTTCAAAAAAAAAGTTGCAAGGTGCTATCACATGACAAAACTCATTGTTAGCATGATTAGACAAGTTTACATCCAACAGTTAAAAAAAAAATTCAAGTTTTGAATTATTTATGTGATTTTGTGAATTTTTTTACAGAGTGTCTACTTACGATCTTTTAAAGCAGCTAATTGAGTTCGTTCATGAAATTGGATGAAATTCTCCAAACCTGGTCAGTTTTCTTCACATACCAATGACAAATTGTCAAACTTCGCGAATCCCCATTTCCTACATACAAATAACTGTTTTATGACAGTTCAATTTGCTTTTCAAAAATTCTTGACCGGACACTTTTCGAATTGTGTGCAAAACCGTTTCAAGTCAGGGCACCACAAAACTCAAAATTTTAACTTTTTCCATAACTACTGGATATGAAACTTGGACTAATCATGCTAATTTTAAGCATTTGCATGTAGTAGTATCCTTAAACACTTTCACTAAGTTGTGGACTCAAATCAGTGAACTCAATGAGCCCCTTTAAAAGCTGAATTGAATCATTCATTCTTCTCTTGTGAAACATTAACTTGTGTATAGGATATGAGAATTGTCTAAGTTTGGAAATCTGCATTTAGCATGTGAAAAAATTTCTACTGATTTGCAAATATGTGCTAAAATTCTGGAGACAACTCAATGTGCCCCTTTACATTAAACCAAGAAGATGCTCTGCATTACTCACTCACCTTACTGTAAATTTGAACAAAGTCACCAAGCTGTTTGGCTAGGATTCTTCTTCTGTCATGGATTGGTAACTTTCTACTTGGAACAATCACTTTGAAAGGCTTTTGTAAATTACCTGCAGCTCTCTTCAAGAATCGTAACACCAGATCCTTTATTGAGAAAAAAGTAAGACACAACCTTTTTGTTGAAGAACTATTTAATGTCTTCATTTCAGTTGCTTAAATCAAAATAAGTGTTCTTCTTTATCAGCAGTTAATAGAAGGCCACACATATGTAAAATTCACCTAAGGGAAAATCATTCTGAAGGAACAACATCATTCTGAAAAAAAACAAATACATGTGGATACTTGGCATGACAAAGTATTTGCCTTTATAGAGATCTGTCATGGCTATCAAAGGTTTTAGGGAGAAACTGATTCTCAATAATAGGACAAGCCACTAGTTCATCATTCCAATTTAGTGAGCAGCAGTTTTGATAACCATTTTGGTGCAATATTGGCCAAAAACTCAAGGGTTTTAATAAAACTTACAACAAATTCTTAAATAAGTGCTGGCAAAATGGGGATCAAAATTACTTAAAGGTGCGTTGAATGGTTATATCCCCTTTCAATTTATTTGAGATAAACTGTTACCAAATTTCAACCTTCAGGGCTATTTTGAAATGCAAATGCATGAATGGACATGTCATTGGTATTGATAATAGTGTTTGATAAGGTTGGGCATAGGATGATTTTTTCAAAATGGGTGTGCATTAAAGCAACATGGTGCAAAATGGTTGTTGTGCACAAGCAATATGGTGCAGTGTCTTTCAGACCAACCAGCACATTCACTGAATTTGACCTCTGACCGTTTTGCAAACGCCCTGAAACCATTTTACACTGAGGTGGAAATAATGAGGAAAATTTACACCATTTGAAACAAGGGTGTAATGAATGGCAATGCTGCTGCTGTTATGCAAAACAGTATTCTAAAATATTCTGGTTATTAACTGCAATTTGTACAAGAACAAGTACCAATACCATAGTTGCTGTCACCTGAAAAAGTATGAAACCTATCCACAGTGTTGCCAAATAATTGCTTGTAAAGTTGGATGTGCATGCAGGTTGTTTTCCGTTGAGGACAGGTGTTCATTCATACTTTGTAATATCCTCAACTTTTATTGGCTCATTATGGTCAGGTGACCATAAGTTATCTGAAACTAATTTCATGGTAATGAATAAATGCACTTGGTCTACTCTATTTCACTCAGGTGTATGCTGTTTTAATTTTAATATGGTTGTTTCAAACACAAATTTTCATTTCTTGTCCATTTTTTTAAAGGGCTAATCCTCTCACCCCAAACTACACTTCTTGTATGGGTGAACAGAAATTCTCAATTGGCTCAGCTCTTTGACTGACAGCTTATTCAAACAATGCAGTTACCAAAGCTTATAATACACAGCACGAACTGTACTGAGAGTGTTTTGATTATACACATTGAGCTTTTCTATACTCACCCTGAAGCAATAAACTGAGATTGTGTCTGGAGGCGGATGAATTTCAGACAATTGTGGGAGGGGCTTAAGTAAGGTGGTTAGGAGAATTTGTATTGTTTGGGATGGGAGAATTGGGACTATAAATAAAAATATTGTTGTGTATGCAGGAAAGGCAAAACAACTCTGAACTTGTGCGTTAAAACAGGATAAAGCACTTCTGTGGTTAATGATATTGCAGGATGCACTCATGCTGTGGCCTCATGCATCACGTACTTGCACCCCTGAAGATCCCTGCATTTTGCAAATGACTTTAAAAGGCAACACCTTCTTCCATTTTACACAACAACAAAACTTCCGCCTAATCCAACTTTTTCTTTTCTTAATTTCTTTAAGTCACACAATAGTATTTCCAATTATTTACACCGTGATGGAATGCCAATTTTATTCATCACACCTAGGTTCAAAGATGGATATTGCCCCCACAAATTATCTACTGAAACTTCCTCAGAATCAATAAGCTGGGAACATCTTCCTATTTTATCAGAGCAGTCAATGCACTTTAAGACCTTTTCAGGTTCAGTGTATGAAGTCAAAACTTGGTTCCTCTAAACTGGCGTGTGCAGAGTCCTTCATCTTGTTAAGTTCCACCTTGACACTGCCCCAAAGTGTCGACATGTTACAACAACTTGCTGGGGTACACCTTACACAAAAGCCACAACCACATGTGTTTAATCAAGCCTATTTTAGGTATAATTGCTGCTGCATATGTCTGCTATCATAGATTACAAAGATTCTGCATGCTTCAGTTCTCTCGTCCTACATTCTCAAGCTGTGAGTACTCCTTCTAGGTGCAGAGTTCTCTTCTTAACTACTCCAAAGCATTTAATGTGAATCCACGGGGAGTAATTAACTGGTAACCTTGATGGAATAACTGTAAACTTTTCACCTTTATTGGGAAGAAGAGCTGGAAAGTCACAGCATAATACAGCAAACGTGACAAAAACTGAATCAATCTTTTTAATGAATAGGATCCCAATTGCTACTGATTTTGTTATTAGACAGATGTGGTATGGTGGTTCCATTTAAAATGTTTAGGAACCTTCTGTGTGGCCAGGAAGGTGGCGTCGACCTCATATGAAACTTAACAGCTGGTGATATAGGACGATGATGCCGGGTCCTTCCACACAAAGCTATGTTTAATCAAAAGAACATGGCATCATGATAACCCAACACAAAATTCAAAAACGGGACAAATATGATGACATTGACAGAATTTTCTAGATAAGACACTGACTGTACTCTGAAGGCACCATGCAAAGGTGCATTGACCTTTTATATAAAGGAATGCTTCTTTGCATGAAAAAGAGCAATTGCAAGCTATTCACAAACCAAAACGTGCACAATGTCAAAGTACTCATTTGAACAGAGTCTACTTCATAGCTTTGCTGCATATCAAGTCTTATGTTCATTAAAACAACTCCTTGTCAGTTGTCCCCATCATGCATTTTGCAAAGACATTACCAGGAGCATGACCCACTCAGATACACCATATCCAGCACTACCCTCTGTCCACAAAAAAACCCAACTTTAATGGTCTCCCTCACCCCAGATGTGTACCATCACATTTTCTGGTAAACATATCCAGTTTGCAAATTAGAGATGGAAAATGCAAATTCTACAACCTCTACTGACGATGATGCTGGGTCCTTCCACACAAAGCTAAGTTTAATCAAAAGAACATGGCATCGTGATAACCCAAAACAAAATTTAAAAACAGGACAAATATGATGACATTGACAGAATTTGCTAGATCGGACACTGACTGTACTCTTTAGAATTTTGCATTCTGATTGGCTAAACAGTAACAGGTTATTCTCCAACATACCAGCCGTTATAATGATTTACAGAAGCCACTAGAAATTTAACCCCTGAAGGAACATTTTTGGGGTGGTAGAAGAAGAGTAAACCACATTTCTTGGATTCTTGTTGGTGAATAAACCTTCTCAACTCTAAATTTGAAAGAAATAAATGGACAAGGCAAAGCTGAGTAAGTTAATTTTCCAAATTTGGAGTCTTGACGGTTTATTCAACAGCAACAGTCTGATAAATGCAGTTTCTTACTATCCAAAAGGATCATATCATTGTTTGTCTTTAAGGAAAATGAAAGAGTTGTCTAAAGGACAACTGTTTAGTAGAAATCTGGTACTCAGGTAGGAAATCTGGTAGTCCCACTGATTTTTCAGAAATGCTCAAGTTACACCCTTAATTAAGAAAAATTATCTAATGATGAAAACTCCTCTTTCATTCACAGAAATGGAATAACAAGTTAATTGACTTCTTCTTCATCCTTGGATTCTGGGAAATTATATTCATAGAACTCAAAACCTTTGGTTGTTCACAGAACAACCTTCAACACATTTTTGAAATATCTAATGGTCCAATAGAATTTCTAGTCATCTTGTCCACTAGGAACATATTAAAACCCTACAATGATAGTTACTCATGGAATCAACGTGCACATCCCAAAACCCATCACGATCAAACCGGAGTAGAATACCATTACGGTCCCACTCCAGTTGCAGCACCACCTGCCACAAATCCTTCTTCTGTTGACAAGAAAGGTCCAGCCAGAGATTCTTTACATAAAATTGAGGAAAAGGGGGTTTGATCAAATCAGTCTTCACCATCCTCTTTGCAGTGCTGAACCAAGAGGGCAAGTATGGAAATAAACCAAATTATTAAGAAGGTAACTACCTATCTCCCCCAACAATGATCAAGGTAAGGATAGCAACACCCTATAACATTTTAGCCTACAGCTAAGTTTACGAAAGGTAAATAAGTCATAGACAATGCAATGTAGTTAGTTAGATGGAGTTTAACAGCCCAGTTTCCAACCTATTGGTTCGAGTTGAGCTGACCACAGCCCTTTTTTCAGTTGTGGCTCACTGACTTGTTTTCCCTACTCCATTGCTTATATGGACAATGCAAGATAACAGACATGCTTGACCTTCTGAATTCTTTGCTAGGGCCAATGACATCAACGGTGAGGAGTTGGATAAAATCAGTCTTGTGCTATTTGTCCTCTTAGCAGTACTAAATCAATTGGGCAAAAAATGGAAATTAGCCAAATTATTGAGGGGAAAACTGCCCATCTTAACCAGCAATGACTAAGTTAAGGATAACAATACCCTACAACATTAGTTTACAAAAGACAAAGAACTCAAAGACAAAGCAATGTATGATACATGCTTGAACTTTAACTATCACTTGAAATAACAAAAAAGTTTAAAAGGAATGCTGGAGGAAAGAACCTATTTAATAACTATAAGAGGATAGTTACCAGGAAGAAGTTGGTGCAGTTAGTTAGGTAGATGGAGTTTAACTGCCTAGTTTCCAACCTATTGGTTCAAGAAGTTGGTGCAAACATTAATCCATATCTCTATTTTACAATTCAAAAAGGTCCAGAGATTCCTCATGTGAAAACTATGTCTCCTGTGGGGAGAGACTACTCATTACCTTGCCCAGTGGTCACAAGGCTGTTCAGAATATTCAAAAGGAGCACACTGGGTACAGTAGTAATCTGTAGACTGCCGGGGACTACAAAAAGCTATGCTCCCTAAGATGAGTGTTCATGGCTGAGCTTCTAACCAGTGGTTTGAGTCAGGCCGGCCACAGCCTTTTTTCGGTTGTAGCTCACTTGCTTGGTTTCCTTACCACATTGCTTTTGGTGAGCACCAAGTATAATGGCATTAGGTTCGATTATTTAAGTATTCATTGTAACCAGGCCAGGAGTTGAACTCCAAACCTCCCAGCTGCAAGTGTGACATGCTAACTAACCACTTGACCATGCAGTCTGTCATGCAGTATAGGAAGGAAATGGGTGGGTAAAAAAACACACAGGCCAAGTTCAATTGATTTGGTAATTCTAAAAGATATGAAGAAATAAATATTCATGAAGTGATGCATATTTATATTTCACATACCATTTGTTCGTCATTTTGTTCTGCTTCATCTAATTTTTCTGGGGGTCTACTGGTCTCCTCTAGTAACCTCTGTTGCACTCTAGACAAGTAAGTAGCAAAGGCCTGCCTAGCTTGAAGTTTTCTGAAAGATAAACAACAAATGATATACAATCTATCTTACCCTCTCTAGCAATTTAAAATTAAATTTAACTAAGTGTGATTAACTTATTCAGGATTGCTGGTTAAGAGTTAAATCACAAACTCACAATATCAGTTGCAAAATATTTCAGCACAACACACCCTGAACAACCATCACAACATCCTCATAATTTTCTGTTAAGTCTGAATGGCTATTAATTTACTAAGACCTAACATTTTAGTGTATACCCTGTTAGAATCCCCAAACCTTCAATTTTACTCCCAAAATCTGTCCTCAAATTAATTTCTTTCCATGATCAAATTCACAAAATTATCTTCCACATATTGTGTTGCTGCCAGTGAAGCTTTTTTCCTATAGAAAAACATTTAAAAGAAAGAGTTATAGATTGCAAAAATATATCCTTTGCAAATATGAAGAGTTCTATTAGTTTATAACCAAAAGAATAGGCCATAGGCCAAAGCAGTTTGACAGGGGTACAGCATATTTGGAAGAACCCAAACATTAAGCTCCAATTTTTTCCTGGAAAGTGAAATCTGCCTTGTTTACTTGAAAAATGGCATAAAAGGTACTCTGAAATGAGTCTGCTTTGTTAATATTTATGAGACTTTCTCTATGACACCATGGATTCACTTTGGTTTGTAAACAACACACTCAAATAACACATTGTAAACTGTATGTCGCATTCAAGAAACATGCTAAGTGCCAAGCTTAGAGCTGTTCGAACAGGCTTTCAAAATCATTTGAAAAAGTGCTTTTCAAACAAACAAACGTAGCTTTGCTCCCTACAAATACAGCAATAACAGTGTTGTTTGTGGAGATCACTTCAAACTTTTGCCTCAAACGAGATTCATGTGCAGGGGTATATGCTAGGGAAAAGACACTGAAAGCAGGTGCTGCTCCATTTATCTCCATTCACAAAAATGCACCACTATCACAATCTATATATTTCAATCACAATCTATATATTTTGCATAAGCCATTGGACTATTCTAGTAAATGTTAAACAACAGGACATGGATTAGCATAAGATAATGCAGAACACAAGTCAGATGGAACAGTCCAAGACTGGTACAGCTATACCCTACAATGAGGTTATTTCTGCATAACAAATGGTCACCTGACAGCAATGAACCAATAGAAACTGAGGATAAAGTAGGAATGAAGACTATGAAGACTTTCTAAAGTTGAAAGATACAGAGCAAAGGTTGTGAGGGTGGAAGGCTGGCCTTTTAAGTATTGTTTCAGCTCCATGTGCAGCTAGAAATATGGGGATTGAGGCTCAAAGACTGAATGATAAAATTTCATACTAAGCTCTGAGTTGCTGAGTTGCACTGCAAAATAGCAGCTGAAATGAGCAGTATGACTTACGATAAATCACCACCATGTGCCATGATTCCCGGTACATCAATGCTGTCCCTAATGAGTTTCTCGGGTGGTATCTTTGGTACTTCAACTTGATTACTCAATTGGTCCACCTCCTGTAGCTGACCTTGAACCAGTTTGGCCGGTGCACCACTTGGTGGCTTTCCTAAGGCTGAATTCGGTTGGTTAACCCTTGACACATCCCCTCCAGACAATTTAGACTTCTGACCCGTTGTCCCAGAGTTATCACTGGAACTTGCCATCTTGGATTTCCCTTGACTACTGTCCATACCTGATGTCACAACTATTGCAGTTTCCTTCAAATTGAAAGCATTTGGTTTGTTATGTGTTTTACCACTTGAGTTCTTGTTGAGTTGATTGTTTGTTCTATTCGTCTGATCCGATTCCGACACATTTTCTTTTTTACCTATATCTCCATGAGAAGCTTTAGCCTGAATGTCTGTAAATGTAAGAGAAGATGTATGATTTAAACACAATTACATGCAAAATGAAGTCTCCCCCCCCCCCTCTTCAATTTGAATTTGCAAGCCCTGTCATACTGCTTCAAAAGCGACTCCTATCAGTAATGTCACATGTTTTGTTACCAACTTGTTCCACTTCATGCAGCATGACTCTTAGGTCTACTTTCAATATTAGCTATCCATACACAAACATAATATAAGATACCGGAATCAGAGGAGATATGAAAATATCAGCAGATTCTCAAAATTAATGAGTGGTGACTGTTTTCTGCCTTTAAAGCCAATAAAATAAGCAGCCAATACTAATAGTAAACTTATACAGGACATTTTGTATACAAATGTTAATTTAAAACAAGGTCGAATGACAAATTTATCTTGTAGAACCATGGTGGCAGTTCACATCCTGCCCTTGGTAGTGTTGCCTCTTCCCCAGTAGAAAATTCACTGGAAACACTTTGTGGCAGAACCCTTTGAAACTAAAAGGTTAAAATGGTACACTACTGGAAAATCCCTTTGCATTCAAAGGTTTTCCTTGGTTGACTGAAACTGGGACAAACCACAACATGAATTAAGAAATTACATTTTGAACAACTAAAACCCTTTTGATACCCCTTAAGGACCATTTGAAACCTATTGAAACCCTTTGGTTCATGGAATTCTGACAAAGGGTCTCAAATGGAATTTTCTGCTGTGCTGATTTAGGGGGTTACATGAACATAACAAAATATGCTTAAATACCATGAACCCTCTTCTATAGCAACTGATATTGCACTAAAGTTATACTTAGCATAACAAGTACTACCTTACTAAACCAGACAACTGCAGAGAGAAGGCTGAATGTGGCATGGTGTAGGCTACATTTGTTAACTTGTAATTAAAGCTAAATTTTAAATCAATGATTTCTCACTTCAAGACCTAATCTAAATTTACTAGAAAGAAAAAAACATCCTTACTATTGAGCATTTGTTTCACTGCTGGATATCTCTGTCGGATACGGTTGCGGACATGTTTACGATCTGCTGTGTTGTCAGTAGGAGTCAGTTTCCTCGTCAGCTGTGCAAGGTGTTCGTCTATTTCTCTCTGCTGCAGCTCTTGAAGAAGGTAGTGATTTGCTTTCCTGAAGAAATTCAAAATATAAACTTTAAAAATTTGATACAGTGGTGAGAATACCTTTTAAGAGAATTATTGCACAAAAAGAAAATGATTATACTGATAAAATTGTTTATAACTGCTACAATTTTAGAGCTACCTTGACGCGCCCAAACTTGACATTATATTCCCATTCTTTGAAAAACAACAACAATCACAAGATTTCTACATTAAATTTCTTCAATACTAAATCCTTGTTTACAAATAGAAGTTCTCATCAATTCATAGGCTTGCCTTCACATGCTGATATTTCAGAAACACTGTGATGTATCATACACTGGGTACAATAAGAAACAAAACTTTTTCTCGAAGTTGGGAGACTATGAAAGAGTTGAACACAATCACTGGCAAAAATGAACTTATGGGCTTAACATTCCATCAATAACACCCCCTCCCAGGAACTGGATTTGTGGCATCTCAGTTGCTCCCATTAATGAAGTAATGACATCAATAACAATATACATGCAAAGTCCTGAAGGCATGTTGGGCAGGAGTCCCCTTTAGGGTCCCAGATGAGACCAAAGTCCCCTGCAAATCAAGGCCAATACAGCATGCAAATGCAACCATTACATCTCTAGGTATTGTATTTTACAGTACTTGTGCAGCGCACCTGAATGTAACTGAGCCAATTTAAGTTTCACTGTTCTGTTTAACCATTGTTTTTAACTTCCTGTATCTAAAGCTATTCCTGCAATTTGGCTTAATTGCTCAAGGTCTGCTCCCCCCCCCCACCCAACACCCCCCCCCCCCCACACACACACACACACACACACAAATGAAGGAGGAAACTTAAAACTTGGGAAAAGTGGTTGAAAAACAATGCTCCTTTCATGGGAAAATTTTGTATTTATTTCACAGACAAAAATAAATCTGCATTTTTAGACATAGAATGAGAGATTTTTCAAGACAAGGAGGCAGTACTGTGGCTTTCTTTTCAAGAAGTACATTTCACATCAATAGAATTTCAGGTAATTGTTGCTTAAGGATAATTTGTTCACAAATTCAAATAATGCAACTTGCATAACTCTTCTAAAGCCCAGTGTTTGGATGAGATGAAGCTATTGGTGGTGTTTATTTTTGAAATGGATTAATAATGAGTGAAGCTACTTTGTATGCCATATATGTGTATTTTAAATAACACAAATTCCCTTCAACAGACATACTGAAAAACATGCATATGAATTGCTTCAAGTGTCTTTAAATCTGAACCAAAATGAACTTTAGTTGTGATACAAACTTATGAACTGAAATTATATTAGTTAGGCTAGTTAGGCAACATAAAAAAAATAATAACTTGATTCTCATCACTTGACTTCTGAAAAAGTCAGTTACCCAGTCCTTTTTTATTTTATTTTTTATTCAAAATAAAAATGCTGACACAAGCTGACTGCCCCTATGTGTGTCATTGGTATGTATGATTAGATTTTAGTAAAAATTTCTAATTTCAAATCGACAACAGTCTATACAGAGCATATTGAATTCTCGAAAGAGCCTGTTCCCAAGTGCAAAAGGACAAGTTGATTGTGGGATTTGATCAGAGTGATTTTGGACAATGTATTTATACAAAAACCTTAGAAACAATGACAGAGATCAGATTGTTAAAGGTAAAATAGGAAAAAAACACATGAGAACAATGATGTAAGTCCATCTTTTTAAATTTTTAAATAAATAGAGAAAAAATTTTCCCTGGGCAAAAAATCAGCACTTCCAGTGAAGTGAAGTGAAGTGGAGTGAATCAAGTCATTTATTCTATGTGGTTTTACCAAAATGAAGATGTTATGCGTCAACTTACATGGACCTAGCTTTGACCAGAAGGCCAGATGAAGGTATATCATGAGTGGAAGAAGCTCTGCGGACACGGTGATATGTGCTGGGAAGCACACTGCAATGGTGATACAATATGGGTGTCAAGTGTAGAGATATAAGAATATAAACAAGGACGACAATGCAAAAGTGTTATAAATGTTGTTAGAGCATATATATGTACATATATTGAGGTATGAGAAGAAGCTAATGTTTAATAATGGTGCAGTCCTTTAGAGAAAAATATATTGCAATGCAGACAGAAGCAGCAACAGCATAGACCAATGTGCAAGCCTGAAATGGAGCTTTTAGATGAAACCAGAATATACATGATAGGAACCTGTCCTTAGCTTATTTGGAAATTTTGAAGAACCAAAGTGGAAAAAAGATATATCATAACCGGCAACAGCGGCCTGAGTCCAGCTTCAGAGAAGAATGATTTTATACAGTCTCTACTGTGTGGATACCCACACATTTCTTGAGTAGCCTCATGGAATATTGCACACAAAATACTCTATTAAAATTGACTAAATACAAGGTACCCACCATGTGCTTGCTGTGATGGGTATTGGGTACCAACTTTGAAAAGCAAAGGGGTTTTTTCCAAGCATGAAGGCTTTTCTTTGATACCATGAGAATGGACCTGTCTTGAAAAATTCATTTTGTGCTACATTTTGTCTTGAAAATTCACTTAAAAGTTGGGTAAACACAGATAATTTTTCTTCCTTGCTATTAAAATGGCTACATACAACTTTGGACTTCACACCTTTGACATTCACAAAAACAAGTGGGAAGAGGCCATTAACCCTTAAACTACTAAATTTTAGCATTTTACTGCAACTTTTGAATTTTATGAGATGCTTGAAAAAATATCGTTTGGATGAAGTTTCGTGTACTCCTCTTTCAACATCTTTTACCAAGAAGTAACAATATATATACTATAGTATAAAATATTTTACTTGTTGCATTGTGTTTTAAACCATTTTTGCCCCCAATTTGAGCAAAAGGCCTAGCTGTGAAGGAATCCACCAGAAACTCAGAAAAAGGGTTTTTTTACTGCCAAACCCCAAGTCCAAACTGATGCTGTCCTTGGTCACAGTTACAGGTGGGTTCAAGCTTGCTCCAAACCCCTTAGTAGGCGCAGTTTGAGTGGTTTTAAGGGCTATTTAATTATGTAAGATTACACAATGCTGCAAAGGTGCCCTCTTCTTAAAAAAGAAAACAAGGTTCTAAATTTTTTTTTATTTTTGTGGGAATGAAAAGGATTGGGGGGGGGGGACTTCCCTCCTTCCGGAAAGCCAGGGCAAATTTCATTTTACCCCCTTGATGAAAAAATCCTGGGCTGTTTTACCCATCTATCTCTCCCCAAATATTCCCTAAGCTTTTGTAATTCCATCCTGAGAGCTTTACATACAAATCAAAGTCAAGAACACAAAGTTTCACACTCTGATGTTGACCTACCTATATTAACCCCAATCACCCATCAACCATTAATCCAACTACAGTATGGGTATGTTCAAGTTATGTCAACAATGACTCCCTAACCCTCCCATCCCCCCCCCCTCCAAACCTTTTAAAATATTATGCCAGTAAGCACTTCACACTTCTCATAACCACATCTGTATACACACAAGCATCACTGGGGAACTCTTTCCTATGAAGTGTATTCAGAGCCCTGGAAAACCATTATGGAATTAAAAATATTTTCTACTTGTAGAATAATACTACATATATCTAATTATACTATTATAAAAGTTTGTTGACCTTGCCTTCTGCAGTAAGATTTCATTCTAGTAGATCATGAACATTCATATCTATTAATACACCACATTTTGCTATAACATAGGCACAGGTGCCTTAGACAGGAAATAACCAAACAGGTGTAAACCACCCAGGGAGTGATGCCAACAAAAGAGCTCACTTATTGAAGAAAGAGAAAAAAAGATGTAGGTCAAAAGGAAAACAAAAGAAGAACTTGAGAACAAACAAATGAAATGCCAGGTGTTTGACTTCCTATTTAATTCTGGTAACTATAAATAGATGTGTATGACAGGGAAACAAAAAGGACAATAAGGAATAAAATATCAACAGACAGGTGTTTGCAACATCAATTGGGTTAGTTCAGTATGCATAGCAGTAAAATGTATCTAAATGTAGCAAAATCCTGTGTAAATGACATTCAGTGAAGATGAGTGTGTACATTTGTCTTGAAGTGACTGTGGGACAGATTTAATGCATATTCATGAATATAATGAGTGCCGTCCTATTAATTACAGGTGTTTCAAATTTGAGATAAAAAGAAAACAAATAAGACAAAACAAGTAAGAAAGTATGAAAAGAAACAAAGGCTTCAGGAAGTTACAAACAAAGGCTTCAGGAAGTTTTAACTTTCACAAGAACAGGATTTTGACTTCACATAAAAGATGCAATATTCAGACACAAGGAAGACAGGTGGGGAAAAGGTTAGAGTCATTTGACAGGAAATGGTCAAAATTTGTCAATATAAGTCTGAAGAAATCATAATTATCCTGACCTTTAAAAACAGGTTAGCTAATGGCAACGCCACCCCCACTCCCACCCTCTTTGGGGCTCTTACAAATAGCATGGCAAACTGAAGTTATACCAAAATAAACAGTGGACATAAGCAAAGCTTAAACACAGAATTGATCTAAATTTAATTTCATTTAATGACTTGCTGATAACAGGGTACAGGTTGGGAGAGCCGTATTGCTCAACAATAAATTTGATATAAAAGTAATTATTTTAATTAATGTCATTGCAATAGTATGTGATGATTTCATTTTACTGACCAATGTTTACTTACTAACACTGCAGGTACTACAAGTTTAAGGCACTTCGATTTGGTAAATAAAGCACAAACTGTGAAGTCATGCATAATCATAGCTGGGCAGATTGGCCAAAGCACAAACAACCAGTGGCTACTAAACGTGGCCATCATGAAACAATTTGAGTTTTCTCAGGCTTCTAAACAAATAACTAGTTACTTTACAATAACACAGAAGAGAATGAAAAAAAAACATAAAATAGCTAAAGGAATTCACAAAACATTTGACTGAACAATACCCATTATTCCGATAGTTTTTTTTATTTATCTGAGCGAACAGCATTACCAGATGAAATCTTATTCTTACAAAGGTTACTCTGTACTTTAGCCTCTCCCTACCTGCAAACAGGGGGGGAGGGGGTAAAAGCCCCTCCCCCCCAAAAAAAAAAAATGGGGGTATGCCTTTTCTTCTTTTAATTTCATAAGGAGGAGATATTTTAATTTGCATCTCAGCTAGCATTAAATTAAAAATTCCAAAGAAGCTTATAAGAATGGAAAAAAAAATGTTTCAGTTGAAACTGAATTATGATGACATGAATATATCCTTAACGTACCTGCTTGTTATAAGTTAGTTTACAGAGCAAAACACAGCAAACAAAGAAATTAATAAGGCAGATGTAGTACATAGAGCAGACTTGCAGTGAGAGTACAATGATATTATTAAGCAAGGGTACATAGATATTTATTATAAACCCCATGCACGTGACATCACAGTGAAGATTGAGGCATATCCCTCCAAAGGAGGCATTAGCATACCATTTGAAAATCAACCAAAAATACAGGCAGATGATTTCATGCACCAATAGAATAGGAACCTTTTTCTTCTATTTGGGCAAGCAAAATATACTGCATGCAGTGTGCATCATTGCTTTGCTTTCAAATTTACTTCATGTGATGTCAACACACAAGGTCTATTTCTAACCCAGCATACAAGAAGGGGGACATTTTTCCACAACTTTTGAACACAAAATGCTCGTTAGCATTAGAACTTGATTTCCAACATTGTAGCAGTTTGAGTAAGTAAATGAAGCCACAATCAACAATGTGAAGATAACCAAATTGTGTGTACGGTAGCACGTAATCACTCTAAGTCTGCTATGGATACAAAAGGTTGTAACTTACCTCTCAGGAAATAGCTGTGAGTGCAGTACTTGGTTCAAACCAGATTTACACTCAAGGAAATTGCTGACAAGAATAAAAGAAAAGGGGTTTTTTCAAAACTGTTTTAACACACTACAAATCATTAGACGCGAGGAAGTATTTCACAGCAATGTACCTTGAACACTAATACACACCTTAAAGAACCTCTCTTAAATTACTTAGTGCAACATGTTTTTTTTTTGTTTTTTTTTTCATTTCCCTTCTTTTGAGGGGGCATACTAAACTTATGTACTTTTTTACTCAGTTCCAGAGTTATCACCGTGCTGGTGCTACCCGGCTCTAAAAATCTCCACTCGCTACTTCATCAATATCAGCATCACTACTAGGCACAAATTTCTTACCCTAACTAAATAAAATTCTTAGATTTCTTTAGAACTGAGTGATAATTCCTTGTTTCTAGTAAGCACATTCAAACTTGCAAAAAATTTTCAAAGGGGAGGTGGGACAGTGACTCCCCCCAGACTGCTCGCTCAGGGTGATGAACACAAATTACCCGGCTATTAAAATGGTCTGGTAACAACCCTGCTCAGTTCCATAAGCAAACACAGCAGTGTAATGACCCAGGAAATAAGGGGCAGAAGTTTGACAAGCTAGATGACATTGATAGTCCCCATATCTTATGCTTTAGCTAGTAACATTCACAACTAATTAGTTGATTTCCCTTCCCACCAGCCACTAGCTGCTCAGAGGGGAGGGGTGTAAAGTTGATCAAGAGTGACTTTGCAGGGGCTCATTTTGTGAGAGGGGAGGCTTACTATCGAACAAAGACACTGACAACCTCAATTACAACTTATCCACAGTGTAACATAGAAACAGCCAGTGTATCAATATTGATCCAAAATGTTGTCTTGCCTACTCAAATGGGCTGTTAACTATTTCACGAGTATGCTGTATTAACTGTCTCCTTACCCATATTTGTCCCAAGACTGGGGGGTGGGAAAGATTCTCAACCAGCCCCCTCTCCTCTGATACTCTTCTTTACTCTCCTGAACAACTCGTCTCTCTTCAGCACTAAGACCATCCTTGTTTTTCCTGCCAGAACCTGGTCTACCAACAACTGCACTGGCAGTACGCCTTGCATTCCCTGCAGACTGGGGGCGTTGTTTCTGTTGGAAATTGGTAAACGGTGTCAATACATAGTTCTTCCTTGAGAAATTGCAATGGCACAAAAACTTTGAACACTTAAGAATTCTTCTCTTAATAAAGTAATTTTGGTTTGGGGTGATATTTGTCAAGATGGGTTCTGTGAAACACAAAAGACAGTTTATAACTTAGTTCTGTACAATATAAAAGCCTTTAAAGTTGGAAACTACCCAAATCTAAAGTCAATAATTGGCCTGGAAGGGTGAGTTAGTTAGATGAGGTTTTACGACTCCATTTCTAACCAATTGGTTTAAGTTGGGCTGGCCATAGCCTCCGTAGCGCCTGTGTGGCTGCAGCCCCCTTTAGGCCCCCGCCCCTCAGAACCTGCCGGCGTTGGTCAGAAATTCTGTTCAATGAGCTCCAAAGTTGATTGTCTTAATATTCATGAGCACTCACCACAATTGGTCTATTCATGAGGAAGGAGGTGCTCAACGACTAAATCTTGGCAATGCTACATTGAACACAATGACTTTTAAACCAAACAAAAACATGGGCTTATAAAGTTAAAAGCTTTTAATTTAGATGGAAGTCTTGATCATGGACAGCCCTTTTCAAACAATAAAAAACTTTCATCAAAGAATGGATTTAAAAACAGTAATCTTTTGTTGAACAGTATCAAACTATCTTTTCCTGTGGCTGTGGGATCAGTTGATCTTAATTAACAGTTGTGCTGTGTGCGTGTGCTTGCACAGTACCACATAATACCAGTGTCAAATAACATCGACCACAGTGACTCCGTGCACTGTTACGTAAATGAAGTTTCCGTAAGTTTTCTACACAGTTGAACAGATTTGGTGTCCAACGCCGGCGGACGTTGATTCTTTCGTAGCGAAGAGCTGGACAAAAAAATTTGTCCGCCCCGCAGGCTAGACTGGCCACACCTATTGTTCCTGTCATGGTTCACTGACTTGTTTCCCTATTACATTCCTTCTGCTGAGCACCAAACATACTGGCAGTAGGTTCCATTTTTAAGTCTTCAGTATGACCTGGCCAGGAATCTAACTTCAGACCTTGCAGCTTCAAGTCACATGCTCTGACCATGTGGCCATGTAGTCTGGAAGGGGAAGGCTGATCACATATACTTCAAACAACTTAAGGGATATTTTAAAGTATAAAACAGCCTAACTCCAGATGTTAAATTATAATTGTGGATGTTTCATTGAATGAATGATACACTGCCTACGCAGTATATGTAACATGTTCATGTTCTTGTACCATCCAGTAAATATGTCAAAATCTCAAATTAATTTTAACAAAAAAAACACAGAAAAAGATTTTGTGCAGTATCCCAGGTGTAAAAGATGTCAAAGTCACAAGGCATCATCACTTTCACTTGATTGACCACAGTGACTCTGTGCACTGTTGTACAATGGTACAAGTGTTTGCCTGTTAAATAAACATTAACAGCCTTGCTTCAACCAATCCTCGTAGAGTTATGTAAAAGGAAGTTTCCGTAAGTTTTCTACACAGTTGAACAGATTTGGTGTCCAACGCCGGCGGACGTTGATTTTTTCGTAGCGAAGAGCTGGACAAAAAAATTTGTCCACCCCGCAGGCTAGGCTGGCCACACCTATTGTTCCTGTCATGGTTCACTGACTTGTTTCCCTATTACATTCCTTCTGCTGAGCACCAAACATACTGGCAGTAGGTTCCATTTTTAAGTCTTCAGTATGACCTGGCCAGGAATCTAACTTCAGACCTTGCAGCTTCAAGTCATATGCTCTGACCATGTGGCCATGTAGTCTGGAAGGGGAAGGCTGATCACATATACTTCAAACAACTTAAGGGATATTTTAAAGTATAAAACAGCCTAACTCCAGATGTTAAATTATAATTGTGGATGTTTCATTGAATGAATGATACACTGCCTACGCAGTATATGTAACATGTTCATGTTCTTGTACCATCCAGTAAATATGTCAAAATCTCAAATTAATTTTAACAAAAAAAACACAGAAAAAGATTTTGTGCAGTATCCCAGGTGTAAAAGATGTCAAAGTCACAAGGCATCATCACTTTCACTTGATTGGCTGTGAATGTGTAGCAATTAATCGCTAAACTATCGCATGTGGAATAAACGTTCTGTACACAGCTGCAAGTGATTAATCACAAAACCTGTTTTTGAAAGTTTTTTATCCATTTGTTTACTCTGATGGTCCCTGATTTTTGTTAAATAGAACATTCTGGGCATATTTGAACCTTGTAGACTTCAAAGTTTCAGAATAATCTGATTTAACCATACAAGATAACAACTTTTATTACTTCTGAATTACATTCAGTATCAATCACTACATACTGAAACTATTTTTTGTTTGTGATAAGGTAATCGCGATTAAACACTAAACGATCGCATATTTTTCAGGTAAATGTTTAGTTATTTTGCTAAACATTCACAGCCCTACTTGATTGATTGTCAAATGACAACTTATCCATCAAAAGCTGGCTAATTGTAGGATTCACTTTAGTGAAGAATGACTTGAGGACATTTAAATTTCAAATGAAAGTATGTTATTTTCATCGACTGAAACAACTAGCACTGAAAATATATGAATTTTTGACCAGTAATGACCAGTAATTTGAGAAAGTTAATATTGATAAAAAGAAAAGAGAGGGGGCCTGCCAAGTGACAGAACTCTATCTTGCTGGCTTATGGCTGTAAATCAAAATGATGTACAGGGGAAAGTAGAGAAGACATCTGTGTTACATGATATGTGGTGGTTAGGTTATTTTTGGCACTAGTGAGACAGCATTCAATTGGTTATCACTCTTGGGGATGTTTTGGTGTGAATTGGCATGTTGCAGTTGAGACAAGCTAAAGAAGATTTCACCAACTGAAAATGTTTTTATTGCATTAATTTCAGGTTGCTCTAAAAGATGGAAACATTGTGGAAAAATTGCACTTTTTATGCCACAAAAGTGGTTGCAAGATTTTCATATACATCCTACACACACTCCTTTCAGCAAAAAATTACAGGTTTATCACTGAATTAAGTAAATGTTAAGCCCCATCCACACTATGCGACTGGATGCAATGCAACGCATTGCAACGAGATTGTTCAGACGCGTCGCAAAGTGTGGAATGATTTGCAACTAGTTGCAAGCAGATGGCAACCCAGTTTCATGCGACAGAACATGTTCCGTCTCATGAATCTGAAACATGACTGACAACTATGATGGATTTCTGGAATGAAACCAGCGAAGTTTAGTCAACCGAAACAGGCAGAACAAACAGAGTATGTAAAGCCTTAAAATTTTGCGTGAAACACTTCAAGGACCTACCACTTGTTCCAAACTGTGGACACTATTCTCTTAAAACTAGTTAGTTGTCAGTCACTCACCAGGACAAGACAGTCTTGTTGCAATAAGTCACGTCTCATAGTGCAGATGAGGCTTTAGTGGAATGCTGTTACCAAGCAGTACATTGAATTCATTTGAGCAATTCACCAAATATATTTCAAGCCTGCAAAGTTTTCTTCACATGAAAAATAGTCAAACAGAGACAATTTCCATATCCTACATACAAATAACTGTTTCCAGAATGAGTAACTAGAAATTCATTTTGGTTTTTGCAAATTCATGACCAGAATATTACACTATGCATGAAATCATTACAAACTATTTAAAACTTTGCATAATCTTTGGATGGAAAACTTGCAAGCATTTTAACCCTTTACCTTTGTGCTCCGATCGGGGCATATTTGCGCGGCTCGGGATTGGGCGGAAAAGCGGATGTAGCCCGCCCCGCATCGGCTTCCGTAGGCCGTTGACCCCCTGACCTTAAACTATTGTCTCTCTCGCTCTTGTGGCCAAATTTTCGGGTAGCTACTCGCAGTTTCGAGCTCCGCGTGAAACAGTCAAGATGTGTGACAGCCGAGCTCTCCGCATGGAACCAAAAGGACCCAAACAACGGTAAAGGGTTAAACTAAGCCTGTGGAGTGTGTTTACTGCAAGCTGATGCCACTGTCTCTGCATGTGTGCACGCAAACCTTTAGCCGAGTGGTGCACATATTTTAGCTTAACCCTTTACAGTTGTGCTCCGATCGGGGCATATTTGCACGGCTCGGGATTGGGCGGAAAAGCGGACGTAGCCCGCCCCGCATGGGCTTCCGTAGGCCGTTGACCCCCTGACCTTAAACTATTGTCTCTCTCGCTCTTGTGGCCAAATTTTCGGGTAGCTACTCGCAGTTTCGAGCTCCGCGTGAAACAGTTAAGATGTGTGACAGCCGAGCTCTCTGCATGGAACCAAAAGAACCCAAACAACGGTAAAGGGTTAAACTAAGCCTGTGGAGTGTGTTTACTGCAAAGCTTATGCCACTGTCTCTGCGTGTGTGCGCGTTAACCTTTAGCCGAGTGGTGCACATATTTTAGCTTAACCCTTTACCGTTGTGCTCCGATCGGGGCATATTTGCGTGGCTCGGGATTGGGCGGAAAAGCGGACGTAGCCCGCCCCGCATCGGCTTCCGTAGGCCGTTGACCCCCTGACCTTAAACTATTGTCTCTCTCGCTCTTGTGGCTGAATTTTCGGGTAGCTACTCGCAGTTTCGAGCTCCGCGTGAAACAGTAAAGATGTGTGACAGCCGAGCTCTCCGCATGGGTCCAAAAGGACCCAAACAACAGTAAAGGGTTAAAGCACAGCCCTACATTAACAGGACTAAATACAGTGTTACTTTCATTACATGTTGATTTCCTTTATACCGGTGCATTTTTCTGCTAATTGGGTGCAACTGATGTAAGTGCTTACAGGGCTTGAAATAAGATTAAACCAGAATGCAAAAATGCATTGAGGTTTCGATGATACATACATGCTCTTTTCAATAAAATGCTACATTTCTTGTAACAACTGGTGACCCAAAATAGCCTTTGTCTCCACCTGCAAGTGACTGGTTTTTCTATCATACTGTGCCTTAAGATATTCTGCAAACAAGGTTTTCAGAGTTTGATGCCAGGTGATACCAGATGACCATTGACCTCCACCAAAAACAACAGGTACAGTACTTTCAACTCACCATAACACATCCACATACTAATTGGGAAATCCATCCAAGTTTCCTACCTTGAGATATCCCATTTTGACAAGTTTTTCAAAGTTTGACCGATCATGACCCCAGATGTCCTTTCACCTCCACAAAAAATAACCTCATACAGACCATCTTCTCACCATAATTCATTTACATACTAATTTTGAAATCCATCCACCTTTCATACCTTGAGCTATCCTAAACAAGGTTTTCTGAGTTTGACCCCTATGACCCCAAATGACCTTTGACCTCTACCAAAATCAATAGGGTTCTTCCTCCCATCATAACGCATCAACATATCAAGTTTGAAATCAATCCAAGCTTCCTACCTTGAGATATAGTGTAAACAAGAAGTTCGGAGTTTGACCCCATGTGACCCCAAATGACCTTTGACCTCCACCAAAATTTATTGGGTTATTTCTTACATCATAACGCATCAACATATCAAGTTTGAAATGAATCAAAGTTTCCTACCTTGAGATATAGTGTAAACCAGGATTTCGGGTGTGACCCCAAATGACCTTTGACCTCCACGAAAATAAATCAGGTTCTTTCTTACATCATAACGCATCAGCCTATCAAGATTGAAATGAATCCAAGTTTCCTACCATAATGTATCATGTAAACAAGGATTTCAGGTTTTGACCCCATGTGACCCCAAATGACCTTTGACCTTCACGAAAATAAATTGGGTTCTTTCTTACATCATAACGCATCAGTCTATCAAGATTGAAATGAATCCAAGTTTCCTACCATAATGTATCACATAAACAAGGATTTCAGGTTTTGACCCCATGTGACCTCAAATGACCTTTGGCCTCCACGAAAATACATCGGGTTCTATCATACATCATAACGCATCAACATATCAGGTATGAAATTGATTCAAGTTTTCTACCATGAGATATCGTGTAAACGAGGATTTCGGGGTTTGACCCCACGTGACCCCAAATGACCTTTGACCTCCACCAAAATCAAAAGGGTTCTTCCTTACATCATAACGCATCAACATATCAAGTTTGAAATTAATCCAAGTTTTCTACCATGAGATATCGTGTAAACAAGGATTTAGGGGTTTGACCCCATGTGACCCCAAATGACCTTTGACCTCCACCAAAATCAAAAGGGTTCTTCCTGACATCCTAACCCATCAACACATCAAGTTTGACATTAATCCAATTTTTCTGCCATGAGATATCGTGTAAACAAGGATTTCGGGGTTTGACCCCACGTGACCCCAAATGACCTTTGACCTCCACCAAAATCAAAAGGGTTCTTCCTTACATCATAAGGCATCAACATATCAAGTTTGAAATTAATCCAAGTTTTGTACCATGAGATATTGTGTAAACAAGGATTTCGGGTTTTGACCCCACGTGACCCCAAATGACCTTTGACCTCCACCAAAATCAATAGGGTTCTTCCTTACATCATAACACATCAACATATCAAGTTTGCAATTAATCCAAGTTTTCTACCATGAGATATCGTGTAAACAAGGATTTCGGGGTTTGACCCCATGCGACCCCAAATGACCTTTGACCTCCACCAAAATCAATAGGGTTCTTCCTGACATCCTAACGCATCAACATATCAAGTTTGACATTAATCCAAGTTTTCTACCATGAGATATCGTGTAAACAAGGATTTTGGGGTTTGACCCCACGTGACCCCAAATGACCTTTGACCTCCACCAAAATCAATAGGGTTCTTCCTGACATCCTAACGCATCAACATATCAAGTTTGAAATTAATCCAAGTTTTCTATCATGAGATATCGTGTAAACAAGGATTTCGGGGTTTGACCCCACGTGACCCCAACTGACCTTTGACCTCCACCAAAATCAATAGGGTTCTTCCTCTCAGTATGGGGTATCTGTGTACCAAGTTTGAGAACTGTCAGATCTTCCCTTCTCAAGATATCGTGTAAATAAGCAAAGTGTCACAAACACACACATACACACATACACACATCCACACATACACACACACATACACACGCACATACACACATACATACACACACACGCCATCATGAATGCATAGGTTTCTCTTTTCATCGAAACCAAAAAGGCCATAGTCTTGAAAGAGCAAAATGACTGTTTTCCAATGGGGCATTTTTGAGGGGCACAGACATAAGGAAGGGTACGATTGCCATGGCTATCAGTGCTATTGCTCATTTCAAGCTCTGTGCTTGCAATTGCTGAAGATATATGGAGAGTACATGTTAGTTATGCACAGATATGGTTTAACAATTTTACATTGCAGCATTAACCTTGATGGAAATCTTGAATAAACAGAAAGCGTTTTCATGTAATGGTAACCTCTAACACCGTTGTTAAGATATCAGAATTAATTCCATGTGCCCTTTGAAATAATTCATGCATTCTAATCATCAGCCATATATACCCCTTTCATGTAAAATATATGCATGCATTCTAAATCACTAGCCATATATGCCCTTCCTTATAATGCACATATTTTGAGTCACTAGCCATATATGCCCCTTTAATGTAATGCAAGCATTTTAAATCACTAGCCGTAAATCCCCTTTAATAAAGTGCATGCATTTTAAGTCACTAGTCACATATGCCCTTTTATAAAATTCATGCACTTTACATCACTAGCAATGATATATGCCACTTTGACATAATGCATGCCTTCTAAATCACTAGCAATATATGCCATTAATATAATGCATCCTTTTGAGTTACTAGCCATATGCCTCTCTAATATACTGTACTGCATGTATTGTAAATCACTAGCCATATATATGCCTCTTTTATATACTTCACGACATGTATTGTAAATCACTAGCCATATATTAACAGGAAGGAGTGCAGTGTTTCTTTAATATTTATGTTTGTCTCATTTACACATGTGCATTATTGTTCTGCAATTTGCATGCTCGTGATGTTAGTGCTTACAATCACCAGTTATGTGGGGATTATGTTAGTTACAAACAACAACACTGCAATCCAATGGTACTGACTACTCACCACAAATGCTGAGCCAATGCGTTCTTTCTACAATTAAATTCCCGGTAGGAAGGAGAAAGGTTTCAGAAGTTTCATAACAGAAATTCTAATGGAAATTTAATCTAACTACAGAGCCGTAACCAAACCTAACAACTTGTCTATGGCTTTTATATCAGGGATGACAAACAGGGATTAGTAAAACAAATTCTATTGAAAGTATTATATCTACATGGAAAGTTTCCAAAAGCTTTATCACAAAAGTTAGGTGAATAAGATATGAGGTAACAAAGTTCCTTCAAAATGCAACTGCTACTGTTCTAAACAGAAAATTGTTCTGCTGCAAAAACACATTTCTTTGGAAAGAGTGCATCCCCTTATATACTAATATAGGGTACATATGAATAGAAGCTTTTTTGTATGTTTTCATTAAAATATATACTAAACCCTTTTGCTCCAAAAGGGGGTCCAACCTACCATGCTGAGCTATAACGTATTTGCATTCCCTATAACCGAAGAGGATGCATATAAGTAAACATATCTCCTCATCAGGTATATTCCATGTCCACAACATGATAACACACCATGGGTTAACAAGGAGGTATTCCAGTGAGAAGCAGTGAAATTGTTTCTCAGTGAAACCATGCATACTGAAGGGGTTAACCTTTTGGTGTTTAAAAGAATCATTCTAGATATTGCAGATAATGGATATTAAGCCAGATAAACCCATTTCTGAATAATAATTACCAAGAATTGTGGGACCATGTTTGGATACTTTTTGGACAAGGTAAAACAACTTTGACAAAAATTGATGCCTACCAAAAATCTATCCCACAATCCTTTGTAATTGTTACTTGGAAAAAAGGTCTATGATGTATTTACCTGCTGTCTCAGAACACTTGAAGCTGCTAATTCCTGATTTCGTTTACTCTGCTGTACCTTTCTCATCATTGGATCCTGAGCTTGAAATCCTAAAATCATAAAGAAATTAAAAAAAATAGTCCAAAGGATACCTTTCTTTCCCTCACTTTACTACAAATATATCTTCCAAAAGAAGTTAAGCTTACATAAAATTCAAATAAACTTGTTTGCACAATTATTATTTAAATAGTTGTAATCAATTATCAGTGCAATACATTCCCTTTTTCTAATAATGTGGATGCACTTACCTATAAGACTAAAAAGATCTCCCATCAAATGTGATTTGATTTTTAAATCAATTGGAGCATCACTGAAATGGAGAAGTAAAACAAAACCATTAGGATTACAAAGCACGTGAGAGCACGAAGGAAGTACTTACATGGTCTCATTCAAATACTCAAGCTACCTAGGAAGGCTAGGATGAAAGAGATTGTTTTAACTTTCAAATCTGGAAGCAATGAAAGTAGCAATTGTTCTTTAAAATCAAGTAACAAGCCACTCACAGCCACATTTATTCAGCAGCTGTATTATTCCTACTTTTTCCCCTAACCAGGTCTCATGGTAAATTTTCTACACAGCCATCAAATTAGGGTACCTCTTTAACCCAAAAGGGTGAAAACAAAGGTTTTGTGCTTGCTAGTGGGGTATGACATTATCACATAGATATTTGAAACTTCCCTACCCAAAATTAGTATGAGGTTCTAAGTACTGTCAAACACTGGTCCTTGTAAAATCATTTAATTGCAAAAATTTGCAATCATTTACAGATTTTTTGCAAGTAGGTATGAACAGAATTTCATAGAAGCGCACAAAATGTTAATACAGCTACTTCTAATATATACTGCTACTTACTACTACTATATAACTCTATGTAAATATCTGTTTGTTGCATGCAATGAGGATATAGTTTGGGTAAGTTGCACCTACATACATATGAGTTGAAAAGAGCACCTGTATAGCCTAATTTATATTGCCTGCATCAATTATGAGGGTTTCGTTTGAACCTCTAAACACAACATAATGCCTCTGCACATACATAGGGGAAATATTATGCACTGTGCCGTATCTAGGCCTACAAACTATTCAGTACAACAGCAACACTATTTAAAACATATGCACATGGCTACTGGGACAAGAACTGGATTAAACCACTCAGTCAGATTTGCCTGCATGGTCAACCCACAGAAGGTTAACAAGCAATATTGCAACATGTTTAGGAAGACATATTTCTCTTAATTGAAAAACGAAAGAAAAATTTTTTTTCAAATCTTACCAGGCAAGAGATGGGGATAGGTTGACCTCTAAAATCCAAGGTTTAAGATTACTATCAATTAGAATATCAAATCCATACAACTCTGGAAAATGAAGATGAACAAGAAATACTTAAATTTAATTTCTGGGATTAAATAAATTTGAAGGAATGTTTTGGGCAAAACATTTGGCAGCTTGACTGACTGTCTTGAAAGTCTGTACAATGTTGTTTTGATCAATTTTTACATTGCTCATATGCAAATTCATCCCCTTTTTTAAAATGGCATTAAATGACATAAAGAAAAGGTAATTTGTTTATCATTTTAATCCTGTATCATTAAATGAGATCTTTTTCATAAAGAGCAGCTTTAGATAGAGAAATCTGTTTGCAATGCACTTGCTGTGCTTTATGCAATCTTAATAGTGATATGCAGTCACCTTACCCCCAATTTTTGGTTATTCTAGAAGACTTCCCTATTTCATGAATGGCACTTAAGAATTGTGAAAAATTAATTTCTGGCAGAATGGTGAAAGTATCTGCGATTTAACTTTTGCTTTTTCTTGAATAATTTGTATACTTGTAATGTTCTAAAATATCATAAAGCCACTTTGGAAGGGAAATTAGAGGAAATTTGCAAGATTTACCAGTTATTTTAAACAACATTTGGGGTGACGGTTTATGCCCTTTAAAGAAAATCTTTTTCATGACAATAAGTTTCAGAGAGAGAAATCTGTATGCAATGCACATGTAGTGTGCTTGCTGAAATTTTAAAGGTGATATGTTGTCACTCCAGTTTGGATTATTGTAGAAGACTATCCTATTTCATGAATGGCTCTTGAAAATCATGTGACAAATAAAAGTGATACTTTGTGATCGACAGAAGGGAAATACATTTATTTATTCTGACCAAACTTTTCACAGAACATTTAAACATTCCATGCAAACAATGAGGACGAATAAACAATCCTCAACGTTAAAATTCTGCCAAATTTTGCTTAATTTCCATAAAAATAACAAAATAATATAGAAAAATTGACAATGGGAGGCAACAAACTTTATCCCACTTCATCTGTACCAGTCAGTAAACCAACCAATAAGAGTGCACTTATATATGAATATTCAATACAACAAAACAACAAAAACACAGAAGGATCACTGTACCAGAGGTGGTAATGCTAATACCGCCATAATACTCGGCTTGTTTCGCAAACGACTATGCTCCATTCTACAACTAGACCTTCACTGGCTTTAATGAAAAAACCTAATGATGGAAACTCAAAGAGAAAAATGGTGTTTTTTAAAACTATTCTTACAATCCACAGGACTGTCCATCATTATAAGTAAACGTCCAAATACTATCTGAGCGTGGGTACTCTCAATGTTATAGTAACACAAAAATTTTCAGTGTCAGTGTGGGTGATTCAAATTCTTCACACAGGAAACGGTTTCGTTCATGAAATGTGTGACATGGACTGTTGTTTAAACACTGGAAGTATCATTACCGTGCAGGTTGAATATTTCTTGTGATCTTGTGACATAAGTGTTAAAAAGGGCAGAATGACAACTCTCTGCTGGGGAAGACACCATCAAAATACCCCATGCGCGATTTTTTTTTCCGCAAGGAACTGACACATAAAGTAAACTTTCATTTTACTTAGTAACTTAACATAATGTGTAGGCCTTCTGGATTGGTATTCAACCAACACAGTCTCGCATTTTGAATCAAAAAGTGGGAAGACCCGCTTACCAGGAATTGGCTATCTATATCTAGGCTTTATATGAGCTGGGTAGTATTTCAAATTTCATGTGCCAATACCACAATAACCGTGTAGGGCCTACACTTACTGCACTTTGGAAAACAGCTTGTGTCAAATATTGCATATTCATTTGACTCAGATAGGTGTGGCTTAAGCAGCCTATTAGAAAGCATGTTTCAAGAGTGCTTGCAAACTTGTCAGTATTTTGCAGCCTATTCTCTAAATTTCAGCACTTTCATTGTCATGGTTCATCAAATTATGAAAGATTTCAACCATGATTAACAAAAAACCCTACATATTTCCTTTTTGTGAAACACAAAGAATTACTTAAATTTCTGACTGAATTATAAAATTAACAAATATTAACTTTTTGGTTTACTTTAAATATGCCATGTAATATTGTAAAATATCATGAAAGCTACTTTAAGGAGAAACAAGAGTAAACTTGTAAGATTTGGCCATTGTTTCAAACTACATTTGGAGCAACTGCTTGTGCCCTTAAAATTTTTTTCCACACAATTGTCTTGAGATAAAGTTATCTGGAAATCAAGTTGATAAAGCCATAGAAGAGAGAATGTCACAATGAGAAATAATAAAGTCATATTTTTAATATTATGAGCCAAACCACATTTGATTGATTATATCCTGGACATTAGCATCTCATCATGCATGCCACGGTTTTCATTAGTCTCACTTCCTCCCCGTTTCTCATCTTTCGTCACTGATTCATTATCACTAAACATTACCCTCTCATGAGAACATTGCTCGATCACTGACACTTGCATAGCCGATTCAGCTACAAGAATGCCTGATAAGTTATCTTACGGCAAACATGGAAATCTAATTACATCAATTTTCTAGGTTTTCATGGGAATAATTTTCAAGATAATAAAATTGCCACGGGGTCCAGCTGAGAAGAAAGTGTTGAAATACACAAAATAACAATCTTGGACATAGCCATTCAAAATGTTGACCCACCAGGCCATGTCCCTTCCAATACAAGTTAGTTTTCCTGTTTATGAAATTAGCGGATTCCATCAATAGGGTATCAATGCCACCATATGGGTGAATTGCACACTTGGAGTCATGCCTAATTATAGTTAATTGGCATGCTGGGACATGATGGTAGCATTCAATTAATCCTAATGAATGATACATTTATTGAGGTGTATTAAGATTTTTATGCCCCAATAAAGTGTTCAATGAGTCACTTATCATCAGGTGCCAATACTTATCACTACCCTCTTTGTCTAAAATGAAATCCCAATTAAACATGTGAATGTTTGGCAGGAACATTTACTAAACTTATGACCTGTTAAAGTCACATGATGGCAGTTAAAAAAAAGCATGATGCCATATGTAGTGGCTTCTTCACACTCATCAGTAAATAACAAATGATGTTTTTTTTAGTGGGTACCAATGGGTGGTCCCACCCAGTACCCTATATTTGTACCCAGATTCTTTATCCAAATAATCTATGCTACCCACAACAATTTGGACCCATTGCTAAATTATCAAGGAAATAGATTGATATTAAAAATATAGTTATTCCCCCTTTGGATACAATCAAACATGCAGGCTGCATATTTGCTACTTGCTAGTAGGGCCTCCTCAAACATGGTCACCTGACCACAAACACATAGGTGTTACATCCTACAATCAGAGATTTACCACTAGAATTAAAAAAATTGGAACTTCATAATGCCATGACAGCTTATTATTTTTATGTCTGATAAGAAAGACCAACACCAATGGTTAGGTATGAGTGGCACTGTAATATTAAGAATTTTTTCTAAATAATAATTTACAAAGCATTATGGGACAAAGTTTTGGTAAGGCAGTGTTTGCACACAATAAAATATTACGGACCAAAATGGCAAAACACAAAATCCTATCCAACAATCCTTTGTCACATCTTTCTTGGGAAAGATTTAATTAATGGGATAAGATTTTATGCCTCAGTTCCTAAGAAATTGGTTTTAAGGCAGGCCAGCCGCAGCTTTTCTCCAGTTGGTTGCTTGTGCTAGCTTGTTTTCTCTATTCAATTGCTTATGCTGAGCACCAAGCACAATGGCACTAGGTTCCATTTTTTAAAATCTTTGATATGACCTGGCCAGGAGTCAAACTCCAGACATCCCAGCTGCAAGTCTGATGTTCCAACAGCTTGACCATGCAGTCAGAAAAGGTTCTATGGCCACTAAAATCAAATCTGTCACCTCTGCTACATAACGTGTATGCTCATGAAGGTGGATGGGGATGAGGGAGGGGGGGGGGGGTATTATATACTTTTGTCACACTTTACAACATGAATGCGAGCATCGTACAACAAATGGAAGTGTATCCACCTTTTCTCATTACAGGGATATATTTCCCCTTTCCTATTATCAACAAAGCTCTCACATTCTGAACATCACAAGATAACAGATACAACTTAAAATGACATTAGTTGCTGTCAATCATGTATATAAATGTTTCTTTCAAATCAACAATTGAGTTCTCTCACATGACATCATAATTAGTTACCCATGCCCACTGCCAGGGAAAAAAAGTCAGTCATCACCCACATTGCCAGCTGCTTCTCAGCTAGCTTTACATACAACACTAGCTTTTGCCTCACAGTCAAAGAAAGGGACAGAACTTGTGATGTCAGAAGAAAAACACTGTATAGGGTCAAAAGTATACATTACTTTATAAGCCCTTCTAACACAGGTACTGGCTAAATATTGCAGTGAACTATAACTTGCCCCAGAGGTTTAAATAAGTTCAATTTTAACAACAAGCTGCAACACTTGAATTCCTACAAACTTTAAAATGTTCAGACTTTATTGAAGGTGAGGTTGAATTTTTACATAGTCTGTGCATCTAACTCACCAAAACAATTTCCTCTGTGAGGCATAAACATCTTGCATGCAGTTGCAACAGGAAACTCAGCACACAAAACCACTTTGTTAACAACATCCTCAATTCTGGCCAATAACGCTGATGTAAAAACAACAAATATGAATTTCCATTAAAATTTGAACCATTCCTAAGTAGGCAAACAGAGTTTGAAAGTATCAACTTCTTGTACTAGTACCCTGTTTTCTCTTCTGAACTGATTGTTTATCAGAATTTAGAAATATTAAAGAGGTCTTTCATGTTAAAAGAAACATTAACTTAGTGAAAATTACTGCTGAATGAAAAATTGTGAATACTTGTCTGGTAAAAAAATTCCACACCGGACTAGACAGCCTCCACTACTCTGATACCAATCACAACATTGGACCATGATCACAGATCTTTTATTGATATGTTAGGTCAATGTGCAAATATGATGCAGAATTGAAGTTGTGAAAATAATACTCTAAAAAGGAGCTCTGATTTCTGCTTTAAATAAATATGGCATTTTTGGATGATGTTGGAATGTCAAAGGAAAACCAAACAGCATTTTGATATAATTTAAGAATTTTCACATTTGAAAAAACATGTTTTATGCCTCAAATGTTCAATCTACTTCACAAATATATTTATGATTCTTAAACATCTAAGGAAAACTTTCAACAAATGTGCATAGAGCATTTTTGACCAAACTGAACTTCAAATTTGGCCAATTACCTTACAAAATATCTGGCAACTCTGGCCCATACAAGAAAGCAACCTATTTTGCATACACTTCATGTGAGGCTGAATTTTTATGTTATTTTAAAAATTAAGATAACTGGAGACCTAACAAGCTATCCAAAGAGACATGAAAGTTGAAAACCTGGTACACAACATCATTTTTTCATGAATTTTGGCTCCTTGAAAAAGTCCATACAATTTCTTTTACCCAAAACTATAACATCATACTTCTAGACCACCGTTGTCACTACAGGATAAATTTCATTTCATTTGATTCATTTCTTTCCTTAACATTGAACATTAAAATATGATGCAAAAAGAAGTCATTAAGAAGACATGACAGGATTACAATGTAGATAACTCCTAACAAAACTGTGATGCAAGTACAATAGCCTATATCAAGGACACAGCTAAGGAGAAAATAGTGCTGGCTGTTACTACAGATGTAATCCAGGGGTGGTTGTACAGGAAAGTGGTCATCAGCGAGTGTATTACATTGTTACTGGTCAAACAGTTTTTGCTAAACTTCTAATTTTGGGGGGCTCATATAATACTTACTTTTTACATCTTTGCCCTGCTTTTTAAGGTACCTGAGTAATGCACCAAGACTCCATTTATTTCCATAGTCCTCTACATCAGGGTCATTGCACCTAAAACACAAAATTAAAATGTAATTTAGCTTTCTCCATTTCTTATCAGTTCTATTCATTTGTTTTTGCTTCCTAAACACTGAATACTATAAACCCTGGGTCCTCAAGGAGGGCCTGTTGGGTCATTTCCTTTCGACATCTGGCTCTAAAATGGCCCAATGGTGAGACAAGGATCTTAGCATGGAAAAAAGAAAGGTACATAACTTACTGAAACTATTGCTACACAGGAATAAGTCAATAAGTCTCTGCAGATTTCATCCCTCTATAAAAAGGAAGTTCATGTATTATCACTTACCTTTAAAAACTTGATAAGCAACTTTAAAGCCAATACATACAGCACAATGAATTACCTAACCTGTTTCACAACTAGCAAAAATTACTGGAAATGACATGAGGGAACTACCTTTTTTTTCTTGATTTCTCAACTAAAATTCAGAAAAATCGATGTGTTTCCTGCAAACATGCAATTAAGTGATATGTCAATTCCAAATAATTGTTTTAATGCAGCTTTACTGCAAAATTTTATGCTCTTCCAACTTTTGATCTTGCAGTTTGGTTTAGTTTGGTTCAGTGGAGTGTTTCAAATCAACCTTTAACCTTATGATTTAATCTAATGGCCCCCACATCTTTTTTCCAGTGTGGGTCCCAGACCACTAGACCAAGCTTCCAGACCAGACACAATTTTGGGAAGGCTCTCTAATACTATACAGGAAACAGTGGAGGAATTTTCAACAGATAAATATTTTCTTTGGTGGATTTGTTAATAGAGTGAATAAATCACACACACATGGGCACCTTTGCATCAACCCCCAGCCATAACATCCATAGCCTTCCTATATTTCCACATGGCAGATGGTTCCATTTTTTCAAGTCTTTGATATTATTCCATCTGGGAACTGAATTTGGACCTTCAGGGTAGAGTAAGGTCACGTTAGATTTTTTTTACTTCAGCTTGTAATGTTCTTGTTTAATCTAACAGTGTCTATGGTCTCTTTTCCAGTTGTGGGGGACTGAATTGTTATCCCACATTCTGTTGCTTATGCAGAGAATGACACACACAATGGCAGTAGGTTCCATTTTAAAAGTCCTTGGTAACATCTGGTCTGGGAATCAAACCCTGGACCTTCTGAGCGAGGGCCAGATGCTCTACCAACTAGATAACACACTGGATGAGAGAGGAATGCTCTACGAAAAAACATAGCCACAAAAGTAACAGTCCAAGAATTTTCTTCAAATGAACTTTGCCTGATTTGTCAACTGAATGCAAGAACTGTGCAACTGTGCACTTTAGTGCCAATACTGACTGGGCCAAAGCCTCCATGGGATTTATTTCTAGCCATGATCTCTCTTCAGTGACATTTACTTACTTGACATAATCATCACTCCGCTTGTTTAGGCTGTAGTTTGTAAGGTGCATACAAGTATTGCGAATTGTCTTGTTGCTACTGTTATACTGAACTGTAGCAAACCTGTGGTAGAGAAGAAATAATATTAAAAGTCATGTGGCAGGTAAATGATTAAGTTGGGTATTTGATGTAAAAAAAATCAAAAACCATCAAAGTAGTCACAATTCCCCTCAAAATCTGTCAAAAATTGATCATTTTACAGGGCAATGTCTGCATTTAAACATTAATAAATATGAGCTTAACATGCAAATCTTGTGATGTCATGGGAGGGACATGCCATGTAAGGCTAATGTTATCCTTTGTTTTTACAATCTTCATTTCAAGAACAGTCGCAACATTAGTTTGTCCTGAGGGTTTCATTTTGGAAGTTTAAATTGTGTCCTTTAAAATAATCAGTACCAATTACCAAACCATAAATTATCTCATGAGTTACTAAGAGATAATTACCACAGGGTTAACAAAAGAAATGTCAACACTGTGCAACACTCTATATCATTACTTTTGCATAAGCAACAAGTTGGTTCAGAAATGTTCAAACTTTGAGGAGGTACACTGGAAAAGATATTGAATTAATTCCAACAGATATTTCTTTAAGAAAGTTCACTTCATAACTGCTAAGTAGACTCAGGCTATTTGCTGACATGTCACACTACCTTTAAGTAAAAAATATGTCATTTGTCAATTCAACCACCAACAGAAACTGTACCCTGCAATTCCCTCCAATTGCAAGAATCCCCCCACCCCTACCAAATGCCCAAATTTGCCAGGAAGGTGCCTTCCAGCTTCCCAACTTTTCTCTACCCATGGTCTCAGTTTTTTACGTAAATTTGAGTTAAAATGTTGATGTGCGTTTGTATGTTATAAATTTTGAAGAGTAAAATTGGCCTGGATATATCCATCTTAACATTTCACATTTCTTAATCATGTATAATGCAGCATGCAGCCTGTCAGTAAATGATCTTTCAACCACTTCCTTAAAAAAATCAAATTATTTGGTTTCCTGGACTACATCTTTCTATAAGTGTTTAAAACCAATTACCTTGCTAGTCCTTCTTCATATAAATATACTCTTAGTGGGTCATATGATGTCACAGCCACGTACAGCCTCACATCAAACTTGAATCCTTTGAAACAGAAAATTAAATCCATTATAAAATATAAGATTAAAAGAAAGGGAAAAAAATACACACAAAAAGATATTGCAGTAATGGGATTATAAAATAAAATAAGCTAGAAAATTGAATCTCTGATAAGTGCTACAGCAGCAAGGTAAAGCAACATCATAACTGCAAAATGCAGTAGATATTATGTAAGAACCATTTAAGTTATTTCTTCACTTTGAGTGATATCTGTCAGTATGGTGGAACATTTAACATTACCTGAAGAAAGTGAAGGTTCTTCTTTACAAGAACAAAATAGAAACATTTAACAAATGGAAAACAAACATTAAGTTTTGCTTGAAACTTTTTAAGCTATCATAAAAATAATGGCCTAAAGATACATTTATTGCAAAAGACGCTGCTTTAATATTGTTACTGTCCAACAGTCTGAATGAGAACTTGAAATCTCAGCAGCTAGCATTGTTTGGCAGTCAGGCCTTGAACTGTGAGGTGTGCTAGTGCTTTTACACACCGTCACTAGCCTGAAATCGCTCTGCGAGAGTGATTTTTTGCACACCCAGATAAGGAATGGGAACTATGGGAAATGTTTACAAGTTAATTATAACCACACACTTATCACACTTCAAGGTTTGTACACATTAAAAAATGACCAAATTCCATGTCTTTTCCCTGACTTTCAAAAACCTAGACTAATAATTCCAGGATGTTAAACCAGAAGGCCAAAAGGCTTAGTGATTCCTTGCCGAAAAGTGGTGCTTTTTTGTCCTCAAAAACCACTGAAAACAGTGACCTCAAATGACTTTTGACCTCCACCAAAAACAATAGGGTTCTTCCTCTCAACATGGCAAATCTATATACCACATATGAATAATGTCAGTCATTCCTAACTCAAGATATCCTGATTACAAGGTTTTCGGTCTTTGATCTCTTGTGACCTCAAATGACCTTTGACCTCCACCAAAAACAATAGGGTGCTTCCTTTTAACATGGCAAATCTATCTGCCAAATATGAAGTGTCAGTCATTCCTATCTCAAGATATCGCGATTACAAGGTTTTCGGTCTTTGACCTCTGGTGACCTCAAATGACCTTGACCTCCACCAAAAACTACAGGGTTCTTCCTCTCACCATGGCAAATCTATATACCAAATATGAAAAGTGTCAGTCATTCCTATCTCAAGATATTGCGATTACAAGGAGCATAGATTCCTTGCCTGCCTTCGGCAAGGAATCACAAACAGTTAGATCCCATCTTTCCATCTTTTCCACAAAAAAATATATATCTGAACACTTAGAAAACCAGAAAAATACATTCACTTCCCAAAATTCCCTGACTGAGTCAGGACCTTCAAAAAACTGCTCATTTTCCCTTACTTTTTAGGCTGAAAATTTCAAATTTCCAAGACTTTCCTGGACCTATATGTCCCCTGCACTCCTTAAATTCCCAAGAAGTGTGATTTGCAAGATGCCTGGAAAATGTCAAACTCAATAGCCAGATGGTTTAAACTTCACTTACCATCCACCAGAAGAGGGCTTGAGATGTATCTTGATACAATGTATTGATCATCCATTGGTAAAGTTTGGGGCTAAAATAGGAAGCAAGAGGATGAAAATAATTTTCATTGTAAATAAAATTTTTTACTTTCATAAGCATTTAACTACAATACAAATAACCAAAAAGTCTTGAAGAGAAGAGTTGAGAACGCCTCTGAATTTTTTCACAAATCAAGAGGCAATCACGAAAAATTAAATGCGAAGAAAAGTTTCAACTTTTTGTTACTTTCATGTTCCAATATTGGATTACAATTTTTACATTTCATAAACAATCTTAAGAGTTAGTACAGGTCAAGTGGATTTCAGTTACGTCTATGGCAGGGGTTTCTAACTGCAACACGTCTATGTTATGCGGACAGAAGAACCTATAAAATGTGATGTTTAATATATTCTGTATTTGTTGCCTTAAAGAGACAAGGATATGTTCTGCAAATTTTGATACACTAAACTTCAAGGGTTTCATTCCAGAAGTCTGCCATTTTTGGCAGTTGCACTTTTCAGCCTAATGGGACCAAACATGACAAAATGTGTTTGGGTGCATGAGACTGGGTTGCATAACTACCTGCAATGGCTGCCACGCTTTGCAAAACATCTGAATAACCTTGTCACAACAAGTTGCAATTCTTTGAGTTGTGTCACATTAAGTTGCACAGTGTGAATAGTGTTTATCAGAATTAAAGGGGGTTTAACTAACAAAGCTCTTCTCTTCTAAACCAATAGGGACAATGGGTTGAAAGGCACTACATAATGTGGACAAAGTGCAACTGACCCTTTTCCAAATTACACAGGATGGACAGACTTTAAGTGTGCAACATTTTGTCTACAGCTTTTAAAGCAATATGGCAGGAAAAATATTTACCAAAGCTATCCCACAATCCTTTGTAATTGCTTTTTAGAAAAGGGTCTACTATGAGCAAACCAATAGGTGACATTTGCAAAACCAGCAAATAGAGGAAGTATCCTACTTACATGGTTGATGAGGAATATGCCTCTTCCCCTGGAAGATGCAACTGGTTTGACAATCCATATGCCTCTTTCTCGGTTATGAGCAGCTGAATTCACAAAGAAAAATATGTCAAACGAGATGCTGGAAGTGTCACAAGGACAGTATGACATGGAACATTTGATACTGTTCTTGTCTTGAAGGCCTATTCCTCAAACCCCAAACAGTTCCAATTCTCCTAACCTACTCACTTAAAGGGGAAGTTTAAGCAATGTGGGGATGTGATGTCTTATGTGCTTGCTTCAAGTTCACTTTTTGTTGAAAATGTGAAAACTTTACGAGCTTATATCTTGGGAACCACACATCAAATTTCAATGCAAATTTCACCAAAATGCTCAGAATAAGTACCCCTCTAACATACCAAATCCTGTTGTGACCTTAAACCCTTCTTTTAAGCCCCTTACGCAACCAAAATTCATATAGAATTAGACATATAAAGTATGTTGATGTCAACATTATAGCATCAAGTTCAGGACAAATTCTACTGTTTTACTGTTTGTTTTCCTCTAAGCATCAGTGCATCAACCATGTGGACTTGGAGTTATAGAATATGTCCATGGTATTTCCTGTCGGTCGTAGGAGGTGACTTAAGGGAAGGACTTGCAACGTATATGGACTGTATTTAAAAACGAACTCAAACTTGTGTGCTATATTTGAAACTTTACTGAACCTTTACCTTTTTATTTAGTTGAAATTACATAACACATTTCTGTTGGAATGTCACTGAATTCCATCGAGCCCACTAACTTGAGTACCACTGCTTCAAATCAGAACACAATTGGTCATAACAATTTCAAAGCAGTTTAGCAGAGAAATTGATGATAGCAGTTTATCAGTACCATGTATGTTTGCCCACTCAGGAATCTTTCTAAGGGGGGGAGGACCTAATACTTACTGGCAAAGTCATCAAACTCTGAAGGGGTACAGAAAGACTGTGGTAGAAAATCAAAGTGCTTGGCACCCTGCAAGAAATGGAGAATATATTTGTCAGCAAGTAGTATTTCAGGTATTTTGTTAATTGAAGGGAAAATTCAGTCATCTCAGCTTCAATTAGTCAAGTAGACTCTCCTATTTAGTGAATGACTTTCAGGTACCATCCCACACAACTTTTCCAGCACAGTTGTGAAATTTGCTAAGAGTAACTGCTTGGTTTCCCTTGAATAAATAATATGTAAGTCCTGAAAATGCATTATTAATACTTGGAAGAGAAACAAAAAATTGTGACATTCAGCTGTTCCTTCGAAACTAGTTAGTGCTGACTGATTTTAGCCTTTTAATGTGTAACTACAGTTAAACTTTTCCATCAAAAATAAAAAAGTATGTTAACATGGAAATTTTGTTTTTATGATGAAGTTTTATGGCCTAGTTTCTAAGCAATTGGTTTAAGTCAAGCCGGCCACAGCATTTTTCCCGTTGTGGCTCACTGGCTTGTTTTCCCTACTTCACTGCTTAGGCTGAGCACCAAGCACAATAGCATTAGGTTCCATTTTTAAAGTCTTTGGTATGACCCAGCTGGGATTCGAACTCCAGACCTCATGACTGCAGGTCAGATGCTCGATCAGAGACCATGCAGTTAAGATGGGAAGAAACTGTGCTGTAGGGGAACTGCCTTCAAGTTAAAATGCCTGATGGCCAATTTGTCACCAGTGAAACAAAAATGGATATGTGGAAAGTAGTTCCAACAGGCCTCTAATCCACTCCATAACATTTCTCTTTTTGACAGATGCCAATACCTGGTGTCAAACTTGTTCCTGCTAGCTTTCCTTGTTTCTAACACACTGTTTGATTTAAGTGGCAGCCACATGACAACAAATTAAAAATCACATTTGATCTGACTTTTCTTAAATTTTATGAAATTCTTCCCCATCTCTGGTCAGAAAGAGTGACACATTTGCAAACCAGTGTAAATACATGATATGCATCAGAGGTCTATGAAAATGAAATGTTAACTGATTTTTTTTTTTTTTTGTGACATAACACAGACAGACAGCTTTCCGTCAGACACACATAGTCCAATAAAAGCTGTCTGTCAATGTGATGTCACAAAATAATTAATATAATTTGATTTTCATATTCCTGAATACAAGTCATATATTTACACAAGGTGGCAAACTTTGTGTTCTTTCTGACCAGTGATGGATAAAATTTTACTAGCAACTCCCAACAATCAAATCTGGAGTCTGATTTGAATTCATTGTAGTGTTACTGCAGCTATAGTCTAACACACTAAATGTGTCTTAGTAAGCACATCAGTAAATGGTTGGAAGCTAAGATATCACATGTGATAGTATTTCATGCAGACTATGATACCCTCTGTAAATTTGAAAACATTCAGGTAGTTATAGTATGGGCTACAAATATATATATATGGACCTAATGACATAGATGTTGTCCTTATAATATCAGATACTTGTGAATCATCTTTTCACTAATAGAAAAAAATACTCACTTTGGAATGTTGAAGACGAACAAAATTCTTGTATAATCTATCCTTTCTAGTTATTTCATATGATCTGAAAAAGAACATACCACCAATATAATTAATTCACTACTAATAATAAAAATATAGAAAACAACATGTGAAATACATTTTAAACAAAGAGTATAAAAGGCATGTAAGCCTACACATTAGGAGAGTCACATTTACCTCCTTAATGCAACTGTCTTACCTTGGAAAATGATTTATTTTCTGAAATTCAGTTAAACTTCTCAAGGTGTATGGCTTCACATGGCAGCCAATCCAAGTAAGATTAAAGTCAGAACTGTTTGGATGAACCTGGAGAAGTGAAAAGAAAGTTCAAAGTAATACTTAAGTTACATAACATTGTAAGTTCTTTTGTTCTTGTGTTGTGTAAGCTATTAATTTTTGTGTTGTTCATTAGTCTTGGTTTGTCGTCGTCCAGAGTGAAAGCTGTACACTTTATGTTTATCCGTGGAAAAAACATATTTCTGAGGCAAGTAACTGGAACTTTAAGGCATGCCCTTTTTCTGCTGTCTTGTCTTCTTCTTTCTCATTCTTCAGCCAACTCCGACTCGTGTTTGTATCATAACAAACCAGCTGGCCATACTGATACTGAATCCGTTTCGAGAAGCCTACAGTATGACTCAGACTGGGAATCAAACCCCCAGCCTTGTGAGAGCCTGATGCTCTACCGACTAGGCCATACACTAAGTGCAACTATATATTTATGAGTAAAATTGCTGCTAAAAAGGAAACAAGGGTAATGGCATTCTAAAAGCAAAACAGGTTGCCAAGTGAACACTTCTGGTAAAAGAAGAGCAAGGAACTTGAAGTGCTTTATAACATTAAGATGATGAATGAAGTAAAAATTTAAACACACCACAATAAGGGGTATTAGTTCAAGAAGAAACAGGGCTTCAATAATTTGGCGGTTTTTAGTTTAAATTTGAGACAGTTTACTTGTCTCAAGAATGTATCGCAGAATTGGTCAGTAGCACCAAAGGCTCAGAGCTCACATGAGGGGCCTTAAAAAGTTCTGTCATGGGTTTATTCCCATGCAGCACACTGCAGGTAAGTTTATACAGTTAATGCCCTATAAGACATTCATGAAAGAGATAGCGTGATGAAACTTGCACATAAGTTGAGACATGAGTGAAAACACATGTATGCAAAAATCCCATAACTGTAAGGTGAATTGGGAGAAAAGATTATTTTAGTGCTATGGACTTGTACAAATGCAGACCAGAAAAATTCAGTTTGTTAAAAGTAAAATACACAGTCAGTCACATTTTTCTCAAGGACACATGTTTAGGTGTACTGCATCAAAGGTTACAGTCTGAAATATGCATATTTTTGGCTGAAACTCTTCCAGTCTGTGGCGTTGAAAAGTTTAAAAAGACCAAAATCTGAATCCAAAGATAAGCTAAAGCCAGGAGCTTTGGGGATGCAAATTTCAATCCAAACAGTTTTTTGCCCTGTCCCTTTTTCACTAAAGCTGGAGGTCTGTTTAACAGGATACCAAAATTTACCTCTAACTGAACAGACTACTCTAAAGGTGATATAGGTGTCCCGTACAATTAAATCAACAATACAAAAGGTATCTTACAATATCATAAGGTTTAACCATACCTCATGAAATCCATGTTTATGCAGAAGTTGTCTGATCACCCTGCAGTCTGTTCTCACAATCTTATACCCAAGGTGGTGTTTTTCTGTCAATAAATTAAAAGTCACTAGTGTAAATATGAGCTTACATCAGACACAGATATGTAAACCATATTCTTAAAACATTGTAGCAGTCAGATTTCAGTAAAGCAAGTATGGGCTGAGCAAAATTCTGACAACTATGAGGTGAAATAAATAAAAACAAAAAGAATCCATTGCCCTAATGCAAACATGGGAGTAATACGGATGGGGCCTTTAAGTTGTCCGACACTTGTAAGCAAAATAAAGTCTCTGCTGAAAATGGCCCAGCTAGACCTAGAAGATTGCGTTAATGCAGAGACTATGATAAAGACTACACAGTATCATGTATACATGCCTAAGATGTCAGATAGATGAGGTTTTACAGCTAAGTTTCTAACCAACTGGTTAAAGAAGAGCCAGCCATGGTCATTTTTCCAGTTGTGGCTCACTGAATTGTTTTCCCTACTTCATTGCTTATGCTTAGCACTAAGCACAATAGAATCTGTGGTACACAAAATATATTGAAAACCATTATTCATTGATAAAGAACAATAGGTGTGCAGGTATCTGGAAAACTTTATTTTTAAGAAACAGATTGTTAGGATAATACTTCAGACCTTTCCAGGTGTGCTACAGATGAATCTCCTGAGGAAACTTAAGAGTATGGTAGGTTCACTGCTTTATTTAACTCTACTTAACTTATCTGAGTTCAGAATTCTTTATCTAGCTTTGAAAAATAATAACTTATCGTGCAATTATTCAATAACGTAATCACACTCCTTTCAGTGGGTTTGAGGCAAATGGTGGAAAGCCATTGCACTAAACTGCCTCAAAGTTTAAGGCCTGGAATAAGATATTCAGGTATATACTTAATGGTTTATTTCATTTTCAAACAAATAACAAGCTGTTTAAATTACCTCCAATGGCATAGAGTCTCTTAATCTTCACAAACATACACTCTGGTCTAAAAATGACAACAGGGACTGTCTTGCGAGGTCCACACCACATCAAGTTCACATGCTCATCACTAGGGAGAAAAGAAGCAAACACCATACAACTTTTTTTTTTTCTTTTTATCTTCCTTTTTTAATCTGGAGTAAAAATTAAATTGTTTCAAAATGTATATATTTTCTATGACTGCTAAATTTTCTACAAAGTTTAAATCAAATCCCCAAATCCTACCTGTGTGTAAATTACAGAATGCCCTCTCTGTTGCATGTTAAAAATAACTTTTCACTTTTCTATGAAGCTGTGCTATGCTCTGTGATGGCATGCTTCAGGCTTTGATAAATTCATTTTTTATTACTTGTCCATGGGGCTAGGGATTCCCAAAGTCTACTTGTCTGCATGAATATGCACTGAGTCCATATCTAATTATCTAGTACTAGCCATTGAATTCCTATATGAAGAAGACTTCTGTGCTGCTTGCCCGGTGGGCTACAATATTGAGCAGTTCACTTGTCTGAGTCATTTTTAACTTGTCCCGGACTGTCGGGCGGGGATTTGTCGAAGCCTGGCATGCTTGCACAGTTGAAGTGCACAATAAATTCCGTCTCAGGCCTGACATGATGTTCTGTTATCTTTATCTTCTTAGTTGTGTGTCTAATGTTATGTGCCCTGGGAGTAAGGACCAACACCACAGCACCTACCCATTCTTTTGTGTACGTAATGTGATCTCCATCTTACCTAAGATAAAAGGTAGGACTAAATCGCATTCACTTGTGGAGATTGTTTAACCATGGGGGTAATAAGGTTAACCTTTGCCACAACTACCTCTGGGGAACCTTTGGACAAGGTCCACCTACATTTGCCAAGTGCCTGTCATACTGTACTACTGTTTCCCCTCAGTTGGTTGGTTGAGGGTTGTAGAATATGTCCACAGTATCTCCTGTCTGTCATACAAGGCCACTAATACTTGAATCTATTTGTACCATATTTGAAACCAATTTAAACTTGAACAGTATTTGAAATTGTACTTGAACTATAAGATCACTAACTAAAAGTTTCTCTTATGGAAACCATTCTTTTCCAAAACATAAATTAAAGATAGCAAGCCTGAATTCCAGCCTTTTTGGGGGGCTGCTACAAACAGCCAAAAAATCATTCAATTTTAGGGAGACCCAATCTATAACGTATGTATTCCACACTACACCTTCATTTTCGGTATCAGACAGTGTAAAACCACTTTTGGGGGCGCACCACCATTAGCAAAGGGTGAACCCTCCGGCCGTAGTCCCTAAAAATTTTGTTTGGGTTAATTTTTCAATGTGTTTAAAGAAAGCTGTGAATGATTTGTTGCATGTTTTTGGTAGTGGTTGAGTTGGAGATTATTTTATGAGAAAATGGTTGAAATTGGTTACATCTGAGCTGACTGAGAGGCTTTGGAATGTCAGCAGACCTATCTCATATGCTGGGTAGTGACAAGGGGGGTGAATCACTACTTTTTGATTCATACGCCTGTAGCTCAAAAAGTCAATGGTCATGCTATGGGAATTCTTATGGGCCATTAATGAACAACTCGTCAGCTTCGCTTGGATGGTATACTCACTGGCATTGAAAACTTTGACAAGAAATTAGAGGCAGAATAACCAAGCATGTTTAGTGTGTAAGTCAATGGCAACAATTAATGGTGGTGCGCCACCTTTTGCCACTTCATTTCTCAGGAAAGGAGTAAAATTATTTCCCAGAAAGGTGGTAAAATTTCCAGCAACTCTCCCTACATTTTTATGTACCAAACAGGGAAAATTCCCTCCCATTGACAAATTTTCTCTCCACATGTCCATTTTTCCCAGGAAGGCACCTCCCAGCTTCCTTCCTTTTCCAACCATGTTCATCACAGTTGTCACAACTGTTTGTCACATTTGCCCTCAATTTGCCACAACAACCGAACAAGTACCACTTTTGTCTTAACCATCACCTCTTTTGCCACAATTTCTGTCAAATTAGGACAAAAGTGGACATTAACTGTGACAAAGTGAACATTAACTATGACAAAGGGCATTTGGTTTTGAAAAAAGCTGTGTCATGACAAAAGAGGGTGTTACACACAATGTCACAAAATTGCCTGGTACCTTTGCTCTCCTTCACTGGATTCCTCGTCATCATCATCTTCATCATTGGACCCACCATCGGTGCCAGTAACTCTGCTATTGGAAGAAACTGTCCCACTATCAGTAGAGTTACCACTGTCCGTGTCTGAATCATTCCCAACTCCAGTATCTCTGCTTCCACAACTTGAGTCAACATCATCCAAATTATCATCAGATATGCTGGACATCTTCGCTGATAATTTTGATTCCTTTTTCTACAGCAATCTCATGATGAACTGAGGAAAATACAACCAAAACATCAGAGAAAACTGTTTTAAAGCAAATTCACAGTGAAAAGAATTTCCAGTTGCAATTTACTCCCATCCTTAACTTGGTTAGACATACAGTAATAAATACAAACATCTCAATACTCAAAGTATTTTGATTTGCTACGTACTTCAAAAATTTTTGTCATTTTTTCAAGTTGGAGCAAGCCTAAGGTGTTAATACAGAGAAAGTCTGTTTGAATTGTACTCTCTTACAGTACAAAGATGTCACAAACAGTGCTGAAATAATAACAAATAGGAGAAACCCTTCCTCAGATTTCTCATATTTGTTATTATTTCAACATTGCTTATGACAAAATTCATCACTGGGAACGTAATTTCTCTCCTGTATACTAAATACTCCAGATTTCATGCACTGCCAAATTTCCTGTACCATTGGAAATTCTTCCCTTTCACAACAGCAAAGTATCTGACTAAGCTGTAGAAAGACCTTCAAAATCAAACATTGTTTTTGTTTTTGAAGCCAAAATAGGTTGGTGGTACCTTTCTATATTTACCCAAAGTAGTTGGGTTTATACCTCACTTACCTCATTTACACTCAATTTCAATTTTGCAAGATTGCTAATCAGTTTTGAATAATGAATAGCAAAACTGCTAATCAAAATTTCAAAAACAAATCGCTCCCTGTTATGTCACATTTTGGTGTCCTAAAAAACATACATTTTTGGCAGAAAACCCATAATTTCTTTCCACGTACAAATTGTGTTGTCAAATAATTATGTCTGTAACGTATTATGATAGTTTTAAACAGAATGAATAGGGAAACTGATATGAATAATTGTCCCTTTAAAAAATACAACAGTGTATAGTTTATTCACAACTGTGCTCTTCAGTATCATATCGTTACATTTACTTTCCCTATGCAGTGCAGGTAATCATCCAATAACAATAAACTTACCTTGGTTCTCAGTTTCTAAACACAGATCAATTACAATATAATTTATCTTAGCATTTGTCACACTTGAATAGACTATATTCCTAAACTTTACTTATATTCTAGTGTTTGCACCCAGTAGGAAACTCATACCCGGGTACCTGAACAACATTATCCCTCGGGTACCCGACCGTAAACCTGGCATCATCTTACTTAAGTGCATGGTATACACATACAATTCATGACTCGACCCATTGGCCTCTTATCTCTGATCAGATCAATTTGACAATAACAATACGTCATATTTTTCTATATCTACAATGTGCCATTTGTTCTTAACATTGTGAGTTTAAAAACCAGACTGGAATTTAAAACTTGATCACACTTTGGCCCCAGTGGTATTACCTTCAGTCCTTGTGCCTTTTGTCCAGTGCACCATAATGTGTGTGCCTTGGAACCTAAAAGTAACTCAAGGTTTGTCACTGCAACTTCTGTACTGTGTTGCAGTAATGTACCACCGCAAGCAAGTGTTAAAATTTTTCTTAAACTGCTTTCTTGGTATGTTTTTGAAATCAACTATCTGTCCATTCATGATAACAACAGTAGAAAATTTTCTAATGCATCTCAGGACCGAGATTTTACCCAAACAGTTCTGTTAAAAATGTACGGTAATAAACGGCAGTGACCTTAAACCTGCGAACATTTGTTCGTTCCTTGCCTGGGTGCTTGTGTTCAATGTGTGTGCTGGAGCAGGGCACATCACTTCAGCAAACTCCACTTTTAGCAAATGGGAGATAGAGAAAACATGGGGAAAATATTTTGCTCTGTTTGCCATATATTTATGCAACTTTGGGCGTAAAAATTTTGCAAATAGTTTGAATAGCAATAAAAAAATTACAAGCAATATGAAGATAGTGAATCATTTTAGTGTTTAAGGTAGCAACAGGATAATAGTAAGAGAAATGGAGATTTTTTTCATGCACATGGCGTGAAATACACCTTGAAAGAATGCGTACGACTTTAAATCTGATGGAGTGAATTTTGCTTCAGAAAAAATTTCCCTCCCCAAAATACGAAGCTTTAGTGATTGATTTGAGTAAAAAGAATATTTTTTTTGTGGTTGAAACATGTACGTACATTATGCACACATAACTGTGTTAGGGCTGTCAGGGATTAGCCATTAATCATCGATTAAGTAATTGTTTAGTAAAATGTCACATGCGATTAATCGCATCTCATGCCCCAGGGTCATTGACTAGTGTTAAGTAAACAATGTAACATCATTCTTCACAAGTTTAGCTGCATTGACAAAGCATATGATGTCTACAGTATGAACAAGAAGCTCAACAATTGCAAAGAGCTACAATAACCACCTTTTCTCCACCCAAACCTCCCTAGTTTACATGTGATTCGGTGAGGTGTCATGGGGGGACGTTTTAATCCATGAACTCCAAACACGGAACCTGTTGTGACAGGCTTTACTTCAACACCCCCAATTCATTTGTAGTGAACATAATTTACAAAGAAATTTGAAAGCACTTAATTTATGCACGCACAATAGTGTCTTCTAAGTATCTTGTGTGCCACTGTGCACTTCACCGTAATAGTTCAATTTCACAACAGCCACTTGTCAATTTCACTACTGGTGTACGTCTCCAAAAATTTCAACTTCAAAGTAACATTTTGCAATTTAAGTGTACCTCAATTCAAAAAATTCAAAAATACATATTTTAGAGAATGGAAAAAGAATTCTAACAGTCCAACTCCCATGTTCATATGACATTCCTGAGCTGAGATATAAAATGTTGAAGTTAACTCACTTAAAACAAATTGGTGTATTGCACAATAATTTGTGACTTTCTTGTTGTACAACTCACATAACATGCTTTGTTTTCCTTTAAAATTAAAAAATGTTTTTATGACCTTGAACACTTCCTGTGTGCTTGCATAGCATGTTGCACAAGGAGGGTTTAATTAATTACATCACCTCATAAGAGTAAGGGTGCTATCACACCTCAGTACAAGGTGCAGTAACGTTCGGAAAAACAACGAAATACAAAGATTGTAATTTGAGTAGTACAAGAATGACATAACAAGTTATTGTGCAATGTACCATTTTAATTTGAGAGAATAAACTTCAACATTTAATATCTCAGCTCAGGAGTGTCCTATGAAGATGGGAGTTGGACTGTTGAAATGTATTTTTTCATGGTCTTTAATATATATTTTTGAATTTTTTTCACTTTAGGTACACTTTAATAACAAGTTCAGCTTTCTAACCATATTATTCCTTTCCTTCTATCACATATGAGTTTTTGTAAGTCATGAATTGAAAAAAGTTTCAAAAAAGTTCTGACCACTGTTTATCAAAGCCAACAGCATACATAGCAGCAGTTGTACACAGTAACAGTCGGCTGAAAAGCATTACGCTGCTGCTTCGTACTGTACATCAAATGAACTTCTATTATGAAGAATCCTGCTCACTGATTGGCTACTTGCATAAATAAAGCAGCTTCTTTAAAAATTTGGAGATTCCCTGCTTCTCACCTAATTATTGAAGGAGGGTGTCATGTTATTGCCAACTCAACCATATATTATATCACAGGATGTTTTGGTAGGGAAAAAGCGGACATGTTTCCACTGGATAACACTGACAGAATAAAAACTTCACACTCATTTGCATACTGTTGTAAACAAAATTCCATAGTCATATAGGAAATTAAATTCTACTGCTCAAAAAAGTTGGTGATTTCATTCCAAAATAATGTTTGAAACTTTAGTTTAGGCTAGGGAAAAATTGATGGAATCTTCATTTAACAAAAGTAGGCCTAGCCTCTGAAAAAAAAATGTTATCTGCTTAGGCTACAATCAAAACCACAGTTATGTCCGTTTCCCGAAAGGATACTGTTTGAGATCACCGTTGGTCCTTGAGGAATGATAGTGCACCGCAAGTTATGACCAAAATGTCCATGCATCTGAGTGGGGCATTACCAGGTTCAATATTGGATACACTGTAGCTTGGCAATTTAAACATCCCCACGAAAAGCAATGCAATGAAGAAAATCTCCTTAAGGGTAGTATCTCAAGGACACTTGACAACTTGAGATACTGCACGTGTTATTTTCTCCACAATACCATTCCAGTATGTAATGAATAGGCTATGGTATTCACCTGTGGCAATAACTGAGAATATTATAGGCCTACTAGCAAATTCTCTTAGAGAGTCAATACAAAGAGTTCTCTCCAATTAATAAAAAACATGTATGTTAGCAGATCCGTAGTCATGCAAGGGGTCGCCAATAGGGATGCACCGGAACCAAAATTTTGGATCCGGCCGGAACCGGATTTTGCCGGAACCAACTTGAAATCCGGCCGGATTTTTTCCGGCCGGAACCGGATTTTTGCAATGCAGATGAATAATGTGAAATTCAGAAAAGCAGAGAATCCCTGGGATAGGAGTTTTCTGCTTTGTGATGTTATGTTTGTGAAGGACTAATGGGAAATGTCTATAAATTTGTCTTCAAGTGTAGTACAAGTGTATTTAACTTATTTTTTAACCAAAAATTGCCACATAGTAGAAAAAAGGCATGAAAAACTGTTCCTGCAGAAGTACAGCAAAACTGTTACAAAGCAGGGCAAGTAAGAGCTCTTTGTATTTTTCCTCCTTAAGTGAGTATTTGTAGAAAAAACTCCTGAGGGAATCTTGAAAGTTGTTTTGCATATATCAGTTTGTTCTTTTTGAACCAGAGTACATCACCACTTGTTCAAAAAAAAATGTACAAATTATGCAGACCAGTAATACTTGGCAAAGAGAGTCCTTGGATAGTGATTACTGAATGGAAAGCTCATATGTACTGTAAAAAGACAAGGGTTAAGGTTTTTAACTATGCACAGCACCACTGTTTTATACACCATTTCTAGTATTTAAACATGCCATGATCTCAAAAAACTGAAGCACATTTATCATTAATAATTTTTTTGGCAGAGATACTGTATGTCACACATTTTGACATTACGTATTATACTGTATGTTTGATAACATATTTAGTGGTCCACCGATTATGCTATAATCGGTAATACCCAATTACCGATTAATTAATTAAACAATCGGCCCGATGCCGATTACCGATTATTAGAAAGAGGGAAATCACATGTTTGTCTCTATACAGTAGTGCGTGTCCCTTGCTTCGTGCACATCGTGTATATCATAACCAGTTTAGGATAGAAAATACTGGGAATAGTTCCGTTCGTTTCACAAACGGAATATCATTTTTATGGGGGTAACATTTACAATTCAAAAGTGAAGATACAAATCAACTGTTAATACAACAGAATTGTTTGCAGTGGATGTCATATGCCCTTTGATAATTTAGTTCTAAGGCCAACATCATGCTCTGTCTAGTTTTCATCCCCCAATCATGTCGGGACATTTCTATTCTTTTACTGTACTGGATTGTAGTTGCTTTAATGTACTGTAGCTACAACTCTCGAGCTCCCGTCTTAACCGACCCCATGTAGAGCAATCATAATAATCTTAGCAGTTCTGGGCAGCAAAACAATTGCACCCGATTAATGTATCTTATGGTTCCTTTCAGATATAAATATCCCTGTATATTTTTAGCAGTTCTCTTCCCAAACTTACGTCTTGTTTAAAAAGAATCTGCAACTGAAATGCAAGAAAGTCAGATCCCCACATAATCCACATAGGCAGATATTTGTGGTGCCGTTGCTATGTGAATTTAGCATGGAACTCGCCCAGCTTTGCTAGCTGGCTATATAAGCCAGTATGTTCTATGCGTATTGTGCAGAACAGTTTGTACAGCAACTTACGCGGTGCTTTCTAAGAGACAGCAAGGAATACACCTTGAATGCAATTCTAAATCTAATTTCAGGTAAAAAAAATGGGTTATAGCGGAAAATATCAAACAATCATTCCCATGGCAGGCCGGTTAAATTTTTACGTTTGTGATTATCAATGCATCTCGTTTTGGCAGCAAGTTAATGGATTGAGTATTTACAGGGATTTTAACAAAACTAAGAGCCCTTTTTCAAGTATATTTAGCCCCATTTGCTAATAATCGGTGGCAATGATCAGTTGAATGGCAGAAATTTACCAATGCCGATCATTTACCAATGACGGAATAATCGGCTAGATGTCAATTACTTAACAGATGATCGGTTGAACATTAATCATATTGTGTATACTTAAGTGTGTGTGATGAATTATTAGGGACAGAAAACATGAATATTGACCCCATAGGCAACTTTAATTTGTAATGAGTAATGTCTTCTGAAATTCAAGATGAAACACATTTCCTGCTTGCACTACACAACTTTAACGGGCAAGTAAGTGTTAAAAAGTAAAGAAAAGTAAAGTGAAGTGTTCAAGTGTATATTTTATAGACAACCCAATGGAATTGAACTGATACACTGCCTTGAATGATGTGACTCAGGTACAACTGTAATATGGATTATCCATTTTGTACAGTACTACTGTGCACTGCAGTAGACTTATTTAAATTGCATGAAAGGTCTTTTCACCCCATTCAGTTTATTTCATACAGCTGGAGAAATTTGAAATCATATTTGTAACATGTACATGTAAATCAGTTACTTTTATAACTTTGTTGCCTGTTTGGTTCAGTCATTTTTAAGGGTTAAATAAAGGTGTTCAAATGTTATATACTGTAACATGCACTGACAAGCTATAATTTATGAACTTTAAATTAATTCTGAGACAGTTACTGCAGTTTTCCTGTTTGTTTTAACTCAGATCATGTACATAATGCTACCCAAGTTTACAGAAAATCCGGTTCCGGCTGGATTTTTTTTAAATCCGGCCTGAACCGGAACCGGATATTTTTTCACTATCCAGCCGGATAATCCGGCCGGACCGGATATCCGGTGCATCCCTAGTCGCCAAAGAGGGATAAGCCCCCATGATTTTCCCCAGATAGGCCTAATTTGATTATTTTCATTGACTTATTACTTGCAGTAGCCCACACACTTTGTCACCTTGAAAAATTTCCCTGGTTTTGCCTTCTTCTCACTCTGGCTACGAGCGGGAACTAGGCTATATAGCATATTACGGTGACTGCCCTATATTCCGACAGCCCTATATGTTCCGACACCCATGTGCTCATCTACGATCAAATGTCGGAACAAAAGGGGGTCGGAATATGAGGGTGTAGAGTATAGGGCTGTAACCACATATTACCAGAGGTATATAAAAATACCAAACCAATTCTGAACGGCCCCTACCAAGATTCTTGCAAAGGCACTCTTTAGGTTACTTTACTAAGTACAAGTAATTAGCATAGGCCTACTGAAAATATAGACCTACAAAGAAGGAAGCCTATGAATTGGAGTCTAGACAACTCCCTCATCGTCAAGTAGCAAGTGGCCTAGGTCAGCCATTAAGCTTGGTGCTAAGCTTAAAGGCCCAGTTCTTTCACCCCAATTAGTACCAATTCTCCTAACCTTCTTACTGAAGTCCCTCCTACAATTGTTTGCAATTCATCCTCATCCAAACACAATCTCAGTTTATTGCTTCAAGGTGAGTATAGAAAAACTCAATTTATAAAATCAAAACACTTTCAGTACCGTTCATTATGTGTAATGTAAGCTTTGGTACTCTGCATTGTTTGAATTAGCTGTCAGTCAAAGAGCTGAGCCAATTGAGAATTTTGGTACCCCCGTACTAAAATTGTAGTTTGGGGTGAGAGGTTTGGCCCTTTCAGCTGGAAAACTGCTTGGTGTTCAGCATAAGCTGGAAAACATGTCAATTAGCCACAACTGAAATAGCCTTGGCCAGCCTGATTTAACCAACAAACTTAAGCCATGAAAACCTCATCTAACCTGACCTTAACTTATACGAACCAAACTCAAACTAATTTTGGCCGTTCTCTACAAGCAACATCAAGCTACCTCTACCAATGGTTATTACAGGTTTAAAACTAAGTTTTTTGAAGTCTTCTTACAAACCAGCTACTACGGAACCTCGGCTAATTCAATGGCCCCTAAGCAGCAGCAACATTAATTACACAAGGAAAAATAAAGTCTGAAAACATCTCTGAAACAGAATAAACGATTTCAAATCCACAAACTGCAAACACAGCTTTACACAGGCCACACGATACTTCATGACACTTTCACCCTCACAATACTCTACAGCTCGTGTATCGCTAAGAATTGACTGGTCTCTTGTTTTATAGCTACACAGAATGTACTGTAAATCCTCATTGAGTTAACTGCATGTGGAGAAAGTTTACACAGTAAAACTCCATTGCGATTGTCACCAGCTGAGAAGCATTTCGACTTGCTTGTAGTCGTAGTGCGTTACAGATGTAAAATACAGAGTACAAAGCGGATGGGTTGCGCATTGCTTTATCATTACCTAGTGGCTGTATATGTGTACACTGTTTTAATCTGATCCAAGACACCAGCGAGTGTGGCTTATAATCGCAGGCTTAGCCTAGAGGATTTTCTCCAAGAATGCAGTAAACTTCCAAGTTATTTACCACTTTTTAAAATTATTAACTACTTGATGACCCCAAAATTTTTAGTAAGAAAAAAGTCTTTGACTTTTGTTTTGTAGAAACACTGTGTCGAGCAATGTTGTAAAAGCATGAGGTATAAGCATCCGTCGTCGCTCATTTGTATGGATGACTTGTAATAGTCAATATCAACTTTGCAATCCCTGGTTCCCCCCCCCCCCCCCAAGGTTTTGCCTCGGTGAACATGAAGAGCGGCTCTATAGTTTTCCCTTTCGGGAAACCAATAAAAGGGGTGGAAAATGCTGTGCAGAAAGTTACGAGGGCAGAAATTAACGTAATGATTTGGCTATCATGACATTCACAAGAGAATGTGAAATTTAGGAGACCAGTTATCACATGTCATGTAGGCCAAGGTTACAGTACCTGCTACATTAACACTAACTGTAACAGTCAGTAACACTAACGTTAACAAGTTGACTAACGTTAAGTAGCAATAACACTGTTCAGTATACTGTTCAGCAACAAAAGTGTCAGAACGTAGGCTAGCCTAACGTTACCCCTTGGGAGCCTCGCTCGGCCTAACGTTAGGGCCGAGAGAAAGTTTGAAATTTAGGCGCAATTACTATCCTTCATAGGAATGTAAACAGAATCATAAATTTGACATACAATTCCATTTAGAACCATCTTCTAAAATATGAAATGAAGGAAAGATTGATTATCTGCACCTTTTCAGAGCGGCAATTTTCATCATACGGTTGATCCCAAGCACAGGTTGTTGTCAAGGCACAATTCAAACTGCACCTGCGCAGAAGTTGTTCCTTTCGATAAAGGTCTAATGGCTAGTATATAATTCATGTACTACCAATGGACACACTGCATTTATTGGCACATATACCCCAAAAAGATGGACCAAAAGAAGAAACGAAGGCCATGTGTGCATTTCAAGCGGGGAAGAAAGAAGCTGGCACGTAGCCAAAGACCTGGAAGGGTGGACGAAAAGGGCAAAACACTCTTGGAGAGAAAATTCGCCCCAAAGAGTTTGAATGCTGACATTGACTCAATAAAGACATTTGACCCTGGAAAAGTTGAGTTTCGTCCCGGAAAAAACATTGTTGCACCACTTTGCGCAGAACCTTGTCAGGCTTCGGGCCTGGACAGACCTTAAAAGATCCCCCAAAATGATTCTCTGGGAACCTGGAAGGTACTGTGGACGTAATGGGTCCACAACTTGTGTGTGCTAGGGGGTGTGCCCCCGGACCCAACTGCCACCCGAGAAAAAAGACAAATTGAAGGCAACTAACATAACATAACAATTTGAAGGGCAAATGAGGACAAATGTCCCATAAGATGCCCTGATGTCCAAACCTTAATCAAAAGTCGAACCACCAAACCTAGACAACAACCCCAAAACAATCAGATTTTACCACAGTCATGGAAGAACTTGTCTATGTTAACCTTAAAGCAGTGAACTGACGGGGAGTTAACTATATAACCAATCTTCATAGCAGAGTAGCAGACAATTCCACTCGTTGGCAACTCTATGGGAGAAACTAAACTTCCTAATGTCAAACCCTGCAAAGGGCTTTTCCAACTTTTTACAATGCCCATGGAACCCGGGAATTACTTTGAACCCTTAAATGACTACAACACAAAAAGAAACTTATAGGCTGGAACATGTCCCCTCTAATCCTTCTCAGCTCCAAAGTGGAAGTCCAAGATGTTTAAGCCTAGCATGGTAAGGTAAATTTCTTACCTCAGGTATAAGGCGAGTGGTCCTTCTCTGGATTAACTTGCTCTAAAAGAAACATTACCTTTTCATAAAAGGGGCTCCAAGCCTGAGCGGCATAGTCAATATAGGGTACGTGTTGCCAACTGCTTATACAAATGAAGTACAATATCCTTACTAAAATTGATGAAATATCTCTTGATCAATCCAAGCACTCTATTAGCCTTTGTAGCAGTGGCTGAAAACTGCCTTGATGAATTCAAATCCTCAGTAATTATAACACCACCAGATCTTTCTCGGAAGTGACATTACTTAAAACACTACCATTCGTGTTATGATGCGCTAAACTTTTAGGACCAAAATGAAGGACTTTACACTTATCCGCATTAAAAGACATTAACCAAGTCTGAAACCAAGAAAATAACCTATCCATATCTTTCTGCAGCACTAAGGCATCATCTAAAATGTTAATATTCCTATAAAGCTTAGTACATCTGCAAACTTACTTATACGAGATGTAAGAGAACTATCAATATCATTGATGAAAATTAAGAAAAGAAATGGGCCAAGGACAGAACCCTGTGTTTCTCCACTTATGGCTTCTTTCCAAGAAGAGATCGTCCACCTGGTGTGAGCTTTTTGGCATAACCATAACCCCACAGCCACTGTATTTTCATTCCATATGATTATCTGATATTCTGAGTATTTCAAAAATTCTTAATACAGTATTGCTCGCTCATAGATCAGTTTGGTGAACTTTTCCAAACTTTGAAAATCACTAAATCGGAAATTAAGTTACCATATGTGACATAAGATCATCCAGTGACACAGGCAAAAACAGCAGTGGCGTTCTCAAGGGTGGCCAGGGACGCTTACCCCCCCCCCCCCCCTCCATGAAAAATCTTGTGTCCGGTGTGCGCCCGAACGGTAATTTTATATTTCAAAAACCTATATGCCTTCTGTAGCCAGAGTATGGCTAAGATTTTTTAAGATTCGGTTCTTCTTTTGACAAGAAAAGGCAGTAATTTCCATATCTCTCAACTGAATATATCGAAAAACACCATGACCTGGGAAATGCAAATTTCCGGCTTTCTGAGTGGTTGCGTTCTTTTTTCAAAATTTTCTGCACACTTCCAAACGACGCAAATCAAAGGTGTCGCACAGCTCAGATAACCGTTTAAGTAGGATTAGGCCGACATTTTTTCTTAAGAATAGATCACATCTAATTGCCCATCAACTGTTTCTCTTTCTCTTTCTAGTTTAGCTCCCTATCTTCAAAATGTCAGCCGGATTCAATCTTGAGAATAGTTTAACTAGATTTGTTACCAATAAAATCTTACTTGAAGTTGCCCTGGAAGTAATTTTTTACCAGGGTAAAGACAATAGAATAAGCCGTAAATTTCGACCTACCCCACAAACCCCTTAAAACCCAGGATCTTCCGTCGGATTTGCCCTCTTGACCCCCACCGAGACTCACATTGAACTGCACATTAACTTCCTTTTCTGTAGTTCATCTCCCCCTTCTTCAAAATGTCAGCCGGATCCGCTCGTGTTATTTGAATCATTGGTTTTTTACCGAAAGTATCACTGGAAGTTACCCTGGGGTTAATTTTAGACCTGTGTTAAGTCAATATAAGTACTCTTAAACAACGATTTTAATACCTCACAAACACGCTAAAACCCAGGAACTTCAGGGCTTTGCCCATGGACCCCACCAGGGGTCCTAAGGCGGGTCCCTGGACCCCACCCGTTTAGTGTGGTGCCATGAGTTAAGTCTATAGTATTTCCCCCTTCCAAATTGTTGTGCCCCAGTGCCCCCTAGAATGAAAAGTCTGGTGACTGACGCCACTGAACTACAGTGTTATCATATAAATTTTCAAATTTTCTCCAGTAAATATATCAGTTCTTGAATATAAAGTATTTCGTTTAAAAAAGACGAAAAGGTTTCGAACACTTTTAAAATGTCTTCGGAGAGTCTTAATGTCGTTGGACTGAAATAACGTTCCATTAACAACGATCTTCAATCGCCGTGCTATCTCCGATTTGTCAATAGGAAGTGCAGATATAGAATCCAAAATTTTCTGCCATGCAAGCTCAATATTTTCAAATAATTGTTTTAATAAAAGGGGCAAAATATGGGCGCAATTTGCGGGCCGCGAACTGCGTCTCAAAGAGAGTGGTATTCACACTTAAAAATCGGGAAATTTGGTGCCACTCCAAATACTATCTTTTACAGTCCGTGCTATGTACTGTGCATTTTTTAACTTGCCGTCAATGTAAGATCTGTGCCAATTTCTGTGGACTACTACAAAAATTGGTAGTTTTGGGTGAGAGTTGAATGTCTTTTAATGGATATCAGAGTTATCTGTCATTTTCATTTTTTGTTTGGAAGAGTGATTTTCCTTGAAATGACTTGATTGAAAAATTGACCTCAACAAACTTGACTAGTCCAAAAATAATTGAAACAGTGAGTTAAACTGAAACATTTGATATGATCTCATCTGAATGTAATGAGTGGACCCATCGACATCCTTTGCTCTTGTGGTGTTATAAAACATTGGTTCTCAAAGTGGAGCATCAATGGTGCAGTAAACTGCAAAAGTGAAAGCAGTAAAATGAAAATGTGAAAGCTTGTCTACATTCTCTAATGGCAAGGAATAATCCTGAAATTGTTGTAAGGAGAGGTTTCAATGTGCACCAAAGGTGGAGTCCAGGGGTTTTCGGTAGCTCCAGTGGGGGTTCAGGGGCTAAGCCCCGGAGGCTCTTTGCAAAGAACATGGAAAATTTAATAAAAATTAATTTAAAATTGGGTCAAAAGACGAGAAGAAATGGTCGGCGATCCTTTCAATTTTGTGTCACATAGAGAGTTCTAACAGCCTTAAAGATTCATCAAATGATACCTGCTATGGCCTTCTTCTGTTGAATTAACCTCCTGTGTATGTTGACATACTTTTGGACCTACTAAAGCGTGAACATGTGCGCGAAGCGCGCGGATGTTTCAGGTAGGAATTCTTTTCCAGGCGTTGAAAGTCGCCGCAAAACACTTCTACTTACATAACGACGAAACTTCAAAAGCTCTATACGTATAACCGGAACTGAGAAACTGTCCTTTGCAAACATAACAAAAAGGGGACCATGCAGCCTAGTGACTGCCATGTGGCAGTCACTACAAGACCTGGGAAGAAAGATTCCGATTTCCATTGTTCAATTTGTTTCAAAAAGTATGGTGAACTTTAAATATATCATTAGGGTCACATGAACAAGGATATTTGACCTATTTTCCATAACCCGGTGTCCAAATTGCAATAAGGGGTCGAAAGCTGTTACTTCGCACTTAGGTATAAGGCAGTCTAAATGAAATATGCATGAACCTTCCTTAGGCCACCTATGAAAAAGTCACTTGCCATGCCCGATAACAAGAGACATGAAACGGTAGCCTGCAGCGACTTACCTATTTGTTTGGAATTGGAAATCATACTAAGGCCATTACAACCCTGTCTTTAAAATTGTCAAGTTTTACTGGAGGCGTTCTTGTCCTTCTCTCCATTGTTGTGCTTCGAGAAGTCTCAGATTTTAAAACGGTGGCGCTTTACTGAAAAAAAAAGCAAAAGATTGAAGCCAAGCGTTCAAGGTCTCTGGCCGGCTGTGAATCCTGTCAACTACAACAGAGAACCAACTCAGGCGCCTCTCTAGTACCCTTCTGCATACAGTGACGCTCGGCGTGCTTTGTATACGACTGCAATCTCCCCTTGGGACTCTCCTCAAGGACCGGCGACACATTGGGGAGGCACACTACTCGCCTCCCAGTGCAATCAGAGTAGGACCATGTGTGAACACTACCGTCCGGTTTGGCGTCAACGTGCCGCGTAGGTTACGGAAGAGGTTGAACATATGCAGCTACCACACATTACAGTGGAAATTTTTAAGTTAAAATTTCAGCCATATGTTATATGAGCAGAGGGGATGTACGTTTATCAAACATTTGAAGATAAAATTGGAATCAGTTTTGCATGTTTCCTGGCAGGATTTACTTCTACGACTGATGTTTCTTCCTAAATTTCTTATTTTCGCTCAGAATGGAGGCTTATGTTACGGAGACGTCACTAAAACGTCACAATCTTTTTGGCTCGAAAGAATTCCGTAATTTTTTTAGGTACGTACTGAAGGAGAATTCTCAATGAGGAAAGTTAAACACCGTGACAAATTACTACGGTAACTTGGTCCCGGTTTGTTTCATTCATCTGTCGAGGTGTGCATTTTGTCAATGTAACATTTTTCAAACTCACGTAATTTGTCTAAATACTGTTTGCTAGGTACAGGCATTCACTGTCACGAGAGTTTTAAGCCTAGCTTTACCAAACGTGACTAAGCCTATTTATGAAAGCCGAGTGCTTTGGAAATGGAACCCGGCATTGTGCTTGGTCATCAGCATCAATGAGCGAAGGGCTAGGGAAAACGAGTCAGTGAGTCACATGTGAAAAATAGTGCCCGGCCCAACTTAAACCGATTGGTTAGACACTGAGCGCAAAAGCCCCGGCATGTAGCTAATTGACGAACCAGCCACCACTGTTATATCATGGTAAACGAAGAACTTGTTTTTTTTTACAATGATGACAAGCATATGAATTATGTTGATAATTGTAGCATTTCAAATTTAACTTTCATAAAATAGTTTCTCTTGAAAATTCTAATGATGGCTATTCAGCACACCAACTTTTAAGGACAAGATTAGTGGTTCCACCTTGAACTTGCAGTAGTGTAGAAGACTGTCCTGTTTCATGTGGATCGGCTCTTGAGAGTCACATGACAAATTTTCCTCCCCAAAAAGGAAATTTATTAGGAGTAACTGCTTGTTTTACCTTGTATATCCAATATTGAAGCCCTATAATGTTATGAAAGACACTTTGAAAAGAAATTTAAAAAACGAAATTTAGCTGTTGCTTCAAAATAAATTTGGGAACACTGCTCTGCGGCGAATAAGCAATTTAGCAACCCTGCAACATTTGCCAGTTTGAAGCATTCCGGCAAGTTTCCTTTGGCAATTGAAAGTGGGATGCGGTCACCACAACTTAATGTACACTGGGCTGGTGATGAGTGACTCCTGAGAGTCATGTGACCGTATTTTCCTCCACAAATGTGAAATTTACAACTAATCACTAAGTTGGTTTACGGCAATGTGCAATATTGAGGTGCTAGAATACTAAAATTATTTAAACGATACTTTGAAGGGAAAAAAGAAAATTATGAACTTAGCTGTTCCTTTAAAATAAGTTTGGGCGACTTCTCTTGCCCTTTAAGTATGTACGAGACAGGCGCATGTAGCCAGGATTGCGTCTCGCCCCTTGGGAATGGTTATTGGAGTGTGGCATGGGGTTGGTGTACTGAGGAAGGGATCCTTTACCCTTTGGAAAGGAAACAAAAAATGGCTTTCCCCTCCTTTGACTTCAAGCCTAACACAGGGCTATTTATACGACTTCCCAAGACTTATATCTTCAAATTTATCGTTTCTTCATGGGAGTAAGGATACCATGAAAGGATAGATGTGATTGCCCTACATTCCAATACCCCTCTCTATGTTCATGTATGATCGAGTTCAGTGTCGGAATATACTGTAAGAACGTCAGAAAAAAATGACCAACCGAGTATACGGGGATCGAAAAAAGGGAGTTGGGATGTAATGGATTTGTGGAATTATAAGGATGTCACATTATAGAGGGGTGTGGGACATATACTGGTAAAATGGGTAAAATGTCGGAACATGGGAGTGTCGGAACATTGGGCTGTCCCCAAGAATAACGTTTGTATACTTTTAAGAACTGATTTGAATACCAACTAAATGCTTTATTCTCATGCTCTTAAAAATTTAATTATCCGTCACCTAACTTGGTCCTAGCCCATCAGATATGTGGCTCATCAACACAGACTTTTCCAAAGTCGTGCTGGATTACTTTGTAAGGCTTATCAAAGGACCTCAAGAGGGACCCGGTTCAAGGTATGGGCAACAACTGCCTTCTGGAGCGAGATTCAAGTGGACCTTTTTGTCAGGATTGTATTAATCATATCAGAGCTATTATTGTAGTAAGGGATTGACTATATCACAAGTTCTAGCATTGGGGAATGACATCCCATTCAATAAAGCCGTTTGCTGTGTTATTTTCAGTTTAAAGAAAGTTTCTTAATGCGCTTACTTTCGTGCAAATCCTTTATTTGTTAATTATTTATCACAATTAAAGTATTCCCTGACTTGAGCATTTTATCCCTAAGCCTTTGTCCCTTCACAAAAGTTAGTAGAGCATGTGCTGTAATAGACCTTAATATATTGTGCGTAGTTCTTTGGCCTGCTATCTTTGCATAGGCGCGGAAGTAGTTTTTTTTTTTATTGGGGGGGGGGGGGGGGGGTGGTCACAAGTTTTCGGCAGTCGACATAATGGTGACGTCGTAAGGCGTTCGGTTTTGCGTGAAGCACAAAACTCCATCAGCGTGGGGTCCAGGCCGGGGGCCGCTTAAGTGCCCCTGGTGGGGTTCAGGGGTAAAGCTCTGGTAGGGGTCCAGGGCAGTGGCATAGCTAGGATTTTTGTGGGGCATGTGGGGGGGGGGGCTGGCTACTTTTGTAGGGGAGAGTCTGGAGTTTACTAAGCGTAGCGCCACCGTCAGTTGGCCCGGAGCGTACAAAGAAAATTTTGGATTTTAAAACCTCCCAGATGGCTGGAAATGGCATTTGCCAGGTTTAATTGTCTTCAATTCTGTGAGAAAAATGTGTGATTTTTCTAAGATTAAACACACTTTTGAGATACTGATTAGCTCAGTTCATTACTCCACTGGACTATGTATCCTAGCATTGCAAATCCGGAATCCTGCTGAATGTGACAAGCAGTTGTTCCAGTGCACGCCTGAGTAAGCAGGTAAGGTATTTTCATAGGCGTAGGGGAGCATTTCAGTTTGGAGACAGAAGATTTTTGCCCGAAAAAAGTAATTCTGCCCGTAAGACAGTCAAAGCGGAGCGCCACCACTGATTGGCGAGGAGCGTCCAGAAAATTTGAAAATTCGTACCCCTCAGACAGTCGAAAATGACATTTCCCAGGCTTGTAAAGAGGATCCAAGCTGTCGTCTTTTTTTAGTTTCAATTGCAGATAAACGTACGTTCGTTCCAAACTAAAATTCAAGCAGAAAGACTAAGCCGAGCGCCACCATTAGTTGGCGTGAAGTGTACAAAACATTTTTAAATATCCGACCCCTCCGACAGTTGAAAACGGCATTTCCCGGAGCTAAGTGGGGGTCTAAGCAGTCGCTATTTTGAGCTTCCTTTTAATTGTAAATGTTCACTTGAAATTTAAATTCTGCTATGAAGCGGTCGAAGTGGAGCACCGCTATAAGTTGGGGCGAAAGGTACAGGGAATTTTTGAAAAATCTGACGCTTCAAACAGTCAAAAAGTTTATTTCCTATGCTTATAGGTGGTCTTAGAAGTCGCTAATTCGAGGTTCTGTTTGCACGAAAAATGTTCACTTGAAACTAAAATTCTGCTAGGAAGACTATCTGCGCGGAGCTTCACCACTGGTTGGCGAGAAGTGAACAGAAAATTTTGAATAATCGGACGCTTGAGACAGTCGAAAATGACATTTCCCAAGCTTATAGGGGGATCTGAGCAGTCGCTATTTGATAAAAAAATTACCAGATAAAATGCATCACCACCAATCGATGAAATGGTCCCGCATTTTTTCGGGGGAAACTACAAAACGGAATTGAAAACATTCTAATGAATTTTACTCTATTGCGACTCTTTGCTAAATTCAGTATATATTGAAAAAATTGTGTGCCCGAACTTCCGACTTTATATGATTTTACTTTTGAAAGAAGAAGGACTATGTGGATCTTAGCAATCGCTACTATGATCAGACGAATCAGATGAAATGTACCACTATCATTGGATGAAATGAAGTAGATGATTTTTCTTCTATTGGTAACGCTTATTGACAGATTTGTCAAGTCACAAGGTGTGTCGAAATGAATTTTCAAGCAGACTTAGGGGAAGACATTCTCACCCTGCATAATTAAAATATCGAAAAACAAATTACCGTACCCGATTTTCATACCCATTGCCCATATTTGGCTCTAGAGCAGGATAGATGGCAAACTTTTGGGCACCTGAACACCCTACTGTCTATCCGTTGAATAAATTTGGTAATTGAAAACGTCCCGGCATTTTTTTAATCTTTGCCCGAATATTTGACCATTTCGGGCCAATTTTTTGCAAGACTGCAACCAAAAGTGTCGCGATTTTTTTTATCTCTTTAATGTTTCGTAACTATGTTACCCTTACTATGATACTTTTCTATTTTCGGGCAAATGCTTGAAAGAATTTGGATACTCCACAATTTCGGGCATTGTGTTGTGATTATCTGTGAAGTAACGGTCACAAATAATAGCTTTTTGAGCTGCCCGGAGGTGTAGCGCCTTTTTGGAATCTTGGTTTTTCATGAAAATTTTTATTGCGATTAAATGACGTTTCTTTCCTTTTTCCCGATATATCTTTTTGAGATTTCGGCCACACTAAGGAATTTTCTGAAAAACCGTCCCATTTTTTTTCAAAATTACAGGGCTGTCCGATTTTTTTTCCAAATTCCTGCCCGAATTTTTCCCAAATCCCTGCCCGAATTTAGATTTTGCAGAAATTTTGAGCAGTCTTCCCCTGCCCCGTCTCGTACGCCACAAGGTATGTCCACTTCATGTTAAAGTGGTAACTTAAGGCAGTATAAGGTTGCGAACCTTGAGACTGCATTGACCCAACATGGGTTTGGTGGTTGCACTGGACAATGACTGG